>CM059603.1:190869443-192119443 GCA_030412105.1 Cyclura pinguis
TTTCCCTGCTACCACGTTCCTTTTACAGATGCCCTAAAAATCTGTTTGTGTGTGCTGGGAATGAGATATGTTGGTAGAAACATCTTTGTCCCTTACATGAATGGAGGACAAGCCACAGTTAAGGAAGTGGCAGCGGGCGGGGGGGTGGAGGTGTTGTCCAGTGTAGATGTCTGCTGGAGGAAAAGAAGAGGTATTTATTGATTCCTTCATTTCCAGCCACCCCCTACATTATTTCCCATGCTGTCTCTCTAGCGCAGCTTTTTAGGGGCAGATGGGGGAATAAGGAAGGTGCCCCCGCCTTTCAAATGGAAGTATCATATGAACAAATTCTAGTTCCTGTGGATCATGTTCAAAGTGCTAAACTGCTCAAATATCTATCAGTACAAAGTTGCAGGGCAGGGGCAGACTCCTTTTCATTAACTTACCATATGTCAAGAATGCTTGTTCACAGAAATCCTGGAAGTCAGATGTTGTTGTTGTTGTTTAACTGCTGTCCTCTTCTTTGTTACCTCCCAATTTTATTTCCCATTCCTATTTTGTATCATAAATGACTAAAAAGAGTCTTAGTCTATATGACTGGAAATATAGCAAGTATAAAATTATTCACTTAAACAAGGCTTGCTCATAATTAAGCACAAGAATTGAAGATTCCCCCCCAGAAATATATATTTTCTTCCAGAAGAAAGCTGATGGAAAACAAAGTGCCCACACATTTTTAAGAACAATATATAGTTCCATAATAAGTCAAAGACAAAGGACACAGAGAATTCCTGGAAGGACTAGGAGGCCAGAAACAAAAAACATTCTAAGTTCCACAAACAATCCTTTCACCAGATAAGTAACCAGCAAAGCAGACTGGTTTAGTAGAATCTGGATTCTATCTACACTTAGTAGAAATCTGGATTGTGAGGGGACCTATTTTGATATTTATTTTTCATATACAAATACTGATGAAGGAAAGTTATATAAAACTTATGTAACTTGTTGCCATAAGGGTAAAAACAGTTGCTATCTAACTAGGTCTAGAGCCTCTAGTGTTAGTAATACTAGTATGATTCCTCTGGGGGCAGGACCTATGTTTTGGAGCATAAACCCTAACAGTGTGGAATGAAGATCATACTTGTCTGATATCAGAGTCAAGCATGAAGTCTGGAGCTAGGCAGGGGTTGGAGTCAAAGGTCCAGGGAGTCAGAACAACATGACTAAGTTGCTTCAGAGAAAGTGATCTAATATTTGTCATTAACAGATCTACACAATCTTCAAGGTATATTGTATTCTTGTTTCACATACACTGGTTGAACTTGTTTTTACTGTGAGCAGCAGGTTTAGTAACAAACCAGTTACCACATTATATCCCGTACAGGGAGCAGCTATGCAGTGCCCTCAAGTGTATAAGTAGATTGTACTGTTCTTGAACGTAAATATTTTCAGACTTGAGCCACATGCTTATTCTATATAAACCAACACTGGAACATAAATGTCATTTTCAAAAGCCTCTAATCAATGATTACCTACAGTTATGAATGTACACTCTGTATGGCTTCTGAAAATCAGAACACAGACACTAAAGAGAAATGTATAGTGGAAATAGAAACCAGTTTGCAAGTTTCAAGGATTTCTATTTTCCCTTCTACACTCAACTTTGATCTGTTCAGATTGTAATATGATATTCAGGGGAGAAACTGGGCTTATCTGCAGACCCTTAAACCAGTTAAACAAGTCACAGGTATATTCAGTTGTGAAAGGACCATGGTAATAGCCATGATGGTAAGAAGAAAAATAAATTCTCAACAGCCTCCAAAGACTGCAGGTCATAGCAATTAGTTGCTTTTAAGTCTTTTTAAATCTATAGTGTAGATGGATCTGTCAATAAGAAGAGCAGACTCATCTATGTGCCCTTTCAGAGAGCAGTCCTCAGGGTGAGGAGCCCAACGGATAAGAACACTGATCTTTCCAAAGCTCCAGCAAGGCACATGCCAACAAAAGCAAACAAAGAGTATATTTTCAGCTGTTATTCCTTCAATGAGACTTTTAAAAGATTCCAAAAACTTCTCCTGTTGCAAGCAGTGCGAGGGAAGGGTGTTCAAGGAGCTCCAGCACCAGGCCCAGTGCCATCTTCCCCCAATTCAGGGGAATGATTGGGGACTAAAAGGGGTGTTTATATAGCAAATGCACATCCCCTCCCTGTCTGTCTACTACCACATCCCCATCATACCCCTGCCTCCATTGGAATTCTCATCTGAGATTAGAGGCTGAGCAAGAATGTCTGACATATGATCTCTCCACCCAAAGTTTGAGGCTTTGTCCAAGACCTTGGAGGTGGTGATCTGCTCCTTCCTATGATGCCTAGGATGTATTCCCATGACCACCATTTAAAGTAACGTTTTATTACAGTTTATATTTCAACTCCTGGAACTTTGTTATGAAAATAGAACACACTGATTTACATGGATGCATATGGGCCCCTCCCGCTCTTGTTATGTTATACATGGTTTTTCAGACCATACAAAATATCACTGCATACCTACCACAGTCTATAATTAGTCTAAGGTAACTTCAAAAGATATCAAAACCCAAGTCTACAGCAATTATCAGACTGAAAGTGTTGCCACATATGGGTGCACGTAGACTTCCCTTCAGTCACGGTTTAGCTGAGAGTTTGCTAGACTTCTTTCTTCTTGAGTATTAATGGACCCACGTTGTCTCCTGTTGATTCATTATGCTTATTGTGAGAACCATCACAGACAGGGAACTGAAAATGGGAAGAAAAAGTAAATGAGGAGAATGTTTTGAACCTAGTGTTAGGACCGTGGTTATTTATGGTTAAGGGGTAAGTTTAACCTGATGAGTACACATCATTAATAGCAACAAGTGAATACACATCCAGAGACAGCCATCAACTCAGCTAGGGACACAAAGACAGCTCTAGGTTGGCGGATGTTCAAAGGCTAACCTAAAACACTGAAAAGATACCTAACATGCTTAACATGGGATTGGGCAATACTGCCTTACAGTCGGGTGTAGCTGAGTTTCCACTGAAATGCTCTCTTCCCTCCTCCATGATACAAGAACCATCCCCTGCTATTTTTTCACGATAAGCTGTTGTGTTCATTTTCAGCTTACCCCTGCCTTGTTTTTCCTAGAGGTTCTTCTCAGAGTGTCTGCAGCTCCCTGTTTATAGAGTTGGCTTTCTCCTCTTGATTCCATTTGTGTTACAATAAAACAATCATGCATCACACACACATTTCTGTTCATTGTAATCTACTTGAATAACTGGGACACATATGCTCACTCCTAACATCATGTCAAACCACCGTTAAGAATATCAAATTAGAATTTGGCTTGAAGTCCAAATAAACAAACCATGGCTTGTGACTGGTTAGGAGAATAGGAAGCTAAGATTTAATTGAGTTCATCAAATACGGTTTGTGCTAGCTATGATTTGCCATGCTATCCAAACTGGACTATTACATTAATTTCTCTCCAGAGACCATTGCATCTGGAAATGCGAAAGCACAACAAATGGTAAATGAAATGAAAGCTTCAAATCATGGTTTGGGTTCTAAAACATGGTTATTACAAAACACAGTTTGGCCCAGCCAAAATACCGGGATGGGGAAAGTGCAGGTCTCTAAGTATTAAAGGACTACAGTTCCCATCACCTCTCCCACTGCCTATATTGGCTGGGTCAGATGGGAGTTACAATCCATAAACTCTGGAGTACCTCATGTTTCCCAGCCCTGCCACAGGAGATACTCTAGAAGGTCATGCAACTGGTATCTTCTACAAGATGCATTGAATATATTCTTCTTTAAGGTCCCTGAAAGCATCTCACCAGAGTATTGTAAAGAAAGCTCCAGAACAATAACAAAAAACTAGTTATGGAATAGATTTGGACATGCAGATGTCTTAACAGCATTTACAGGAAAAACTCTGTGAGAAAAAAAGTATCATAGGAACTAATATCCAAATGGAAACAATGACAATGTATGGGGAATCCCATTGTATGTTTACAACAATGTTTAAAAAGGAAACTGCTCCGTATTACAAAAAGCAGTATCTCAGTAATAAAAAGAGAAACTCAAAGGCATACAGTGAAGCAATAAAAGACCCACCGTTTTTGACCGCCAGCACCTGCAGTATACTGCCTTAGTGTGACACAAGTCCTCAATGTTGATTTCATTCACTACTTTAGGATTTTCTTTCTGGATCTTGAGATTAATCAAACTATCCTTCTGCTGCTTCTTCTTGGGAAGGAATGGACGAATAGCAAGATATCCAAGCAGAGCAAGGACACCCAGGAAAGGCAACAGTCGTAGCCATTCTGAAACTGAACACATGGCATATACATTTTAGAGAAAAGCATTCATCACCGTAGATGGTTTCCATCATTAGCTGCTATCAGCACAGCCCCTTCTTATTAGCAATCTTTTCTCAAAGAACATACAAATATTTTAAAAATTACATTTATATCTCATCTCTCCTCTAATGATCCAAGGTAGTTTACATGCCTTTTCCCCTCCATTTCCTCTTTCCAACAACCCTGTGAGGTAGGTCAAGTAAGAGAGTATGACTAGCCAAAGGTCATCATGAATTTCTTGGTTCAGTGGGCATTAGAATCCAAGTCTCCCAGATCTTAGCCCTAACACTCTAACCACAATATTATACTAGCATTTGTTACAATGAATAGCAGCCATAACATACAGTGCAAGATATCATCTCCTTCTAGTTTCTGGCACACAGCATCACCTTCTTCCCAGAAGTAATGTGCTGATAGGAAAACTCTCCGTGCCAAATGCTAGAACAATGAGATACCTAATGATATATCCTAAGCCTTCTCTGTTGTGGCACCCCAGCTATGGAACATCTTCTGCTTGGTGGTCTGATTGGTGCCAACATTGCTGACATTCTGGCACAAGGTGAAAACAGTTGTTCACTAAAGCTTTTGGGGATTAACTGGTTTTACACAAACACTCATAAATTTTTAATCGTTTTAAGTTTAAAATTTAAACTTTAAATTCTACCTTTCTAACTTGTTAACTCATTTAATATGTTCTTAGCCTTCTAAAAATCATTTTCATTAGACTGTTTAACATTTGTCATATTGGTTCTATTGCACAACACCCTGAAATCTCTAGAGAGAAAGAAGGATATGAATGTTAGAAGAAAAAGAGGAGGAGGAGGGGAAAAGAGATGGTGAAGGAGGGCAAATCATCATGAAAAGGCCCCTCTGTGTAATGTTTGCATTGTAGACTTGGCTCTTCATTTCAGCACAAGCAGGAAACACATCATGGACAACGTTCCACACTAGTAGCAGTGACAGCATAAAGCTCCCTGGTCTTGCCTAACTTCCCAAACACTAACATTTCCAAGCTCCAGTTCTTACTTTAGCTTGTAAATGGCATTGTAAAAGATACCTATTTCATCAACACACTGGAAGAACAATCGAGATGTTAGGGTCTGAAAATGTGAAAGAGACAAGTTGTATAGAAATACATGATGAAACTGAAAAAGGAGACATTGAGTTAAGTAGTTCTATAATCTGTGGGTTCAGTAGGTAGCCTCTGAAAGTATTGCCTCATTTATTACCGTAGAACAGATGTGTTTTTTCAGGATGTAAACTACATCTGCCACATTCTAAATGTTCCATTTCTCTTCATCCAAAGAAAATATAGAATATTCCAGATTTACTGGCATTTTTCCCTGAGTGTGCGTGTTTGTTATTTCTCTGTAGGCAGGTACTGAACACAGTTTTCACAATGTCATGGTTTCTACAATGTCACTGCAAAAATGTTTGCAATATGGATGTATTTCACACTGAAGACAGGCATTGTCATGCAATATAAGTTTTGGTATAGTTGCAAATAAGGAAAATGGTAATACATAAAAGCTATAAATTAGGACAACTCAAGACCACAAACTAGAAAAGGTGTGTCAGTTTAGCTTCTATCCACAGATTCAGAAAGACCTGCTTTGAGTACTTTCAGCTGGCCGAAAACTTCTAAATTGGGTCAGCATAGCTCAGGTAGCTTTGTTCACAGTAGGTCAATTCAGAGCACAGTACTGAAATACTGTGTCACCCTTGAGGAGTTTCTTCAGCAGCTAGTTAGTTTTTGCAGTAAGTAGTTGGACGGTGTTACTTCTTTGCCTGTAACACCCAAGGTTCTGATTCACTTCTCAATGGCCACTTTTGTAACATTTTATACAGCTAGGAAAGAGCAAAAGAGCCTGCAACATGGAAGAAGGGCACACCCTAAAAACATGAGTGCATTACAGACTCAGGTTATAGCTGGTATTTTAAGTAATTTTTAAAAATGAAAGGAATTGCTTACTTGTACCAGCTGAGTTGGTATGAGCTGTGTGAAGGAGTTTGGGAAGGGTGTTTCTCTGCATAACTGAAGCTGGATCAGGCATGAGATTCTGAGAAATTTGGGGCACGGGCAGGACAGGGGGATGAGAAAGGGAAAGGGACTGAATGACTAATTGCTTCTCCATACCCAACCAAAGCATCTGAGTGAACTGCATGTGGCAGCCTTGTGGTCTGCTACACGGTGCTCATGTAGCATGATGGGTCCCCACACCCAGTCAATCAGTGGGAGAGGATGACCATCCCAGATAGAAGGAGTGTACCATTCTCCAGTCAAGGGTATATGATAGCTGCACTCCCCACCCAGTTCAAGCAGAGTAATCCATTCAGAATCATGTTGAATAGAGACAGCTGGAATCAGAGCACATTTTCCAATATCACAGGAATAAGAGTAGCATGTTAGTAAAGGAGGATTTAGCAAATTACTTTCTGGAGTGAAATAACAGTAACCAGTCTATGGGAAAATCAGAATAATGTAACAAGTTTAGGGACAGATTTTGAGGCAAGGAACAAATGCGACTCTCCAAGATCTTCTAGCAGGCTAATATGCCCTACTAGTTGCCTGCCGTTGCCCACCCCTGGTACAAATTTTGAGTCTGACTACTACACTTAATTGGCTCTCTGGAGAACCATATTACTCTGTACTTCACATAGTGGAGAGAGGTCCAAAGCATGTACATCTGTGCCTCTCGCTCAACACAGGCAACAGCCTTCTCCCTGTGCACGCATTGAGAATAAATTGGTCAAACCAAGGCAGCTATGAGGGGTCAGTGCCCAGGTAGATACTTCCTCCAGAACTTCAGAAAATAATGGTATGCAAGTTTCTCTGAAACAAACGAGAGATGTTTGCAGGAGATGCTGTTCAAATATTAGGCCTTTAGATCTTCACTGCTTAGAAAGCTAATTTTTTATTTATTAAGTGTAGTTATTCAATTATAATTATTTGGCTATTGATGTTTATAGGAAGCTGCCTTATATCAAGTTAGACCTCTGGTCTGTCTAGCTGAAAACTGTTGACAATGACTGTCAGCAGCTCTCTTGGGTTTCAGACAGGCTTTATTCTCATTCCTACCTTGTGATGCCAAAGATTGCACCTCGGACCGTATGCTTGCCAAAGATATTCTCTCTGTTTCTGAGCTAAGACTCTTAGGATTTTATCAACTTGTTTGGATTGTGTTGATTTGCATGTTCTAGCTTCTCATGGATTCCAACTCTATAAATTTTGTGGGGCTAAATGCTTGCAGACAGAATCTATTCTAGATTCTAGATTTGTTGACATAGGTGTCAACAAATATGGAAAACAAAACAACAGCCCATAGATTGGAAACCCTCAATACACATTCCAATCCCCAAGAAAGAGGATACTAAGAATTGCAGTAACCACAGGACCATTGTATTAATTTTCCATGCAAGCTGGGCCATCCTCAAAATTCTCCAACAAAATGTCTACCATATATGGAGCAAGAAATGCCAGATGTCCAAGCTGGGTTCAGGAAAGGAAGAGGCACTAGGGATCATATTGCAAACATATCAATATAATGATATGGATAATGGAGCACATCAAAGAATTTTAAAAGAAAACCAGCCTGTGCTATATAGATTACTAGCATATTTACCCAGCGCTGCCTGGGACTTTATTTTCTCATTTTTATTTCTCATACTTATTTTCTCATAGGTAATACTTGTTAGAAATACCTTAGGAATTACCTTACCTTACCTTACTTTTCCCCATAGTCCCCAATTTAATCTGTATTCACAGTTGTTAACAAACAGAGGTTTGGTTTCTGAGAGAATACACTTGTTTCTGAGGGAATACACTTCTCCTTGCTGCTAGGCCTCATCTCCATAGCAACTAGCCAGGCCCAAGAGCTCTCCAGCTGAGAATTCTAAAGACCCCTCCCTAAACTGCAATTCCACAGAATCTTCACAGGCAGCCAATCATACGAGATCTTCTCGCCTGACACAGCCAATCATATGAGGTCTTCGCCTGCCTGACACCGACAAACTCACAAACTTTGACTTTTATATATTAGATAGCAAAGCCTTTGATTGTGTAGATCAGGAAAAAACTATGGCTCAGTCCTAAAGAAGTGGATGTGTCACAACATTTGACTGCCCTGCTGCATACCTGTACTGCATACCTGTACTCAGGATAAGAGACTACCTTCAGGACAGAATACATGAAAACAATTCCAACTGGCAAAGGTGTTGAACAAGGCTGCATTTTACCACTCTATCTGTGTAACTTGTTTGCTGAACATATCATATATAAAGCAAGATTAGTCTCAGAGGAAGGAGGCATGAAAACTGGAGCAAAGAACAACAATTTAGATGACACCATACTAGTTATTGTTGTGTGCCTTCAAGTCATTTCTGATTTATGGCAACCCCAAGGAGGTTTCTCTGGGGTTGAGAGTGTATAATGTGCCCAAGATCACCCAGTGAGTTTCCATGGCCGAGGGGGGAAATCAAACCCTGGTCTCCAGGGTCACAGTCCGATACTCAAACCACTACACCACAATGGCTCTCAGCATGACCAGGGTTCGATTCCCTGCTTGGCCATGGAAACCCACTGGGTGTCTGCGGGTACGTCACACACGCTCAGTCCCAGAAAACCCCATGATAGGTTTGCCTTAGGGTCACCATAAGTGGGAAATGACTTGAAGGCACACAACAACAACACCATACTATTAGCAGGAAATAGCAAAGACTTAGAACGATTACTGAAGAAAATCAAGAAAGAAAGTGCAAAGGCAAATTTACAGACTGTGAATAGAATACTTGCCTCTTGCATACTTCCAAAGAGTTTTTGAATATGAACCACAGATCAGAAAACCAGGCAAACAGCTATGTTTACAGCTGATAACCATGATTATACCAATCTATTCACACTCAAGTAAGCCTATATGTAGACTCTTTCCACATTTTGGTTCTGATGTTGGCAGTACCTGTATAAGCACACACATTCACTCACTTAGCAGAGTGATGATATATATTTGCATGAAATGCCAAGAAATTCCAATGAACTAAGCTTTGAGAATGCAAAGCAGTAGTTTAGGAAGTAGAAAGTAAATTTTGTATAGCTGTTTAGGCTATAGAACTATATTTCTCTCCCTGATATACATTTCCTGTTTATACAACTTTGGAGGAATAAAAATTTTATTCATATTATACCTTCATCAAAGAAAAAATTATTACAATTTCTCACTGATAGTTATGTATGTGTAACTATGTAACATCTCTTGGCCTAATTCACACCCACCCAGCCCACCTTAATAGCCAACAGCCACATCAAGCAAAGGTCTGTTCAGCTGTCAATCAGGGCACAAGGAGGATCACATTTCCAGCTCCATCCCACCAGTGAGTGAGGATACCATGAAGACTTGCAACAGGGGTCCTGCTTCTGATTGTCACAGGCTCACCTGCTGGTGGGAGTGGGCTGGCAACACAATCCTCCTTCTGTTCCAATAGGCAGCTGAACAGACCTGTTTCACCAGATGCGCATGCTGGCAAGGGGGGCATTTATATAGTCTTACTGAATACAGAGTAGTTATGGAGCAACTGGCTAAGACTGGAATTGTGTACACATTTATCTGGAAGTGTGTCATAGGACTCTATGGGGCTCTTTTCCAAGTGAACATATACTGGTGGGAATCCTGTATGGCTCAGTGTAATGTAGTAATTCTGCATGTGGCACTATGCCACAGAGGGCCATTCACCACCCCTGGACCTTCCATAGAGCCACTGTAACATACCCACACCCACAGCTATTTTGTGTCTGGCAGAAAGTGAGGAAAGGATCAGAGAAGCCAGATGTGAAATGACTGCATCATCTGCAGAGGTCCTCTGTAGGCCTCAATGGGTGACATAATTATTTCATATCTGGCTATAGGGATACAGCCAGATGTTTCTTCAATCTATTACTCTACCAGCCACTAAATGGCGGGGAAAGTATGCTAGAGCAGTTCTGCTGTAACATGTGTGTGGGGGATAGGGGGGATACTTTGGTAAACGTAGAAGAAGAAAAGAATACCATCCTCTACACCAATCAAAAAAAAGAAATACTACACAAGTGCATGCCACTTACAGGATGCAAGCCATAAGACCGCAATGTAAGTAGCCCAGGATGGACACAAAAGATTAATACATATTCACTTGATATAACAAGATGAATTTATCCTGTGATCTTATTTTGCATTTCAGCAACATTCTATTTGACTTTGGCTTGGACGCCAAAAGAGAGAGTAAATATAAATGAGACAATCTGTTATACAGTCAAAGATGAAAGTGGAAAATGTGACAGAGAGAAAACGGCAGCTTTTAAAAAACCCAAATGCCTCAACAATAGAAGGACATATAGGAGCAGATAGATCACTTCTTCATTTTCTCTTTGTAATTTTAATTTCCACTTTATAATTCACAAACACATTAGGAGAACATGTATCATCATTAAAGTTTTATTCAATGACAGATTTATTCACTTACTATTCCTTTATTAGCCTGTGAATTGGAAAAAAACCCATAAAGCATTCTGCCTTGAAATGCAATAAAAATAACTTTTAAAAGCATACTATAGCAAGTTTAGCTACGGCATTCTATTCCAGAATAAAACTATAGTTTAACAGTGCTATATACCTTCAGGTAAAAACAAAAACTTTCAGTTTCCTCTTCGGAAGAAGTAGGCATAGGCCAATAATACACTGTCCCATACCGTGTAGTGTTACCATCAAGAGGAACACTGTAGATCCCATTTGTAACACATCCATACAATACAACCAATCCTTGCACATATCTCTAACTTCGACAATGCATTCAGCTACATTTTATATTCTGCCTTTCTTCAAAGGAGCACACATCAAATTCCTATGGCATCTCCTAGACAGGCACTGACCAGATTGATACCTGCTTAGGCAAGACACTTCTTTGCGTGACTATTGACCACATTCCTTTTCTGTTCTAAGGACTGCAGAGCCAAGATCAAATACAGTTGCCCTGAATGGTTAATGTTGCATATATTTTCTCTTCTTGGTTAAATAATCTAATCAAGCTAGATAAAGCAGGGAGCTGTATTGTAAGAACTTCCTTTGTCTTAAATAGGTTCTGGTTGCTAGCACAAGATTAAGGGATACAGATTTTTCCTTGGGATGGTGGGAATATTAACCATGCACTTGCCTTGTATAAATAAGCAAATCCTTAAAACGCAAGGATAAACAAAACTTCCTCAAAAAAAAAAAAGAAAGAAAGAAAGAGAAAAAACACTGTGATCCTGAAAACTCTTTTTAAGAAATGAAAATGAAAGAATATAAAACAGTATTGAAAGTAGTCATAAATTGAGCAAATTGGGCCATTCCTTCCCATTCTATCATTCGAAAAGAAAAAAAAACACACACGACAGTTCAGAGATTGAAATTGTATGTCTGTACAACCTACTCAACAAGATAGTGGAGAGAACGGAATAAAGGATGAACTTCAAGCAAAAACCAAACCGAACCAACAAAGGCATTAAAATGAAAAGACTGTTGAATAATGACTAACACTGAAACTTTCCACATCACACTGATAGCACGAAGGGCCTTCAGCAAACAAAGGAAAACATTATCAGCTAGGAGAACTAGTCCTTCTCAAGTAGATTCATGAAAGTGAACAATTACTGCAAAATCCCACAATGGACCAAGTCAAACAGCAATGCTGTCTGCAGGTCCAAGTATTACGCAGATTAGAACATTACTTCCTGAATTATATTTTCCCCAAGGTTTACAGAGAATGTTTCCCCTTCCAATATAAAGTTATTGATAGTTACTTCTGAGTACTATCCTCCAGCTCCATTGTCATAATAATCTTACAGACCTTAATGGATTAGTAGCTAGAATAGCCCAAACAGACCTCAGTGACATTAATAGCCAGAACAGTACTACAGACAGACGTGCAATCTTAGAATATGTGAGGGTTTTCTGACTGGAAAAGGGTAGAGATAACTTTACAAGAAGCTTCAATGACAGAATACCAGTAACAAATCAAAAGACCCTTACAGGTCTATTATATGGGCATATGTTTTTAATAGGCTCATGAAGACTGCAACAACTATACCTTACCAATGGAACACTGGCCATTTCGCACCAACCTCCTATGGAATCCTGGGGTTTGCAGTTTAGGGAGGGGCCTCAAAGGCCCCTCCCTAAACTGCAAACCCCAGGATTCCATAGGATGTTGAAAGTGGAATAATAGCACTATAACAGGCTAGTGCAGAAATGGCCATTATCTTTGATAAGGGGACCCACTAGCTGGTCTCACCTCATACTCTGTCAGTCAAACCTAGATTTAGATGCCTGCGTCATATATTAACTCCCAAAAATTTATGTGACACACCATCTGGAAATTCAGCACTAAGAGCTAATGCTGTTAAAGCTGAAAGACCAACATATGGGATCCAACTCCACCAAAGAAATCCAAGCATAAGTAAGGCTGCATGAATTCCTGAGGAATCACCTGGATCATGTCCTTATAATACATTTACAAAATGAATATCCAGATGAATTCTTCTCAGTTTGGTATATTTGCAGGATGTTATTACTGGTTTCTTTCCAGGCACAGTTCAAAGTGCTGGTCATGACCTATAAAGCTCTATGCTGCTTAGGTCGAAAGTACAGTTGGTCCTCCACATTCGCTAGAGTTAGGGGTGCAGGTCCCTCATGAAAATGGAAAATTCCAAAATACCAAAATGGGTGGATGTGCCTGTGGGAAAGTGGTCAAGGCATGGTGGGGAGAATGGGCATCCAGGGTCCAAACTAGGTCAGGGAAAGGGGAGGAAAGGGGAGTGAGTTGGCATGGTGGCCCTATACTTCCTCTCTCTCTCGCCCATCTCCTTCCTTGGGTGAGGGGGGGGCACTGGGAGAGCATCTGTGGTCCTGAGAAAGTGGGCAGCAAGCTGTCCTTAGCTGGCCAGGCAGTGTGGCTGGTGGAGGAGGAAGAGGACCAGAGGTGGGTTTTTAAAGGGTATGCAGCCTGATTGGAGCTGCCGAGAGGGAAGATTCCCCTGGAAAAGAATCTCCTGAGGTGACGGGCAGGGGTTGAAAAAACTCGCAAATAATCAAATAAGTGAAACCCACAAATGTGTAGGGCTGACTGTATCTGAAAGACTGTGTCTCCCTATATGGACCTACCTGAGTCTTAAGATCCACAGAAGAGAACTTTATCTTGGTCCAACTGGCTCTTCTAATGAGGACATGGGACAGAGGCTTCTTAGCGGCTGCTCCCACCCTCTGGAATTCCCTTCCACAGAAGGCTAGGCTGGCCCTCTCCCTACTCTCATTTTCCCAGCAGGCAAAGACCTTTTTGTTCAAGCAGATTTTTAATGAGCAATTACTTTCAGAGAGGCTTCTTATGTGGGGGTGGTCTTTATTTTTAACTTTTATATGTTGTTAACTATTTTAATTTCATTTCATTTTAAAATATTATTGTTTTTAGCTGATTCCTTTTGTCAGCCACCTGGGGTCCCACTCCTGGAGAAAGATGTCATATAAATGAAATAAATAAATAAATGCTAATATATAATGTATTCATCAGCTTTCACCAGGAAAGGAAACAATCTGAAGAAAGTTATCAGATGATATAATTTACCAGAAATTTATCATATCTCTGGGGCTAGATCTTTTTTCTGTTCCATTTATTATATTAATTTTTACATAACTGTCTAGTTTGATATAACAGTTATATAATGTAGTTATAACATACAATATTAGCATGGTGTGGTGGTCTGAGTGTTGGACTATGATTCCGGAGACCAAAATTTGAGACCCTTCTCTGTGTGGAAACCCCTTGGATGACCTTAGGCAAGTCACTCTCTCTCAGCTTCAGAGGAAGGCAAAGCTAAATCCTCTCTGAACAAGTCTTGCAAAAACAAAAAACACGATAGGGTTGCCATTAAGCTGGAAATGATTTGAAGGCCCATAACAACATTTTGTACACACACACACACACACACACACACACAGAAAATATTATATATCATACATAAAATATATTATATATAATTATGTATAAATTAATCATATAATTGTATATAAATTACATACAATTATATATACAATTATATAATTTAATATATATTATATTACATCATAATATATTATATAATATAGATTAATTATATAATACATATGTAATAATTATATGCCACAAACAATGCTTATTACTAAGTTGAACAAAGCATATTAGATGGATTTACATATATCACATGTGGTGTTCCATTTTTACTTTGGGAAGTTACATGCTAATAAGCACAGAGTTTAGTCTGTCAATGTAACTTGATTCTTTGTGAATAAATAAGCACAGGAGACAGCTGCACGGATAATTGTGGATCAAGAAGTTGTTTAACTTCAGTAAATTTTATGCAAGAGTAAAATGTATTTCCTGAGCAAATTTGGCAATCATGGGTTAAGAGGAGAGGTGCTCAAACAGACCATAAGAATCTTCTAGAGATAAAAGAATCAGAAATAAACAATATGGATAAATGGGCGGAGATATAAGCAGTGAGGTCCCCAAAAATTGAATTGAGACCCTCTTTATTAACTTGTTCATGAATGACGTGGAGTTGAAATCAGCAGTGAAGAAATCCAGTTTGCAGATGACACCAAATTATTCAGAATCATTAAAGCAAAAAAGGCCACACAAAATCCCAAAGGATTTCTTCAAACCTGAAAAATGGACATTGCAACGGCAAATATGTCTCAATAAAAGCAAGCGTATATTGATGCATAAGGGGAGGAAATATCCAAATTTCATGTTTACGTTGATTTTATTTTATTCATATCTTGCCATTCTCCCAGCATAGGACCCAATGCGATTCACTGAAGGGATCCGAATTGTACTGGCTGACCATAAAAATTTCAACAACTGATGAAAAAGACACAATGCCATATGTGGAATCATCAGAACTGAAAATGTAATGCCTTATACATAACTAGTGGGTCCACATTTGGAACTCTATTGACACTTCACCTCAGAATACATATAATGCAAAACTGGAAACGGTTTAATGAAGGGCAACTCAAATGATAAAGTGGATGCAACAAATCTTCTAGAAGAGAAAGCCTTTCTAGCTTAGAAAAAAACGTAGAAATAGTAGGGAGATAGAAATAGTAGGGAGGTATAAATTTATATATGGAGTGAGGAAACTGAATGGGGAGACTTTTCTCTTTCTTTCTCTCTCTTTCACTCTCAATACTAGGTATAAAAGCTTCCAGTGAAGCTCAATACAGAGATCCAGGACAGTCCAAACAGTACCATTTCAAACAGTGCATAATTCTACTTTATAATAATCTACTGCAGGACGTAACGATAGCTATCAAGTTAGCCAACTTTACAGAGGTGGCAAATTCATGGAGGATGAGCCTGTCAATGATTATCATGATCATATTCTCTGATATATAGTAATAACATGGCTATATATGCTTTTCAATATAAGAGGTGGTATACCTCAGAATCCTAGTTGCTGGACAATATGAGCAAAAGGGTACTATTATGCTCTTTTTCTTTTTTTGGCTTGTCGGCTTTCCAGAAGGAGCTATGGCTGAACATTGTGTAAAGAGAATGCTAGAATAATTAGCTTTTAGTCTAATATAACACAGTTCTTTTTACGTTTCTACAGGTAAAATTATTGGAAATACAATTTAGAACCGATTAGCTTATAGAATCAATCACCACAAAATAGCGGGAGAACTAAAACCATAGGTAATTTAAAGAAAAAAATTATTAGATGTATTTTAAGGATATTTTTATTTTCCCTAACAGCCATAACAAGAAAAGAACACCAACATTCAAAAGAAGTTTCCAGTTCCCAAACAGGGTGAGGGTAAGGTTGTTAAAGGACAGCTCTCACCAATATGGTCAGAAGCAAACTTTCTAGACTCACCTAGCCGACCAATGCTGGAGACACAGTACTGGAATAAAGTTATTTCTGCACCACACTGTTATAATGCTATTATTCCACTTTCAAAATCCTATGGAACCTCAGGCTTTGCAATTTAGTGAGGGGCACTTACAATTCTCAGCCAGAGAGCTCTTTGGCTTCAGGAAACTACAAACCGCAGAATTCCACAGAATATTGAAAGTGGAATAATAGCACTGTAACAGTGTAGGTCAGAAATGGCCTAAGAGTGTAATCTAAGGACAAGCAACTACATGGGCATGAGACTGGGAGTTTCATATATTACATCAGTCCAGTTCCCTCTTTGGGCTTATTTTCAACCAAACATCTGGAGTCTGGGAGGGGGAGATAAAAGAAACAAAATGCCACATTTTCAGGCAGTTATGGGGTACTTAGAGCAAGTGTAGCAGTTTGAGCGCTGGACTACAACCCTAGAGACTAGGGTTTGATTCTCCACTTGGCCGTGAAAGCCCACTGGACATGTCACACACACCCTTAGCCCCAGAAAGCCCTGTGATGGGTTCAACTTAGGGTCACAGTAAGTTGGAAACTATTTGAGGGCACACAACAACAACACGAGCCATTATGGTCTAGAGCCACAAAAATCACCCCCTCCCCAAAATTTAAAAATTGGGGGACTTGAGCACTTTGCAAATAAACTGACGGCTTTTGAAGATCAGCAAAAATGGGGCTGTGCTCGCAATTTCCCCACTCCAGTATAACACTATGCCTACGAACTCCAAGTCAGTCTCACTTAGTTTAATGGGACATGCCCTTGTCAAACAAGTTTAGGACTGCAACATAAACAAACCCTTTGCCTACCCCAACTTGTTGATTCTTGCATTCATGGCATCTTAGACAAGTACAAATAACAAAGCAATATTTATTTTTACGCTTTGCTTACAAAGTGTCTGCATTTCTAAAACAATTTTCGGAGGGAGTGAACATATTCCTCTGACTCAGTCATAGACACTCTGCAGAGAACTGATAAAAGCTGTGTTACTGTTATTACCAGTTTAATCAATGATACCATTATAAAAAGCATAGTCATCATGAGACACCAGTGTACATTTCAGCAGTATTGTTTGAAACATGAACAGGAACTGAAAGAAGGAAAACCTAGAGTGCAACACAATGCACGTTTAACTGCATTTATTTTCTTGCTTGCTTCTTCACCTTCTATCCACAAGGGCTAATCTTTTATGGACATTGCATTCTCTTGTGGATGTCAAAACTTCCTTCTGTTAAAATCTTGCACTAATGTATAAGCATGACAGAAAGAAAATTATTGTGCAAAAACAGATCACAATTAAAACTGATTTATCTATGCGAAAAATGGAGGCAAGATGCTTTCCATGTTGTTTTTTTATACTGTTCTTCTTTGTGAATCTTAATGCATCTGATGTAGCAAGAAGTGAATTCAAAACAATTTAATACCTAATAACTATGTTTAGCATTGAAAAATATAGACTCTTCCCACTTTAACACATCACTATTCTTCCCTTGCATGCCTTTTTACAATATTTTTGCTTCATGAAAAAAAAACACCTGTGAACTTGAAAAGCTAGTATTATGAATATGCACCTTTTTGGTCAACCTAGTTGGTATCACCACAATATGAATTAAAGGCTGCAATTCTATGTACAATTATCTGAGAATAAGGCCAAATGAAAACAGGGTGATTTCCTTCCAAGAGCTGTATTGCATCCAGACTTCCAGTTATTGCATCCAGACTTCCAGTTATTAATGCGAAAGAACAAAGTTCAACATACAGTCAGCCCTTCATGTCCACAGATTCTGTATCCATGGTTTCAACAAACCACTGCTTGAAAATATTTTTTCAAAAAATCCAAAAACCAAACTTTGAATTTGCCATTTTATAAAAGGGACACCATTTTACTACACCATTGTACAAAATGGGACTCAAGCCTCTACAGTTTGGTATCCGTGGGGGGTCCTGGATCCAAACCGTAGTGGATACCGAGGGCCTATTGTAGTCACCAAGATCTTTCTGGGATTAAACCTAATTTCCTGATGTGGCCCCAACAACTCTGATCCTGAAATTTGACCTTTGGGCCAAAAGAGGTTCCCAGGCCTTGGATTAGAACTTTCAACTGATCCAGAAGGGCTCTTCATGTGTTCTCACAATGGAGTAGAGACTGTTCTTCTTCCCATTACCAACAGTGACAGCTCACTTGCAGGGCTGTGGAAGTATCTAACACTCATTCAGGGAAGCAGAAGAGTCCTGCTTACAGTACAGATTTATTATGTGGAGTGGGCTCCCACTTCTTGCTTGGCATCCCACTTCTCGCAGGTCTGTGAGCTCCTGAAAATAAATGATGGTACCAACTACTGAGGCTAAGCCACTGATGCCAAACAGTTAGCTCAAGAATTGAATAATGCTGAATTAGTTACAACAGGGCA
This sequence comes from Cyclura pinguis, assembly GCA_030412105.1. Lineage (NCBI taxonomy): Eukaryota > Metazoa > Chordata > Lepidosauria > Squamata > Iguanidae > Cyclura > Cyclura pinguis. The sequence goes on from CM059603.1 coordinate 190,888,160, forward strand.
AAAGTGGCAATCAAGTGAAAAATGGATCAGGAAGAATGCTTTCCCCAACCATCAAATTTGGTAACTGTATCTTCCCTGTGCTTTACAAACCGAGAAATAAGATTACAGAAGTTACCTTGTGGCTGCAATCAGGAAAGATATGCAGAACAGCATTCCTTTGTTTTTACTGGAGGACTTTTCTCCTGCTGGCCTTCAGGTTGTGCCTGCCTCAACTAACTTGTTTTTAATTCCCTCGACCATGCAGAGCCCACAAAGCTGTTACAACATGTAAGCTGAAGTCTATTTACCTTTCTAGAACCTTTAGATTTATTAGGCAGCAAATTGTTCATAGCTGGAGGGGACATATAAAAGAAAAAAAATCAAGATAACAGAAATGCTGTGTTTGTTAAGAAAAAGAAATCTAATTTAGAACTGTACCACCTCTGTAGGTAAATTTTGGCAGGAGAAAAAAAATCAACACACAATCACATTTATGCCACAAACTTTTTTCTTATTGTCTGTCTGTCTCTCTCTCTCTCTCTCTGTCTCTCTCTCTCTCTGTCTCTGTCTCTCTCTCTGTCTCTCTCTCTCTCTCTCTCTCACCCCTTTGAAGAAAAAGTATCATAGAGAAGCAGAATAATGTGGTCTCCTCTCCCAAGAGGCAAATACCACAAGTTGTGACATCTTTCATGGAATTACTGCATGTTTAAGGAGTGTTGCAAGTTTTTGAACCTCATGGCTTCACTGCAAAGTACAGGCCTTTACTGAGCATCATGGCCCAGAACAGGAGAGTGTATTCCCATACTCTTGGCTAGCAGCAACTCTCCCAGTGCGGAGAAAGTCATTCCCAGTTCTCCATCCAAGACTCTTAACTAGGGATGCTGGAAGAATGCAGATGCAAAGCTTGCACTCTGCCAATGGGCTATGGCCCTCCTTGCTGGTGGACCAATTAAAAATCTGATTGCATTTCTCTTCATGTTCGGGATCAGTATGACTAAAATATATGAGAACATGTAGACATATAATCCTTACCCATTGCAATGGGCATGGATGGGGGAAACATAGACTAAAATTCCCATGATCCCTCACCACTGGATATGCTGGCTAGAGATGATGGGGTTCCAGTCCAGTTTTCTCTGGAGAGTCAATATCATTCCAACTCTTTGACTATGTGACAACTATGCCACTATGTGCCAAATGCATCTGTACAGGTTTCCTGCATGAGCAACTTTTATGGCTTACAACAGTACACTTATTGAGGAAATATCACCCTTTTTATTCATGGTTTCATAAAAACTAACAAGTAACATGTTTCTTGGGCTAGTTCACTTCAGAAAAAAATAATAGTACATAAAGTATTAAAGAGTCATAAAGAATAAGAATCATTTCTACTTGAAGAACCAAGGAATAAATTACCATGCTGATCATGTGCTTTGCTGTCAAAATTATTCTTTTCTCTTAATTTATATGTACTCTCAAAAGCCAAGAAACAGAAAAATAAAGAAAAAACCCTTCTACACTTTCATTTACTAAAAGCACAGATTTGCTGTGTTACTTAATTTATTTTGATGACAGCCTCTGAAGGAACAGTCATATTAGTCAGTTGCTGCAAATATAATGAAAAATCATATAGCATTGTAAATCCTGGTGGTCTGCGCTTTCACATAATTTTTGACTTATGGAAACCCTAAAGCAAACCTATCACAGGGTTTTATTGGCAAAATTTGTTCAGATAGGGTTTTTGCCTTTGCTTTTCTCTGAGGCTGAAAGAATGTGACTTGCTACAATGTGATGTCGCTGTGTGTAGTACCACAGGCTATACAGAGTTAAGTGAGCCAAAATCAATGCAAATAGTCTCATCTGTGCCTAACTTCACAAATTGCAGTATAATTTCCTTGGCCAGTCGGACTTACAATGACGCCTCCACCTGCATGAGGATTCGAGGCACAGGGCTCTCACAAAAGCCTAAAAATGGCACATAGCTTCCCCCTGCCAGAACAAGAAAGCAAGGGAACGACGCACATGCTTTTCCTTCTTGGGCTCCCCGTTCCATTCCCTCCTTGGGCTTCCCCATCCCATTCCCATGCCTTTTGCCCAAGTGCAGAGAAGGAAGGTATGTGCATGCCTTCCCTCCCCCGGCTCCCCCTCCTATTCCCTTGCCTTTTGTCTAGGTGTGGAGAAGGAAGGCACATGTGTGCATTCCCTCATCATGCTCCCACCTCCCACAGCCTTCTCATTTCAGTGAGGGCAGGGAGGGAAAGCAGGTACCAAACAATCAAATTTGTGAAGTTCAAACCTGAAAATGTGGAGGAAGGGCTGTCCTTTCATGTAAACAGTCATTTTACATTTCCTATAATTCAAATGTAATTGAATGAATACGAATTAGAAATAGCTCTTTTCTTGTTTTCTATCCCACATGGACAACATTCACAGGTGCACACAAAATGCAGGCGTGTAAGCAAATCTGCAGTTCAGACAGAAAGCAGTTAAAGTCATAAGAAAATAAAACATAAGAAGCAGGGTGAGAAAACCGAGAGGATAAGAAGGAAAAATATACAGGTAGTGGTGGACACATGTAATTTTAGTCAAGGAGTAGAAAACTGAAGCTCCAGTTACTGGATTGCAACTCCTAGCATTCACCTCCAATGGCTATACTAGTTTGGTAACACTGATACAAGTTCCATTCTAACAACATCTGGATGGCAACAGATTGCCCACCCTGTGCTTAACCTTGGACTTAACAGCCTCATAGGGCCAACCTCTAGACCAGGGTGAGCAACTGTGGCAAATCTGGAAGACATTGCAGGACGCTCTGTGGGCTGCATGCCCTACCCCTCCAAAAACAAAAACCCTGATGGGGTTCTAAAAAAAAATAGTCACTTTTTAAAAAATGTTAAATAGTGCAATGAGATTTTGCAACCTATTTAAATGGTAACCTGTTGTATCTGGGGGCTTCCAGGACTGGCAATTCACACACTCTCTCTTGTTTTGGCTAGAAAAAGATTGGTCGGAGGATCCTGGAAATGTTCAGGGCCCCAAAAACATCCTGGGGGGGGTGGAGGACATCCCTGTTCTAACTTGTCACATGTATTACTTCCTCACCATGTTTTAAAACTGCTCCTACAGTCTGGTATGTTTAAGACATTTTTTTTTTTTAAAAATGTCTGACAGTCCTGGAAATATTTTTTAAAGGAAATAATCTAAGCATGTGTGCAGTTTTGCATTTTAAGCTCACTAAAATCACAGTGCCATCATGACTAAAGAAATAAAATGGAACTCGCCTCTAATGCTTTGATGCCAAGCACTTAGAATTACACAGCATTTGTTCTGGCAGTGAGTAATATTTATTTTTAAATAAAAATAAAGATACAAGCAACTCTATATGCTTGTATCACATGCCTGGCTACCTCAGCCAGGCCTAGTGAAAACTGATTTTTTTAGGGGCAAAAAATTATAAAATCTCATATAACATGCTGGATTTTTTTTTTTTTTTGTCTTTTTAAAAAATGGTTTACATTTTTAACCAGTTTTAATTTTTTTTTTTAGTTTAATTGCTTTGTAATTTTTGTATGCTGTGAAATTTTACTAGGTTTAACTGTTGTACAATGCCTTCAGTCCCAAACTTGCAAAAAGGCAGGATGGTTAACAACAACAATCTTTTTCCAAAAGAAGAATGTAAAGCTGTTCCAGTGAGCTGCATTATAACTGGTGGCTGCTGGCATACCCAATGCTGATGCCAGGCCTACTTACCTGTACTCTAAGTAGGGTCACCTCTGGTTAGTTCTTGCATGGGAGACCACTAAGGAATACCAGGTGCTGTAGGGTATACTGCAGAGGCAGGAACTGGCAAACCCACCTCTAAGTATTCCTTGCCTAAGAAAACCCTATGAAATTCATGGGTCAAACAGGCAATTTGAAGGCACATACACAAGTCCCATTAAGTAAACTTTATTCTTACATAAAGGACACATATAAAGTTGTGCTGTGAAACAAACAGTGCAATGATGCTCTCTCGTCTGAAGCAGAAGAAAGCTTCCAAAACACACAGGAATTGTCAGCATTACTTTTAAAGGAAGGACATTTTACTTTTACACAACATGAGGTCAAGCCTCTTCCCCTTGCCTGATTTGTTTTTGCTCCACATCTTGTCTGATAAAGAGACCTGAAGTTCTCAAAAGTTTACAGGCTTCTCCCCCTCCACCATTCGCCGGCCTACCCAAGCATTTAGCATTTAGCAACAACAGCATTTAGGCTACGGTTCTATCCCCCCTTTCCCCGTGGTATGCCCACCAAACAGAACGGGGCTTCATTCTGTGCAGACATAGGCCATTTCCGCGCTACACTGTTAGAGCGCTCCTATTCCACTTTCAACATCCTGCGGAATTCTGGGGCTTGTAGTTTCCTGAGACCAAAGGCGCCCCTCCCCAAACTGCAAGCCCCAGGATTCCAGAGGATGCTGACAGTGCAATAATAGCGCTATAGCAGCGTGGTGCGGAAATGGCCACGTCCTGTAACAGGTTGACAGCGTGACCTAAGGGCCACAAATTGGTTCCGTCTTCTCCCCCGCGCCAGGAAGGGCATACACGAGAAAAGGACTCTGAGCAAACTTGCCCACAAGGAAGTTGCACGAAACAAGAAAGCCAGAGCGCCACACACGCCGTATTCTGACCCCCGAAGTCCCCCCTCCCACCGCATCCCCAGCCCGCCCTCGCCACAGTCCTGCCCCCTAACCTGTTAGCCGGAGGAAGCCCCCGAGGCTCTCCGGCAGCGGCAGGCGCTTCAGGTAGGCGGGCAGCTGCACTTTGATGATGCGGGCCACGCTGTCCAACACCATGGCGCCGGCGGTGGGGCGCGGAGGGCAACGCAGGGGCGCTGAGGGCGGCTACCGAGGGCTCTCCGGCTCTGCTACCTCCTCTCCCTCGCGCAGCTCCCTCTCATGTCCGGTTCGACTTTGCCCTTTCTTTTCTTTTCCTTTTTTTCTTTTTCTCCACCCCCTCTCACAGGAAAAGGACCCTTTCCAGCGAAGGAGCATGCGCGCACAGGGCGGTGATGCTGATGGAAAGGCAGGGGGGCCCGGAAAAGGGGAGCCGCCGGGGCAAGCAGGGGGCGAGGATTTGGGCTGGACTGAGCGACCGCCCTCCTCGCGCGCCTATGGCCCCAGGGGGCGTAGGGCTGGGCTGGCCAGGCGCCCGGGAGGAGCGCGCGGAGAGGGGCTGGGCAAGCGGGCCCTGCGCCTTCGCTCATCAGCATCTTGCAGTGTTATGCAAACTCCAGATCCCGCCCAAAGGAGCTCAGAGTGTCCTCTTAGAGAGAGCCACCATTTCCGCGCTAGACTGTTACAGCGCGATTATTCCACTTTCAACATCCTATGGAATCCCGGGGTTTGCAGTTTAGGCTCCCTCCCTAAACTGCAAACCCCGGGATTCCATAGGATGTTGAAAGTGGAATAATCGCGCTATAACAGTCTAGTGGGGAAATGGCCAGAGAAAGAGAGAAAGAAAGAAAGTAAAAGTTAGCAATACATCATCCGTGCCATAGCATTTCCGATGCCCTTGAATGCGTATGGAAGGTGGACAGTGAAGAAAACTGACAAGAAGAAAATAAAGCCATCTGAAATGTGGGTTCTGGAGGAGCACTCTAAGGATGCCATGGAAAGCCAAAAAGCTGAATAAATGGCTCTGAAAGTAAGTCAAGCCTGAACTAGAAGCCAAAGTGATTAAACTGAGGCTAAACTTTTATGAGATGATGATGCATGGTCAGGGTTAAGGTAGCAGGAAAACAGAAAGATCATATTAGTGATTGATTCAGTCAAGGAAGACCAAGCCCTCTCACTTTGCAAGACCTGAGCAGGCTGTAAATAACAGAAGCTCCTAGAGATCTCTCATTCACAGGGTTGCCGTAAGTCCAAGCTGACTTAAGAGTACTCAACACCAATAACTCATTTGATATGTGGCAGAGAAGAGTTCTGTGGACGCCATGTACTGCCAAATTGACCAATATATGGTTCCTAGAGCCAGCATAGTGTAATGGGTTGAGCACTGGACTACAGCTCTGGAGTCTAGTGGGGAAATGGCCAGAGAAAGAGAGAAAGAAAGAAAGTAAAAGTTAGCAATACATCATCCGTGCCATAGCATTTCCGATGCCCTTGAATGCGTATGGAAGGTGGACAGTGAAGAAAACTGACAAGAAGAAAATAAAGCCATCTTTATTTGCCCATGTGTGGAGGCCAGGCCTGCTTTCCTTCTCGCAGACTTGCCCATGTGTGGAGGCCAGGCCTGCTTTCCTTCTCGCAGACTGGACTGGCTACTTTTCACCTAGTCTGCTAAAGTGCCTTGCCTCATCTTTCCTCTTCACAAGCACCACTTTAGTGTATAAAGAGTAAAGCCTCTCAGTTATTCAAAATGGTTTACTGATCTGTGGTAGCATATTACTAACTGTTGAGAACTAATGGAAGTACTCTACTGAGTCAGAATTTATAAAAAAACAAGGCAATATTTATTAAAATAACAAACAGAAAGATATTGGGTGTCATAAGCACATCCAAGCAGTACAAAACTTCAAAAAAGGTGTTTATCCAGTTTCTTATAGTTTAACCCAGTATACAGATACAGAACACACAGGCCTTTGGCTTCCCTTTTGCTCAAAGGCTTATTCCCAAACTAGAGTCACACCTTCTGACACAGCCGAAAAATGGTTTGATTTCGACTCTGTCTCTCCCTGTAGATCTCTGAGAAGACAGCCACTCTTATTCAGACAGCTCCCCAGCTGACTGAAGGCCTCTATCCTAGAGTACTCTCTGGGAATATTATTGTGCCTTGTATATAGACCTTCTCCTCTCCAACCTCAGCCCCTCTCTCTCATTAATAGGATGGGTTGCTCTCACACAGAGCCACTTTGGTTACATGGCAACCTGTTGCTTGGTCTGCCCTGCCACTCAGGTTAGCCACACCGCTGTGCTCTGTCATTCCATGAAAACCTACTCCGTGACCTTGGATGCATCGCACTCTGAGCCCCTGTGATAGTTTCACCTTAGGGTCACCATAAGTTGGAAATGACTTGAAGACAGACAACAACAGTAAAGAGCAAATCAAACACGAATTCTTCCTAAAAGCAAATTGAGGATATTGTACTTTGGCTATACCATAAGACAACATGATACATTAGAAAAGATGATAATACAGTAGTTGGCAAGTTATGAGGCAATCAGAAAAGAAAAAGACCTCATTATAGATGGATGGACTCAGTCAAGGAAGCCACAGCCCTGAGTCTGTAAGACCAGAACAAAGTGTTGATTGACAGGGTGTCTTGGAAGTCTCTTATGTGTAAGTGGAAACTCATTTGATAGCAATTAACAACAATAAAAAATGCACCTTTCTCTCAGAACTGAAACAACAACAAGGTTAAAAACAGATGCACACAGAAACATAAAAAGGTTATAGTGTTAAAATATAAGTCAACTAAATATAATACTAAACCACTATTGAATTGAAAATCAGTTTCAAAACACATTGATAGAAAGGTATCAACAACCACTTGTTAAAAACTCCTTCCTCAGTTGCTAGAAGCGCATCTTAATAGGTTTTTACCTGCCAGGAGAAGGAGAAGGCAAGCCTAGGCCATTTCCGCACTATGCTGTTATAGTGCTGTTATTCCACTTTCAACATCCAGTGGAATCTTGGGGTTTGCAGTTTAGGGAGGGGCATTTAGACTTCTCAGCCAGAGAGCTCTTTGGCTTCAATAAATTACAAACCCCAGGATTCCATAGGACGTTGAAAGTGAAATAATAGCAGTGTAACAATGTAGTGTGGAAATGGCCCTAGTCTCCTTTGAAAGGGAATTTCATTGCCTGGGAGCAGCCATTGAATAGGAAAAGGTGGGTATCAAGAATGCTGGGATTTACTTTTAAGGAAACTCTGGAGGACTGCAGAGTTCTAATCCCTAGGTATTGCTTCTAGTGGAATTTTTAAAATCCTCAAATCACCAGTCAGAGCCTCGTTTGAATTCTTTATATCTGAGCTGCTGCCCATGAAAGCTTATACCATTTAAAGTTTGTTAGTGTTTAACAAACCACAGTCTTTAGTCTTCTACCAGAGAACAATTTCAAGTTTTTTGTTGTGTGCTTTGATGTCATTTCTGATCTACAGTTTTCTTGGCAAGATTTGTTGAGGGAGTGGGTTGCCATTGCCTTTCTCTGAGGTTGAGAGGGTGTCACTTGCCCAAAGTGACACTCTCGGAGGCTGAGAGAGAGTCACTTGCCCAAGATCACACAGTGTGTTTCCATGGCTGAGTGAGGATTTGAACCCTGATCCCCCAGAATCCTAGTCTCAAGACCACCATACCATCCTCATTTTCTTTCCTTGGCCATTTCCGCACTAGACTCTTATAGTGCTTTTATTCCAGTTTCAACATCCTATGGAATCCTGGGGTTTGCAGCTTAGGGAGGGGCCTCAAAGGATGCTGAAAGTGGGATAATAGCACTATAACAGTCTAGTGCGGAAATGGCCCTTTTATCTAGCCCCCAAGTGTTTTTTGTAACATTTTGCCTGATGAAGCAATCTCAAAATGTCTAAAACTTGCACGTATTTGTATGCTTTCATTGAACTATTGCCCTAATACGAGTTTTAGAATATTCTTTTTTGTATGGCTGGTACAACCGTCCCTCCTTTCCATTTTTATGTCTTTAAGGTGTCACAAAGAACCAGTGTGGTGTAGTGGTTTGAGTGATGGCTAGGACTCCAGGAGACCAGAGTTCAAATTCCCATTTAGTCAAAGAAATCCACTGTGTGTGATCTTGGGCAAGTCACACTCTCTTGGCCAGAGAGGAGGGTGATAGCAAACACACTCTGAAAAAGTCTTGCCAAAAATACCCCATGGTAAGTTCACCTTAGGGTTGCCATAAGTCAGAAACAAAGACACACAACAACAAGGTATCACAGGTATATCCATTGTTTTTGCTGCAACAGATAAACAGAACTGCTTGTTTGGAAATAATATATAGGTGGCATGTATGCGTGTCTCTGTTTTCCTCAACCAGCAAAGCATACCTCTGTTCCTTCACGCTTGCAGTGATAATCAAAAGCTTGCACATTTTGTGCACTTTTGTGGCACTTTGGCTGGCACTAGTAACTTTTTCCCCTCATCTATGGGATTTGGATTTTTCCTCTCAATGGACTAGCATGGCTGTTTTAATTTTTGTCATAAAAAATACAATAAAGCTTACATCTAAGCAAACCTGTTTAGGATGGGAGCCTTAATGCAATGTATGCATTGTTATTAATTAGATTTTGCTTTCAGAAATCTAATATATGGGATAGAGACTGACCATCTGGGGAATCACTTTGCCTCTTTAGGGAATCCAAATGAATTATTACAGAGTATTACCATTCTTTTGTCAAGTGAAAGAGTATGGTTTGCAGCCTGGGAACTGAATTGTTCATTGCATTCCTGAAAGCTATTGCATTGAACCTTCTTCTTAAGCAGAGAAATATAGAAATATAGAACTGAGTTAAGTTTCCATGCCTAAAAACTGAAGCAAAACTCTGTGTAGTAGATATGTGTGGAATTGAGCTCTCTTTTATATACCTAGTGAAAAAAATGTCCAAATTGGTAAGCTGGTCCCAGCTGCTTTGTTTTATCCAGGGCCTTACACCATGCCTCAGCTACTGGAATATGCTCCCAGAGATCTGTTCCAAACTGGATTTAGTTGCTGGTGGTGGGGGAACCCAAAACTCTCACTTTTGCCTGAGGCACCAAGAGGTATCACCTCTCAAGGCAACCCATCCTGCCAATCCTAACCATGGAAATCTGACAGGAAACCCATCAACTGTATTTGAAAACAGTATAAAAAGTTGTAGACATATCATCAGTGTGGGTTAAACCTCAGACTTTTAGGATTTTTTTTTCAAGATCTCTGAAAACTGTTTGTTGCAAGACTTATGTTGAGAAGTTAAGAATTTGTTCTGTGTACTGAACTCAGACTACAGTTCTTCTACATAAAATCCACTCCTAGTTACCCCAGGGTTCTTTCATTTCAGCAATATAGTGTAGCGCAGGGGAAGAGGGAGTCATTTTGTTATTGCTATTATTTAAAAAAAGTTTAAGGGACAGAAACACTTGTTGATCTACCACAGATCACCCAGAAATCTGTCCTTGGATCCAAATCTACCTTCTGCTCATCAGGTTGCACCCTAGAAGTGATGATGTCTGTTAGCATTTAAAAATCTTCCCTTTGTCTACTTCAAATGCTTTGTTTTTCTGTTTCACCTTTATGATTCTGATGGTTGTCTCTGATTTCTGAATGGATTCTGACTCTTTGTCATCAAAATTAAAAATAAAGACTGACCACAAAATAACAGTAATACTGTTGTCACAAATGTTCAAATACTTTGGGGGAAAATTTTAAAAAGAACAGTCATCTTCACTCCCAGATCACACAACTTGCTCTTGAGTTTATTGTAGATAGACAATCCAAAAGGCTTCAGCAGTGCGGTATGAAACGAAGTGAAGTCCATTCAAATCAGTACTATCCTCTGCATGTATTTTATGCTTCCCTTTGTTTCTGATCTCTACATAGTTCTGCCTATGGCTGAAAGCACTTGAAATGTATCTCTGAAGCTCCTGAGTCATGCTGGATTGGCTTTGATCTGGGCTCCTTTCAGTGTGGGTACAACACACTGAACACGCTGAGCAGAAGAAGGGTTTTGATTGCTTTTCCATTCACTACATAAACATCAATAGATGTGAGGAAGACTTGGCCTATATTAAATTGAAAGGCTTGTTGTAGAAGAAGTCAAAGTAGAAATCAAATGAAAAGGGCACAGAACTGAGAGCTAGAGGAAGAGCAGTGTTGTTATATACCTGCTATCTCATTTTATTTGTTTGTTCTTTGCATTTGCGTACCCTCCAACTGTCCCACTTTGGCCAGGACAGTCCCAATTACTCCTCTGTCATCTCACTTTTTCAGCTGCTTTTATAAGGTCCCAGTTTCTCTGTTCTCCCTTTTTTCCCCCTTTGTCCCCTGCTTACTTCAGTTGTTCCAAACTGAGTTCAATGTGCAAAAGTGGTTTGCACTTATTTAAGTTGGCAGGAGGAAAGGAATGGGCGGAATCCTACCCTTCCCTGTAGATTGAGGCAAAAACCAACTGCTGCAGCTTCTCCTAGTTGGTAAATATGCCTTTGTTCCTCCTCTTTCGGTCATTATGGAACCCAAGTGGTGTACATAGGAATCCCATATGGTCTCCCACCCAAGCAGTAATGAGTACTGTCCCTGCTTAGCTTCATTAAGGTGGCTTTCTAGTCATATAACCCTGCTTGGACTTCTCAGAGACTGGAGGACAATTCACACACTCTACAGTTTGTGTTTAGGGCACACAGCACAAGCACACAGCACAAGCTGTGGCACTGTGAGAGCAACTGTAAAAAATACCAAACTTCTAGAGGTCTTTTTAACCTGTGTGCTCAAATGTTACTCCTTTTTGGTCCCATTTTAGCCAATAATATAATACTCCTTCTTGGCCACAACTTGATTAAGCTCTGCTCTGCTTCCAGGGATTGGATTTGATCACTTGATTGAATTTATATCCTGCCTTTCTCCCAAAATGGGATTTGAAGCAGCTTACAATCATTTCTAAAAGATCCAGCTAAAACATTCATTTAAAAAAAAGTTTAAAAGAATTAAATAAAAATATTATTGAAAACATGATTAAAATAGTTAAAAACACTTAAAACATATTTAAAATTTAAAATATTTAAAATGCACTTTCAATAAAAAAAAACATTTTAAAAATACAGCACACCACTTTACACATACACGTGTTCTTGTTGTGGACCTTCAAGTCATTTCCCACTTACGGGGACCTTATGGCAAACCTACCATGGGGTTTTATGGGGCTAAGATGTGGTGATACACCCAAGGTCACTCATTGGTTTCCATGGCTGAGGAGGGAATTGAACCCTGGTCTCCAAAATCATAGTGCAACACTCAAATCACTATACCACTCTGGTTCCCATACACTGCTGCTCCATAATTAAAATTCAGAACCCTGCCTGAATAAAAGCATCTTCACCTGCTGACAGAAAGATAACATGGAGGAGAACAACCAGACCTCCTATGGAAGTTCCACAGCCTGGGAACAGCCACAAAGAAGACTCTCTTCTGAGGCCATTTCCACATTGGACTGTTATAGCGCTATTGTTCCACTTGCAACATCCTATGGAATCCTGGGGTTTGCAGTTTCGGGAGGGGCCAGGCCCCTCCCGAAACTGCAGACCCCAGGATTCCATAGGATGTTGCAAGTGGAACAATAGCGCTATAACAGTCCAGTGTGGAAATGGCCTGATTCCTCACCACCTGTGCCTGTGAAGGTAGTGAGACTGAGAGAAAGCCCTCCTCTGCAGATCTTAAAGTTTGCACTGGTTTATATAAAGTGATACGGTTTTTCAGGTAGTCCACACCCAAGCCTTGTAGAGCTTTAAAGGTCAAAACCAGTGCTTTGAATTCTGCCCAGAAATAGAACTGTTTCAACAGGAGAGTCATGTGATCCCTGCACCCTTCACCAGTAAACAGGCTGGCTGCAGCATTTTGAACTCTCTGAAGTTTCTGAACAGTTTCCAAAGGCAGCCCCACGCAGAGTGCATTACCGTAGTCCAAAGAGGATATAGTCAAGACATGTGTCACTGTACCTAGATCTGACTTCTCAAGGAATGGACACAGCTGGCATACTGTGCAAATGCAGTCTGAAACCTGAGCATCCAGGCTCAAATCCAAGTCCAGGAGCACACTCAAGCTGCAAACCCGAGATTTTTGGGGCGAGGGCTGTAAACCCATTCACCACAAGCCAAACCCCTGTTCCCTGATCTGCCATCTGGCTGACAAGGAACACCTCTGTCTTCTCTGGATACTTCAGTTGTGGATTCCTACCTGTCAGAGGGAAAGACTTGATGAACCGTGAGATTGTTTCCAGTTAAAAATGTTATGATTCTATCTTGTTCTTGACATACGGGCTGGTATCCTGCTGGGAATCCTGGAATCCAGCTAAAGTAGGGCCACTGCATTAATTGTTGAACATTGAGTCAACATGTATGTAAACTCACTTGAGGTCTTAGACCATTATATAACTGGCTCACTCCTTCCCTCCAGCCAACAATTCTGAAGCTACCCAATTGGTGGTGACAAAGCTGTGATTATGACTGGGATCACAGTAGGAACTGCTGACTTCTCCCAGTGATCCCATAAGTGTGTTTGTGTGTACAAACTGGGACAAATGGAAGAATCTGACTCAGTGTGTAATAGCTTCATGTGAGACACTACAAAAGATATTTTACATAATCACTACCGCTTTTACTAGAGGTAGAAATAAATTACCTTCCAGTCTGATGTGTAATAAATCCCTTCACTATGGATTCAGCAAATAGACTGAACAGTCCAGTTAATTCTTCTCTGGGGATTTAATTTCACGCTCTTATAAGGCTTTATTTGTAGCCAGAAGTTGCTAGTAGATGAGGACTTCCAAACTGAAATGTGAAAATATTAGTAAGCACCTGAATGTGTTCAGATATCCATGCCTAAGTGTAAAAGACTAGATGGAATAATTCAGATTCATTTAATTTCCACTGTGTGTGTTACAGGGCCAGCAGAAAACACTTTACTGCTTGAGCCAGAAGAACAAATGGTTCCTTCTGCCCAGTTATCTAAGCCTAGCTGCATAGACCTCATGCCCAGGTAAGTCATTTTGCCATACACATGTTCAGTAACGTATGCATTTATTTCGACACAGATATGCCTTTTGTAGACATCTTAGACCAGTGGTGGGCTAAATGGAGCCTCCAGGCTTTAGCTTCCCCCAGGGCCATTTTTGTAGCCCCTGGGACCTACAAGCACTGTGATATTATGACATCCTCTTCCAGCAACAAAGTCAACAGCTAAACAGTAGCAGAAAGAAGAGAAAAAAAAAATAAACAAACATAGCAGCAACATCCACACCCACAAAATGCCTGGCAACTATAATACAAACCATCACTCACAGTAGTACTCTCCAGTGACACCCACACATTAAGCACAGCTGAGAGGCACTAGTCAATATGCAGCAAAGGCAGAACCATTTTGATGAGCCAGCACTGGCATAACTAACATTGGACTGGGAGGAGCACTGCCTTAGGCTGCCTGCCGATGGATCCACCTGGCACCACCTGCCTGTCCCCCAGTTCCCACCCTGTTCTCTTACACTATATGCTCAGTACACAGAGTGAACCTGCATGCTGAGTACAAGCGTCGCCATGGCCATGATCTGAGCCCACATGCCACTGTTAAGTCAATGATTGCTGTTTTTACATATGACAACTACAGTTATATGTGTGAATATGCCTTCAATTTGCCTATCGGCTTACAGTGACCCCCATGAAGTTCATAGGATTATACTCACACCCAAATAATGTGCCAGACTGAGACAGCACATCATGCATGACTGTTCACTCCAATGTAAATTTCATCTTGGAGATATTTTTTGTAGGCTACTACTCCTAGCATCTCAGTCACCATGGCAGCAAAGTTAAAATAACTTTGACAATAGGCTTAAATAAAAACAACAGCAATATTTGTAAGTTCTGATGAAACTCTAGGAAAGGTGGAGGTAGGTCATCGGGCTGTTGAAGTTTTGCCCCACCGTCTTGCTAGCACCTCATTAATGAGACTATGGTTATGCCTCAGACTGTTGGTGATTTGAGAGCGTTGCGCTGAAGGACAAAGAACCCATACCTCTCCATTGCATGTCCCATCATAAAGACATCACAGGAAAGACGGGGCATGTTGGGGGACCCTTTGGGCTTTTCTGCACTACATTGTTACAGTGCTATTATTTCACTTTCAACATCCTGTGGAATTCTGGGGTTTGTAGTTTCCTGAGGCCAAAGAGTTCTCTGGCTGAGAATTCTGAAGGCCCTTCCCTAAACTGCAAACCACAGGATTCCATAGCATGTTGAAAGTGGAATAAGAGCACTATAACAGTGTAGTGTGGAAAGGCCCTTCCTCTAACCTACTCTAGAAGGGACAACACTTCCACTGAATAAAAGTTGAGAACACAAGAAGTATGCTGGATCAGGCCTGCCTAATCAAGTATTCTCTACACACAGTGGCCCACCAGACACCTCTGAAAAGCCTACAAGCAGGGCATGAAAAGAAATAGTCAGAGGTGGTTTTGCTAGTTCCTTCCTCTGTGGTAATGAAGTCTATAGTTCTATAGTATATAGGAAAGTTTCTGCCTATATACTTTCTCAACTAATTTCATGTATCTTTGTCATATCTCCATTTACTCACTTTTTCATAAACTAAACAGTCCCAAACATTGTAACTTATCTTCAAAGGTGAGTTACCCCAGGCCCTTGATCATTTGGGGTGCCTTTTTCTGAAACTCTTCCAGCCCTATGGTTGCTTTTCCTTCAAGTGAAGTCATCAGAAGTGTACACAGCATTGGAGATATGACTGAATTAGCATTTGTATAAGGGCAATATGTTAATGACAATATTACTTTTAATTCTTGAGCACAAAATGGAATTCACTTTTTAAACTCTAATTTTTATTTTAGCAGCACATACATATTGAGTTGACACCTTCATTTGCTATCTACCACCATGCAAAGAGCCCTTTATTTGGTCAGTCACTGGTGAGCTAGATCTCAGTGAAACTGGCGGGGGCGGGGGTGTTTGCCACAATATACAGCACTTTACACTTGCTTACACTGGACCACTTTTGCCATTTTCATGTGTATTCTGATAGCATAACATAGAACTGGAGGAACCAGTTAGTTCTATGCAGCTTTCTCCTTCCACTGCAGCTCCGTAGTTGTGAAGGTGTCCCCAAAGCATTTGGTCTGGCATGCATGCTTGAAAGACAGGAGGGCATAAGGAGGTCAAGGGCTGCAACCACACACGGGAACTAAATATCTCTGTTTTTTCATAAGTCAACAAGTGACTTGAAGGCACATACCCACACATTAATATTTAGATTAAAAGAATTGGGGTGTCGGCTATTTATTTAGGAGTATGAAGGCACACAACAACAACAATGATCTGATCAACATTAGGAATTGTTAAGTTCAATTTATTTGACTTTTAGACCCACGCATAATCCTCTCAATGAAATCAATAGCAGGTAACCTACATTGGCTGGATTGTGGTCCAGTGTTTATTCGTTTTTCAGCTGGTACATGTTTGGAAAAACAACAGAGAGTCTTGGAGCAACTCAAATATTAAGAAGGCTTTATTTGATATTCTTCCTGTTAGTCTATAAAGAGCCACAAGACTCTGATATTTTTGCTGCAACAATCTAACATAGCTACCTAGATACCTTTGTGATTTAGTGCCATGCCGTAAGATATTAATAGTAAGGACAAAAGAGAACTACAAATGTTACTTTTTGTTTTACTTTAATTGTCTCCATAAAGAAGGGGAAAATATTAGGGAAAAAAATGTAAAGCAGTAGAGATTAGATCTGAGAGCATTAATAGATCAAGCTATTTATTAAGTTAAATACCTGACACAGCAGGTAAAAGTGAGGCACATTCTAATTTGGAAAGCTATATTTCATTGTTCATTTTGGAACTGTTGCTGTTCTTTTAATATTGTCATCTCCATGTCCTTTGACCCTACCATTCTTCTCAAATAGCAGGTGTGTTCTGCTCTTTGTTGCTGTAGATGTGCACAGAACTAGAATGGGAACAATGGATGAAAAACACAACAGTGCTAAAGAATGGTATTTTTATCAAGTGGATTCACAGAAATGTGCTACAGAAGGAAAATGTGCAGCAAGGGTCATGTCTGAAAAATTTTGAACGAACTAGTTGCAGCAGTTAAAGATTAATTTAGTAGTGATGAGAGGAATAAGCTCAAGAAAAATATTATGTTTTAAACTAAATTTAGGAGAACAGCTTAATACCAATGATTTAAAACCCATCCACAAAAGTTAAGAAGATGTGTTGACAATATTTGACACTCAGAAGCTGCAAGACTTTTTAAAGGCACATACCCTCCAATTGACCTGATTTGACAGAGACAGTCCCAATATATCTTCTACCACCTCATTTTTCAACTGCTTTGAAAATATCCTTTCTCTCTCCCTCCACTTCCCCCCTTTGTTCTTGACTTACTTCAATTACTGCAAACTCTTGCCATGTCCGCACTGGACTGTTATAGTGCTATTATTTCACTTTCAACAGCCTATGGAATCCTGGGGTTTGCAGAAAGGCCCCTCCCTAAACTGCAAACCCCAGGGTTCCATAGGCTGTTGAAAGTGGAATAATAGCACTATAACAGTCCAGTGCGGAAATGGCCTCAGTTCAAAGTGCAAAAGTAGTTTGCACTCAGTTAACTCAGTGGGGTGACGGAGTACAGAAGGCTGAATCTCACTCTTCCAGTAAGATCAGGCAAAAGCAAATTGCTGTAGCCTCTTCTGGCTTGTGTGTGTGTCCCTCATTAATAACTTCTGCTATCTTCATCACACACGGATGTTGTTTGGCTACTCATGTTCTGGTTTTCATCTGTGAAATGTTGGAGGGCATCAAACAACTGGGAGACCTCAAGGCAAAATATTCAGTCTGTCTCCTTCTCAAAGCATCTAGTCTCTCATTTATTTCTCCCTCAGCTGACCCTCACCCCAAATGGCATGCACAGCTGTGTCTGACATGAGAAAATTATGAATTTATGACTAAAGTTACAATATTTACACATAATCATCAACTTCATTCAGAATGTTTTCAAAGGACCAAAACATAAAACCACTCCTTTGAACTGACAGGATTTTCATTCACAATAGCATACATTTCACACAAGTAATGCTGCCAGATGTCCCATTTTGTACAGGACATCCTGCATTTGGTGTTCTAAAGTCCAATCCCATACCAAGATGATACAGGATGCCCCAGATCCTGTAGTTCTACTGTACTCATCCGCGACAATTTATTCCGGGGGCAGCAATCAGGCCTTACACAACAAATGCCAGGGTCACTTAGCTGGATTAGCAGCTGGCAAGGCAACACTCTTCCTTCTTTCCATCTGGCTGGGCTGATGCTAAGCAACAGAGCTACTTTTTATCATCTGATAATTCGACTGCCATCATTTGATCTGCATGTGTTTCGAGTTCCTGTGAGATTTGAAATCTCATGGTAACCCGGAGATCTCATAAGAGCCTCATCTCACAAGATCTGAGGCAGCCTTGTATAGGCCCGCCTCACACATCCTGTTGGATTTCCAGAAAACCTGGCAGTCCTAGATAGAAGGCAAGGCACTTTCCCAAATCATCTCCAGATTAAAAAATGCCACAGATGCTCAAGCCATTTCTGGATTAGACTGTTGTAGTGCTATTATTCCACTTTGAACATCCCATGGAATTTTTTGAACATCCTATGGAACTTACTACCCAAAGACCCCTTCCTAAACTGCAAACCCCAGGATTCCATAAGATGTTCAAAGTGGAATAATAGCACTATAACAGTCTAGTGCGGAAATGGCCTCACATGCATAGCCTTTTCCTCCCATACAGACCATGGCTTCTCAATTTGAATTTCTTCCCCAGCCCCTTGTCTAGATCTTCCGTGTTTTCCCTTTTCCGTTTCTTACCTTTTTCCTTTGAGGCACATGTACTAGTACCATATTTGATGGTGTATAAGACACACCAGCATATAAGACACACTGCATTTATACACTGACAAATACTATTCACCAGTGTATAAAACACAGTGCTGTATAAGAAACACACCATTTTCAAACAGTATTTTTTGGGAAAAAAGTGAGTCTTAGGGTATTTACTTCATATCTCCTCAGAATTTACATGTACTCCTGTGATATTGTCCAGTCAGAATAGTCCTCTCCCTTCTCTCTGCTGATCCTATCTAGTTAGAACTGTTCTCTCAATTCTGATTAACTGGAGAAGAGAAATCTAACTGGTCTCTTTTCTCTTTATTGATAGAATCCATGTCTGATTTTGTGGTTTATTATAATGGTAGAAGGCCTAAGAAAATTATGTTGCTGAGAAAAATTGGTCATTATAATTTATAATTGTGCAATAAAAGGAGTAAAAAACATGGAGGCCACTCTGTGGGTCTCAGTGTGTGTATTTGTGCCCTTAGCACTGCACTGACAATCCTGAGGCAGTAGTGAATGTGGCATCAAAGCAGTGTTGAGTTCAGAGTCTAGTCCCCGATCAGCTGTGAAGCTGAAGAACTGTGAAGCTCCATTTTGGTCCACGCATTGACTCTCAGCCTAATCTTCCTCACAATGCTGTTACAAGGATAAAATGAAGAGGAATAGGAGGATTGTTCAATATTCCTTGGGATCCATGGGGGGGGGGGAGAGGAGGGAAATAATTATAATAATTAAAAAAATGGCTGAGTATGATTTGGCTGGATTGATACCATGTGCATTGCCAGCAGATGTAACATTCTTGTGCCATGACTCAAGACAGAAGGACGATATCACCAGTAATGTTTGCTATATTCCCTTACCCATTAGGTTTGTGAAGCCTAAGTTAGTGGTATTTGAAAGAAATTAGTTAGTAACAACGCAGCAATGTCAATGTTGATGTGCTTAATTGTGAGGCACGTGGCAATTGCCCCCTGTGCTCCTCCTTAAAAAGCCCCGAAAAGTTATCATTTTGAGATGTTGACAAATCTCAGATTTGTGCAAATGGTGTTTTAAGCCTAGCACATATAGTATTAAGTAGGAATCACAAGAACAAAAACAGCATAAGAACAAGAGGCATTGGTCTCAGACCTTGCCACATTTATCATACATTAATTATAATCAATGTACTCTAAGGCTATCTATGATGCTTTGACACCACAAAGTGCAATTGTTACATAATCACACCTTGGGATTTCTGAATGTTTGTATATGACTTTTAGTCATCCATGAACTCATGATGACTACATGATAACCACATCAATTTCAAAGGGTTTTCTTCTTAGGCAAGGAATGTTCAGAGGTAATTTGCTGTTGGGCATCCTCTGAAATATATCCCACAGTACTTGGTATTCCTTGGTGGCCTCCCATCCAAGGACTAACCATACTTGACCCTGCTTAGCTTCCAAAAGCAGACATGATCTGGTGCTTTCAGGGTATTTATGCCTAGTAAGTGATTATAAATCCCTATGTCAAGCAGTTAAGACATGGGATCACATTCCTGCAAGATGACTTCTCAGCTCATAAGAAAGGAATGACCTCAAGTCTACCATTAATGTAAATGATTCATAGGATGAAAATGCCAGGTCTGAGAGATTAACTGCTGACCATATCATACCCTTTGTAACCACATGGGAGCTGGTGTCCATTAATCAGACACAATGAGTGGAGTCTTCGTTGAATGTCAGTACAACTGTCACTGTTGACCTGCTATGCTGCTGAATGATGAGGATATTTCTTTTGAGTGCATCCTAACTACTCAAGCCTCCTCTTCTATAAAACACTGTATAATACATTAGCTGAACTGTTAAGATGCCACATTTAGATTGTTTACCACATATATAGCCACTGTGTCACACCTCCACTGGATGTTACTGATGGCTGCTAGGAAGGAAATTGTTGAAATATGTTAGGTAAAGTATGTAGTATACATTTCCAAGCATTATAACTATGTGGGGAGTGCTTGGCACAGAAAGGCTATTTCAAGTGGCATCTTTATGTTAAATATAATGCTTGTGTCAGTCTGTTTTAATTTTGGCTATAAAACCCCTAACTGCTATGGCCAAGCAATTTTTGAAAGGGAGTTTATGATGTCTGTTCAGATCGTTTAGCCATTTCATTTAATTCTATGCTGTTTCATCTTGTCAAACAGTAGGCAAATACCATCTCTGAATTCTTCCAAACAAGTATAATCAACCATTACTGGGGAACATCCCTTTTTCTGCCTGATTGCTTTTGTCTGTTTGCAACACACATGGTTCTGTGGCTGCATAACCTATTCAATGAGCATATACCCAAGAATATGTCAGCTGAGGATATAAAGCCCTTGTCTATAAAACAGATATAGGACAGCCACAAAAGACACACTGATGAAGCATCTTAGATATACTGAAACCATCTCTATGTCTCTCCACCTTGCCCCCTTTCCCATAACCAACTGCTCCACTTGGTTTGATCTGGATTGCTCTTTTAGACATGGAACTCATGTCTCACACAAAAGGAAGGCATCATAACCCTGATGAAGCCTTAAGTGTGCCTTAAGAAAGATTTTGATTTGGGAAATTCAGTTTCTACTCCTCACTGAGCCAAGAAACTCACAGTCCATCTAAGGTCAGTTATTTTTCTCAGTTATAGCTAGGGAGCCACAAATACTACCTTAAATAAACTTGAGAAAAGGCATGATAAAAATGTAACTGGAAAAAAAAACCAAGCAAGTGTTTCTGCACATCCAGAGTTCCACTACAAGCCCAAAGGGCTGAAGAGGTGAGTACAACCAGGACTTGGGATATAAGTACTGACCGTGTACTCATATGACATTTCTCTTCCTCTTCCTTCTCTCTCTTTCATGCATCAATCCAACATCTATGCTTTCAGCTGCTACCTATTACTGTCTGCTCAGTGTGCCTCTGTTCTTTGCCAGCTGTTTTTCAACAAGGGCAGAATTACAGCCCATTCCATGCAGATCATCAAGGAGAGGCCGCCTATCCTATAATCAATTGTAGCGACTGGGATACTCCTGGATGTTCCTCCCTAGGATATTTATTGAATCCAGGCAGGCATTTGCATCTTTGAATGCCCTCCCTCACTAATGTGGAATGGTGTGTGCATACTCATTTTTTTCTAGTGTGGGGTTGTATGCTGGATATTCCATCCAAAAGATTATCTAAGATTATGCAGTTTATCTCAGGGTGCAGACAGCAGAATTTTGTTCGGTTGATGTGACATAGCAGTTAAAAGTGCTGATCTCAGAGATCCAGATTTGTTCCCACTGAATCACGAAACTCACAGGGTCAACTTGGGCCACCAGTCATTCTCTCTCAGCATGATCTATCTTACAGAGTTGCTGTGAGAACAGAATGGGGAGGAGAGTCATTAGAGGGAAGGCAGGATAGAGATGTAACTAATAAATAAAATTCTTAACAGATCTCAACTCTGAGGAAATGAGATCTGCATATATGTATCAGGTGCTGAAAATAAGCACTGCTGACTGATGTCATGTGTAATTTTCACAAAATGACCTATTTAAAAGAAGGTATTTATGTGAGTAAGCATACAGTTAAATGCAACCTGTAATTAACAACAAAGTTTGTACATGGATCCCAGAAATGAGACAGAAGTGCTCACCTTGTCTCATGATAAGTCTCTTTAAATGACACATTGACTGTAAACCGTAAACTACTTAATGAACACACTGGAATCTGTTAAGTCCCACTGATTTCGGCACAGACAAATTTGCTTCAATGTTTTGTTTATTTATGTTTTAACTTGTATTGAAAGTGTTTGAAGTGAGAAACAACATTCAGGTTTTTTTAAAACAGATTTAATATAAAAGATACCAGAAATTACTGCACCACTGTGAATCATATTGTTATGGGGCAACATTGGCTTTGAAAAGTGCTCAGAAGTTTCACTTAATCGAAAGGCCTGCACTCCTAGTCTTAAAGACAACTTGCATGGAGCATAAGCTCACATGTTACAACAGGTGTGCTGGCTACTGAGCTGTTTCAAGACACCGGCCATTTCTGCACTAGACTGTTATAGCACTATTATTCCACTTTCAACATCCTATGGAACCCTGAGGTTTGCAGTTTAGGGAGGGACCGGCTGGCCCCTCCCTAAACTGCAAACCCCAGGGTCCCATAGGATGTTGAAAGTGGAATAATAGCGCTATAACAGTCTAGTTTGGAAATGGCCACAATTCTAATTGCCAGTTTTGACTGATGAAGCCATTATGGCTTCGATCCAGGCTAGCGGAAGAACAGTATCTTCCTACATTAACTTGTACTATGTATGTATCTTCTTATACAGGAAAGCTACTTCTGCAGTTTTCTGGATCTAGCTCCCTTGTTTTAGCTCAACCTTCTTGCTGGTCAAATAGTGTCTGGCTCTTCAAGCTGAGAAGGCCTATGATACTAACAAAAATGAAATTTTATATTTGGAAAGAGCTTCCTTTGTTGCATTGCTACTAATGTATGTGCACAAGACATTTAAATAGGCTTTGAATTATGGAGAAAACTTCAGTTGGCCTCACCACCTTCATAGGCACATCTTGTGGGGAAAGGGAGAAAGGAAAATTTGAGAATGATTTTGTTAAGCATGAAATTAAAACTTGATGGCAGGATAAAATGTGGGCTTCAGGGTTTTGGAATTCAGCAGGTAAAACATTTTCGGCTACCCAATAAATGACATTTGGTAGGCCTTATTCTGGATTTGGCTGCTCAGTTTTCTGGATCTAGCTTCCCTGTTTTAGCTCAACTTTCCTGCTGGTCAATTAGTGTCTGGACCTTCAAGCTAAGAAGGCCTACGACATTAACAAAAATGAAATTTTGTATTTGGAAAGCGCTTCCTCTGTTGTGTTGCTACTAATGCACGCGCACAAGGACATTAAGGTATTCTGTTGACTTATGGAGACCCCGTGCAAACGTTCAAAGACAACTATATTCTGATGCTATGCATGTTTACTCCGAAGCACATCCCACTAAATGAAATGGAACGCACTTCGAGGACCATGTTTTCGCTCAGGGCTATGAAACTGATTTTTCCCGAGGCGGCCTTGAGAGTGGGCAGGAGGAGCCTGTATGAAATCGCAGACTTGCGATCCTCACGCCGGTTTACGAGATGCGCTTTAGTAAATGTGCCTAGCCCCTCAACAGAAAAGACTCCACGGGATACGAAGGGGCCTTGAAAATGTTTCTTTTTTCAAAAAGGGGGAACTGGAGAGCGAACGATCCGACGGAAGACTCGGCCCCCTCGGAAAACCACTTCCTCTGCGCGGAAGGATACAAGGGAACGTTCTCTCATATCAAATAGTGCCGGCCTCGGCGGCCATTTGGCGAAAGCGCGAACCCGAGAAAGAAGAGGGTCCGGGACACTGCTGGCGGCAGTCTCGAGCGCGCACGCGCCCTGCCGTGGTCTCGCGCGACTGCTGAGCTAAACTGTAAGTAAGCCAAGTGTCCCTTCAAGAGCCTTTTGAAAATGAGAGCGCCGTTCTTCTCAGGGAGGGGGAAGAATGGGAGGGGGAAGGTTGAATGAGACGGAAGACCGAGAACGCGCGTTGGGGGGGATTCCTCCCCTCCTAACAAGCATGAGGTAGATTTTTTTTTAAGTAGCCGGGCTGGCGCGCGCGCCTCTTCTCGCGAGAGGTTCAGCTGGGCCACGTTCTTTCCCCTTTTTTCGTTTGCATCCGTAGGGGCGGGGTGGGGTCAGAATAGAAACAAACACCAAGAAAGGCGCCTGCGCTGATCCTATAACCCTCTGCTCTCTTCCTTCAGCATTCCTTCCCGTTCTTTCCTCCCGCGCGGTCACCCTCCGCCTCCCTACGGTGGCGGTTAAGCGTTGCTGGCCGCATCCAATCGGAAAGGCCTCGGGGGCGGGGCCTCACGCGGCCTTGAGCCCGCCCTCGCCCCCAGGAGGGAGGGCGGTGGCGGCGGCGGCCGCGGTGGAGGCGGAGCCCTTATTTAGGCCCGCCCCTTTCTTCGGCCTCGCCATCGGCGGTGGCGGCGGCTGCGCCTCAGACCCAGCCGAGCGCTTGATCTTTTCTTTTCTCGGCTAGGTCGTCGAGGCCTCTCGGACCTCTTTTTCCCGCGCTTTACTTTTCGCCGGTAGAAACCGGGCCGCGGATTTACCCGGTGAGGGAGTCGGGGAAGCGAAAGAGGTGGAAGGAGGCGGAGGAGGAGGAGGAGGAGGTACCGGTGACGTCGCGGCTGGGGTTCGGTGCGGGCGGGTGCCCCCGGCTGTTTCCGGAGGAAGGAGAAACGCAGGCAGCGAGTGAGCGAGCGGCTCCATCCCCCACCCGCAGGGAGGGAGTGCGGCAGCGGCGGCGGCGGCGGCGGCGGCGGCGCAGAGGCAGGCCCGACCAGGCGGCGGCGAAGGAGGAGCAGCAGCTATAGCAACCCCCGGCCGCGGCGGCCACCACCACCTACGACACCAACGCGGCGACTCTAGCCTTTCGCACAGTAAAGGATGGCGCTGAAACGCATCAACAAGGTGAGCCGAGGCGCTGCTGCCTTCCCCGGCTTCGCGGAGCCCTTACGGGTTGCGGCGAACAGGGAGCGAAGGAGGGCGAAGTTGCCCTCCTCCGGCACTTCCGCCTTCGGGGGATTTGGCGGCGGCTCGTGGTAGTCGGTGGGCCGCGGGGGGTGGGGGACGGGTGGACCCAGCGGTGACAAATCCCGAGGCGGTCGGGGGGCCGTCGTAAAAAGAAGCGGGTGACCGGATTTTCTCCCCGTCGCCCTTCCCTGGTTCGGGCCTTGTTATTGCAGCACTGTCCCTGTTCTGCCTTAGGCTTTGGGCTCGGGCTTTGGGGCTGGTCCCGGGGGGGGGGGCGGGCTTCACAATATAGGGGGGGTTAATTCTCACGATTAGGAAGCCGATCGGTCTGCCCGGCAGACTTCGACTCTGGTATTGTTGTCGTGACAAAGCCTGCTTAAGGTTGTGATTTTAAGGAATCTCCCTTTCAGCCGCACTCGGGCGAGTGGCTGGGTGAAAATTGTCCCTGTATAACCCCGTGTGTATATGTGTGTGCCTCTGTATGTGCCGAATCCACCTTTCTGTTAGTCGTTTTCTGTGTTCTGGCCGGGAACTTCTTTCCCGCATTGTAAGATGGCGGCGGGTTTGCCTAGTTCAGGCGCTTCCCCGGGATCTCTTTCTCTCTCTCTCTCTCCCCTCGCCGGGTTTCAGCGTTAACGTGACTGACACCCGCACGCATTCATATTCGCTCCCACAGCTGCAGCTACCGATCGCCCCTGACCTTCTCGGGGGTCCCGTTTTTGTTAAATGCGGAATGTATGTCTTTTGCTTCTGTTCTTGACAAGGAGCGGAAGTCTGTGGTGACTGTGTGTGATGCATCGAGAATTTCGTTCTTGCACAATCTAGAAGGAGGGTGGAGTAACGAGCTAATTTGAAATGAGTGTCGTGGTGGAGGAAGTCAGACCTTATTCCGAGTGGAAGCTTTGCTTGTGGTGGCAGAGGGTGCGGTTTAGGTAATGCCTTCACCCTCCCAGTTTCACTGGTGATGTTCTAGTGTAAAATGAAGGGGTCAGATGTGACAGATGCCCCCTTCAGAGTTTTAGCTGTTAAGTGATCTTGGACTCCAGCTTACAAAATAAAAACCTGGTTATGCCTTTTCTAGGTGAAGTGCTTCTTTTAAGTGGTTGCCATTGCCAGATGTTTACTGAACTTGCAGTGTCCATGTCAGACAGAGCCCTTGCTTTGGCATTTCCACTACAGTTGTTTTTGAACAGAATTAGTATTAAACCTCAATAGTTTCTGGTGAACTTGCGTTCAAATTTGTTTCCTTTACAGTAGAGAATATAATTCTTAAGGGAGTTGCCCTGTTCTAATTAGTTATGTCAGCAGGATGGAGGTGAAATGTTTAACAGTCTGACTTTGAAGCCTGTTAACATTGTGTGGATATATGCTGTAGAACTGGGAAAACTAAATGAGAAGTAAAATGAACTCACTAAAGTATGTGACAGTGTACTTGTTCTGCTTATATTTGCAGAGAAACACACAAAATCTGATGTTTTCCAGATGAGTTTGAACTGCAACTCCCAGAAGCGCCAGTCAGTGTGACCAGTGGCTGTGGGTTTAAGGAGTTGTAAGTCAAAACAGCCAGAGTGTTCTAGATTGTCCTCTCCTCATGTAGAGTGTTACACCTGTGAAGTGATGGCTTAGGGCTGTAGTCATACCTAGCCATACGTTGAGGAAGCACACAGAAATAATGACTTAAGTCGTAAGTAACTTAACTTTAATCAATTTCACTGGACCTACTCTGGGATGGGAATCATGTGGCCTTCCAGAGGGTGTTGGACTTCATTCTCCCAGCATTCCACATAGATTAGCAAGGCAAGCTAGGATTGCTGGGAGTTGCAGTTTAGTGTCACGTGATTCTCTCCTTTGTTCTGTGCAAAGTATGACAGTATGGCTCTGACCCATAGCTTTTTCCAGATTCTTCAAATAAGAACATGCTCTCAAGAGCCAAAATCTGTAGCCTGGACACTAAACACCTTGATACAATTAAGGCTGGTAATTTGTTTCCCAGTGTTGACTTAAATTGATATCTGTGCACTGTTCTAGAATTCATAGGACCAGAAGTGGTAATCCTATGGTACAATGAATTTTAAAAATACGTTTTGATTAGTGGCATAACTTGCAAGTATAAATTGCATAGGGAATTGTGACCTGAAACTTTTAGTTCTTGTCAGCCAGACAAAAAAAAGATCTTATATTAAGTAGATTATTTTGAAATGGTAAAGCTTTTTCACTTTTGAGCAGTAAAACTTCCATTACTGTGTTCAATATGTAATTCCTTCTCAGAAGCCTCTTACAGTGTATCTTTAAATGTCTAGATATGTCCTTTTTGTACAGTTAATTAGCTTTGGAATACCTAAAGTAGAATATTAAGTTGAAATCTTGGAACTAAATTTCCTTATGTGGCTGAAAACTTTAAAACTTGTTTTCAGTAGCTGGCTATTTTATTTGGCACATCTGCATCTTGAACGATACAATTTTAGGGTAAGATATCTTCGTTCTGAACAAGCCCTTCATTATGGATTTACATCATGGCTTTTCCTCAAGTTTGGTGTTGTGTGCTTTCAAGTCACTTGTCATTTATGGCACCCCTAAACCAAGACTGTCACAGGGTTTTCTTGGCAGAATTTGTTCAGAGGAGGTTTGTACTTGCTTTCCTCTGAGGCTGAGAAAGTGTGACTTGCCCAAGGATACCCACTGGGCGTCCATGACTGAGGGGGATTCAGACCCAGATGTCCATAGTCAGTAGTCCAGTGCTCAAAACCACTACATCACTGCTCCTTACTTAAACACTGAGTTAAATTTAAGGAGAAAAGCGGTAACTTTGGAGTGTTGATGAACAGTTGTTAACTTCATATCTTCATTAAACCAGAGGAAGAAAAAACTACAAATGAACAGGTTGAAAAGATGTTCTGGTGTGTAATATGCACTCATTTAAAGAGAATCCTAACAGAGAGTACTGTAGATGACTCACTGTCATTCCTCAACTTAGTGTAGCTGAGTTAATGGAACTACCTGAGACCTGTCTTCATCATACCTATAGATCTTTAGTGTGGAAAGATACTGAATTTTTCTAGTGTTGATTATATTAAATATCTGGTGGCTTGCTTATCACATTAACCCAGTTTAAGTGAGTTGATTTACATTTACAGTCATTGTGAGCTTTTTAAATACTAGAGTTTCACCTTGTGTAGATTGACCCCATTCCAACTTAAGGCTTTGTGTTGTGTGGGAAAATCATTCTTGATAATTATCAGCTGTAAAATAGAAAATGAAGCTTGAATAAAATCTGGTCTCATTAAGATGTTTGAATTTTTAAAATACCCAGTTGATTACAGTCCTAACCTGTTTATACTTTACACCACCAAAACTCCTTTGACAACTATTTCATCTTTGTTCTGATGCCTTTTTGAGGAGCTCAGGGATAGTGTTTGGGTCTTGCCTCTGCCTGAGGTAGATCAAGCAGAAAGGGAATGACTAGCCCAAGATTAGTAGATACATTTCGTTGCAACAGGGATCTACTCTAGCTTGGTTTGTTGTCAAGATACCACCTGATGCTTAACAAGTTGTATTTCTGTTTATCTCTAATTTAAACTTAGCATTTTAACTTGTATCTCTCCCCTTTTCTTTGGAGATCTCTCTTCAGATGCCTTATTTATCCCCATTGTATGTCTGCAAAATTTAAACATATAAATCATTATGCAAATTAAGTTTATTAAGTTTTATTGGAGACTTTTTGTTCCAGGAGAATGTCAGTTGAAGTCTCATTGGAATGTTGTTAACACTTTCAAAACTAAGAAAAAAATTATCCCAGAGTTCAGCACCGTTGATTTAGATCTTGCTGTCACTGAATATATGAATGAAGAATGCACTACCATCCTTTTATTTGGGCATTGATTCACTGCTGATCTTCCTGAATTATGTGTGCAAGTGAATGTTCTAGTCTAGTTCTAGTTAACAGGATGAACATGTTACAATATTTATTGTATATATGATCAAATAGTCTCAGTTTCCTTTTTTCTGGGGTTCTTCACTGCGTTCCTTACTTTCCCCACTCCTCTTTACCTATATATTGCAGTGGCATATAACAATATCAAATGTAAGCAAGGTTAAACAAACAAGTAAGATACACAGCCATATATATCACTCCTCAGTTAATACACAAAACACGCAATAATAGCTTCTTTGATACATATCCATTCTAGGGTGCATGTAGTTCTAAGAATACACCCCTGCCCCTTTCCCATTCTTTTCCCAAGTTGCCTAGTTTTATATATAGTAATAAGTTGAGACTTAGGTTAACATTGCCTTGATCTTCATGTCTTGATCCAGTAGACAATGATAGTTCCATTGCCTGAATACCATATGATTGGCAGTGCCTTCATTAGCTATATCTTTTGTTTATGCATGTGGGAGAAGTGAGAATATGTTGGTTTAAACCTCGTCCATTGTGGGTACTATAGTGCTGGTTCCTCCTGTTTTCTTGGTTAAATCATGTAAAAACAAACATGTTTAATACCATGCCAAAAAGTATCTCCACCTTTTTTTTTCCTTGGTGAGATTGAAGGCAAGTAAATTGCAGGTACCCTGGTGAATATCTTTCCTTTAAAGGGACTATAATCGCTAGTTCAGTCTTTATTTTTTTGGCAGGGGAGGGAACACTGGAATTGATTTCTCAGCTAAATTGTCTCAGCTAAATTGTGTTTGTGATTGGCATTTGCTGAAATATAATCACCATGGCATCATTAACCTTGCATTCAGTTGTCAGAATTGTTGTTTCTGTGCTCTCCTGAACGTTGCTGCTCTGCTTGCTTTTCAATGCTGTACGATGTACCAGGTGTACTATCTTTTTTTCCTCCCTTGTCTTCAGGTGCATCTAGCAAAACGCCTTGACTTCATCTTCTGATTTTATGTATTTATCTCATTCCTGCCATCACATGATATTGATCTATACTGGTTTTAATCTTAGAATTCACCTGTCCACACAATGCAGAATATCTGTCAGGGAATCAAAACAGTTTGAAGTTGGTTATTTTATGCCTCACCAAAACTTTTCTCATGTATAGATGGGACATCATGGAAGATGTTTCTATTTTAGACAGTCTAGTGAAGATAAGTCCCAAATCAGATATGCTTTATTGTATGGAGATATATTTCTTATATTACCTTGTATTTCTCAAATAACTTGATTTAATTTTGAAAACAGTGTTTCATGTCTGGTTAGGTGCCATGTACTTACCTAGCCTGATGGAAAAATAAGACTAACACAGTTTCTGAGTTCAGGCTTACTGTTACAAGTTTACTACATACAGATTGATATGGGTTTGGAATATAGAGTGTGAATGGTTCTAACCAAGGAAATTACCTCTACTCAGAGGTTGAAGCTTCAAGTTATAAAGTTACATCTCATTTATTAATCATAATAGTTTGGTCTTGTACGCTTTCCAGTTGCGAGTGGTAGTGAGTTCATATTTGCCACTTAAAATCAGGTGTAGGCCTTCTAAACAAGCTTGGTCAATTATTAAAGGGGCTGTAGGAATTGTTGTCCAGCACACATGGAGACCAAAGGCTTGCCTACTTCTGTCCTAAATGTCTGTCACTGAAGCTGATATGCCATAGGGAAAACGGTCTACATATTTTGTCTTGCCTTGTAATTGCAAATTTTTGTCAGTTACAAGGTTATTACAGAAAGGGTGCATAGTCTGTTTTCCACCAGAAGCTCTTGCGAGAAGCGTGTAGCACAGTTCATCAGCACTGTGTTACACACACTTCTGAGGTGTTTGGAATACACCCTTGCCAGAGGCAGCATGCCACAGATTAACCTGTGGTATCTTCCTAGCTTGACAGAAGGGCAAAAACTTGTTGTAGTCCTTGAAGGAACTATGAAATAAAAAGTAAATTTGTGTACCCATCCCAGGATATAGAATAAATTTATAATCCTCATAGCTCATCATATAGTAGCTCATGTAGTGTTGTACTGCAATTTCCATTCCACTTGTATATTTCCACTAGGGATGGGACGAATCCTGAATTTTCCAGATCCAAATCCCTGGAAGGTTCTGGAAATCCACAAATCTCATGAATCTTTCTAATCCTTTTTTTTCAAAAGGGTGTAAAAAGCAAGAGAAAGAAGGATAATCTTGGGCAAGGCACACTCTCTCAGCCTTAGCAAAAGCCTAGGCAAAGGCAAACCTCCCTGTGAAGAAATGTGGCCAGGATAATTGTCCTAGTTTTGCCTCAGGATCTCCCCAGATTGAAAATGACATGAAGACCCTTTCTGCACAGGCAGGAAAATGTGGATTAATCCCACATTTTCCTGCCTGTGTAAACGGGGCCACATACTAGATTCTAGTACAGAGCTAATCCAGGTCAAAATTGGCTTTTCTTTGCATAGCTCTGTATGGCATCCTGGGGCTTGTAGTTTGATGATGCACCAGTACGCTTTGGCAGAGAATGCTGTGACACCTTGTAAAACTAGAAACCCCAGAATTGTATCTAAAGAGCTCTGCAAGCAAGCTATGCAAAGAAATGTTTCAGCTGTCCTTGAAATCTCAAACCTGTAGCTTCCAGTCAAGTGCTGAACTTAAATATTAAATGTTCAATTTAAATATCTTAAAATACAAGCGCAGCTGTAATTTGTGAAATTGTTAGCAAAGGCCATTATTACTCCAAGGGAAAAATTCACCTACTTGGCATCTCCGGTTGTGTGTCTAGTCTCTCAAGTTTTCAGGTGTCCTGATCTCCCAGGTTTTCAGGTGTCCCTGTCTCCAACAGACTGTTTGGGTGGTGGATTCGAAAGATTCAGTTTGCGTATTTTGGCACAGGGATTCCGATTCCCGAATCCCTGCCAAGGATTCGAGGATTTGGTTGGCCCATCCCTAATTTCCACATATATATTTCCATCCCACTTACATATTTCCTTTTAATTTCCATTAAATTCCAATTAATATTTTGGGATCACATTTCAGTGTGGATAAGTGAAATAGTGTGTGTTGATGACGCAGATACAGGGGATGTATGGTACGTTCTCGGTATTGCATATGGAGTGCAGGTATCTTGCACAGTCATATGCATTCACCTGAGTTGCTCCATGGGATGACATATGGACTGAACTGTCAGTTTCAGTATTGGCACTGGAAGACGGTAGAAAGGGTTGTCTTCTGCCTCTTCTATACAGGGGAGGCCATATACATGAAATGGAGTGGGCAGTGTGGAGATAATCATATGTTGTATTATGCAGCATGGATCTGAGGTGGTGGTGGTGGTAAGGGTAAAATCTGCTCAAAGCACCCTGCTCTTGGTTGATGTAGAAGCTTCTTCCACCATGGCTTCTTCCATGTTGCATCACTTCCTGCAGAATTCTGCCCACATCACTCAAGGGGAGGTTGATCCTAGAACTTGAGAACCATTGGGTTGGAGTTCAACCTTGAGTTGGCTTAAAGCACCCATTATTGTGGCTGTAAAAGATAATGGAATGAGTAAATATTTTGAAAAAGGAATATAGTGGCATCTAGTGAAACTAGCTGTAAAGGCATTAATCATTCACAATGTTTACACTTTATGTTTTGATGGAACTACATTGGTGCTTCATTCGTTCCTACGCAGATTGTTAATAATGCATCTTAGCACATTCCTCTTTGGAATAAAGCTACAATGCCAGTGTTGATCTTTGGAAATCATGTATGCTAAACCAATGCCAACTTTTGAGGTTACAGTTAGACTCAGCTGGTAAGTCTGAAATGAGCTGAGCTGGGATTAAGAGCTGGATTAAGAGCAGAGTATGTGTAATTTCCTAATAAAATATTTATCTGGACCAATCATCATAATATGCTAAAGTAAAAGACCTCTCTGTCACACTGTCTTCTTGGAGTGTCATCTTAAAAACCAAACTTTACAACTCAGGCCATTTTTTATATAGTTAGTCACTACCGTTTCTTCACAAAACATTTTTCCCTTGTCTTTCCCTTGCCTAAAAAGTGACACAGTGCTTTGGAAGAAGAACATACCAAGGAGATCATGTGATCTCATTGTGGGTGAGATATAGAGCTTGCTATTTAGCACCCTAGAGAAGAGGCTTTTGAGTCGGGTATAGTAGGCGCTCCACATTCACTAGGGTTACGGGCATAGGAGCCTTGCTAAAGTGGAAAAAATACAAATATCAAAGTGTGGTCTGTGGAAAGGGGCCCAAGGCATGGTAGGAAGAATGGGCACCCAGGGCCCAAACCAGGCCAGAGAAAGGAGAGAGAAAGGGGGTCAGCGTGGTAGCCCTATACTTACTCTCTTTTCCTTCTGCTTCCTTGGGGGTGTGTGTGGAGCATCGGAAGAGAGTTTGTGGTGCTGCGATACCAGGCTGTGAGCCATCCTTAGCTGGCCAGGTAGCGGCTGGTGGTGGTGGTGGTGGTGGTGGTGGAGGAGGAGGAGGAGGAGGAGGAGGAGGAGGAGGACAATGACGACGACAATGACTGGCGGTGGGTTTTTAAAAGGCTGTGTGGACTGATCGGAGCTACCGTGAGGAAAGGTTCCCCTGGAAAAGAAGTGCCTGGTGAGGGAGTAACGATTGAAGAAACAAATAATCTAATCCATGAAAGTCAAACAGAAGAGATGTGGCAGGCCAACCATGTGCGTGTGGACAGATGGTTATCTATCTGTATGCACACAGATTTTGCCCCATGTCCAATTCACCAGCATTTCCACTTAAAGCATATCTGGTAGTAAAAATGCAAATACCATTGTCAGAACATAATGCAAGCTTATCCATAGTGAATGGCTAGAAAGTTTTATATTGTTTAGTATTCATATATTCTATACTTCCTCATTGTTAATTGCTACTTGGAAACTTAGTTAGTGCAGACTCATCTAAGTTTATTTCTAACTTGCCTTGCAACACAGAAAGTAGTCATTGGTCTACTTCTACTTTCTATCTGTCTTTAACTAGTACACCCCTATTCTTTACTTTTGGAGTAATCTTGGTGTAGGAGGTAAACATGAATCCAGGAGCCGTGGAGTACCAAAGCTGTGAATTCTCT
Source organism: Cyclura pinguis (assembly GCA_030412105.1). Classification (NCBI taxonomy): domain Eukaryota; kingdom Metazoa; phylum Chordata; class Lepidosauria; order Squamata; family Iguanidae; genus Cyclura; species Cyclura pinguis. Next base: position 190,922,362 of record CM059603.1, read on the forward strand.
TAATAGTTTGGTACAATATGGAGGTAGTTGTAGTTGATAACAATCTCTGGTTTAATTGCTCTTGGAAAAGAGAACTGCTGATACATTCAGGATTCTGTCACTTTTGTTCCTCAGATTGTAACAAGTAATTATTTAAGCTGCCAGCTATGAAAGGTAAAGAGAAGAGTTCCGTATATTTGCTTTCTTTATGAATTGAGTAGAAGGGCAACATTGCCTACAAGAGTCAGTCTCATACTAAAAGCTCCCCTCTGAGGATATGAGATCACATATTCCAGAGATAGAATCCAACACAGTATAATTTTAATCCTGTGCTGTTTAGTATGTGAATTGAGCATTTGATGACAGAGTGTACTTAAGGATCTGTGATGGTTTCTGTGGGGTAAGTGGTTTCTTACTACTTTGGTCTTCTAGGAGGAGCCATTATTTTGTTCTAGTTCCCTTGTAAGGTTTCAGATGATATCATGGGTCACTTATTACTTCTGTAATGTTGATGCTGGGATTAGTATTCCAGTCTCCACTTGTGTGCAGCGTATTTCTGTGAAGATCTTGTCATGATCATTTGTTGTATACTTAAGTTTGGAGAAGCAGTGCAGATGATTTAGTAGAGAAGGGCATCAGAAGTTAAAAGGCTTGAGAACCCATTACAGAGTGGTGAATCTTGAAGAAATGAGAGAGGAACATTGTGGAAAAACATAATAATGTTGCTCTCAGACACCTATATTTTGGTAAGTACCCTCTCCTAATTCAAGCTTTCACTTTCTGCCATGAAAACTACTTGGTGGGAAATTAGTCACAACAACATTTGAACAGGAATTGGTGGAAGCTATAATTTTTTTTAGAAGTATAGAATTTTTCTCTGTGGCCTACATATGCCCCATGTTACAAACATGCTGGTTAACTGTTCCCTGTCATCTCAGTACTGTGGTACTGTTAGCCTCTTTCCCATGGAGGAGTCTGTGCTGAGTAAGTTCCAAGTGTTCAGGATGGATATAGGAGTGGTAGGACAGCCTTCAACAGCTCTGAGGCAGAATGAAGCTATTTATTCACAAACAATAGGAGGCAAGGCAGAAACATGTCTGCCAGTTGAGCTGTGCTTTCTCTGTTTGGACTTTAGTTTTAACTGTAGTGCTTTATCATCAATAAAAATACAAACTCCTACAAAACGAAATCTGCTAAGAAGTCGTGTAAAAATGAAAAACTTAGGAGCTAAAAATGCATGCTGTTAATATGGCATTGGGAGTATCTCTGCACTGCTGGGTACATCTTTGTCATTGTGGAGAGGAATGAGCATTGATCCTTCCAAATGGTTGTTTGGAGACAGATGGTGGGATTAAAGCTGTGCAGTACAACAGTGGTTCTCAATCAATCGTACATGTTCCCACCAAGAGAACATGGAAGTAGACTAGCTGGGAAGTAAGGTTTTGTGACATTTTTCAGTTACTGACAGACTGAATTTTATGTGGTGTTTGTGTTTATTTCCAGCATTTCTGCATTTTTCCTGCCTTTAAAATTTACCTTAAATGCTAGCTAATCCTAGTGGGATTTAGGCTCTTTTGCAGTGATTAGTGAGTCTGATATATCAAATGTTCAGATCTGCTGCTAGGAAGAACACACACAAAAAGTATGCTTGTTTACTTGGTAAGTTACAGTTGATTCTTTTTTCCAGATAAATAGGCAGGTGCCAAACAAGGCTGAATTGCTGCTGCTGTTCGTTTGTTTGTCTGCCTTTCCTTCAGTCCTGGAACTCAAAAGCACCTTGCAAAAACTTGAAACAAAAGTACAAGAATTGAAACTGATATTACTTATAAGAAAGGAACTTTATTTTCGTTGCTGACATTATATTGACAGGTTTGTAAAGTGTTAACTCTGTTTTTTTAAGTGTTCGTCACAGAGTAATTGGTGCTTGACTGTGGTGGTAAGATGGTAACTAGAAACAGGTTAACCAGTATAGATTGGGAGTATGACTTTCTGTGGCTATTTTTTTTTACCGTAAAAAGAAAAAGTCTCCCCAAATGATTTTTTTTTCTGAGTAAAGTAGCTAGAAGTGGCTTCTACTCAGAAACCAACTTGTGCACCAGCATTTCTGAACTTTATATGCTCATACTGTGGAGTGAGCCTCACCTGTTTGCTTGTTGCTTTCCTAGCCATAAGAGGAAGAAATCAGAAGTTTGTGCATCTGTTTTAGTGAATTTTTAATTGTATAACTTTCAACCACTGCATGATGCCACATTGAAAAATCTGCTTGTTTCATGGCAGAACTTTCCAATGCCTATGTCCTAGTGTTGTGTTTAAAACAGTACCAATTGAGAAATCAAACCCAGTTTGTTCCTAAAGGGCATATATCTAGTTCTGTATTATCCATATGAATAACTGCTTCAGTGAATAACTGTACCTCTTCAAATAATTTAATAAAGTTATAATTTCTCTCAGATGTGAGAGACTAATATGAATTCCGTAATGTATACTCATGCAATACCTCAGTTAAGAATCAATCATATATGCACAAAATTGGGAACAGGCTTTCAAGATTTCCAGTTCTCTTCATCAGATAAGATGTAACTGGCAGGGTGAGATTAGAGGAAAGTGGTAGGGAGTGAAGACTGGCCTGATACTGAATTCACAAGTTCTGTATGGCCAGGATGGAATGGAGGAAGAGTCCCTGACTTAAATGGGTTTAACCCTACTACACAGTTGGGAATCACATACCTCCAGATATTGTAGGACTGCAACTCCCAGCATTCCTCAATATTGGCTGTGTTGCATGAGGCTGCTGTGAGTGGCAGTTCAGTTACATCTGGAGAGTCAAATGATTTCCATCCCTTCTCTGATACCACAAAAGATGTGAGGTACATGTAGAACTATTGTGAGAAATATTTAAATGGTTGATTCCTCCATTTTTGACAACATAAAAATCCTAGTAATAACTTAGATTTGACACAACAAAGCTTTCCAAAAGCTTGTTGGTAGATAGTGAGGAATATTATTTTTATGTTAGCAGTGCTGGAGATAAATTATGGTACATTGGGGAAGCAGAGATTTTGTGGTGTTACATAGTAGTTGGTTGGAAAGAAAGTCAGTCCATGCCACTTGAAGATGTGACTTTTATTATGACAAATACCCTTTTCTGGGACAAGGTAGTCAAGTGTGTGGAGATTCTCCTGGATGAAGTTAATTCCTGTACTCTTTTTCAGTCTGGTTTTATCAGTCTTCATTACTGGGAGGGCAATGGGAGGATTATCCATCTTTTTGATGGTTAACATGTACTGAGGTAATGACAACAGAAAATTCAGTTGTCTTGCAATTGTTGGTGACTTTGATACCATTAGCCACAGTATTCATCAAAATGGATTATTCGTTGAGATGATTCTATTGCAGTCTGGGAGCTGAGTGCAGAATGTGGTGCTAAGAGACAATTGCTAGAGCTGTTTCATGGGTTCCATCTTGTTTTAAAGCCACTGGCTCAGAAAGTACATGAAACTGCTCTGTGGAGTCATCTGGAGTCAGTATGCTGACGCCTTTTCACATCTGATTCAGGTGAAGCTGGGTAAATGATTAATGTGGTACCTAGTATCAGTGATAAGCTAAAGCAGGAAATGCAGAATGGAGTCTAAGAAGATAGTAGGGTTAATCAGTATTTTTTTCATCATCATCATCATCACCACTTTTCCTCCTCCTCAAGCTGGTGGTGGATGACCTCTCTGGATATGGCTGCACTTTTAGCTTTATCAGTTGGAGACCTCTGGCTTTGTAGCTCTGCACGGGCCGTGATTTCCTTTGAGACAGGAGGTTTGATTTTGGTCATCAGCACTTGGGAAATCTCACTGCTTCAGTGGTCAGCTGCTAGACAAGGTGGGCAGGTCCACGGGAATATGTCATGCCAGTTATATATGGCTACATTGGTTTCTAGTTACAAAATGCAGTGCTTACCTTTCTAAAAGCACTATATGGCTTCTGGAATCTGGATATGTAAAGGTTGCTTTTTCTCTATTTATAGTTCATAGCGAAATTTTCATCTGTAGCTAAGACTTAGATTCTGTACTCATGTATATTTATACGTACACACACACACACAGATATATACATATACATACATACATCTACACACAAATGCACATACATACATTCATGTATAAGTATAGAAATTTTAGTGAAAAATTGACCTCCTCCTCAAAGGACAACTGAGAGAGTAGAGGGGGTTGGTGATTCTTTTAGGTTGTCCTGGGACAGACTAAGTTCTTACCTTTTGCCACTCCACTAAGAGAAGGGAATGTTTCCTTTTCTTTTTCTTTTCTTTCTGGATAGTAGTTAATACTATATCGTAACACACACACACACACACACATGAAAAAATAAAAAGACCCATCCCATTTTTTGAGTAGAGTGACGAAAGGCTTTTCTGAATACCTGGACAGGAAAATGGCAGTGATGGCAGCAGCCAGGGGTGGCTGGCCCCTTACGGCAGCACTGGCATTTTCCCAGCTCTGTGGAATGGCCTTTGATTTACCCATGGGTCAAATCACAATCCATAATTTTGGCTCCAAAACCTGCCCTTGACTTATACATGAGGTTGACTTGTACACAAGGTTGAGTTATACACGGGTATGAAAGCCAATGTAGTGTGGTGGTTTGAACGTTGAAGTACGACTGTGGAAACCCACTGGGTGACCTTGGGTGGATTACATGCTCTCAGCCATCAGATAACCTGGTGATAGGATTGCCATGGGATTGCCGGAACTTCAAAGTGACTTGAGGGTACACAACAGCAAGTGTATGGTATATGCCATTTCTTTGAGATGTTAATGCTGCACAGTTATTCTGACAAGATGTCTAATTATCCAGGCTTCATGGGATATTTCCACCAATGGACTTTACCCTAAAAGATCAGGCAGTTAGCATGTAGGAAAATGCAGAATATCAAAAGAGAAGCAAATTGCTTTTCTATCAAAAACAGTGATTTGCTTTTTACAGGTTCTGTTGGTGTAATGTAGTATTTGTTACTGAAACCTTTTGATGTAGCCCTAATGAATAAATAAATGCTTGATGATTGTAGATACCATTTGCAAATAATTTCAATGCTTTTTGGTTGTATTTATTTTGCTAATATGAGTGGAAGTAGTCAAGAGTAACATCTGAGAATCTGAACAGGACTGTGCTTTATAAGCCACCCTGTATAGCCATGAACTAAGATCACTTTTGGAAGGCTTCCAGGTTAAGGTTAAGTTTCTCTTAAACTTCATTGTAGGTTTTATGAATGTTTATGTTTAAGACAGGAAATGTCAGGTGGTTGTGATCACTGAAGCTTGTTGATGGCATTTTAAACTGAGATGAAAATACCAACTTACCAATAATTTTTTCACATTGTACATGCAGCACAAATAATATTTACAACTTATTAATCTTGCACTCATTAATTCAGTAAGGGAGCATTGTAGAGTGTGCGTGTGCATCCACATAACAATCATTATTTTGGTATAGAATTACATTTGAAACAGTTCTGGTAATTTTTCTACAAAATATCTTTCTGTGTTTACACTTTGGTGGGACAAGGGAAAAATATGGCATGATCTGATAGTATTTTTTTTTTGTTTAGGAACTTAGCGACTTGGCCCGTGACCCACCAGCCCAGTGTTCTGCAGGCCCAGTTGGAGATGACAGTAAGTAAAGAACTTTAGCCCAACTAAACCAATGTGACTTATTAAGCATCTCTGGGGGAAAGCCATGTAAATACTGAATCTTCTTTTTCCTTCTCTCCCACCAGTGTTTCATTGGCAAGCCACAATTATGGGTCCTGTAAGTATTGCAACTTCATGAATATTAATTTTAAACTGCAGTGTTAGGAATTTGTCTATAAGGACACTTCTTTCTCTCAAGATTGTAGAATATCAAGGTTGTAGTATGGAACTTTGTTTAAAGTATTTTCTGTACTTTGTTGACACCAGTCACTTTATCCACTAAAGGTACTACTGTCATTGTTATCTCTAAAACACCTGTAAGAATAAGAAGGCTTTCATCTGGCATCTGAAATAAAGCAGTGTTGGTGCTAAGCAAGGCTTTCTAGGGAAAATGTTCCATAAACACTGCTGAACCCTGCTCCAGTTACATGTCAATTGTTATGTAATATTTTTAGAAATTTCCAGGAGGAGCAGTTTTTGCTTTGCTGGATATAATTCCCACTAAACTTGTGAAACAAAGCATTAAGTGTTGCATACTTAAAACATCTTGTTGCAGATTTCTTTCCATATAGTTAGCATATGTTTTACCTTCAAGAATAACTTAGTCTTACTATGCTTATTTTGAGGTACTTGGTTCCTGCTAAAAGTCCTGAATTATTTTACTCTGAATTTTCCTTGTCTGACAGAATGACAGTCCATATCAAGGCGGTGTTTTCTTCCTGACAATTCATTTTCCTACAGACTACCCTTTCAAACCACCCAAGGCAAGTATGATTTGGAAGGAGTAATATTTTAGAGACTCAAACATAGGAAATGGTAGGTTGCCATAAAAATGCCACTCACATTTGCATGTAACATTGAATATATACATTTATTTCAGATATACGTTGCATGTGTGGTATATGTGCTCCACACATCTGAAACTAATCCTAGAAACGTAAAGCATAATCCTAGAAATAATGAAGTACAGTGCAGTTTGAGTAGCATTGTCTGGACACTGAACACTTTGAGAGGCACCTTTAATCAGATCAGAAGTGGATATGTGGTAACTGGAAACTGGTGTGTCTTTTTTAGGTTGCATTTACAACAAGAATTTATCATCCAAATATTAACAGTAATGGCAGCATTTGTCTCGACATTCTAAGGTCACAGTGGTCTCCTGCTTTAACTATTTCTAAAGGTAAGCAAAGGATTTTGGTAAAAATGCTGTCTTTATTTTATATGTATCTTACTTCTCTACTCTTCTATTATGGAAGACAGCCCCCTGAATTCCTTAGACACGCTCTATTCAACCACACCTCCTTACTGTGATATATGTATGTTACTTGGACTTCATTTTGTCATTTTGATTATGACTAGTGAAATTTTCACCAAGATTTTTACCTTTTTAGCGCACTGCAAATATATGCCAACACAGTTACATTGGTTTTCTCAGCTGTGCAACAGGCATTGTGGCCTTGAGCTCACCTGTTGTGCAGTGAGTGATGGGCTGTCCACCCAGCAAGCCAGAAATGATAGACAAGTAGGTCTGTGTGACTGTAGATGGTTGTCTGCCCCAGAGACCACAACTACACAACTTCAGAGAGCATAACTACCTGTGCAGCTATTTTTATGCTAGTGTAATGCTCCAGCAGGATTCAGGCCATGCATTATATGTAAATCTACACTCTGATTTATATATTGGCTTGTGACTGAGTTTGGAATAAAAACTTAGTGTACCATGCATATATTTCTCAGTGTACTGAACTCTTAGGATTTTAATTTAGTGATGTGCAAACTGAGGAACATTTGGTTGTGAGTCCCAAAATCACAGTATTTAAGGATTTGCTTACATAACTGCATTGATGTTTTGTAAAGCTTTTTATATGACTTTATATTCCATCAATAGCTCTCATGAAACTGACATGAGGCTTCTTATTAAGCAATCAATAATGCTTTTGTGGAGAATTATAACTTGGCGAAGAACAGCAAGTTTTATATCTGACCTTTAATTGATCACATATGCACTTTACCGTGTGTGTAGCATGTTATAACATGTTTAATAGACTGAAAGAAATGAAAGTAGACTGGCGATTAAAACTGATAACCCTAGAAAAAAGTATTCACCATAATTGAAAATGTACAATATGTGTTTAGTAATCATCAGCAAAGGAAAGATTTGTTTGTATAACAAAGTAGCTTTAGTTTCAGTTTATCCAACTTACAGCAAACGCTTTTGCACAAAAGTATACAGGCATGATGTGCATACATGCATAGAGATAATTAACTAGTTTTCTGGTGAACTATTGACAGTACTTCCTCAGATGTTACTGTAAATGCTGTTGTCTTGTTGCAGTTCTCTTATCCATTTGTTCACTGCTATGTGACCCAAATCCAGATGATCCCCTAGTGCCAGAGATTGCACGTATCTATAAAACAGACAGAGACAAGTAAGTATAGTTCCCTTGGAAAATTGGATTTAGTGGAAAGATGTGATTAGAGATCAGTTGAGTCACTTTTGCTGTTCCTGAATTGGAGACTGATTTGAGTAAAGTGTTCTGTTTTCATATTCAGAAGGCATCAAGAGAATGCTAAAATGGAAATTAGAATTTAACACTGACCAAATGGTGTTAAGCTTACCTTGTTATATTATTATGAAACAGTTCAAAAACAACTGCAGTACACTAGAAGTGAGTTGGGGAGGGGTGCTGAAGCTATTGACTGTTCTCATGATTATGTAGTGCCTTCTGTTTTAGACGTAACTGCAGTTGCATCAAAATCACCCACTGCTTTCTGCTTCAAGTATACAATTAAATCTTGCCCAGGTAGACTTAAAAGGGATCTATTGGCTTGTCTTTGTTACTAAATATACTTATCCAATTAGGTACAATAGGTTAGCAAGAGAGTGGACAGAGAAATACGCTATGCTGTAGGGTAAGATTGTCTGCACTTCATGGTGCGTTAATGATGTTGGAACTTCAGCACTTGAGTGCAGCATGTTTTAAGGCACTGTATTAACTAACAAAAGAATGTATCAGTTATAGCAATACAAAGTTTAACTGCTTGATCTGTATTCAGTGTGAGAAACCCATTTTTGCATGGAAAAACAAGTATAGCCAAATATAAGAAGGTTTTTCTAGATATTTCTTGGTTTTGGTTGTGTCCATCTGATAAGTATTGGCAAGACTTCAAAGAAGATGGCTTTAGTAATAAATCTAGTGCAGTTTGTTGAGCAGATGAAAATTAGAGTTCATGAAGTACAGAAGCTTATTAGGCATGTATAGGCAGACACTAACATAATAACTGAGCATGTAAATATAGCACTGATTTGATTTCAGTGGAGTGCTATGCCATTCTACCTAGCCTTGTTTTCAGGAGTGCAGGGGAGAAAAAGAGAGAAGCTCTTAATTAGTGTTCAAAGGGTGTTTTTGTGCAGTTTATAGAAATCTGAAGTTTTGCATTACTTGCCATAACATTGTAACTGATTATCTACCTGCACTTGCATATTAAGGGATGCTTTCTAGTATGTCACACTGTGTAACTGTGCTAGATCACTGCTGTGGTAGTGGTGATCTGTGGACTGGTACCAGTCTTTGACCCATTGGCTACTAGTCCCTGACAGGTTTTCACAAAACAATAATTGTAGCCAATAGGCACAAATATGGTACTGGTTCCTGGCATAGTGGGGAACATCAAACGTAGTGCTTCCTAAGCTATCACATATGTGGTTTACCCACAGTCCTCTACATATCTACCTCAGTTGTCAAGAACTCTGTAAGCAGTAATAGTATGTTGGGGTGGGGATATTTTGAGATAGTTGACCTGACTCTCTTCTCTTCCCCACAACCTGCTGTTATAATTGTTCATAGGGCCAGAACACTGTTGATGTCACTTGTAGTTTCCTGTTCGAACGATTTGGGTTGCTTTGGATCTGATAAGGGAAATTGAAGTATAGAGATGTTGTATGCCAGGAAGTCTAATCTGCCATTTCTGAATAAACTGGTTTGCTTTGTTTGGAGGTAGAAACTGAAAGATAGGTAATACAGGAGTGGCAATTGTACTGTCCTCTAGGTGTTGTTAAGCAGCCTTTTTCAGCATCGGCTGTACTGGCTAGGTCATAATGGGCCTTACATTGGAGGGCTACACAATTCCCACCTTGATATAATATATCAAGTAAAGTCAGTTCTTCTTGTTAGCAACAGCTTCTTTCTACTGCGCATGTGAATTTTCTCTCTGTTGGATCTGAATGTGGTTCAGAAGCTTAATTTTCTAGATTTCAGTGAATATGTGTATTTCTTGCTAACACTGCAGTAAATGAGCATGTTCTTGGAAAGCTTAAAGTGATCTTAAACGTATAGAAGTTCCTTGATTATTTTTTATTGCTGATTTTGCTTAACATGTTTTCCTTTTTCAGGTACAACAGAATATCCCGGGAATGGACTCAGAAATATGCCATGTGATGCTACCTTAAGTCAGAATAACCTGCATTATAGCTGGAATAAACTTTAAATTACTGTTCCTTTTTGATTTTCTTATCCGGCTGCTCCCCTATCAGACCTCATCTTTTTTTTTTTAATTTACCTCTATCCATTCATGCACATGCTCATCTGAGAAGACTTTAGCTCTTCCAGCTTTGGACAATAACTGCTTTTTAGAATCTGTAAAGTAGTTATACAAGAACAATTGCCCAAGATTCAGAATTCTTTAAATGGAGCATGTGTGTTGTGGCCAATGTCTTCACTCTAACTTGGTTATGAGATTGAAATCATTCCTCACTGCTCTAACAGTTCTACTGAAGATATCACCCAAAGGGAGGGGAGATGGATGTTCAGATTGCTCACATCACAGGGAATAACATTGCTGTAGCATCATCCATCTTGTTTTAAAACCTTCCAGTGTTAGAGACTGAGGTTTCATGACATACTTGTGCTCATAACTGGTATGGCTGGAGAATTGGTACAGAACCTGTAGCATCAGCAGAACAGAACACGTGATGTATCTTATGCATGTCAATAAAGGAATGACCAGTTCTTGTTCTACAGAGAATGGAAATTGGAAGTCCAACATCCCTTGTATTCCAGAATAGGGTCTCAGAACATTTTTGTAACTCTCATTTAAATTTTGTTAGGATGCTTGGAGCTATTAGTTAATCTATCTTCCACAACCGGTAAATATAGCACTGAAAAAATGATGCAAGTTGTCAATGGATGAGTGATCAACTAATAGCTCTTCTAGTAATTGATTTTATTTTCTTCAATAAAGTTACACAAACCAATGCGTTAGCTGCCTGGATTAATCAATATGGGAAACAAAATCTTTTGTAAAAGCAAAGGTGGTTTTTGTATATACTTGTTGGGATTTGCCTCATTGTTTGGCATCAGATAATGATGTGAAGTTAGTAGAGTGAACTTTTGCCATGTTCAGTTATCAGACTTGGTCTTTGTTCAGGTTGACACATTGATCAGCCCTGGAGTATGCAGAACTAATAAGCTAATCTAGTAGTGTAGACTTTAGTGTGCTACACAAGGTACTGGGAGCCAAGAGTTCAAATATGGACTTGGGACCCAGCTGATATATGTACTGGTGTGTTGTGGAGATGTTACCAGATGCACCCAGTTTGTTGACTGAAAAGCTTTTCTTCACCTTGTACACTTAACAGCTGAAAGATCTTTATGTGGGAGTAATGAGGCAAAAACTGAAAAATAAAATACTGTTTTGATGTGGGAATTGTCATGAGGTTGTGTTGAAGTGACTTTTCTATGTGGGATATTTGCTATCCATCAACGGACTACCATGCTGCCACTTACATTAATGAACATCTTCGTTGCAGTAGTCACTCTCATTTTTGGTGGCTAAAATGAATGAATAAAGTCATTGCTACTGGGTTTTTTGTTTTGAGAAGCACTGTTTGTGCCACTCATTTTTTTTTCTTGTTTTTGTTGGCGATACACTATTTTTATCTTTCTCCTCCTCACAGTTTGTCTCCATCTTTGTTGTCTATATAGCTCAGCATTTTCTAGTCTTGTACTATCAGTTTGTGCTTCTGTGACTTCTAGTTCCACTTCTGGCACTGCTTATAGTTCTGTGCATCCTGATTCTTTGTCTCCACATAACTGTGGAAACCTAGATGTAAAATAAATGTTCAACTGTAACTTTTGTAAAAGTGGAACATGTAGTTTGACCATGGTTTGTTTCAACTTTAAGACATGGTAAAAATCTATCTTCTGGGAGCATTCAGTTGCCTTTTCAAGATAAGTTCTTCACTGCTGGGCATTCTTTGCCTTGTGAACCCAAGTATTTGAGACTTTTTTTTTTTCTTAGAGGGAAATTGGTTATTTGGGTACAGCTTCTCTGTCTCTGGAGTGAGCCAGTTGCCTAGCACAAATAAGTATGGCACGGATATTCTGAAGTACTGCTGAGTAATAATAAATTGGAAGGATTCAGCTCAAACTAAAAATTGTTATCCTGATTGAATGGGGAGTTTAAGCATGTGCTTGATTGTTCTGTTGAGAAGAATGGGGCTTTAAAATTTAACTTCAGCTGGCTTATGTGCAGTTGTACTTTTAAACACAGCTAGAGGTAAATTCCAGTGGGGGAAAAAAAGTCCCTTTTTATTATTCTAAAGCATTTCACCCTACTGTTCAGCCAAAAATGCTCCCAGAGCAGCTTATAGATCTTAGAAAAAGAAGATAGCTGTTCTCTCAGGCTTGTAACCTAGGTATTGGAGATGGGGATGTAAAGTTGAGAAAAAACTGTTCTATAATCGTAGCATTAGTTGCATGTAAACATGTGTAGTACTACCTTCTTACCTAACAGACATTTTCCATGGTTATGTACTAGTTTTAACATTTTAAATTATACAAGAGACTCGCTTTTAAACTTGTACTTAAATTGCTGATCAGCTGTATAGTCCATGTGCAAATTGATGTAAAGAATGTCCCAGGACTAGTCTCCCAATTTGATAAAGCTTGTTATTATGTAGTTATAATTTGATTAAGATTTTTAATGCCGCTTGCACCAGGTAGTCTTGTCTGCCATAGTGGGCAAACCTGCATAAATCTCGTATATAACTAAATTGCACAGGTTTGCATAAATGTGTTTGCATAACTAAGGGTTCTTAGAATTTTTGGAAACGTGGGAGGTAAACTGCAGCTATTATTGTAACTGAATAGAATCTTTTAAACTCTGCTTTCACCTGACATAATCTATTTATGTTAGCTTCCAGAGCTTGAAAGTAAGATAAATGAAGCTTAAGAATCTGAATAAATAGGTTGGGTATAAGCAACATATCAGCAGTTGGTATAGCAGAGTAGTCAACCTTAATATCTGTTCATAAGGTGCAGTTTCCTACTGCAGTTGATTTCATAATGAAGGCAAGAATGGAAAAAATAGGGGCAACCTCAGTTATGTTGCATGCAAGTGTCTACCTCTCAAACAACATTGGATTAAACTGTTACACTTTTAATAAGCTGGGAAAATATCTCTGTTTTGTAAAGCTTTAGACTCATTAAAGAACAGTTCCAGATGTTCTCTGACTTTTCCAGCACGTTTACTAGGTTCAAATCTTCCACTCTTGCTGGTTTTACAACATCCAGGAGGAGGTACTACCGGCTACTCTACCTAAAGGGACTTGCCTGTCAGATCTGTTCAGAAATAATATTTCTGTATGGTGTTCTTCACCTATATTTTGAACACTTCACTGCTTTAAAGCTGTGTTGAGTTTGGGATAGTTTCTCTGCCTTATTTGGATTTTAGAGAACAGGAATAGCTTGGATTCATTTGATTCCAAATAGCACCTGAACTTGTAATGTAACAATTGCATTGTTACACATACCTTCTATTACTGCCTGCTTTTTTAAACTGGCAGAACAAAATATTTATCTCAAGATCATTTCTCATCTTTCAGTGGCTGTTCCAAGTTGCTGCTGTGGTTTTTAATAACAGTAATAAACAGAATAATGATTCATATTTAATCCGATGTATGTATTTAACAGATTTAAGTAGCAGATAGAGTTCCACTTGCCAGTACACTGATGTTATAAAATCATTGAATGTTCCCATATGGTGCTTTAGAAAATCCCATTTCAAATTGTCATGCAGGTAGGCTTAGTATCTTTCTACCTGATGAGCTTGTTTATTTGCAGGCAGCTGTGTATACAGGTGCCCAAAAAAAGAATCATCCTCTATAACATGCGGTAATGTGGTTCACTTCACCATTCCATTCTTCACTTTTCAGGTTCAAAAATGAAAAAGTTATGAGTGGTAACCACATTTGTATTTAAGTAAGCAATGTTGGTAAAGCTTTAGTGACCATTTTACATTTCATAAATATCTATTTTGATGACTTCAGTGATAACCTCATCAAAACTAGGGCCAAGACCAGGGGTCTTGTTAGCCTGCTTAGTAATCTGGTGCTGATCAAAATGATCTCAGTTTCAGTCTCTGTTGTCAGGAGAAAAAAAAATGTAGGATTGATTTTTGTACTTTTTCATACCACAACACTTTTAAGAACCTCTGGTCTAGGCAGTATGACAAAGTGGGAATATGAATATAGGTGGACCTACTGCAAAACAATGGCTCTTGACACATAAACACAGTGGAATACAGCTGGTGACACCAATCTCTCTCGTGGAATGTTAGAGTTGCTGCCTCAGCAAGAACAAAGAATATATATTAAAAATGAATGATGGGCAGAACTTCCTCAGCATTAGAGAAAAATGTTGCCTGCAACTATTGAATAGTCATCGAGAACACTTTCCTGCATTTCAAAAATTGACAATTTTGTGAAGGTATTCTTGTAAGCAAGAGCCAGCACAGTGTAGTGGTTTGACTTGTGGACTATGATGGAAACCCATTTGGTGATCTTGGGCGCATCACCTACTCTCAGCTCCGGAAAGCCCCACAATAGGCTCACCATAAGTTGGAAATGATTTGGGTTAAAGAGACTATTCCAATAATATCTTACAGAAGAAGCTCCAGTTTAGCATCTACTGACAAATGTATGTCTTTTTGGAAAAGGAAAGACTATTTTCTGCTCAGTCAAAAACAGAGAGGTGGTGCTAAATTGTTTAAAGCTGCATAATTCCATGGAACTACTAATTTTTTAGGAAACTAAATTTTTAAAAGAATAGGAATATCAGTACACTGTAGAATAGTATTGTGCCCATCTGCAAGTTGCTTGATGGTGACAGAAAATGCAGGCGGCATTTCAATTTTAAAAATACAAACCTTAAAGGTTTTTGGAAGCCCTGTTTCCTTACTCCACAGGGTCATGAACTCTCTTTATGTCCTCATGTGATACAAGCATTTTGCGTATGCTCAGAGACATTTGTCTTTTAGTTCATGCGTTCCATTACTGAAACCTGGAACTAAAACACTGGTAGTTTCCTTAGTAAAACTGGTAACCAAATTTAAATACTAAGAATGTCCTAGTAAATCCTTTCATATTACATTAGTAAAAATGGAAGTTACTGAGAACTAAAACCACTTGGGAGAATGAGTTGGTTATTCTGGAGATACATTGAGACAGTCATTGCAGAATTCTTCAGGGGCAGGAAAAAAAAAGAGACCTTAAAAGACTAAAGTGTTTTGTCTTGAAGATACTAAAAGACTTTTAAAAGATAAGTTCTGTTGACCAGAATTGTAGGTGGCCTCTTAAGTATTTTAGTACAGTATACTGAATACATCCTAAGTGAAAGAGAATGCATCCTAAATAAAAGGATTTAGCAAGCTATTAATTAAAAGATTTCTTCAGTCTTTAATGACATAACTTGTTATCCCTTTTACTCATGGCATAATCTAGTTAAAAAATTGCTGTCTTCAGTACAATTCAAATGTGCCCAAGTTTGGCAAACTCATATCCAAAGTCACCAAAATATCATTTTCCATTCCTGCTGTGTGTGTAATATACAGTCCTGTATTAGTCTTGATGTTACTAGACAGAAGAAACACAATTCTTTTAAAATAGTTGCAACTTAGGGCACACCTTATAATATGAAATGCAAATCCTGGATAGAAGTTACTTTCAAATCAAAAGTCATTACTGTTGGCACAGTTACTGTAGAAGAAAACAGGAAAGTCAAGGCCAACTCCAGTTTGTTTCCACACCTCTAAATGGATTTCTGCATTCTCTAGCTTCCCCTGAAGAGGTAAGAGTAGGTACATATCTTAGGACAATAGTGTTTTTCAGTCTCTTCTGATATGGTACATTGGTTTTTGAAGATTTTTCTGTCTTCTGTGAGATCACACAATTTTTGCATGGGTGGGTAAGTGAGTGACCTAGATGACATTTGTGAGTTCAAACTGAATGTATACTTTGGACATTCCACTGCATTACATGCATTGCTGTTTTAGAAGTTACTTGGATATTGTATAAAGTGGATGCATGACTTCACTGCATGATATCAAGTTTATCTGAAAGCTGTTTCTTCCTTGCATCCCAAAATACTGGTGCAGAGTGCATTTATCACTTGATACTGTTGGAAGACCACAGGGAAGGCAAGTGCATTCTCGGGATGACAGGAGGATCAATCCACTATGTATGGGTTGTGATCTTTGCGCCAGCCGATGCAGGAGCCGTAGACCTTGTTGACAAATTGAAAGTAAACCACAGTGTCTAGATTGTGTTCAGGTAAGGGTTCTTCAGCTCAAATTTTGAATTGTAGATCTAATGAAAATACCGGTACTATCATACCACTCTGAACTGTCAAGTAAATAAGGCTAGTTTACTCATTGCCTGTTCTGGTGGACAGCATTATTAAAAACAGAATGATCAAAGAAAGAAGGCTAAGTCTTTATGAGGAAGTACCAGCAGGGCTTCTACAAAGGTAGAGATTTGGAAGAGGAATGTCAGTGAGAATGTGGATCAAGGTGACCTAGAAGATACCAATTTACTTGGGATTTTCAAAAGGCTTTTAAGCAGGTCACTCAATGGCTCCTGAGCAAACCTAGTAGTCATGGGAGTTTATGATTACACAAAATTATCTAGGGTAGTTTAACCAAAGAAGATATCAAAAAATTGCCGAAGTGTCTTTCCAGATTGAGATTATGTCTCCCAAGTGGCTAATGCCATTCTATGTGGGCAAATAAAGAGAAGTGTACTGGGAGGGGGGAATTGATCAGAAAAGCCAGGTTGCTTATCTGTAACAGTTCTTTGAGGGCTGTGGTAGAACAATCGGAGGTGGGGGGAGGTTTGGGGTTGGGAATCAATAGGGAAAAATCAGTAATTAAACTGTCATACTTGTCCTCATGAATTCTATAATGCATGCACATTTAGAATACTGTGTTCTAGTCAGTGCAATTGAGAAAGGAAGTTGTAGAGCTAGGAAAGGCACTGAAAAGGACAATCAAGACTAGGAAAAAGCTGGAATAACTCCTTTAAGAAAAAAAGTTACCACAGTTGGGGCTCTTCAGTATAGAATAAAAGGCAAATAAAGGGAAACATGAGAGAGTGTAAGATTAGTCATGGTGTGATGAAACTGGATTTGCAGAAATTGATTCCCTCAAAATGCTAGGACCAGAGGCATCCAGTGAGCTGGAATAGGGAATGATTTGAGAGAGATGAAAGGAAGTGCTACTTCACACAGCATGAAGCTATGCTACAGAATTCAGAAGTACAAAACATAGTAAGGGCTGCTAATTTGAAAGGCTTAAAGGGGCATTAGACTAATTCCTGCCAGGAAGACCATCAAGGAATGCTAGTCATAGTATATGGGGGGGGGGGGGGGGGGAGGAAGGACTATATATCCATTTATCATCTGTATTTGATTATAAAAGATCTACATATGTTTTGATCTGATTCAGAAGCAGTGCTGCTTATGCTCAGGATTTTGAGAGCTATACAGGAATCTAGAAAAGAGTTTGTGGAAAGATCTTTACGCATATTAGTTGCATGTAGTTATTAAATTTTTTTGATATGGGAAGAAAGTGATTCTATGTGCAGCTTCATTTGCTGAATCTTTCCCAGCACCAGAATCTGCTCTGTAATCCTAACTGTAGATGTGACTTAAGGAATTTTCACACCTTTTAGATGTATACCTAGTTTGGGGTCAAGGTGTGGTTATTTAGAACAGGGGTGAGCAAGTGGTGGCCTTCTGGCTTTTGGATCCTTCACTGCTGGCTGTACTATCTAAGGCTGATGGGAGTTGAAATCCTACATTGGCTGGATGGGCACAAATTGTACAGGCCTGATTTATTTTCATACTTGTTATACTGATACCCATTTTAACTCCAAAGAGCTTCTGGCATTTGTCCTGCATTCTTGCAGCACTATTCCTGTAAGATAACTCAGACTGGCTCAATGTCATCCAGTAAGTTTCACTGCTCAGTGAAGCCATGATCTTTATTTTACAGTGAAGGCAATACTTGAATGTGACAGTAGGTGTTTGAGAATATATATATTGCTGTGTCTTTGTGTTCATGCATGTCACAATTTGTGACCAAAATAATGATAATTAAGACTCTCTTGCTAGGTAACTAGGATTAGATATGCACTCCATATTGAGTGCATACGTGATGGAAAAAGTTTGTTGTTGTGTAATATGTGAATAGCCCTTAAAATAGGGATAGTCCTGCTACAGAAAAAGGCCCTGGTTAAGTGATTTTTACTTCACAGCCTTACAGCTCTAATGTCGTAATGCTTATCTCAATTGTTTTCATGAAATGTCTCTCAGAAACAGC
Organism: Cyclura pinguis; assembly: GCA_030412105.1. Taxonomy (NCBI): domain Eukaryota; kingdom Metazoa; phylum Chordata; class Lepidosauria; order Squamata; family Iguanidae; genus Cyclura; species Cyclura pinguis. Next base: position 190,940,691 of record CM059603.1, read on the forward strand.
AGAAACCACTTCCGGTGTGAGATTCGTCCATTTCAAAATCAAATTAAGCAATCTTTATTACCTAATTTACATTAGTTACATATGGTTTTTTTCATCTAAAAGCACACAGTGGGACTAGGAATCTGATACCATACACCTTTAATCTTCATTTATTCAGATTGTTGCCATTAGAATAAATTGGGGAAAGAAACAAAAACTTGTTCAATTATTATCTTGCTTATTGATTGAGGAAAAACAGAACTATAGCCCTGAATGTTAAGTGCTGAAATTGCTGTGAGCTTATAAAGGATTTTGGATAGCAACATGTAAATATGCAGTGAGGCCTGTTCCGCTTTCAGTTTGCAGAAGGTTGTATCCAAGTTCTCAGATTCCTAGCAATAGCTGGCTGCAGAGATCCCTGCTGTACTTAAATAATGGTTCTTAAGTCATATTTCAGGAACTGTTAACTTGAAAAGTTCTGTTATAGAAATATTCAGATAGATATATGAATATGAGTGTTTCAAGATTTCTCCAATAAACACTGCAGCTAGTTATGGTAGGTGTCATATGAATAGAATATGAGCAGCTACTTTCTCATAAGAAGATGAACTGACACCATTTAGCTGAGCTTTGTCTGCATTCACTGGTAATGGCTTGCTAGTGTCTCATCAAAAGTTCTTCCTGTTCCCTATTACCATTTTTTCAAAAAAAAATGGAAATAATCTGAGGGCAAGTTTGAGTCCTTCTCTGTTCAAAGCATGCACTCTGTCTCTGAGCTGTGTTGTCCCCCCAGTACATCTCAAAGGAACCTATCTTTGCCTCCAGCTGGCTCCAGACAAGTCATCTCTCAGCTTAATAATCAGAAGCATCTTGCCTTCATGTATCACTTCTCTGGCTTCTATGCAAAAGAAATTGAATGGGTGGGTGGACTATGCTGCCTATAAGCAACAAGAGCATTCTAAAGCCTTCCAGGCTAATGAACATCAACACATCTTGTGGAAATCAGTTCCACTAATTGTGGGTGGTTTTCTTTCTGGTTTGTCCCCACATCTAGCCACTGGTTTTATTGTCTACTCCCAAATTCCAGAGATGGTGCAGTTTATTCTAGACTTACATACTGGGTTAATAACCATTTATTTATGGAAGTGTTGGATTTTGACGTTACTCTTGCTACTTTATAGCTTTACAAAGAAGTAGGCTAGGTACAACTAAAAAAACCCCAATCATTGTGCACATTAAAAGAGGTACGACAACTGTAAAAAACTGTGCTACATTTGTAGGCTAGCAAACTTATTTGCATAAGATTTGGTGCAAAAAAAATTATGCTTTGCATATGATTTTGTGGAACGGAGTCTTCTGCTTCAGCAGGAGCACAACGTTATTCTAAGTTAGCATGGATGTATTCAGAAACGTAGAGATTGAGGGAAAAAATACAGTGAGATCAGAGGGAAATGCCTGACATGGGAAAGTATTAATGCCTAGGCGGGAGTATAGTTTACTGACCACATGTGGAGTAGTTTTAGAGGGGATCAGTAGGCAGGGATGTAAAGAATATTCTCAAAATTTCTATCCTTGATGAAAAAAGTCTGCCTTGATGTGTACAGAAAAACATTGTCCACTGCAAGATTTTTTTTTTCCTTTGCAGGACTTTTTTTGTGAAAAATTCACAAAGAAGTTTTTGGGAAAAAAATATTTTTCATACAATTCTGTGCAGAAGCACCATCTTGTGGAAAAAAACAAGATTTGAACAAAAAAAAATGGAGCAATTTTTGAAAGAAAAATGCATATATATGATTTTTCCCCAAAAAAAGTCCTAAAATGCACAAAATAATCACAAATGTGCAAAAACTTTGAATCCCACCAAGTAGGGAGAAAACTTCATACAAAAACTTTTGCATGCAAGAATGAAGTAAAGATTTACATCCCTAGCTGTAGATGACAAGTGGTGGTGTCACTGTTTATCTGACCCGTAGGTTAGATTTTTTTTCCCTACATACCAGTCTGGTCTTGTTAACTTGCTTTTTTTCCTTTAGCAACGGGGTAGAAATTCAGATGTAAATCCTAGAGTTGTGATTATCAGTCCAAAAACTGTTCCAAGGTACTAATGATCTACACCTCATACTCATCACTGGGATTTCTCTCACAGATGTTTCTCAAGTCTCCTGATCTAAAATAGCTGCTTACTGAAAAAAGGCCACCTGCCAGAGATGCAAACATAGTGACCAAACACTGCAGCACACCTAAATGCCAAATCTGTTCCATTATTTACTGTGTCACCCTTACAAGACATAATGCCAGTCACAACAGCAAGGGTCCATTTACCTTCTCACCTCCTGATGTGCTACATGCTGTCATCTGCCAGCTATGTCCTTTCACATTCCAGACATAGCAAGGGAATCTCTATGCAAGACAATGAATGGACACAAATCGGGCATCAGCCAGGATGTCAGTGAGAAACTACTGAGAAAATATTTTCATCTCCCAGGATAGTCTGAAGCCAAGAAAGTGATCAATCTTCAACAAGAAGAAACCTCAAAGGAAAACTCCAGCCACTAAACAACTTAATTAACCACTTAACAAGACGTTCAGTTAAATTAACTGTGGCCTGAATCAAGAAAACGTGTTACAGGTTACAATTCAGCTATAAATATTTGGAAGTTTGTGCTTACCAATACTTCTTTGACAGCAGATAAGTTTAGTATTAAACGTAACTGATGAATATCTGAAGGAAGGTGAAGTATGTGGTTTACAGTGGCTTCTTCACTTTCACAAGGATTTGGGGCACAAAACCTTTTCAAAAGTAGCAAAACCACAAGTAACCCCCTCCCCAATGCTCTCTCTCCCATTCCCTTCCAGGGTTCCCTCATTCACTTTTTGCTTTGCTGCATGTTCTTTGTGTTGGGGCAAAATGCATGGGAATGGGAGGGGGAGCTCCAGAGGGGAGAAGGAAAGTGCATGTGTACCTTCTTACAGTTCCCTTGCCTTTTGCCCAGGTGTGTTTGCCTTTCTTTTTTGTGCCCGGCCAAAGGAAAGAGAATGGGAGGAGGAAATGAAGGGGGGAAGGCACGTATGCGCCTTGTGAATAATCAAATTCACAAAGGTCAAACCCGTTAATGTGGAGAGAGGTCCACAGTATGGATGAGCTCAATCTCCAGATGACTCTCATGAAAATTGGAACAGATCTTGGACTAGACACTGTCTTTAACAGGTATGGCTGTGTAATAAAAGGGATAATGGGGGCTTGTTCAAGGTGTTATGCTGTCTCAGCAAACAACACCCTCACACACACTCACCTGAATCAAGGCGCGTGCATCGTACCTAGAACCAGCCATGTTGCCTTGTCACATGGAGCAAAACATCCCAGAAGCACCTCTCTCCTTTCCTGCCAATACAAATGCAATAATAAATAACATGGCCCTCCTTTTGTGACAACTTAAAAACTGTTGCCTGAGGAAATAATGTCATTCTGCCTAAGAGCCCTGGGGAGGATTCTGTGGATGCTGAGCTGCAAGTATTGCTGGTAAAATATGTTCTGTATTTTATTCTCTCTTACTTCATTCTTCACATTTTCCCTGCCACACCCCTGTGTATATATAGACACATACATGCACAAACACACAATTTTCCAGCTTTGAATAAATGTATCATACATCCATTGAATTGGGCTAAATAATATGCTTTTGTGAAATGAAACAACCAGGTCATGTAAGACTTACATAAATAAAAACATTTTGAACCTTCTAGGGACTGCTTGACAGCTTCCAAAATGCATCCAGGGATTATATTCTTTTGTAGCCAGCCTCCACTTTTTAAAAAATGATTCCTATTCTTGTGGCCAAACGTAAAAGATCTCTGTTTAAAAAAAATATATGCAGGGTAGCTGGTGAAACAGGCTTCTCAGTTTTGACAGTTCACCCGTGCTGAATAAAGGAGGCCTCTGTTGTTTACCTAGCCTATTATAGGCATGCATATATGACCATAATAATATTGTCTAGAGTAGAATCCTGCTGTTTCCCATCTCAAGCTTTCATTGTACTATTTACTGCAGACGTGCTTCTGCAACCTGACACAGCATATGTGTTTCTTCAGTCCTCTTTCACCATCCTTCTTCCAATGCTGATGTTGCTAAAAAACAAAACAACTCCCCCATAAAACCTTCCAGCTAGATAGAAGAAAAGGGGGGCTAGGCAGGCATAAAAAGCCTTTATAAAATAGAGGTTTGCTATCATATGCTTCGTTAACTGAGGTGTGCCTGTAATAAAGTTTATAAACTTTATGCCAATTTACTTGTGCATACCAACATCTTTTAAACAGTTAATATTATTAGCTATTTAATCTTATCTACCACTTTCTGTAAAAACAGCAGGCAGAGACAGACACTTGGTCAAGTGCCCCTGCCTACAGCACAAGCTGTGAACAGGTGATAAGCAAAGTCAAGGTTTTCTCTTCTGAGCAAAGTGCCCTAGGGTTACATAGTCAAAAAAGGTCTTTTTTCTAACTGGTAAGAGCCCTAGCTGAGATGGAAGGAGGGCCTCAACAGCTAGTGAAGTCCACCAACTCAATGGCTTTAAAGAGGAATTAGTCTTATCCTCCATGAATTCATCTATTAGTGGCTACTAGACATTATCTCTTTCAAACTATATCTCCACTAAGATGCAAGTCATTTTCAACATTTTATTTACGCATTCATATTAACACATGTACATCCCGTCCTAGAAATAAAAATGTTTAGGGGACATACAGAGCACTCAATTAAAATATTATTTTTAAAGCTATAAAGAACTAGCCACCTCCCCAAGGCAAGCAAATGCAGCCCAAAGTCAGTACAAACTGAGAATAAGGCGCGGGGAAACTGACCTGGGTTATGTTCGACCTCAGTTCCCATCATCTGTGATTACTGACCATAGTACCTGGGACACAGGGGAGTTGGAGCCCTGTAACACCTGAAGGGGAATAGATTCCCCATCCCTAAGCTGAATTGTTATTAAAACTTTTTATGTTGGGGTGCGAGAGCCATTGTGTAGTATAAACAATGCCAACAGATGCTAAATAAGACTCTCTCAGAAGAACAAGTCCACAGGAAGGACACTGGCACCAACAAGGTTTTCTCCTCAGTGGCCATCTTCCTCTTTGGCTAGAATAGCTGGAGAAAACAGCTACACATTTCAGAGCCATGCCTTTACAAAGCAGCATGGAAGCAGCTCCTCCAAACTTGATCTCATTAAATGGTTAAGGCCATTTTGAGTGAAGGTAGGTGTATTAGATAACTTGATCTCAAGCTGTTAAAATGTTTGAGAGTTTAGCACCAGCATTTTTAATTTGGACATGTAGAGGCATTGACAGCCAGTGCAACGGTATGCATCTTGACTTTCTTGCTTCCACAGCATCTGTCTTCCTGGAAGTATCCTCTATGAGCTGACTTTTTTTTTAAACCACCCACATAGGTATTCCCCACAAAGTATAATCCCATAGTCTAGTTTAAAATTAGTTAGTGCCTATACAACCAAGTCAAGGTAGACATTACATCTAAGTTCACTTTTTTTCCAAGCAGAGATTCTCAGAGACCTGAACTCTACACTCTAAACCAAGTGCCATGCTTTAGCAGAGTATTAATGGAACTGGGGAATTCTGCAATAATGTGGGGTTATGTTAACCACCCTATTTCTCCCAACATGTGTAAGTTATTCATCTATTCAACTAACTCCATCTGTTCACAGAAATATGTCACTACACATTAAAACTACACTGTTCTTCTCTGTCTTATTTGTATGCCAGGAAAAAAATTGACTTGTTTCCACAAAGTTAACAGGAAGGGGGACTCTACCCATCTTTCTTTCCCAGAAAGGCAGTAGTTGCTGTCCAGAACCATCTGCACTTTTTCTTTCAAGTTTCCCAGGGGAAATTGCAGTAGAGTACTGCTTTAAAATATGTGTGTGTGCGTATATGTTTTTTGTGTGTGTGTGTGTGTGTGTGTATACAGAAAATGATAAGATATAAAGAATAAGTATTTACCACTGGTGTCCAACTAGCATGTATATGAAATGTATGTAGTAATTCAATACCAAAATACTGCGGATCAGCTGCAAATTTTCCAGTGATAAGAACATGCTAGTTGGACACCAGTGGTAAATACTTATTCTTTATATCTTATCATTTTCTGAACAGGAAGTTGGAATTCCCCTTGTAGGTATGTGCATGTTGTCTGAAGGCAATGCTTGATTGCATGGCAGTAATTTGTTTCATTTTTGAGCTGTTTGAAGAACAAATTGTCACACAAGGCAGAGCAGCAATTTGATGAGTATTTCATCCCCCACACTAGATCTGAACTGAAAGACACTTACTGGGATCCTGCAGTGGAACCCAAAGGGGGTTGGTTCTCTCAATTCATCAGAGCCCCTGCATCCTTAAAACGTTCACTGGAGGGCTGGAAGTACCCTTCAGAATCACCATGGTGTAGTGGCTTGAGACCAGGGCTCAATTCTCCGCTTGGCAGTGTGGAGGGCTGCAGGGGGAGAAGAGAAGAAACTCTCATTGTGCTACCTGATCTTGGATTCAAGCCACTCTTTGATTATGTGAATGCTGTTTGTTTCACTATGACACATGTTGCTAAATGAAGTCTCCCCAGTTAAGCATACTTAAAACAACCAAAACCAACTTATTTTTAATTTGCTTGAGCTCCCAAGGTACATGTTAGGCATATTATTTATTTTGAAATAACTAAGGAGGAAGGACAGAGCTAGAAACTACAAATGTCTGCTCAGAATCTATTTTACTTTAGTGGTTCACCTTGAGGGGGGTTGGGTTAATTTTAATACTACTTAGCATGTATAAGATTGTTTCGGCATAGGTACTTGCTATATCCAGTTAAAATTCACAGACGGAAAAAAATCTGATAAGGTTGTGCTAGTAATAAGTCTTTTAAAGTGAGGACATGTTCTTTTCTCGTTACAGCACAGTAAATATAAAAGACCAGGAACACTAAGTTCCTGTAATGGAAGAGGAAGTGTGATCTGTTTCACACATATAAAAATATTCAAATGTGGAGGTCACCCTATTCCTGTAGCGGGGAAATAAAATTATATGCAAGAGTGTACTACAGACACTTCTATAATGGGCTTTTATACCTGTAGCTCAGTTCCGTCCCTACTCTTAGCTCTACATGCCCTTCCCATCAGTAAAAGCTTTCTATAAAATAAAAGAATTCCCACCTGATCACTTACAAAGCGCTATGCTTTCTTACCAGTACAGTATCCATATTAGACTGTATTTTTCCCGAAATGACTGTAACATTTATGGATGGCCTACAAAAGTACTAATACATTTGGTACAGCTGGATAGTTTCATCCTAACATGTATGGTTGTGACTCAGATCCAGAGTACAACACTTATATTTTAACCCTCAAACATGCATCATATGCAAAGAACGCTAGGCCACTATGGGCTAGAGGAAATTCTCTTCCACAAAAATACAAAAATTTATCAGCTTCGAGCATGAAACTTAAAAATTTCAGAAGCAGTATACAAAGAGTTATTGTAGCATTTTTGTGACAGAAAAAAGAAGGTTGTAGCACAACTGATGAAACTGAGGAAGTAGACTCAGGTTACAAAAGCTTACGCTACAATGTTTTTTCTCTGTTAGTCTCCAAGGTGCTACTCTGTCAGTATCCCTTTGGATACTGATCCAGACTAACATGGCTATGTCTTTGATTTCAGGAGCAGGTTATGCAGATGTCTGCCTCTACCATATCATATACGTCCAAAGAAAAAAACAAACAGGGAAACATTCAAACAAACAGTCTCTTTTACAACCATTAGTATCCTGAGTTATTAATTCCAGAGAGAGCTTTCCAGATTTTTCTGTTGCATATATAAACCAGTTAATACAGTGAATGGCTGAAATGCATAATAAATGGAATGCTCTGCCAGATCCTATGTGGCTATTCACACTCTGTGGCTATTCACACTCAGGACAATGGCATTAAAGGGTGACTTCAGATTTTAATTGAATCAGCATTTACTATTCCCAGTTAGAACTCTGTTTAACTTCAGCCTTTACCAACCTGCTACAAATGACAAGAGGATATTCTGTACATGCACATAAGACTGAATACACTTTAAGGCCTACCAGATTTAGCATTGAGTAAGAGTGTCATCATGCTGCAGTGGTTTGAGACCAGGGCTCAATTCCTTGATTAGCCATGGAAACCCACTGGGTGACTTTGGGCATGTCACACACTCTCAGCTCCAGAAAATCCCATGATAGGTTCACTTTAGAGTCACCATAAGTCAGAAATGACTTTAAGGCACACAACAACAAGGGATGGCTTAAATACCAGGCACTAGATCTTGTCTGATCTTGAAAGCTAAGTAGGGTCAGCTCTGGTTAATTCTTGAATAGGAACCTGCCAACCAGGTGCTGTAGGCTATATTCGGAGGAAGGAACTAGAAAAACCACCTATAAGTATTCCTTGCCTAAGAAAACTCAATGAAATTCATGAGGTCACAATAAAGTTGAGAGGTGACTTGAAAGTGCATATACCCACACAGGCTTTCATCGTTTCCCATTTCATGAGACGTTCTGAAGTGTTAATATTTGTTGTCTGAGAGTGTATCTATACTACATAGTCACAACAGGTTGATACTACTTCACTTGGAATGTGTAGTTTGCAAGACAGCAAGAATGATCTCCTAAAGCAGTGCTACGTGAAGTGATAGTCCCTATACCAGTGCTGGTCCACTAGCTATTGGTGCTGGTCTCTGGTAAATTTCCAGGAGAAAAAAAGAGAGAATTGTAGCCAATGGGCACAGATATGGCACCAGTCTGTGGCATATCAGGGATAAAAAAAACAAAAACAAACCACTGATCCCCTCACTCAGATATCTTGCAAGGTACTGTGCTATACAGCTACATTTCAAGAGACTGCACTAGAGATTTCTAGCAAATAATTCTACATACATCAACAAACAACAAATCCTAGGATTCTGCTGTATGAAGCCATGGCAGTAAAGTGATATCAAACTGCTGTAACTGTGTAGTAGACATACATTCAGAGACAAACACACTCAGATACAAAGAAACATTTTTTAAAGGGGGGGGTAGAAAGACCATGACACGTAAGAGATAAAGCCTTTGTATACAAAACTGAAATGTATACAAGATGAGCACAGTGATCATTCAGAAAGTATCAGCAATGGTAAAACAATATTAGGGGTATGATAACACCTTTAGTAAGAGAAAACATTCTGATTACTGTGGAGTTAAATAAATGTTATTAAGATTTGTTTCCATCAGAAAAGGGACACATCCTCTTTCTATAAACAATAATAAAGATGCATGAGCCAACAGGCAGGCAAATGACAATCATATATTCTTGTATTAGTTGACAGCCCTAATATGGAGAGACATTATTTTAAAAGCTTGTGTAAAAATCCTAAAGTGTCTTATTACCGAAACGCAACCTTTGATGATGATGATGATGATGAACAGGATGGAAGTAATCCAGGAGCTGTGATCTGAATACATGGTGGATTGTTCCTCTGTGCCATTCCGAGAATGTTAAATTATACATTATTTCATCTAATATTTTCTAACTCGTTTCTTAACCTAAATCTCCTGTGTAAGAAAATGGACAGTCTGGTACAGCAAGGGAGCATAAGCTAAATCTTAGATTCTGGAGAGACTTTGTCATACTCTAGGTTTTGGACTGCCATTCTCATCATCCCTCACTCTCTTGGCTCTACTGGATAGTATGTTTGACAGGAACTAAGGCCATTTTTGCACTACATTGTTATAGTGCAAATTCCACTTTCAGCATCCTGTGGAATTCTGGGATTTGTAGTTTACTGAGGCCAAAGAGCTCTCTGGCTAAGAATTCTAAATACCCCTGCCTAAACTGCAAACCCCAGGTTTCCAAAGGATGTTGAAAGTGGAATAATAGCACTATAACAGTGTAGTGCAGAAATGGCCTGAGATCCATTGAATCAGAGACTTGAAAGGGACTGTGCTCTCTGCAGGAACTCCAGCCAGAGCATCTCCAGCAGCTAGATGATGTCCAGAGAAGGAGAGTCCCACCACTTCTCTAGGCAATTAGCTCAACTGTTGAATCACTCTTACTGTCCAAAGCATCTGTCAAATATTACTGTCCAAACACTTGGAAGGCTCTAAGTCTATAAAGTTACCTCTATTTCATGTATTCACAAAATACATCACAGGTGTAGCTACTATTACAGCATTAATACTTGAGAAACAATTAAACCTAGCACAGCTGAGCCAGTGTGGTATAGTGATCTGAGTGTTGGAAGACCAGGGTTTGAATTCCTACTCAGCCATGGAAAACCCCACTGGATGAGTTTGGGCAAGTCACACACTCTCAGTCTAAAAGAAAGGCAATGGCAAACCTCTGAATATATCTTACCAAGAAAACCCTAGGATAAGATCACTATAAGTTGGACTTGATTTGATGGCACATAACAAGACCTGTATATTAGCTTGTAGATGTCAGAACATTCATGCTAGATCAGCCCTCTGAAGGGTTATGACCAGTGTTACACTTGCTTTCTTCTGTATCCCAGTTCACTTTGCTCTCATCCCACAGCTGTATAATTGTTCATATACACTAGAAACTTGGATATTGTGTTCTACCAACCAAGGCATCTGAGAAAGTGTAATCCACAAAAGACCGTACTAAAATAAATGGTTTAGTCTTAAAAGGTGCCACAAGACTCCTTTTTATTTCTCCTATCCTCCTGTTGTGTCAAATGCATGCCAGAGACACATATGTAGAACAGAAAAACATCTGATCTAAAAGTAGTAGACTTATTAGTCTGTCCTAGGGTTGAATAGGTTGAAAGGGCTCTTGTTATCTTTACAAGTTGTGTAAAAGAAGGAATTTCAGCAGGTGTTGTTTGAATGACAAGCATCATTTGCTAAAATTCCCTCTTCTATGTAACTGTTAAAGGTCAAAAGAGGATCTACCAGGACCTTTAACGCTTGCTGATATGGATGTTTCCAAGAGATGTTTTCCTAAAACTGATGCAGTCATTTGTCAGAAAAGTTTAAAAATCCACCAGGAGAAAGGAACAAGCCAAACCTAGGATGTGACTCCTGGCTGGGGCTGATAAAATGAAAAGAGCAGCAAAGGAGATGGTGCCTCAGCAGGGTGCCAGAGGGGCCAACTGTGGCTGACAGGTTGGGTTGGGAAACCACAAAGAATCCCAGGCCATTTCCACACTAGACTGTTATACTGCTATTATTCCACTTTCAACATCCTATGAAATCCTGGGGTTTGCAGTTTAGGGAGGGGCCTCAAAGGCGCCCCCTAAACTGCAAATCCGGTTTCCCTGGGATGTTGGAAGTGGAATTAATAGCACTATTAACAGTCTAGTGTGAAAATGGCCCCAGGTGCTGTGGGTTATATTTCAGTGTAAGGAACTGGGGAAATCACCTCTTGAGTATCCCTTGTCTAAGAAAATCCTATGGGTCGCCCTAAGTCGACAGGCGACTTGAAGGCGCATACACACAACACAGAAACCTTTTGTGAAGGCCTCAGAAGGGCAACTCTGAAAGACCGTGACTGGAAAGGCGTCTGGCCAGTTGGCAGAGGAGTACGAGCAACCAGGCGTTGAACAAAAAGCAAACAAAAAGAAACCATTGGTCCCAAACGGTCGCTCCCACCCTTGCCACTGAGGGGAAAAGCACTGAGCTAACAGGACAGTTCTTATTTCTCCTCAGAGCTTCACAGCTGAAGAGGACGGGGGACAATTTATGAGGGAAGAAGCAGCAACCTAATAGAATTACGCCGATTTCCACGTCCTCCTCCAAAATAGGCAGGGCAGAGCGAGGCGCTTATTCTCCTCACTCCCGCCTTCTTTCAACACACGCGTTAAGAGGAAGCGACCCTTTCCCTCACTCACGCTGAGACTGAGGTAAAAGGAGTCGCCGCGGGAAGCGACGACTACGGCGAGAAAGTGCCGCGCAGGCGTACTTCTCTCCTTGCGCAGAAGACAATGGCGCAGACGGGTGTCCCCTTTTCTTCCCGGGCGCTCAGCTGATCCGGGCTCTCTGCGTGTGACAGCGGCCGCCTCGGCGCTGGCGAGGAGGATCCGACTTAAGTTCTGTGGGAGTTTCTAGGGATGAATCTGGCGCCGGATAGACCGGTCTCCTTCTTCTCCCCCAACACGTTTATCCCTAAATACCACCCCCCCATGGGGCTTTAATCCCACCGCTTTCTGCTTTCATCCCGCGAAGTCCAGGATGCTAAGAAGGGGCTTGGTGCTCGGGCTGCTGCTCCTAGTTGCCCTGTGGGGGAGCGGCGGGTCGACGAGCCCGCTTTCGGCCGCGACGCACAGCCTGCGGAACAGTTGGCGGTTAAGGAACGGAAACGGCTCCCTGGCGCTGAGCGCGGACGTCCCGGGGTGCGTCCACACGGCTTTGCTCCGAGCGGGGCTCATCGAGGTATGGGATCCGCTAATGGCGGCCGGCCAATGGGCTTGCTCGCTGGCGGTTCGAAAGTTGAGCGGGAAAGGCTGGGGAGGGGTGCGTGTATGTGCCTTGAGGTTGCCTGTCAGCTTATGGCGGCCGAATGAATTTCACGGAGTTTTCTTAGGCAAGGGATGCTCAGAGGTGATTTCGCTAATTCCTTCCTCTGAAACATAACGTACAGCGCCTGGTCACGTACTGTTCCACGTAGTTGCATAAAGTCGGTGAAAGTCAAACTGCTGTTATGACTGCTAAATATGTTGGTCAAGATCCTATACATTTTTAGCGTACTGGAAATTTATGCCAGTATAGTCGCGCTGGATCCCATAGTTGCGCAACTCGTTGCAGAATGGGTGCCAACATCTGGAGCTCACCTGTTTGCAATGCTCAGTTAACTCTCCGTACCTGTGTATCTGCCCTCAAGTCGCCTGTGAACTTATGGCAATTCCATGAATTTCATAGGGTTTTCTTAGGCAAGGAGGCAGAGGTGATCTTGCCATTTCCTGCCTCTCAAATATAGCCTACAGCACCCAGTATTCCTTGGCAGTCTCTCATCCAAGTACTAACCAGGGCTGACCCTTAGCTTTCGAGATCAGACTGGATATGGTACCTCTGAGGAGGGCTCTGCACTACATAGTTTAGTTTGATGCCACTTTTAACCATGTGGCTCTATCCTAAGGAATTCCAGGATTTGTGGTTTGGCAAGGTAGTAAAATGTGGGCTAGACAATACTACTGTTAGGTGGATTTGGAACTGGTTGACCAACCTAACTCAAAAGATGCTCACCTATGGCTCCTCTTCATCCTGGAGGGAAGTAACTAATGGGATGCCACAGGGTTCTTAACAGATTAGAGAGCTGGACCAAAACTAACAAAATGAATTTCAACAGGGAGAAATGTAAGGTACTACACCTTTGCAGAAAAAATAAAATGAACAAATATAAGATGGGTGACACCTGGCTTGACCCCAGTACATCCCCAGTACATGTGAAAAGGACCTACAGGTCTTAGTAGACCACAGGCTGAACTTGAGTCAGCAGTGTGATGTAGCAGCTAAAAAAGACAATGTGATTCTGGACTTAATGAATAGGACTATAGTGTCTAGGTCAGAGGAAGTGATAGTACCACTCTATTCTGCTTTCGTCAGACCCTGCTTGAAATACCACGTCCGGTTCTGGGCAGCACAGTTCAGGAGGAATATTGACAAGCTAGAACATGTGCAGAGGAGGTCAACAAATATGGTGGAAAGCCTGGAAACCGTGTCCTATGAAGAGTGGCTTAGGGAGCTGTGTATGTTTGGCATGGAGAAGAGAAGGTTAAGACATGATAGCTATGTTTAAATATTTGAAGGGGTGTCATATGGAGGATGGAACAAGCCAGTTTTCTGCTGCTCCGGAGACCAGGATATGGAGCAATGGCTTCAAACTTTAGGAAAAGAGATTCCATCTAAACATTGGGAAGCACTTCCTAATGGGGAGAACAGTTTGACAACAAAATGTACTGCCTTGAAGTGCAGTGAAGTCTCCTCCTTTGGAGGTTTTTAAGCAGAGGTTGGGTGACCATTTGTTGGGATTGGTTTGATGGTATATTCCTGCATGGCAGGGGATTGGACTTGATGGTCCTTGTGATCTCTTCCAACTTTACAGTTCTATAAGGTACTTAGGGTTCTTAGCTCCACAGCATTTGTGCACTCCTCCAAAGTGCAAAATCCACAAAATAGTGATACCTTTATTGGCCAACCCAAATGCACAAAATGTTTGTGTGCTACATTCTCCTGGTGACCCAGCATGGTGTGATTGAGTTGAGTTGCTGGACTATGACTCTGGACATCAGATTTGGAATCCTTACTCAACCATAGAAACCTAGTGGGTTACCTTGGGCAAGTCTTACTTTCTCAACCTCAGAGGAAGGTAAAGGCAACCCCCCCTCTGAATCAATCTTGCCAAGAAAACCCCATTATAGATTTGCCATAACTTGAAAGCATACAACAGCAACAATTCCCAAAGTGACTTGATTTAATTAAAATAAAAATGTGGGGAGGGGCAGGAATATAGTGGAAGTTTGAAGATAATTGATTTTATAATGAGCTTTTATGGGTTTCAGTCCACTTCTTCACATGCACTGATGGAGTACAATATTCAAGCCACAAATACTTAAGTTACATAGTTGGGGAATGTGGGACTGGGATACTGGGTGGGGTGTGAAAAGATGCAAATTGTGAAGCTGACCATAAAACTTCAAATAGAAAATTGAATCCTCAGTCCCTTTTTCTGGGATACTCAGGGGCTGTAGTTCAGGGGAGCACAGTAGAGCTATTTAACAGAGAATTAGTAACTCTTGGAACTACAAATTTGTGGTTTCCTTTGGATGGACCCATAACAATTAAAGTGACATCAAACTGCTATGACTGTTCATTGTAAATGTAAGTTGCAATGAATAATGAGTTGTTTGTACTCAATTCCTTTTTGCAGAAAGTGAGGCATAATACATGTCAAGGGTACAACTGAACAAAGGGTAACTTCATTACTTTTGAAATGTAATTATAGCTTTTTGCTTACTTTTATGGTTATGGGAATGTGGCATCACTAAGTGGGGAAGAGCTCTTGATTCACATGCTGAATTGTGCCGCTGCCATGTGCTTTTTGTGGGAAGTGTTAATGAAATGGATGGCATGGGTGTGTATTTATATCATTGGCCAAAAGTTTCTGGCATCCTTTTTTTCTTTTTAAGGAGTAACAGGTAATGTTTTAATACTTGCAAGAAATAGTAAATATATTGATGCTGTAATGGTAACTACCAGTTTCTAAAAAGTAACTTTCCAAGCTCTGGATCTGGGACATGGGTGGCTGGAGTAATGTCAGAGACTCTTCTTTATCTACTGGTGATTTGATCTATTAAAGCAGCTTACTTGTTACACATATGATGCTAAAAATTTCAGCCTTATTAGTGCTGTCAGGGTAGGACTTTGGAGCACATGTCCAGTTCTGCTTTCAACAGTCAAAAGTCCACAATTACCTAATGTTTTGTCCTCTTTTTTTAAATTCTGGCCAAGCTGGATGTTTTTGCTTCTCTTGGCCAAAGCAAATGTGATGATGACAATATTGAAAAAAATGGTTTTCTGGATAAAGTATTTCACTTCTACTGAACTGCATATAAACTCACTTAGCATGGGTGTTGGTTTGCTTGATTGGTGACCCAGGCCCCACATCAAAGGATCTCTGAGCAGGCTATAGAAACCAAAACTAATTTAAGAGGTTCAAATGATTTGAAACCATTTAAAATTATTTAAAACAATTAAAGACTGTGTACACTGTGTCATATTCACACCATTATTCATAGTCCCAAAAACTTCTATGAAGAGCTAGGTTTTAATCTGGTGCCTAAATAAGGTCAGTGTCTACACCAGTTGGGTCTCCAAGGAGAGGGCAATCCACAAGATTATGCAGCTACCTGTGACTAATATTACAGATGAATCCATGTGACAGGTTGCCTCTATGCATAACAGAACTTGGGCTATATGATTGTGTACGTGCCTTCAATTTGCTTGTTGACTTATGGTGACCCCATGAATTGTTCAAATGGTTTTCCTAGGTAAGGAATACTCAGAGCTGGTTTTGCCAATTCCTTCCTGTGGAGTATAGCTTATAGCACCTGGTATTCCTTGGTGGTCTTCCATCCAAGTACTAACCAGAGCTGTGCCTACTTACCTTCCAAGATTAGGTAGGATCTGATGCTTTTAGTGTATTTAGTCCCCTCAGAAGTTTGGGGGAGGCTCAAATGAGGGTGTCACCAACATCATGTTTGTTTTAGCCTATGTGTGATAGTTTGCGTGATGGAAAATATTTCACCTTGGGGTAGGTAAGCTTGTGCTCTCCAGGTATTTGCAGATACAGCCTCATCTCCTTGTAATTCTTGACCTTTGAACATGCTGGCTGGAGCTTATGTGTTAGACCATAATTCATATAACTCTAAAACATCTGTAGGACACATACTAACTTAACTAACTAATGCAAGTTGTATTTTGCCTATGTGAAAATGCATGCATTTTGTCATCATTCCTATGGCTATAATATACATGAAGAGCACAGTCTTTTTTTTTTTTTGCAAATGTTACTAGGTATTTGTAGTACTAGTTGTTTATATTTATAAATTAGTTATGTATAATAAATAAATACAGGTATACCTCAGTTAACAAGGTAGATGTGTCCCTGAGCATTATTTCTATTACAGAAAATTTGGTATCAGAGGCAGAAATAACATAGAAAGAGTATGGATAGATTCCTATGCTACAAAAGAGAAACTCTACGTGTTTCAGCAGACTTTTAATCCCAAACTAACAATGTATACATGTGAAATGAAGCGGCCAGGTCATGTAAGCCTTGCATAATTAGAGACCAATTGAAAGCTTTTTCCAAAATGCGTCTAGGCATGATTTTTTCTTTCACGAGTCTCTACTTTTCTTTTGATTTCCACTTTGGTGGGAAAACTTACAGATCACTTCTTCTGGAGGTAGCTGATGAAATAGACACATCTATTCTCCTCCCCACCCCCCTGTGTTTTGGTGTTCATACCAACTCAGTAAGAGATTCTGGAAGCAGCTACTGTTTACCATGCCAGTTGTAGGCAAGCATGCACAGCTACAGTAACATCAGTAGAATTCCATTCTTTCTCAGCTCAGGTTCCTGAGGTTAATTCAAGGCAATGGAAGAAATGTCTCAGAATTTAGTGACTGCTTTGTAAATGAAGACTTCGAGATTCCACAGCTGTTTTTGAGGAGGTGGTGGGAAGTTGATTTTATTAGGATGCTATGATATAGTTGTTTGTATAAAAATGTCCCAGTCTAGTAGTAGCTCAGTTCTGTGCACAGAAATTCTTCGCAAATGTGTGTGATATCATATAGTGAGTAATGATAAAAAGAGAGGGGAAAAAAAAACTGACAAAAGGTCGTGTGAGAATGCGTGATGAACTGCTTGATGCATCTTACGCAGATCTCTAAGGAACAATATTGTTCTGATCAGTGCTGGAAGTCTTGTGCTGCATTTGCATGTTCCTGAGGCACAGCCATAGATCACAATAGCTTGTAAATACATCAAGGTTATATGCCGAAAAAGCCAGATTCTGTTACCTCCTTATATTAAGCTACTTGATGTAATTTTGCAATGCTAATTCTGCTGCTTCTGAGTTTATCTAAACATTTTGCAAAGCACTGGAACTCCTATCTTCTGTTGACTGGGAATTCTGTCCAATTCCCCCTTTTGCTGGACAGACTTTTCCTGTCCAGGCCGAAACTTTAAGAGCTATGGTTGCATTGTGCTTGCAAACAGAAATTTGGATTGACTCATGGGTATGGGCTTTGGAATCAGTGTTTGCAGTTGCTCTGTTCTTTCCTGGAAGGGCAATCTCAGAAGGTGATGCTGGCAGAGTCCTATTCAGCTCTTGGTCATTGGCCTGTGGAGGCACTCAGGGTTTTGTTTTGTTCCCTTTGTTACTTAATGCATACATGAAACTGCTGAGAGCGTTTGTCTGGAGTTTGAGGTCAGGTGTTGCCAGAATGCTGATATCCATCTTTATTACTCTTTTCCACCAAGGAAGCTGTTTCCATGCTAAAGCAGAGGTTGGTCTCTGGAATAGACTAGATGGAAGGAAGCAAACTGAAACTTAATCCAGACATGACAGAGATGCTCTTGGTATGTAGGAAGAAAGATCTGGGAATAAGGATTCACTATTCAGTCTGGTGTTACAACTGCCTGAGGACACAAGCTGGTAGTTTGGAGGGTATTTCTGGATTCAGCCCTGAGCCTAGAGGCCCTGATATCATCAGTGATCAGGAGTGCATTTATCAGCTCTGCCAATTCCTGGAGATCTCTGATCTGGCCATGGTAACATATGCCTTGATTACATCCTGTTTGGATTACTGTAATGTGCTGTATGTGAATCTGCCTTTGAAAAGTGCTTAGAAACTTCAGTTTGTCCCAAAGAGGTACAGCCAGATAGCAACTGGGGCTGGCACAATTCCCTTGTTGCAACAGCTCTGCTACCTACTGGTCCATTTCTGGGCACAATTCAAGGTGGTAGTGATGGTTGTGGTAGTAGCTATTATTATCTTTATGTCTTGCCTTTATAAGTCTCGTGATTTATAAGGCCTTTATATGGCTTGGGTCCAGGTTATTTGAAGGACCATATCTCCCTGTATGAGCTGTTTTGAACTCTTAAGATCTTTAGGAGAGACCTTTCTCTTAGTCCCACTATGTTCTCAGACTTGTTGGTGGGAACAAGGAACAGTGCCTTCTCGGTGGCTGTTCTCAGACTTTGCTACTTCCTCCTCAGGGAAGCTAAGATGGCTTCCTCTTGCTCTCCTTCTGCTGGCAAGTAAACATATTCTTGTTCTGCCAGGTTTTTGGGAACTGACTGTGATGGGGTGTGTTGTTTTACTGATTTTTTAAGTATTGTCTTTTGATTAGTTTTAGATGGAGTTAATTCCATAGATAATTGTTTCTTTTAAAGTGTGTAAGTGTGTGTGTTTATTGGTTTTAATAATTTGCAAACTGCCTTGAGTCCCATGTTATGGAAGAAGGCAGGACATCCTTATCATCATGTATGTGCGAACTGACAGCATCTTTTAGCCTTCTTTTTTTGAGGCCCTGTCAGGCCCTGTCAAGACTGCAACTGACAGCCCATAGCTCAATATGCAGCAGCCCTCTGTGGTGAAATACTAGAATGATAGTTCTGGAGCCCTTCCCTGGGCAGTGAAACATTGTTGGCTCTTCAGATGTTTTGTTCTCCTACCCTTACAGTTCCTTACCATTGGCCATAATTTGTGGGACTAGTGGGAGTTGTATGCCAAAACATTTGGAGAATGTGAGGCTTTGCTTTTCCAGCAATAATGATATTCTGGGTACTGGATGGACTTTTCCTGTCGAGGCTGTTATTGGTTCTTCACAGGAAAGACTATTTGGATTTCCTGTACAGAACAATTGAGACTATGCCTAGTCAACTATGATGTTCCCTGGTTCTGGAGAATTTTGACCTTTGCCTTGGTCTAGACTCTCTGTCTTTTCCTGGTTCATTTCCCTAGGTTCTGATATCTGACACAACATCTGGTTGCCATGTGACAGTTGCCTATGGTCAGCTCTGATACATAGCAGGGTGTAGGAAATGTACGTTTTGGCTGACTAAGTACTATGGCTACTGCAATATTTGGTAAGCCACAGAGTCTAAGTGAGTTACCAGCTCTTCCTTTATGTAAATAGAGTATTTGTATTTGTTTCAAAAAGTCATATGTAGAGGAATGAGACTGGGAGAGCTGTAAATTTCAAGCAGTATATTTGTGGAGAAAAACATACCATTGCCACTTAAATTGGGCACATTACACTACAAGAAAGCTAAGAAAACTTTACTATCAAGTTTCCAACACAATACTTACTTTTCATGTGTCATTTGTAAGTTGTTCTAGGGAGAAATATGAAAATTCATTTTGGGAATCAACACAAACTGCATATCTTGCCCTCCATTATTCTAGCATTATCTTCACACACACACACACACACACACACGGTGAGGACAACTTAACAACCAGAATATTTCCTTTTTACAAAACTGAAATGTTTTCCCTGCCATTTCTTCCATGCTAAAATCAGATGAAAACAGATAACTATTAATATTCTCTCTCACACACCCCCACACACGTGGCCCTCCTTACCGATGAGCTCCTCATGTGTGATTTCCAGCTCATGCAAAGCATCATGTCCTTATACCTAAAATGGTGGTGATGTGCACTTGTGCTGAAGCTGCCATTGAATATAAGGGGACATGACGTTTTTCCTTGTGCATAGGGCTTCTTGGAATGGAATCTCCACATATATGGATGGCACACATGTATGCTTAAAAAGAAGGGCAACCAATTTTGCCCTGCAGAGCTAAGTGTCAGTTGTTTGGAAAGAGAAATAAAAAATTAGGAAAAAAAAGGTGATAAATAATTTAAGATGGCCTTTTAGAAATGCAATTTCTTTTTTAAAAAAACCCCTATATTTTCTAATTTGGGTTAAAATTTTGATAAGTTTAGAAAATCGGGTAACATAAGAGTGACATGACTATCTAGGACAAAAGTCACTGCCTTGCACAAGTCCTAAAATGGGTGAACTGATAGACTCTTTGCACTGGTTTGTCTTGGTTCTCACAATAATTCATTTTCCACTGCGTGTAGTTAGTTTCCATGACCATAGCAAGTTATGACTTTAACCAGCTGTGGTAAGACTAGCAATTTTGTTTTTTCAGTCCTTTTCCCCAGCCAGTTGAAGGTGCAAGTTGTATACAGGCTACAACAGTGCTACTCAAAATGGTGGTCAAATTTCTAGGAGAGAAAGTAACAATTAAAACCAATAGGCACACATTTAGTGCTGCTTTCTTCCATACTGGAAAACAATAATTGTTGGTCCCCCAAATCAGACACTGAGAAGCATTGTGTTACAACATGGCAAATACACAGAAACATTTCAAAATAGGGAACTTCCTGCAGAATTCAGCTTTTAAAAGACTTTTGTTTATCTTTCTCTCTGCGTATGTTTCAAAATAGCAAATTGCTGGTTCCAAAGATAGTACTTCAAAACAAACAGTTGAACTCTCCCTATTCAAAGGAATTGTGACATAAGATTTCTACATCTCAGGGAGATGTGATTTCACGCCCTTGTGTAGCTCCCTACCATTCCCTGTGTCTAGCCAAAAAAAAAAAGTTATGCACAACAAATTGCAGAATAAATTATGTACAAAAATTCATGCAAGTATGCTAGGCTTGCATAATTTATGCTGATTTCATATGCAACAGATAATTGGAAATAGTCAGTATCCCATGTTCTATTACTTCTGGGCTATGGAGATTGGCCTCTCAGATGTGTGCTTCATTTGCCAGGATAAAAAGAAAACTGGAACTGGCAGAGGTTTACAAAAGTGGCTATAGGAAAAAGACAATGAATACTGTGCTAATTTCCTTAAGCCTGTGAAGTGGTAGTAACAGGTCTGACATGAAACTCAGCTTGTGGAAAATGGGCTGATGAGCAATGCTGCAGTGGTGAATTTTGAGTTCAAGTGCAAATTTATATCTATATTCTATAATATATAATATATAAATCTATGTTCCCATAACCACACCTCTGGGGAGAGGCAGCTGTACTCTATTGATTACAGTTGGTCTTCCACATTTGGTAGAATTAGGGATGCAGAACCTCTGTAAAAGTGGAAAAATTGCAAGTATCAATGTGTGTGTGTGTGTGTGTGTGTCTGTCTGTCTGTCTGTCTGTCTGTGGGAAGGGGCTGAAGCATGGTGGAGAGAATGGGCATTCAGGATCCAAAGAAGGTCAGGGAAAGGAGAGGGAAAGGGAGTGGGCCAGCATGGTGGGCTCTACTTTCTCTATTATGCCCATCTTCTTCTTTTGGTGTGGGAGGGGGATACTGGGTATCAGTTTATGGTGCTGAGAAATGGGGTTGTGAGCCGTCTTGGCTGGACAGGAAGCGACTGGTGGAGGTGGAGGAGGACCAGATAGGTTTTTAAAGAGCTGCATGGCCTGATCAGAGCCACCAAGAGGGAAGGTTCCCTGGAAGAGAAGTGTCTGAGGTGGGAGTGGGGGGGTTGGAGAAGCTTGCAAATAATCCAATCTGAGAAAGTTAAAGCTGCAAATGTGGAGGGACAACTGAAATATCAGATCAGTTCTTCCTGTTTACAACTGTTTTCAACTTCTTTTGACAACAAGTCTTAGTTGCGCCTTTGATACCAAGTACTAGAGATTGCAAAGTGGACACAGTGCAACTCTGTATTGTTGGTGGGAGAATTGTTTCCTTAATTATCGCCACTCAGCTTCTTTGAGGGCTGCAGCCTATTTCAGCAGCAACGGGGAAACCTGAAGAGGTGGCAGATGATGTCATCACACACGCCCCGCCACACTAACCAAGAAGTCCTTGTCCTTTGATCCTGCAAGCCTTAGGTCCTCTTCACAATATAAATGAATGCATTGTTAATATGAGGAAAAGATTTGATTTAATCAGACAGTTTTTTGTTTAAAAATATATCATTTTTGTCACAGATTCTTAGAATAACTGTGGTGCTTGCAACCGAAAAAAATGTGTGCAAAATATGTCCAACATCTAAAAACTTATGCTTATGTTATTTTTATTTGTTTGCATAGTAGATTAATCAATCAGCTAAAATTTCTTTAATTTGGTCACGACACTAATTCTAACACTTGCTTTACCTTGTATGTTTTGAATGACAAATATTTAATATGGCCCTAGAAGCTCTTGGAAGTAAACCTTTCCATCATTTATGTCTTTATTGAAATAATTTGTCTCTTGCCTTCCCATTTTGCTTATCAGCCTTTCCTATTTACATTTTCATGTACTTAAAATTGCGTGTTAGTGCAATTATTTACCCATTTGTTTGTACGTATCATTAAGGGATCCTGAATACTCCAAAGACACCAGATCTTGTCTGCTCTTTGAAACTAAGCAGGGCTGGCCGTGGTTAACAAATAGGAACAGCATGTGTATTTCTATATTGCTTGTCAGCTAAGTGCTCTTTAAATGGTTTACAGTGTTTAGCTAATTGCCCCCAACAAGCTGGGTACTCATTTTACTGACCTGCAGAAGGATGGAAGGCTGATATACTAGGTGCTGTAGGCTGTATTTCAGAGGAAGGAACTGACAAGACTGCCTCTGAGTATTCCTTCCCTAAGAAAACTCTTTGAAAAATTCATGAGGTTGTCATAAGTTGACAGGCAGTTTGAAGGCACATATCCACATACGCATGTGCCATTAAGTCAACTTCAACTTACAGTGGCCCTATGAATGAGAAGTCTGCAAGAGATACCCCTGTTCAGGTCTTACAAATTCAAGACCTGGACTTCCTTCCTCAATCTACCAGTAATGCAGCCTTCCTCTTTTCCTACTGCCTTTGATGAGTATTACAATCTTTTCAAGTGAGTTGTGTTATCTTGTGATATGCCTAAAGTATGATAGCCTCAGTTTAATTATTTTGGCTACTAGTGAAAAGTTAGGCTTGCTTTGCTCCCAGATCCATTTATTTGCCTTTTTGGCAGTCAGTGAGATTCACAGAACTCTCCTAAAGCACCACATTTCAAACAAGTTGATTTTTTCTTCAACTTTCTTCACTTTCCAAATTTCACATCCATACATTGAAATCAGTAATACTATGGAACAGGTCGGTATCTGATGAGGGAAACAAGCAGTTTTCCCCCTATTATGCCAGGGACTGGTATCATATTTGTGCCCATTGGCTCCAATTATTTGTTACTTTCCTGGAAAGTCTCCAAGGACCAGCAGCTGATGACCCGTGCGTGAACTGGTGCCAGTCCATGAACCACCACTTTGACTAGCAGTGGTATAAGCTAATCCTGACTTTCATAATTATTTAGATTGATCATAGCTGCCCTTCCAAGTCTTAAAATCATATTTTGATTTTTTTATTACAGTCTCCATTTTTATTAATGATTGAGCTAAGTTACAGACATTTTTAGCCATTTTGATGTCCTCATCACCCACTTTAAATTTATATAATTCTTCTGAGGTCATTACTTTAGCTTTTTAATAAATGCTTTTGCATCTTTTTCCTTCCTTACCTCAATAATTGTTCCAAATCTACTGTTTTCTGTGAGTAATATGGTATCATCTGCATATCTTAAATTATTGATGTTTCTTCTTCCAGTTTTCCTGTTAGTATAATCCTACTTTCCAGATGACTTATTCTTTGCATAGGTTAAACAGTCAGGGTGATAGGATGCCTGTTTTGTTTGATATCCTTGCTAATGAAAAAGCATTCTCTCTCTCCATTTTCTGTTGTGACAGTAGCTTTTTGTCTGAAATGTAGGCTAGGCATCAAGAGAGTCAAATGTTGTGGGACTCCAGTTTCTTGTACAGTGATCCATAGTTTTTCAAGATCTATGCAGTCAAAGGTTTTGTTGCAAAGCACAAGCTGTATGAACCCATACAGAAGATCAAATTTGCTCTTCGGTGAGCTGGACCACACATATAATCTCACAGACAGAAAGAATCGATGAAGAGTCCTGATAGATCAGACCGTATTTAGTTCCATATCACTAGGTCACTAAATCAAGTTTTCAATTTTAGATGCTTTCAGCTCCCCTAGCAGTAGGTCTTTTGGAAAGCTAAGGGATTGTCCATTTAAGACCAAGCCATTTCAGAATCCTTGCATTACAGTAGAAATAGCTTGCAGCAGCAGACTGTTACTGGTATGGAAAATTCACACACACAAACATACATTCAAATTGCAGCAAGAGTTGCCGCCTAGTTCAGAATGAATGGAGATGTTGAGGGTGGAGATGTAGGGGCAAATAATGCCATTGTCCTTCATGATCAGAAAATCTTGATACTTCATCTCATGAGCAGTGGGTCCTTTATGTTAACTGGTAACTAGATGCTGATGGAAAGGTCACAAAAGGGTGAGTGGGTGGGGATATAATCCTCTCTTGCTATTACTGCCCAGGAGTTGGGATGCAGGGGAATGTTGCTTCAGATCCTGGAAGTGGTGTATAGCAGTCATGACTAATACGCATTTACTTTTTATCAGCTTGATTCAGGGTCACAGCAAATGCTAAGAGGAATGCACATTACAATTAACCTGTTTCCCCTCCCATAGCAGAATTTCCTCAGATATATAATAGGGAGATATGTAGTTGGAGGAATCTGGTTATAGAGAAGAAGCAGAATTTACATGCTTTTATAGAAACTGCTTCAAATGAGGCATGTCCAGAATATCCCTGGAGTCCTCATAGCTACCCTCCACTTTGACAATATTATAGCCTGCAGTACAACCATTTTTCTAAAAGTAGGTATTGAATGTATTTCTTATGGCATGCTAGTGAGACCCTGATGGCTGGGGAATTAACAGTCTAGAAGCTTTCTGTCTTTAACCTTCAGGAATCAAGACTGATATCCACAAGTCCTTACACTAACAGTCTAGACAAAGAGGTTGGAATGAAATGACTCTAAATACAATTAAATATTAACCTGCTATGCAAACTACACTTCAGTTCTAAAAATATTCTGATAACACACCCAAGCTGCAGAGAATGGTCCATGTCTCCTTATTTCCTACAGTAGTGCTAAATATTCCTGTCAGAGTTTATATTTAGCACTACCTCACTAAAATATACAGCATACTCTCACAAAAATATTAGGTTGACTTCTGGTTTTTCTTTTTTCTCTCCGTCTCTATCATGCCCCTGATCCTGCTCCTCACTCAAATGCAGGGTTACCTTCGCAAAATTCTGTGATGGAAGAATTGTACTGGGCTAAGAAAAAGCCTCCCTTATTCCAAATGCTGGTTTAATGAGGATAAAAACCCCGGGGTCAACTGAGTGTGGATTCCCCAGAGATTGCCTTATTAATGCCTTATGTCTTAAGCTTTGATAAGAGAATTAACTCTTACTTAATACTTGCTTTCTTCAGTTCTCTTTAAGAAAGAAGCATCTGAGAGAATAATGTTGATAGTATTGGGGGTGGGAAGAGAGACATAACCCTAGCAGGCATTCCACAAACATGCAGTGCCACTTCACAGGCATGATTTGACAAGCCCAATAAAGCCCATTTCTAATAATAGAGCAGCTGCTTTGGGACCATGTTTCTAATGTGAAGAAATAACCCTTATCTGGAAAGAGATTATCTGTAGCATAGCCAGCCAACTTGAGGCACAAGGAGAGGGCTCTGCAAATCTTTTTGTCACAGTGTGAGCAGCAGTAAGCCTTTGGGTGTGAACTGTTGGGTTGGTTCCTATTTCTCTGAGACTTGGCGTGTGTCAAAAGAACTGGCACATGAAGTGCCTAATGGGCAAACTCTGCCAAACCTTCTGTAGCTGTTCATATTGGACAGAGGAGTGATGATGATGCTTGGGGGAAAAAAGGCTACATCTCTCAGAATCCTTCAGTCAGCATGGCCACTGGGGATCCTGGGAGTTGTAGTACAAAAACATAACCTTTCTAAGCTTTAGACTTTGATTCTTATGCCACTTGAGAGAAAGGAGATGTGATATAATAAGAAGAGGGGAGAAGCAACATGTTTTGGCATTTCCTGAAGGTGTGGAGGCCATACATCGAGGAAAGAATCCCCCATTCTGCTGGATACTCTACTCGTACTTTCAGACCTCTTTGCTCGTATGTGGGGAATTTGGAGGTTGAGGAGTTGAGCCTGGTGTATATTGTTCCTTCACTCTGTGCCAGGTTTGGGCAATATGTAGCCTCTCAGTTCTTGCTGGACTGTGACTTCCAGCAATCCTAGCCAGTATAGTCAATGTTGAGGAATGCTGGAAGTTGCAGTCCAAAAACATCTTGAAAGGGTACCGTTTGTGCCACCTCTGCTCTGTGCACTTACAGCTCTTGTGTATTTGGCCAAATAGCTGAACTGGGCTGGAGAGTTCTTTGGACAAAAGACTGTATTGGGGACAGTGGAAGGGAACCCCTTTTTAGGATAGACTGAGCCTTTGGATCTCCAGTTGCCCTTCTCTGTATTTTTTCTCTATTCTTTATTATGACAAATTTTCTTGCCCTGTATACCTCTTGAGTTCTTGACGCTTTAAAACCTGGCAGATCAATAATAACATGAATGTCAATAATAAAGCTGTGATTTTCTTCACCTTGTCATTTAATGAATGCTTTGTTAGTTGTAAAGATCTCTCATACACTGTACTAATTGAAGTGATGGTACAAAGTTAATGTAGCCG
The DNA here is from genome assembly GCA_030412105.1 of Cyclura pinguis. Taxonomy (NCBI): domain Eukaryota; kingdom Metazoa; phylum Chordata; class Lepidosauria; order Squamata; family Iguanidae; genus Cyclura; species Cyclura pinguis. The sequence continues at coordinate 190,967,887 of CM059603.1, forward strand.
TCCTTGTTAGAAGGTGCAAGATTTGCTCCATTCTGAATTTCTTTCTGGATGATTATTTCAATTTGCATAGCTCGTATATCCTTAACTGTATTTGTATTTAATTTGTTGCATTGTTTTCTTGTAATAAACAGGTCTTTAAACTCTTTTCTGTGGTCATTTAACAGGATCCTTATTACAGATTTAATGACTTGGCCTATACATGGATTGCTCTGGATAACTGGACATACAGCACAGAATTCAGAAGTCCTTTTGATGTAAGGTATGAACATAACATAAGTTAAAAATATGAAGATTTGGGCTGAAATCCCCAAGGTGCTTATAGAAATAAGTACTGCTGAGCTGAATAGGGCTCACCTCTGAGTTGATGTCTGTTGGAATAGGCTATCTGTGGCAGCTGTCTACTTACAACTAGTGAACTTGATAGATTGCCTGTGCCCCAGAGACAAGGTAATTCTTTTCACCTTCCTAACAGTAGACATCAGGAGCACCTTTCAAGCTCACATGCTTTGCTGCTGTTCTAGAAATTCCACTCTTGCCAGTGTCAGAGGGTTGCTCTCTTGTTGGTGGAGCAGTAAATATACTCTGGGGTTTTAATCCAAACTATAAAAGGACTATCCAAGATGTAGAATTATGTTGTGGAAAGGGCAGAGCTGCTAGGATAGTTCTTTTAAAGTCTGGACTAAAATTCAGAGCAGATTCAGTAACCCACTGACATGGAAACTTCCAGCCACTGCTGATGGCTGATTTCTGGAGCTGGCCTTGTTGAAGCATGGCATGTACACTGATGTTTGCATTAACAATGGCTAACCGAAACCATAGTTTCCAAAATTAACTTGCCCATGGTTTCAAAACTAACCTTGGAACTTGTTTGCTAAGGGTAGCCAATGAACACAGAGTAAGACTTTAACTAGGAGCTAAGAAGACTGTTTAGGGGGAAAATGCCCCTACTGAAAACTGTATGTACTTTGTTCCCCTTCATTTACTTGAAAAAAAAAATGGGGCACTCATATTTTTATTAAAGGTGGCACTTATATTTACATGCATCTTGTTAAACTATATTTTGGGGACTGCTATTTGTGTTCAGTAATTTTTTTAAAAACATCACGTTTCTGTGTGTGACATTTTAGAGCTCATGAGATGCATTTGGCGAAAAAAACATCATAGAAATGTTAATAAGTTCCTGTTGTGGCTGGAAATATTGCTGTAGGACTCTCCCATATAATCATCTTATGGCCATGGGATTCTAGGAACTGTAATGCAAAACCCGTATGGTAAGATTATTAGTATAGCATCAAATGCAGGTGCAAGAACTGTGGGATCTGTGGAAATAAAATGTGTGAATGAAATGTGCTTTGTGCTTCTCAGAACACACCTTTCTGTTGAAGATATATTTGTAGCACAGCTGTTCGAGTAAATAAATATTCAGTAACATATGACTGCTCAATAGACCTTAATAAAATGCTTTCAAGTCTTTATTCTGTTATAAAAAAAGACCTCTTGAACTGGCTACAACTGAAATACAGAAAGAAAAATGATATTAGACTATGTAACACCTGTTTGGAAAACAAATAATATTTTACTTTCTCTGTATGTGTCGTTACTTCATATTGTATGCATTAGGAATTTTTTGGCCTACACCCTGCATGTCCACTGGGTCAGAACCAAGTGCAAATTAAAGGCTCAGGGTGTGGATGCAGCCTTAAAATGAAAGAACATGTTCTTATCCTATTAATTAGTTTTCAGTGCCAGAACTAAATTCACAGTGTCCTCAAAGAAAAGTCAACTTTTATTTTTCCCTCAAACTAATTTATTTCAATAAACCTTATAGTTGTGACTGTTGCTAAAGAATTAGAAACACAATCATATGCCTGTGGAAAGATCACTGTTGGGACATGGGTGTAACTCCCCTCTGCCCCCACCCCGCCGTGTCTCACATCCCCAGCAACTGATACATAGAGACATAATGTCTCTGATACCGGGGGTAGTACAGTAACTAGCAGCCATTGTCGTTTGTATGAATTTATCTTATTTCCTTTGAAATTTGTCCAACCTGGAGGCCATCTCTATATCTTGTGGCAGTGAACTCCATAGTTTAACAATGCACTGTATGAAGAAATACTTTTATCTTTCCCAAATTCTCTACCATCAGCTTCAATGAATGAACCTGTGTTTTAGTATTAGGAGAAAAGCCTATCCTTGTATATTTTACTCTCAATACATTTATCATGTCTCTTTTTACAGTGTCTTCCTATACTTTTTCAGGACTAAGCAGTCTTTTTCAGGGGAGTAGGTGGGATTGCTTCAGTCTACCAATGATTTGGCTGCCCTTTTCTGAAAAGCAAAGAAACCTCATTGCCTCTAGCCTACTTAAACATTTTTGGAGAAGACTAAAAATGGCTGCTACTCAGATAATTTCTGATGTGGATTTAGTGGCCTGCTGAATGAGTTGGGTCCATGCAAACCATGATGTTCAAACTGAAGGGCATTCTCTCTTTAATTTTTCCCTTCTCTTGGATGCATTCAACATGATTTACTATGATACCTGCATTTATGCTGCTAGTTTACCATACTTATGTAACCAGAACTCTGATCTTGTCCAGAACTTGAAAACCCATTTCAGATCACTGTTTTCATTTGTTATCCAGCTGGGAATCTTGGTTGGCATTAACTACAGTTGTGTCAGTGTAGAAAGAATACTAAAGCGGAGTTAAAGCAAACTAAGGCGGGGAAGGGGAAATCCGTATCAAAGGGGAAGGGATCAGAGCAAGGCAGGAAATGAAATGCATGTTCCTGATGCTGGCTTGAGTTTTCAAGCCATGGATTGTAGGGAGACATCATTCCATCAGCACCAGGTCATCGATGCAAGGTGAACCCCATAATAATATCCCTCCTTCTTTCTGTTATCTTTCTGCAGTATGTGGCAAAAAGTGAGTTTGTTCTTTGAGGGAGTGGATACTGTAGCACAGGTCGTGGTCAATAATGTCACTGTTGGGAAGACGGACAACATGTTCAACCAATATGTGAGTCTTGCAATTAATCTAAAGCAGTTTCTGTGAGTCGGTGAAGGGATTTGATGTGGTTTGAACACAGGGCTGTTTCCAACTCCCATTTTGGATTTTTTACAGCTAGTAGTGGTGGGGATGCTGCATATTCATCTGTAATTTTCAGCACTTTTCCCACAGTTTATCTGAATAATTTGAAACAGTGTGTGATAACTTTGATAACTCCACATATAATAACAAGAGGCAAAAGTGAGGTATTTCTTTCAGCCCAAGGACTGAATTCAGTTTCAAAGAAGTTCTTTAGAGGCAATATGCCCTTGATGGGTAGTGCAAAAGCCAAAACAGTGGGATCAAAAATGCCAGACTATTTTAGTTTAAAACTCTTACTGTCAGTAACTAAGATTTCGAAGAAGCATTTCAACCTTGTGGAGGGAGGAAATTCAGAAAAACTAGAGAGACAGGTAACAGTAGCACCATGGAGATTGGCGTGGCCATGTAGGGAATGTCACAAAGACTAGATTAGGATTTCATGTAGGCCAAGTTTGGATCGAGGGCCCAAGTTTCCCCACTTCTGGATGTAGGTTTAATTAGCAATAAAGAAGTGAGTTAAGCATGCTCTAGCCTGTTTGGTGTACATGTTGAAATAGTTACCCAAACATCAGCAGTGCTTGCTCACCAAGGGCAAGCATCTCTCCCTGAGAGAGCCTTCCACAGCCATATAAAGCTAACAGCTGTGCTAAAACATGTTGCTGCTGCTGCTGCTGCTGCTATTTCTTATCTGCATTTCCCTGTTGATCAAGGCAGGAAACAACAACAAATAACACAACAGATAATATCAATTAAAAGAGCATATTAAAAATCTATGTTAAAATCAATCAGTAAATACTATGGGGAAAGTGTTAGTCCTTATCTTATCTATATTTCTGTACAGGCAAACAAGACATTACCTTTCTCCCAAGCCTTGTGTCATTGTTGGAGAACTTTGGGGTGGAGTGAGGCGGGGTGGGGAACATAGAGATACGGAGTCTAGTTGCTTCTCTAACAGTGTGGGCCACCTAAAAAGAATAAGAAAAACTTCTTCTTTTTCCTTATTCATACTACAAACTAGAGAAGCAGTAATGTCTTCCACATATGCTGCAGATGTAGGAGTGAGGGCAAAAGAGAACTATCGTGCCCTTCCAGTGGCCATATTGGGTGAGGAATGCTGGGAGTTGAAGTCAAAAAGAATTTTTCCAATCTCTGGTGTACAACTGCAGCAAGAACAGATGGAAGCTTGGATAGTACACCCTGTATTTGGCCATGTGTGGAACAGAATGTCTTTTGAATGTATTAAGGAAAAGTTTTGTATCTGCTCGGCCTGCACATGGATCTGCAGACTTCAGGATGTGAGTGAAATCATGTGACCTCCTGATGTTGCTGAATTCAGCATTTACTATGCTGACAGAGCTGATGGAGGTTGTAATCCAACAGCATCTAGACAGCTGTATTAGTGTTATCTCTTCTGACCAAAACTAGATTCCATTGGATTGATGAAGGTTGCTGAATTTGGGCTGCTTCCACCCACAGTTGTTTTCTGAATATGGTAGCCTCATTGCTGTTTTCCTACTCTTCTGTGGGCTGCCTAGTGAAGATGGCCAGGTCTCACAGCCATGTATCACTGCTAAGTTAGATTAGACCTGCATGACTTGAGACCCCAAGAGTGAATGGATTGTGGCTTATCAGATGCTTGACAGCCAGCTCTCTGTATAGTTCAAGGCAGGCAGCAAAGACGGAAGGTTTAGTTGATCACTTTACCAGGCAGGCCTCTCTATACATGACTGATGGGTTGCTTTCACTTGAAGGTCACAATTTGCAGAGACCCAGTTTGGTTGCTAAAAGTTGGCTATGATATGCCTACTTTCTTCATTCAGAAGAACAGTTCAGTTGTGATATGAGCACTGTAGCCTGCAATCTCATGGATCTCAGCAGATTCAGGAGTGCGTAATCTTAGGAGGGCAAGAGAAGGTGATTCCCTCCCTCCTCAGCTTTTTGCAGGTCCGATGACTTGGGTTTGATGATATTGTTTCCGGATAAATGTTCATAGATAAACAATGGGATTCCCCAGCATATTGCTCACCCTCCTCATTGGGAAGGTAGATGGCGTAAGGAGAATCTCCTCACAGGGCTTGTAAGGGTGGAGTTGTAAGGGTAGAGGAGCAGAGGGAAGGGTTAAAGGGGCTTCCTCACACTTTTCAGAGGTCAGATGGAAAACCACAGCAAGGTAGATTAGGCTGGGAGCTTCAAGGTTTGATTCCCCTGATTTAGGATGTTCAGAGAGCTGAAGCTGTGACCCTAGGCACAAATATCAGTTCATATATTTCTAACGTTCATACAAGTGAGTCATTTCTGTAAGTCAGAGCTTTGCAAACTTTTCATCTTGGGGACACGCTTTTTAGGCATGCATCATTTCGCAACACAATAATTCAGTTTTACTAGCAAACCAGAGGTTAAACTAACTTACATACAAATACAAACCGTTTAGCTCTTGATTCTTGAGCAGTATCCTCTACAACGACTACATTTTGTTCATTGCAAACGTCATCTTCATCAGCTTTTCATTTTTAATCAGAATCTTATCCATTTTAGGGGTAATTCAACTGCAGTGTAAGTAACTAAATAAGAAAATAACAGCGCTCCACTGTCTCAGTGATAAAGTGAGAGAACAATCCCTTGTGGTACACACCTACAGAGCTGCCGTGCCTTTTCACATTCACTTCCACTCTTTCCAACTGATCAGGCATGTGCAGTACCCAGAGGCCTATCTAGGGTGGAGAGAGGTAGCCCCCTCCTACCTGGTCCTGATCGCTGCCATCACTCTTGCTGGGGAAAGACCCCAGTGAGAGCAACGGCAGGGAGAAAGGCAGCCCCTTCTTAGCTGATCCTTGCCCACTGCCGTCATTCTTCCTGGGGAAAGGCCTCAACAAGAGCGATGACAGGGAGAAAGGCAGCCCCCTCCCACCCGGTCCTTGCCCGTTGCCATCGTTCTTCCCCAGGAAAGGCCTGAACAAGAGCAACGGCAGTGAGAAAGGCAGCTCCCTCCCACTCAGTCCTTGCCCACTGCCATTGTTCTTCCCAGAAAAAGGCCCCAACGAGAGCAATGGCAGGGAGAAAGGCAGCCCCCTCACCCAGTCCTGGGCTTGCTGCCATAGCTCTTGCTGGGGAAAGGCCCCAACGAGAGCAGTGACAGGGAGAAAGGCAGCCCCCTCCCACCTGATCCTGGCTCGCTGCTATTGCTCTTGCCGAGGAAAGGCCCCAACAAAAGTAACTGCAGTGGGCCAGGCTTGGGTGGAGGGGGTCTTTCTCCGCTGAGAAGGCAACACATCAGCACATTGCAGGTGACACACTAATGTGTCGTGACGCGCTGTTTGGAAGGCCCTGATGTAAGTGATGCTTGAGCCTAGACAACTGAATCAATGCGAAGTAGGTGCTGTATGGAAGTGATTAATATATTATATCTATAATACGTTTCTTTCTTGTCTTTGACAGAGGTTTGATATTACTGGTGTCATCAAGGAGGTTAATGTGATTCAGGTTCATTTTTTGTCTGCTGTTTGGTATGCTGCAGAGCAGAGTGAAATTCACAAAGCATATCGAGTACCTCCTGAATGCCCTCCACCTGTACAGAAAGGACAGTGTCATGTTAATTTCATCAGAAAGGTAATAGCAATATGCATGTCTACATAAAATGAAAAGAAAATGCCGATAATATCAAAAGAATTCTGTAACTCTTACCATTTATCCTTTGGATTATACTCCTTTTTAAAAAAGTGTGTGCATGTGAGATGAACAGTTAAATATAAATGACTATACAGTCAGCCTTCCACATTTGTGGATTTCACTTTTGCGGGTTTGATTATTCATGGATTATTTGCTGTCACTTCTGTTGCCTTCCTGTGCCATTTTTAATAGGGACTGCAAGTCTTGTGAGACTCAGAAACTGTGAATGAGGCTTGTAAGTCCCTCTTAAAAATGGTGTGGGGCAGCAGTGGAGGTGGTAGAAAGCCCCACTGGCCACCCACTTCTGCCTTGTGGAGGCAAAGGAGTCCACAGTGAGTTGAATATGATGATCATACTATTTTGCATGTTAAATACAGTTTGGGAGGGCCTAGTGTTATTCATGTTTTTTTCACTTTCATGAAGATCCTGTGCCCCTAACCCTAACAAATGTGGAGGCATGACTGTATTAAAAATATGCTAAAATATTTAAATGTTTTTAATGGGCAAAATGTAAAATGTGCTGGATTCTTGTTTTTACTGCTTTTCATTTTGTCTGATTTTAATTTTAACTTTTTTGATCATATAATTACTTTTTAATTTTTGTATGATGTAAATTTTAACTGTTTTAATTGTTGTAAGCTGCCTTGAATCCTGAACTTATATTCTGAACTTATATCCTGAATCCTGAAAATAGTATTTACTACTACTACTAATATTTCGTTTCTTTACTCAAGATCATCATTACAGCATATAATAGAATTTACTGAGAAATATTGAAAAACTCAGGGCATTAGCAATGTGAGAACACATGAGGAAATGGTACCTTAAAGATACTGATAGCAAGAGAACAGGAAAGTTGCTGTTAGTGATGACTGCAAACTATTGAAATACTCTCCTAGGCAAGCCCCATAAAAATTGATAGAACCACATAGGAAGAACTGTGGGCAGCTCCTGTTCATTTCACAAGAGAAATTCCAGGTATATTGTTCTTTATTGTTGTATCTAGCCTGTGTGTTTAATAAAAGAGAGAGATGAAAATTAGCTTTCAGGATTGTCAAGATATGTTGGCAGGGTTGTAAGCATCTTAGCCAAACGGCTTTGTCTGTGTTTGCTGTTTCTCCTATGCTGATCTGCTTATATTGTGCAGCTCCAACTGTTTCTGGGAAGCATTAGTTAATCAAAGGCCATGTTTCACTTTGCTGCTGTATAGCTGAGCAGGTGAATCTGTTTGTGCACACTGGGGGAAACAGAATGGTTCTCAGAAAGCTTTTATCCACTGCTGTCATGAAGGCTAGGAACTTCATAAAAATTAGCAGTTGTATTCCATTGCCAAAATCATGAGACATAGAGCTTTTCTGCTTATTGTGTGTATGTATGTGCCCACCAGTCGCCTGCTGACTTACGGCGAACCCATGAATTTCCCATGGTTTTTTTAGTCGTGGGATACTCAGAGGTGGTTTTGCATTCCTCCCTGAAATACCGCCTACAGCATCTGGTATTCCTTGGTGACTTGAAGACACATGCATACAAATGTGATTTTTTAAAAAAGTTATGGCCAGTGTTTTGTCTCTCAGTGCAAATCAGTGGAGGAGCACTGATGACCTAGATTTCCAAGTCATATTTTGGTTTCAGGGCCTGGGTCAGAATGGAATGGGTTTGAACTGATTTGGGCCCAGATTCTAATTGCTGAATTAGGCTCTGAACTGAATCAGGAGCCGCATGCATATCCCCACTCAATGCTGGCCACTTATTTGGTAATACATTGACTCATTGTAAAATGTCTTGAAAAAGTCATCCAAATAAATGGTAGTATCCTGCTTTTCCTGCAGTCAGTTTAAGGAGGCATACAAACCTTGCTTGCCCCTCATTTCACCCTCTTAACAATGTAGTGATTGAGGAAGTGATTGTCTCAGTGTCCCTAAGTCACTTTTAATGGCTAAGCAGAGACTTGGACCTGAATCTCTCAACTCCCAATCCAGTATTTTAACCACTACACCATTCTGAATCTCTCTTTAGTTGCAGGTAAGTCCAGGGTGTTAAATAGTGCTCACTATCTAAGAAATCATTTCAGGATTTTATTGTTAGAGTAAGAAGGCTTCTATGCTTTTGTAAATGTAGTATTGTGTAAACTGTTAAAATTGAGCTATCCTCGTTGGTTCAGTGTCTTTTCTCTTGATGATCCCACAACTCTTGTTAATAATGACCACTATCAGGTAGCAGAAGAGAAAATGTTAATTAAAAATATAGTACACAATAACTTGAATGTGAACCTTTACAATGTAACTATTGCAACTGGATTAGATCAGTAAGATTAAGTAGATTAAGTAAATTGTGAAAAAGGAGCTGTTTTTATTACACTAGTTCATTAAAATATGGTAGGGTCATCTTTTGGCTCTTGAATTTGCATGTTGTTTCTTCTCTGTTGGTCAGAAATCAGTGCACAGGTGAAAAAAACTTGAACAGCTGTGTTACTATTTTTAGAGCAGAAGATGCCAGGAGGGTGATTTTTACGTGGTATTGGGCTGTGTTGTATTTTATAGAAAATAGTGTTTGAAAAGAGACTCTGAGCCTTGAAGGGATTTTTACAGAAAATTTATCCCAAAAAGGAGATTCTGAGCCCGGAAGAAATTGTGTGATCATGCTTTAAAACTGACCAGAATGTTTCTTAAGGTGGCCATTTTCTCAATTCACCACCATCCATTCCATTTCTATCACATACTTCCTGCAGGGAGTTATGGTCAGTACACACGGAAGAAGCTGCAGGAGAACATGTTTTGTGTTTATTAAGTTCCTGGAACAATTTTCAGTCAGAAGATCAGGTAGATGGTGATGGGAAAGACCTCTCTCTTAAGACCCTGCAGAGTTATTTTCAGCCAGGATAAACAACACTGTGCTAGGTGGCCAAGTGACAAAATCATTCAAATATTCATATGCTTATGGCAAGTGAGAGGCTGGTGCTAAGTATCAAATATAAAATGGAGAAAGGAGACCAAATGCTTAGTGAACTGTTCTAGAGTTGGAGACAGGAAATGAGGCCCTCTCTTGGGTATTGGAAATTTAAATGAAAATGTGTTCATGAGTTCTAGAAAGGTATACGATCCTGACACAAATAGAATCTCCTCTCCCAGCCCCAAAAGCTATGTGGTTTGGTTGACTACTGGCAACCAAAAGCCACATTGGCATTTTGGGCATGACTATAGCAATGCTGTTCCATCATCTCAGTCTTGAGTTGAGGAGATACAGGCACAGAAAGAACTCCTGCTTTGTTCTGAAGGACTCCAAATATGAACCTTCAGGGAAAAGTCAGATACCTTTTAAATTCTATAGCTGCACTATAAAAATTGCTTTGCAAGTGGGTTCATCCTATTGCTTGACAATTAATATTTGAAGTTGCCACAGCTACTCTGTATTTGGTAGCAGCTGCACATGTCTTGAACACAAAGCCAACATCTTCCCTTCCTGAAGGGCTTCTCATTTTATGTCAAGCAACAGTACATTTGTCCATTGTGCAAGTGGTTCTGGTTATTCTAAAGACTTATGTGAATCAAATGATGAGCCTACAGAAAAACAGTTTTAATGATGTTTCATTGATGTGGAAAGGGGATCTTAAGGTAATATTCTGCATTATTCTTCATGTAATGCCAAGGTTGCACTAGTTAGAGATAGTAAATCCATGAATTTAGAATTTCTCAAATTACTGACTTCTCTGACTGCAAATTTCACATCAGTTTGTGAACATATTGAAATTCATCCAAGAGGAAGAATCTGTACAAAGTTTTGTTTACAGTTTTGTGCGTATTTTTCCTAACAGGCATGTTTTTATATGCACTTTTTTCTAGTGGGAGCACTTTTTGAAAACCTTCTTCTCACTTAATACATTTTTGTACGTAATTTATGTGCAGCAGTTGTTTGCAGTTGCGAGCAGCTATATTATTTGGTTTCACGTTTGAGTCATAAATTGGACTGTAAAATTCTGGAAAATGTAGAGTGCAGTATGTGATTACATTCTGGCTTGCTTCTAAGTTTAGATCTGGTATGTCTGTATGAAAATTTGAACCTGGTGAATTTCTCCTGAATCTCTAGACCTAGTACTCCAGCATACAGATTCTTGTATCCAATAGCAGGATAATGCATCTGTGCTTGAAATATTTCCCCACATTTACCTGTGCAACATTATTTTGGCCTGGCTGGGGTTTGGTACACCAAGTACAGCCTTTTTGTAGAAAGTTTACTTATATAAGCAAGACCATTAGTCCTTCTTGCTCAGCGTGGTCAGCAAAAGCCCTTTAGGGTTTCAAACAGGAGTTTTCCCAAGCCCTACCTGGACATGCTGAAACTAAATATGAGCTTCTGCATGCAAGGCATGTGCTTTGCCACTACTGAACTATATCTCTCCTCTGGAGTCACAGGGCTCAGAAGTGAAGGTCCATGTTCAAAAAAAATCTGAGAAAAATCTGGCTGGCTTAGTGCCATAACACAGTGTGATATCAGTGAAGAAACAAAGCATGGTGGGGCTATACTGTGCAAATTTCAATTCAGTGACTGGGCATTGTTCAATGGCATTTAACTGTGACATCATTTGGCCATGCCGAGGGCAGTTGCCTCCCACTCTAGGTGCTGGTGCTATTGTAGCTATGGACACAATAGCAGAAATTTGCCTCCTCTGTCTCCTCTCTCCTCTTTCCATCTATCATTTGTGTGAGCACACATGTGGAAGTCTACAAAACATTTACAAATAAGAAACAAAACATCCTAGATGTGTAGAGCCCATATGTGTAATATGCATCAAGGGGCTAATTCCAGGATTGTGACTGTTAAAAGTAAGGTGAATTAACTTGGCTTTTCACATGAATCTCAGACTGTAATTTCTAGAGTTTTGTGGTAGAAGCATTTTTCCTTTATAGCCCTTAGAAACTCAATTCAGACTTTAAGTTTTGAAGCAGTAAAATCTGCACGTGGTGACTTTATCACCTAATTTGACCATAGTGAACATCCCAGCATTGCTGTTGTGACTTAACACTTTGAAATTTGTGAATCAGGTCTGAGATGATCACTCTTGTGTGGTCTAAACAGTTGCCTGTACAGTTTTGAAGCTTGGCAGCCGCAATGACAGAAGCAGTAAGGTAAAAAGAATTTTTTTGTTTTTGTAGGCTGTTTTCTAAGAAATGATTGCCTCTACTGTTAATATGCTTGTAATAAGCACATGGCCTGCTTCTATTCTTCCTTGAACATGATACGTTGTCAGGCAAGTTGATTCTCTGGGTTACAGGGGACAAGCTAGGCAGCGTATGTTGCCAAAATTAGTTTGGCTCAGCTGCCGTTTATTAGGATTGTAAATTTAGACGGATAGGTCACTATACAAAACTTTAGCAAGATCTATTGTATGCATACTCCTGGGCGTGGAGTCCGAGGTCAAATCAAGACATGTCTCCAAGCCGTGGTCAGCAGCATGTTTTTTTCTTTGAAAACTTAGTATGAACTGAAGCTAACTTACATTGTTTGGTCATGCACTGTTCACATAGTTTGCATATCATTTTCGTAAGGTCAGTGAAAGTCAAACTGCTGTTATGGCTGCTAAATATGTTGGTCAAGACCCTGTACATTTTTAACATACTGTAAATTTATGCCAGTGTAGTTATGCTGAATCCCATAGTTGCACAACTCATTGTACAGTGGATGCCAAGACCTTGAGCTCACCTGTCTACAATGCTCAGTTAGTTTCCCATGTGTATGTATGTATCTTCAAGTCGCCTGTGAACTTATGGCAACCCCATGAATTTCCTAGGGTTTTCTTAGGCAAGGAGGCATAGGTGGTCTTGCCATTTGCTGCCTCTCAAACATAGCGTACAGCACCTGCTAATCCTTGGCAGTCTCCCATCCAAGTTCTGACCAGGGCTGACCTTGCTTACCTTTCAAGATCAGACAGGATCTGGTGCCCTTAGGGCATATAAGCCCCCCCCCCCACCATACACCAAGTCAAAAGTATGAGAGAAGGTTGTGTGTATGTTTGCAGGATGATTGGCTGCACTAGCTACTACACTTACACAATCTCTGAGAAAATGTGGCTGCTTGCACAACTATTTTTACATTAGTATATTTCTCCAACCATAGGATTTACTGTGTGTGATTATCAGATTCTGGGATTTACTTCCCATATTGTCCCTAGCACGGATAAGACATAGCCTGTGGGCCCTACATGGCTTCTACCAGTTGTTCCCTCAATACCTGAAGTTTCCTGCCACACACACACACAAATAAGAAATGAAGAGTCATGGTTATGGAAGTTCCAAGAAGCATGCTATAATGTGAAACCAAGGCTCATTCCACCCCTGTGTGTATTGTTTTGGTTTAGAAAGTTAAAAAAAAAGAATTTCTAGTCATTTCTAGTTTCATTAGGAGAAGATGGTGTGGAGACCTTGACTGTTTTTTTTTTTTTTTTTTTTGGTACTCTCTTTAGAAACCTCCAGCCAGTATACCCTCTCTTGTCAATCTGGCCCTGCTGACTGGAGGATTGTGGGAGTTGTGGTGGAAAAAAAAAACATTGTTCGCACTCTGCTGGTGAGGCCTATGGAAGATGTAAAGGGCAGAAAAAATGACCCCTTGACTAAAGTTGCTTTCCTCTGAACTATTCAGTAGTGCAGGTAGTGTTTTTTTTATGGCATTTCGAAAAACGTGATTACATGGTTAGGTTTGGTACCCTGAGCACATTCTGTATTGGTAGCAGGGGTGGAAAACATGCTTCCCTTAGGGAGCATGTGGCCCAATGCTCATTTTTGCAGTCCTGGATCCCCCTCTGCCAAATTTGGTGCTACAGTGCTCACATTTAATAGGGAAAATGCTTTAAAACTGCATGTTAACTTGTTTTAAACGAGAATCACATGATTGCAAGCCTTAAGGAAGTATAATTCCCATTGAAAACAAGCTAGATGTGTCCTTACCTATTTCAAGCATAAAAACAGGGTTTTTTTTCCCTTTTAAAAAAGGCCAGACGTGGAATGTCTGTTACATCTACTGCCAAATTCCAATAGTTTATAGCAGGGGATAAGGCTGCAGCATGTCCTGATGGAGACAATTCCATCCCTCCCTCCAGTTTGGTAACCCTTGTGCAAAGAAAGGGTCGGCATACAGTGCATGCAATTCACCCTCTAGAATCTCTGAATCAGATGCTGAAGGAACAACAACTTTTGCACCTAACTGAAATATCTGTAATTCATTCCAAAGGGGGGAAATTCAGAACTTGATATTTCTTCTTCTTCCTCTTTGTCGTCTTCTCCTATATTACAACAACCTATCCACTCTTCTGAGGTTAGGAGTACAAGAACCTCATCAAAGTGGAAACAACACTTAATAACGTTCATGATTTTTTTTTTTTTTTTAAACCTGAGAACACTTAGAACAATTCTCTAGCGAACTCTAGGTCTTCCAGCGCAACTCTATGGTCCACTTCCAGCAGAAGAGATTCCTAGAGGGAACATCTTTTTTCAGTGGCAGGGGCAAATAGAGTAAATTTTTTTAAAATAAATGAATAAAATAAAATAACCTGTGAATAATCAGATTTGCAAATGCTGAACCCATGAAAATGAGGGTCCATTGTGTAATTAGTATAGGGGCTGTCTATAGGCCTGTCTGGTGGCGCATTTATTTATGCACTGTATTTATATAAAACCACCCAATAATATTGTTGTTTGGATAGCTTGCAGTATAAGTGTTGAAACCTAAAACCAATTGGTAATCCCAGCTAGAGGAGCCCTATCAAATCAGTGGACTTTACACAAATGTTTATTTAGTATTCAGTAGTTTATTTTTTGAGTAATAGATTCTCTATTCCAGTTGGGAATAGTAATTGGATTTAGGCCTCAGAATCTCCTTTTTAACTCACGGGGATTCCATGCCAGATGGTGTGCTTTTCCTCAGCAGATGACAAGTCAGTGCAGAATAGGTTTTCTGAGTATAAAGAGTTTAAAAACTGGCATGTGGGAGTGTTACAAGTTTAGAGGGTTGACCTCACATGTTATATACCTGATTGTTATTGTGGTAATTTTTGCTCCTTTATTATGTTATTTTTGGTGATTCTTTGGAGATGTGGTGTGATTGATATCTAGATATAAATTCTATTGGTTTTCATGTTAAAACTCTATTGGCTCCTACACTTCCATAGTACGTTAACCCTTCAGTGGAGTGATCCAAACTTCTTATGTGTGTGTCTGATTAATTGCAGGAGCAGTGTTCTTTTAGCTGGGACTGGGGTCCCTCTTTCCCGACTCAGGGAATTTGGAAGGATGTTAGAATTGAAGCATATAATGTTTGTCATCTGGTCTATTTCTCTGTGACTCCATACTACGGTAAGTATTACTGTTTTAAACCTAGGGCAAATCTGGAAAAAAATAGATCTTTTTTTTGTTTTTGTTTTTTGTTCTGATGCAAAATTAATACTCTCTCTCTTCTGGTATTCTCTTCTGGCACCTTTGACATTTATTGGGATTATAGCTCCCACCATCTCCACGGGCATTTTCCCTGGGGATTTTGGGAATTATAATCTACAAGATCTAGTGAACATCAGGTTGAGAAAAGCTACCATAGATAAACTGAGATGTATTGACCCCAGAAAATGTCAGGAGAGCATCATTTGTTCCCTGCAGCTAGGCCAGAAATCCACTGCAAAATATATTGTTCTCTCTCACTGCTGAGACTGCATAATTCTTTTGTCTTCATCTCTCTGCTGGCTGCTTGTCATGAAGAGCATGAATTATAAATTTTAAAATGGAGATGAAGTATTTGTGGTCCTTTAGTTTTTGTTTGGACTGCAACTTCCATTAGCCCTAAATAGCACAACTGTTGATGGGTGATCATGAAAACTGTAGACCAATAAAATATGAAGGGCTGTTTGTTCCTCACTTCTCCTCTAAAGCTCAGTGCCTCTCTCGTCCTGAATATATGTCCTCCACATTTCAGTTTATAATTACATTTTTAGTTTATTAGATCGTTCTCATACAAAAGTCATCCAGTAGTCATTTATCTAGGCAATTGCTCAAGTCTGCTTAGGTTCAGTAATATTGATATACTCCCAGACTGGGGCTTTATCCCTTAGTTTCCACTTAACAGCCTCCCTCACTCTTATACCATTACATATTGGGTATCCTCACACTTTGTGGCCTCTGTTATGTTATCTTTATTCCTAGAAAAGATTCCCCAACCGTTTATCAGGTTATCTTTCCATTCTCACAAAAATCTCTTCTTGGGCTCCACTTATTTAGTAAAGGCTGTTCTGATCTCCACTCATAACAAAGTTCTAATGGAAATGTTTTAAACCTAGATTGGAAACAAAGGTCACTGGAAGTACAGGACTGTATGAATCAGTTCTTAATAAGCAGTGAAGCAGAGAAATGTAGTTTTAATCTGGTGTTCTGAAGCAAAAGATATTTACTTTTGTGGCCACCCCAAAGGCCTATATCATTCCAAGAAAGAAGACTGGGTTTCCAAGACTGAAATACCAAGAGCCTTAGATCATTGGTAGAGCACATACTTTATGTGTAAAAGGTCTCAAGTTCAATCCCTGGCATCTCTGAGAAGGGGCTGGAAAGGCCATTGTTTAAAATATTAGAGGACCACTTCTAGTCAGCATAGAGCCGAGAGATGGTCCACTGTATGCACCCCTGGCTGGTTTAAGATTCCTAATGCCCCCTATTGGCTGCTGTTGTGACTACTGTCACCAGAAGTGTGCTGCTGAATTTTAGCAGTGCTGCAAAAGGAAATCTCTTTCATGTTTCTAGGAGATGACACTCTAAGGAAGGATTCTGGTGAGACAAGAGGGCAGTCTAGCACCCACCTGTGTCACACAGAGTGACAGTAGTTGCTCTTGAATTTTTGTGTCAACTGCAGCAGCTGCAGGAAACTTGGCAGAGGTAGTGAGAATCCCGGTGGACAGGGATGGGGAGGGTTCAATGTGCTCATTTGGAAATGATCTACTCTTAGTGTAGATGCTACTAAGATAGATGGACTAATGGTTTAACTTGGCATAAGACAGCCTTCTAAAGTGAGGCGGTAGCAGAATCTATGCTTGGTAATGTCTTGAGTACAGATGGGAACCCTGGTGGCTTCCATGTCAGTAGGACATTGAATCCAGATTGTAGTTTGAATTTTAAAGGAGTTGTTTGAGGTGTTGAAGCCTATTACCAAACTGGGTTAAATAACTTCGATTTATGGTTTGGATTTATACCTTTATGGTTTGGATTGAAACCCAGACCAGATTTACTGTGCTGTTGACATGAAAATCACTAGCTGCCAATGAATGGTAGTTAAATGCCTCTTCTTCCTATTTCATTCCTTTAGCGTACATCAGGTGCCTTCCTGCAATAATTTCTATCCTCACATCTATGATTTTCAATCTATATTTCTAAAAAATAGACACTGCAGGGGTTGAAAAGCAGTCAGAACGGTCAGCAAAAAGTGACATAATCCAGGCAAGGTTAAGAAATTTTAAGTTCTAGTGATTTTAACAGTAAAGTTAGAATACATGTTTAATCTCCTCTGTTGAAGTCGATTAGACTTAAAAGTGCTTAATTTTGGGTGGATTACTTCCTAAAATGGCCAAATTAGACCTCTTCTTTCTGAGTTTAGACAAGTTATTTCTTTAATCTAGAGCTCTCAGTGAATGGCTATGTTGGCTAGAGGATTCTGGGATTCATAGTCCAAAAGAGTAATATTGTTCTGGGGCATAAAAAAATTATAGTCAAAAAAGGTAACTTTTATCCTCTGTCTTGTATATAGATAATAATGGGCAGAAGTCCCCCTTTAAAGCTTCTGCAAATAGCTCCAGCCCTCTGCCCAAATTAATGCAACTGGAATTTCTATGAAATGCCATGGCAGAGTCATAAGGCACTCAGTATGTAGCCTTCCAAGGCCAGCTGTTGGTAACCAGGTATGCAGTGAGATACAGTTTCTGTTCAGTCAGCTAGGGGCATTTTTGGAGCATAGACTGGAGACTGAGCTGAGTTCTAAAAGAAAAGAATGGGGTGGCTTGGGATCAAACTCAGGATATTTATTTAACAGTGGGACTCAAAGTGGATAACACATTTAAAACAATGCAAGGTAAACATACAAAAGTATTAATAGAAGTATACGTTTAAGATAAAAAACAAAGCGTATATAAAATTAAAACATTAAAAAGTAAACATTAAAAATACTACAATTCATTGAAAGACCGTATACAGATCTTAAAAACAGCCAGGATAATGAACAACCAGATCTTTAAATTTGCATCATTTTGCATAATTCCAAGTTTTTATCTATTTTTTTTTTAAAAACATAATCAATAGGTGCTGATGCACACAAGTTGTACTTTTTATTAACATAAAAACCCTTGTGTGACGCACATCCCTTCCACATGGTACCCCTACTGTGAATGTTAATTGTTCATTTGCATAATATTTTCCAGACTGTGGGGAGAATCTGTGTATGCTTAGCAAACTGCAGACATTCCCCTAGCATGTGGCTAGAGGGGGACCATGATAATGGGGGAGGGGGCACTTGTTGTAGTTCTGCTGTCCCTCTTGCACAGTTGCTGATTATGTGAGCAGGGGGCTTTTACCTCTGAAGATGAAGATTCTTCTCATGAATGTTTCTTTGACATGCCTCCCTCTTTCAAAGCATGAAGGAGAGAGAATTGAGCATCTTATTTGAGGTCAAATCATAATTTTAACCCTTGTGTTCTTCTGTCCCTTCTTCTCTCATCTCACAGGAGACCTAAGAGAGAAAAATTCTCTCCCAGTACTTTTACCAGCTTATTCTAGCTTTCTGTTTTACAAGAAGAAAAAAAAAAGATGGAAAAATGTAATTGTTCTTCTGCATTGTGTCAATGGCGGCTGGTGACTTCCTCATCAGTGGTGCAATGAATTTGCTTTGGGTTTTAGTCTGTACTTTAAACCCCATCCTGAAAATAGGTTCAGT
Organism: Cyclura pinguis; assembly: GCA_030412105.1. NCBI lineage: Eukaryota > Metazoa > Chordata > Lepidosauria > Squamata > Iguanidae > Cyclura > Cyclura pinguis. The sequence goes on from CM059603.1 coordinate 190,986,591, forward strand.
ACCTTGGATGACTCTCTTAAAATCTGAACTAAAACATGGAGAGGATTCATTGCCCCACTAACATGGAAGACACTAGTCACTATGTGGCATGTAGAAATGTAGGCCCATTCTGTCTCTTTGGTGCTGTGTCATCTAATGTATAATTATATTGTTTCATGTGATGTATAATTTGAGCTAAGGTAGAGGAGTAAACCTGCACTATATATAAGGAGGAAAGCCAGTGTGGTACAGTGGTTTGAGTGCTTCAGTAAGATTCTTAGAGGCCAGCATTTGAATTCCATAGAAACCCAGTGGATAATCCTGGGAAAGTCATACTCTCTCAGCCTCAGAGGAAGAAAATGTCAAACCTCTTTTGAATCTTGGTAGGGTTGCCTTAGGATCTCCATAAATCGGAACTGACTTGAAGGTGCACAACAGCAAACAACAATGTATAATTTGTGGCTTTACCAGTTAAGGCAAAGGCAAAGGACAATGGATGTCTTTGTCATGTATCTTATTTACTCTATCACATTTACTCTGGAGTAGGAGGATGGACGGAAGCATACATACATCTGGCCTCTGTCTGAAAGCAGTGTACCTCTACTTGGGCAATAAAAAGGCAGTCTTGCTTCCTGCATACACTGGTGCACAGGATTTCCCTATTGTTTATTGAAGAGATGATTAGTGAAGCTTTGGCGAGACACAGGTAGTTTATTCAAGCATAGTAGGGGGGCTGAACAAACACTTTTCTGGGAATGAGTCATTCTCTGTGCTGGAGGACTGTATGCGATATCACACAGGACTTCCCTTGCCAGTTATTAACATGCTGATGAGTCCAGCATACTTGAGTGGCCAAAGAGAAACAGCCATAGGCCTCACCAAATCCAGACACAATGGGCTCAATTCATTCCCTTGTCTAATTCTGCTCACTTTATAGGCGTACAGTGGATGAGAATTTCACACAATTTTCTTTGAATGCAGCACTGTTCAATATGCAGAACGGCCTGTGCTATCCAGAAATCATGAACTTTGTCTTCTCCACTTTTCCGAAAGCCAGCTGTGTTCATAAGAGATTGCATAAAAGTAAATGTAACAGATGGGGGAAATTATTTTCAGAAATTATTGTATCTCTCTAGTTTCTCCTAAGCTTTGTTGTCCTAGATTATTTCCTGTAATGTGTGTGGTGGGAAAATGGCTAGCCAAACTCTGCCTTAGCAGGGCTAGTTTTGTACCAGTGCCCTGGCTCCAGATATGAAATATTAACCAGTTTTTATTGTCAACAGTGCGTATGCCAAAGTATCACATTTAAATATGTCAGCGTACATATCCTTCCAGGGCTTGATGGAAACAAGGATGGTTCTGCCCAGCAGCTGCTGAACGCAATTTTCATAAAACTTAAGTAGGTATCCTTAAGAAACCTACCTTAAGCTTCCACAGCCAGCTGTTCTCCTTGCATGAATGCTGGACAGCAAGAAAGAGAGGGTAACAAATCATTCTTCATTGGCATAGCAGTGGCTGCTTGGTTATTATAGTAAAAGAGTCCTTATGCCCACTCTGGCGAAAATTTCAAATCCTCAAACCAGAAGTTGCAATGACACCTTTATTCTGCATGTTTATATACACACACACATACACAATTTCAGTTCTGGGTTCAACAGTTCTGAACAGCCTTCCGACTATGGCCAGCATAGGAACATGTTAACATGACTTAGGATCCTTGCAGATACAGCTGGAGGAGCTCTAGAGATTGTAGTAATGGTGAAGACAATGACTGCAACCATAGTAGTGGCTTTTAATTCTGTTTACCCCAGGTATATCTCACCCTTCTTTCAAAGAAGAGTTGGAGGATTGTAACTAATCTCTTATAAAAATAACAAAATGAAAACTTCTTTTTTTTAATTTATTTTTATTAGGGCAATTAACTTAAAATCCAAAAAGGTAAGCTATGAACAATTATTTGGTACATCACAATATATTGTAAATCCAATAGATCAAAAATAATGTTAAGTAGAAAACCTATATCCCAACCTTTAATCATCTAACAACTCCTTTCTCCAAAAGTTTTGGGTGCTTCCTTATTTCTTGCTCAGCTTCTGTATAGTATCTAAATCACGTTACTTGTTTCTCTACTTGTAATCTTTGGTGATTCCCTTATTTTTAACTTGTAGATAGCTGTATTATTACATATTTCTTCATAGTTCTTACGTCTTATATAAGAATTTGACATACTAGAAACACACATACATGCTTAACCCAAGTTTCTTACAGTAATAATTTTCAATAAAGATCAAGGTAAAATCAAAACATTTCATCATATCCGATATACTTAGAAACTCAACACTCCCCCCATTGCTAGCTCCCCCCATTGCTTTTCCCATAAGGAAGCCACTATCTTCCATGCATCGTGAAGTTGATTATCTTTTTTGTTCAACAGCATCATTGTCAATTTATCTCATTCCACTATGTTGTACAGTTTCAACAAGTCCTCAGTATTTGGGATACTACCGGATTTCCAGTGTTGAGCTACTGTTAAACGGGCTGCTGTTATCATGTATAATAGGAAAAAAAACCCGAAAACTTCTTTAATCTGCACAAAGCATGTCAAGTAGGGAAAGTATATTAAGCTTCAAGAAACACCTACTGGCCCAGGGTGAGCCAACGGACATCAGAGCCAACCAGTGGTTTGTGCTCAGATCCTTCCCTGGATGATGATTGATGTCTCACTCTAGCTTGTCCGGTTATAATATGCCATCAAGTTGGCTTCAACTTATGGAAACTTTGTGAATGAGAGATCTCCAAGAGTTCTTGTTGTTAACAATTCTGCTCAGGCCATGCAAACTCAGGACTGCGCCTTCATGTATTGAGTCAATCCATCTGTATAGCTTCATTTTCTACTGCTTTCAACTTTTACCAATATTATTGTCTTTTCCATTCTAGCTTGTGGGTGAATAAAAGCGTGTATGGAAAATAAATACTGCCTCTCACAACTCTCAACAAACCTTTCTCGTTTTTGTTTTTGTCCAGCACGAAACACTCAGCAATGGAGTCTTGAAATAGAGTCAGATTTTGATGTCGTCAGCTCAAAGCCAGTTTCTGGTCTCGTGACAGTGAGCGTTCCTGAGCTGCAGACACAGCAAACGTTCAATGTGGAGCTTCGTCCGGGTGAAGGCCACATTGTGCTACCCGTAAACATGAGTAAGGTGAGGCTCAGTCCTGCTGAATGCAGCACTTTTTCCTTTTGCAAGGGAGTCAGTGCAAAGTATCTGTCTATACCAAAAAGACAACAAAGGCTGCTAGGGCACAAACATTTTTACTGAAGGTTTGATTTCAAGTTCCAGGCTCCCCCCAACCGACATAGCCAAAGACATTGTAGGCAAAATCCAAAAAGATTAAGCAGCTTTATGTTCTCTGGTTTTTCAGCAGGACCGTTAAACATTTACTTCCGTCCCTTCTATTGAAGTGCTTAATCTTCACTTGAACACAGGGAGCTGCCTTACACTGAGTCAGAATATTGGACTCTCTAGTCCAGTACTGTCAGCTATGACCGGCAGTGGTTTTCCCCTGGGTACTGGGTATGAGTCTTTTGTAGCCATACTTGGAGATCCCTACTAGTATCTACTAGTAGAATAGTCTTCAATCTAAGTAATAATCAGGCCCAGAGCGGCTTAGCTTCTGTAACCAAATGAGGTCACTTATATTCAGTGTAGTATAGTGGTACAAACAAGTGTGTCTAATGTGAGGCTTCAACTCATGGCCCTGAGATTAAGAGTCTCATACTCAGCCATCTGGGCTTGAAAGGTGATGGCACAAGGACGAGAGAGAAGAATCAGAAGTCTCACATTACCCTGCCATCTTCCTACTATTTGATTGCCTTGAGAAACTTCTCACTATAGATGACCAGAGCCAGCATACTGTGAATCTGTTGATGCTTTTTTCCTGTACTGATTGCACTATATATGCTCCGTGCTTGGTAATTATCATATCTTCTTAAGGATATTTTGGTGGGTGATGAAAGAATCTCTGCTTAAATTTCACATGCTTCCTTGATGGTGTCATAGACCTCTTGCATATGACTGCTTATCTTGCTCTGACTGCATCATGACATAACAGAATAGTTCATTACAGTTTAAAAGAACTGCTGCTACTTTTTAATCGTTTTTATCCTACTCTTCCTCTAAGGACCTATTCTTTCCCCCATCCCCAAACATTTTACACAGGCAGCAGTCCTGTGATGGGGGTAAACAGAGAAAGTAACACAGGTAAAGGCAACCAAAGAGTTTTACTATGAATGTAGTCTCCAAGGATGCTGTAATGCCAGTCTTCAAGGCAGTATACCACACTCATATATGATGGAGTGGTGTGAGGTGCCCAAAGTAATTGTCATGCAGCCAGGAATGACACTTTCCTGAATGGGGCCTGAATACAAATTAGTCTGACTGCCTTTTCCCTTGACAACAATATTCACAAGTGTGAAAACATCTGCATTAGTGAGAACCATGTGAAAAAATTATGAAAACACCCTTGGGAACTGATACAAGAATGTAACACAAAGACAGATATAAATAAAATGGTTTGTTCCCAGTGAGAAAAAGTAGTCCCTTAATTGTTTTGATGCTAGTGATGCCAACTGGCACTAAATATTTCCTCTTTGGATTCCTCTAGCATACTTTGGCCCAGCAACACAGGAAAATATTCCACTGCCAGAATTCCCCATCATGACTACTGGCCATGTTGGTTGGGGGATTCTGGGTGTTAGAGTCCAAAAAAAGGTAATTTTCTCAAGCTCTGGGAGGAGGGTCATCTACAGAATGGCAGTAAATGGTCTGTAATGGAAAAGTCTGGGTCCAGAAGGCCCAGTTGTTGAAGAGTCGTCATAAATATTAGACAAAGCAGACACCTTATTTCCCGTTTGCTGCAGTCATTTTGCAAATGGACAGGGGGAATTCAGTTTCACATTGTGGAGTGAGGAAAAAAAAGCAACAGCAGTGTTAGTTTTTACTAATACTAATTTTGAAGGGAAAATGCATAGGCAGTAGGACAGACCAGTTAACTTGGTAATTTGTAAGGCTGGAATGCTCCTTTCCCATTCACCAGCATTAGCAGATGGACTGTATGCCTACCTTTTGTCATTTCCAGGTTGCCTGTCCTCTGATGCCATATTTGTATGACAAAGGACTCATGGGTGCACTTTTATACATCAAAGACCATCTGCATCTGTAATTTATGTTGCTGGGTCATGTTCTGTGTATTAAATTCTAAGAAAATGTATTCTTTGAAGCAGCAGAACTAATCCCTGGGCAGCATTCCAAAGCTGAAACTGCCTGAGCTGACTGTAGCTCTCTAAAAATGTGTAATCCCCATCCCCCCTGCCAAAATTGAGTGCATTTAGTGTTTTCCAGCTAAGAAATAGCAAATGGTTGAGCGGGGATATGACATCACTAAGAGCCAATCAATATGCTCCAGCAGTGCCTTTGCTTCTAAAGCTATTCTCTGTCTTACTTAGCACAGTGGAAGGTACATATTAATAATGCTTCCTTCTCTGTGTACTTAGAATTCATGGGTATTTGCATATTAACTGCTCAATGTAATTCCAAATAATGAAACATTAATAATGGAACATTAATAGCTAAGCTATATAATCATGCCTTGGTAACTAGCATTACAAATTGTGTTCCTAACCTGTTTCCTCCACACTTGCTGTCTGAAATACTCAAGCGCTCAGTGCTCAAAATTGATCTATCTGTTTTGGATGTTTGCACATTCTTATGACTCTTAATTATGGCCAGTAATAGGTAAAATTGCTCACCAACATTTATTGTATGTGAGCAGATATATTGCTGCAATCTAAAATAAGTTCTTTATTTTGTTTAAAGGGAATAATTAAAATGATATAGTCATGGCTAGGCTTTTATCTTTGTATCATGTTTGTTTCTTTTCCTTGTGGTGGGAAAAAGATTGTGACACTGGAAATGTGGTGGCCCAGAGGACATGGAAACCAGACCGGATACAACATGACAGCAGTATTTGTTATGGAGGGAGGTTACAAGACCGAAAAGTTTTCAAAGGTATGCCAACTCTCATGCTCTCTGTAATTTTTGTTGCTGTGTCACATGCTTCCTGGAAAGCTTGATGTATCACTAGGCCAGAGGTGACAATTCACCCCATCAGATAATGTCAGAAGATGCTGCCAGGCCCTTGCTGTTAAAGGTGTTGCCACATCCCTGACTTTAGAATCACTAGCCACATCCTGATATCACAGCACTGTTATTAATTGTCTGCCCAAAGCATCAGCTTGAGCTTCCATGTGGGGGAGGCAAGTGTAAAGCCAGGAGTAAAGCTAGATTCATTAAAGCAGTGCTTTGCTCCCCCATGTGGGGAAGGCAAGGAGGGAATAAAGCTGGCTCCTGTCTTGGGAATTCCCCCTGGCTTCACTTCACCTTCTACTCCTCCCATCAAGCAAGCAGGGGATTTAAGCAGACCAGACTGGGGATCCTGTGAGCCATATTAGACCATGGGTCAGGGATTTTGTTCCTGGACTCTAACCCTAGGAACTACAGTTCTGTGCTCAGGATGCTTATATTCTACAGAGGGATAGGATTGTAGCCAGAGCCTACAGCTGCTGTATAGCACTATGGCACATTAATTATCTGGCACTGATAAGGAATGCATATGTTGTCATATCCTTGGAAGAAATTAAGAAAGAACCAGGACCTTTTCTTTCCTCCCTTGGGACAGTTCTCTTGTGTGATGTGACTTGTTCACTTAGATTTAAAGTCATAGTCCCCATGGAGACACTAGTCTGTGGCTACCTGTACACATTCCTAGCAGTCACTGAGGTGAAAATCCTCCAGACGATCAGCCCAATTTGAGTGATAAACAAACATTCAAATCCTGCACATGGAGCAGCTATCATGTGGAGGAGGTTTTCAGACCCCTCTTAAACTGTATAATGTTTCTGTTGGCTTTTAAAAATTAGAAGATAACAGGAATTCATAAACTGGCAGTCAGCTCTCACCTCTGCCTAGCACCTGCACTACCAAGTAGAGAGAAATTACAGCTACTTTGAAATTCAGAGAAGTGAAAGGTGTTTCATTAAAAGGTTTACAGCTCTCTTTTCCAAATTCTCAAGCTCTTGCCATTTCTGAGCAAGCCTGAGGCTTAGGAAAAGCTCTTGGTAACTGTATCAAGGTATGCAAATAAAAAATTCCCTAACTCAGAGACAAAAATTATATGCTGAAACTTCTTAGCAACATTTGAATAAGAAACACTGTGTATGTTTGAGAGAGAGTGAGAATGTGAGGCTCCTCTTGTCAACTTTAGCATTGTTTGGGGAAATAAATTAACACTTAAAACTCCTTTGTTAGTAACTTGGCATAGTATAAGAGTACATTTGGCACTTGAGGGAGATGTGAGTCAACCCATGGAGGATGATCTTGATCATGACCCATGGGCACAGTTCATCTCAGGTAACAGATGATATATTAGTATTTAAGTGGTTTCATTTGGGCAGGAAAATGGGACCGAGTGGCATCTATGAGATTTTATTGTTGCCTCTCTGACCTCCAGTTACTGGAAATTCCATGTCCTTGTAGCCATTAACATGATCAACAGCCTCTATTTCTTTTTCATTATGTAGTGAAACTGGAATATTGATTAATGATTTCCTGAGTGGTATGGTCTTCTTTGTTATGTGGAGTTAAAACATGGTGGGGTATCTCAGACCAACAGGCTGTTCATATCTCCAAAACTACTTCTGCAGACTCCAGTCCCTCCCCCAGCATTACCAAAATTTGATGGTGATCATATCACTGAAATTTAGCATCAAACCATTAAAAGCATTTTGCCTTGTTTTAAACAAGTATGAATGGGTTTTGACAGATTACCATAAACTGTAATGGCAATGTGCTCAGTAGTAATTTCTAGAGGAGGATGTTGTTTGCCTGCACTCAACCTACCAAAGTCTGAGTTGAAATTAAAATCAAATTTGAGGTCAAATCGTAATTTTAGATATTGATTGTGTACATCTTCTGATCAGCTCCTGGGGTGGCCAAACTGTAGCCTTCCGGTTATTGGTAGACTGAAAACAGGTGGAACCAAAGGAGAGGGCTGATGGGAATTGTAGTTCACCAAAATTTGGAGGGCTCATCCTATCTTTAGGAAAAATGGGAATAACTTGTTTGTTTTGTTTTGGTTGATAGGACCTATTCATCATGGAGTGCTTAAATTTTACAGCACCAGTTTAACAAATCCCTTTCCATTATTGCAAAATATCTTTTGTTTCTTGAAATTTTAGGCCCCCAGGGAAGACAACATCCTTCTCCAACATGGCTTTCCCATATGGGTTGAACTACAGTTCTCGTAATACCACCTGGCATGCCTAGTGGCTGTGCTGATTGCAGGTGATGGGGCCATAGTCCAACACAGCTAGGGAGTGCTTGGTTGCAGGTTCCCGCACTTGCAGTAAAACATCTCCTGCTGTTTCAGCTTTTCTCTCTCTCTCTCGCTCTCTTTTTTTTTAAAGAAAATTCCAAAGAAAATGATTTCCATACTATTTCTTGACTGCTATTTTCTTCTCCTTTGGTCATTAATTCTGATAAAAGAGGAGCATCAGTAAAAAGACTCCCTGCCTGACATGCTTGGCCTTGTATTATTGTAGTTCTTTGTAAATGTGGATTGATTACAATCAGCATTCTGTCCAGGAGTTTCATTAGATTTCTCTTTTAGTAATCACAAGCTGGCTGTGTGGGTGTTTACAGTGCTAGTACATGTTGTCTATTGGAGGTATATGCATATGGCCTAAGGGTGCTCACAATCTTCTAGCAATTTCAAGTTTTAAACTCCTCCAAAAGATATTAATTGAATCTTTATTCAAAAGTGACTTTAGCACATCTTGTAATAAGATTCCATTATTTGTTGTTCTGCACACAGTGGGGGATGAAAAGAAGGAATGTTGCAGGAGATTTTGGCTCTTCTGGTTGTCCCTGAAGTGAAAGTTTGCTTTCTTTTGTTATTTTGCGATCAGCTGTAAACCTGTATATGTGTTAATTTTCTCCAGGTTTATTTCCGAACAGTAGAACTGATAGAGGAGCCCATTCCTGGGTCACCTGGTTTGAGTTTTTATTTCAGAATCAATGGACTTCCAGTTTTTATGAAGGGATCCAACTGGATTCCAGCAGATTCCTTTCAAGACAGGGTGACATCTGGCATGTGAGTTTGAGTTGAATGGTTTTTAAATATTCTACATGGATATTTTTCCTTTGCCCACTGACGCCGAGCAGGAGTTACCAGATTCAGTTTCATCCGTGTGAACAGAGTTCTTTCATAGTACTGTAACTCTTGAGAGTTTATGTGGAGACTGCTTCTCCAAAAGAACCCCCATGTCAAAATGCTCTTTGCACATGGAAGGGTAGCATGTCAGGAGGGATTCCTACTTAGCCATCTGCCTCACATTTCAGTTTTCTTCAGATACAGTTTTGACGTAAGCATACTTTCAAAAAAGTGATTCTTACTTCCTGCCCAATGTGGTTCCTGAAATAGGCCAGTGAGAGTTTTGTAAATAAGTTGTCCTGTGAGTTTTCAGTATGTTCCTATGGTTATGCCATACAGCCCACCAAATCAGGTATTCAAGCTTTTGCTGGATTGTACCAGTCAGGCTGCAGATGATTGATTTGATTTGTATCAAATCTTTTTCCCAGAGTGGACAAGAAAATAGATGTAGTGACACTATTGCTGAATAGGTACACATGCACTTAAAGAGCTTTCCTAAGCATAGAAAACCAACATTGCTAAGAAAAAGGATTCAGCTTAGCTATTCAGTATGCATCCTCCAACCTGCAACTGGACAATTAAGGAAAAGATTTACCACTTGGTTCTACTGTGTATATACACTGGCCCCAAAATATATATTCTCTCAAGGTAAGGAGCAACAATACCAGGGTAGGTCAGGCTGGCTTAAATCTCTAGTGCTAGTGTTTTGCTCACAGTACTCAAAAGACTCTGAGTTAGAATTTTTGATTCAATCATAGGAACAGAAGCATCTTCTTGACAAGGTTGAAAAATCAGGGGGATTCAAAACTTTCCTGTAATGAATAACATATGTCAGTACTTCATGGAAGGAAGCAAAGTGTTTTGGTGTGTACAGAATGAATATTTCCGAACAGCTGTGTAGAATGACTAGTCTGTTCTGTGAAACAAAATGCTCTGAATTTCTCATAATTCCTGCACATGACAATACCTTGTCAGTTCTTTAGTGTTTAGTTTCCATCTGCCACAGGAGCGGGAATCATGCAACCCTCCAGATTTTTTTTTGACTGCAGGTCCCACCATGCGTCGTCATGGCTATGCCAATTTACGCTCCTGGAGGTTGTAATCTAAAAACATCTGGAGAGCCTAATGATCCCCACTCCTGCTATTATACAGCCCCAGCCCCTTAAACTGTTACTTTATCATGTTATGGAATACTTTTCTCTCATAACCTCAGTTATGAAATACCCTCTCTACAGAGGTCAGCATTGGTGTCATTTCTGGTACCAAGTCAAAGTGATACAAGAGAAAAAATGATTGAAAAAGAATAAACATAAAATAAAAAACTATGGATATACTGTATATGCTTGTGTATAAGTCTACCTTGTGCATATGTTGCAGGCAGGTTTGGGGGACAAAATTATGGATTTTGATATGACCCCTGGATAAGTCGAGGTGGCCAGCCACCTATGGCCATCGCCTCCACATTTTTCCGGTCCAGGCATTCAGAAAGGGCTTTCTCCACTCAGAAAAGGAGATGGAGCCTTTTTTTTTTTTTATAAAAGTTAAGGAACAGTATTAACTCTTATCAAAAGTAGAGTGGCAAAAGGCAAGAGCTTAGTCTATCCTGGGAGAACCTAAAAGGAGTGTCGATCCCCTCAGCACTCCTTTGAGGGGAAGCCCCATTTTCCCACGCAGACATTCAAAAAGGCCAAATTATGCCATGACAGAGAGAGTAGAAGAGGCCAATGCTTCTTTTAGGTTCTCTCAAGACAGACTAAGCTCTCGCTTTTTGCCACACTACTCAGAGAAGGGGATGAGTCCTTTTTTTGATAAGAAGTAAGGTACAGTACTTAGATTGACCTGTGGATAAGTCAACCCAGATTCTTTGGGTCATTTTTTTTTACTAGACTTATTTTTTTAGATCTCTACGTGAGTGTATATACAGTAATATTTTTTATGCAAGGGTTCCCTGAGCTGCTTCTCCCTTGGATGTGAGTGGAAGAAAGCAGATAAACAATGGTCTTGTTATTATTTAAAGATGATCACATCCACAAAATATTGCTTTAAGTTCACCAAGGTTCACACTGTTATCCTGTGCAAGCCCTGCTGAATTACAGGAAGGTTAGGTGTGAATTGCCCTTAACAGATTGCTTTCATGTGGAGTTCTTAACAAGTAATGTCATTTCACTCAGATTCCACTCAAACTGAATTCCACTTGTATTTTGACAGGCTAAGGCTCCTCTTGCAATCTGCAGTTGATGCCAACATGAATATGCTTCGTGTTTGGGGAGGCGGTATATATGAGCAAGATGAATTCTATGATATCTGCAATGAACTAGGAATCATGGTAAACAGACAGCATGCATTTAAAACGAAAAATAGAACCATACATAATAATTTTAAATGTTTCATTTTTTTCATTAATGCTATTCATATAGACGTGACAAGCAGTATTTTTAAAAGTCAGTGTGATAAGCCATGGATAACCAGCTTGGGCCACAGAGTATAAAAAGAGTCCTGATGGATCTGATGAAAGGCTAATCCAGAACTTGGAAAAGTTATTTTTGGGTCTATAAGTCCCAGAATCCCTCAGCCAACACAGCCAGAGGAAAAAGGTTTCTCAAATTCTGGTGAAATGAGTAGTCAAAAGGTACAGTCTTCAAGATGTTACTGAGCTAAAATGCACAGCTGCCCTAGCCAGAATAGCCAATGGTAAGGAATGTTAAGTGTTGCAGTTCTGAAAAGCTATGTTTTGTTCACTCCTGCACAAAGCTATAGACTGTTAGGAAAGGCAAAGCCAGGAAAAAAGCCACTCTAACTGACTCAAGGAGTCTCCTTCCTATATTTAAATATGCACAAATACATAGAATCCCAAAGACCATGTTGGCTGAGAGATGTGGTTAAAAAAGTAACATTTCAGGGCTTTCAGCCAATCTTTTTAAAATTGCCACAGCGTTCAACTAGATGATTCATGAAGCCCTCAAAAGAATTGTAAAGGCCATAGCATAACTCTTGATTGCTTTTCAGCAATTGCCAGTTAGTAATATCTTTAATGTAAAGCAGTGGTGAGCACCTACAGCTTCTATGTTCTCTCACCATTCACTGTGTAGATGGGAGTTGTGGCCTAATAGCAGTTGGAGAACCACAAATTACCCACCCCTGATATAGAGACCTACATATAGCAAAAGGCATAGCAATGATGGCAGTGGATCGTGACCAGGATCCCAAGGGTTTATGGGCCTTGCTATGACAGAATCAGGCCTGCACTTCTGCCTGCCTCTCTAGCACTGCTCTGCACACTTTTGGTAGGCAAGAGTATGAGGAACCGTGCTCTATTAGTAAGTGATACTCTTTCATATATGGAACTTGGCATATTGCCTGTTTGCAAAAAAGATTTGCCATTTCTGTCACAGAGTATTAAATTCAAGTTGTGCCAGACAGATAAGCCATGCTAGGGCTGCTGTCAGTAACACAATTGACTAGCCAGCTACTGTTCTGAATTATAGGGAGCGATAATTAGAAGTGATTGCAAGTCTCAGTTTCTTCCTCTTGACATGATAGTTTCTCCCACACACATCCAGTGAGACCTTGGTTCACCTTGGTAACTTAGAGCAGTTCCAGATGTCAAGGAAACAAGAAGTACCAGTGCTTTTTTTTTTTTTTTTGGCTTTACTAAGGTTACAGTCAGGTGGCAGAGACTGCACACCTCACTCTCACATGGACCTTTGTGTATCTTCCCACTTTGAGAAATAAAAAAAAATCTTCTTTAAGCAGAAGTGAAAGAACAAGAAGCATATAGCATTTGTACTTCCTGTTTGGCTTATGTCAAATTAATTTTATGATATCTTATTAGAACCACTGTAATTACTCAGATAAGCAGAAGAATATCTGTGACTGTTTATTCCTTCGAACAGCTGGGCTTTAGTTGTTCCACTTACAGAAAATTTTGATCTCCTATTGTTTATTTTTATTGAGAGCCAGTGCGGTGTAGTGATTTGTAGGACCCAGGAGACCAGGGTTTGAATCCTTATTTGGCCGTGGAAACTGACTTTGTGAACTTGAGGGAGCCTCAGAGGGAGCCAATGGGCAAACTCTCTCTGAAGAAATCTTGTCCAGGTTTGCCTTTGTGTCACCGTAAGTCAGAAATGACTTGAAGGCACACAACAACAACACAAATTGTTTTTAAGTCATTCTGGTTTTAGAAGACAAATACATTTAAAAATGACAGTTTTGGCTTGAGACCAAGCACAGAAAGCTTCAAGCCCAGAGGAATATTTTGAAAGAAAAGCCATATGCAAGCTTAAGTATGGCTAGAAGGGCAACACCTGGTTTGGACTGTTTAGAAATAATGTCTACATAGCTTTAAGTTATAATGCATTAAGCACACATTCCAGAGGGCTGATCAAACATGTCACCAGACAAAGTTTAAGTTTTCTTCCCCTTTTTGGACATCACCCAAATGCAACACTTATTTTTATTCCCACCGCCGCCATCACTAGCACCCTCCCTCCTACCATGCAGCAGAGCTTTTCTGGAAATAGAATGCAATTACCCAAAGCTAGAAAATGGCCTTGACATCACTTGGGACAGGGATGGGACTCTTTTAGCTATAGACTGTGTGCATACAGTTTACAAAGAGGAAGTGGCTGTTTGTTGACTTCTTTCATTTTTGTCTCCTTTCTCTAGATTTGGCAGGACTTCATGTTTGCTTGTGCCCTTTACCCAACTGACCAGAACTACTTAGACTCAGTAAGAGCTGAAATTACTCACCAGGTATGGCATTAAGTTCAGCAGAACCAAGGTCCTAAATGTACACATAGACTATTTTTGACTAATATCACACAGTGTTTCCCCAGTTTCTGTTTCCGTGAGCCCAGACTTGCATGAGCAGTGACACATTTCACGAATCAAACACGAAAAAGAAGGTGAACGAAGCACAGGCTGCCCATGATAGCGATCTGGGGATAGTCTGCACATTCAGCTTATTCCCTCTTTCCCTGTTAATCATGTCATGCTCCATGAATGTTATTTCTCAGAACAAGAGAATTTGCATCCAGTTTGAGGGAACCATATGAGGGGTAGGGAGAGGAGGATTACTCGTATCTAACCAGATTGCCCCAGAGGCACAGAAACATGTCTGGAAAGTCTTCCCAAAGTGTGTTTCATCTGGGTTACTCCCTCACCACCCAGCGTGTATTTCACCTCCTCAATCTCCACCTACTCCAGGAATTAAAACCTTCAATAAAACTTCTTTTGGTATGTGAATTATATGTGTGTGTGTGGATACTGAAGCTGGGACTGAAAATTTGGCCTTTCTCTGTGTGCTGTGACTCTGGAGACTTTTTTTTTAAAGTGTTGTGCGATGAAAGTGTTTTCGAAAGCCTAATTGGTGGGTTGGTGGATGGGGGACTGAGGAAGGGAAGCCGTTGGGGCAGGAAAATGAAAGTAAACTGGGGAAAGAGAAGGGGCAGGGTGAGGAAAGGCAATACTAGAAAGAATGTAAGGGAAGGGAAAGACAGAGTGAGAGATGAATACACTATCAACTCCCAGGTGTGATCCAAAGTCACTTTACTGGTGACACATTTCTCCAGAGGGAATAAATCTGCAGGGAATGAGGTGGTAGTTTCCCTACCCCTGCCAGTTGTTATGTCTTCTCTTTCCTTTCACCTCTCATCTTTGATTTTCACCCACAGTGGAAGTAAAGCTCATGCACATCTGCTTGTGTTTGGCATGGTCTTCCTGTTTCGTTCTTGATTTTGCCTTTCTCTCTCAGCCTCTGTTTTCTTCTTTTCCTCTATTGCAGGCTGCACGGGGCAGGCATTTTCCTCTGTTTGTTTCATTTGCCTCCCTCCCTCCCTTCTTTTTGTTTTTACATGGAATTCTTTGTCTCCTTATAGTGTTTCATACCATACCTAAACCTGATAAATGTAACATGGAAATATTGAATTTAACAGGAAAACATTAATGTGAAAATAATATCATTAATGTGTTTGATGGAATGCTCAATAATTTCATCACAGTTTTCAAAATTGTGCCTGTGTAAGTGTTGAGCTGGCAGTCTTGGCTTTTTTCTTCTCAGCTTTGAGATGTGGACCAGTTTTATTACTACTTGTTCTGTTCTCCCTTTGCTTATCTCCATCTTTCCTTCCAGTATGATGAACCCGCCAAGCCATGATTCTGCAGCCTGGTGGAACTCTCTATACTACTCAACAGTTGCAAGGGTGTACATTTCAAATGCATTGTGGAGAAGGGGAGGGAGGGAGCATTTATCTGTCTTTCCTTTGCTGCCTCACTGGAACCAGGATTAACACTGGAGCAGATCTAGAGCTTTGCAAGTTCCTTTTATGAAAGCAATTTTTATTAAAGTAATTCATTCCCATTGTTCATTACACTGATGGGGCAAAAATATGTTGTTGCTGTTATTAAATATAATGTTTGGAAAGATAATTCTCCAAATTATTTTCTACATTACCTTTTATTTAGTTATTGTTGTAGTGGCACTGGAATCTCTAGGCCTGATCCAGTAAGCTTTCTCTTTCAGCATGGCACCTCACAGAATCAGACTGTAATAATTCACTCTTGCCTGAGTTTTGTTTTGAAGCTATTCCTTCAGCACAAGTTGGCATGGGAGAGGCAGGCAAGGGAGGAGTTCATACTTGTGACTGATAAGCGTAACTTGAAATTTTTGAAGGACTTTTGAAGTTGGCCTTATCAGAAGCAAGTCTGAACCCTTTGCCCCTTACCTTTGCCTCTCTGCCTTGAGTAAACAGTGTCTTTTATCAGCTGGTACAGCAACAACTCTTTCTGTTTTCTCTTCCAAGTACGGCTGTAGGAAATGCAGCTCTCACCAATCCTAAGACCGGTTTATGTCTTTAGGTGGAAATTTTTGATCTTTACAGCAGACACCTAACAAATATAAAATCTACCAATCATATTTGAAAATGTCCATCATGCAAGTGTTCTTGTTAGGAGCCAGAAATGGATGAAGTACACTGAGGACCTAGCCCTTTAGAATTATGTAGTTGTGCAATATAAAAAATGCTCCCTGTGTCTTCAGAAAGGCAAGACAAAACATAGTTTTGTCAGTGTTCCCAGGATTTGAGAGAGTGATCAGTTTTACACACACACACACACACACACACACACACACACACACACAGCGCTGCCTCTTTCATCTTGCTGTCGCAAATACTCTATTCAGGAAAATAATACTGTTTATTAGAACCTTTCATACGCTTTCTCAAAACATTGCCTTGGGTTTTGAAATTTCTGCTCTCCTGACAAAAACTTCAGAGGATAAATGTCAAATATTATTTGTGGTATCACAGTAGACTGACAGTGTCAGCAGATTCAAAAGATCTAGTTGAACAGAAACAATAAATCTTCTCTAGGAGCCTTCTTGAACCTGGCATTCCGCTGCCATTTTGGATGGGAATGATAAGATATGTAATCCCAACCCATTTGGAAGGTACCTGGTCAAGGAAGACTGAACTAAAGATTTATGTTCTAGCAGCACGTAGAGTGGATTTCCTAATCTGTAGGTTGTTCGGAAAGTAGAAGCTTAAAGGCCAACATTTTAAACTGGACTCTGATTTGCAGATACAGTAAGATATTTGGTAAAACCACAGATTTTTAAAAGAGTTATGATATTAATAGTGATGATGAACTTTATGTCCTGCTTTTTTTCTTCAGAATCAGGGATCAAAGTGAATGACAACATCAAAACAAATACAATATAGATAAAAACTTAAAAAGTTTATCATTATAGCATGATTGCACAAGCTATAACATTAAAACAACTTCAAATGTACATTAGAAAAATTGGGGAAAAAAAGCAGTTAGAAGGCATCATAGCATGCTTTTAAAAGCTGCCCTTGCAAAAGCTCAGAAAAGCATGTTGGAATAAAACGTATTTACCTGCAGATGGTAGGATAGCAAAGAGGAGGCAGAAATGGTATCCTTTAACATTTCTGACTGCTCATTTTTTCTTCTTTTTACGTGCATATAACTTTTATTTTTAAGACTCTTCCTCCTCCTCCTCCTCCTTCTTCAGATGAAGCGATTAAAATCCCACCCATCTATCATTGTGTGGAGTGGGAACAATGAAAACGAAGCAGCAGTTGCAGCCAACTGGTTCTCTATTCCACGTGCAAAGATGAACATCTATGTCGAAGATTATATTACACTTTATGTCAAGAATATCCGAGAAATTGTTCTTGCTGTAAGTACTGATTTCCCCAAAATGAAGAAGAGTGTGAGCTTGTTAGTAGGCTTTAAGTTTTGCTGAATTGCTGATTTTCTGTTCTCATTTGGAAGAGGGTAGATAGTTTGCATATGTTGCTGGCAAAGCCTGAACATTAAAAATGCACTAAGCAAAAATCTGGAAACATCTGTTCTCTTTGAGCATTCACTGAGGGGCTCAAATCAGCCCTGGCTGTAATTTTATCTTCCACTTTCCCTCTACATTTTTTATTTCTTTGTAGCATATCTGTTCAAATATTTTCTCTTCTTTGATCACCTTTTACATTAGATTAAAAAAGGTCTTACTTGGGGGAAGTGAGGCTGATGAATTGCCTGCTTGTACTATGTGCTGTCCAGGGGGAATGGTTTAGTTTTCCAAGTATTTAAGAAAGAGGACAGGTATGTGTTAAGAATGGTTGACCAGGTGCTTGGAAATGTTACTTTTTCATATTCCCAGAGTCTTCCAGCCAGCATGTGAACATGTTGGTGTGCAATTGTGAGAGCTGTAATCCACGGAAGTCAGATTCCCAAGTTCTGGATAGACCTCTGACTATTTGATTTCTGTCCACTGTGATTCCCTGGGAGAGAATGTCTTTTCCTCACACTTCTCAGCAGCCTTCCTCAACCTAGTACTCTCCAAATTGTTTGGAATCCAGTTCCCATAAGCCCTAGCTAGCATGGCCAATGGCCCTGCATTGTACGATTTTTAGTATAAAATATCTGGAGAGTGCCAAGGACAGGAAAGCCTCTGTTCTTGGAGGCCATCAGTTTGAAATGTAATCATCACCAACAATTGTTAATAATTATTTGATATTATTAATTATACAATTACACATGCAGGAGATGAAGTCATTCACTGCAGAGTTAATTCATGATCTGCCTTGGAAAATGTGATGCGCTGGTAATGGCCTTATTTTTATGTGTCTTAGTTCAGTCTTCCAAGTGATGCATGCTTAGGAATCCACACTTGCCTGTCAAATACACATAGTGGATAAGGTGCTAATTGATGAGAAGGTAGCTGCCTGATAACCTTCCTGCAGTGCTTACAGGGATGCAGCTACTTTTAAGAATCCTTTGTTTGTGACAGAGCATGGATGTGCATTGGATATTTTCATTCTGCAATCAGGTCTATACAAAGTGATGACCCAGTAAGAACACAGTCCAAATGCCACATCTATCTGTGGCTTGCCCATCCTTTCTCTTTGTCTTCTTCTTCTTCTTTTTCTTCTTTTCTTTTGAATCCCAGAGAGAAATGAAGTCAGGCAATTTATTGAGCAGAAGGAAAGCGACTGTGTATTCATTCTTTGGAAAGCCCTTTATAGTTCTCCCCCAGTCAGTTTTGCTTTTGGAGAAGCTGACCAAGGCTATTCTGGATTTTTCTCATATGAAAACAAATGGGCTGTGCCAGATGGTTCCCTTAAGAGTTTCACAATCTGCAGGTAGAATTTTTTTTCCTGAAGAAATTGCCTTGCTTTCAGTGCTGAGGTGAATGACATGTTTTATGCAGCTGAACATCTGATTCCAGGCAACAAATATTTGTGAGTTAGTTAAGTAGAAAAAATGTAACATAGGGAGAAAGAGGCAGTGACTCAACAGTTCAGGATTTAGCATTTGCATTTACTTCCAAATTATAGCTTGCTTAGCTAGTTTTTACAGAAACCCTCTATTATCTCTCAGTCTCACACATTGTTATGCCTTGTGTTTTGTAAAACCCAGGAGGATAAGAGTCGCCCTTTTATTACCTCAAGTCCCACTAATGGTGTGGAGTCAGTTAAGGAAGGCTGGCTGGCCCATAATCCTTATGATACCCATTATGGAGATGTTCATTACTACAACTACCTGAGTGACTGCTGGAATTGGACCACATATCCCAGGGCACGGTTTGCCTCAGAGTATGGTTTTCAGTCTTGGCCTTCCATCAGCACCCTGGCACAGGTATGTAAATGCCAATTTTTACTCCTTGTCCTCTCTTAAAAATTGCACGAAGACCTTGGAAAAGTTCTTTGTTCTGACTGACGCACAATTTGAAATCCGTTCCTGGTCTGAAACTTAAATCACAGTGTCACCCTGTTTTTTCATCTCAAGAAGTTGAAAGTAGATTTCCCCAACTTGGTACCCTCAAACCAGCCTCACGTTAGGGGATGAAAGTATTGTAAGATATCCAGCGGTTACCAGATTGCAGAAGGCTGCTAGAAAGTGTGTTTAGAGATTTGAATTTAATGGTATAGGACTGAAAGGAATTTCTTTAACTTCTTGCCAGTCACCAATCTGTTTGTACACCAAAACTATGAGTCTTGATTTTTCTTTAAAAACATTTTTTTTAAATTTAATATCCCACCTTTCTCCCAGCATTGGACTCAAGGCAGTTTCTAACACAAAAGTAAAACAAAATACAAGTTAAAAAAAGTTTTAAATAAACTATCCTGTTAAACAAGCACTATCGTAAAGCAGTTTAAAAGGATTTTATGTATCTTAACTGCACATAGAAAAGTGAAAAGTAAAATGTTGGGGGATGATAGGGGTTTCAGCCCCACAGAGATGCAGCGGAATAACCATAGGACAGCGAGCCAACAGCAGCAGCCTTGTTCCCCAGTAAGGATACTCACACACGAAGAAGTTTCTTCCAAACAGGAGGCACTTTATCTTGTAGCAACGTTCCGTTATATACACAACATGGAACAGACAGACAAAGGCTTGCGCCAGACACCGGTTTGGTCAACAGACAAAATACATACTGGGGATTGCTTTCTTATATACAAATTTACAACCAATCAGGTAGAGGTTTGCACACCTCCCTCTACCTTCTGCACACGACCCCAGTTTCTGATGCAATCTTGCAATCACCCACAGCTGGAGCATGATGCAGCATCTTTGCAGTGGGCTGATCATTTTCCCAGGGTTCCCTGCCTGGAATCCCTGACACTTCAAAAGAGAGTAGTCTTCTTGACTTACTGGGAGCAGGTGATGGCAGCTGGCTGGAGTACAGGCAGTAGCACCTTCTTTGTTCAGCTTCCCTTCTCTTTCCTATAAGTCAGCATGGTTTTCACAGGTTTGTGGAAAGCTTGAGAAACTCAGCAGTTTGGGTGGCAGGCAGAGTGATGGGGGTGGGACCAATGGCCAACCTACAGAGATTTCACTCAGGTCCACATTCTATTTATATATTACAAACTCCCTTGTTCCTTTTGCCAGTCTGCTTGGGAACATTACTCCCCCTGCCCACCCTGTTTTCTATGTTGCTGTTGTTGCTTGGATATTTTGTTGAATTTGCTTTTGTCACAACTTTAAGTAGTTTAGGCATGGGTCTGGCTCCCATTTGGGTTTGGGGGGAGTTCCACAGTCAGAGTGCTATCACAAAGGAAGTTCTGTCATGCGTAATCCCCTCAAGTCTGTCTAATTCTGCTCCTCATCTTCAGAATGTCCTACAGATTGTGCTTCAGGTGGATTTAAATAATATGTAAAACATGGAAGAGAAGAAATTGCAATATAGAAGAAATGGTGCTAGAAATTGTTGTACCAAGTACAGGTTCAATGCAAGCACTTAGGAGTGTAAACTCTGGTATGTGCTATGCTGCTACTGTTTCCATCAGATCTGTTCTTTGCCATTTTTTCAAGGATATATTGTTTTGTGCTGGAACAACAGGTGTCCTCTGGGGAGGACTGGTCCTACGTGAGCAACTTTTCTCAACATCGACAACACCATGTTGAGGGCAATGAGGAAATGCTTCTACAGGCAGGCCTCCATTTTAAGCTGCCTCAGGAAACAGACCCTGTCAAGAATTTCAGATATACTATTTACCTCACTCAGGTAATGTAAGCATTTGATAAGATTTTAGAGGTCATCATGACAAAAAGAAAAGAAGACCATGAATTTGTGGTTGTATATGCAATCATGTTGCAGAGAATCTATTGCAAAAAGAACCTTAAACCGGATCTCTGGATATTCTGTAGAGAGCTTTCTCCAACTGGGTGCCCTCAAGATACATTGGATTAGAGTCCCCATCATCCTGTGCCAGCAGGACCAACAGTGGGATGTTGCATTCTAGTATATTGGAAGCTGCTATAGGGCAAGTGTGGGGAACCTCTTTCAGCCTGAGGGCAAAATACAATTTCAAAGAAAATTCTTAGGGAGCTGCATTCCAGTGGTGGGTAGGTTCAAAGGGGAAAAGGTGAGGCCAAAAATCCCAGCATATTTTAGTTTAACGCTGTAACAGCCAATAAGAGGCATTTCAGCCTTCTAGAACAGAAAAAAAGGCTGAGAAATTTCTGCATTTTGACAGCCTCATAAGGAATGTGGTGTGTCTGTCTGAGGAAGTCCAGAGGGCTAGATTGGGATCCCCGGGACGACCAGATTTGGCCCCAGAGCCAGAGATTCCTCAGCCTGCTGCAGAGTTTGGAGTCCTCTCCAGTCACCTGCAGTTTTCAAAGTGCAGACATAAACTGTTCTGGTATTGTCCCAATTCGTATTGTAAGGGTCTCAGAATGTGTGTGTATGTGAGGGGAAAAAGAGATTCAGGGAGGTGGTGTTGATAACTACGGTCAGCCGTCCAAACGTGTGGGTTTGACTTTCACAGATTTGATTATTTGCAAGTTTCTCCAGCCCCTGCCCCCCGCAGCTCAAGTCCTTCTTTCCTGGGGGAACCTTCCCCCTCAGTGGCTCCTCTCGGTCCTGCGTCTCCGCCCCCAGCTGCTGCCTGGCCAGCTAAGGATTGCTCGCAGCCCAGTTTGGCAGCACGACAAGCCCTCTCCTGATGCCCCTCTACACCCAAGAAAGAGAGGAAGAATGGGGCCTCCATGCTGACTCATCCCTTTCCCTCTCCTTTTCCTGACCTGGTTTGGACTCTGGGTGTCTGTTCTCCCCACTTTGTCCTGGCCCCCTTCCCTTAGATATACACGCACATTTTGATATTTGCATTTTTTCCAATTTTGCAAGGCTCTTGAGCCTCTAATCCTAGTGAATGTGGAAGGCTGACTGTAGAATGATTTTCCATTTGTTCGAAGTATGTTGAAACTTTACAGATAAATACTGAAATCATTCCTGGTAACTATGTGGAAGTTTATAATCTGGAAGAAGACCAATCTGTTGGAGCATAGTAAACTAGAGGTTTGGGAGAAAGTTTCTAGCCTGAGTTGGAAGCAGCCTTCCCTTGGGTAGTACTTTGATTATGAAATGCCTTCCCTAGAAGTGCTTACATGGAAGCCAGACTCAATTAGAAACTTGTCTGTTTGCTGCAAGTCTTTACCAAGTGATATTATGATCTGTTGCTCTCTTGTTCATATTATGATCTGTTGTCCTCTGTTTTTGTTGCTAGTCTTTGGCTAGCTGGTACTGAGGGGTTTTAGATTTACTGCTGTTATGATGGTTTGGGTATTTTTATCTTGAATTGTAAGCTGCTGTGGTGTAAGCTTGGTGTGGAAAGGCAGGTGAAAATCTTCCTGGCACTGTATTTCAGAATGTATATGACTCCCCCTCACCAAAATATCATAAGCCTTCATAAAGTGCAACTTGTTGCTTACAAAACTGAAGCAGTGCACTTTAAAAAGTTTTATCATGTGATTGGTTGTTTATACAGAACGGTTGAAGGCTATTTATTCTTCATAACATTTGGTGTTGTGTAAGGCCATGAAAACTGATAATTTTTTCTCTCTCTCTCTCTTTTCCCCCCACCCCAATTTGTTGTTTGTGGAATCAGATTATGCAGGCTCAGTGCATAAAATCCGAAACAGAGTTCTATCGTCGTAGCCAAAGTGAAATTGTCAATGGGGAGGGACGGACTATGGGTGCACTTTATTGGCAACTCAATGATATCTGGCAGGGCCCTTCCTGGGCTTCTCTGGGTGAGTCTTCTTTGGTCAATGCATCATGAGTAATCAGGCTCCCTTGAAGACATGCTTTATGATTGTCTTTGCATGTGCATTCTCATTGTGTGCATATCCTGTCTTCCTTTCAAGCAGCGCAATGTGTTTCCCCCGCTTTCTATTTTTATCTTCACAACAATCCTGCAGGGTAGTAGAGGCTAAAAAAACAATGATACTGATTGGTACAAGATCACCTAAGTAAGCTTAAAGCAAAGATTTAAATCTGGGCAACATCTGCCTTAGTTTGACAACGGAAATTCTGTAACACAGAATTCTGTAGCAATGAACTTGCGACATTTCTGTTGCTTTTCTGTCAGGAAGACCTTCAAGAACCAAACATTTTTTGCCTCATTAAAAATTTGGGAAAGGTGAACATACGACTTTATTTTAAGGATTCGTTCCAACAGATACTTTTTTTCCCCAAAGATTGGAAAAAATATTTTTTTTTGGTCTATGACTCCCAGAATCCCTCAGCCAGCATTGTCATAGTCCAAAGGAAGTAACTTTTTTAAACTCTGCTTTTTTTAACCAGTGTAAGGGTATGCTCAGAGGGATCCTTAGTTCTGGTGGTGATTATATTGTTATGAGCTGTGTCTCAAGAATAGCAAGTGTAATTTGCATTTCATCCTGGTTGATTATTTCTCTTCAAGGAAAGAAGATACTGAAAACGGAGCTTTTAATTAGAGGTCCTTTCACACTACTCAATTATAGTGCTGTGATTCCACTTTTAACTACCCATGGCTGCATCCCAGAGATACATCCTGGGGTTTGTAGTTTGTTGAGGCCCTAGTATACTCTGGCTGAGAATTCCTCAGATTAGGCCCTCCCTAAACCGTCAGTCTTAGAATTCCTTGGAATATTGCCATGACAATAAAAGTGGAATCATAGTACTATAATTATGTAATGTGAATGGACCCTACGTCTAAGAATTAGCCTCAACTATTTTACAGGATATTATGGTTTGTTAGGTTTGAACAATCTCATTCTCCAGGGAGCAGTTCAATAATTGTTAAAAAATTAAAAGAGATGACAATTAAACTAATTCTTGACTGAAAAACTCTTGCATATTGTTAGGGTACTGTGCTGCTACAGATAAAAAGTTAGGGTTCCAATTTCTCCACTCCCTTCAAACTGTGGATTTCATTGATGCGTTGCCTTAGAGGCACCATTTATGGTCCTGGTGGTTGCGTCTGCAAGGGGAGTCCCTGGTGATCAGAAGGCTAGTGCTACTGTGATTTCACAACCCCTTCTTACTGCAGTAAGAATGAGACCATGTCAAAGTCAGTTTCAGGGCCAAAACCACAACTTTGTCTCTTAAGGCTGTTTCTGACTCCCTCTGTGTATGCCTGGATTTCCTTAAAACAAAGGCCACAATCCGTCCTTGTTAGGAACCAAAAAAGTTTTGTTGCACGTGCACGCGTGTGTGTGTGTGTACACAAGCATAAAAATAATACAGCTGGGTTCTTTGGCTGCTAGATTCAAGGAAGTTAAGGTGGTTGAAGTACTAGGTAAGTCACAAAGGACAACATCAAAGACTAACATTTGTTTATGTATTTTTTTTTATTTCTGCACAAACTGGGGTTCAAGGCTGTTAGAACGTCATTGAAAACAGACAAAAATAAAAACACAGTAGGCTTTAATATTAAATCACAATTAAACTAATTATATTACTGAATTCAAAGGCAAACATATTAACACCAACCTTTTAAGAACCTCCTCCTTAATTAAAAGGCCACCTAAACAGAAAGGTCTTTGTCTACCAAGAAGAGAATAACAC
This sequence comes from Cyclura pinguis, assembly GCA_030412105.1. NCBI lineage: Eukaryota > Metazoa > Chordata > Lepidosauria > Squamata > Iguanidae > Cyclura > Cyclura pinguis. Next base: position 191,011,690 of record CM059603.1, read on the forward strand.
AGAAGAGACCAACCTGGCTTCTGCTGGAAGGGGTTTCACAGCTTGGGAGCATCCACTAAAGAATTCACATTTTCACATATTCCCCCCTTTTGCCAGTGCATTCAAGGGTCTTGCTTCATAGTCCACAGTAATGACTTAGAAACAAAGAGAAATACAATATAAAAAATGGAATTGCTAGTACAGAAACAGATTTAGGAGAGAAAAGAAAAACCCAAATGACAGGCAGTCTTAGCTAATCTGATAGAGTTGGTTTTCTCCCACTGTTTGCTTTGTAATTCCCACAGTGTCTGGTGTTTTGGGCGGCAGCTTCTGAATCAGTGACTTGTAGTCACTGTTCAGCATTTCTTTTTAGGGAAGAACAGCAAATCGTAGTCAGTATTTTCTGAATCTCACTCCTACACTTAAGGTCACCTTGACATACCTGATTTAGACTGTACATTTTTCTTCAAGAGATTATTCTTTTACTCTCATCACACTTAGTGCTTACATCATCTACTGAACTGAAACAGCAGCTATTATAGAGAATGATAGCTGTTGGGCACATGATTATGTTATGGACAGAAGGAAATAATGCCTTCGTGTGTGGTCTGATTAATTTAATGCTGGTCCCACAGTGGAGAGAGGTGGATGCTCTGATTCTTTCTTTTAGTGAGAAGAGCTTTTCATGGTGTACTTTAAAAACCAGGGATCTGACCTCTTCTTTGTCACTGTTTCAGTGCACCACTTCTTATTCTGAAATATCATTGCTTGAAATGCAGCACTTGAACAACTTGAATTTCAGCAATCCTGCCATCTGCCTTTGAGATAAATTGTAACATCATTTGAGTGGGCATACAGATATGTGCGCCTGTGTGTAGCACATGTCATCATACACATTGTGGGATCTCCAACACACACCTACATCCCCCTACACATAGGGAGTGTATGACATGACCCTGACAAGGCAAGGATGCAGCACCTCTTTCATCCCAAGGACCAAATATGACTTGAGAGAACTTTCTGTGGGCCGCGTTTAAGTGATAGGCAAGAGCGAAGGCTCAAGGCTGGGAACAAAAAGACCAGCATATTCAAGTAAAAGTTCTTACTGCCAGTAACAAAGCCTTAGGAGAGGCATTTTTTGGAATAAAATGAGGGAAAATGAACAAAAGCTAGGAAACCACCTAACAATGGTGTCATACAGAACAGATGTGGCTACTTGGGAAAGCCCTGAGATCTGGATTTGGACACACTCCTGCAATATGTTAGTATATTAGCAGAAATAGAAATCAATCCTTGGCTTTCCTTTGTCTCTAGAAAAGAAATATGGCAAGCTGGGTTAATATTTTTCCTTTTTGGAAACCTTCTCAGAATATGGCGGCAAGTGGAAAATGCTACATTATTTTGCCCAGCATTTCTTCTCCCCTTTATTGCCTGTGGCACATGAGGATGAAGGTGTCCTCTACATATATGGGGTCTCGGATCTTCACTCAGACCACAAGATGATACTCAGAGTAAGTCCACTTTGCTTCATGATTGAAGCCGAAATTTGAATGAATTTGGAAAGAGAAACAAAGTAGGCTAGTCACCTAGTTTTTGAAAAAAAGTTCAGTTGATTAATATGATTTGTTTGAATTCACTTCAATTCAGCCAACATCTCACCACTTCAACAACCTGTATTGGTCCAAGGTTCCAACTGTGCTGTGCTTTTCAAACATACATTGCCAAACTTGGTAATTGTGGATGTGGCTACCTCTAAACCATTTGGCAAGCCACACTTGACTTGCCATTAAATGGCAAAAATATCTTTCCTTCTGTTTTTGCTACTACCTTTCTTGGAGGAGCATGCTGTGCACAGTCATACCTGTGCTTGATCCTGGAATTCTCCATTGTGATCTGTAGGTAATCTTCACTCCCCCTCCAGACTGGAGAAAATGGTTCATAAAACTCTGTGACACAGACAGAGAAAAAGGTTTCATGAGTACGGGAAGTCAAAAATATGTCTTTTGCCAACCTCAATGAGAATTCTTCCATACCAGCTGGCATCTTGGGCAAGAGAAAATTCCTGTTAATGTATTATAAGTATGGTGCAGCATTCTGTGCAGTTTCTGTGGGTAGTCATAGGGGGTGAGTTGAAGTAGCCGTCCTCAATTTGCCATCCTGTCTACATCCAGTGAATTGGTGATGGGCATTTTGGTTCCATTTAAGGGTTACAGTTTCAACATCCCATCTCTCCTCTTGCAGTAATTTTGGAGAGAAAGGGGTTAACTTACACCATGATTGACTGGTGGAATGAACTGAGGAGGTTCTGCTCCTCTCCATTATTTTGAGTGGCAGACAACTGCCTCCTCCTTCATCTACCAGGCACTATTGATTTAGTTGTGGGGGGAGGTGAGTGTATAGAAGCTTCTCACCTTCTATGCAGTTATTCTTGCTTCTTTTTCAAAATTTCTTTTGAAAAAATTTGTATCATGGCAACAGAATGTTGGCTGCCATTTTTCTTTGTCTCTTAATCTGGCAAGGAAGAATAGCAGTGGCCCAAACTTCACTGCCACTACTAAGCTAAAACCACCATAGCCTCCCTCTTTGCAAAGTGAAAGAAAAGCAAAGAGTTGTTTTCTTAAAGAAAAATCGAGGGACAAAAGAGGTCAGAAGCCCGCCTCCATTTTTGTTTCAGAATCTTGACCGAGATCCTTTCCCCACCATTTGTCCAAAACCCTGAAGTGAAACAAAACAGAACCAACCATAATATTAAGTGAACAATCTCTGTTGTTATAGATATTGTTACATGTGCAGTTTTAAAAACCGGAGTGTAAATATTGAATCTGGTAAACTCTTAAGATGCAGTGCTGTTCTCTTAATAAAGCCCATGATCTGACCAAGGTTTAGTGTGTTTAAACCCCGTTGATTTTAAGAAGAGAAGTTTAAACATGCAATTCAATGCAATTCTTGGCTGCATCAATAGGAGTATGGTGTCTAGATCGAGGGAGGTACTGGTACCACTCTACTCTGCTTTGGTTAGACCTCATCTTGAATACTGTGTCCAGTTCTGGGCACCCCAATTGAAGAAGGACATGGTCAAGCTGGAGCAGGTCCAGAGGAGGGCGACCAAAATGGTGAAGGGCCTGGAAGCCATGCCCTATGAGGATAGACTTAGAGAGCTGGGTATGTTCAGTCTGCAGAAGAGAAGGTTAAGAGGGGACATGATAGCTATGTTTAAATATTTGAAGGGGTGCCATGTAGAGCAAGGAGAGGGCTTGTTTTCTGCTGCTCCAGAGACCAGAACAAGGAGCAATGGATTCAAGCTGCAGGAAAGGAGATTCCACCTGAACCTCAGGAAGAACTTCCTGACGGTCAGGGCTGTCCGGCAGTGGAATATGCTGCCTCGGAGTGTGGTGGAATCTCCTTCTTTGGAGGTTTTTAAGCAGAGGCTGGATGGCCGTCTGTCGGGAGTGCTTTGAGGGTGTTCCTGCATGACAGGGGGTTGGACTGGATGGCCCGTGTGGTCTCTTCCAACTCTACATTTCTGTGATTCTGTGATTCTGTTTAATAGAGCTGACTGTATGAGCTTCGTTAACCAAAAGAAGGCATCCATAAAATGTTTTACTGACTTTATCTCTTAATATACCCTACAGGTCCTTCTATATGACTGGAGTGGGATGGAACCTGTGTGTACCTTGGCTAAAGAGGGTGTGGTAGTCAAGGCAAGGAGTGCAATACCCATATATAAGGAGCCAATCAGTGACCTTTTGAAAAGATGTGGAAACTGTACCAGGCAAAGCTGTGTCATCACCTTCTACCTTGAGGGTGAAGGCCAGCTCTCCAGTCCAACCAATCACCATTTCCTGTCCTCACTAAAGGATGCCGTGGGACTCAGGAGTCCACAGCTTGATGTAAGCAGAAGCTTTTTCCAGTAATGAGAAATGATCAGGGTTGGTATTGGCCACAAAAATCAGCACCCAAAAGATCTGCACTTTTTTTCTTTTTTCCTTTGTAAATTCAGTTTTTGTTCCTTGAGATTGCCACTAGCTAAAACTGATGGTTATATGTGTCACTTCAGTGGCTTGCATAGTTTTTTGATTCTTGTCCTTATTAGTAGAAGTAATTGTATACATTGTGTATTATTCAAAAAGTTGCCCAATACTACATGGAACATACTTTATAGAAGAATGAGAACTGATGTTTTCTTGTTATGGGTTTTTTGGATTTTCTTTTTCAAAATAACAACTATATATATATATGTTCCTGCAAATTCCTCTTCATTCTTGTCTTCATATCATAATGAGGAAGGAATTCTCTAGTTTCTTTAGTAACTTGTTCTCTTGGAGAATCACAGGAAATGTCCTATTTTGTTTAAATGCTAAACTCCAAATGTGAGAAATAATTCATGGTAGAAAAAGATACCATGTTGCGTGGGTTACAACTTCTTTCATGTGGACTGATGCAGGTCCCGTTTTTCCAACAATCTTATGTGTTACCTGACAGTTACACTATGGTGCTTGATTTCACATGGGTGCTAATATTGCTGGTGGGGATAACCCACAATAAAGCTGTCTTTGAACTGAGATATTGGATTAGACCATGGCGTCCCCAGTTAAGAGGACAGTGGGAGGACCTGGAAAGACTTGGAACTCTGAAGAATGCTTGACAGTAGTGGGACAGATGGATCTGACTTAATATAATATCTCTGCTATACATTTATCAGACTTAATTATGTTCTCAAGAAAAGCAGGGATTTCACTTTTTTGGGGGGACATAAAGTGGGGGAACAAGGTAGGGGTCACGGAGTATTTTTCCCACAGCATCAAACATGCAGTACGTGGGAGTACAGTATTGTTTATTAGGCAGTTCTCTATGGTCATTTCCACACTATACTATTATAGTGCTATTATTCTACTTTCAACATCCTGTGGAATTCAGGGATTTGTAGTTTACTGAGGCCAAAGAGCTCTCTGGCTGAGAATTCTAAATGCCCCTCCCTAAACCACAAACCGCAGGATTCCATAGGATGTTGAAAGGGGAATAATAGCACTATAACAGTGTTATGCGGAAATGGTCTATATCTTTTGTAAGCTGCTAGTTTCCTTTTTTGCAAGCAATCTTGTGAGAATGTATAAATATTAAAATGCACGTTATATAGCATAAATTGTGAAGCAATTATAAATAATTAGCAGTAATGGCAGTAATGGTAATGACGACAATGGAACAATTTTTAAAATTTTCAGGCTTCTGTTTCCCAAGAAGGAGATCATTTTCATCTTTTCCTGGAGGCTGAAGCCATCGCTCCTTTTGTTTGGCTGGATGCTGGGAACATCCCAGGGAGGTTCAGCGACAATGGTTTTCTTCTCACAGAGAAGCAAAAGCTCATATTGTTTTATCCCTGGGAGACCATTAGTGCCAAGGAGCTGAAAAAGTCACTCAGCTTAATATCACTGACAGACATTTCCTGAGGAAACCCCTGCAGCAGTGGAGAGGAAGACCAACAGAAACAGGAAGCTTTTGCAGGCATATAATTTAGCATCACTAAATGCTCCACAAAATGGGACTATTAAATATCGTTCTTAAGCCAGCATCTTATCCACATGGGACCCCTCTCTTCAGTGAACTGAAGCCAAGAATGAATCTCTGCACCTTTAGAGTGAGTCTGTTTTCACATCAGATGCACACATATGCTAAGAGAGCTTGATGAGAACAGTGAAATGAAGCATGCTTTGTATTTAGTGCCTATTGTTTCTATTTCTTGGCATTGTAGAACCAAAATTTACATTTCTGATGGAAAGATATACTGCTACAGAAGCAGACTAGGAGTTTATGTTAATGCAGACACCCAGGCAGTGTCCAATTATAGGGAAGCTAGCCCTACTTACCTTTTGTGCTTCCCACCCTAACTCATGTTTTTAAAAAATAAATGGAGACAAGAGTTTGGCCAAAACTGGGGAACTGCAACCATGGTTGTAAATTTAACTAAACGACTCCCCATATATTTGGAACACTGCTCCTCCTGCCTGGTTGGCATGGTGGAATTTGTAACACAGAATGGTTGTACAAGGGCGATCAGCTTACAGAACTCCACTAACACTTTATAGATTGGTGTCTACGCATCAAATGAGAACAACAAAGAGATAAGTATACAAGTGGTAATCGTTATGAAAAGAGTGCCTTGTCTATACCTAAACCGGAAAATCTTTATTGCAGTGGTTCTTAACCTAGGATCCGGGGATCCCTGGGGGTCCGTGGAGCCCTTACAGGGGGTCTGCAAAGCCCTGCTGCAGGACACCAATGGCAGCAGTACCATTAGTGGAGAGGTGCGCGTGCTGAAACTGCTTCTTTGTTTGCAAATAAGGGAGCAGTTTGGGAATGTGCACACATCTGCTGCCATGTCCCTTTCATCAGGGACGTGGCAGCAGGGAGTGTGGGCACCAAGGGACATGGTGGCAGGCATGTACACATGCCCAAGGCACCCACACCCCTGCCACTATATTCTTGATAAAAGAGACATGATGGCAAGCATGTATTGCCCAAACTATGCCTTTGGAGATCAGGGTTGGAATGAATGTCCATGGAAACCCATTGGGTGGCCTCAGGCAAGTCACATTCTCTTGGCCTCAGAGAAAGGCAAAGGCAACAAATCTTTCCAAGAAAAACCCCATGATAGGTTCACCTTAGGGTCACTATATGTTACTTTTCAAAAGAAAAAGACATAACGGCTCGAAAGAACTTTCAACTGTCAGTGGCACTTTGTTGTTGAATGCCTTCAAATCACTTATGACTTATGGCAAACCTAAGGTCAATGTATCACAGGAGGTTTTTTCCTGCAAGATTTGTTCAGAGGGGATTTGCCTTTGCTTTCCCTTGCGACTGAGGGAATGTGACTTGTCCAAGGTCACCCAGTGTCTGACTGGGGATTTGAATAGTCTCCAGAAGTCAGTCAGTCAGTCATAAATAAATAAATATTTGAATATTTAAATCTAAATGTAAACATTTAAATCTTATGCCTTGGGGGTCCTCAGCAACAATTTATATTTACAAGGAGTCCCCAGTAAAGAAAAGGTTAGGAACCACTGCTCGATTAGAAAGGCTTTCAAGTCAGATGTTCTAAGTCTGGCATCTTAACAAAACACTGATTAGAAGGAAAATGTTGAGAAGAGGAAAAGGTGGCAGCTGATGTGCAACTCACTGGCACATCTGTCTCTCCTTCCTTCCAAGACGGTTTAAATTCTCAAAAATCTGTGGAACCCTATGGTTTACTTGCCAATCAGAGCCAGGGCCAAGCTGATGGTCAAAGTAGATATTCAGTGGAATTCCTAGTGTCTGACCATTTTCCTTGCCTAGAATGGGAGTTTCTCAGAGATGCGTGCCACAACAATAGCACTTGAAAATTAAGCCCTTGGCTTGAGATCCTGCCATCAGGAGATGGCGCTGTGGCTACATCTCCCAATGTTACCCCCACCACCATCATGGCTCTGTTCTGCTCTGCTCTTGAGCACTTCAGAAATTCCTGGGCTGAGATGTGCATGTCTTAAAAGACAGGTTTTGGGGGATGCTTTGGATTGTTGAGATGGTAAAAGTGAATTAATTTGGTTATGATGTTATGTTTCAGGTGTACAGCTTTGTAATTATGGAACAGGATGCCAAACAATGATTAGTGTCTACTAATGACCAAAAACAAAAACAAAAAATGTTATATGTAGGGTCTCTTGGTGAGGAAAATCATGTGATATGACAAACAGGTATCTTCCACCACTTGGTGGAGCACCTCTGCAAAAAATGTGCTAACAACATAGTCTAGTTTTACACTGATTCACAAACAGAAAAAGTTTTTTTCCCTCATTATTTCAAAACAATTTTTAAAAAGGGTATGTAAGCCTTAGTCATACTATAGACAGTCTTCATCACTCTGTGGTTGGGATCTGAAAAAAATGTGCAAAACTATAGCTTGTTCTTAGGCTTTGCTGAGGTGCACTGACAAGGGAAAAATACCTCATGACATTCTTAGTTTACTTCTGTCTTTAGAATTATACTTATTACATTCTTACAGGAGCAATTCACCATAAGAACTGATGTCATATGTTTCAGAACAGAAAAAACACTGGAAATGATCTCAATTTTGCATTTTATTATAAAAGTAAAATAAAAAAGCAAGCATTTAAAAAGTCTCTTTTTTTCTTTAGAGCATCAAAATTGAAGTATTTACAGCACAAATATGGTAAAACAGTATGAAGAAACAGTCTGAAGCTTGAATTATTTTATAGATGCCAGTTTTAAATACAGTTACTGAAATATACATTATTATTATTGATTTTGGCTTAAGTATTTATCGTGGTCACTGTTCCTGATTTGATAATTGTGCTTCACAGCTTTGTCCCACAGTCAGTGTCCCTTGTGAACTTTCACGGAATATCATGAGAGTAGTTGGTTTCCTTTAAGATGAAGCTCTTAGGAAAAAACAAAGTTCACTCAATCCATTCTTGAATCTCTCTCTTTATTGGGATCCATCTGGTGTCTGTTGTAAGGTCCTGTGGATGTACATTTCTTCTAGTGCACTTTGGATCATTCACTCCCTTTCCTGACCAAGAAGTTTACATAGCCTCTTAAGTGGCTTCAATTTTGCTTTGCAGCACGTTATCCTGTCCGTATCCTGTGGCCAGTTTCTTAAGCGTTACTGGTGATTTGCTGGTGAAAGACTCTGAACATGTAAAGCTAAGTTTGCGGAGAGAGATCTCTACCCCACTGTCACAAATGCTTTCAGTATCCTGGAGTCTGAGATTACAGAGTTCACCTGCGGGGGGAGAAATTTGACATTATTTCATTTAAAAAAAATCCAGAAATTTGCAAACTGTTCAGTTAGTAAACTAAACGCCTTCTTCACCTTCTCTTGTCCCCCCCTGAAGTCCACAGTAAGTACAGAAGGACACAGCAAGAGTTCTACTCATTTATTGCTTTCTAGGTTCTTTCAGAGACCTCACAGCTCATTAGAAAAGATGCTTTCAATAATCAAGGTCTCCTGTTCAATCCCTGGCACTCCGAGTTAAAGAAAATCCCATGTCAAGATTGGAAAAGACCTCTGCCTGAGAACAGTAGAATCTTAGGAAATATTGAGCTTGATGGATAATATAAGGCATATTTGCATGTTCTCAAGAATTCCCTTGGATTGCTTTCATGCTACAATTTTCCCACCCACTTTCCAATTTTGTAATTTCTAGGATTGCCCCAATTTTGGGCCATAGAGAAAATGTCCTGTGTTTTCTGAGGCCTCAGCACCCTATGGGAGGAGTTCATCATTTTCAACCTGCCCACATCAGGAGGATTTAGACATCCCTTAACTATCTTCTCCCTGAAATGTGATAAAGCCAGGACAAACAATATGCTCTCAGTTCATATGCTATTGTTGTTTTTGTCATGTGCCTTCAGTGGATTTCCATGGCTAAGCGGGAAATCAGACCCTGGTCTCCAGGGTCATCGTCCCAACACTCAAACCACTACGCTACACTGGTTATATTTAACAGTAATCCTCAGCATGTTTCCTGAGAAGTAAGTCCCACTTTGTTCAATGGAACTTACTTCCTAAATAGTGTTTTTAGAAATGCAGTCTAAGTACATGCAAAAAAAAAAAAAGGGTTAGCCAAGATCCTACATTGTCAGATGTAGCTACAATGGACCTGTCATTGTAGTTACATTTGATCATGCCAGTCCCCCCGACCCAACTTTTCAGTGTGACAGCACCTTGAAAACTGAAAGATTTTTGAGGCAGTGCAGATTGGTGCATTGGAAAATGATGTGCTCAGTCCTCTTCTGGTCATGGCATGTGTCAAGAATAGCTACTGGAAGAGACCTCCTTAGGGTCCTACCGTAACATTCCCCAGAACTGGGAGACCACTGCAGATGTTATTTTCCAGTGCCCCAATCGTCAGCACCTTGGAAATCCTTCAGCTGGGCCACTGCCAAGCTGAAAAGGCAGGTTTGGGGGCGGGGGCGGGAGTCACATTTGATTGTTAATGATGATAAATGTGAATCCTAAGTCCAGTTTACAATCTCGTAACTACTGAACAGGATGGCAGCCATTGTTTATAAACATTTTATGCTTTTATAGCTTCTCAGCAAACTACTGGAGTGGTTTAAACGAACTTATTGGTATTTTTATGACTGGCATCCTGTTGGTGACATATCTCTATATCTATATCCCCTCCACTTTGCCCATGTGTGCTTATGTCTTCTTCTGGATGTTAAGCAAAGAGGTATTAAGTATATTCTTCTGTAATGTCCAAGCAACTCCCCCGAGACAGCTTTCAAGCCTGGGGATGTCTCCATGGTCATTTACAATATAGCAGGAAGTGATAGGTCATCCTGCTGCCAGAGGAAGAGAGATGAAGGTGATGTCCTGGCTTTTAAGCCAGTTGCTGATGACTGAAGACAGCAACCTCACTTTTCTTCCTGGTGCTGCCTTATCACCTTCCCTCTCTCTCCTTGGTTAGTAAAGGGATGTGGCAGAGTCTGGAGTTTGAAAGGTGCCTTGTGGGGTTAGAAACTGCACAGAGCTGCACATGTAAAACATACTCTCTGTGCCCTGCGGTAGGATTCCAACTGTATATTCTTCATTCCTTCAGAAGAGTTTAAATACTGGGTGGGGGTCCAGTGTTCCATTAACTAACCACAGAGCTTTTTAGGTCCAGTAAGATAGCTCAGAGCGTAGCATCTTAACTTGAACACATCAAGTCAATGTTTTTTTTTAATCATTGCTACCAATTTACTTTAATAATTTTTTGCCTTTGAAAATGCACTAGAAATATTAAAATCTCCAAAATTTCTTTACCTGTCATCTTCTAAGCACAACATTTTAGAAGTAATGACTAAAGCTTAGACATTATGCCCACAGGTATTAAGTCTTCAGATCAAAAAGTAATGGTGTTGGTAATGTGATAAGCCCACAAAATAAATTTGCATGTAATGTTGTTACTTGTAAGACACTACTTCTAAGGTTTGAGAATTACATATTTTCAATCTCATTTCATAAAATGATTTTCCATTATGTTTTATGTACTAAGGACTGAATATATTTGTGTCCTTTTGGAATCAGAAGGGCCAAGAATGTCCTAATTCAGATGATTGCCTATTATTCTAATTATACTGTTACTTTTATCCTGCCCTTTCTCAAAGATGTTCAGAATAGTATTTTAGGGTAACCAGAACCTGAAGGAAAAGAAAGTGGCTTCCTAATGGGGTCTGCAGCTAGGCAAGGGATTTGAATCTGGGTCTTTCACATCTGCATCAAACATCCTAAACTCTTTATCACTCTGCCCAAAGAAAACAGCCACCCTGCAAAATGCTGTTAGAGTTGCAGTGGTGCAATTTACCTGTTTGTGATTTCATGGGAGAGGAAGGCGATTCACTTAATGAAGACGTGGCATCTTTTGTCTTTTCTTGGCTGGACTGGCTGGATGAAACAGACATTGATTTCTGAATTATTTCAACAGCTTCTGAATAATCCATTTCTCTCAAGGCATCAACAAGTTCTTTTACTGTTCCACCAGAAACCTACACACAGGGAGAGAAACAAAGGTAAGGTCACTAAGGCAGTCTTCCTCTAATAAAAAGTGTCTACTTTTATAAAGGTTGTTCAGTCTCTAGCACAGCTGGTGATAGGTAGCACAGTTCTTTGGAACTATCCTACCAATGAACAGTAGCAAATAAACACCTATTATCTAACACCAAGGTTGTGTACATATGTAAGTATCCATACACAGTGGGGCCCCTGGTATCTGCTAGGGTTTGGTTCCAAAAGCCCTTGTGGATACCAAAATTCGTAGACGCCCAAGTCCCACTATACACAACGGTGTAGTAAAATGGCATCCCTTATGTAAAATGGAAAAATATAAACATGCTTTTTAAATATTTTCAAGTCACGGTTAGTTGAATCCATGGATACAGAATGTGCAGACATGGAGCGCCAACTGTACTAAGAACCCACAGATAATCTCATTATTTCAGAAATCTTATGATTCTTCCACATTAGTTCTTATAAATATGCATCTATATGACGAAAGGAAAGATGCAGCCACACTGAGGGTGAGTGGACAGTACTACATCTTCTTAACTATGAACAGGACACAAGTACAGTCTGCCTCCACATTTGTGAGTTTGACTTTTATGGATTTGATTATTTGCAGTTTCTCCAATTTCTGCCCCCCACCCCCACCCGCACCTCAAGCACTTCCTTTCCAAGTGAATCTACCCTCTTAGAGGCTCCAGTCAGGCCACGCAGCCTTTTAAAAACCTGCCTCTGGTCCTCTTCCTCCTCCACGAGCTGCTGCCTGGCCAGTTAAGGCTGGATCGCAGCCTGATTTCTCAGCCCCACGAACCCTTTCTTGATGCCCCGCACGCACCCAAGGAAGAAGATGGGCACCATGCCTCGGCCCCCTTCCCACAGGCACACATGCACATTTTGATGTTTGCATTTTTTCCACATTTGCAGGGGTCCTGTGCCGCTAACCCTAGTGGATATGGAGGGCCAATTATGTAACAACATTTTCTGGGCATAGATAGAGGGATTTCTCAATCTGGGGTGAGTTCTACAGTACAAAAACTATATTTATTTATTTATCCTAACTATTTCAATATTTTAGGGTACAACCTGCCCCAGCAACTAAAAAAATAAGAACAACACAATAAAATAAAAATAATATAGTGGATAGGGGCCTGGATGCTATTAGTTAGTCCCAAGTAGGGTATATCCACTGAATCAGTTGTTGAACGATGTTGAAACACACGAGTAAATTCCACAGATATAACAGTCTACTCTTGTTATTGTTGTGTGCCTTCAATGTAAGATGAACCTATGACAGGGTTTTCTTGGCAAGATTTGTTCAGTGGGGGGTTTGCTTGTTGGGTCTCTGTAGCTGGGATTTAAACTAGAGAACTAGAGATTTAAGAAAGGATTCAGGCCATGATCATTCATTTATACTCTTGACAAAGAGCACACTTTTGGAAACAGTAAGAGGGAAGTATGGGCCAATGCACTTCTCATCTGCGTACCAATACCTACTATCTGTGGAGATGTATCTTTTGTGATCTACGTAACTGTTTGATATATATTATTCATAGGAGATTACAAACACCTAGAGCAGCCCTGCCTAGCTGGCATTCTCCAACCTAAAAGTCCCATCACTGCTCGCCACGCATGATATCTTGGGGAAGCTCACTCAAGAGTAAAGAGAGATTTCCAAGCACAGCTTAGTAAAGATGTTTGTTGTGGTTATGTGCCTTCAAGTCATTTCCAACTTATGGAGATGTGAACCTATCATGGGGTTTTCTTGGCAAGAGTTGTTCAGAAGCAGTGTGTCTTTGCCCTCCTCTGAGGCTGAGAGCATGTGATTTGCTCAAGGTCAGCTAGAGGGTTTCCATGACTAGGCGAGGACTCAATCCTGGTCTCCAGAGTCATATTCCAATGCTCACACCATGCTCGCTCTCAGCTAGTAAAAATGTATTATCTCATAATTATGAGTACCTCATAATTATCCAGGAGAGTTTTTGCTGGAGAAGGACTCAACCGGAAGGCATTGTTTAGTATCCCTAGGCCCAGCTTTTGCGCCAACATGGACCAATTTTTGTTCAGATCAGGCACTTCAAGTAGCTTGTAAAGCTGTGATTTAATATCATCGCTCAGCTCTTTCATGTTTCCTGGGAAATGGTGAAAAAAAGAAAGAAAAAAGAAATTGTTAGCTAATGTTACTATTTTTCATGTGTTACTTAAATTTATACTAGGTATTTTTTCTATTAATTTGTTCACCTTGGCTATACTGTCTTCATTCCAAATGGAAGAATACACTTATTTAAGCAGAACAGCATGGAACACATACTTATTACTAGTATAGGTTAGAAATAAGTCTGTACATCAGTCATCTCAAAACTCCCTTGAAATGAATGAAGGTGTAAAATGTCCTCTCCTAAACCATTCTCTGTCATCAAGATGCCCTAGAGTAAACTAGCTGCAGGAGTGGGAGGCAAGGTAAATAATTTCTCCCCTGCTGAAACATATTCCTACCTTGAGTGAATAGGTCATCAGAAGCCACCTTTGACTTAGAAGATTTGCCATTCAAGATGTCATATACCTGTTGGGAAGGAGAAAAATTAGCTAACAAATCCTAACAGCAAATTAGATCATCAACTTTATCCAATCCTTCTTAGGTTTCAGTTCAGTCCTACTGTTTAAAAAGCTCAATTGCTTGGTTTTGTTTTAAGTCTAAGCCACAGTTCAGGACTATATGTACAAGCCATATACTTAAACTGGTCCTAAAATAATACATGATTTTGCATGCAAGGTCGCTAATCACTTGCCTCCCAGCTGGTTGCCATGTCCAAAGGTGTGGTTCCAGGTATAATCTCTTCATCTTCCCCATCTTTGTCTTTCACATCATCTTGTTCAAACAGTGGTTCAAAGTTCTCAATGTGAGGATCGGCACCTTTACAGAAAGTATATGAAAGACATTGAAGAAAAGATCACTGATGTCTTTTAACATACCAGTTCACTCTTCTAACCTAACACATGACCCATTAAAATTAAAGCCCTAAAGGAAGATGCTGCTGCTTAAGCTTAGGTTTAGTCTGATCTCTTCCTATTTTTCATAAAAATAAATTCCAAATGTGATTCTATTAAAACAAGTGAGTTCAACAAGAGCATTGCTTCATGGATTTCACAAGTGCTTTTGTTGTCCAAGCTTGTATCTTTATAAAAAGTCTTCTCTTCAACCTTAAATAAAATAAATAAAATTACACTGCAGGTACTATTGGGGCACTATGGCGTTAGGGCACCATAGGGCCAGCACCGTCTACTTGTTTGCAGAATATAAAAGAATTCTCCAGTGGAGCATCTGTATTCATTCATATGATACATGCCCAGTGGTCTGCCAGATTAAAAACAAGTTGTTGCTTCTCAATAGCAGCCACATGCAAAACCTGCTACGCTTTAAAGAACTAAATAAAAAGACCTTTACAACTCAGAAATGGATGCACATAGAAGTGTAAGAAAATTAAAAACTGAGCAACAATGATATGCTGTAGCAACCATGCTTCCTTACCTGCTGCTTTGAGAAGAGCTGCCAATTTTGTAGATCCCCTTCCAGCTGCTATGTGGAGTGGAGTGGTTCTATCATATGTAGTGCTGTCAACAAATGCCTCCCCCTATTTTTTTTAAAAAAAGAAATACTGGTTTAGCTACTCATACACACAGCAATACCACATATTTCTGACCAATTTTAGAGCAAAAGAGCCTACAGGAAACCAGAGGCTTACTTCAAGGTTTAGCAGATTGATGTTCCCAAAGCTTCTGCTCTCTCAGAATGACCTACTGAAGATTGTAATCCCACACCTATTTTCTTGGCAGTTAAAGCCACTGACCCAAGAATTTCCTCTGAATAAAACTGCTTAGGAATGTACTTTTAATCCCCATCTTGTACCTAGTGTATCTGACACTAACAATATGCCAGATATACACGTATTTGTAATGTGATTTATCATTGAAATAAAAATGTTTAACAGAAAGAATGCTACATTATAATGCATTGCATAGACCCTGCAAGAACCTCTTGTAAAAAAAGAGGCAGATATAACATTGTTACTGCCTCAAAAACGAGCAGGATTACAGGAAAAGCTACAGTAACATTCTGGTAGGGTGTGACAGAGGGGCCCTCATAATGCCAACCTTGATTTATGTGGGAGGATGACAATGAGAAGAGTAGGAAATGTAATAAATATTTGCATATTTTCCCAGCCTTGTCTAGAAACCGTGTCTTGACAACCAAATAAAATGCAGTGAAAAAACTGTAAACTGCTACAAGATTATAACAGCAAATTGAAGATTTCTATGCAGTTTCTCCTCTAAGGGAGGAAACAAAATAAATAGGAAAAGGAAAATAAACAATACACAAAAAAGGAAAAGGAAAAGGAAAAAGAAAAAAAGAAAAAGATGCCCTCATGGAGCTCACCTCAAGAAGAAGGCAACCTGCTAAGGAGACATTTCCTTGTTCGACAGCTAGATGCAAGGCAGTTTTCCCAGACTTCTGTTCTGGGGCATTGACATCAACACCTGCAGCAAAGAGTCGTCTAAGACAAGACACACTATTTGCCATCACAGCTAAGTGGATGATAGTCAGGCCTGCAATACAAAAAGCACAGTGCAGTGTTAATGACAAGCACAAAAACCGCACACAGGATAAGTGTGTGAGCGATAGGACTGGTATAGATTCACCTAGTTGAGGGTCATTTTGGGTCCTGAAAGGGGAAGGTACAATTTCAAAGAGGGCCAGAAACATGGCACTCATTTTTATTAGGGGAAGGATGCTTACAGTCATGGGTTGCTGCTTTTTCTTTCTTCTCCCTTTAAAACAGTCTTTAAAATACTGTTACAGTGGCAGCCATTTTAGAGTTAACCCCTTCCCAATGTGTGCTGCAATGAACAGAGCTCTAGCTGCCACCATGTTTTGCTGCTCCCAAATACACATAAGAAAGACCTAAAATATCCCTGGTGCAACATCATCCAAAATCCTGTATCACCTACTCAAATATACTAAACTAAGCATACTTCGGGTTGGTCTAACTTCTCCAAACTTGACAGAAATGTTGTTCACCCATGCTCCAACTGGTGAAAAAACAGACCTTCCTCACATGCAGCTGGTGCCTGATGAAGTGAGTTTTGTGGGTGGGGAGTTAAGATTATAACTAAATAGTGATCATGAAAATGGAAGTTACCTAGATTTAGTGATCCGTAACTGTTTCCTATTCACAACTGCTACTTAGTCACAATTTTGACAATATTGCCATGACTATTACTCCCCGTCCAACATACTTTACCAGGCATCAGCTACACAAGGAGGAGGTCCATTCTTCTGGTGATTGGAGCTCAGGGGAATGATGTAGCAGGTTTTGGGGGCTGTCAGGCCAGAAGAAGTTTACTTAATTATACTCAACGAAGTAGCTGATACAAGATTCAGACCATCAAAAGAATTTGCCCTGTTGCAGGTCTATAATATGACACTCTCCAAACATCTATAATAACAAATAGTGAATTGCAGCTGGGTAAGATGACCAAGACTGGAACAGTGGGAGAGGGTTGCACCATTTCTGAAGTATAGTTTATACCTTTCCTATCTAGGAAAGGCCAAAATGTGGCTGAGAGAGAAGAGTAAAAATAAAAGGTAGAGACGGGAGAAGCATGTTTTTGGCCTTTTGCAGCTCTCACCTAATAATCTGTGCAAGAAACTGGTTTTGCCTGTTCCCTCCCTCTCATATCTTCTTTGCTGTTGATGGCTAAGACCTGACTAGTATTACAAACTGTTGTAAATTACATATAAAATTTTCTAAAGATTTAGAAATCATTATAATAATCATCTTGGGGGAAAAAGCCTGTTCTGATATTTCAGTTATCTAGACTGGGACTGGGCAAACTGCAGAGCTCAGAGGGCTGCAATGTACTCCTGCAGGTACCCATTCTGGGCAACCAGAAGAGATGTCTCTTCATGCTGGTTAATTTTGGGAGGAATCTGAGGCCTTTTTAATCACTATTTTGGATTAGTGGTTTACAGCAGAATCTGTCAAAGAATGCATTTCTTTAACCTAAGAAAGGCATAGGATGCCATTTTTGCGTTGTGAGGGAGGGGATGCCAGTGCTTTGGGGTGGTCTGGTGGCCCCAAAGCCCCACCTCAAAGAACTGCATGATTCTCATCTCTAGCTAATTATAATGGGGCTGACTCAGAATCTACATGCTAAAGAAATGACTAAAAACTTTGACAAAATAGTATTACAGAGCACTGTCTTGTTCTGCATAAGCTACTGAATAGTACAACATTTCAGAGACATTCTGAAAATCCTTTGTGATATTTGCTTACCCTCCCCATTAGGAAGGTCCTTCATCAGAGAGGCCTCCTTATGGTTAAGCAGGATGTTTAACACCTTGTCATCCCCTTGCTTGACTGCCAGATGTAATATGGAATTGCCATGGCGATCCAAGAGGCTCACATCTGCCCCAGCACTGAGCAAGTCTTTCACCACTCCTGCCTGCTTTGTGATAACAGCCAAGTGTAAAGGGGTCTGTTGAAAAAAAGGAGAAGGAAATAATTATTAAGTGAGTTTTGGGTATGTTTAGTCTGCAGAAGAGAAGGTTAAGAGGGGACATGATAGCCATGTTTAAATATTTGAACAGATGTCATGTTGAGGAGGGAGCGGGCTTGTTCTCTGCCGCTCCAGAGACTAGGACAAGGAGCAATGGATTCAAGCTGCAGGAAAGGAGATTCCACTTGAACCTCAGGAAGAGCTTCCCGATGGTCAGAGCTGTCCGGCAGTGGAATATATTGCCTCGGAGTGTGGTGGAGTCTCCTGCTTTGGAGGTTTTTAAGCAGAGGCTGGATGGCCATCTGTTGGGAAAGATTTGATGTGTGTTCCTGCATAGCAGGGGGGTTGGACTGGATGGCCCCTGGGGTCTCTCCCAACTCTATGATTCTATGATTCTAATTAAAAAGGCAATAATAGTCAGAAACACCATTCATACAAATCCTATTAAGCAATGTACTGATAAGATACAAATAGGGAAAAACAGACTTCAACTCATTAACATGACAGATGCTGAAGAGGCACCCATACCTTAAAATGAGTACAAAGGTAATATTGTGAAGATCATGTGTGTAGCACCTTCAAAAAAATTGAGACTCTGAGCCTCTTTCAGCTTTCTAACTGGGCCTTTGTGCTAGGACTAATCCATGACATTTTGCTGCCTGAAATAAAGTACAAGATGACAGATGTCACCCAACTAAGTCTGTGTTCAGAAGCCAAATACACTGGCAGTTTAGCCAACACTGCTGCTAGCATAGGATTCTCTACTGCCTCCAGGGCAACAGTCTAGCTTAGAAATGCAGGACAGCACTTGCCATATATTTAGATTCGGACTCCAACATCTTACTGTCTCTTGCATTTCCTGGTCTTGCCCATTGTTCTTTGGCTCCTCCTTCAACTGCTTTTTAACTAAAGTCATTAATAACGGTATTGGTCATGGCTCAAGAATCTGAACACCTCTCCACCCAAGCCATCAGGGGCAGGATTCAAAAACTTGGGAGCACAATTTCTGACTCATTGTAAGAGGCAATCAGCAAAGCAGCCAATATGCTAA
Source organism: Cyclura pinguis (assembly GCA_030412105.1). Taxonomy (NCBI): domain Eukaryota; kingdom Metazoa; phylum Chordata; class Lepidosauria; order Squamata; family Iguanidae; genus Cyclura; species Cyclura pinguis. The sequence continues at coordinate 191,030,817 of CM059603.1, forward strand.
AGTACATTCCCCACTTTGCAGCAAACACCAATTTTGTCCAACAGATTCATCTTCTATAATTTTCTTCCTTTCATCTTCAGTATCATTTTATATTCCCCTCCCCCTCAAATGTGGCAGAGAGTTGTGGGATGCTGTTGAACAAACTAGACTGGGATTAAGTGGAAACAGATCCCCCAGAATTTCACAGAGCCACCCACTGTGACTGGAGTTCTGCTCACAGAAGTTACCACTGTCTAATTTTGTGGAATCCCCTTTCCTTATTGTTTGCATACCTGGTAAAGGTCATTTCTCACATCAAGAACATCAGCAGAATTCAAATCCACTATTACGTCCAGGAGATTCCTCACCAGTTCAGCATGAAGATGTATAATTGCAAGGTGAAGGACACTGGCATTGATCAGATGGGGAAAAATAAAAGAAAAAATAGATTTAAAGTTATAAAAAGCAAGCAGATACCACAAGAATTGTTTAGAGTATATTTCAAACAGGCTTCATCACTGGAAATGTGTTTACCATCTGCTAAGCAGACTGTATCAAAATTATGGAAAAGGAATATATATCACCATTCATTTAGCAGAGGATTCTCCTCACTGGGTCATCTAAAACAGTGCTACTCAAAGTGGTGGTCCATGGACTAATGCCAGTCTCCAAGCCTCTGACTGCTAGTCCCCGGTGAGTTTCCAGGAAACCAAGAAACAATTGTAGCCAATGGCTGGAAATATAGTACCAGTCCATAGCACATTTAGGAAAAAAAATTACAAATCCCCAACATCAGTTAGCTTGAGATGCACTGGTCTAAAAAGCATTCAATCAATGAACAGGAGTATGTCTTTTAAATCAGAGTTTTAACAATGGTTAATTTTAGTTTATGACATGCTCACTCTATCATGTTTTTAGAGTGACATATTATCCACAATTTCTAGAGAGTTAGCCATGTTAGGAGAAAGAACAAGTCTTGTGTCAGCTTAAAGAGTAACAAGTTGATTGTGGTATAAGCTTTTCATGGATCTGAGCCCACTTCATCAGCTACATGCTCTTCACGTAAGCAATAAAACTGTACAGCATTATCAGTTTATCAGTCTTGAAGGTGCTACAATACTCTTTTGCTTTTGATATGACCCACAAGTTTCATAAATCCAACATTTTTCTTAAAAATGGGCTGAGGAATTACTTTTCCTCCGGGGATGACCATCAGTGTTCTTCATAGGAATATAGACTGTGACTAAAGATCATGGGATTCTGAGAGGTAGCTAGAACGAGTCATGAAGAAAGGAAAAACACATATGCTTGGTATGGAAACTGAAAGAGATTCTAAAATCCAAGCTCCCCCTGTCTAACACTGAGATCACAACTTCTTGAGTATGCAGGGAAGTGGAGACCTAAAGTCAACCCATCCTGCATGCATCTGGATCAGGGGCTCTGTCCTGGTTCTCTGTGAAAGAAAAATCTTGAAATGAGGGCAAACCATGTAGTCAACATCACATGCAGTCTGGCCTTTAGTCACGGCTCACCTTGCTAAAAAAAGTTTCATGGTGATATTGCAACATATCCCCCTAAGCATAATGTTGATTAATATCAAGGATAGTTTTCTCTCCAAGTTGGGAATTTCCCACCAAAGTATATTTTTCAATGAGGGAAATACATCCTAAGAGGGAAATATATCCCATCCCTGTACCAGCTGACACTCCTGAACAAGGAGACCTGCAAGTGGCTACATGTGGAGAGCTCAGTTCATAGAAACCCAGTTCAGTGTTTACTTATAAATAGACTAAGGGCTTTATCACACCAGACTGTTGTCTCATAGCAATCAAGTTATTTAAGAAAACAAAAACATATCCTACAGAAACAATCACTATCGCACTGTCTCTGCAATAATGCTACACTGCCTGTTTATTGATGCATGCAGTCAGTCTTCCACAACACCCTGATGACCCCACCTCCCTTCCCCTCCGTGTCCTACCTAGTGCATGTGCCATGGCCCTCAATTTTTGTAAGTTTAATTTCTGCAATTTTATTTGGGAGTAGCCAGCAGCTGGCTCTGCCTTCCCCCACCTCCTGTTGCTGCTCTTGGGCAGGTTGGCTGCAGCTGGTCCTCCTTGCCCGAGACTGCCAGAAGCAGAGGGATCATGAAGGATTGTCCAAAAAGGGGCTTGTGCATATGGAAGTCAGTAACTCTGCTAACCAGAAAAGGGAGAGAATCATGAAGGACTGTCCAAAAAGCGGCTTGGGCGTGTGAAAGTCAGTAACTCTGCTAACCAGAAAGGGGGGAGAATCATGAAGGACTGTCCAAAAAGGATGTTAATTGCATATATGTGGATGTCAATAACTCTGCTAGCCAGAAAGGTGGTGGTGGGGAATTACAAAGGGTCTTGTGCACATGGAGAACAATGCTCACTGCACCACATGACTGCCTCAATATTGGAGCTCCAGTGAAATGAAAGGATCACACAAACAGGCAATAGTGGGAAAGCAGTGTTATTGCAGCTATTCATGGGTATTTCCTGTGAGTGAAAAGAGACTAAACAATAACGATGGGAATGCAATCCAGCAATGGGAAAGTGATGACACTGTGTAATAAGGAGGTATCAAAAACAAAACAAACCCAGTGCAATCGTGCAACAAATCAGCATGTGATAAAGTGCTAAGAGAGCCCAGCAGGATGCACCTTGAGCAGAATTACAAAAAGGCAGCTAACCGTAGATTGTTGCAAGGTCCAAGGGGAATGGGAACACATAAAGCATTGAGAAGGTCCATAAGTAAAGAGCAAAGGAGTTTCCATAGTCCTGTTACTTGCCATCCTTCATCAAAGGATGCCTAAAAGTACAGAACATGGACTACAGGACCTATTGGTAAGTTAGAGGTTCAGTCACTATTTCCTCATGTCCAATCCAACAGACCAATATTCTTCCTTAACCCTACCCCTGAAAATCCTTGGCACAGAACTTTGGGTTCCTTGAAAGTTTATCGAGTTCCTCAGTGTAAACACAGTACCAGCAGAGAAGTTTCCACAAAAGGCAGTTTGCTCATCATTATCAATTTTCTACTGCAGTAGTGTAGCTGCCGAGGAACAGTGGACTGATTCCACTGCACACCTTCTGTTCTCATGGGTTAACACAATGAGGCTCAACAGGCCTACTAGCAATCCACATGAACTAGTGTACATCCTGGATCACTTACACATCCCTAGCATCCTCTGCTACATGCAAGCATCTCTCAGCAGCTGAACCAATATGAAAAGTGGTCACCCAAAACAAGGCTTGTAAACCAGTGCAAGAGATTATTAGATGAATGCTATGTTTCCTTTGGGCTATCTCATGCAAGATTCATCAGGGCATGACAATCTAGAGGGGTCAATGCTCCTGCCTACAGTCTTTGGCTAGACTTGCTAGTCAAACCAGAATTTTTGCTTTGACCCTGGTTCTTCTCCCCTGCTGGTGCAAATGAGGCAACTGCTCCCTCCCAATATAAAGAGCTAAGATAGATTCTGCAAAGGCTAGCTGTGGAAAAGAAAGGTAAGAGTCAAGCAAGCTTCAAGCCCATGCTAAGCAGTAACCCACCTCTCTGTTGCATGAAACAAGTGTGTGGGTTTCAACCAATGCAGTGGCTCTCAGGGCATCATCACTGCGTGGGACCCAAAGAGCTTCCGTCCTCATTGCTATGCTCTGGAGCAGGAAAAGGTGGGACATCTGCTAGTCAAACCCTGTGTGTGCTGTGAATACACATTCCCTGCCACCTTCTTCTTGAGCCCGGATGTGAGGAGAAAGTGGTGACTGGCAGGAAGCTGCCAGAAATGGGATAAAGCAAAGGCTTGACACTCATCATGCCCAACAGAGGGCAGTGGAGAGCTTTGCTTTGCCAGTCTTGTGCAACCAGGGAAACAAATGAGAGCTCAAGGCAAGAAACCCTTTGCTCCACCAGCCTTTCTCTGTGAATGAAGGGAGGCTGGAGGTCCTTGGCACAGACAGCCTAGCAGGCCTCCTCTGCGGAGTTATTTTTTCTTAGTCTTCTGAGAACGATGACAATCCAAATCTCTAGCTTGTGCTAGCTCATCACTATCATCCTGTTGATAACATTATGGATCATTTCATTATTCTCTTATGCTCTTTTCTCCTTTCCAACATGGGATTTCTCGTTAAAAATGTGTATCTTCTGAAAGAGTAGCTGGTTGGGTCCAATTGCAAGAGCTCAAACTGCAAAAGACTGGAGCTTCAAAATATGCTTCAACACAACCAGGGCAGCTTGTCAGCGACCTGGCCTTCAAATTCTTGTTTTGGGCTTCAAACCCTGTAAGTCCCAGCTAGCATGACTAATGGACAGGAATGCTGAAGGAGTGGTTATGAAATAGAGGTTGGTCTAGGATTAATTTGATCGAAGTTAGAAAAGCCAAAGGGGACAAACAAAGAACAGGATATATATTGGTCCTGAATTTGAATCATTACACACAGTGATGACTCAAGTCATTTTGCCCCTTTCTCTTGCTAAATGAGAAGCACTTTTAATGAGTCACTGGGATGTCATCTCTTTTTGGAACTGCCATTTTCCCTTCTAGCATCATCTCAGGAAGAGAATATGACCTGTTCTACTCTGGGGAAAATTTGTAACAACCAGAACAACATGTCAACACTAAGTATGTTTATTCAGAAGGAAATTCCACTGAACTTGGAATTTAGAAATTTTATATAAGACTGAAACCTAGAGAGAGAGAGATGTGCTGGAATTTTGTCGGTGTCTTCTTCATGTATAACTTTCCCCTATGGAAGCCACTGGGCACTTCTATCCAATGCAGAATGGATGTATCCAGTTCAAGGTTGCAGAAGTGGAGTTGTGCATGAGACACCATTCTGCATAATTGTGTATTATGCACGTGTCACACAGTTTGACCCACTGGCCCTGGCTAGGCTGGCTTCCTCTCTACTTTCCTTCCATCAACTGGTAAAGATTTTTTTATCTAAACAGGCATTTGTCAATGAATTGGTTGCACAAAAAGGCTTTTAATGGCATGTGTCTCTGCCATATTTTTAATCTGACTGTTATGTCTTAAAATGTTTTATACTGTTTTAAAAGAGTAATGTTTCAACAGGATAGCTTATTTAATTTTTTTAAAAGTTTATTACCATCAGGCTTTTAGTTGTACTTTAATGTATTGTGTAATCTGCTTTGGGTCTCATGGCAGGAGAAGGGCAGGATATGCAGCCAGTCCTCCTCATTTGCGGGTTTAATTTTTCAGATTTGATTATTTGTGAGCTTCTCCAACTCCTGCCCTCCCCCACCTCAACCACTTCTTTCCAGGGGAACTTTCCCTCTCATCAGCTCCAATCAGGCTGCGCAGCCCTTTTAAAACCGGACTGTGCTTCTCCTCCTCCTCCTCCACCAGCCACTCTCTGGCCAGCTTAAACATGGCTCACACACCAATTTCTCAGCACCATAAACCATCTCCCAGTGCCCTCCACACAACCAAGGAAGGAGATGGGCAAGAAAGAGGAAGTATACAGCCACCATGCTGACCCACTTTCCTTCTCTTTTTCCTGATCTGGTTTGGACCCTGGGTGCAGACTTTCTCCAACGTGCCTCAGGCCCCATCCCACAGATAAAACACATTTTGCAGGGATCCTGCACCTCTAACCCTAGCGAATGTGCAGGGACGACTGTAGGTTACACTAAATAAATGACTAAATGACTAAATGACTAAATAAATAAATATTTTTCATCAAATATTCCAAATGGAAGAATCTTTTCAACAATCTGACATATGGCACTGAGTACATAAAGAAGAAAATTGCCATCCATTACCATCTCCCATTCTCTTTCTAGTCTTCACTCTCATATAACATTTCTGAATTTCAAATTGAGTGTGATTTTCCTTCTAAATAAACATGTTTACTATACTATACTTACTAATTACTGTTAACAAGTTCTACCAGAATAGAATAGGTCTATTCTGCTCCTGAGATGTAAGCCCCTGTAGTGTAGTGACTTGAGTGTTGGACTATGACCCTGGAGACCAGGGTTTGAATATTCACTCAGCCATGGGTAACCTTGGGCACATCATACTCTCTCAGCCTCTCAGTCTCACTCCTTATGAACAAATCTTGCCAAGAAAACTAAGTGTTAGGATTGCCATTAGTAAAAAATGACTTGAAGGCAGAAAACAACTACAAACCTTACAAAAGCTCAGATTTACAGACTTACTTGTCACCATTTTCATCCTGGACAGTAGTAAGGTGACGCTGTACAGCCAGGAGCCTCTTCACATCTCCAGTGATGGCGTAATCAAACAGGGCATTGGCATGGCGCTTAGCAAGCTCCATTGCCTTCTCCAAAAAGAAAGCATCTGTGAGGAAAAGGGATAGCCATCTTGATTACAAACAATGTACAGATAAGTAGATGCAATTTGGTTGTGGGATATTCATTAAGACTACTCTACAGTAGGATATACATCAAGACACCACTGTCTCATATCTTCCTGAACAGTTGAGACTGAAGGCTGCGATCATCTAGAGCCTTCTCATGGATGACGACCAGTTGTAGAAGACTTTGCAGAAACTATGGGCTGATTCTTTTAAGCAGTTTCTTTGCTTTCATTTGACAGTAAATGTTGCCTGTTAATTCTGTGGGTGCTGAGAAACCTCAGTCCTCATTGGCCTGTTTTGGGCCCTTGCACCTAAGTTCATGTTTTAATACAAACCAAAGAATACAAGGGCTTGCAATTCTCATCTCAGATAAGTAGTAGTGGCATTTCTCCAGAATACACCTCCTGTTTATTCTTGATTTTATGTATAAAACTCTCAATTTAAATCAATTTAAATCATTTCAAAAGCAATACTAGGAAAACACATTATGAGGCATAGATAGCTCTACTGTCTATAAACAATGCTGTAGAAGATACCTGAATTTAGGAGACTGGATTTCAAGCATGTCCAAGATTAATCAGATTTCACCATTTAGAGACTGAATGTTGCATGTACAGCCCAACCCTCCAATCCAAGTTTATTCTTCCTAGGTAGATAAAGCTGTTCACCAATTACCTTGTAGACAAGTGTCTGCTGTATTAGCACATGAAGTGGTTCTCTCTAACTCAGGAACTGTGCCAATACTGTCTTTACTTTCCCCTTCTATCTCTGGCTTCTCTTTGAATTTCACACTGTGTTTTTTGTTGTAGCAACTTCCAGTATCATTTGAGAAACCTTAAAAAGACAGCAATAAGTAGTATTAACTTGCTTTATACTGATCAAGCTTGACAAGTAAACATATAGGTCAAAATCCTATTGTTAGTCCTAACTAGAACAGAGACATAGAATTAGTTAGATTTACCTATGTGTTGACTCACCATTCGAATCAGTGGCTCTATTCTAGTTTGGACTAACTTACAGGATTGCAGCCATGAATTCAAATGGTATTGCTGCAACTTGCCAGCATAATTATGATGGTGTAACAGGCAGAAGGCAGGAGGAAAAAGGCCACGGACACAGTAGTTGTAAAGTAAGGCAGGCACTGGAAAACAAGCTGCTTCCATCACTATCCCTGCACGGCTGTGGAAAAAGTGCAACCACTAGTATAGTGCATCAGTAGGACCCCAGCCATAACATTAGAATATATACTTGCAAAAGCTTTGAACTGTGATTCATTGCACAGAGGAAGAGTAAAAACAGAAGCAGAAAGCAGCGAGCAAAATTTCTCACACCTTGGAAATACATGCATAGACACTGCTGTAGAAGACTTTTTTTTTTCAATAGCAGATTTATTATTATTATTTTGGCATTATCACAACAAAAACAAGTATCCAAAAACATCTATTAATAAAAGAAGTAAGCAAGAATAACAAAGAAAGTAAACAAAAAGAAATTTTTCAGGTTGTCATTGCATCTATACCTCATCTATATCTGGTTTGATCCTTATTTCCAAATACATACATCCTTTTAGTTCCACAAACAAAAAGCTCAATTGTATTGTCTTATTTAAATATTAATAAAGATTCCTTTTACATATTTCTATTCAACTTGACCAGCATTTTGCACTCCCTTTTTAGTCTATAATACTAGCTACAGCTGGGTCTCCTCATCTGCTTCTTATATGATTGATTAAGGGGTCCCATGCTTTTGTATAGGAGCTCATCAATGTTCCTCTTATTAACACAGTCAGTTTGTCCATTACTGTTGTATCTAGAAGTTTATTTAACCATTCTTCTTCACTGGGGATATCAGGTTGCTTCCAGTTTTTTGCATACGTAATTCTAGCCGCAGTGGTCATATAAAATAATAGTCTCTCATATTTCTTTTCCACATTTCCATCCCTCATGCCCAACAGATACAATTCTGGTTTCATTTTTAATTTTTCCAGAATTTTTTCTATTAACATGTGGATTATTTACCAATATTTTTTAGCTTTGGGGCAATTCTACCCCATGTGAAAAAATGTTCCCCTTTCCTCCCTACATTTCCAACATTTATCATCCATAGTATTATACATTTTCACCAATCTATCAGGGATTAAATACCATCTTAGATATATTTTATAAGTATTCTCTTTTATGTTTTGGTTAGCTGTATATTTTAAGCTCTTATTCCAAATCTTTTCCCATTTCTCATATTCAAGAGGATGACCTACATTGTGTGCCCACTGGATCATTGATTCTTTAATGATTTCCTTCTCTCTCTCCCACTTAAGAAGCAGTTTTTAATATCTTAGATATAAATTTCAATTTGTCATCAAATATTAGCTGATCGAATTCTGTTCTTTCAATTTGAAATCCATTCAAATTTTTCTCTATTTTCCATTTCTCCTTTAATTGTCTATATAATAACCAATGGCATTTCAGTCCATCTTCCCTAAGTTCATCCTGAGTTTTGCAATCCACTTCATTTCTTTGTAATTTTATCAAGTCTCCATATGAAATCCATCTTCCGTAGAATGTATTTTCTTTGTTGCAAAAAGCTGCATGAGGTGAAAGCCATAATGGGGTTTTAAGGTAAAATATCAATATGTATTTTTTTCAAACCTTCAATAATGGTTTCCTTATATAATTATTGTTAAATTTACTATGTACTCTATCTTTACTGTATCCAAGATAAGCATGCCATCCAAATGCTAATCCTTCACCCTCTAACTTCAATCATTTATTTTTATTCAACTTAATCCAGTCTTTAAACCATTCAAGACAGCATGAATGAAAGTAAAGTTGTAGATTTGGGAGACCCAGACCTCCTTTTTCTTTTGCATCACACATTATTTTATATTTATCTCTCGTTCCCCCCCCTCCAGACAAAATTGAGTATATTTTTCCGCCAATTACTGAAAACACTCTCATTTGTGATCACTGGTATTGTCTGGGACAAATATAAAAATTTAGGGAGAACTGACATTTTGATTGTGGATATCGTTCCCAAAAATGATAAGTTCAAATTTTCCCATTTCCGGAGATCGTTTTTGATCTCCTTCCATGTTTTTTCATAATTATTTTTATATAAGTCCGAGTTTTTCTTCGTCAAATAGATCCCTAAATACTTTATACTTTTGTCGAGATTGCATATCCAGATTTCTGACTCAATTCCTTCTCCTCCTCTTCACTGGTATTCTTTGTCAGTAAATTGAGTTTATTCTCAATCTAGAGAGTTTGCCAAATTCTTTTAGGTATGTTTTCAATTCATCCACACTTTTAATTGGGTCCTCTAATATTACAGCGATATCGTCCGCAAACACTCTAATCTTGTATTTTTCACCTTTTAATTTAACACCTTTAATTTTATTATTTGCTTTAATACTTGTAATCAAAACTTCAATAGCTGTTAAAAATAATAATGGGGACATTGGACATCCTTGTCTCGTTCCTCGTTTCCATCTTTTCCCCATTTATTAATATTAGAGCAGTCTGCTTCTGATATATAGTTTTTATACTTCTCATAAAATGACATCCCACATCCATTTTTTTAAATACTTCAAGCATGAAGTCCCAACTCAAGCTATCGAAAGCTTTTTCGATGACGATGTAGAAGACATTTTGTACAACCTCTCTGTCCAAGTACCCTACCTAGTACCCTGGCCTGTGGATCACTATGATTTTGGATCCAGCCTCCTCCTTTGTACAGCTTGCTCTTCTTGCCAACAATTATGCTTAAGAAAAAAGCTCTCATTAGCATCACTGGGGAAAGGAAATCTTGGTTTGGGTGGCAGCTCAGAATGAATCCTCCCCTCACTGTGTGACATCACCCCCTTGACCACCTTTCCCTCAATATAAGCTCCAATAGGCATTATTCAGCTTGTTCTTCTAAGCCTCACTGATGCACGGAAAGGGGATTTCACTGGGAAGGGTTAAAAAAATGAAAGAAAAAAGGTGATGGTGCCAATCAGCTGCAACTATGGTCCATCCACTTCTGGTTTCAGCCTTCCTCATGCCAGACTCACCAACACTGATATGTAACCCACTCCTCATCAAGAGATCACCTCTTTCAGATACCCCACCTCTGTCCTTCTGTAACAAAGCCAAATACATTTACATATCTTTCTATTTACCACCTCTTCCCTGTTCTTATTCTTGTGTCTACCTTTAAGATTCTGACCCTTTATAGTAGAAGTCTGTCACTTCTTTTCTTTGATGAAAAGCTATATACATAAAATAAAATAAGTAACTGCTCAGATAATGTAGAGTCATAAATTTGTTACGAAACTGCTTCTGTTTTGTAAAGTAAATACAACAGGCACAATGGTGGTGTGGGGTGTAAATCGCTAATACTTTACCGTGTTTCATTCCTGCACCAGTCTTGTTTGTGCTGGTATGGAAGTGCATTGCTCCGTAACCAGAAAAACCATATGGTGGGTACCCATAGCCTTTAAAAAAAGCAAAAAGATATTGATCAGCTGGTAGGTTATTGATTACATCTTCTTAGACGAAAAATAAAGTATTCAAAACCCATGATCAGCAGAATGTGTTCTGCTGCTCCAGAGACTAGGACATGGAGCAATGGATTCAAACTACAGGAAAACAGATTTCACCTAAACATCAGGAAGAACTTCTTGATGGTAACAGCTGTTCTGACAGCGCAATATGCTGCCTCGGAGTGGGATGGAGCTCTCCTTCTCTGGAGGTTTTTAAACAGACACCGCATGGCCATTTGCTGGGGGATGCTTTGAGTGTGTGTTCCTGCATGGAGGTTGGATTCGATGGTCATTGTGGTCTCTCACAACTCTATGATGCTATAATTCTGTGATTCTATGATTCTATGAATTAAACATCCAGGATTTACTGAACAGATTTTGCAATGGTCTCAAGGGCTGTTGCTTGGCTACATCACACTGAAAACCTACGTAGCTTCACGATTCTTCAGCCTAAAATTATGCAGAGTGATCAGGGAACTCTATTGAGTTCCATAAAATAAAGATAAGACATAATAACAATAATATCATTCATGGTATGTATCCATATCAGTGGTACAGAGTGTTTCCATTGCTGTGGGAGCAGTAAATCCATTTTGACACCATTTCTCTTACAGATCTCTGCTGATGTTGAACCCAGGGTGCACCCCTTTTTTTCTCCCTCCTCAGACAGAACAAACACTGGTTGAATTTGAGTAAAGTCTTCTGGAGAGGGCAGTGGCTTTCCTTCCACCTTGATATTGGGTGATCTTGCCCTCGTTGTCAAAGATAATATTTAGGAAGGAATGCAATATATTTCTCTGTAAAAAACTACAGAAATACATGGTGATGCCAGGGGGTCCTTGCAGTGTATACAACAGAGTGACCAGAGGCTCTCCAGATGGTTGATTATTTTAATAATATATCTTTGATTATTTAAAGATGTTGGTGAACTACCATTCACATCAAACCCTCATCATGGTATAAATTGGATGGGGATGGCTGGAGTCCCCAAAATCTGTTGGGCCAAGATTTTGGGGACTAGTCCTAATATAAGGCCTCCTATAGTGTGCCTTCAAGGTATTTCTGACTTACAGCAATCATAAGGCGATCCTATCACTGGGTTTTCTTGGCAAGATTTATTTAGAGGAAGTTTGCCATTGTCTTCCTCTAAGGTTGAAAGAGCGTGACCTGCCAAAGTGGCTTTCCATGGCTGGGCAGAGATTTGAATCCAAATGACCTAGAACCCTTGTCTAAAACTGAAAATTCCACCTCTCATAATAATGGCATTTCCCCACATCTAGAGTAAAAGGGAAACATTTGCAAAATGAGTATTTCATTGATCCATAATAGTTTACCTGATCCAGCACCACCACCTCCTCCTCCTCCTCCTCCACCTCCTCCATACATTCCACCTCCTCCAGCTCCAGCACCACTTCCGCCGTAACTATCAGAGAAGTTAGGCATGAGTTTCTGTCGTTTTCTTTGCACTTCTTCTTTATCTGCATTTTTGAGCAAAGGAGAAGGTTGAGAGGCATGCAACGTAATAATAGCGTGCCTTTTCTGTTCCCAAGGCAACAGGAAAACAGATTAAAAAATGGAGAACCAAATAATTCTTCTTTGAAATCACATGCCCTGATGAGTGGAGTTCTCAGATTTTGGTACAGTCAGATTTCCTTAGCTCAAGTGAACAGAAGACTGCTATGCCTCCTTACATGTATCGATAGGAAAATATTGCATGTAGCAAGGAGGAACTTTTGAAGTCAAATTTTCCGAAAATAAACCCTCTTGCAGTGTCTTGTACACTGCACAGAGACAACTCAGAGGAAGCCGAAGCACCGCCTTATTTACATTCAGTGATAGTGATTTAATGCCAGGTTAAACATTATCATGTAAGAGTGCCTGTAAGAAGAAAAAAGCTAGTTCAAAACACATGTTTTGTTATCACCATTGTGCGCCTTCAAGTCGTTTCCAACTTATGGCAACCCCAAGGCAAACATATCATGGGGTTTTCTAGAATGATTTGTTCGGAGGGGATCTGACTCTGCTTGCCCCTGACATGGAGAGGGTGTGACTTGGCCAAGGTCATCCAGTGGTTTTCCATGGTCAAGCTGGGATTCCAACTCTGTTCTCCAGAGTTGTAGTCCTGTGTTCAAACCACTACATCATGCTGGCTTTCTCAAAACACACTGGGCTTATCTTTTTTTTTAAAAAAAATGTTTCTTATGCAATTGTCTTGTTGTCCCATATTTTTAACAGTATTCTAATAACTTCAGGCCAAAGAAAAACAAAACAACAAAACACCATCATGGAGAGATGACAGCAGGGCACAGAGAGAGAACAAAAACATACAGAAGAGCTTCCAGTGATTAACTGCTCCCTGTCCAAGGTAGAAACCCCTAAGCATATGCAAGTGTTTTCTTCAAATCTGTATGGTGCATTGCCATTTAATGTATTTGATATTGGGTGTGAATAATTAAAAATTGTACACTTTATATTTTTTTTAAAAATGAGCTTTTTTACATGATGAAAGGATTAAGGCTACAGAGGAACACAGAAGGAATGAGAGAGTTGAGCACAGTGAGATTTATTGGAGCCCTCAGTACATGCCCATGCCACTCCCAAGTGGCCTTTCACTTGGAATTTCCAACTAGTAAACAGACAAACAAGAAGTGTAACTATACTTGATCTCATAGTAGGATATAAGCAAAAATAAGGTAGATTAGATAGCGTCTTACATATCTGCAGCCAAGGCAAACCTCAAGTTCAAAAACTAATCTATCCACAAACATACCTCAATTAACTCTGGTCCTTCATATTTTATTAAAACATAAATCTTACAATATATACAAGCCTTACAAAATTTGCAGACAGAACAAGAAGTATAATCCGTGTTCCACGCAGGGGGCCATTTATTGAGAGCGCAGCTGGAACCTGGTTTTCCTATTCTCAGTTTTCTGGGTCCAGGCGACTGAGGTGAGTGGAACACGAGGCAGGCCTAATATAAGGTTCATGACATATCTCATGAGCTGAGGTTCTCTCACGAGCCATGTGGTGGGCCTCATACAGGCTTGCCTCTGTTCAACATGTCTAGTGTCTGTTTCAGTATCAACTGCAAGAAAATGTTAGGGACTCGTTAAGCTGACTGCGCTAATGTCATAAAGGGGAGGGGCTGGCTGAAGGATTTCTGCTTTGATCGTGCAACAGAAGCCAGCAAGGCCAGCCTAAGACATTTTGCTGCATGAGGCAGAGCAGCAAATGGCAAACCCCTACTTCTGGTTCTACACCCAATGGCAACCAAATTATTTTAGCAGACGAGCCAAAAGATCTCCCTCATTTTTGTCACGTAAAAGACAATCACCAACCAATGAACCAAAGAACCAACAAACCCCAACTTTTTGCTGCCCTTTCATGACACCTAACATCTTCCCAATAGTAAACAGTTTGGTTGGCCTTAGGAGCCAAAGAACAAGGCAGGCTAGGAAATGAGGCAGTGGTCCAGAAAGCCTAAACAAGTAAAGTTTGGAAAAGGACTGGAAATGGCATGGGTTCACAGAACCCAGGGAAAAAAGAGCCCAGAGGAATCAATGTAAGAAGGCGAGAAAAACTGGGAGTAGCAACAGACTAAAGAGACAGACATGGCTTTGAAGTACAAGCGTGAGAAAAGGCTGAAACTGATACAGTGATACAATGCGTGCTAACCTGACTATGCAATTTACTATGCAACTTATTATCACAGTGGGCCCTTGGTATCTGCTAAGGTTTGGTTCCAGGACCCCCTGTGGACACCAAAATTCATGGGTGCTCGTGCCATTATGTACAATGGTGTAGTAAAATGGCATCCCTTATATAAAATGGCAAAATCAAAGTCTGCTTTTTGGATCTTTTTTTGGGGGGGAGGGGGGAATATTTTCAAGCCATGGTTGGTTGAATCTGTAGATACAGAATCCACAGATATAGAGGGCCAACTCTACTGTAGTATATCATTAGCACAACATAATCATAGGTAAGAGGCTGTAGCTCAGTGGTACAGCATATATTTTGAATGAAGAAGACACCAGATTCAATCCTTTGCATGGACAACTAGAGGTCTTCCTATCATCCTTCAAAACTGGGCATGCTGGCTGGGGCTAGTGGGAGTTTCACTCCAAAAAAGTCTGTAGGGTCACATATTCCTCACCCCTGCAACAGACGTGAATGATTTCTGTCTGAGTCCAGTGTCAGGAAGAACAAACAATATTAAGCAAAATGGACATGCACTCTGAGCTGGCATAACAGTCTTGCATGTTCCTGTACTAGATGTATCGTGTGAGAAAAAAAAAGTGAAAATTATTTAAATACATTACTTCAGAATGCTTCCTTAAACTGCATGCACACTCAAATCACAACTACTGATTTTACAAAAATATATCTATATTTGGATATATTCCGACTATACCCACATACTAAGAAGCAAGAATCCTATAAAAGAAATTTATGTTTCCAGACTTAGACAATACCCAACTAGTACAAGCAGTTCACAGAATACTTCATGTATATTTATAGCAGGTGAATGAAAGATATGCCACACGAAGTAGACCATTATCTATCATCTGGGCATTTCCCCTGATAATACGCACAGCAAGCCCAGGATAGAACTGGAGGTGTCAAGGGAGTTTTTGAAAGTTTCTGTAAAGTTCAAACATGCACCACAAAGTTTTCTGAGTCCTAAGAAAAGAACTGTGCAGAGTTCATCAATTTAATGCTAAACCTGGAAATTCCCTAATAACACATCACTTCCTGCCAGTTATGATAAGTTATCAACAGTGAACTTGATCGTTCCCTTATTTGAACTTCATTTTTCCCTTATTTGTCCATCTGATCTATGTATTGCTGCTTGTCCCATGCCAAAACTTTCAATTGTGTAAAATATTTACAGTAGGTTTGATGCATTTTAAACATGCATGCTGTCCCGAGACTAATGGTGATTTCTCTCCTTTGCTAGAGTTCGTCATATAAGCTGAAATCCCATGCTATTCCCAATCTAAGGGCACATCTGTCTAACACACTCTTTTCCAAACTGCACGCAGAAGTACACTTCCGCAGTTTCAAAGAAACAATAATGTGCCTTGAGAAGTACATCAGACTGACTAATTAAAGGTCACTATTGAAATCACTGCACCTTTCTACCATAGTACTTAAAGCAGGTTAAATTAACATCACATACATTAGTAATCACAGATTACATAAGGAGTTGATCAAAACCAATCTGTTCATTTTAAAAAAATCTATCATGTACAGTTGAAACAACTACATGAGAAGAAACCATGTGCCAACTTTGCAGGAAAATGGCTTGCTCAAATACAGTTTTGGAGACCATCAGAAAAGGGGAATAAATTTTCCAAATGTTCCAAAAAATCCTTTCCACTATCCCATGTTGGATACTGGTGGAACTACAAGGCTCTCTTCAGTAGATCTCAAAATCTGTGTATTTTGTACAGGAGAAGGTAATCCTTCATGTAACCTAAGCCATCTAGGGTTCTATAGGTCTTAATGAACACTGTAAAGTGCAACCAGAAACAGACTAGTAGCAAGTTAAGGTGATGGAGAATAGGAGACAGGTGCTCTCTAAAGCTAGATCTAATCAGCAGTCTGAGTGCAGTCTACTGCATGAGATAAAGTTTTCAAATTCTCTAGAATAACTTCATTTCTAGCCTACTATCTACTGTATTAGCATTTCCAATCTGGTACTCTCCAGATGTAACAGTTGACAACTTGTTGTTGTTTGCCTTCAGGTTATTTCTGACTTATGGCAACCCTAGGGTGAACCTATCACAGGGGTTTCTTGGCAAGATTTGTTCAGAGGGGGTTTGCATTTGCCTTCCTCTAAGGCTGAAAGAGTGTGACTTGCCCAACATCACCCAGTTGGTTTCCATGGCTGAATGGGGATTTGAACCCTGGTCTCTAGAGTCATATGCCATTTCCGCGCTAGCCTGTTATAGCGTTATTATTCCATTTTCAACACCCTATGGAATCCTGGGGTTTGCAGTTTAGGGAGCGGCTTTTGAGGCCGCTCTTGAAACTGCAAAACCCAGGATTCCATAAGATGTTGAAAATGGAATAATAGCGCTATAACAGGCTAGTACAGAAATGGCCATAGTTCTATATTCAAACCACCGCACCATGCTGGCAACTACCAGCAGAATAAAGCAGTCAGGAAAGCTTCAGTACAGAATATGAAATATCTGTTTATCAGCAAAACTAGCTGTACATTAAACAACACAAATCTTAATCTACTTTCTGTTAACTGAAGTAAGTAAACTTATACATATACTTTCAGACCACTGCTACTCAAAGTGATGGTTTATGAACCAGTGGTATTCCCTAGCAAATTTCAGAAAATTATGCTAACACAACACTAATACGGCACAAATATGGTACCAGTCCCTGCCACCATATCACATAGCTTGAGAAGTATTGCTTCAGACGACTTTGTTCAAGCCAATATTAATAAAGGAGACATACAACCACATCATAAATCTAAAACAGCTTGGCTTGAATTACTGCAGATACAGATGTTTTAGACAAGTGAAACATGTTTCGACATACTTTGTCTTCATGAGTGGCTGACAGATAAAGAATAAACCACTTCTTCATAAGTGGCAGAACAAAGATACCTTTACCATGCCAAATCTTTGCACTCCCATCAGGAAAAAATGATCAAACAACAGGTCTGTACAGTTTCTTTTCTCAAGGATCACTCTTCTGAAGACCAAAGCAGTGTTAGAAGTCACTTCATAAGTCACAATATTCTTTTTTTGACCAACAAATACCATTTTATATAACATACTGTTGCTTTCCTCTTTGTTTTGTTGGATTACAACTCCCTTCCTGGCAGCTGCCATGATCTGGAGTATCTGAAGGGATTGAGGATGGCGAAGGATGGTTTGAATAGCAGTTTATTTTTGTGTAAAAGGTATTCTGATCTAGTTTTGCACCACAAGTATCTAACTCTATAATACAGTTGTCACCACTTGAGCAGGAGAGGTTTCACAGTCATGTTGCATATATAATGAATTACAGTGCTATATACAAATTACATGTTGCATAGAAAAGAGTGATTTCAGGCTGCCCTTAGACTACATCTATTCATTATTGGATCCATTCTGTTGAATTGATAGAGTGCATACTACCTTTATTTCAGGGGAACATTGTAATGTAGAACTTATAATACTACAGAAATATTACCAAGCATGCTCACTATACCATATTGTGAAATATACAGGAATTCCTCGGTTGCTGGCATTCTAAAAAGCTGTATGTTTTTCTTCATGGGTAAACTCTTGTTGCAACAGATCCACTGGCTGCTGGCCATTTCTGGGCATAATTCAAAGTGCTGGTTTTGACCTATCAAGCCCTATATGGCTTAGGTATCGGTTTCTGAAGGATCATATCTCCCCATTAGAGCTCTAAGATTGTCTGGAGAGGCCCTTCTCTCTGTCCCACCATCTTCTCAGTCTTGTTTGGTGGGAACAAGGGAGAAGTCCTCCTCAGCGGCTGCTCCCGAACTTTGGAACTCTCTCCCTAGAGAGGACAGGATGGTCCCAAACTTGTCCTCCTTCCAACGGCAGATAACATTCTTGCGCCATCAGGCTTTTACAGACTGATCAGGGTTGGGCTTTTAATGCTGTCCAATTCTGTTTTTAAGGTTTGTACATAGTCTTTTAACGCATTTAAATATTTTTAATGTTTTAACTTCATGAATTGTTTGTTTTTAAAACTTATATTTATATTTTATTAATGTTTTTGTATTGTTTTTAATTTGTACTGTTTTAAATACGTTGTTAGCCACTTTGAGCCCCATGATAGGAGAAAGGTGAGATGTAAGATATAAATGAAAATAACAACAACAACAACAACAACAAAACAACCACAACAACCACAGTGGCACATTACCTTTGATTTCAGGATAGTATAGAAAAGGCTTTGGTTCACTTGTCTCCAGATCTGATTTCCGCCGTAGCTGGACAAAAACAGATGCTGGTTTTGTAATATTGACATCTCTGTATTTTGGTGTTTTGAACACAATGGCAAACTGTAGGTTAACATGAAACAGGCAATCAGATACTTTACAACAGACATTTGTTTACATATTTATTATTTTTGCATTCTATACATTATCCAAAGACTGTACAACAATCCCATTGTTTATACACTGCCTATTATGTTTGTTGAGAGAGTAGAGGGACTTCCTCTTTACTGCTAATGCGGCAACAATCCTGATCAAGCACTGGAAGCTTGGGAACTGTTCTGTAATCAATTTTACCACTGTGTCACCTTCAGTACAGGAAGCCCCCACCTTCTGATGCTCTGTTATCTGACAACTTGCTCTTTTGACGCTTCCAAATCAACTGCAAGTTCAATTAATTCAAGGGGGAGTGTCTGCTCTTTCATCAGTTCTTCCTGCCTATGGAGGCTTGCTTGGAACTGCTTGCATGCACATGTTGCTTGCAAAGCGAGCTGAGAGGAAGAAAAAGGGCGCTAAGCTGACTGAAAGACTTTGCAGGTGGTGCATGCAGTTGGTCCCAAGTGAGCCTCGACAAGTCTTTCATGCTCCCTACAGCACATTAGATGTCTTTCACTTTTCAACCAGGTCCGTTTTTTGACAGTCCCTAACCTGTCAGATAAGTGGGGAAGCCTGTATATTAGACCATAAACATGGTTGCACAGTAACTAAAGCCGAAATGGTTTATATGCATTAATACTAATACATCTTGTAAACTTGTCATACCTGTCTATGTACATCAGTAGGTGAAAAGTCTCCAAACCCTTCCCAGAGACCACCGTTTTCATCTTCTTCATAAAAGCGGATCTGAATGTCATCTGTATTGATGATACAAGTTCATAATCAGTTATGATTTGTTAATCCCCTGCCTTACTGTGCCATATAGACAGTTCCAGTCTAGAATGAGAAGTCTACTTCCATTTTACATTATCTTTGCTAGTTTGTTGTCACTGAGGGAATGGTGCTTCCCCAGGCTGGTGCCCTCCATCAATGCATTGGACTAAAACTGCTATTGCCCCTAATCAGCAAGTAACAGTGGCTGGAACATTCTGATCCACCTGGAGTGTGTTAGGTTTGGAAAGGCTGTCCTAAAGGTCTGGTGCCAAGCTGCCTTTATGGCCACGTTCAACCTTAAAAATGTATTCGTTTACTCATGATAGCTGCTGATGACTTGCTCTGCTTCCCTGTGCTCACTCTACTGTTATGTGGAAAATGACTGTGCCTATTATATTTCCCTTGGTGGTAATCACTAAATTGTGGATCTTTCTTTCTATTGAGTTTCACTTCTCTCTTGCATTAATGTGGGTTGAGACTCTGGTGTTACAAAAGGCTTTTGGGATAATGGATTATTAGTTAATTCTATGCCTTATCTGCTCCACAGTGTAACGTAAATTGCTATCAGTTTTCAGGACAATGTTGCTTCTCTATTTATTGTGCACACAATGCATGTGATGTGCGCATTAATGGTTGTTGCCTTCCCTACATTCCACAATCTTAACAGACTGAAAGAAAAAGAAACAAGCTTCCTGTAAGCTACAAGATTCCTTTAACCAATGGGTTCCACAAACATTTTGCATCAATAACCATAAAAATGAAAACTGGTGTTTTACTATGGGCAAACAGCACAGACATTTGTACATGGAAAAATCCTGAAAATATCATGGTATAAATAAATCTGAGGAAACTCTAGGTTATGCCACTCTAAAGGCTGGCTGCCCTTGAAAAATCACAACTACTGATAGCTACATTCATGTGTTCTGTTTTTCAGACTTACAATTTCAACCAACAAATATGCCTTATTACTTTTATACTGTAATGGTACCTGCTGTTTCTCAAATCTTCTATGCCTACTTTTTGTTTATTTTAACATGTCTTTTTCTGATAGATCCAAAATGTTAACTGCCATTTATGAACAAATGGAAACCTAGTGTTTTCCCAGTACCTTGCCCTTATTGTTTTGACAAGAATCTGTAAATTCATGATCCTTTCTTTGTGTTGGGAATAACTAATGTATCCACATTGAAAAAAGTCAATAAAGAGTTTAAACTAAATTTATGACTGATAATGCTTTATATTATACCTAAAACCTGTCTCCAATAATATGGGACATGTTGGCAGAGTCAGCAGTTAGAAGAGTGAGGGGGATTACAATTGTAACATTTCAGTTTGCTTTCTGAAAACTTCTGCTTAAACTGAGCTTGAGTTAGACAGTTACAATGTACTAGTTTATATTACATCTCTCTGAAAGACTAAAAAAGATGGACCTAATAAATGGCTGTTTGTAGTTTCTAAATTCTTATGCTTTAATGCCTCAAAACTGATGCTTCTATTTGCTGAAGCTGCACATCAGAGCACAAAGCTTTGCAAGCCCTTTCAGTTCCTCAGTTATTAAAATATTTCCCTAGTGTGGTTTTCTAAGCTTACATGTGGTACCTATTTGTGCCACTTAGACTTAATTCTTTTACTAGTAAGATCCATATTTATAGTTACTGGAATCATGGGGGCAGGGGGTGCATAATTTTACTGTAGTGTTTTTAGTGGGATAAAGTTCAAATGATTATATTATGGATCTTGATAGATGGAAATGTTAAGTATTTCAAATTAATTTTAATGATACATACAGCACCAGCAACAGAATGTTGCAGTGATGTAGCTTTACAGCAGGCATCAAGACAATATTTTCCTATTACATCACTTATTAAAGCAGGCATGAGAGGTTTCACTGGACTTTTGGGTGGCTGATTAAGTCACTCAGGACCAAGCTACACAAGATGCTAAATAAATCACTTGAAGATTAATGAAAACATTAGATTAATTGATATAGGACTGGGACCACAACCCATGAATGGTGGCAGTAGCCCTCTTCTCTTGTGCCTTGGTCTCCCCTCCTCTACAATCAATGGTGTCTCTCATATTTCAAATAGCAGCATTTTTTTTTCAGGCTGGAAAAATGGAGTTACCCCGCTCTCCATATCCTTGCACGTCATGAATGAATGCCACGGATTTGCAGTTTAATAGTTTGTAAATAAACAGTTTTTAAAACATTCATGCAATGCAAGTGGAACCATTAGCCTCACATAGACCTCAGCCTTAAGGCTGTGATCTTAGACATGCTTGCCTTAATTCCACGTCAATTTGTAACACAGTGTGAAGCAACCATGTCCTTTGCTTTTGTTATTCTGTTATAGGGGTGGAAAACCTCAGCCCTTGAATCTGAATACAGCCTTCCAAGAGCCAGTGGACCCTCCATAGTTGCTATATCCAGATCTGCAAATGCCAGCGATCATGGAGCGTCATGTTCTACACCTAAAACAGCAGTGATGTGAACACGGACACACTGAAATATCCACATACACACTGCATCCTGTATTATAATATGGGATGCGAATTTTTGTTTTTCTTACCATTTGCAGGGGTCCTGGAACCCACAGATGCAGAGGTTTTACTGTATGGGGAGTACAGCATAGATGGGTAAAAGCTCTTTCTCCATGATAACTACCATTAGGGTTCTTTTCAGCTTTTTTTTTTGGCTGTTTTTTCCCCTCCCCTCTAAAAGGCTGAAATACAGCTCCTAAACCATGTTGTATCTCTGATCCCACCATTTGTGTCTACTGGCACGCGGAACCCAAAAACCTGTCTGCAATTAGATTTGGTGCTTCGGCTGAAAGAAGCTTCCACTTTTTTTCAATAATAAGCATGTATAAACTAAACTGTTGTTACAAGAAGAGGTTCACATCCCCCAAATAACTGACTCCCTGATCCATCCCTCCCATAATGTGGGTTAAAAGAGAATGAAAAAGCCTTCACCAATGCCAATAGAAACTTTTTTTAAAAAAAGCCCTAGACAAGTGGCATGGGATTTGGGGAAGCAAATGGCAACAAGGGAAATTTAGACTGCCCCATTCCATACATGTGGGTTCCAATTCAAATCAAAGCTCTAATCATTTTATTTAGTAGAAAGAGAGGGTTGGTTATATACTGTGTAAATAGAGAAAACTTTGTTTTTGCTCTACTTCATTAACAATTAATTTAGACTCACAGGAAATTAATTTCTTTAAAATCAATTAATTTACAGGATGGGTGAATAAGGCAACCTATTGCTTTATGTTGGCTTATCTAGGGAAGCCTTCTCCACCCTAGTCTTTCAAAACATTTTGGGCTACAATTCCCATTGTCCCTGACAATTGGCTCACCTGGGTAGAGCCAATGGGAATAGCTGGTCAAAATATCTGAAACAGGGATGTCCACTGAAGGCTGGTGTGGATTGTATTTTGGGATTGCTATCACTGCTTTTTTTCAAAAAAATGACACACAAAGAACTTACTCCTTGGCTCTTTGTCACTTGTTACACATAATAAATTGTCAGATTTATTATTACTTTTTTAACAGAATACTTTTTGGACTACATTTCCCAGAATCTCTGCTGTGCAATAACAACAACAACTTTCCTGTTGTCAGCTCTGTAAACGCATGTATGCATGTTGCCAGAAAGGATTTCCCCTTCTAAAGTATGTTGCCAGTTTTTAACAATAAATGGATTTTCTGTCTCCCATCTTTTAATTGGAAAGTCTTTACCAAGAAAAACCTTATTAAATTGTTCATCACACATTTATATTAACAAGGATTGAGAGATTTCAATAAATGAGGTCACAAGGGAAAACCATACATGAGGGAAACCCCCATTTTGGGGTTTCCATGTACTCAGATGTCTTTTTTGAGCAGTTAACACATAATTTTCACTTCCCTTTCCAGAATCAGGAAAGACTTTCTCAGACTTCAATAAAGTTGCTCACATAACGTCAAAACAAACCTGTCCCTCCTTTGGAGTAACAGAAAATAGGCTGGAATTGTTTGTTTTTGTAGAATGTGTAGGCTGCTCGCTGGCTATATGCCATATGTCAGTCAACACCATTAGCAATTACTATTTAAAACATATATATATGTGTAATTTAACACTGCAATATCAATATAGCAGAACACCAGAACAAATACTGTATACATTCCAAAAACTGGAAAAAAAACCCCACAACTAGAACATTGCCACAAACAATGAACACAAAGATTAAACTTATTACAACACTTCTGTTTTAGTAGAATGTCAAATAAAAACTCAACAATAATGGTAACATTTGCTGTTTCAATTAGAGTTACCAACATACTTCTCTAGTATTGAGCAGTGTTACAAATTTATAGGAGAACTGTGGTCCCTAATAGTCCCTAATTATTTTTACATTTTTCTTTATTTCCATCCCTATTATTAAAATCTTGAATATAAATGTAAATATGAGAAATGATAAATGCCATCACATTGCTGCTGTTATTATTACTATCACTCATTCATTCATTCATTCATTCATTCATTCATTTATTAATACAGTGCCATCAGTATACATGGTACTTTACATGAGTATTTTGCAGCTGTTAAATCTGACAGTTCCCTATGCTGGGCCCTACCATCTAAAAAGGCATAACACCCAGGGGCAAAAAAGGAATGGCAATGGAGGAAGGGATTAAGTCTAGCAGATGCTGGACTCGCTCTCTGAGGCTACAGCAGTGGCAGCTGGGATGGGATGGAAGGAGAGATTTTCCTCACCTGTTAGGTCTACACACAATGGAGCTGTGCCTGCCTGTTTTTCTCTTCTTCAGAGGCCACAGCAGTGGCAGTTACATCATACCCTGACTATCAGTTCACTAAATCTTACTTATACAGTTTTATAGTATGAATTCTCATCCTTCTCTACAAGTCAAACACTTTATAGTCACAATGGATTATTTATTTATTTGTTTGTTTGTTGCATTTTATCTCATCTTTTCTTCTGAGTTCAGGATGTGTGCACAGTTTTCCCCGCACCACATAAATACGCCTCATTTTATTCTCACAGTAACCATAGGATGATGACAGCCAGTGTCATGTAGTGGTCTGAGCACTGGATTAGGATGCAGGAGACCAGGGTCTGAATCCCTGTTCAGCCATGGCTGCTGGATGACCTTAGGCAAATCACATTGTCTCAGAAGAAGGCAAAGGCAAAACCCCTTCTGAACAAATCTTACGAAGAAAACCCCATGATACATTTGCTTTAGGGTCACCAGAAGCTTGAAATGAATTGAAGGCATGCAATGACCACCACAGGAAGTAGGCTAGAATGAGATAGCTTGAAATGTAAGGTCTGAGAAGAACAGGTTGCCTACTTGTAACGGGTTCTTCAAGCGGTCATCTGTGCACTCCCACGTATGGGTTTATCTGTGCCTGCATGGAGATCTTTGCAAGCTTCTAGAGCTGTGTTTTGGTGGTAACATCATGCCCTTGCTTACATGCATGTGGGCTGAAACCCAGTTCCAAGTCTGCCAGTGGGTGGCCTGGAGCAAAGGGATGGCATGAAGAGGGGAGGAAGGTGGGTTGTGTGAATGCACAGAAGACCACTTAAAGAACCACAGTTACAGGTAGGCAGCAGGGCGCACTATATGTTTGGAGAGTACTAAAGAGAGGCTCCATGCAAGTAATGGCCCTCATTTAGGTGGATGTAGGTATGACACCAGGAATCAAGAGACATGTCTGAGGGAGAAGTGACACCTTTGTTCTGCAGAAAGCTACAAAAGGAGGTCCACCTGGATGAAAAAGAACCTACTGCTGACTGCTTTTGGACTGTAGACATCACCTCCCTGATGTCATCCAACAGGTCCAAGGAGGATGGACTAGCCACATCATTAACCTGAGTGTGGTGATGTCTGGGTGGAGTATGGTACCATGATTCATGAAGAGGAGATCTGATCATCTCAGGAAGTGGAAAAGGTTGCCACCAAACAGCACAAGGAAAGTGGAGAACTATGGTTGGTGGGGCCACCACAGGGTGATCAAGGTGACATCTGCCTTATCCTCCTCTATTTTGTGATTACCCCGGTGAGAAGAGAAAAGGGAGGAATAGCATATACCCATACAGATGCTCTGTGGAACATCCCACAGTAAAGAAATAAATCTCCATGGTTGTTTGTCAGGGACACATAGAAATCTATTCCAGATATCCTTCCCCACACAGACAGCGAGGGATGTGGTGAACAGCAGACATGAAAAGAGTTAGGCAAAGGCCATCCCTCTCATGATGTTGGACAGATCGGCACACCTTCCAAAGGAGCAATACAATGAACAAGACAACAAGAGCTTACCATAGTAGTTGTTGTTAACTGATGTCAAGTCGACTGACTTACGGCCACTCTATGAATGAGACAGTCAAGTCAACCTATCATCAACAGCCTTGCTCAACAATTGCAGACTCAGGGCATGGCTTCCTTGATAGAGTCTAGCCACCTGTAATGCAGTCTTTATCTTTTCCTACTGCCTTCTGCTTACCAAGTATTATTATCTTTTCTAGTGGGTCACATCTCATGATGTGTCCAAAGTATGATAGTCTCAGTTTAGTCATCTTGGCTTTTAGAGAAAGTTCAGGCTTGATCTGCTAAAGGACCCATTCATTTGTCTTTATAGCAATTCCATGCTATCCGTAGAACTCCTCTCTAGCACCACATTTCAAATGAGCTGATTCTCCTTCGCTCAGTTTTCTTCACTGTCCAGCTTTCACAACTATGCATAGAAATTGGAAACACAATGATATGGACTACCCTAACTTTCGTATTGAATAATGTATCTATATACTTCAAGATCTGGTCTAGTTCCTTCATCACTACCTTTCTAAGTCCTATCTTTCTTTTGATTTCTTATCTGTAGTCTCCATTCTAATTAATAATTGAACCACCATATGAAAAATCATGAACTGCTTTAACGTCTTCATTGTCTACTTTAAGATTATGTAAATCATCTGTGGTCATTATTTTTGTCCACATTTTGATGTTTCTTCCTCCAATTTTCAGGCTTTCTTCCTCCAAGTCTCATCTTGCTTTTTGCATGATATATTCACCATATAAGTTGAACAGATAGGGTGATAAATTGTAGCCTAGCCTGACCCTTTTGCCAACTGGAAACCATTCCATTCTCCATATTCTGTCCTAACAGTAGCCTCTTGTCCTGTGTAGAGGTTACGTATCAGGACAATCAAATGTGGCACACACTCATTTCTTTAAGAGCTATTTTTCATGATCCACACAAGGTTTTGTTATAATCTAAAAAGCACAGGCTGATTTTCTTCTGAAATTATTTGGTGCACTTCATTATCCAATGTATGTTTGTAGTATGACGCCTAGTGCTTCTTTGTTTCCTAAACCCAGCTTGGCTATCTGGAATTTGAGGGTGCTTTGAGGGTATTCCTGCATGGTAGGGGGTTGGACTGGATGGCCCGTGTGGTCTCTTCCAACTCTACATTTCTATGATTCTATGATTTCTTTCTCCATATATCGTAAAAGTCTTCGTTGTAGAATTTTGAGCATTGACTTATTATTACTCAAAAGGTGATCAAGAAAGTGGGCAATGTGTTGGTACCCATCCATGCATGCTTGATAGTTCGTTATCGTAAGTGACAGGGATGCTGAGAAGTGAGTCTTATCAGCCGTGGTATTGATCTTTCAGCCATCCTTATCAGCTGAAATGGCATGGGGGTTTTTGGAAGACCTGAACTGAGCCACTTATGATTAAATTCGACCACAAGTGTTTGGGAAGCATAGCCCAGTCCTCTTCCTACACTCAGTAGAATTTTTCAATCTGCTTTGAAGTGGAGAGAACCAAGGCCAGGGTCTTCTATGAGCATGACGCCACCTTCCACAATGTCAGAAGCACAAGAATGGCTACTGGAGGAGCATTTTGAGATCTGGCCCTCTTAAAGACTGGATTCCCCAGAGATGATCCCAGTTCCTTGAATGAAAGGTCTACAGCCTCAGCCACTCAGGACACATGCTCCAAAAAAGTGTCCAGGTCATGCTACAGAGAAACAGGTTTCTGATCTCCTATCAATGGATCAAGGAAAGAAGTGAAAGGGCCCTCTGTTGCTGAACAACCCAACTCGTCCTTCAACAATGACTCTGTCGTGATGTACATTGCTATTATTATTATTATTACTACTATTATTATGTTGCTGTCAACTCCTTTAGGAGGCTGAGGTGAAAGTGTAATGGGGTGCTGAACAGGTGCAGCATCACTCAAGTCAAGCAGAAGAAGGCTGTGATGCAGTTGTGAAAATTGGAATGGACCAGATTGGATGCCAAACAGAAGCTTCATCAGCTGGACACAGAGATGGTACCAGCATTTGTGAAGGAAGCGGAGGTATCTCTGCATGTGGAAGAGACAGTGGCCTGGGGACCATCACTGTGCAACACCTGGAGTCAGGGACATAGGTAGGAGGTTCAAACCAAGGCAGCAATTAAGGGTGCTCTTTATAGCAGTTATCATGAGCTGCATAATAATTGTAATATGGGTCCCATCTATGACGGGTATTGAACGAATATGGTGGGTATCTATACAAATAATAAGACAGAGACTGAGAACAGTCTCAGCAATAATGGCAATGTCTTTTATCTCTATAAAAGTAGGGTGAACATGGGGAACATCAGAGTTGAAACAGAGTCTCCTCAGGACCAAGATCTATTCTGCAACTTTGGCATCCATAGTTTTCAGGGTTGAGTCTGGGGCCTTATGATGATGAACAAGGGTGTTTTGAGTGCCTCTAAACATATTCAGAAAATCTGCACAATTTAATCTCTGCATGCTCCCTGCCTCCTCTTATCAAGACACATGGTCTGAAAAGATCAGTGGAAGAGTACATGTGTGATATGGATAAAAAGTGAAATGGAGTGGGTAAAAAAGCAGAATGGGAACAGAAGAGAAGGAAGGGGAGAAAACAGAGAGAAATGTTAAAAAAGAACAGGGATGCAAGGAGCTTAGGAAAACTTTTCAATTAATCACTCAAGGGCTCAGCACTGTGTGAGCAATACTAAACACACTAAAAGATTATACAGTGACTAAAAAGGATTTACTTTTGAGTAGATATGGGAAGTGCATAGGTTTAGCAACATGACTCTTTCAGGTCTAAGATCATGATTCCAACCTCACCAAACCCCTCAAAGTGTGGGACTGTCTGAACTAGGGCAGAAATGGAAAGCTGATTAGTGGAAAAGTCAAGAAAGAAGGAAACAGGAAATGGATTTGAGAAATACTTTTTATTTAATTATCCAAGTGCCTAGCACTGTGTGTGAAATAATAAACACACTAAAGGAGTATTTTAATGCAACCCACTGTGAATAACAGAACACAAAATAAAGAAGAAAAAAATCAACAGACAAGTAAAGCTAAAGAGAGCAACATTGCACCCATACCTAAAAGACACACAGACAATAGGCTGTTGACAGGGAAAACATACCAGCCTTTCAGGTCTACGGAGACTAACATTCTGTGAGGGTCACAATGCTTAAGAGGAACGAAACAAATAAGTCCCCCACCTCGTTCTATACCAGAACTTCATTTTTCCCTTTCAAATTCTTATTCAATTGCTCTTCATTCTTGCTCTTCAGCTACTTCCCACCTATACTTCTACTGCTTAACAGCAAAGCCATGTGGTACACTTTCTCCGATCTTAATCCTCCTTTCCCCTATGCATTCTTGTTTCAGTGGCATTGCCATAGAAAGAACAGCCCACTCTGACAGATTCTAATATTTTTAAAAACAGTTAACTCATTAAAGCATACGATTAATTTTTGTGTTAATCAAGAAACACAGGGAGTTAAGCCTCATCTGAAGAAAAGCCTAACAGGTTAATAACTTGACAAAATATATTAGCTGGTTATTTCTAGGTTTAATAGTCCTCACAAGTCCTAGCCTGACATTCTAACCACTATGCTACATTGGTACCCAGTGATTACAGAATCATGGTCAAACATGAGAGGTAAAGTATCTCAAGTTCTCACCTTTCTGAACTTTGTCACAAAGAAGGTAAATCTCTTCTCCTCCTGTCACACAGCCTGCTGTGCGATCCATTCGTACAATTTTTAAGTTGGATGCATTGGGAGCCTCTAGTGGATATAAACAAACAGGAAGACTCAAATTCAGTCACTGCTATTCTAGTAAGAGGATAAGCTGCCTGAGGTCCCACTCTGGGAGAAAGGTGGCACAGTAATTAAATAAATAAATCAATGTTTTTCTCTCTCCCTCTGGCAATGTTGTATTTTCAAAGTTAACGAAAACATTCAAGACCATAATATACATAATAATTGTAAACAGACAGCAAAAGCTGGAGAGACTCCTGGGAGATTTGCCCCATCTTTAAATATTAACATATGGCCATGGTAAGAGCTATAATACAAAGGCCGAGATACTCTATTATCTCAGTATAGTATAAATATCCACCAGTTACACTACACTAGAACTACACAGTCCCTATACTGAATCCACTGCAATAAAACACATGAGAAATGGTAAATATACACACTTGTGTCACTTCACTGCACAATGTACAATATGCAGTACGCAATACATAGAAGCAATACACAATTCTTCTCTGCGTTGACACACTACTATAGGTGCATTATTTCATATCTGCAATGGTTCTGCAGACAGAATTTTGCTCTCACCACTATAAGCTAGATAAGTCTGTTCTTCATTGTCTAGAAAGGTCACTGTGCATGCACAAAACAACTTACATATGTATAAATCATCAACAGGTTCTGGCCATGAAGAGTTAAGGTAGTTTGCAGTTTACTGATTTGGGGAAGGGAAATTATGGCTTCATTTGTAAAGGAATTCATCACACAGACATACTGTATTTGCTGGTGTATAAGATTTACTTTTTTTCCCAAAAAATACTGTTTGAAAATGGGGTTTATCTTATACACTGCTGTGTCATATATGTCGTCAAGTACTATTTGGCAGTGTATAAATGGGGTGCGTCTTATACACAGGTGCATCTTATATGCCAGCAAATATGGTATGTTACACTCACATGTAACATACGTTCTCCATTTTTGTTTAATCCTATCATAGCCTAAACTATATGCTAAATTTAAATACACAGTGTGCAGCAGAGTTCCACTTTTTTTCTTCCAAGTAGTCACATATAGCCCCAATTTGGAACAGGACCATTGTGCCCTGATAGGAGAGGCTTAAAATCCCCCCAACCCAAATATCTCCTTCCTAATTCCCCTCTGTATGCTAAGTACCAAAAACATCTGTATTGGAACCCATGGAGTTTTGTTTCTATCCCTTGCAGGTACGAATTTAGAAGAAATATCTGTGTGCAGTGGCCCTAATCTGGAGTCAGTCCCTATATGGTGGTGGGGAGAATAAAGAAACTAAAGGACAATAGTGTGAAGTTTAGCTCTCATTTGCTTACTGCATGCTGCAGTCATGTGTTTGGCATTATGTTTATTTCACATTAAACGACATTATGTTTTTAAAAATTTTAAGGGAAGATCAGCCTTTACATCCTACCTAAATAGTTAAACACGAAACAAAATGACTAATGGACTAGGATTTGGCCACAGACAAGAATGAAAAGGAGATAAGATGCTCACTGCTATCATATATGGGATCAGACAAGACAGGCTGAAGTCTTCTTGTAAAACTACCAGTGCTGTCAGGAAGGAATGCTGTGAACATGAGCCGCACAACACTGAGATCCATTTCTTTCGTCTGCTGAACTGCTGCCTGATGAATGATTTCCCGTTCTCGTTCTGCAGCCAACGAAGACAGCAGTTATACGTCCGTAATGGAGGCACAAGGTGGTAGTGGAACATGTAAGAGAGAAGGCAAGATGCTGAATTAAGATAAGTTCTAGTCATATCAGTGGATAAACAGAGGGATTTTTATAAAGTAGATGTTATATGATAAGTAAGGAAAAGGCACTGACACAAAATGCGGGGGAGGGGTAGTATTCTATTACATTTTAAGATTCTGTGCCTCCCCATATCAGTTTCTTTCACCAGGTAAAGCAGCTGTATCTCACACTGAACAAAAGAGTTGCAGTGATGGAGAAAGCATCACAGCCTTCCTGGCTAGCCATCTGTATGCTCAAAATCACAAACATTGCTGCTTTTCTGTCCAGTAAATATAGGGACTTTCATGGACGTTCCACTCTGCCTGAAATGGCTTTACCTGCTAAAAAGAGCTCTTTAGAAAACAAGTCATAGAACTGCTCAAAATGTGGCATTTGTCCATAATTCTAAGGGCAATAAATAAAGTCAAGCAAATTAAAATAAATATGGAAGGTTGGTAATCAAGACTTTGAAATATTTGTAAACTGGGCAGTAATGTATGTGGCTCTAGTACAAAAAATAAGCTTTATTTTCTGTTTCATTCTATTTAACATATGCTAAATACTTCTTCCGAGGCTTCTTCTCCTTCAAAAAATATTCTCCTTAAAAAAATACCACAAGCAGGGTAACAATTAGAAAGGGAGAAACTAGAGTTGACAGAAACAAGACTTTTTAATTTATAAACCTATTCTCTCTAGATCTGAACTGTATCACATCTTTACTCACCTGTTAGCTGCCTCTCTCCTCCGCCTTCTACCTGGATATAGCTTAGATCAGGGTGTACTAGGAGTCCTGGATTATACCCCTTTTTACAGGCATCAATCATACGTGTTTCCAGTGTGTCTAAGACTCTCTTCTTTGTAACGTGCAGTATTCCGAGATTTGGAAACCTACACAGAAATACAAGATAATTATTTCTAGAGATTCTCTGGTATATCTCATGTTCTAGGACTTACTGTTATTCATTTCCATATTTCACATTTTTCTGTTCTCCTGGCCTCAAACTACATAAGGCGATGAGATTGTTAAAAATGCTATTCGCAGGGTACATTCAATTTGAGTATACTGTCTTAAGTCAGCGTGCTGTAGTGGTTCAATTATCAGACTAGGACTGAAAAGATGCAGGTTCACATGTTCATTTAGTGGTGAAGCTCACTGGGTGATCTTGGGCCAGTCACTATCTCTCAGCCAATTTACTTCGCAGGGCTGTTATGAGAAGAAGATGAAGTAGGGAGGAGGGTATGCATATTTCCTTCAGCTTCTTATGAAGAAGGATGGTGTTATAAATGTAAATAAATATATAATTGGCAAACAATATTCCAATACTATAAAATTTACTCTATACTTTGTTTATAAATATAGAGAGGATTTTGAGGGCATTAAGTCTTAACAGCAATCAGACATCAAACAAGAGGTACTTCTAGACAAGCAGCTGCAGGCTATGCACCTCAAATCCAAGGGGAAGTTGGAGACCCCTTTTTGTTTTCTTTGATATCCTTCATCACCAATGAAAAGAAGAAATATTGCAAAACTATTTTTGGCTCCTAAAGGGCAAATCTATTATTTCAGAGTGTTCGTGTAGAGGAAATAGACAAATATATAGCAAGAAATATGACAAATCTTTCAAGGTTAGAAGCCAAATCTCAACAGAGCAAATCTGAAGTTCACAATCAAGCTACTGGCAAGTTGGATCTTAACATCAAAAGCAAAAGCCTTCCAAATCTTAAAAGCAGCTTCTGTCTCACCATTCTTTTCAAGATTGATAAACACGCTCCAAAAACCTGAGCAAAAGACATCAAACTAGCACTTAACTGAAACCTGACTCAGTCCTAGAAACAGTGCCATGTGTACTTTATCTGAACAATTTCTTTCAAAGGGGAAGTAGCTTAACTAAGATTTTGTATTGTCTTTCTTGCTTCACACTTGGAACAGAGACATTAAGCAACCCATTATTCCTAATCTTCATGTCAACTTCACACTAATGTTAACATTGCCAGAGCAAGCATGACAGTCAATTTGATCTAGGAGTGTGAGGCTCATTCAGCAGAAACATCTGGCCCAAAAATAGGGAAATTATGCCCTCCAGGTTATTTGGACTATGACTCCCATAATGACAGACCATTCACCATGCAAGCTGGGCCTGATGAAGAACTGTATTCCAAATATCTACAGGCCACCATATTGCAGGGGTAGATGTAAAAGAGGTCAAGACTATTTTAACAGTCATATACAACAGGGTATTTTCTTAGGTGTAGCTCACGTTACATTCCTGCTTCTTATTCAGATATTAAAAGAAACAGGAGCCTATCTTCTTTCGCATCTAGTGACACTACTATTGAGCTTAGTCTTTGGAAATGGAGGAGTGGGAGGATTGGAGAGAACAAGAGGATCCAAAAATCCACAAGTAAAAGTTTTCAGTCTGTCCTGAAACCTGCTGAAAATAGCCTCCAACATGGGGAGAAGAAATGAGGTGGGAATCCAAAAACCTGTGTGTAATCAAAATACTTTTGACATACACATGAGTACTGTTAAATCCCAGGTGCGCATCACGCTATTATTGACTGCACAGCCTCCGGCAATTAGTTAACTCTTAGCCTGAATTTTCTATCCAAAATCAAAAATATAGACGGCTTTCACAGAGGAATTGTAATTATGAACAAAAACCATGTTTTCTTCAAAAAGCAAACATAAACACAAATAATTACAGATACTGTTTACATTTATGTCTATACATTATAATTTCAACAAAATGCTAAGCAGATTTCCCCATCTATCTCTGCTCCTTTCTAACTTCTGGATACATACAAAGCCACAGAAATTTCTATTGAGATTTATAACCTTATGTCAAACACTTTCTTCAAATACTCCCTACTACATGTTTTGTTTCTCTGCCGGAATAAAATTACCAACTCCAATTTGGTATGCAAGCATAAACACAAACAATGAAAGATTCCTTCAATACATCAAAGCAAAAACTGATTCTACTGTGAAGTGCCAGCTTCCTTTATTATTATTAGCAGGCTGGTTTTCACTTTTGGAAAAAAACAATATATTATGCCTTTTGGAGGCCCGTTTGGTCAGTGCAGAGCACACCTGGGAAGCAGGCAGGTCCTTCTACTTGTACTTCTAATACATGATGGATCTGTTCAGACTTGACGCCAAACATGCTCTGGGCATCATGTGCTTATATTCTTCCCACTCTCTTTGCAAAATCTTATTTCTGTTCTTACTTTCCACTCAGGAAGAAAGCCATAGTTTGTTGTTATATCCATGCCTGTGGGAAATAATAGGGTGGTTTCCCTCTAAACTGGAAATGGGAAAGTCAGAGTATGTGAAGGAAGGAGAAAGGCTCATTCAAGAGTAGACAATGTTCTAGCCAATGCTGTTCATGCAATGGATGTGAAAGAACTGAGGAGAGACAGCTGAGACACATTTGCTTAGGGAGTAGTAGTGCGATTCCTGCTGAAAAAGCTCAGCTACAGAATGTTCCACAACAGGCCCTGCACAGGTGCAAAATCTATTTGCATTATTCGCAGAAAACACAAGGGCAAAATATTTTACACATGTACAAATGCACTTACCCTACCACCATGTCCTTTGGTCCTGCATTAACTGTGCATACTCCTTGTTCACAATGTTTCCCTACCAAGCTGTGAGCATGAAGGTGGACGTGTTTTCCATTTGTGACTAACTGCACAATTACTTTTGCAGGTCCAGTGTAATTGCAGATCTGTAAGAAACACAATAAATACTCTCAGTACGGATCAATTTTTCATTTACAGCGTTGATATTTGCAAGGTATTCTATACTGGTGTGGTTAAGAATTACAGTAGTTTAGATACAAAGGCATATTGAGGAGCAATATTTATTCACATTTCAAAAATTAAAGAAGAACATAACCATCAAAGGCATTACATCTTAATAAACTGAAAATAATTAAAAGATAATTAAGATAAATTATTTAAAGCTATAACAATCAGCAAAAAATGATTTTTACTCCCACTAGGAAAGGTTTTGCATGAAGCTTTGAAAACAGTTATGAGGGAGGCGACTTCCCAACAGAGTATTTAGATGTTTTTCAATTTTCTGCAAGAATTTCATGAATTTTGTGCAACTCCCCCACCCTTTTGTGATTTTTTTCTTGCAAAATATTCCCAAATGTGAAAAATATCATGCCTGTTAAAATACAAGAATGAAAAACTTTTTTTCTAACCATTTTCCCCCACTATTTCTTTCTCAGTGAGTGATATTACAATAGTTTTTGTGCAATTTTTAATCATTGCATCTAATCACTGCTCACAGTTTGAGATTTTTTGGCAAAAATTGGATTTTTGCACAAACAAACTTTTCAAAACAATGCAAAAATCATTCTGTACAAAAATATTAGGTTTTGCATTAAAAATCCCAAGTTTTTTTCAATGTGAAATCATTGAGGGGAAAAAATCCAAAATGTAAGGAAAAAACCCTAACAGTGTCAGCAAGAAAACTTGCCATAAAGACAAGTTGTCTTAATGAGTGAATGCACTCTTTCTTGTCAAGGACAAGAAAATCTGTTAATCTTCTTTACTTCCTTCTCCAAAATTTTGTTGAAAATGGATCAGCTCAGTGGTCCCTGTTGTAGGATCTATTATACATGATGTAACTACAGCATTCATGAATGTCAGAAAGCCACCCAGACTTTATTTAAATACCATAGGTATAAGAGAGCTCAACCTCTTCCTCTGAAACAGAACAGAGGCTGCTCACCACTACTCAGACTTGCTTTTAGACCCCTGTGAAACTATCTTAGAGGCACATTAATCCAACCAATGATGTAAATCTGTACCTTAGAGGCACATTAATCCAGCCAATGATGTAATTCATTAAAAATCAGCAGTTTTTTTTTAACTTCCAAACTTGCCAAGCTTGTTGCATGCCCAATTCCCTATGCTTAATCTCCAATGTTCGTGGCATGTGCATTTGCTTAACCCAAGATATACATCAACATCATCTGAGAGAGGGCAGAATAAGAAAATAATCAGTCCTTGAAGGCAGAGGTGAGGTGAGGTGCGGTGGGGAAGTACCTAGGTAATTTTTATGACACAGTCAACTTTATGAAGCAGCATTCAGAATCCCTAATCTGATAGTGCTTAACATTTAGATAAGACATCATCCCAGTTGAGAGAAAGTTTGGTTTCATTACAGATTAGTAATGTAAGTCTGACTCATAATGAGATAGATTTGTTTTTTAAAAAAATTAGTTTCAGGCAGCAGAACAGCTTTCATACCTATCAATTTACGCATTCAGCTTCACTTCGAATTCACTATTGTTGTTCTGTTTACTCATACAAATATTAAAATTGAAACTTATAGAAGAAAAATAAATAAATAGCAGACAGACAACAAAATAAGCAAACTGAACACAGCCCATGTGTTCCACAGGCTCAAAATTGTCACTATTTAGTCCCATCTTCCATCCTCAGCTGGTTAATGCATAGGGACATATGCCAGGAAGTACAATTCTATGTTGGGGGAACAGGATTGGGTGAACTTCCTAGATCTCCTTCAGCCCCTTCTCTTAGCATACAAACTTCCTCTGCACAGCTCCCCAACAGCTTGATCCTATGCACTCTTACTTGGAGGTAGTGCTCTTGCC
This sequence comes from Cyclura pinguis, assembly GCA_030412105.1. Classification (NCBI taxonomy): domain Eukaryota; kingdom Metazoa; phylum Chordata; class Lepidosauria; order Squamata; family Iguanidae; genus Cyclura; species Cyclura pinguis. Next base: position 191,068,025 of record CM059603.1, read on the forward strand.
AAGAATTGCATTTCCAGGCTTAGAATAAAAGAGTCAGAAAACCTTGCATAATGCTTATTCTGAGCTGTCTTCCCATGTACATTTCTTCCCTATTCTAGTCAAGAAGTAGGAAACTATAGCTCTCCAGACGTTGATAAAGTACTATTTCCACAGTCCCCCAACACCACTAAGGCTGAGTAGAGTTGATACAGTTTGAAATCCAACAACATTTGTGAATCTTCTTTACCTCCCTATTTGAATGTATTTACTAAAAAGGGTATCAGCTGAGTGATCTCTGGTGCGGATCTACAACGCAAGATAAAACCATAGCATTCTTGACAGAAAGCAATCAGGGCTACAGGTTTCTAACCCTATTCTACATTGCAGCTTTAAGGTGAGAGGATCCTCCTAACAATCACATTTACTCCATCCCTTGCATGTCTACTTCTTCTGAATATCTTGTCAATGCAGTGGAGCCCTTTCTATTTTTTGGTACTATTGATAACGTTCAACCAGTTTATCTCTCCCTAAGTGCAATGGTTGGGCCTTCCTGTGGTTCCAGTTTGGCCCTATGGGTTCTTCCAGTAGACCATACTATATTCACTATGACAGGATATTTTGTGGTTTCCCAGTTTTTGAAGTTTCTTCTCCCATTCTAAAGTATTTTAATACCTCTCGTAATACATAACTGCTGACAATAACAGTCGCAATCTAAAATATACTGGTAGTTTGGTCCCACCTTTTTGATACACCCACCAATATAACGTGGCCCCTGAAAATTTCTCTAAAACAGAATTGGGTCATCAGGTTCATTTGAAGGAAATTCCCCACACTTGTCTTAACATCTTATTTCTGCTCCATGTCTCAATTATACATTGTTTCTAGCCAAAGTCTAATTTTGTCAACCACCTTAATCTACTTAGATCAATCTCCTTCTCACTCTCCTGTCTTACCTTCTGCAGCAAAACTGGAGGAGGGCAACTCTGGGGTTACATATGGCCCTCAGGACTGTTTTTATACCCCTTGATTCCTCCAGACTCCCTAGACTCACCACAATTGCTCACACTGTTCCATAATACACAAACTGGTTGTCATGTAAAGTTTCTTCAGAATCTTATTCTATGCCCTTATTACCTAAATATACTTGGTCCATTCCTCAGGCGTCATAAGTCATCTACCTTTCCTACACGTACTTCCTTGTAAATTTATTGCCTGTTTTGCATCATCTCCTTGGCCTCTTGCTGTCTTTGAGCTGTTTGTCTTTTAAGCTTCCTCATGAACAGGGGCCTCTTAGCAATTTTCAGCATTTTCATTTGAAAGATTTTAATCTCAGCCAAGTTTCCCTTGATTCTGAGAAGATGGACAGAGAAGTGCTTTGTTTCTTGCACAACTAAATATGCTAAGCCTTTTATCAGCTCAGCCAATCCATGCCAAAGGCTTTGCTATACCACTGGACGCAAATATTCAAGTTATTACTATAGACTGTACAAGCTGTTTACCAAAATGCACAAAAGCAACTCTTGAAAGCTGTAACAACTGCCTATTGAAACTAATGGCAGAATTCCCATTTAACAGAATAATTCTGGAATTATAACCATAGAATGTGACTTCTCTTCTGAATGTCTTGTGATTGCTCTCAGTACACACAAAGCAATCATACAATCACAGTTCAGATGCCTTGGGGTATTCATAGCAACCAATTCTGCTTCATAACATGGCTAATGAGTAACAAACTAGCCAAGGAACAAGCACTGCTCAAACATTGCTGGCCAGTTTAAAGGCTATGTTCAGGCTGCTCCAGCCTGCCACATGGAACAACATCTTTCTACATGGCCTAGAAACACAAAATCAAACGTGCATAGGCCTTACGTCCATGTTTGATACTCCGGAAAATATCCAGGGAACCAACAGTGTACTTGAATCCTATGCACACTAGATATTATTATGTAGATTGACAAATAACCATGGTTTGAGTGCAGAAATGTGACTCTGGAGACCAGGGTTCAGACCCCTGCTCAGCCATACGGACCCACTGAGCGACCCTCGGCATCAACAGAAGGCAATGGCAAACCCCTTTGTCAAGAAAACCGGGTGATAAATTTCCTTTAAGGTTGCTGTTAGTCGGAAATGACTTGATGGCACATAACAACAACAACAACAAAAATGTAGGCTGACAGGCCATGACCCATGCAAATAATGTCAGTCGGTCCATTTTGCACTGCATAGACTGGGACGACAGGCACTCCCTCAGTTCAATACATGCAATGCACCAGAACAGCCCAAAGATATCCAAGTGCATGTTCGGCAAGGATAAAGGGTTGAAGATAGATGTAGTTACAAAGCCAAAAGTTGAAACTGGTATTTTAGGGCTATCATAGTACACAGACAAGAAATTTCCTGAGTCATTTCCAAGATATATTCTTGCTGATTGTTGTAGAATAGTCATAGGTGAACGCTGAGGAACTATGAGCCACTATCAGCAATGCTGCGTAGTTTATATAAACACTAACTACGCATATATAGTTTCTTAGATTGATTATTACTTTTAGGACAGCAAAATTCTATTTTTTTTTTTAAATTGCAGACTGCCTTTATGGTGCTTTTTAATATTGTAGCAATTGAATATTTTTGTTTTAATGTGTTTCATATCATTTCATTTATTATTTATTACGGTCACAGACCAGCATAAACAAGATAACATATTATAAAATAGTTAAAATATATGGATAAACAGAGAAGAGAGCCTTAAAATACAATACAACAAAATACAATAAATACTTAAATTCCTTTTTGGTAATAATAATGCTAAACTAATTATGAGTAGCCCCATCCATGAATCAGAGCACATTATCCAAGTCCATATTTGAACACAACTCCTGTGTAACTTGCATGGCTAGTTGGTTGTTATTGTGCTTTACTGCTGATTTGTCATCTGCCTGTGGGTCGTGATGGTAGACACACAAAATTTGGCAACCTTGCTTAAATGTGTTAATTGTAAGCAATATTTTTTTGTATGCAACTCTCAGAAATGTGGGAAGAATATTACCATCATCATCATCATCATCATCATCATCATCAACCTGGGAGGCTGGTATTGTATGAACTAATACCAAAGTATTCACAGAGGGCAAACCAGAGATATACCAACAAGATTTATTTATTTATTTATTGAATTTCTATGTCACCTTTTCTCCCAAGACAGGACCCAAGGCAGCTTCCAAAAGGTTAAAAAAATTTAAAGCATAAAAAAAATGAAAACATGAAAAGACTCATAAAAGTATAAAACTAATCATAGATATTTTTTAAAAAAATTTGTATGACGGCAGCAGCAAGAACTGCATTAACTCAAAAATGGAAACAAAATATTTTCCCAACAATAAGTAATTGGGTGATTAAGTTGGTTGATATGATACAGATGGACAAATTAACACGCCTGATAAAAGAGGGAACTTTGGATAACTATGTGAAAGAGTGGGATATTGCAATGTCATATATGAATAATACCTGGAGAGAGCTAACCTTGAAGACTGAAGACAATTACTGATAATTATTTTGACTCTCGACCTTTCTAATTTTCATTATTTATATATATGTACGTATAATATAAATGAACTAACATAAAATGTACAAAGATCTTTGATGTATTAATATAGGTGTCAGTAACATTAAAATCTGTAGTTTGAAAATAGATATGACATTTATACTGAATCTTACACCAAGATGTGCAGGAGGAAGTCAATGAGACTGGCTGCAAGAATGTAATAATGATTGGATTGTGATGTTTTTGACTTTATGTATATATTTGAAAAAAAAAGAGCAGTGGTTCTCAAACTTTTTATCCCGTGACCCCCTTTACATCTATATGCAGATGTTACACCCTCCCGCCCGATGCTGTGCCCCCCCCACCATGTTCTATCCTACGCCTCTCTCTCTCACAGGCCCCTTGTGCCCCATGCAACTTCTGTCTTAACAATGAGCTCTTGCACTCTCCAATTTTTGCTATGTCTGAGGTTGGAGAAAGGCACAACAGTGGAAGATTTGTGTCACTCTTTTGCAGGGACTGATCAATTCTTGACAGTGTCGGAGTGTGCACACACACGCGCGCGCACACACGCACACATACACGGAGGTTTACCCTTCTTTCTCACATTTGCCCTACTTGCAGGTTGACTCAAGTTGCCCCCCTTAGGGTCCTGCCCTACAGTTTGAGAACCACTGATTTAGAGCACTGCACTAACCCTACTGGAGGTCTTGTCATTCATGAAAGAGCAACAGCTACAGGGGCTGGAGAAGAGCAGATGGTAAGAAAATGTAAACTATTTCTCTTTCCTACCAGCTAAACTTGAAATTAAGAACAGGCACTAACAAGCCAGTAAAGTAGCCCTGAGGAACTTCTCCACATATCCTTGCCAGTCTCTTCCAACAGGTGTTGCCACAGGAAGATTTATACATCTTCCTAAGATTTTAAATGTAACCTATTCAAACATGTAAGATCTACTCATCATTGAGCTCCTAATGTGCAGGTATACCTAAGTTAATGGAGCAGATGTGTTCCTGGATTTACTTGCTTAACAGAAAATTTAGTACCAGAAGTAGAAATAACATGGAAAGAATAAGAGTACGTTCCTATACCACAAAAAAAAAGTGGAGCATCCAGCATGTTGCCGAATATTGTTCATTCAAAACTAAACAATAGGCATTGGTGAAATGAACAACCAGCTGAGGTAAACCTTGCATAAATAAACAAAAACAGTTTGAACTATCTACAGATCATTTTTAGGTTTCTTCCAAAATGCATCCAGGGATTTTTTTTCTTTTACCAGTAATCACTTTTCTTATGATTTTGCTGACCAAACTTATAAATCTATGCTTCCTTTAAATAGGTTGGAGGTAGCTGGTGAGTCCAGTTTATCTGCTTCCCCATTTTCTCTCTGTTTTGCTGTTCATGCAAGCTCACTAAAGGATTCTGGTGGCAGTTCCTGTTTACCTTATTTGTTGTAGGAAGGAACATACAACTACAGTATGATTGGCTACAGTAGAAGCTCAGCTCAAGCTTTATGACATTGTTTACTGCTGACATGCTGCTCTCATCTGATTCCCAAGCCTTCCTTCACCATCCTCCCAGTACAAATATTGCTAAAAATCTTGCAGCTAGACAGATGACGATCAGGAAAACAGGGTCTGGACAGCATGAAAAGGTTTTAGAAAAAAGAACATCTCTGTCACACCTGTACACTAAAGATGAAACTAGATCTGACTGAGGTAGCCATGTTTATTTATTCACAAATCTATTCTGTTCTTACATGTGGGGGATACTTTAAAAAAATATGAAGACAAAGTGATATATTAAGAGGATCCTTACCACTCCACACATAACTTGAGGCACTTTTCTGGGTAGCCTGGCTCACTTCTGATACTACAGCCAGAACTGGGAGAAAGGTTTTTGTGGCAGCAGAGTGCAATGAGATAAGCCAAGGGAAAGATGAAGCCTTGGGTCCCATCACCTGCACTTACCTTCTCTGGTAAAAATTAGACCTTTCCTCCCACTCATGGCTTTATGTATGAATAAGCTGTCTCTGTCACATCTAGTTTGACCTTAAATGCTACTTTTAAGACATGAGGAAACCAAACAGTTATGCAAAAACTGTCGCACTTTTCCTGTGTCTGTTTACTAACTGAAATATACCGTGGCTGGCTCTGTGGAAAAGTCTCTAATGGGGAGCAGGGGTGAGTGCTGGATTTTATTGTTCTTGTCATAATTTTAAATGATTCTCTTTTGTTTTAAAGTAGATATGTTTTACTATGGTAGCTGTTTAATTTTGAAAAACTTTCATTGGGTTGTTGTGGGTTTTCCGGGCTTTGAAGCCGTGTTCTATTAGTGTTTTCTCCTGACGTTTCACCTGAATCTGTGGCTGGCATCTTCATATCTTCTGAAGATGCCAGCCACAGAAGCAGGCGAAACGTCAGGAGAAAATACTAATAGATCACGGCCTCAAAGCCCGGAAAACCCACAACAACCTATGGATTCCAGCCAAGAAAGCCTTCGACTTTACAACTTTTTTATCACTTATTTTTAATTTATGTATCTTGTTTTGATTCATGTATGAGCTGCCCTGGGTCACATGTGGGAAAAATAAAGGATATGGACTGAATAAATAAATAATAAAATAAACAAAATATAAAATTTGATAGTAAAACATTCATATTTGATAATCTAAAATCCCATACCTTGTAGGAATGACAGAGAGAACATTATGAATGAACTTTTCCTATTAACCAGCAAGACCTTATTTCAAATCCAGGCTATATAATAGGTTTAGCTCTCACTTAAGTGATAAACCCATATTTGGAGTCCAGCACTTTGAACTGAAACTGAGGCTTACATGACTGAGTATTCCTCATAGCATCACAGAATCATAGAGCTGGAAGGGGTTCAATCAAATCCTCCATACAAATCATATTCACAGCACATCAATTATCAGACAGGAGTATTGCAGGCAAACTTTCTCTCCAAGTTGCTAATTTTGTTGCTGTCATTTTTTAATGGGGAATAAAAATGTATAGACATGAATCAATTTATAGGCATGTATCATTCCCATGAAATAAGCTTGGAAGTGAAACCAGTGCCACTTCTTCAGAATTACTGTCATACTCTTCCATACATATATATCAGTTACAATTCTAGCTTTTTTGCCACATTGTAAAATACTGTTTTAGCCATTCTTACATTGCTTTGGTTGTCATGTTTGCAGACAAGTCTTCTCTTTTTTGTGATCTATCAATGTGCTAAACAGTTACCCCTTCTCTGTCACTATATGATACCTTCACCTATATTGTATTAACACAGAGACTCAAAATAATAGAAGACACATGTTCCAAAATCCCAGATATCATCCTAGCTGATTTTTTTTTGTATCAGCAAGTTTCTACTGATATTACATTTAATTATTATTGTTTCAGAGACTCCCATCCCAAACATCCAGTCCATCTCAAAACCACTGAGGACTGATACAGCAGATCCATTTTTCTGCACAGAAGTTTACACTGAAACATCTAGTGAACCGCATGTACTGAAATCACCACAGGCTTACGCTGTCTCTCTGGAAAGTACCTTCTTCTCCTATTCTCTAAAATACCATAAAAATTAGTAGTGCTAACCTTAGTAGTGTTATAATTATAATGATGTGAAATAAAATGGTAATAATAAATAAATCACGAACTTACTTTAACTTGTGGATATGATTTTTTGTTCTTTTCACTAGAAGCTCCAGGAAGTCCACCATGTGATGGTCCTTCACAAACGTAGCGGAACCGAAACCCTCTCTAAGGAGATTAATTTTTAAATGGTTAATCATATGAACTTTCAAAGGAATCCCAGAGTCTTTTAATTTAGGTAAGAAGGAAAATTTATATCACCTTCTTTCTTTGGTTGCCTCTTCTCTGTTCATATAAGATACCTCATACAGATTGTATCACCTCTATATACATTAATATTATATATAGATATATATTTTTAAAGTTAGCAGAACACATACCAAGGGCAAATATACTCTAGTATTATACTATACATTAATTATTTTCTTACTTTATTTAAATCTGACAAGGATCAGAGTCTACTTCATGAAATACACAAAATGTCATTTTCTTTTTTATTAAGTACAAACACACATGGATGCAGAGGCAGTTTCGGCTGATGGCTTCCATATCAGTGAGGTGGTAAATCTGCTCTGGATTTTAATCTAAACTTTCAAAGAGTGTCCAAGGTACTGAGCCTATTTGGGAGATAAAGTTCAGTATTCTAGACAGTCCCTTTGAAGTCTGGACTAAAATTCAGAGCAGATTCATTGCCCCAATGACATGTAAGCTATCAGTCACTACCGTCTCTACTTTCATGTAATTATACTAACAAACAGAAGATACGTATTTGAAAGACTCTTAATTCTTGAACGATCATACCATATTAACTTTTTTAGTGTTTAAGGTGCTACTGCATCTCACTTTTTTCTGCAACATGCGAACAAGTTGATCCCCAACTCTGCCTTGAATGTATTACATTCTCTAAGCTTCAACATACTTCTCAAAAAAATTGTGGTAATGATCTACAGAAAGCCTATATGGTAACAGATCCTGAATTCCTGACAGGATAAAGACAAGGTATCTAAACAATAAATCACCCACTTACAAGCTTTCAACATATGAGCTCTCACAGTTCATATCCTTTACAACCCACAGCTAGCCATCCTATGCATGCAACAACTTTCACAATTAGTAATCCAATTCGAAGCTCAGACACCAACTCTTTTGTCCAAATCCTTTTTTTTTCTGTTTTACCATTACACCGGATGTTTGACTTTCACTCAAAATATGCTGCAAATTTTACAGGAGTCTAAAGAGTGGAAGTCATCATTTTACAAGTACAAGTTGAAAGACTGGGGCAATCCCTGAAATCCAATTTCATACAGAAGATGTACTGCAGGCTTACTGTGGAAATCACTTAATTTGTCTTCTTTTTTTGCTTCCCTTAACTGCTAGATTTTTTCAGTCACCCCTGCCTTCCTTACAGTTGATTAACGCCATCTTGAACCACTAGTGCTTGTGTCAGCATGACAGTCCTACAGTTTTGGCAAGCATTACCTCCTCTGACTGGCAGCAATTCCTTAGAATCCAAAGCAATGATCTTTATCATTTGTTGGCTGCTCTGTTTAATGGGAGATGTGTGGAGTTCTACCTAGAACCAGCTATATACAAAGCTCTGGTCTGTCTCCCACAGTGTAGTCCAACTTACAGAAATTTATGCCCAGGCTACAAGGGTTTAATTGCAATCTGTAAATTCTCCACAATTTTAAGGAAGCAACGAATGGAATAATCTTGAGCTTGTTTACTCTTGGAATCAAAATTCCCCCCTGCATCCAACCACCTGGATTGAGATATCTTTAGTTAGAGACTAGATTTCACTGATAGAGTGCATACTTTGCATGCAGAAGGTTCTAGGCTGAATTCCATGCATCTCCAATTAAGAAGAGATGTGTCAACAGGTGATAAAGACTTCTGTCTTAAGAGTCTAGGGAGATGCTGTCAGTCTGAGTAGGCAATACTGGGGCTAGCGGACAAACATCTCATGGTATAATGTAGTTTTTAATGTTCCAGTTCCATAAAATGAGTATTTTTTAGCATAATCTATAAAATAATAGTTATGAGCCCTGGGGTTCTGTATTTCCTTCTCCTTGATCCATGCCACTAATTTCTTGTTTGGACTGTAGTTTGTGTCTGACCTGCTTTGTTTCAGTACTTTGAAATAAATGAACAAAAAACACGAAAGCAGTGGCATGGAGTCTCTGATTTGCTCATTCATTGTTTGACATAACTAGTGAACCACCATTTCACCAGTGTTGCATAGTGGTTTGAGCACTGGACTACAGCCTTGGATGCCAGGGTTTGACATCTCACTCAGCGATGGGAACCCACTAGGTGATCTTGGATGTGTCACACACTCTCAGCCCTCAGAAAATCTCATGATAGGGTTGCTTTAGGGTCACCATATATCAGAAACAACTTGAAAGGATACAACAACAACAAAAACTGGCCTTTATAGCTACCTACTTTGAAAGGATGCTATAGGCAAATTTTTTTTTATGCTCTATGAAAAAATATGCTGTAAACAAAAATTATTTGCCCATCAAAACAATGTGAATAATAAAGACCCCATAATTCAATTCTATAATCAGTGTTGGAACAAAACTCAAAGCTAAAGGGAAAAAACCCCGGGTTTTACGGATACTTGACTTGCTTCCATTGACTTGCTTCCATTTTAAGAATTGTTTCCGTATTTTCCTTGTACATCACTATTACTCTCTTTTTGGGGAAGTATGCATTCATATGGCAGAAATGATGTCAAACAAGTGTGTGCTCAGTTCCTTACCTGTTATATTTAAACCTGCTTTCCCAAAAATACTCCACATTTAAATATTGAGAGCATCTTTGCTAAAAAAAGAGACTATTTTCCTTTTACAAATATATTCAAACTCTTGCCAGGAAACTAACAAAAACATTTTTCTTCAACAAGAGCAATATTAAATCCCCTGTAATGAGCTAGATAGACTTTGTATGAAATAAGACAACATGTTACTCAACACTATATTTAGCACTTCAACAATTAACTGAGAACTTGTCAATGCTTATTTAAAAATGCAAGAGTCTTCTCTTACCTGCTTGGGCTGTTCAACAATTTGAAGATATGGTCCATCAGCTAATTCAAAAAAAAAAAAAAAGGAAGAAGAAGAAGAAAAAGAAAGAAAATCGGAATTATAATTTCTAAGAACAGTTAGACAGCTACAATTATGTATAGAATGCCCTAAGATAACATGGCCAGATACATGATACATATATCAATATCATCTTTGTCCTGCTCAACAAATAACAGTCTTAAAAGACTGTAGTGGCATCAAAATAACATGAAGCCTGTTGTATGAACCAATTTTTAAAAAGGCCCTGCCAAGTTACCTGAAAATATCCTGGAGTGAAATTGAGTCACTTGTTAGGAATACTATTTATTTATTTCATTCATCAGTCATGCAACAACACCAGTTTTTTGAGTAAAGTGCAAAATAAAAACAAAAATAAAAGGCAATTTTAACATAACAGATAACTTTTAAAGCAGCAAAGGAAACCACTATAAAACAAAAAAGACCATTTCAAGGCAGAGATCAAGACATTAGCAAGTACAGCAATAATCAGTCATAGAGAGAACCAAAAGAATAAATTTCACAGAACTAAAACAGTTACCCTTAAAACAACATAATGTAGGAATTAAAAATTCAGTAGAATCATAGAGCTGGAAGGTTTCCTACGGGCCATCAGGTGCTACTCCCTGTTCATGCAAGATCTCCATCTACAGCATGAAATAGACAGACAGACAGACAGACAGACAGACAGACAGATACCTATATACCAATGTAGCTATATAAAAAATATTGTCCCAAGTTCCTCAAATCCACAAGTAGTTGTCCCTTTCTGTTCCTGTTCTAAACCACAATCCTGTCTGTATCAGTTTAATGGTCTCTCTTTCAGTTTAAAGGCCAACTCTTTCAACCTTACCAGTGCCAGTTCAAAAATCCTATTTCATACCCTATCTCTTTCACACCCTGGCTGAATCTCTGTGAACCTGCATGCCAGTCTGCTTCCTTCACACTGGTGCTACCCTCTGAGGCAGCAGGAACAAGCCAGCAACCCTCCCCTTTGTGGCAACTCTTAAGCTATTTAAAGAGTGCGATCATGTCACCCCTCAGTCTTTTCTTTAAAAAGCTTAACATGCCCAGTTCCTTCAGCCTTTCCTCATAGGTTTTGTTCTCCATACCTCCTTGCTGTCCTTCTCTGAACTCACTTATATTATTAAAATGAGGCACCTAGAAGTGAACACCAGATGAAGCCTGAATAGTGCAGAATATAGGGGGACCATTACTTCCCTCAACTTATGCTTCTATGAATGCAGACTAAAAAAGCAGTTGCTTCCTTTGCTGCAGCATCACACTGCTGACTCATGTTCAACTTATGATCAACAACAATCCCAAGATAATTTTCACATGTAGTACTGCTCAGTCAAGTCTCTCCCATCCTATACCTGTGCATTTGATTTCTGTGGCCTAAATGTAGAATTTTGCATTTGTCCTTGTTGAATTTCATTTTATAAATTTCAGTCCACTTTTCTAGATTATCAAGATCTTTTTAAATTCTGTTTCTAGCTTCCAGTGTGGTAGAATTCAAATACTTAGTTCTGTCTTTGATATAACCATCTGACGAAGCAGACTTAAGTTTATGAAAGCTTATGCTACCAACTCCTTTCTCTCAATTAGTCTCAAAGGTGCTACAAGATTCCTTTGTATATCTTCAAATGGGTTATCTACCCCTCCCAATTTTGTATCATCTACAAATCTGGAAAGAATTCACTTAATCCTATAATCTAAATCATTAGTAAAAATACTGACACATGCCTGTCCCTGGACAAAACTCTGTGGCACTCCACTTGAGACCTCCATCCAATTTGAAGCACAGCCACTGATGACTATGATGACTATTCTTTGAGCATGGTTTTCCAACCAACTAGGGATCCATCTGACAGTGTTTCCATCTATTCCATATTTAGTCTGTTAGCTAATCAAAATATAATGGGGGACTTTATCAAACATGTTGCTAAAATCCAGACAAAAGACATCCATAGCATTCCCACCTTCTATTAAACTAGTGACCTAATTAAAAAAAAGGTTAGTTTGGCAGGATTTGTTCTTGACAAACCCATGCTGGCTCCTACTAAGCACTACATTGTCATCAGCACACTTGCAGATGGACTCCTGTATAATCCATTCTAGTATTTTCCCTAGCATTGAGGCCAGGCTGACAGGCCTGTAGTTTCCTGGATCTTCTTTTTTTTTTGGAGGAGGAGGAAGGGCAATGTTTGCTTGTCTCCAGTCCTCTAGTGCCTCCCTTGTTCTTCAAGATTTCTCAAAAACGATGACAAGTTGTTCTGCAAGTATGTCAAAAAGTTCCTTCAATACTTTGAGATGCAGTTCATCTGGTCCTACAAATCTGAACTCATTTAAGTTGATTAGTTCTTTATCACTCATGACTTGCAACCCAGATTCTTTGCCAAGCAATGCCTGGAAGTCCTCTTTTTGGAGAAGCAAAATAGGTGTTGAGCAGTCCTGCCTTTTCATTTCAAACAGTTAAACATAAAGTTTCTTAAAGAGTTTAAAAGACTTGGCACTCAAATAGGCACTGAGACAGGCAGGCTTTTCTAGGAAGGGTATTCTATAACTCTAAGGCCGCCATCAAAGAATCAGTTTTGTTCAGGTGTGATGAAAAGCACATCAAGACTGTCTGATGCTGCTCAGTTTTAATATTCACTATGTTTTATTGTTAACAATTTGCAGCTATTTTAAAATTGCTTTCCAATACTGTCCTTAACATTTGCTCTCATGCACTACAATCTTTTTTTTAAGCCTGTGATTGACAGATATTTGTAGTATTTTCTCATACCACTAAGAATTCCATTGCATATCAGGGTATAAAAATTCCCCATGGCCAAATTAGTGTTTATACACACAGATGCATACCCAACCAGATTATGTTACTTCTAGTTGTTCTCTCATGGTCCAAATAGCATGGGACACTGTCTCAACATACTACATTGGTGAAAATGGCAAAAGTCAGTAATTTGCTGGGATAATTTTGTCTCCGACAGCCAAAGAGAGGGCTATACATAGCAGACAGGTATGTAAATCTTTGCAAATTTCATTCTTGTTGGCAAGAAAGAATGATTTTACTATTGTCCCCTTTTGCTGCAAATAAGTCCTCCATTTACTACACTATTCCAGTATTCACAGATCAGGACTTATTCACTGCAAAAAAACAAACAGATGCACATGTCCAACAGATAGCATATAAACCCTCACGATTTTTCACAGTGAATAACTCGTGGTCTGTGAAAATTCTCATTCCTCTTGTATTCTCTTCATCAAGGCTTCCTGGCACTTGGGATACCCATTTTTCATCTATCATTTGAATATTTTCAAATATTATTCCCATCCCTAGTAGCAAGTACTCAACATTTGGGAGCACTGGCCTGAATCCACAGATAGTTCCACTTACAGTAGATGCACTGACAACTGCTGAATGGTGAATTAACATTTCCATAAATTTCACAGATTCAGCGAATCTACTATAGTTGGGACTACCCATAGGATCTAGGCCATTGCTTACAACTGTGCAGGTGAAAATATTATAGAATGTTTATTCTTCAAATCTAGTCCTGTGTGGATTCTGCAAGAAAATGTGAGTCAGGTGACCTAAAATGTCCCATCCTAGTGAATAATGGATGAAGGAAAAACAGTATAAAAATATGAGCCAAGATCCAAAGAGCCAGTTTTCCACTGGTATGTTGCAATTTACAGCTATACTTTTCTCACTGTAGCTCCCTATGTCTCAAAGAATGGGAAATCCTCCAGAGTGACTGCCAGCAAACAGCAAAAATCATAGAACAGAAAATATGAGTTCAGGGAAGTGACTTAGGTGCACATTTAAGCCTCTTTGAGTTCTGGGGATGTTAAACTAACCAAGAGAACAGGTCAAAAGACTATGTCCAATAAAAGTTTTAAGTGTCAGAGCAGCTTTATATACTGTAAGCAGTGAGGAGTAATGCATACCATGCAAAGTGCAAGACATGGTGCATGCCAAGTTCACAAGTAGCAGAGAAAAAAGATACCCTTCCTAACCTGCATGGTACAGAAGAAGCACAATAAAATAGAATGCAAGTCATTCCTACTTCCTCTCTCCCCTGTTTGATTATGAAATAGGACTATACCTAGGACAAAACAAGACAAAAGAGAAAACCAAAAACCTTTTCATCAATGAAGAATTGTAAGAACAAGGCATTTATAGTCAGAAAGTCCCTAAAATTTCAAAGGTGTTCACATTTCATTTTTTTTGCTTCTTTCTAAGAAGAATTATCTGTTCAGTATTAACCATTTTTAGAGCAGCATGTCTTTTGACAAAACAATATTTGACGGTCAAAATACTCTGTTATCGGGCATATTCCTGAATATGGAAAAGAGACTGGTGCTACCCAGAGATATTTCCAGTGCATAATAATTTTGGCACACACAAGTTTGTTTATTACTGTAAGACCATAACAGTATAAACTGCCCTTCCTGAAGTTTAACCTCTCCAGAGAAAGAGAGATTAATTACAAAGGTCTCTCTCTGAATTAAGTCTGGTAATACTGAAAACAAAAGCAGGTAAAGTGTGTCCCTCCAGATGTTGGACTACAAATCACAGCTTTCTTCACCATTAGTTATACTGGCTACAGGAGCTGGGAGCTGTAGTTCAACAACATCTAGAAGGCCACACTTTGCCCACCTTTGCTTTAAAAGCATTTCCAATCTTAGCATCAATGAATGTGTAATCTACACACACTGCATTGTTTTGTTGTTTTTGTTTAGTTGTTGTGTGCCCTCGAGTCATTTCTGATTTACGGAGACCATAAGGTGACCTCATTATGAGGTTTTCCTAGCAAGAATTGTTCAGAAAGATTTGCCACTGGCTTCTTCTGAGGCTGAGAGAGTATGATTTGTCCAAAGTCAACCAGTGGGTTTGCACGGTTAAATGGAGATTTGAATCATGGTCTCCCAGAGTACTAGTCCAACACTCAAATCACAACAACACAATGATGCATAATACATATTGATTATTTGTAGTTTAAATGGTAAGCACTACAGTTCCTATCACTGATGTGTACTACATTTTCAGCCATCATGATATCGGCTGGAAATTGACCCAATGAAGGTGAATTTCAGAAACAAAAGAAATTAAACTACTGTTTTAAAATCACACATCAGATACAAATGGAATGTTTCCACTCTTCCAACTGCATCCTTCAGTCCTGCTCTCTACATGCTGGAGAGCAAACCACCAAAATCCACACTCTGTTTCCATGGTTTCTATTAAACCCAAACACAACATTAATTTAACACATAGTATGCAGCTGTAGCAACGTTTTTCCCTTACCCAGGACTGAGTATGGGAAGCCTGATTTGGGATGGAAATCTAGCATGAGTTGGCATGCAAGAGGCCTTAACCCACTGCCCCCTTCAAAGTATGCTCCCAGATGAAAACACTGGCATTGCTGCATACTATATATCAAAATTAATGTGCAGTTTGTCCTGAAATATGCCTGATATATCCACAATAAAATCTTTTACTTCCACCACTCAAAAAGATACTAAATGAAGCTGGTAGAGATTTTCCTGATTTGACATCTAACAGAAAACAACACCCCACCATATGGAAAAAAAAATAAGTAATAAAGAAAATTAAGTTTTACTGTAGAATACATTAGCGAGAATCACAGAAGTAAGAATCTCTTCAGTAGTTAATAACAACCACTTTTTTTCTGCCACTTTGGACATCACTCTTGATTTTTGTGTAACATACGTGTATCCGCTCATGCCACATGACCACATAGAAACAAAGGCTTAAGGATACAGTGGAGTTTAATCATGGCAAGGAATATCTCTCAGCCTTGTCTCCCAGTATGTAGCAGAGAATATATTATAGTCTACTTTGGAATAAGGGTCAACATCACAAAGACCATAATATTTTTTGTAAACTAAGGAGTGCAAAATAAACAGTAAATATAACTAACAGGAAATCAGCAAGACTCTTGGCATTAAAAGCACTGTCAGGTAGTACACAATATATTTTAGGAACTTAAGAATGAAATACAAATGGTGCTTTATGTGGATTGTTCTCTGCTGAAAACTGTGAAACATAATGTTCTTTGTTTAAGAATACAACTTCCTTGGTCTAGCAATCTTAAACTGAACAAACACTTTCAGAAATGAGGAACAAACCAAATCAAAGCCCACTGGGTGATGTTTATTTAAGCTATACACTTTGCTACAGCCATTTACATTCACAACTATCCATAATCCTGAAAATCCTTCCTCTAAGCCCTTTATTGATTTATCTATCTGAGGCATTTTATCATAGTCATAATCCAATAGCTTAGAATAGCTGGAATAGAATAAAATAGCTAGAATAGAATTAGAATAGCTTAGATAAGATCAATATAATACAATTTTTTTAAAAAAAGACAGTTCTTGACTGCAGTTATACAGAATAAAAAACAAGATGCAAAAGGACAGGAGAACAGGGAAAAAGCAAACTTAGACAGAGGTTCTTAAACTTATAACTATTTCCAGGATCACAGATAGTCAGATAATCATCTAAGGAACAAATATTTCAAATACTTTAACACACAAGATTTGTAGTACAAGAAATTGTAATGCAAGATTGAGGCCTCGTCAGTCAGCTGCTCTCTTTTCAAATAATGTTAACATTTTTAAAACCAAAAAAGATATCTCTCTGTGTGCCTGTTTCCAACTATTTTCAATATACTATCTCAGTCAAGCAGATACAGTCTTACCTGCACGAAGTGATAGATCAGATGTAATCATGCTTGAATTACTGAACAGTGGATTCATCCCCATCGGGTAGTGGTCCACTGGAAAAACCTGCATTGAAAATATTCGCACTTCTTAATAAATCAATTTAGTTTAGGTTCTAGCAAGATTCAGAAACACTGACACTGCTTAAAAAAAATACTGGCCAGGATCCACTGCTATTATTCCCATAACAGACATAATTCCATCAGTGCAATCAGGAGGGGACCCCCTGGAATCCACATTTCTAGCCCCCTGTGCACTCTCATTGTTCCCATAATCTGCTATGGAGGGAGTAGATTTTAGACTTGGACAGAAGGAGAAGAGAAGAAGAATGCAAGCATTCTCGCATTTTATAATGTTGGATTTAATTCACTAAATTTGTTAACAGATGATTCTCAACCGAAATTTGTCCTATATAGCAAAAGCAGCACCAATTCACCTTTCAAGATTTTCATCATGCAGTTATTCAAATGATTCATAGTACATGAACTGGATGATCAAGGCAATTAATATATTATTTTAATAAACTACCAGTAAATGTGTGTCTAACATTTTCCATATTGTGCCCAACAGGTGTGGTGACCTTTTAAGAGATTACATTATCAGTAACAAACTTTCCAGCAACAGAGGGGAGAAAGAACTCTGAAAATTGTCCCTTTAAAAAAAAAAATCAGAAAAAATCAGAGTCTGTGGACTTTGGGGGGCCTGAAGGGGGTCTCTAGACCTGCATATGACCTGCAGCTCACCCTTGCCATAAACTATAGCCAACCATGAAAATGCACAGCTTGAGATTACTTTCAGTAACTGAAGCCCCGTATGTTGTCATAAACATAAGGGAGGTCACACTTCTATAGTTAAGCCTATAATTGCTGTCCCAAGACTGCAGTCCGTGGGAGAAATACAACATACCATTGAATTAAACTGTACTATGTAGTAGTACACCAGCCTTCTCCAAGCTTTTGCTCTTCAGATTTTGGACTACAGCTCTTGTAAGCCCCAGATAATATGGGCAGTGGTGAGGTATCATGAAAGCTGAAGTTCAAAACATCTATAAAGCACATGGCTGGGGAACATATGCCTTCCCATTCTCCTTCTCTTTCCCTCCTCACTCCTGTGCTTTCTGATAAAGGGAAATCACCTCCCAGATCACTTGCATGATCTTTTTCTTCAAATCTCTTTCAGTACCAAATATCTGAAAATCATCTTTGGGACAGCTCTTTAGTTTTCACATCTGACTGTACCTAATCCTAAGTAATAACTGACTAAAGATCACGCAATAATTATGGTTGGAAAACTGGAAGTCCAACCTGACTAGGATGTCAGAAAAGGAAAGGAAAGGCAAGGCAAAAAAGTACAAGAAAAAAAATCAGCATCATGTTGGTTATGTTTCACAGTTTACAGTGGGAGGATGCTACGCATTTGGAAAAATTGCCTTTCACTAATTTGACCACAGTGTAATACCGGGAGCTCAGAGAGTGCCAAAAAAGTCAAAACTCCCACTCATTAATGAACAAATGAAGCAACATCTGAACGTTATGACTCATCCAGGATACACTAACCTAAAAATGCAGCACTAAGTAAACACTTTTATGGATCAGTCTTTCAAAAAGCTTACTTCGCATTTTCTTAAAAATATGGAGAAATATGTTATTATTAGCTGTGGCCAAAATCTAATTTCTTCTACCTGTTTCTAGCAGTTTCTCACACTGAGTTACAAACATTTATGAAAATGTCCGCAATTCTCTACTGAAATATTCTTTAATGAAAGAAGTACATAAAATAACCAAAGCAGTTTATCTATAACAAATTTTAATGCAGAATCTTCTTAATATAAGCAGAACAACACTTAATAACAACAGCAGATTTACTCTGACTTTAAACAATAGCTCCTATTTATGGAGCAACTCAGAGGTAAGATGCATGATGCCCTGCAAAAGTTGTTAGATTGCAACTTCTAGCAGCCTGAGCCAGTATAGACAATAGTAAGGGATGCTGGGAATTGCAGACCAACCACATCTGAAGGGCCACATCATTCCCACTCCAGTAGTAACAAAATGAAACAGGGCAACAAAGCAAGCCTACCATAACTTGATTTGTTCATTATGTCTTCTAGTTGAATTACTACATTTCAAAACTATTTCCACTGCCAACTGTATAATATCCATACATTCTTAGTTATGTAGATAGCTAATAATAGTACATGACGTTTTACAAACATTATTAGCACATTCCTATCATTTGGTACAGATACTCACTTGATGATCTAATCCCAAGAGATATGCATTTTCATCTGCCATCCTGAGAGCTGAAACAACCAGATACTATAAGTCAAAACAAAATTGTAAAAGGACCTCCATCAATAAAACTCTGGGAAGGGAGAACAAACAATAAAATATAGGTTGGGGAAAAATCCAACTATACCTGAGAAACAATTTTCTTAAAAGTTTTTTATACTGCAACATCCATAAAGTTTTAAAAAAAGGGAGGGGGGGAGAGAGAGAGAGACAAAGAGAGAGACTATAGATGGAGACATCTATAGATTAAAACTATTCCTTTATTGTTATTACATTGATGTCACGGATTTTGTTTTATGTATTTCTGGAAGAAAGATGCCACAAACATTGTAACAAAACAGATTATTTCACTGACCAATAATAAACTAAGATGCCACTGGTTGTTGTGGGTTTTCTGGGCCTTGAGGCCATGTTCTATTAGTATTTTCTCCTGACGTTTCGCCTGCACCTGTGGCTGGCATCTTCAGAGGATCTGGTGGCATGGAAGTGAGACAGAGTATATATACTCTGTCTCACTTTGGCCTCAAAGCCCGGAAAACCCACAACTACCTATGGATTCTGGCCGTGAAAGCCTTAGACTTTAAGACACCATTGTCACAAACACTACTATAATGCTGATAAACCTGTCTCATTGCTTGAAGTTTTATTTATTAAACAAATCATTTGTATTTCTGCTTTAAAAAGGACAAAAGACACCACTACAAGGAATAACATAGGCTAATAATGGGTTAATGATGAGTCCCCAGGGATTTGCCAATTGCCTTCTGGGATTTGCCAATTAGATAGGATCAGAGCTACTGCAAAGTCAAGATAAAATACCACCTAGAGAAGCAGGCACTCTTAAAAAAATGATGAATAACTATATTCCTGCTTGTCTTCTGAAAAGTGAGCTAATTCTGGATGCAAAAAAGTCACACTGACAAAGAAACAGTTAAAATATACCTTTCTCTTCACAGGAAAGTGAGCAATAACTCTGACTGTAACAACCCATGGTGCTATCCCCAAGGGAAGCTTTTCTACATAAGCACAGTGACAGGGCACCTAACAGCATAGTAATGCTCTTGC
The DNA here is from genome assembly GCA_030412105.1 of Cyclura pinguis. Lineage (NCBI taxonomy): Eukaryota > Metazoa > Chordata > Lepidosauria > Squamata > Iguanidae > Cyclura > Cyclura pinguis. The sequence continues at coordinate 191,088,357 of CM059603.1, forward strand.
ACAACTTCCAGATCTTCCTAGCAGAATTAACATGCCACAACTAACATTTCAATCATGGCATTTGCATAGGAGAATGTCTTCATGGATTGTGTCCCAAATCAGTAAATCTCTAGTATCACTGGATGAATCAGATATAATTTGGGATGACTCAAATATGAGGAAAAGATGAATGCAAAATATTGCCTCTACTGAGAGAAGGGGGAAAACCCCAGCCCCCCAAAAAACACCATCCAAACTATAGACAGAATTCTAAAAAAGAACAATCTGTCACAGGCCATGTTGATATGTCCTGCAGCCCAATCCTAGCTATTACTTGGAAGGAAGATAATACCATTCAATGGGTCTTACTCCCATGTGAATAAACATAGTATTTCAGAATGATTTACTTCATCAAGTAGTTTGGCTGCTGTATATTGCACCAACTGAAGTTTTCAAATGCTTGTCAAAGGCAGCCCTATATAGAACAGTAATTCCAGACTGATGTGACCAAGATGTATATGACAATGGCCAGATCTATTTTATCTAAAAACAGCTCATACACTAATCCAGGCTGTGCAAATGCACTGTCAGTCAAGGCAGAATATCCAGAAGCAAGGGCAACTTGAAAACCATACTCAAGCTGTGGATTAACTTTGTCTTTCAAAGGTCACCCGTGAACCAACCTCCATTTTTCCTGGATTAAGCTTCAATTTGCCAGCCCACATCCAATCTATTACTACACTCAGACAATGATTCAAAGTATCTACTCTTCTGTAGTATCAGATGAACAGAAATGTATCCAGTAATGCTGATTTGTGGAAGATTCAGGACAAGCAAAAGGAAGGATTCCACCACACCTAACAGAATGAAACCACAGAATGTGGTGAGGTCCACTGATATACACGACTTGACTTTAAAAGAGGATTAGACAAATAAATGGAAGAAATATCAATGCCTGCTACTGTAGGTGACTTCGCTCCACCTTCAGCATCCAAGCACGCCTCTGACCAAAGTTACCAAGGAACAAGAACTAATGAGAACTACTGTTCTCATTCTATTTGTGTGGTATTGTAGGCTTCTGTGAAGAAACTATAAGAAATAGAACATTGGGCCTTTGGTCTGATCCAGAAAAGCTCTTCTTATGCTTTTAACAATATAGGCACACCCCATTTAACAAAACCCCTGAGTTCATTTTAAGAGAATCTTTTTATATTCCAGCTCCCCTTTTCTTCCTTGTCCTCTGTCTAGCTGCAAGTATTTTAGCATTATCAGCACGGTAAAGGAAGACCAGAGAAACACAGACTTTCAGTGTCAGGTTGCAGAAGTGTGTATTCAGTTAGCAATGCAAAAAAGGCTTGACCTGGAAAAGAATAAAATTCTACTGTAGCTGATCCTACAGCAAAACAGAGAGAAAAGGGGAAAGTAGATAGGTCTCCCTCACCAGCTACACCCAGCCTGTTAAAGCAGCAGACATCTGTAAGTCTGGCTACAATAATGGAAATCATAAGGAAAGTGAAGGATGGTGGAAAAAAAAAAAAAGATGGCTGAATGCATTTTGGAAGAAACTTTCACATAGTCTCTAGAAGATTCAAAACATCTGGTTTACATATGCATGGTTTACCTGACCTGATTGTTTCATTTCATATGTGCATATTGTTAGTTTTGGGTAAAAACTTTGACGAAGCATGTTGAACTGCCCCCTTTTTTTTTTGTGGTCAAAGAAATTATCTCTATTCTTTCCATGTTATTTCAGCTTCTGGTACCAAATTTTCTGTTAAAAATCTAATACCTAGGATTTCATCTGTTTCATTAACTGATGTATATACTCCTATATGCCTACCTAGCTTTCCTTGTACGCTCCAATGGTAGGCTCCAAATGTCAGCATTTGTTATTAGTAAATCCATTAAACTTTGTTTAAAACCTCATTTCACACACACACACACACACATACACACACACATAAAAATAAAAAAATAAAAATAAATAAATGGCACATGTCATCATTCTTGCTGTTGTTGTGTGTATTCAAGACATTTCCAACTTATGGCAACCCTAAGGCAAACCTATCACAGGGTTTTCACAGGGCTGAGAGTGTTTGACTCACCCAAGGTCATCCAGTGGGTTTCCACGGCTGAACAGGGAATCTATCCCTGATCTCCAGGGTCATAATCACATATTATGTATGAAATCCACATTGGGGCATGCTGTTACTTAGAAACAATCCAAACTTCACAAAACAGTTAGCAAGCTTTGAATGAGTCTTTGACAAGCTGGTTATAAAGTAAAGCAGTATCGTCAGTGAGCAGAGAAGAGGAGTGAGGAAAAAGCTGACATTATTTCTAATTCCATAAAGATTGCAATTTGTAGTAGCCTTAAGATACAGTATTGGAGAAACTGTGAAAACTTCATCAAATTAATTTTTGCCAAATAATAAACAGATCTTAGGCTGCACCAAAAGCTGCTGGGACAAAGTCTGAATCTTACTGTTAGACCTAAATACAGTAGATCCACTGAATCAATGAAGTTTACATATCCGGTAATTCCTCCATCAGCGACTGATTCACTCTGTTTGGGGCCAACCAATACAGAGGCTACTAAACTGGAGGCATGTGGGACTTCACTTGGGGCTACCAAGAAGATTCAGGCCCATGTTACCTCATTACTAAAAACAAAAAATCTAGTAGTCACCTAGTTTTGCTATAGACAGTTCTTGAACTACTTCTGCTATCCACTTCTGCCTCTTTCCTTCACCCTTTCTTTCACTCACTCCATTAGACGAACTACGCATACCTTCAGAGTTTTTGCAACACCATTTGCTATGTTAAAAAGGGTGAGTAATTAAGCAGGAAATATGGGTGCTTCCAGACAAGACTTCTTTTGAGAAACTACCCTTCATCATTCAAGCAATTTTATGGCATGATCCAGACAGTGATGTCTTCCATTTGTAACTCTCCCGTGTTTCGTCATCATTTCATTTGCTTTTTTTTCTAGGAAGGAAATAATGCAGAATTCCTTTTGACTGGTATTGCTAGCGTTCTTCCCTTGGAAAACCCATTTTTGCTAGTCCCTTGGTAAGGCCAGAATGTGTATCTTATTTACAGCCATCCTTAGCAGAAATTAATATCACAGCAGTGCTACAAGTTAAACAGTACTTGTCCTAATCTGGAGGGCAGCCAGGAAAAAAAATAAGGTAACAATTTATGAAGTTAATAATAAGCACTGAAGAACAAAGAGGACAGCGGTACAGTCACATACTTTACATCCAGGAACAATTGCTATTGGTGAACAGCTACTTATATTTCTAAACAAACACACATCTATTTTCTAGAAACTGAAAAAGCAATGTAAATCATCTTAAGACAATATTAAGATCTAAGCATAATCTGTATCAAAGGTGGATGAACCTTTGGTCCTCCAAACAGTTTTGACTTTCTCTACTCATATCCCTGATGATTGTCCACGCTGGCTGTGGCATCTGGGAGCTGACATCCAAGACATCTGGACGATCAAAAATTCCTCTCCCTTGATCTGCATAGTATTAAAATATTGCACAGTTTGTTCGAGGGATGCTATACACAAATACCATGTCATCCAATAATCAACATATTAAAATAAGGGCACTTCCGTATTTATATTTCTCATACAGACTTCAGATCACCCATCGTCTGTTCAGACATTACTCAGGACTGAAGGAGCTAACACCTGAAGAACTGTATTATAGAAACATTTTTAAAAAGAAACCTCCAACATGTCTCTTAAAGGCAAAGTAAGGAGAGAATGAAGTTAGAAACTATCTCTAGTAAATAGTTTTAGATTCTATATGCAATACAGAGTTGCAGCAGTTAGATAATCCCTTTAAATATCATTGTTTTGTGCTATTGAAGCCTTGGAATTGTAGTTCCACTTTCCTGAACTATAGGTCTGAAGCTCTCTGGTAGAGAATTCTAAACACCTTTCTGTCAATTCATAAATCCCAGGATTTTGTAGGACAGAACCAGGACAGTTAAAGTTGGTTTTAACTGCTACAATGTTTTAGAGTGGATTCTCTGTTAGTCAGTGCATATGAAACAGAAAAGTTGCTTTTTAGACTACAGCTTCCAGAATGCCTCAGCCAGCATGGCTGCTTGCCATGGTGACTGGGGGATTCAATGAGATGTAATTCAAAAAATTATCTTTTTTAAACTATTAAAATATGACATCTTATTACTGAACTAAAGGGTGTCCTTATAGGAGCAACTTCAGACTTTGTTTTATGGAGTAGCAGAAGTGCAAACTTCAGTTTGTTATAAACAGTGCTAAAAAGCATCATAAAAATTAATCTGCAAGACTAGACACTGGCTCCTATCAAGCTAACATGCAGGGCTGCTTAATAAACTAATTATCAAAACAACACCTAAGCTAAATACTAGATTTAAAACCGGTAATCTGTTAACGTGAAAATATATGAATTAGATTCTAAGTGAAGTGCTAAGCAAGACAAACAAACCTTATTTGTATACTCTTGACTAAGGATCATCATGTTTTGAAGTTTTATTCCACTACCCCAGATTTTTCACTACTTTAAGGGGGGAGATTCCACACGTTTCTTGCAAAAGTCTTTAATTATTAGATATTACTTGCATTCTTTTTTTTTTAAAGTATAGTTTTTACAGGACTCCACAAGGCAACTTTCTAAGTGGGGTCTGAATGCATGCTTGCCAGTATTAGAGGATTAGCTTATTTTCACAGTTAATTGCCAATTTTCCAGAGAAACCTGTTAAGCCAGGTTCACTGTACCTGCACAACACAGTTACTGATGAAATATATATCATTTAACTTTTCTGGAGAAACCGTGGTTATGGACTTCATAGCACTGTTAGTTTCTGTTCAGAACAAATAATACAAACAACCTCTGATTTGAATTTATATGTGATTTGGTGTAGTGGTTCAAGTATTAGACTACGACTATGGGATACAGGGTTCGATTACCCACTCGGCCATGGAAACTCACTGGGTGACCTTTGAAAAGTCAGTCAGTCTGCTTTAAAGATAAATCTTGTCAAAACAAACCCGTGATAGGTTTGCCTTATGGTGATATAAGTTTGAAATGACTTGAAGACAAACAACAATAACAACAGAAAGAAGAAAGCAAGCAAGCAAGCTAGCTAGCTTTGGGTACAATTCAACTGCAATAGTCTGTGACAGCATTTTGGTTTCAATAGCAAATGTGAGATTAGAAAAATATAAATGAATGCATAATTTTACTTATATTCACTAATGCAAAACATTAATGCTTGAAAACTCTTTATCATGTAGATATCGGAATGTTCCACAGTGGAATTATGCTATCTGAAAACAAACGCACACACAAAAACTTGTTTAACACAAATAGATACCATATCAACTTTTTTGGGCTACTGTTTCCCTGACCCCCTGTGGCCATGTTGGCTGAAGAAGTCTGGGAGGGGACGGGAGAGAGAGAGAGGGGGGGGGGATAAAAATAAATAAATCTTTTCTCCAGCCTCTGGCTACAGTTTTTAAACTGATCAAGCAACTGTGGTTGATCAAATCCAGCAAGTGAGTACATAACAGGGCATCAATAAAAGTATCTATATTCAGCTTAAGACATTGAAAATTAGTGCAAAATAATATTAGACTCATCGTAAGTTGCTATTATCAGAAAGAAAGCAGCCTCTAAGATATTTAATCTTTCATTCCTTACAATAAGCAAGAATTAAAAATAAACAAACATGCCCTTAAACTGTCTCACAAGATTCATACTTCCTGTCATCCATCAATCAGCTAAAGCTGATTATACTGATTACAGTCTGCAGCACTAATCAAAACTTGACTGCTTGTTTTCCTACTTATCTGACTCTCAAATATAGTGAGGACATTTTCCAGAGAAAGGTGTGACAGATTTCGCTTATCCATTACGGTTTTTACTTCAGCCTCTGTTACATTCAGATACAGTGTACTAACCCTAAACAGTTCTCTTAATAGTAGACCAGCACGGAACCCTTCTCCATCCCTCTCCCATCAATTTGATTAAGGATGCTTCCAATCAAAAGGCAGAGTGCATAACCTCCAATAGTCTTGGTTTGCTAAAAACATCCATGATTAATATCCTGCCATCCCACTTTTTCATTGTTTTTAAAATGTCCCAGTTCCTCTTTCCTCCTCCCTCTTTCCCCTTTGTCCTCAGCTCACTTCAATTGCTGCAAGCTGAGTTCAAAGTGCAAGAATAGTTTTCACTCAGTGAACACACCAGGGGCAGAGGAGATTACAGAGTGGAATCTTACCCTTCCCAGTAGGCTCAGGGTAGAGCAATCTGCTGCAGTCTCTCCTAGCTTGTGAGTTCTTCCTCATCACTAATTTTTGTCACCTTGACCATTCTGACCTTGCTTGGATACATGTGTCCTGGTTTTCCTCTCTGAAATATTGAGGATATGCAGTGTGTACACCTATTCTGTCTTACACTCTACAACATATTTCTTCTGGCAAGAAAAGCAAATAAATACTGAATTAGCAGTAGAGAGACAAAGAATATCAAACAAAGATATTGGCTGTACTCCCTGTAAAATTCTGTGTTTTAGGTAGGGCAATTGTAGGACAAAAACCTTTTTGGAAATGCCTGAGATGAAATCCTGAGACAGTTAAATACTGTTGCAAGCCTTACCAAGTTGCTGTATACAGTAGCTTTTCCATTTTTGCGAGGGTTCATGGTGCAGAACTCTCGTGAAAGTGGGAAAAATGTGAATGACCCCCCCCCGCATCCCCCTTCCATTCTCTTCTAGAGCTCCCCCCTCCTGTTCTTTTGCAAGGGCTGTCTTTTACTGTGAAATATCACGTATACTGACTACACATCCACAACAGTAATAATAATACTGATGATAATAATTAGTCCCACTGTATGGAGAACATCAACAGTCTGGTTTGTGTATTTTAATATGTCTGAAAGACTAGTGAGTACACATTGCTTTCTTTTGTTTTTGTTTTCGGCCATTTCCGCACTACACTCTTATAGTGCGATTATTCCACTTTCAACATCCTATGGATTCCTGGGGTTTACAGTTTCGGGAGGGGCCAGTCGGATTCCATAGGATGTTGAAAGTGGAATAATCGCGTTATAAGAGTGTAGCGCGGAAATGGCCTTCCTTATGACATGGTTATGTCAAAATGCCATTAATAACTGAAAAATCCTACAAGTTCTCCCTATCCTCTAGTACTACTAAAGCCTAGGCTATCATCAGTTTCCAAGCAAGTTGGCTATGCATTCTACTTTAGAGAGGACAATAATCTCTGAGAATGACTATGAGAGAAGATGGTCCCCTACTTGAAGACATCTTCAGTTTCAAGGGCTGCCCAGTCCAAGTCTGGACTAAAAACTGTAGAAGAAAAACACATAACGACAATGAGCAGAGGTCATTGGTTAGCTTTCAAGAGGGCACCAAAGTCCGCTGACCAGAGCTTTCCCCACTGCAGTGAAGTATATTAAATTAGAGTAATTGTGTCTAAATTTGTTTGCCTCTGTATACCTGTATCTTCTTTTTGCTAACAGATTTCTCCCCCCACAATTTGTAGTTAGCTATCCTATCAGTTCAAATATCATCCTGAGACTTTCATGCTGTATCTATAATACAATACTTTTCCCATGAAGAATATTTTAATATATATGTTACCTTTTCCTGGGGTCAAATCTGCTAGTATCCTGAGGGAGGCAGCTGTTTCAGGCAGCTGATTTGGGGTATCATAAACAGTACATTGCTAATTATTTAGTTTATAATTATTGGTTTTTTTTTTAAACTCTCCAGGAGATGTACTTGTAGGATTTTTTCCCCTCGACTTCCCAAATAATTTGGCCAGCCTTGGGTACTATGCATCTGAAGGGGATAAACATTTGCTGTTCTGCTTCAAGTGAACCAGGGCTGGAAAACTTTTTTTTTTTACATAAATCCAACAAACGGAACCATGAAACAAATACTACAAATCCCAAGGACCTACAAAATACACATGTTCTTACTAACTTCCGTGGTGGCATTCACTGCTTTTAAATGTAACCACCTTATTAGATAAAATTTTTAGCATCTATAGCATTATTAGAATTACCCAAAAGTGAACAAACTGTTATACTTTGGACATCAGGAGAAGATATGACTCATTTGAACAAGGGCTAAGAGTGCAGGACACATGGAAAAGCAGAAAAACTACAAATATCAAAATGTGTGCGCATGTCCATAGAAGGAGGGCTGAAGCATTGTAGGCAGAGCAGGTACCCAGAGTCCATACCAGGTCAGGGAAGGGAAAGGAAAGGAAAGGGAGGGGTCACCATCATGGCCCACTACTTCCTCTCTCACCCATCTCCTTAGAATCATAGAATCATAGAAATGTAGAGTTGGAAGACACCACACGGGCCATCCAGTCCAACCCCCTGCCATGCAGGAACACCCTCAAAGCACTCCCGACAGATGGCCATCCAGCCTCTGCTTAAAAACCTACAAAGAAGGAGACTCCACCACACTCCGAGGCAGCATATTCCACTGCCGGACAGCCCTGACTGTCAGGAAGTTCTTCCTGAGGTTCAGGTGGAATCTCCTTTCCTGCAGCTTGAATCCATTGCTCCTTGTCCTGGTCTCTGGAGTGGCAGAAAACAAGCCCTCTCCCTCCTCTACATGGCATCCCTTCAAATATTTAAACATAGCTATCATGTCCCCTCTTAACCTTCTCTTCTGCAGACTGAACATATCCAGCTCTCTAAGTCTATCCTCATAGGGCTTGGCTTCCAGGCCCTTCACCATTTTGGTCGCCCTCCTCTGGACCTGCTCCAGCTTGACCGTGTCCTTCTTGAATTGGGGTGCCCAGAACTGGACACAGTATTCAAGATGAGGTCTAACCAAAGCAGAGTAGAGTGGTACCAGTACCTGCCTCGATCTAGACACCATACTCCTATTGATGCAGCCGAGAACTGCATTGGCTTTCTTGGCTGCCGCATCACATTGCTGACTCATGTTCAGCTTGTGGTCTACTAAGACTCCTAGATCCCTTTCACACGTACTGCCATCCAGCCACGTGTCCCCCATCCTATATTTCTGCATTCCATTTTTTCTACCTAAGTGTAGGACCTTACACTTCTCTCTGTTGAATTTCATTTTGTTAGCCTTGGCCCAGCTCTCCAATCTGTCCAGGTCATTTTGAATGTTGATCCTGTCCTCTGGCGTATTAGCAACCCCTCCCAATTTGGCGTCATCTGCAAATTTGATGAGCATCCTTCCTTGGGTATGCGGGCGTATTGGGAGAGGGTTTGTGTGGTGCTGAGAAATTGGGCTGCAATCTATCCTTAGCTGGCTAGGCACTAGCTAGTAGAGGAGGAGAATGACTAGAGGCAAGTTTTTAAAGGGCTGCATGGCCCGACTGGAGCTGCTGAGAGGGAAGGTTCTCTAGAAAAGAGGCCCCTGAGCTGGGTTTGAGAAGCTTGCAAATAATCAAATCCGTGAAAGTTAAAGCCATAAATGTGGAGGGGCAACTGTACAATGCTTGGCAAGGTAGAAGGCAGTAGAAAAAGAGGAAGATCATAGTACAAATGGATGGACTCAATCAAGAAAGCCATGACCAAAGCAGGGCTGTTGATTACTTGGGTGACTTGTAGATCTGTCATTCATATGGTGGTCATAAGTCTAAGTTGATTTGACGGCAATTAACAACAAACAGCAGAGAGAGCTAATGCTGCAAATCTGCACACACTTACTCTAGAGTAAGCTCCAGTAATTCTAACAGGATTTACTTCTGAGTAGACATATTTAGCATGGTAAATATGGCATGAGGATCAGAGGTCCCCCACTGCTATTTTGCATCAGGTTTTTATTCTTACAACAAGACATGTGAGTTAAATTGTTACTTTGCAGGTTTGTGCCTTAATACAAACATGGTTATATAAATAATAATATTCGCATAACATGGTTGTAATAACAATAACACAGAAATATTGTTATTTTTGCACTGAGGGAAATTCAGTTCCCAGAAGAGCAAAACTTGTCTGATTTATTTTTTAGCCTGCAAACCAACTAGTTTATGATAATGCAACTGAAACTTCTCGATTGAGTGTCTGAAAAGCCTACTGAAATATTGAAAATAAAACATCTCATGTATATATTTACTTGTCTGAACTATTTTTTTCTGTCTGTTAGTCACAAGAAAAAAACAAAAAGAGTTATATAGGGCACTAAATCTCTTTCCCATGGGTATCTCGTGCATGGACATCTATCTTGTTATTTATACAACACAGATCCTAAAGGTCACAAAGAAATAATTGATTGCATATATTATCTTTACAGTTTTAAATGCTATGAGTTTAAATCAACAATACACATTATCAAGATGCTAACTTTTTCATTTGGACCAAATTATGTGGTTTCATGTTATTACAACATCATTGTGGAATACCTTCAGGCACTTTACGCAATAAGAGCAAAAATAAAATAAAATAAAATAAAAAAATTGAAAACACAGAAATGTTTATATTTCACTAATGAAAACAAGTCAGCACAAAAGCAGTATTTTTTTGGATAAGGTTTCTGAACATATATTTTGGCACTGACATTAGAAGCACAAAATGCAGTTGGAAGGAGCCCTAAACCAACAGTTTGCTTAATTAAGTAATTTCTGGTTGTATATCATTGCACATCACTAAGCTAGGAAAAGAATGGTGACTCTTCAGTTATACATAATACGGGTAATGTGATGATCTGCTTGCTTCAACTATTGCTGGACTTGCTACAGGAAAAGGCAGACAGTATGTCATCAGTACTGATTACACATAGGCAAAATAAACAATTTTGCATACATTTTTCTGCAACATTACACATTAAACTATACCTCAATTATCTCTTTCAGATAATTACAACTTCATGTAGAATATTAAGTCTAATATGTTTGACTTATATTTATTAGATTCACTGAAATCTGAATTTAGATTTTCTAAGAAGTAAAAGATGATTAAGATGCAGATAATAACTAGCACTAATATTTAAGGAGCTTCTTGATTTTCAGATGAAGCATATGTACTGGGGCATAAGAAGAGAAGACAACAGAATGGTGAACACGAAGAACTTGGAGATTTTGGAAAACTCTTTATCTACCAGCTGTAAAACCGGGAAGCCTATCTCCTATTTTTTTTAAAAAAAATCACTATACAATGTTAAAACAAAGTTACCTAAAAAATTTAGCACACAGGAAAGATTTTAGGAATATAATTTCCCAGATTAGTTATGCATTATTTAAGCCTGTATTTTTTCAGGTCTTTCCTTCTAAACTTGCCTGTTTTGTAAAACTTGCTGCAAATTCACATCTATGTAGTATCCACAGTTGGGCAACACTTTTATTGCAACCAACCAAATGCTGCAAACAACTATTCAAGCTCTGTGTTTTTCAAAACTTTTTACCATAGACAAAAAAAAAAACCACCCCTCTTTGCCAGAAAATCAGAGGATGCGACTGTTGCTGTCAAACATGAAAGTTTTCCCCCTGCTAAGCTAAAAATTCACAATTTAAAATGTTGAACAAACCACTCTCAAGTTCATAAACAAACATCACTCTAGATAAAATTCCTCATCAGACCATTTAAAATACAATAAATTTCATTCAGTGGTTATATATTTCCCTTAAAGAGAAAAGAGAAAAAAAGTCATACTTTTTGCGAGAATCCTGTGAAAATGGTCTTTGGAGGTATTTAAAGTATTATGTGTCAAATGAGGTTACAATAACTGGGGTTTTGGCTTAATAATCTTCTCAAGCCAGTTTGTTATTTTTCAGTTGATATGACAAAGCAAGTAACACAGAGTTGGTCTTGACTCTTTCAATAGTAAGGGGGAAAAAAAGAATTGGTTTGTATGTTTTTTATACTCCCCCTGCTTCTCCTCACATAATGCCACATTTCAGACATTCATTTCATATGTTACCTCAATAAACTTTACAACAGCTGCATAAAGTAGGTATTATTTTGATAGGGCGAAGCAAAGGCAGAGTACAGGCAACTGTGGCCCTTCCAACGTTTTTGGCCTTCTCTTTTCCCTAACCAACAGTGATAGTTTATGAGAAATACAGTTCCACAACATCTAGAAGCCAACACTTGCCCATGTTGGAACTAAGACTACGGTGGCTTTCCCAAGTCCACCTAATGAATCTGTGGTGGGGAGGGATTTCAGCTTAAGACTTTCTATCTTACAAGACTGTTCTATACCTTAGATCATCACACACTAACTTATGTGTACATAGGCATCTAAAGATCTGGTAATTTCACAATAGTATCATAGATCCTTCTTAGCAGACATACTCTGGGCTGTGGAACACAGTGTGCACCAGATCTTCTAATTTACTCCACAGATATTCTTAATATAGATATAAGCACTTTTAAGCCTCTTTGTCTGGATATGTAGAACAAACGGTACAAAGGTGCTTTTTCATTGAGTATAACACCTATATTCCCAATAATATTATAGTGAGTCTAAAAAGCTCTGATTTGAAAATACCCAAAGCAGATTACCATTTTTCATCTTGTCACTGCAAATTAGAAAGCAAACAACTCTTTTTGATATCATTAAATGAGTCTTCAAGGAAAAGAAATATTACAAGGATGAATTACAAATGGCCTTCTGGAGAAACTAAGTACAATAGTCCCAAAGTGCTACTTACCTATACAAAGGTATGTAAAGAATATTCACAAATGTTCTCTCACCCTTGGCAAAAAAGGGTATCTCAACAGGTGTAGACATTTACTTAAAGATTTGCTCAGCCACTGCGACTTCTCACTATTAGACTTTTTTTTTTTTTATAAACCCTTGCACACATGCAAAACAGCATTTTTCACAGAAATAGTGTATTTTGTATTAAAGACACTGCCTGAGACCCTGCGTGGGAAAGCCAGATACAAAGATATACTTATGATCTATATCCTGAGCTGGTAACCTCAATCCATCTCAAAAACTAGGCAGCCACACCAGTCAAAGGAGTTCTGTGGCACTGGTGCATGGAGTACTAAAGGATGACATGTCTACCCCTCTCCCACCAATGAGCCACAGTGCAATGAGCTTCAGCAGGGATCTGATTAGATGCTTCAGTGTTAAACGGGAAGCCAATGTACAAAAGAGAGCATGCATACAATATGATGCAGGAGAATTCAGTGATGACCAGGCAGATTGGTGGGTAAAGAAGAGAAATAGAATATTCAAAAGGTATATTGGCTGCAGAATTGGATCTGCATATGACCGCTCAAAAACCTCTGTGCACACGTATATCCTTGAAAGCTCATGCAAAAATAAAACCCAGTTAGCCTTAAAAGTGCAAACTGATTACACAACTAAATTCTTCCAGTGGTACCAGCCATTTACTGTATATACTTGCGCATAAGCCAACTTCATGTATAAGTCAACAGCAGATTTGGGAGCCAAAATTATGAATATGACCTGTAGATAAGTTGAGGGTCATTTTGTGGAGAAGGGAAAGTGCCAGCACTGCCTCAGGGGGCCAACTGCCCCTGGCTGCTGCTATTGTCCCACACAGGCGTTCAGAAAGGCCAGAAGCACACTGTGGTGGAAAGAATCAGTGCTTCTTTTAGGTTCTCCTGGGATGGGCTAAGCTCTTGATTCTTGCCATTCTACTCAAAGAAGGGAATGATTCCTTTTTCGATAAGAGTTAAGGGACAGTACTTACACTGACCCATGGATAAGTTGACCCAGGTTTTGGGGGTTGATTTTTTTTAACTAGAACTTCTACACTTACATGTGAGTATATACAGTACTTCCAGAAAGCTTGTAAACAGGACATGAAGGCATCTGCTCCAATGTTTATCTCCAACCCATTTACTACACAGAGCCATAATAACTTTGTCTATTAAAAAGAGACGAGACAGACTGATAGAAGACAGGCCTGTTAGTAGTCATTATAAATAATGCAGTGAGGAAGCACGCTCTTGACTTAATCATGCCCAGAGAAGGCCATACTTTCATAACTTGCTTATGACCACTCAAAGGCATTTGATGGGATACTATTTTAAGAAAATTTTGCTGGACTATGGCCTCTTTCTATAAGTACTATCATTATGTACTGGCCTCCCAACTCTAGGGGTTTCTGGATGAAACAGATTATCTAGATCTATTTTAATCTGATTTCAGGCCTGGCTATAGAACCAAGACAGTTTTGATTGCCTTGGTGGATGACTTATGCAGCAAAAACAACAGCGGGAGGGTGTCCTGCTGGTTCTGCTGGACCCCTCAGTAGCTTCTGATACCATCAGCCATGGTATCCTTCTGGGTTGCCTTGGTGGGATGTGACTTAGATGTACTGTAGCTCCATTCTTACTTGGACTGGCAGCGTCAGAAGATGGTGCTCAAGGACATCTGTTTGACCCTGCTGGCTATTGGCCTGTGAGGTCCCTCAAGGTTCTATATTATCTCCCACACTATTTAATATGCACATGAAACTGCTGGGAGAGGTTGTCCATAGTTTTGAGGTGCAGTGCCATCCATATACAGACACCCAACTCAACTACTTCTTTCCACTCCAATCCAAAGAGCTGTTCTGGTCCTAAAGCAGTGTCTGTCATAAGTACTGGACTGGATGAGGGCAAACAAATTGAAAATTAATCCAGACAATACAAAGATACTTCTGGTCAGTCAAAAAAAAGGCAGATCAGAGAATAGGGATTCGATCTGTGCTAGATGGGGTTACACTTCCTCTGAAGACACAGGTTCACAGTTTAGGTATATTCCTGGACTCAGCTTTGTATCTGGAGGCCCAGGGTGCTGCAGTAGCTAGGAATGCTTTTGCACATTTAAAGCTTGTGTGCCAACTGCACCCTTCCTTGAGATGTCAGATCTGGCCATGGTGGTACTTGCCTTAGTTACATCCAGTTTGGACTACTATAACACGTTCTACTTGGGGCTTCGTTTCAAGAGTGTTTGGAAACTTCTGCTGGTTCAAAGAGCTGCAGCCTGACTGTTAACTGGGGCTGGTTATAGAGACCATACTAGGCCCCTCTTGAAACAGCTCCACTGACTGTCTGTTTGTTTCTGACCACAATTCAAAGTGTTGGTTATGACCTATAACGCCCTATCTGGTTCAGGTCTATATCTTCCTGTATGACCCAGTCTGGGCTTCAATATCATAGGAGAAGTCCTTCTTCCAGTTCCACCATCATCACAGGCACAGTTGGTGGGAACGCAAAAGAGGGCCTTCTCAGTGGCTGCCCCTAGACTCTGGAACTCCTTTTCCAGGGAGGCCAGAATAGCCCCCTCTTTGTTGTCCTTCTGGTGGCAGGCAAAGACCTATTTATTCAGGCAAGCATTTTAACACAGAAAGTTTTTAAAAAATCAGCTAGAGGGTGCTGTTTTTTTTAATTGCTTTTAAATCTCTTTTTAGCTGTTTTAATTCTTTTATAGTTGAATCCTGTTTTAATATATACTATTTATATGTTTTAAATTGTATTATTTTAATATGTAAGCTACTCTGAGGCCCAACATTGGGCTAAAAACAGAATATAAATAAAGATCATCATCATCAACTGTCAATACATAGAAATGCAACCTTGTTTTTTTATGGGGCATATATCTATACAAGGCAGGAAGTTCCAGGTCATAGTGGATTTTTGCAGTACAGTACCTCACTAACACATACCTTAGACTACTGTGCACCATTGGCTGAGTAGAAAACTGAAGGATGTATAATAGGCCTTTCGTTTGGCTCCTTGCTAATTGGTTTGGAAAATCAGCCTTGTAAACCAAATTACTATGCATGATAAAAATGAAAAAGAGAAGAATTATCTTAGCTGTCAAAGTCTTAGTCCAGATTTCCCAAACATTCACATGTTAGTACTAGCTTCAGTTGTGTCTTTTGTGTTTTTTTCCACCTATTTTTAAAATTTGTTTTATAAGGAGCCTGTGGATTTCTTTTTAGGAAGATCATAAAGGTGTTGTATTATGAAATATACTGTTGAACATAAAGAACGCACACTAAGTTTAATTTTCCCATACGTTTAAACATTTGGATATTACAGGTGGAGATGGTGAAATTTTGTGCTTTTGATCTTGCCTTTGTTGAAAAGACCCAAGAAGAATTGACAGGGAGAAAAACCCATGTAAATGCTTTTTACCAGAAGGTCTTTTAGTAACAGACATGATACTGGCTGCAAAACTGACACTGCAGAAACTGGGAAATTCTAAAATTGCATAATATTACGTATGTCAGTTGACAACATCTGTCATTAATTTTTTAAAAAACACACTAGTGAATATCCATAGAAGCCTTATTTTACTAAAAGACAACTAAAGAAAACTTCATATTCTAATCTTGCAACTCAGTACAGAGCAGCTATGGAGAAACAAAAATGAAGAATTCAAGCTACACTGACACATTGCATTCAGGATACAAACCTGTGAAATAGCAATACAACTCAATAATTACTTCTCTCCCTGTAAGGATCACTTCACCCCACCATCAAAACATGTACATGCAACCTTTTTCAGAAGACCACATAAATGAGCATAGTAAGTTACCTTTCTATTTCTTTTCACAATACACTTTTACAATATTTACGTGGCAAATTTAACTCGTTTTATTCCTGTATCTCCCTGATACCCACCACAAGCAACCCAGAGGACTCATCCACAAAGCTTCTACATTCCAAAGCAAATCTCAACTAAATGCCTGAAAATTTAACAATCATAACAGTCAACATTTAAGGACTTTCTGTCCTTCTACATCTGTTCTATCTTGGTTTTCACCTGCACAAATTACTGATTTTTCTCAATTTATACAGCACATGAACGGTACAAGTTAGAATCTAAACTGAAGCCATTTCTTCATTACACTGTTATAATGCTATGATTCCACTTTCAACATCCTATGGAATCCTGGGGTTTGCAGTTTAGAGAGGAGCATTTAGAATTCTCAGCCAGAAAGTTCTTTGGTCTCAGCAAACTACAAACCCCAGAATTCCACAGGATGTTGAAAGTGGAATCATAGCACTATAACAATATAGTGCAGAAATGACCTGAAGCTGTTAAACAAGCACATCATGATACACCACCACAATCTGGATATCAAGAGGTGAAAAATAATGTTTTAACAGCCTGATTTATGTATGTTGTACTAACTGCGGTTTTTAAAAATGTCATTTGTTTTCCAGTAGTGTGTTTTCGAAATATGTCAAACAGGCCTTTAGTACTTTTACCAGTCATTGGCCTTACAATTAGACACCGCAAACTTCTCTCCTCAGTGGGTACAATTCTTAACATGTTATTGGAACTCAAATCCAGCTGTAAGTCAGACCCCTTGAGAGTTAAATTATTTTCTCTTCATCTCTCTCGACATGATCAAAACCCTTCTTTGCTTAATTACTTAATACATTTGAGATTTGGTTCAGATCTGAACTTTGGCTGAAAGACACACTCGGCCTGATTTGCATTGCTACCCAACCCTCAACCAGTGGTTACTTCCCATAAGTGGGGGAAGGAGCAGAAAGAGATGTACTGCAGGGGTTGAGATGTGTTTGGCATTGGGTACAAAAGGATTTGATGGTACAATTATCCTAGGCATCACAACTGGAAAAGGGCACATCCACATTAACAAACTTCACATCTAACTGAGAGAAAGACCAATGAACAGCAGACACTCCACTGAATATTTAGTACCTAGCCTTCTCTTTGCACTGGCAACTCCTTGCCCCTAATCCCTGGTAACTGTGATTTAAGTGCAGTAACTCTGTAGTGTGTTGAAAGGTAGTTTGCATGGACACGCTTTTAGACTGATTCACTCTAAGATTTCTGTACCCCGCAGTGCAGAGACAGCACCCACTCTACCACAAGAACGCCATTATTCAAATACTACCTGCCTTGATGGCACTGAAAAGATCCTATTTTTCTTAAAACAGTTCAGAAGAGCAAAATATTAAAATGCTTCTTTTTGATTTTGCAATTTGAAACTGCCTTTTCTATCCCTTTTCAGCCCAATGACAAGGACCTGCTCTTGCTTCCAAAACAAGTATAACGTTTAAGTGAGAGGGTGTTGCCAATATTCCACCTGGCAGAGCTCCTATGCCCACTGCGACAAGCCATCATCTAATGCGTGAGGCTGTTCCTTGAACAGAGAGGAAGTGGTGGGGAAGAGTTTTCATCAGTTGAGCATTACCCTTTTGACATCAGTGCACAATACACACAGGGCCTAAGTACTCTAAAGGAACCAGATCCCATCTGATCTTAGAAGCTAGGCAAGGTCAGCCCTGGTTGGCACCTGGATGGGAGACCATCAATGAATACCAGTGCTGTAGGCTATATTTCAGAGGAACTGGCAAAACCACCTCAGAGTATCCCTGGACTAAGAAAATCCTATGAAACTCATGGGGACGCCATAAGCAGAGAGGCTACCTGAAGGCACACAGACATGCATCAAATACACAGGAGCCTTGGCAGAATTAAAAGGGACTACTTGCGGGGAGGCACCTCTGAAGGAAGGCCTTGCCATGTGTGCCTCTATCCAAGTCCTTACACCACTTTCGTACAGGAGAAGTTGTGTCTTGTTAGGCTGAAGAGGAATGAGGAAGTAGAAAGGGCTGCTGAACACTTAAGGTACACACAGAGAAGGCAGAAGGAGAAAATACAGAACTCATCACTTCAACAATAATTCCCCAAAGGTTCAGCCAAGTTAAGATCTAAATCTTAAATTAATAATAATGCCCACCAAGTTTGAACGCTTTCTCATTGTGACTTACGTTTACTTCCCCCTCCTCCTTAAGTGCAAGTTCGCAATGTAACTTGTGTAAAATCAGCATCGGCAAAAATCCTTTAAGAAGGGGGAGGCAGGGGGAGAACTTGTGTGGACAGCTCCTTAAAGATCCACAGATGCACCGCGGCTTTCCCTAAGGTTTCACGAAGTTCACCCCCTCGGTCCACCAAAGACACAACAACAAAGCTGCCAGTCTCGACAGCGCGACAGATCTTTTCTCTGAACCGGCCGGAACAGAAACAACAGAGATTACAGTTTTAGAGAGAAACAACTCCTCTGAGATTACCCAAAACACATCCTGTTTTCAACCCCTTCTCTCCCAACTTCGTAACATTCCCTCGTGGCGCCAAAGCGCGCGCGGCACCCCGGGGGGCCTCCGGGCCGTGGGAGCGCAGCGCCCCTCGCCACTATCGCCTCCCCGGCCTCACCTCAAGACTGGCAACAGTATTCCTTGGCTCCGAAGTACCCCAGGGGGAGGAAAGAGAGTGGAACTCAAGTCGACCACGAGGGGCTTCTTTGGCCGAAAGCGGCAGAAAATACAAGCGTAAACCCAGAAGGAAGAGGAGGGAAAGTCGTCCCAGTCGGTCAGAAGAGCGCCATGTCAAACCACAACGGGGCGAAAGGGGCTTATTCGCCGTCGTCACCAGGAACTGCCTGTTCGCGAGGCACCGCTTTGCCTCCTCGTCGTGTGAAAATGAAAACAAGCGGGAAAAAGACGAGCAGCGTGGTGGGGGCGGGGGGAGGAAGGGAAGCCTCGCGCGCCGTCACGCCTCGAGGGTCTGCGCGGGCGTCGCTGCCCTCCCGCGGCGCCCGCGGCCTCCCCGGCTCGCCCCGGTCCGCCGGCCCGCCGGGCTGTGTCTCCGCGCGCGCCCACTTCCCCCCGTCCGCTCCCGCACCGTCGCCTCCTTTCTCCCTCCCTCTCACTTCCTAGCTGGAAATTCCCACTGACGTTTTGAGAACGGCGGCGGGGGAAGAAAAGAAAGAGCCGCCCGAGGCAGGGAGGGGGTGGAAAACGGCCGCCACCCCCGGGAGGGCTGGGTGTCTGCGGGGCAGGGACGCGCCCAGACTGTGCAACTCTCGCTCCTCGGCGTGTGTGCGTGTGTGTTACTCGGAAGTAATTCGTCACTGGGTCGATCGGTTCGGGCTTGCTTTACCCACCCTCTTTTTTTTTCTTCCATAAAGCATGTGCGCAGAACGATCGGTGCCGCAAAGCACCCGGGCAGAAAGTAATAAATAAATAAAAAAAGGGTGAGGGTTATGAAGCACTCTTTATTTCACATTCCCCTTATCGAACCCAGCTTTGTATACTTTTTGCTACCCGTTTTCAGCAGCTCTCTGGGCCTTTTCCGCATTAGACTGTTATAGCGCTATTATTCCACTTATAACATCCTATGGAATCCTGGGGTTTGCAGTTTAGTGGGGGGGGGGCCGGCGGGCTTTAGCATTCTCACCCATAGAGCTCTTGGATCTCAGTAAACTGCAAACCCCAGGATTCCACGGGAGGTTGAAAGTGGAATAATAGCACTGTAACAGTCTAGTGCGGAAATGGCCTTGATTGCGGTCTTGTAACCCGCGTTCCTCCTTTAAGGCCATTTTCGCACTAGACTGTTATAGTGCTGTTTGCAAACCCTAGGATTCCATAGGATGTTGGAAGTGGAATAATAGCGCTATAACAGTCTAGTGCGGAAATGGCCTAAGTCACAACCTGTCGCGGAAAACCATACAACTTCTTCAAAGAGGCAGGTATAACAGGACAATTTATAGCCTGATCCTGAGTCTCATAGAGTTCAATAGGGTGTATCTTCCGGTCAGCCCAGGTGTGGCTTTCCAGAAATGGCTGGGGTATAACTGCCAGCAGCCCTAGCCCACATTCTGAATGGTGAGGAATGCTGGGATCTGCAGTCCAGCAACATTTTAACATTACCAGTTCCCCATGACCTGGGGGAGTTAAGTAATGGGTCGACCTATCAAACGATCTCTCTTATTTTATTTATTATTTATTAAGCTGCTTTTAAAAAATTGTAAGTTTTACAGTTTTTATGTTTTTAATTTTTTTTTTTTAGTTTTACCTTTTTAATGTCTTTGTTTTAAATGTTTTAAACCTTTTGGAAGTTTTGGGTCCCACTTTGGGAGAAAGGCCAACATATAAATACAATAAATAAAAAAAAATTAAAATGTGATTTAGGAAACCTAACATGGTGAGGCCTCATTTAGTGAACAGATGGGACACTACCAAAAATCTCCAGGTAGAGTTTTGAGAGATTCCTGACTGAAAACCAGGCACTTATGCACACCAGACAATTATTACAATTTTAACTGTGATGGTTCCATCCAGTGGAGTCTTGGGGCTTGTAGTTTAGTGTGGCACTAGAGTGCACTGGCTGAGAATTCTAAATGCCCCTCCCTGAACTGCAAATCCCAGGATTCCATAGGATGGAACTGAGCAGTTAAAGAGGACTAGTAGCATTATAAAATTGTGCAGTGCCACTGGGCTCTGGGAGAGCCACTGCCAGCCAGAACTGACTGTTGGGCTACATGGACTAATGCTCTCACTTGAGTGTAAAGTAGCTTTTTATATTCCTATGCTTGCAACTTGCAAGGAATTTTTTTGCAGGAGTCACTAATGTTAACAAGTGGAACCATGTAGAAAAGTGGATATACAATCACTCAGGTTTTTATTATAGTTGCATCTTCTGTGAATCAGGGATATCCATCATGAGTCTTCATTAAATTGTGGCCCTCATCCCAAATTTATTTTCCATTGAGCAGTAAACATTAGGTAACTCCTCCTTCCACCCTTGCCTCTCACATTTCAACCTCTGCTTTACCTGATTCCTTTGCTTTCCTGCTTCTGTGACGGTAAGGCACTAAGTGCATATTGATATGCTGCTCGGCAGCCTCTTTCCTGTAGCTGAGAGGAAATTCTGTTTAGGGTAATACACTAGGTGAGAATGTGAGAGATCTTCTCTACTACCGCTTCCTGATGGTGTAGTACTAACTGGTATTAGTGATGTCATACCAAGGAAAAAAACATGACTTTAAAGACTTGGGGGTCTAACAGATTTTTTTACAAATCCATACATTTGTATATGGTTTTAAGTTGTTCTAAATGATTTTAATTGTTTTTAAACTATTGTGTTTTAACTTGTTAAATTGTTTAGTATGTTTTCATTGGCTTAAAGTTGTTTTTACTATGTTAAATTGGTCAAGTGCATTTTATTGCATGCCACCCTAGATCTTTAGATGTAAATATTTATACCTAATGTCGTGATATAAATGTATAAATATTAAATATAAATCTGTAAATAAACAAACAACTATTTTAATCTTCTCCGGCATGTTCTTTCTTTTGTTCTTAGACAAGTTTTATTTTCAATACCAGCATACTAGTCATGAAAGTTAACTAGTTAATAAGTGTGTCAAAGCTTAAAGAAATTCATCATACTGGACTTGAAAAGTAATTTTTTGTCTGCAGTTCCTAGAATCCTGCTGGACTTTTTGAAGGTATCCTCAGTTTACAAGCTTGAAAGCATACCAGAGGGTTGTGCCAATGAGTTTTTGTGAGAAAAATTCTTTCAGATTTCTGGATATGTTTAGAACAGTGCCAAATATTGCAAAAGAACAATCTTAGAGCATTTCAAATAAAATCAAAACATTAATCATTTCATATTAAATCCTTCATGCAGAAAGGTGACTGCTTAAAAATGTATGATAAAACTGCATGATTCCCTGATATAAAAGCAGTGATGGGAACTATCTAGTTAAAGTAAAGCAGACGTTTCCTAACCAAAAAAGGTGACTTATATAAATTTATTTTTAACTTAAGTTGGAATTTCAGCATGAACTTAATTCCAAGATGAAGTTTGTAATTCATTTAATGAGAGATAATGCTAATGAAGATAACTGAAAATATCTCCTACTCAGCCTAAAGTAGATCTAAAACTATTCTAGATCCAGTTGAGAAATCATATATACATGGGTGCCAAATTATTAATTTCTCCATTAGGTAGCTTAATATATGCAAATAGATACAGAAATCTGTTTACTGTAATTCATAATAGGATTAGAGTTAATTCCAACGTTAAAGTATTTTAAACTAACAATAATGAAAACAGCTTGGAAGTGCATTCAGACAGTTGTCCTGAATTCTACACCACGCACAACAAAGGGGCTCTCCATCCAACCCAGGGAACAAATTTTGAAGCTCTTGATCCTGGTAAGGTCCCTGTGAGAATCAGTCATCTAAAGAAAGGGGAAAGGGAAGGAGGATAGATTACAAGAGAGGGAGCAAGAGAAAGCAAGAGAATGGGGTTTGAGTAGGGTGGATGAACAATGGGTTTTCAAAAATTCATGCAGCTGTTTCCTTGTCTTGAAAGGTCAAAAGGTCAAAGTAGGGTGGGGGCATTTTTCACCTTAATTTTGGTAAGATTTTCATGCAGGTATTTCAATTAAATTTAAATGGTAATTAGAAACATAGAATTCCCTCCTTTCTAAGGTGATTAAATTAGACATGTTAGCACAATAATCAATAAATGAATTAATCCCTTTCTACTGACTTTCCCAGATCTACATAAAAGTATCCTTGTGAGTTTACCCCCTACCATGAAAATATATCCTTTAAAAATGTCCTGGGCAATTCTGGCTCAGGCAGAATAATTCTTACCCCCACTCCTGCCCTTTACTCTTTGCTTGAAGCTCCACAGCTATGTGCACATTCTTAAATCATTTTCTTTCTTCTCTTTTAATGAAGATCACAACCAGCAACCCAGAGCCTAAGTTGAGCATTACTGCTCAGCTGTGAGAAACTCATGTCACCTAGTATGAAAAAAAACCCCTGCATATTATATTATGAGCCTTCTCTCACCTGCCCTTGTTGAATGACAGTTAAGTAGTGGGGCTTAAAAGGAAACTGTCAGATGCAAAATTTGAAGTACAGCTTTTGCTGAAGTTCAATATGCATGTCTAAATAATTTCTCTTTGGCAACTGAATGCTCATTTTCAAACAGCTTATCTTGTTTCCATCTAATTTTGATTTTTCAGCACTTTCGTTATTTCTAGTTCAGATGCATTTCATACTCCCTTGTTATTTTTTAAACAATAAAAATGATAAGGTTTTCTGTGGAAATGTATCTTTGTCACCTGTCTAAAGGTCTCTCCTTTCTAGTTATACTGATACATTTGCGATATACTAACATCTACTAAATATTTCACATGAAGAGGATGAGGAAAATCTGATGTAAGTTTTAGCAAATTGTTATTCTGAAAAACAAGACAACAATAATCTACTCTGCTTTACTCAGGTAAAGCAGAGTCATTTTTGAGAAAGTCAGTGGGCTTCTGTGGGCTTATGGAAAATTCAATGTGAAAATGAAAATTCATTCAACTTGAAAATGAAAAATAATACTGATACATAATTTAACATGCTTCACATATTTCTCATAAATAAGCCTATCATTTAACTAAATGGAAATATTTAAGGTTAACTCAAGTCAAATAGTGCTAGATTTTACCTTCAACTAGTCCAAATTTTCATCAACTCTTCTTGTGACTGCGCAGTTCAAGACTAAACTGAGGAGCTACCCATGAAATTGAGAAGGTTTCCCTCAGAACATGTTGATTTACCAGAGATTAAACAGGTGTGTGTGTGTGTGTAAGACATCAATGTCAGTAACATTTTAAGTGTTTGGAAATGTGCAAGTGAATTTAGCCTTACTTTGTATAAAACTTCTGCACAAGGAAGCATTTTCAATTTGTACACCCACACAGAACGAAGAGGAAATGGAGAGGGCAGAATATCTTCCTATGCAAAGACGGTTGCTTGAAAAACCCTCTACCCGTATTAATGAGCTTGGCAATAAAATAAAGACTGCTGTTATTGGCACTGCCAACATCTGCACAGTTGTCAGGGCTGGTTTTAGCTCCTGGTAGTGGCAGGCTCTTCAAGATGTCTTCCTCTTAGTCAGCACCTCCATTTGCTTGTCAGATCGTCACTGAAGAAGGGAAAAGACACGCCATTACTGCTTCTAATACTCCATGCCAGCACCAGCTGTTGCTTATCTCTTCAGATCAGTGAATGTGTGATGAAGATGGCAAACAGCAGCCTCTCTTCTCATTCAATTCCTTTCCCCTTATGTGGAGCAATCTGGGCAAGCCAGTAAGCAATGTTGAGGAGGAAAGAGAGGAGCTGTCGCTGCTTGTTAATTTAATCAATCTAATGTTGGGTGGCAGTGAGGACTGGGCCAAAGAGAACCACAGAGAGAGGTCAGGCAATGCCTAGTATTGCTGCTGCTGCTGTTCCTCATTGCCATCCCTGCTTGCAAACTTGGGAGTGGCAGCAGTAATGGATCAATGGTCAACAAACAGGTGTTCCAAAGGTGCTGGACTGGCATATTTCTCCAAGGATGCTGCATCTACAAGACACTCCTATTCTGCAGATAAATTTTCTATTGTTTTATCAACACCACTTATGAGAACTAGATAGTCAAGGCCTTGAAAATTTGTGCTTAACCAGGGTTAAGAAACGATCGTCCTCCAGATATTGTTGAATTATTTCTCCAATCATGCTCCAACATTGGCTAGACTGGTCCAGTGAGATTTGTACTTCAACAACATCTCACAATGTGCAGGTTGTCCAGTTTTGCACTCAGTGATCATGCTTCAGACTTTACCACAAATTCTGTAGAAGTAACAAAGTGTAATACTGTCTGTGAAGATAGGCTTAAAAACATGTAGGAAATGACTGCTGGAAAATCCCAAAGGTAGTTGACTAAGGGTGTAGAGCTAAACCTACTTAGTTGGAAATCTGTGGGACTTATTCTGAGTAAGCCTGATTAAGATACCATAAGATGCCCAAATATTGGTAGTGAGCCTTTAGTGCCCTATCTAGTTCCAACTAAAAGAGTAAATCATGCAAAATATGGAACAGTGTGATAATTTATGTAAAATAAGAAAAATTATGGAACTATGTCAAATTTCTACCCATCAGAGAACTGACTTTACTCAAAACCATAATTTTAAATTGTTTAGCATGGCACGTACACACTCTAACTATGCTGAGGTCATCACCATCAGCGTAATATCCCTGTTTGTCATTAATTCACTGGCAATCTTTAAAATATAGTGTCCCCCCCACTTTGTGAGGGTTAAGGGAGCAGAACCCTCATGAAAGTGGAAAAACCCCAAATAATCCCTTCCGCTCCCTCTCCCATTCCCTTCTGGGGCTCCTCTCTTTTCTGTTCCCATGCAAAATGGAAGGGAATGCGGGGGGAGACTTGCTCAAGCCTTTACCCACCTGGAGTTCCCCCCTCCCCATTCTCACAGAAAACATGAGGGAAGTGTGGGGGTGAGGGAAGCCTTGTGCAAGTTCTCTGCGCTGGGGCAAAATGCATAGGAATGAGAGGGGGAGCTCCAAAGGAGGAAAGGAAGGCTCACATAAGGCTTCTTTCACCCCATTTCTCTTCTGTTTTGCATGGAAAGGGGGAGCTTTGGAGGGGGAAAGGAATACTCACATGAGGCTTCCTCCACCCCCCATTCCCTTCTGTTTTGCCTCAGCACAAGTTCTCTGCACCAGGAAAAAAATGCATGGGAATGGGAGGAGAATGTAGCGGGGGGAAGGCATGCACACTTGTGAATAATCACATTTGTGAAGGTCAAACCCATGAATGTGGAGAGAGGCCTGTACATCAGGAGGACAGAGGTAGAGCCAGCATGGTATAGTGGTTTGAGTGCTGGTGGAGAACTGTGGGAGACCGGTCAAGATAAGTCCACTGAGCGTCACCAGGCATGTCACACTTTCACAGCCTTAGAAGAGGTAAATGGCAACCTCGCCCAAACAAATATTACAAAGAAAACACTACTGTAGGGTCACCATAAATTGAACTCAATTTACACATAAGAACAATGGGACAGGAAGGTTGAAGATTTTTTTTCTCCTGCTGGTGGCAAAGAACAAGATTGTGTTTACTGCCACTTGTACAGAAGCTAATGAGACTGACAGATTAATGTTACTTCAGTAGTGGAAAAGGGACAGTATCCAACATACCTGAGGCTTGCTGGTTAGGTTTGCAGGTACAGAGAAGATCTCATTGCACACCCAGCTCTAACACTTTGACATTGCTTCCAACATAGCAGCACTAGCTGCCTGAACTGGCTGCCTTGGTATGTCTGATAGGGTAGTCCCTGTAAGATGCCACATAATGTCTAATGGTCTAATACCATGTAATTGTCTGATAAGGAAGGGATGGCCCTGTAGGACATACAGCTTTTGCATGGCTACTTGCAGATGACCCTGAGTGGTTGTGCATTATAATTCATAACATTTAAATAGTGTGAGGTTAATAAATACGTCAGCTTCCCAGAGAAGTAAACATCTGGCAAAGGAAGTAAAAGGTAAGAAACTAGGTTACAGAGCATGGACCCCAGAATGAGGAAGGGGAATGAGGGATTTGAGTTCCCACTCCAAACAAATAGGTAAAACTGAACCAAAAGGATTCCTATACAGTTGAGCCCTTGTAGGAATTTTTAATTGGAAACTTACTGCATGTTCATTATTTTGCTACTGCTTCCATGATACTTAGATTGTTATTAGCTTCAGTCAGATGATGATGGAGAGGAGGATGAGGATTGTTTTTTAATACGATGTATTGTGTTTTTATTGTTTTGTACAAACATACCTGCAAGGAGTCAAAATTAATGAGATGCTTGCCAATACTGAACCCTCCCAGTGTCGAAACAGTTACGGTTTCCTATTGGAGAGCACACAATTTTCCTCAGAAGCAAGCATACTTTAAACTCTCCCTGTATTTTATTTGCATATGCCTACATTAAGGCTATAGTCTCATCAGATAATAAGTTGAGGTTTTACGCATGATGTTGCAGATGGCGTTGTTTTGTCTTTTTGGACTAGGAAAGCACCTGTTGGGTCAGCACTTGTAATGTGCTCTACCTTGGTAGATAATCAGACACCATTATCGACTGTATCTCTAGGACACATGTCTGGCAGATCAGTTGTGTTTTATCTTTGATCTTTGCTAGTCTGAGCTGTGTAGTCTCTTAATGTTGCTTGTTTTATGTACTATGTCGAAGCTTTACATTTTATACCATATCTTTTATATTGTCTAAAATATATATTACCTTGATTATATTATAAACCTCTTTTTCGGTGGCTAGTTGTCTAGAGTGGTGGCGAGTAAATACTAAAAGAAAGCAAAATAAATAAAGGAGAGGGAATGAGGAGAGAATGGATGACTTCTGACAATTGTTGCTAACAAAAAAGAAAAAAGAAAGGCAATTAAATGGTAGAGGAAGAAATTTAATTGGGGCAAAGGGAGGTGAGAGGTATAAAGGTGATAAATGAAAACAGAATCCTGTGGGATGTGGTAGTGTAAATTTAGTGAGGTAGCATCAGAATTTGGAGGCAAGATGGGGCAGAGTGGCTCTGAGAAGAGGATCTGGGAGCTTGAAGTATATCGGCACAGAGCACCATCTCTTCCTGGCTCTTAGGCATCACAGATATTTTTCATACCACACAGTTGTAGTACTTTGATACCAATTTAGCTGCCATGGCTGTATCTATGGAATCTTTAGAGGTGAAAGAGGTCTCTAACAGAAAATTCTAAGTATCTCAATTAAACTACAAATTCCAGCTTCCTATGGAATGTAGTTAAACTGGTATCAAAGTGTTTGGTGTGAAAGAACAGTGGTTGTAATGGTTCCAGTCCTTTTTGACTGGGCCTTCCCAGAAGGTGATGCTGGAGGTATTGTTCAGCATTAGGACCATTAGCTTGTGAGGTTATGCAAGACTGAAAGTTGTCTTTATGCTTTTTAAAATGTAAAGGAAATCTTTCCAGGAGCTAATTTGGATACGATGGGCTGAGCGTTATCACTATGCTGATGACACCCTGGTCTACTTCTTTTTTGCAGCTAATTCCAAAAAGGCTGTGGAAGTCTTGTATCGTTGTGTTGTTGTAGTGAAGAACAAAATATGAGGGAACAAACAAAACAGAAATTCTGTTGATCAGTAGGAAGTTCAACCTGGGACTGGAATTACAACTTGTTTGCAGGGGAATTACATTCCCTCTGAAGTACCAGGTTCACAGCTTGGAGGTGTTCTTGGAAACAGCATTGCTTCTGGAAGGCTGCTAGGGCTAACATTTGGAAAACTGGTTTAAAAAATTATTTTAACAAACCCTTTTATCAGATACGCATCACTTGGAAGCCCTGATGGGAGGCAATAAATATTTTTAGTCAATCAGTCCAGTCAATTAGTCAATCTAACCTGTTTGGTTCCCACTCACATTTTACAATTATATGCAAAGGCCAAACAAAATGTGATGTGAAAGATCTATGATAATCTTTCTTTCTGTCTCTGATATTTATATGGTCCTGGCTGTCTTGATTTTGAACAGGGCTGTGACATGGAGAGGCGCTTAATTCTTTTTTTGTTGCTGCTGTTTTTCCCCTGTGGAAATAACTCCTGCTATTATCCATTGGAGGGGAAATGGTGCTTATACAGGAGAGTGCAGCGCTCATATTGTTCCCTCCTATTTGTCCTACCGTGCTTAATATCATTGTCAGGGCTCACAGCAATTTCAACTGAGGAGGCAGAAGCATTTTATTATTGTCTCCTTCTCTTCCCTCAGTACTGTTCAACAAGCTACATAACAATTTGGATTTAATAGAAGGGGAGCCAATGCGGTGTAACGGTTTGAGCATTGAATTATGATCCCGGAGACCAGGGTTCAATTCCCCACTCGGTCATGGAAACCCACTGGGGGACCTTGGGTATATCACACACTCTCAGGCCCAAAAACCCCTGAGATATATTTGCTTTAGAGTTTCTATAGCACAGAAATGATATTCATACCTAAGTAGGGATTTGAACCTGGTTCTTCCAGATAGTAGACCAAGACTCTAACAACCACACTATGTTTACTTTTGATGCAGAAGCTATCCCAAAGCTACCTCCTTTGTCTGCAGGTCAGTGATCACTAAAAAGAGAATTACTAGCAAGATATACGGCACACAGATATATGATAATCATATATATCTAGGTTCTCAAACAGGTTAAATTTTTCAACAGAAGAAAAAAAATGTAATGTATTCTGAATCTTTATTTCTAGTAGAGTTACACAGCTACTTGATATATAAGAAGTTTAGGATGTTACCAGAACAATTAGTGAACCTGCAATACAATGCAAACTACTGTGCAGTGGCCACTGTACACAGCTGTACCCAGGGGGTGACAGTGGGTGGGTGTGATTTAGAGCTATTTGATCCTCTGTGCTGGAGGAATTTGAAGAACTCTAAGTGGATCTTTTAAATTTTATTTTTTATTTCTAATCTTAAATGGATCAATACAGTTCAAATGAAGAAATTAAAAATATCATACAATTTATTAAACAAAACAGTTAACAGTGGCAATTACTAACCAAGCTAACCAAGGTTATCAAAGTAAGGTCAAGCTTCCAAAGTTAACACCTTGTCACAATCAGCCTGTATATTTCTACAGGGAAGCAAAAAATGGTGAACCTTCAATAAAATCTGCAGAAGAAACTGGAGACACACCTCAAGGTGCCTGAACTGATTTTTTAAAAAATATCTTTATTAATAATTTCTAAAACACTAAAACTCTACAAATACATAAAGGAAAAGAAAAAAAAAGTAAACACAAAATATATGTATTAAAAATAAAAATAGAAAAAAATAGTGAGAAAGTAAGAAAAAAAATTGACTGTCAACCTCACTTTAAATGAATTATAACAATCTAATTGATTCAAGCTTCTCAAAGATAATATCCAGAATTTCTCTTCTTCCTCTCCCCTAATTCATGCTCTCAACAACAACATCAACAGAAAGGAAGGAAAATGAACTTTCTTCTGCCAAAAGTTAACATTTCTAGCATAGTATTTCAACATTACTTTCTATCACATGTCATTTTATATTACATTTATGTGATTAATGACATTATGTGATAAA
The DNA here is from genome assembly GCA_030412105.1 of Cyclura pinguis. Lineage (NCBI taxonomy): Eukaryota > Metazoa > Chordata > Lepidosauria > Squamata > Iguanidae > Cyclura > Cyclura pinguis. The sequence continues at coordinate 191,119,063 of CM059603.1, forward strand.
TGACCATAATATTAAGTGCTACTGGCTGACTTGATTGCATAAAATTTTAACTAGTTAAAACTGAAGATCTATTACATTTGACATTCCTAAATCCAAATATTTCTATACCATTTTATATTATACAATCCTTTACAGCATTAATTAAGCCAATCTCATTTTCATTGTCATCTTGTCTTGTTATTTCATTTTGAATTGAACTCCCTTTTTCCCTTGTAACTATCTTTTAGATGGACTTCACCTACCTCAGGTTCTCAGATTCACTATTTAGAGTTCCTTTCCATGTGATATTTTAAAACAATTGTCCTGAAATAACACCTTTTAAAAATCATCTTTCTCTCCCACCCGTTATTCATACAAGCTAAATTAATTTCATTCAACCATCAAAGTAATTTGATTACAAACCAGTTTTAGATTAGTGTCCTCCTTCTCCCTACATTGGGCTGTAAAACTCCTTTTACAAACCAAAGCTTCTTGGTCATACATCTCCCCTGCTGGAGTAGCTTCTTCCATTAGTTCAACTTTAATTTGTCTCTCCATACGAATTTCCATCCTCCTTCACTTCCATGTTGCTAACTTCTATGTCCCCCTCTTGTCTTGCATCCCCAAACAGTTCCTTGATCTAGCAGATCTCATTCCTCAGGGCATCTATCATGTTCCTTTTGAAGTTTAGGAGTTCCACACTTAGGTTCTCCATCATCCACTGTAAAAAGTCCTAAGACTGTTCCAGGGAAGGTTCCATCTTTTATTCAATCCAGCAATTTCAGAGTTAATAATTCACTTTTCTAGTGTTTAGCCAGAGCTTCCAGCAAATCTGTACTTTCTCCCTCTGTAGTTTCTCTCATGCTGTTAAAATCCAGTTCTGTCTTCTGCAAATAAAATGCAATTCAGTCTATTCACAAAATATATGCACTTGAATCCTTAGTTGTTCTCTTTTGAAGAGGTGAACCCCGTTTTTCAAATTTATTTTTCCTGATCATGTGGGGTAAACACACTTGCTCAGCTCTTGATTGCAGAAATAAAGTAGCTGTGGAGGCTCAGTTGTTCTATTTTAATCAGAAGGATTCTTCATTTTTGTAACTCCAAACCTAAATTAAGAGTTTCTTATTTAAAAAAGCAGATTGCCCTCATGGGGCCATCAGATCCTCAGATCCAAGCAGCTGAGTTTCATGGCAAAGGGAAGGTGTCTTCCCATTCATAACATTTACTTGTGAGTAAATGCAACTAATGGGAATACCTGACCCTAATGGGTAATTCTTTGCTCCTTCTTTATTCCCGGGGAGTATCTCAAGCCAGATCTCTGGCTGGCACTTTTACCATGAAAGTGTTACTCGCTGGAGAGCTGCCAGAAGCTGAATCTGAAGGCACTTAACTGATTGATGTTTTTATCTTGACTCTTGTCAAAATAACAAAAGGAAGAGCAGACAAGCTAGGAGAGTTCGCTTTTGCTTGAGGATACTGGCAAGCTTCCATCCTCAGACTACTTACACACTTTAAACTCAGTTTGCAGCAATTGAAGTAAGCCAAGTCAAAGAAGGAAAATGGGAGGAGAAGAGAGAAACTGGGACATTTTAAAAGCAGCTGAAAAAGTGGGAGTAGCAAAGACTTTCGGTGCATCACACACTCTTACCCCCCAGAAAACTCTGTGATAGGTCTGCCTTAAGGTTTTCATACACTGGAAACAACTTGAAGATCCACCACCACCATCACCACCACAATGTATTAATTGGGACTGTCCCTGCCAAACTTGGACAGTTAGAGGATATGTACATGGCATTGATATCTTGTCTCATTGCTAACATGCAGTACTGCAACTACCTTCAATATTTTTGGGCAGTTCTAATACTATTCTGCACTTCTGTTAGGTACATACATCCCCATTTCAACATCTGATTCATTATTTTTTTGGAAACATTACTACTGCTGAATGAAGTGCTTCAGAAAACCCATTTCCTTGCTGTTTCTCTACACCTACACTTTAAGCGTGTTATATCCTCCAATTTGCTTCTGAGGTCAATTCACCATGATGGTTTTGACTTGCAAAGCACTAAATAGCTTGGAGGCAGAATATCTGAAACACCATCTCCTCCCATATGAACCCACCCAAAATGTGAGATCTTCTGTTGTATCCCAACATCCTGTGAGGTTAGGTTGGGGTGTATATGTGATAGGGCTTTCTGCATCACTCTGAATGTGTGGAACTCCTTGTCATGGGAATTTAGGCTGGTTCTACCTCTTCCGAGCTTTGGGGAGGGGCAGCTAAAATGGTGTTGCTCCACATGGCCTATGGTTCTTTAAACTACTCTGGCTGTTTTAACTGTTTGCTTTCAGATTATTTTAAGGATTTTTTGTTGTTTTTTAAAGTTTATCTATCTATAGTTTAAAACCTTTTTATCCATTGAACTTCATCTCAGAGGTCTTGGCAGGATCAGAGTGATAGATAAATACTTTAACAAACAAATGTATATGGGGGGCCATGAATGCAGTGATGTATGTAATTTGTTACTGGGGGCCCTTTCACACTGTACAATGATAGCACTATGATTCCACGTTAATCACCAGTGCTACATCCTGTGAAATCCTGGGATATGTAGTTTGGTGAGGCATTATAAGTGTCTGTCTGAGAACTGAAAATATGACTGTCGAAATCGCAAATTACAGGGTTCCCATGGCAGTTAAAGTGGAACCATAGCATGGTAATTGTGTAAAGGGGAGATAAGGCTGGAAAAAGAAAAGAGACACCCATTGTCATGCCAATACATACAACATAAGAAAGACAATAGATGCATATATCTTGAAAGGAATAACTTGCACCTGGAAAAAAACACATTGACAAAGAGCATGACATCATTTTCAGTTGTCAGGTTTACAGTGTAATGAAAAAAATTATGGGTTATGTTGGGAAATGAGGCTGAACAAATCAGGACGACAAGTGTGGTGCTTAGATGGCCAAAATGAAAGCATGGTGTTCCATATAACCCTCTAGAACATGAAAACACCCTCACCAGGTTTTCCCACTAACATGGCTTCTCTCTGGAAACCGCTGATTACATCACAATAACAACATAACTCAATTAAGCCTTCACTTTTTTTGTAAAGGTATTGATTACAAGCAAGTTGTTACTACTCACAAGTTACTTCCAAACTCTGTTCAAATCACACAGATAATCTTATGGATGGAATTTGTTCCATAGGGATGATGATGACAACCATGAGGACATTACAGCAGAGTTTTCCAAACTTTTCCTATTGGTGACACACTTTTTAGACACTTTTAAGACATGCATCATTTCGTGACACAGTAATTCAGCTTTACTAGCAAACCAGAGGTTAAACTAACCCCATTATAAGAGATACAGACACATACATAAATTATAATAATGAAATGTATGGGAACACAACATATCTCATGAAAACCTTTCATATATTTTTAAAAATATATAATTTATAAATAATAATATACATTTCCAAGATTGCAGGCAACACACCTACACACTTCAGACGACATACTAACATGTTGTGGCACACCATTTGGAAAGCCCTGCATTACAGAAACAAGCACAGCCCTATTATAATAAATTAATTTCAACCTGTGTGCAGTTTTTTCCCCAAGTGCTTATGGCTCCACCTTCTGGTAGAAATATGACAACAGAAATAACAACTGAAAAGTCTTGCAAACAACACCTCACATTAATAGATGCTAGGAGAATCTCTCTGCCATCACAATCTCTGCCATCTTCCTGTCACTCCTCACATGTTTCCAATCCTAACCTCTCTCTTTTCCTCTCCCATCTCTCCTAGGTACCCATTCCTGAAGATCTTAACTCCAAACCCAGGACAAGTTTCCTTTCTAAAGAACATCCTCATGACCTCCTTTGAATTTACCACTATTTTACTTCACCTTGCCCAAAATGATGAGGGTTGCTAGAGCTCAGAGCCTGATCCTGGATCTCCAATTTCCTTAGGTCGTCTCCAGGTGGGAGACAAGGATACGAATTCTCCAGTTTTGGTGGGCTTAGCTCCAGGCAAGAGGAAAGGGACGTATGAAAATCTCCAACTCAGCTAGCAGAACAGCATCTTCCTACAATGTGCAAGGCTCAATTGATTTTTTGCTGCAAATTGCACACTCTCTGTGGGTCTCAGTATTTATTTAGTTAACTTCCTCCTTCCGTCCCAGTCATTGTGGTCTCAGGTTTCACATGCTGCTATGCTTTGCATCCACCTTCTGGGTAGAATCAAGTAGGCTATAGTGGGGGTTCTTCACCCTTATGGGAGGGCTCTACCCCTTTATCCCACTGCTGTGCCACCAAATATGGGGAGGGGTTCCAACCCTTACCCCACCAATTGTAGGATTCACACTTGGGCAATTGCACCAATGCCAACAAAGGTGGGGATTTCAGCTTTTATTGGATTCTTCTCAGGCAATCCCACCACTGTGGTCAAATGTGGGTTTTCTACCCTTTAATCCACCAAAAAGTCTTCCACAATGCTCACTGAAAATGAAAGAGCAAGGCTTTTTTCTGATCACCACTTCTTCCACAATGTAACAACTTTCCTTGTCTCACCTGTGTGACACCCACTGTGGGGACCCTCTAAATGCTCTCATAGTTAAAATAACACAAATTATTTATTTAAAACACCACATTCTCTCAAACATAAATTCATCTCAAGCTAAGGCCATTTTCATACTACATTCCTATGGAATTCTGGGTTTTGCAGTTTAGGGAGGGGCATTTAGAATTCTCAAGTAAACTACAAGCCCCAGAATTCCACAGGATGTTGAAAGTGGAATAATAGCACTATAACAGCATAATGTGGAAATGGCCTAAGTCAGGCCCTTACAAACACTCAGGTTGAACTCTTCTCTCTCATTCCATTCCTAGTCTAAATCTAATTCCTCTCAGACTCTTTTCTAACTGCACTCCTTTCAAACACTAGGCAAACTATAATCCATCAACTCTTGCAAATCTCCTCAAACATTCCACCAATCAGCATTCACTCAATGATTATATTCTTCCCTGTTTCCTAACATCTCTTTACTTTATAGTCTATTATTGTGTGTGCATGTATGTGCCTTCAAGTCAGCTTACGGTGACCCTATCTTGATCTGGTAACAGCCCCTTTATGTCTTTATTTTCAAACAGGAAAATATGGGGTGTGTGTATGAGGAGTGTGTGCATCTGTATGGGTCTGAATGACAAACTTTGAGTAACTGTGGTTGGTAGTTAATGCATAATATTTAATGACACCACCAGAGGCTGTCCCCAGATCTCAGGTTCTGGCCCAGAAACCTTAAGGCCTGGGACAATCTTGAACTGGCAACCCTTTACATGATGTACGTTGTCATGACTTCTCTCTCTTTCCATTTGTTCCTTGACTCAGGCACTGTTCGCTACAAAACAACATGGCTTGTGTGAGAATAATCTATGATCAGGAAGGAGAGAAGATGTTTCCTAAAAGAGCCAGGAAGAAAAATAAACTGGGATAAAAAGGACAATGCACAAGTTTGTTGGTTACTTAAACTGTACTTTCAAATTGCTCTCTAACCACAATACTCTGAGTAGTATTAAAAATACAAGATGAAACAAATTACACAATTAAAAAAATGAAGTAATGACTAAAAAGTGGAATATAAAATCAAGATAAACCAGAGAACAAAACACTTCAGTGTCTGAAATGAAATTAAATCCAGCCAGGGTACAAGTAGGCAAAGGCACACAAGCACTTGAAGCAGTTCTTAAAATGCTTAGGAGAATTATAAAAAAAACTTCGCCTGGAGCCCTTTCACACTAGACAAATATAGCACTATACAGTCAGCCCTCCACATATGTGCGTTTTAACTTTCATGAATTTGATTATTTGCAAGTTTTTCCAATCCCTGCCCCCCTACTCAGACACTTCTTTTCTAGGGAAACTGTTCCTCTTGGTGGCTCTGATCAGGCTGTGCAGACCTTTATAAACCCACCTCTGGTCCTTCTCCTCATCTACCAGCCACTGCCTGGCCAACTAAGAACAGCTTGCAGCCCAGTTTCTGAGCACCACAAATACTCTCCTGATGCCACCATGCCAACCCTATCCCTCTTTTCCTTCTCCTTTCCCTGAGGTGGTTTGGACTCTGGGTACCTGTTCTCTCCACCATGCCTCAGCTCCCTCCCCCCACATTTTGATATTTGTCATTTTCTCACTTTTGTGGTGTCCTGAGCCCCTAACCCTAGTGAACGTGGAGAGCAAACTGTATTCCATTTTCACTGTCATGGCAACAGCTCATAGAATCACGGGAATTGCCGTTTATGGAGGAGCATTTAGAACTGTCAACCAAAGACTTCTATTGCCTCACCAAACTACAGCCCCCAGGATTCTGTGGGATTCCGTCATGGAAGTTAAAATAGATCATATAGCTATATTTCTTAACATGAAAATGTCCAAGGCACTATAAGGACCATGATGTAGGTGCCAAGCAAACATCTGGGATGGGGGAGGCATACCATAGCAGATTTCAAATAGGTTTAAAATAGGTTTCTGGCTATTACATTAGCAAAATAATCCAATTCCCACAGATGGCCATGAAAAGACTAAGCCATATTTTACGCCTGTTCTTAGCCTTTCCCTTGATGGCTCAAAAAACTGAAAGTCAGATAAACAGCAGCATCCCTTCTTGCACTCTCTTGCATCCTGAGGAGACCTTCATTTTGTCTCTCCTCCTCTGGGTCCCCGTTTTTCTTTCCCTAGTAGCAATATTATGACCCATTTTCTCCTCCCCTGTTGCTATTTCACATCAGCTCAGAGAAAAGTCTTTTCTTTTTCCATAGTTGGCACAGATGAAAAGCGACCACCTGCTTGTACCTACTGCTGCTTGTGAAAAAGCATCTCCTGACTCTGGAGAAGCAAAACCAAACAAAATGTTTTTGTGGTTGCTGGGCAACTGCAGGATGCAGTTCTTCTGTCACAAGCCAAGCCACAGAAGCCAAGCTGAGAGCAGAAAGGGGAAGCACAGAACTGCCATTTCACAAATAATAACCCCTCCCAAACCTGTGTAGCAATTAAGTTTGAGGAATACCTTCTATTGGCACCACTGGAAAAGTCTAGTTTCCATTTCCACAGCTCCTTGCCATCCCAGCTGTGTCCCTTTGAAAATAAACACCTCACATAGCAGTTAAGGTTGTGGGAAGGCACTCTCCGTTGATACCCATGGACATTCCTCCCAGCTATGTGATATGCGTGGTTGTATAAGGTGCATGTGGAGGGGAGGAAGTTGTGTTTGTGTGAGAGATGGAGCAAGTGGAAAGGGAGCAAAATGTGATATCCCCACCTGTGAAAATTGACTCCATCATGCATGGCAATTAAGCTTAGAAAAAGCCATTATTGGCACAGTAGGGTTGCCAGAATGAAAACTAGATGGGTTCCTGTACCTTTAAGGGTTGTGTAGAAGAGGGAATGTCAGCAAGGGTTGCTTGTTCTGTGTTTGCATGAGAAGCAACACATGTTGAAATTCCCTTTTCTATATAACCACTAAAGATACAAGAGCTGTCTCCAGTTTTCAGTCAGGCAACCCTAATCAGAGGACACTCAAAACTCTTAGGCCCTTTCTGTGCCACCTTCCCAACCTACCATAGGAACAGGAGAACGATGGGACCACGATGACGATTCTGCATGATGTCGTCATGGTCCCGTTCTTCTCCCATCTCCAGGCAGCACAATCATGGAGTAAATCATTGATGGGTTTTCCCCATCAATGACCCATAATTGTGCCCCCATGCTGCACTTAGCTGGTGTATGGAGGGTCTGGAAGCACAATGACTGTACTTCCTGTACCAGCGCAGCCTGGGAAAGTACTCGGCTATGCTGTGGCAGGAAAAGGCAGGGCCATCATGCTTCCTGGATTGCAGAGGCAGCTGGTGTGGAGGGGAGCACTTCCGTCATACTCCTCTCCCAGCAGAACTGCTGTCAGATCCCCACAGGACGCTGATGGGATAAGATAGGGTGCGAAAAGGGCCTAAGTTCTAGATTCAGGTCTTGAGTTCTATGGGCTTCAGGCCTACTGACGTGATGTCCCCTGGGCAGATTGTATAGTCCCAAATAAGAAACATTTTTGTACCAGAAATCCCAACTGCATATACATGTCCTGTGCGCTGGTCTACCAGAGAGCCCTTTGTACCTCTGGCTAAATGTGCAGCAGTTGTGTATTGGATCTGCAGTGTCAGTCCTGCTCCTCTGCCATGCATGGAGCACTGGGTTTGACACTAAGCAAAGTGACAGTGGACATTTGAAACTGAGACATATTTTGACCATAGGCAAACAAGATGGTAGGCAGAACTGGAGCCAAAGGTAGGTAATGCCAGCATGAAGTATTTCTGGTTTTCTCTCTATCTGTTCTCCATCCCAAATGTTGGAACAACACTTAAGCACCACAGCCTTTGCAGTACAAATCCTTAACGCTCACCTGAATCTTGGTTCATTTGAGGACCAGGTAGCACACGCCAAGAGACCGTGGGCCAACCCCCACTTCATCAAATGGCATAGCTCAGTGGGCCATGGTATCACATGACATACCCCAAGGGGAAGCCTATGCTTGTGTACCTCTGATGGGGTGGAGGTGTGTCGGTGGGAGCAAAATGAAGGCACGGCCCCTCAAGTAAAAATTCTATCCCCCATGAAATTTCCATTCAGTCTCCAAATTTCTTGCATTCCAGAGACTGAGACCATGAAAATCAGTCAAATCTGGAATTTAACTTTGTTGCATTTGCATTCTTTTGGTATCTTTGCCTGCCCCCTACCTTTCTTGGGATGCCCAAACTGTACTTCTTAATGCTCAACTGAAATTCTAAATTTTTGCAATGCTGGAAATTTGGAGACGTAAAGAAAACTTCACTTGAAGGGACAGAATTCTTATAGTGGAGGGAATGCCTGCATTTTGGCCTTCCCCATAGCTAAACCTCTGACAAAACCAGAATGAGGGGCTTTGGTAGCAGTGGGACAGGGAATGAGGGGCTATGGCAACAGTGAGAAAAAAAGAAGACGAAATATGGCTATATTGCAGTTGGACTTAGCAATGGCAATTGGACTTCACAGCCAAGGATAGGCAAATCTGCCGTAGACTACATCCCAACACCTGATGGAGTAGAGGTTTTTCAGATGATAATTTACTCAATATTGTCCCAAACCCACCCAATGGATTTCCATGGCTGAGTGGGGATTTGAAAGACAACACTATTCCAAACACCTTCCTAGTGGCTAAAGGATTTGGGAAGCTATACCCTGTGTGTATGTGTGTGTGTGTGCATGTGTGTGATTGTTTTTCCAGGCTTCGGGACTGACTGTGGGTAAAGGGCTTCTGGGGATACAAGCTGTGGGTGTATGGTCTCTCCCAATTCTTGTGGTCAGGTACGTTGAAAAGACAGGGTCTCCAACCACCTATACAAAGCTCGCATAAGTATATTAGCTCTTTCTGTGTAAGCTTATCATAGGTTCTTTGCCATAAAGGAAAAACCAGAAGAAGGTACACTGTGTTTTCCCCTCCTGCTAATGTCCTAGCCATGTACTAGTCAAGACACATATTTCCTTGCTCCCCGCTGCTATTGTGTAAGGAAAATCAATCAGATCTTCAAGAGACTGATTTTTCTCTTGTTTTCCTAATTTCCACACTGATGTCAAAAAGAAATATTATTTCAGTCAGCAGCTAATATTTTAGCATCATCTAAACCTCATGCTGCTTTTATTGTCTTCTCTGCTGTGAATTTGCTTGGGGCGATGGCTAATTTTGATTGTCTCAGCTTATGAGGATTATATCAACTTATTAATATATGAGCTCTGCCACTTATTTTTCTGCATTGTAATTTTTATGAGTCCTACAGTCTGCAGCTAAAATGGCAAGGACTGAACTGAACTGAACTGCATACAGACTAATTTCAGCTGTTCTGAATGAATGCAGGGGAACTTAGTTCAGAGCAAGGACAGCTAGCATAGTCTTTTTCAGTGATAGACTGAAGCTCTGAAAAAGGCAAGGAGAATCCTGATGTAAGACAAAGCCCATTTCAACACTACACTCTTATAGTGCTATTATTCCAATGTTCAACATCCTGTGGAATTCTGGGCTTTGTACTTTCCTGAGGCCAAAGAGCTCTCTGGCTGAGAATTCTAAATGGTCTTCCCTAAAACTGCAAACCTCAAGATTCCATAGGATGTTGAAAGTGGAATAATAGCGCTATAACAGTGTAGTGTGGCATTAATTAGGTTTAGTCTAGTTTTCGTTACATGTGTACAGTATGTACAGTTTTTTCTTTTTCTCCTTTTTCCCCCTTTCCACTGTTCTGAATTAGTTTGTATTAAAATTAATAAATATGAAAAGAAAAAATTATCCTGGTTGTAATACAAAGTATTTGAAGGAGGCATGAATGGGGAATTAAGACCCATTAACTCTACAAAAGACATGCTCTTGTTGGAGATTAAAACTGCTAGAACTGATTAACTGATGAAGACAGGATGAAGACATTTTGGGATTCTTCTTGGGGAGCTGGCTGAATGGAATGTCATGATGAGTTCTTGCCACTTCAACATTTAACCACTGTGTCACTGGCCTAAGGCACTCCTGTGAATAGCGTCAGTCTATTTTTGGCCAAGACGTACAGCCAGGTGAATCACATAATACAGTGATTGATGACTCATCCTTGAATTGTTCAGGCCTTTCTCTGACAGAAAGAATAGGGCCTCACAGGCTGAAAAAGAAAGCTACTTCACTGCAGTGGCACCAAGGAGGAACTAGCTGTTCCCCTCTTTAAAGGAAATGTCAAGCTTTCAAATCATGCAAGTTGAAACAGAAATGCCAAGCAAGAGAGAAGAACCCCGGAAGCAGCCGATGAAAGGTGGTGAGGAGGGAAGCATAAAAACACAGTGGCCTTTCATCGCTTGAACTCTAAGGAGTATAGCTGCCACCACCCTACCTGTACCACCTTGATCTCACACTATCGAGAGCTCTCACTGTTTCGGAAGTGATCTGTTGTGGATTTGCTCAGTATCAAGATGAAAATATTTCAGTTCTTATGACTGCATTGTCAATTCCCCCCCCACAACAGAAACAGAAAGCTCTCTGATGTTATCTTATTCCTTTCTCCACCTGAATGTTGCTATAAATATGTAACTGTTGAATTATGTATCTGGGACACCATCTCCCAGGCTTAATCATAATGTAGTTAATGTGTCCTTAAGTGCCATTCATTTCAGCATAAGACAGCATAGTATGTTAAACGAGCAGAAGCAGTGGATTGGTTGCTGGTGGCTTTCATGTTAGTTGTGGGGGGATAAACCTGCTCTGGGTTTTAGTCTGAACTTTAGTTAAAGTAACTATTATTTATTTATTGAATTTATACCTCACCTGTCTCCCAGGATGAGAGATAGTAGAGTGCTTTTTACTGCTTTAAGCTATGCTATTGATGGCAGCCTGCCCTGAGATCTTCAAATACAAGTGTTACCCTGACTTCTAGGGGTCCCTGGGGGACACCCGGATTTGCTCCAAAAATACAAAGATTGAGGAAATTAGCGGAGGACTGCTTAGCAAAGCGGAGGGCAGGGCAACACAGCGAGATCTCAGACCCTATGTCTACGGAGTCAGACCGCACGAGAGCCAGGCCAAATGTCCAATTGCCAGTAGTTTATTCAGCAGAATTGGTAAAATATCCACGCGCATACACACAACGAAGCAGTCACTCACACAAGCGCACAAGGACTAATGAGTCAGAAAGATATGAAGATTGGGAGAGGCAGAGGGAAAGAGAGTGGTTTATACTGCACCTGATCCTGTAGTCTTCGGCTGGGAAGAACCAAGGCGAAGGTGGCTCAGTGGAGGAAGGATGCTGAGGGGAGCTCTTGGCTAGCAGAACGCTGGGACACTAGTCAAGCATGGGAGTTCTTCGAAGAGAGTCCCAAAAGGGGAATCAATGATAGGGCAAAACACGCCTTGGGGACAGACCCTTTCCCAGGAAAGGACAATGGTCGAATCATGCAGATGGACCTCGTCTTTGTACTTCTCGCTGTTGCCAGCATTAATCTCATCAGGAGGACACGTAATCCCCTCAAGGTGCCATTGTTGTTGATAGGCCATTGTGTGCGTGTGCGTGTGCGTGCCTTCCAAGGTTTCCCTCTTGGAGATGTGACTGGGAGAGCTTTGGTCTGACCTTGCTAGTAAGGCTTCGGTCTTAGACCCAGGTGTCTACATTTCCGTATGGTGAACCTCTGGATTAATAACTTTGGATATTAAATATTATACTCCCCCAGGACTGGGTCTGCCAGCAGAGGTTACACAAGACATTACATAAAATGAATAATTAAATAAGCATGCATCTAACTATTGCTAAGGTATCCACAGACAGGTCCAAGCACTATGCTCATACCTGCAACCTTCAAGTAAAGCACTAGACTGGAGGAATTGCTGCTAACATTATCCAGTCATTGGCTCACCAAAGTACAAACCCCGAGATTCCATAGGATGCAGCCATAGCAGTTGCAATGGAATAGTCATGCTATAACTGTGTTGTGTGAAAGGGCAACCACTCTAAATATCTAGGTGACAATCCTATTGGTGACATATGCCTTGGTTGTGCCTGTATATGTACTTCAGTGGATGTTGCAAAAGGAGGCATCGGCTACCTCCGTATGCAACATCCCTTTTCCTGGTGCAGTCACAGCTGGAAAGAACTGGGTCTCATTCCCACAGTCAGTCAATGGCCAAGTGCATTGGAAGGTACTCAAGCACTATCCCGCTGCAACGGGGCAGCTGGTAACCTCTAGCGTTACACCATATATGTTATGCTGAAGGTATGGGAGAGTGACAGCCATCAATTTTTCTCAGCTGCCCAACTGCAGCCTGGATATCTCCCCACTTCCTCAGCCATTACGTGTGCCCTCGTGGGATCAAGCTGCATTGAGCAAGCACACAGAAGCCAAGCCTGTGAACAAGGGTGGAATCTTAGGCCATTTCCGCACGGGGCAAGGGAATTGCCCCGCGCCGCTACTTACCAGATCTTCTGGCTCCCTGGTCCGGTCCAGGCTGCTCTGGAGCAGTGCGTGATCGCCGATTCGCTCTGCTCCGGCATCCAAAATGGCAGCTTCTAGTTGGTTGTGGGTCTCAACCAACCGCTGAAGCTCGCCAGCCTAAAGCCTGCCCTTGGCAGATCGCAGGCTCACATTGGTGCGAGCCTGAGAATCTGCACAAGGGAGCAGGCTTGCAGTGGCGCACTCCGTGCTTTTGAAAGACTGGAAAAATCAGGTCTTTCAAAAGCACGCTGGAGGACCACTTGGGGTCGTTCCGGAGCGGACTGAGGTGCGGATCTACAGTAAGTAGTCCAAACCCAATCCGCTCCAAGGTGCAGATGTCCTCCGTGGAGGACGCACTGCACCGTTTTTATTACCCTGTGTGGAAATGGCCTTACTCTCTGCTGCCTTACTGTTGAATTTTGGCCCTAGCATGAATCTGAGTTTACTCATGAACCTCATTGACCCCATCTGGGCTGTGTGAGAGTAATTTGTGAATGTCCACAGCTATGCATTTTATAATCTGCTATGCTAGAGCTGAGAATGACATATTTTCACGGGCAATGAAGTATACTATATTCTCCTCTGGCACACTGTGTCCATCATCTTGTTAGCCACAGATTTGGGACAGAAATTTTTTAGAAGTAATTTGCTTCCATTACTAATGATTTCTTGGAAAAGTAGTTCTCATTGTGTTGTTGTTGTTGTTGTTGTGTGTCTTCAAGTTGTTTCTGATTTATGGCAACCCTAAGGTAAACTTGTCATTCTTGGAAAGAATTGCTCAGACAGAGTTTGCTCACTGCCTTCCTCTGAGGCTGACAGAGTGTGACTTGCCCAAGGTCACACAGTGGGTTTCCATGGCTGACTGGCAATTTGAATCCTGGTCTCTAGAATCATAATCCAACACCCAAACCATTGGCTGTCAGTTTTCATTACTCACTATAAAACTGAAGAGGTAGCTCATTGCATTGTTATATTACCTGCTGTTCTGTTTGCTGCTTTCTCTTACTTTGTGTTACCTTTTTGGGACTGAAAACTCCACAAGGATTCATAAGAGAATGTTACATATGCAAACAAAATCTTGTTACTATCCCTCTGAATATGCCCTTTAAAATTGTCTTTTGGAAAGTAACCAGAAACCTTTACTCATTTAAATCCATGAAGTGACTTTGGTCTTACTTGTATTACTGTACTTTTGAAATGTGTTAGGTTGTTACACCTCATTATTTCAAACAATAAATAGTTACAAATAACTTACTTGCAATTTGTTACTTCCGAACTGAGGTAAACTGTATGCTTCCATTTTAGCTCTGAGAAAGAGGAAGTTAGATTTAGCTCAGCCCTTTTGTTAGTCAGAATAGTTGCCACTGAAATAAGAGGTAGAGATTGTACTGAATATGAATTGCTGATATGGAGGTACTGGTAGAGACTAGAAGCAGCAGAGTTTGCTAGTCTTGGGGGGCACAGAACCCTGTTTCTGCAGGGGCTTCAATGTAGCTCTGCAGAACTGGGATACCATTAATTTTAGAACAGTTCTATTTAAAGAAACGCCTCCTGATTCTTCCGTGGTAAACCTAATTTATTTATTTAGTTAATTAATTCTAGCTTTTTCTCTAGCTGACATTTGTTGTAAATCTTAAGCTGTATTTTTTTCCTGTTTCAAGCCCCAGGGAAACTTTTATCTGCCAACTCCAGGAGAGATGGATTTACAGAGTATTTAAAAAACTGACATTTACAGCCACTCTTAAACCCATCTTCCATCTGAAGTACCAAGGTGCTTTCATGAGGCAATCCCTTGAGTGGGTACTGTGATAGGCACTAAGTTTCTTTCAACTTTGCTGGAACTCTGGGTATATTTGTGTTTATAGCACAAAGCTGACTTCTCAACTACCCTTTGGAAACCAGTCTGCATTTTTTTTTAGAGGAACTGCTCAGGGATTATTAAACATCTCACATGCAGGTGGGTAACACTTTAGAGAAAAGAACACACTCCTCCAAATGGTGGAAGTGCAGATAGTATGAAAAAGGAAAAATCCTAGCATCCAGTTCTCATTCGTGAGAAAGCCAGCAACCTCTGTATGTGAATGTGCACTTATGTTCATTTAGTCTAATCAACATCTGCCTTCAGTTTTGTACAGCTACAATGGCTTTGCCTTTCATTCCTGGGTGAGAAAATTGCCTCCTATCCTTTCCCAGCTATGGCTGTGTTGCAAATGCTGCCTTCCTTGAGATTCATGAAAGGCCATCCAAACAGAGGGATAGTACAGAGTTCTGGGGAGCTTATGGAGTGCGTGAGCACTTTTGTGTTTTTTCACATCTCTGAGGGGACTTTCTGTATGATTTTTGGGGAAAATACTGCCCCAAAATTGCACCAAACATTTAAAAACAATTTTAGGAGGCTAGGAAACTTCGAAGAACTGGTAGGGGCTTCAGGGACCATGAAAGTGGGGTCAAGGGCCCCTATTCAGGCCATTCATGCCAATCTGGGATCTAAATAGTAGAGCTAGCCAAGATATGTTCAGAAGAGAAAACTTCTGAATTCAGTGGGGCTTTCTTATTTACTAAACAGTCATAGGCTGTGTTGGTTCAAGGGCCAATTTTCTGCCCCTGGCATCCTCTGGAGGTAAAACAGACTGCCAAAAATGACCAAAAACAAAAAACACACTTTT
This sequence comes from Cyclura pinguis, assembly GCA_030412105.1. NCBI lineage: Eukaryota > Metazoa > Chordata > Lepidosauria > Squamata > Iguanidae > Cyclura > Cyclura pinguis. The sequence continues at coordinate 191,134,752 of CM059603.1, forward strand.
TTTTTTTAAAAAAAAGAAAGTTCTGGTTTTGATTTTTTTAAAAAATGCTAAGCTGTGTAACGTAAAATGGATGAATGGATGACAGATTCATTCAAGGAAGAACTATTTGAAGATAAACCTGAAATTTTAGAAAGTGAAGTGGAAGCTGCACTCAGAGCACTTGGGAGAAATAAATCACCAGGAACAGATAGCATACCAATAGAGGCACTTCGAATTATATTGCAAATATACAGTGGACAGTTTCAGAAGAAAATCAGCCTGTGCTTTATAGATTATAGCAAAGCCTTTGATTGTGGAGATCATGGGGAAAAAAATATGGATCGCTCTTAAAAGAAATTAGTGTGCCACATTTGGTTGTCCTGATGCATAACATGTACTCAGGACAAGAGGCTACCATTCCATACAGAGAAATGTATGGAAAAACTTTTTCCAACTGGAAAAAGGATCAGGCAAGGCTGCATTTTATTGTCTTATCTATTTAATTTGTATGTAGAACGTATAATCATTTTACTGTATCCTCCAACAATTCACGAATGAAAAGCAGGACACACGTGGTCAAGTAAGATCAGAGTTTGGTCAAGATGGTAAACATTGAGAAGTGGGGGGGAGACAAGCTAAGAGAGGCTGTAGCAGTTTACTTTTGCTTGAGCTGTCTGAGAAGGCAAGATTCTGTCACTGCCTCTTCCCCATGCGACCCCCCCCCCCCCATCAATTGATTTTGCACTATGAACTCAGTCTGCCCCAGTGGAAGTAAGCTAGAACAACGGGGGGAAAGTTGAGAGGAAGAGAGAGAGCAACTGGGACAACACTGAATTAATCAGGACTCCCCCTGCCAAATTTGGACTGGGAGGATATGCTGTACTAAACACAATATTAAATGTGTATTGGACTGCAGCCTCAGAGAAGGAGGGACAGTTATTATTAAAAGAAAGTAGAGTCATTTCTCTTAATGCTCAGAGGCTTTTGAGTCTATTCCCTGCCAATATATGTACTTTTGTAACTCCACAGTTCCAACACGGAGCTTGCTTGTTCCAACAAGCATTTTACTGCTCTAACCTGTAGCTCTGCTATTTTAAATTTATGGCTGTTGCAGATGTTTTGAAGTTTTTTTTGTGTGTTGATTTTATTTCGCTTCCTAACAATGTGTTTTACTGTTTTGTTGATATTCATAGCAACAGCTTAGAACAAACTGAAGGATGCATGGTAGACATTTATGAACAAATGAGCAAACAACTGAATTAACAGAAGTGTTGCGATGAAGCTTAGAAGGAGCTCCCTCATTACAGTGTTCTACCTCCCCTCCCCTTTTCACACAAGTTATTTCACAGAAGAGGAAACATAAGGTCATTTAGTTCAAACTGCCATTTATTGTAGGAACTATGAAACATGGCATGGAGGTCTTTCAACTGAACGTCCAGCCTTGGTTGGAAGACCTCCAGTAAAGGAAAATCCACCATCACCCAAGGCACTCTGTTCCACCATCAAACAGCTTTTATCTTTGAGATCGTTAATCCAGTATTTAGCCTCAATCTGGTTCCTTTCAATTTCCATTTATTAAGTTCTAGCTCCATCTTTGGGAAGACCAGAATACAAGACTGCTTCATCATATATATAACAAATCTTCTTCAGACATCATTTCTCTCCTTAAACTAATCTTCCTCAGGATAAACACACCAGTGTTCAGGATTTGGTTTCCATATCTTCCACCATTCTGGGGCTTTTTCACACTACACAATTATAGCAATATGATTCCACTTTAACTACCGTGATTCCATCCTATGGAGTCTTGGGATTTGCCATTTAGGGAGGAGCACTTAGAAATTTTAGCCAGAGAACTTCAGTGCTTCACCAAACAGCAAAGCCCAGGATTCTATAAGATGTTGTTACTAAGGCAGTTAAAGTGGAATCAGAGCGCTATAACTGAGAACATTTTCACACGACACTCTTATAGCGCGATGATTCCACTTTCAACCTCCTATGGAATCCTGGGGTTTGCAGTTCCGGGAGGGGCCAGCCAGCCCCTCCCGGAACTGCAAACCCCAGGATTCCGTAGGGGGTTGAAAGTGGAATCATCGCGCTATAAGAGTGTCGTGCGGAAATGGCCTGAGAAGTGTGAAATGGACCCTGGAGACTGTCCCTTTCAAACTGTGTTTTGAGCTTTAGAATATGGAACTTGGAATTCAGCAAGGCCCTGAGAACTAATTATCAGTTTCAGCCTTGTAAGTACAAATTATGAACCATCATGGTGTAGTGGTTTAAATGTTTGATTATGACTCAGGAAGACTGTGGTTTCAATCCTCATTCAGCCATGGAAGCCCACTGTGTTACTTTGGGCAAATCACACATTCTTTCATCCTAAGACGAAGGTAATGGCAAACTGTCTCTGAATAAACCTTCCCAAGGAAACCCTATAGGCCACCATCTGATGCACAAAATGGCAGCTTTCCTTCCCAGTGTGCCAGAGACTGGCACCATATTAGTGGCCAATTACTATTTCTTTTCTTCTTGACAACTATCTGTGGAGTAGCAGCTGACAGGCTGTGGACTAGCACCAGTCCACAGACCATCACTTTTGAGTGGTGCTGTTCTAAGTGCTGCAAGATTTGTCAAAAGTACCCCCAAAACAAAAACTTTCAAATGTGGAAGTATCTGGAAGTTTGTATTTGGTCTGGAAAAACAGTTCTTTCTTGAAGTTACATAGCAAGGTGTCTTAAAATCTATGTAAAAGGTGAATTGCTGCTCCTTGAGGCTTTCTAGAAGCAGAATGCAGGCCCTTCCTTGGCCAGAAAAAAGAACATTCTATGGATCCTGAATGAGTTTGAACAGTGAGAAAAACTTTAGGGCTTCATGTGGGCTGCATTTTGCTCTCACTTGCTCTAAATCTTCCTAGAACAGGGCTCTCCTAATGCAACATGGTACATGTGACAATCATATGAAAAGCAAGTAGAACATTCAACAGCTCAGCTACACAAAGTTCTATTATAGTACTGAAAAGTCATGTTGGGTAACTACTAATATAGTATTAAAAGGCAAGATTTTGTATCTTCTAGGCAATAGGACTCTTCATAAAGCTGGGCGCAACAGATCTTAGAGTTATAATGGGTAATTCCCAGAATGACTTGTAGTCTTTTGTCTGCAGAGATGGGGAAAGATAATTTATTCTAAATCCCACCAGATGAAACCTGATGTCATCACACTACAGGCTGATTCTTCTAGTCTTGCCTGATTAGTCTCAGCACTTTTGTCTAATTACAGATTTTGTGGCTTTAAAATTTAGTCTTGATGACTTGAGGACTTTTTATCCCTTATCTTAAGTTCTATAATGCCTAACCTGATGGAAGAGTCCTGAAGGACTAAAAAATACACCTTTCATAATATTTCAGAGGTCCAACAAATCTTTGATTTTTTTAAAAATGTTGCTCACAGTCCACATGGCTGCGTTTCTTTCTTTTTTGTTTGTTTCTATAACTTGGAAAGTGTGGAAATGTCTCTAATAGATCTCAACATTTGCTATAGCTGATCAAGATCAAAATATCATGTAGCTCATAATAAGAGCAGAGCACTTGTGTGAGGTGCAACAAATATGAGTTGCACATCCACCACAAGAACTATGAGTCTTCAACTACTGACATGTTTTTAATTTGGCATCACATATAGAAGATTAGCAAACATCAAAATGCAAACTGCTATAGTGGCATGAGGAGGAAGACAAAGGAATAAAGAAAAAGGTACAGCACTGAGGTAAGATGGAATACATGCAAATAGGTATGAAAGGGAAGTGGACCTCTAAACTTCTCTTTCCCCCATGCTAACTGCCTTTGAGGTACTTGTCAGGTTTGGATGCATATAAATCCACATAAGTGAGTTTCATTTACAGACCCCATGTAATAGTGTCATGTAAAATGAGGAAATCTGATCAGCTATGTAGGAATGCATGGTATAATTTTATTCAGTGCATGATAATCCTTGAATGATAAACTCTGATTGAACAATGAGTTGAATGACCTCTGGCTTGATTTGGAATGGATGTGGTAAAAATTCAAACTGTTGCGCTAATATGTTATTAGGCCAGTCAAAGATCCTTGTGCAAGCTTTTGAAACCAAAATTTCTTCCTCAGGCAAAGAAATTTTACGCAACTATACAATATTAGAGCTGTGTACGTGTGCGTGTGTATGTATGTATGTGCACATGCGCCTTCAAGTCACCTGTTGGCTTATGGCAACGCCATACATTTCATAGTGTTTTCTTAGACAAGGAACATGCAGAGGTGGTTTTGCCATTGCCTTCCTCTAAAATATAGCATATAGCACCTGGTATTCATTGGTAGTTTCCCATCCAAGTACTAACCAGGGCTGACCCTGCTTTGTTTCCAAGATTGGATGGAATTTGGTTCCCTTAAGGTATTTAGGCCCTATTAGCTGTCTTCAAGTGGCATGGGAAAAATGTATGCAATGTAAATCTAACTACCTCTTAAGGCTGGAGGAGGAGGAGAAAGATAAAGGCAGGGGATGACAAAGCAGAGTACAATATCTGTCCCTCCATTTCAGAATACAAAAGCATCCCTCATAAAACTCAAATCTAAACAGGTCTCTAAGCTTGCCTAGACTGATTTGACCAAATAATTAAGTTCGCCCTAGGCCCTTATCAAGTACAGTTCCTCTGGACTTCTATCCATTTGGAATGCAGTTATGGGAATGAACTCCAGCTCCTCCTCCCATGTTCCCTATCCTTGTTCTCACCACCCATTTTCCTTCCTCCCCCAAACACATCTTATGACAATAAGGCCCTACAATGAGGTGGCCCTGTTGCAGGGCCTGAATTGGGGCATTAGGACAAACAGGTGAACAAATAATATAACAAGGCATAAATGTTATATATGTTTCTCAGGGTTTATGGGAAATGTAGTTCATAGGAAATATCCTAGTAAAGACATCAGCATCCATGGGAAATACAATTCCCACATGTCCTTGAGTCTGGGATGTTCCTGTTATCCTGATGTTTCCAGTACATCAAAATACAATGGAATGACCTCTCCCATGAACAATTGTGCCTGGGATGTTGCTGCAGCATCAGCAGAAAGCAAGGAATGGAGGCCCTGCACCAAGCTTTCTCTGTTGTTGTTGGTGTTGTTATTGCTGCTACTGCAGCTGCTGCAGCCACTACCGGATAAGCCTGGATGGTGTGAAAAAAAGGTGCATTTGTACTGGTGAAGGCTGTGAATAAGCTTCAAAGAAGCTTTGGGCTGACTTACAATGATTGGGAGGGCTGGATTTCCAAATGTTTCTGAACTCCCACACTGAACTTTGATGCACTCATGTGGTGGGATCACCTATGTGAATAATCAAGAAAGGGATGTACAGTGGAAGTTCGAGAAAAGAAAAGAAAAGAAAAGAAAAGAAAAGAAAAGAAAAGAAAAGGATTTTGAAAGGTGAATGTTCGTATAATGTAAGTGAAGTTCTGTTAAGGGAGTGTGTGCATTCCTGACTCACCAAAATGGCAGTTTTTCAAATTGAGGTGGCACAATTAAAGGAAAGTTATGAATGGAGAATATCTCATCCTGCTTTCTTTGAAGATTACCTGTGTTCCCCTAAGTCTTTATCCCTCTTTAGATGAAGACTGGGGTACAGTATTTATATTATTTAGATATTATATATTTATATTTTTAATAGTATTGTAATATTTATATTATTTATGTATCACTAAAACTTACACAAGACTGCTTTGGAACGGCTAACTGTTATAGCAGGCACTCTCTTTATATTCAAAATTTTTAGACTGAAAATGTGCAAATCACTGAAATATAGCTGCAAAGTTCCACCACTGTCAGTTACCTTCTATAATCTTCTTGTGATTGAAATGATCCTCAATAATTATCAGTCTCTGAGCAACACCTAGATACCTCTGAGACCTGCCAACATGTGCCTACATCATTTCTGACAGTTCTTTGCTTTTCTTCACTGTAATCCCTTTCCCACATGAAAACCGGTTCAGGACGTGGAACCACGGAAATTATTTCAAGATCAAACATAGCCATGCATTTATTTCTTATGCTGTTGCTCTGTCAGCATCTTTGGCATTCCAATGAACAAACTCTCACCTCCCCCTTTCATGTTCCCTGTTGAAAGATTTCTATCTAGGTCACATTAGCTTGTGAATACAGGCAATGAGAATATACTGCTGTACCTCATTACTGGGGAACTGCTGCCACCTACAGCTGAGCAGCACAAATGCCTAGTTAGAAGTATCAAAAATGGCCTCTGGCATTTTGGATCATGGCTGGCTCTTCTGAAAAATGTTTAAATGCTTCATCAGATATCTAGTTGTTTTTGGCGGTGTTCTGGAGTGCTAGCTGGCTGTCAGATTACACATTACATGCTGAGATTGGTACATCCAGTGTTAGTGTATGTTTTCATCAACTCATGTTGATATTGGGGGAAAGCAAGTTGTGGAACATCAAAGTTTGTGGTGCCTGCAGGAAGTACAGGATGAAGAGAACAAGATATGAAGAAGCTCAATGTGATGGGGAAATATGTTTTACAACCTTGAATCTTAAACTTTTAAGTTGCTTAAGACCACTTGTAATCTCTAAAGTGCCACACAGACTGATGGTTCCTTCTCCTCCGTACATGGTTTCCCCACTTTTCCATACAATAGTCCTGCAAGCTGCATGACTGTCCTAGTGACCATTTAAACTTGGGTCTCATCATAGCAACATAGGAAGCTGCTGTAAACTAAACCAGGTTGCTGATTCAGTGAGACCACTGACCGCCTGGGTTCAGACATGAATCTTGCCCAGGGCTTCTGGGAGATGCTGGGGAGTAAATCTGGGCCTTGTCCTCTGTCCCTGAGCAATGGCCCTTTCCTGACACTGAGAACATTACACCATACATCTACCAAATCAATAGTCCTTTCTAAGCATTCAGTATAATACTAATCTTTACAAAGGCTATGCCCCCTGCAATCAATGTCAGTCTGAATAAGGCCTATGCATTTATGGATGTATATACACAGGGCTGATTCTGTGGGGGTGTGAACTTGATTGACTTTCATGCCAACAGGGGGCTGTTCAGACTGACCCGTGCTTGTATTAGTCAAGGAAGTTTCTGTAGGGTGAAGCTTGCCAATGTATGCATGACATCCGTTTCACAAGTTTGTACCAAGCACACCTCTAGGGTACAAGTGGATACATTAAATTACAGGTGGTTGCCTCTTCACAGAGAAAGCAATCTAGCCATAGCAGTTCATGCCTTAATCAGTTCCCTGATTAGGTTACTGTAAACAGTCTTTGTGGGGCTGCCCTTGCAAAGCATTTGAAAGCTACAACTAGTGCAAAATGGAGTGGCCAGACTGTTATCAGATACAGTTTAGTGACCACATAACACTGGTCCTACAAGAGTTGCACTGGCTTCCTATTTGCCTTTGAGTCCAAGGTGCTGGTTTTGACCTACAAAGCCTTACACGGCTTGAGGTCAGGATATCTAAAAGACTGTGTCCTCCCATATGAGCCAGCCTGAAATCTAAGATCATTAGCAGAGGGCCTGTTATGTCTCCACAACCCTATGAGGCTAGGATGGTGGGTACACATAACACAGCTTTCTCTGTAGCAGCACTGACTGTGGACCTCCTTCCTGGGGAAAGTCAAGCTGGTTTCATCCCTCTTAAGTTTTCAAGGCAGTGCCATTTCAATTGATGATTGCATCTTTTTTTCTTTTTAGTGGCCAAACACACTGATTATGACATCATATAAGTATACCAACACACAAATAATATGATATCTACGTTGTACATATATACATTAATATATCTAGTACAGTACATATACCATTGCATCTTAATTTGGGGTATCTGTTTTCAAAAATGTTTTTAGAGCTATTTTTAAAGAGAAGCCTTAAGTGTTATAATTGGATTTTAATAATCCACTTAATGTTTTAGAAATGTTTTTACCTACTGTGCATCATTTTAGGGGTCCTGATGGGCTGAGAGATGATAAATGAAGGCAACAGAAAAATAAAAATAATAATTCATCCTCACATGTTAGGATGTGTAGCTGGCCCCTCCCAAAACTGCAAACCCCAGGATTCCATAGGATGTTGCAAGTGGAATCATCGCGCTATAACAGGATAGTGCCGAAATGGCCTATGTGATGTGAATGAGCCCCTAATGTTCTAAAGGGTCTATTTTAGTTAGGTTTAATAAGTGAACTTAAGGAGTATACCAGCTACAAATACTGAACAATAACTCTGAGAAATGCTGGAGCTAGTTATAAAAGGGTACTTGTACAGTGGTGTATGACAGAGCAGATCACTCTGAAGTCACCTGTGCTTCTTGCTTGGAATGCTTTCTTCTATGTGTGATTATATACCTATGGTCAATTTAATGTGTAGATGGGAAACTTTTCATTCAATTGCTTTCTATAGCACTGGCACAAAATCTTTACAATCAGAAGTCTCAGTTCCACCTACCAATAAGGAAGTGAATCACTGGCAAATGAATAAAACAATGTTAAGTCCTCCTTGCCGTGAAAGCATGGACTTCTGACCTACCTGACTACCTTAATGCTGAGCCAAGATTAGCATGAGAGCCAGCATGGTGTAGTGATTTGAACGTTGGACTATGATTGTGGAGACCAGGGTTCAGATCTCTCCTTGGTCATGGAAACTCACTGGCAGACCTCAGGCAAGTCACACTATTCCAGCCTCAGAGGAAGGCAAATGCAAACTCCCTCTGAACAAATCTTGCCAAGAAAACCCCACTCACCTTGGATTCACCTTAGGGTCAACTTAAGTCAGAAATGACTTGAAGGCACACAACAATAATAGCATCTGTCTGTCTATCTATCTGTCAATAACAGAACAAACACCTAATTAATTGAATAATTAATAAGTGACTAACAAATCATAACAGCCTCATTCAATGTGATGCAGTAGACTAGAATCCATGAAACTTATACTAGAAATTTGTTTTGCTCCGTTAGTGTCATCTTTTTATAAAAATTATCTTTGTGTGACACAAAAGAAGTCCTCTTAGCCTTTCACCCTGATGATATTTGAAAAATTGAAGATGTAGCGGCTAGAGCACCTATTCCTACATATGTAGTAGACTACAGTTTTCATTACGCCAACCAGCATCCTCCACAGGTCAAACAGATAACCCAATGTTTTTTTCTGTAAGGGATATAGATGGAAAGTCCTAAGTCAGGGATGGAGGATGTGCTCCACACAGGCAGCCTCCAGGGCTGTTTGCATGCTCCCCAGTGCCTCCCAGGACCCCACAAAATTATTTGCCCTCAAATAACCCAGACTTTTGGGTCAATTCCTATTGGGAAAAAGGTAGGGACAGGACAAATCCAGAATTTTCCGGATCCAAATCCCTGGAAGGTTCTGGGAATCCACGAATCTTGAATCTTTCCAATCCTTTTTTAAAAAAAGGTTTAAAAAGTAACTTTTGAAAAAAGTTTGAAACTTTTAAAAAACTTTTTTTAAATGGAACTTTTTTTTAAAAAAAGCCCTATTTTTTGGTGGGTGGATTTGAAAGATTCGGTTCGCCTATTTTCTCACAGGGACTCAGATTCGTGAATCTTGAATTCTTGCTGAGGATTCGAGGATTTGGTCGGCCCATCCCTAGAAAAAAGTCTCTTTTTGGCCTAAAACTGCCCATTGAGGACAAAAATGTGACAAAGTTATCCCCACACCGCTTAGGTGGTATTTGGGGCAAACAAGTTTTTCAGAATTTTTCAGGGGGAAGAGGGTGATGGGGTAGCTTTCCAAGGTCACCTAGGGGGAGCCAGTGTAGCCCCCAACTCCTGAGAGTTGCCCACTCTGGCATAAGAAATACATTTACATTAATTTGCCTATAATGGTATACCAAGTCCTGCACAGAAACCTTGCACAAGGAAATTAACTGCATACCATTATGAAAGATTGGTTATCTCTGTTTTCCAAGTGGAAATTTGCTTGGTTTTCAGAGAGATTGATCAAGAAGTAAAATTAAACAAATAGAATGGGACATAAAATGTTACAGAATTCTGCAGAAGGTTAGCAAAGGGTATGAAAATTATAGGTTTTAACCCTGAGTCTCTTGTCCTCATCAGTGCTTCAGTATGTTGGAAAAGTAATTGTAAGCACTCTTTCAGTCATGATATCTTTTCTATACTGTTATCTGCCAAGCTACTATTTTCATGATATCTCACTTTCAGTGATGTAATAAATAAGCTAGAATATTTAAACCACACTTTTTGCCACCCTTAAATATTGTTTCCATTATGTCCTTTTCAATGAGGAAGACAGAGTTACCTCATCAGTGTTGTGGATTTAGGTCATGATGAGCGTTACCAATGATTACCTTTAATCATAGCTGTGCATTTTCCCTTAATCCTTTATAAAGCTCATAAAAGCTCACTTACTTTGGTAAATATACAGATCTATAACTATATGCAATCCTTTGTGCTTATCTTTCGTGCTCGCTTTATGATGATGATCAAACTGTACGCACACTGGGGAACTTAGATCATGCTGGCCCACCATGTTGGAACTGCCACGCTATTACTGGCCCTGCATGCCGATCATACCCCAGAGTTATGGTTTCCAGATTTCAGGGAAGCTGCTCCTCAGTGATAACCTGGTTAATGGGGTGGAAGTGGCAAGATCTTTAGGTTGGAATTATCATGTTCTCCTGGAGTTTGTTGTAGAGAAGAAAGGGGTAGCCAAGTGCAGTCATATATACATTCTAGACTTTAGGAAAGCAAACTTCAATAAACTTAGGGAAATACAGGATGTGATTCTGTGATCAGGAATACTAAAAGACAAGAGGGTACATGAAGGTTTGGGAGTTTCTTAAAAGTGAGACATTTAAGGTACGACTGCAAACAATTCCAATGAGGAGGAAAAATGGGAAGTGTTTAAAGAATTCGGGATGGATATTTAAAAGAATTTTCAACTCAGCTAAGATTTTAAAGGGACAGGTACAAGAAGTGGACAAAAGGGAAAATCACCAAAAAGAAGTGAAAACAAATAGCCAGCATGTGTAAGGAGAAAGTCAGAAAAGCTCAGACTTGCCAGGGAGGTCAAAAACAATAAAAAGTGCTTTTTGTTTATGTCCATGGCAAAAGGAAGAAGGTTAAGAGGTGACATGGTAGCCATGTTTAAATATTTGAAGGGATGCCATATGGAGGACGGAGCTTTTATCCTGCTGCTCCAGGGACAAGGATATGGAGCAATGGCTTTATACTACAGGAAAAGAGATTCCACCTAAACATTAGGAAGAACTACCTGATAGTAAGAGCAGTTTGACAGTGGAATATCCTGCTTGGACTGTGGTTGAGTCTTCACCTTCTGAGGTTTTTAAACAGATGCTGGATGGCCATCCGTCAGGAGTGCTTTAATTGTGTAGGCCTGCATGGCAGGGCTGAACTCAATGGCCTTTGTGATTTCTTCCAAACTATGATTCTGTGATTTATCTCTGGTCCTCAGAGAAGGGGGATGAATTGTAGGGCTCAGGACTGCCTTGAAAGGTGTATGTATGGTTGCCAGCCCTTATCGTTGAATATGATCCTGGATGCATTTTAAGATCCTTGGGGGAGGGCTTTCTCTTGGTCACCACTGTCACAGGCACATTTGGAGAGGACAAGAAAGAAGGCTTTCTCAGTGGCTACCAGTAGGAGGCTACGCTGGCCCTCTCTTTTGCTTTTCTTCTTCTGGCAGGAAAAGACCTTTTTATTTAGACAGGCCTTTGGCTATTAACTGGTTGTTGCAAAAGTGTCTTTCAATGGGTGATGCTGTGCTTTTATTCTTATTGTTTTTTTTAAAAAAATGGTTTCAAATGGTTTTTTAAAATTATGGTCAGTCCAAAATTGTTCTTGTCAGGATTTTCCCTTTTCCTGACCATTTCTTTAAATATTTTTGAATATTCTTTCCATCCCTATGCCAGATAGTACTGTTTAAGAGAAATTATTTTGTATTCAAGTACCTTTCCAAGGGAACACTTACAGTGCCCTTTTTCTGAAATAATGAAATTTAGGCGGTCATGTTTCCTACTCTATAGAGGACAGTGTTCTTTTGAAAAGCATTTTCTATTTTAATGGTGTCAGTCCAGACCAGTCTAGTCCAAGAGCCCCGCAAAGGGAAGCTGGTGCTTGGCATTTGCCTATCAGTTGGTGCCATCTGAGCGATCCATAGGATGGCCACCTCTACATCAAGAAAAGATAACAATAATTTATATGTGCATATACAAAATTATTATTTTTTAAATGTAAATTAAGCAGAATTAAAATACATCTCACTCAAGTGGGGAAGGCTGTGATCAGGTGACCTGTATACCTGTTGAATTTGCTATCCAGTTGCTAACAATGGATGGACAACTTCAAGGTCCTTGATTTACCTCAATATAGTTCTGTATCTTTAAATCAGACATACCTGAAAAAACAACTGTCTTCAAGCAATCCTTCAAGTGAAGACTATCTTCTGTAAAAGAGGACATGAAGCCACCCTAAAAAAACAACAGAAGAAAGACCACTTGGTCATAGTCTTCCTTTAATAAGGTGCATTGTATTTCTGTTTAAATTATAACAATAAGAATATTTTTTCTACATGTGCACGGATGCATGTTTCAATTTTATGCAAATATGACCTCTTCAAGCAGCACATCATATAGACATTATGAAACCAGATCTATGAGCCTAAACACAGCCTAACAACCAGATATTACAGCTTGTCAGATTCTTGTCCATCTGTTTTGGCAGCAAAACAAATGGTATATTGAACCTATGGCAGTGTACCTCTCCAGTGAGGTACATCAGGCTTAGTAGGTGATGCTAACAAATTCTACAGGCCTGTATTGAAGCATTGGTTGCCCTGGTTTGGCTCAGTACCTTTGATGTTGCCATTATCTAACTGTTGGAAATTATTCTCTTTCAAAAGAGTTTGCAAATTGAAATCACTATTCCAAGAAACTATTCTAGCATAGCACATCAGATCCCAAAATAGGCTAGATCACTAGCAAATTCAAATGCACATGACGTCCTCATGCAGCAAAGCTGCAAACTAATTTTTTGATCCAAAAAATGTGCCTTACCACCCTCCTCAGCTTCCCTGTGCTAGAGACAATAGGTTCAAATTCACTGAATGTCAGATAATAATTTCATTCTCTTCTCTGCATGAACAAGTTGGGAAGAAAAACAAATAGAAGTAAAAGCCAGTAGTCTCAACTTTTCCAGATTCTGACACAAATGCTGTCTCCAGGTCTAGGGGTAATTGTGATATCACTGCTGGGAAATTCTTGGATTTCTTCCATGCTTAACCAACATGTTGAAGTTAAATAACTTGGGAAACTGCCTCTATTGAGCAAGACACTGTTGTGTACTGAACGTTATTTCCTCATTTGGGAAACATTTTCTGTTTGGAAAGAAATACTAGCTGCTCTCATTATATGAAAGGAATGGGAAATCATGATGTAGGCCCAACCCCTCAAAAGGTAGTGCCCTGGGTAAAGAGCACTGGAATGTAGCTAGAAGGGGGGTACAAAATGAGGTCAATGCCGGTAAGAATTCCCTCTCTCCATAAAATTTTCTTTCAGTCTTCAAATTGCAGAATGAGAGACTGAAAAGAATTCACACCTAGAACTGTTATATTTGCTGGCTGGCATCCTGTTCAGTAGTTATGAGATAGTAAGCAGGACTTGCAGTCTTCCAGGTGCTGGGGATTCATGCTAGAGACATGACTGCAAAAATCTACCTTTCAAGCTTGGCTGAGTCCCAGCAGAATGCTTTATGATGTGCTGTGTGCTTTCAGTGCTGGGAAATTATTTCTGCAGTGCTCCCCTGGTCACAGGGTATGTTGAAAGAAGCAGTTGTGGCCTGACCCTGAGGGGACTCTCCAGCCACCTCTTTTCAATGTGCCCCATGACGGGGGGAATGCTAAATACATGATTTCCCACCAATCTGATTTGCAGCACATTGGAAACTGTTTGGCTGGGATGCTGCCAGGTTTTTGGCAGGTGACATTGTTAGATATAACTCCATCACTGTAGGTACATCTGATGATCCAGGATCTTGGTTGCTTGTTTGCATTTCCTTAGTAACTTTCTCTGTCACTTTTCTTACGATGCCCAAACTGTGTTTCTAAATGCTCTATGGAATTTTTACTTTACTATAATGCTAAAATTTTGAGGACTGAAGGGAAATTTAATGCAGGGGGAAGATTCTGAATTGGAAGATTAAAGCCCTAATTTTGCTCTCCAATAGCCATAGCCCTGAACAGCACGTTCAGCACGCCATCTACTCTGGCCAGCTTGTAACAAGGTGGGAAACTGATTACAGTCCAGATGTTTTGGACCTCATCTCCCAGAAATTCCAGCTAAAGTGGCCAGTGGTAAGGGATGTGAAAGCTGATGTCCAGATTATCAGAAAGGCAAAAGGTTCTCTATAGAACTTAAAAGTTTTTACCTTGTGCTTTTTTAAACACACACACACACACACACACACACACACACACACATATAGAGGGCTTAAATACCCTAAAGGTATCAGATCCCACCCGATCTTGGAAGCTAAGCAGGATCAGGCCTGGTTAGTACTTTAACGGGAGACCGTCAATTAATACCAGTTGCTGTAGGCTATATTTCAGAGGAAAGCACTGCCAAAACCACCTATGAGTATTCCTTGCCTAAGAAAATCCTATGAAATTCATGGGGTTGCCATAGACTGACAGGTGACTTGAAAACATATACACACCTGTATAAAAATTATTTTATTGTTAATATCAGGAATGGGGAATCAGGGGTGTTGTATGGTATCTCTACCCTTATGGCCTGATGTCACAAGCAAAACCATGTCCAATGATGTCAGAGCTTCTAACTGTAGTTTCTGTAGCAATAGATTCTGGCTGTAGCTTCCAGTAGTCCTGTAGCCAGGGACTTAGCTTTAATTCTTCCTCACCTTCCCCATGGGTGGATCAGTACCCTCTAGCTGGTGTTTGGAAGACCCTTTGAGTCCAGATCTCAAGATGCAGCTCAGCTTTTCCTGCATGGTGGAAAGTGAGTGAATGAGCAAAGCTGTCTACAGATCCAAACACTGACTACAGGAAAAGCACCAATCCCATGCTTTTCGAATAAACCCACTCCCTCCATTTCCTGTTTGTTAGAATATTAACATGTCACGCCGTTTGTATATCAAACACCAGACAAGTGTGGTTTCCATAGCTGCTTTAGAATGACAACTTAGACAACCCAGCCAACCTGGTCAGTGATAAGGGAGGGTGCATTAGAAATTGTTTTAAAACATCATCATTATCATCATCATCAATTTATATAGCATCATCAGTTTGTACAGTCCTCACTGCACATTTGAGGGTCTGACTTTTGTGAATTTGATTATTCAAAGGGTGCACATGTGTTACCCTGAAAATTGGGGGTATCTCAAGGACACCCAAACAGACTTCAATTTAAGGGAATTAACAGAGAAACTCGAAGCAAGGGTCAGGGTAAGGGATCTTTAACCCTATGTCTACGGGGTCAGAACCATGCAAGAGTCAGAGGAACAGTCTAAAGTAAATTTATTAAAACTAACAGAAACAGTCACAACACATGTTAACAAATAATCCTACAATCACACAAGGGCTACAGAAATGAAGTTGGAAATAAGAGACAGTTGGGAGAGAGGGCATATGGACCTTAGTCTAGGTGTCCTGGAGAAGGAGAAGATTAGCGAAGGCTCGGTGTAAAGCACCAAGGGGAGGCGGGATCCCGGGGCTGGAAGGCTGGAAGCAGCAGGGTTTCGCGGCGAGTTGGATACGCGAGTTGCGTTTAGCTCTCAGCAGTGTCTGAGAGGCTTAAGTGGGACACCTCGGTAGCAGCAAAACGGGCCCTTGTCCAGTCTGGGAGGCTCTCCGAAGAGGCTCCAAAAGTGAGGATTTTTATAGCCAGTTTCTATCTTCAGGCTGTGTATAGGCTAGCAAAGTGGCATTAATGGGCGATGACTGCAGAATATAATGTTAGGCAAATATCACGACCTCTCCTTGGTATTGCTTTTCCCGGGAAAGTCCAAGTACATGATAGGATTATCATTCCAAATTGATAGACTTTGATTGTCTATTCTTGCAAAGTTCATCAGCGTGGCTTGGGGCTGAGGCAACCTTTTTATTAATCAAGGAGAGAGTCTATTGTGGCTGCCTAGAGATACGTGACTGGGAACAATAGGTCATTGTCTTTTAGCCTAAAGAACGCGGTCTACGTTCCCATACAGTAGCAAAGGCGTTGTTGGTCTTGAGAATTTGATTCAAAACCAATTTTACTTGCAACCGACCTTTGCTAGCCAATATCCAATATGGGGGAAGTCATGCCAATTTAGGGGCCCTCCCTTAGGGTTACTTTGGGGTGTAACACATGTGCCTTCCCCCTCTTCCTTCCTCCTGTTCCCTTCCCTTTTGCCTGGGTGAGCACGTGTCCTGTGCCCAGGCAAAAGGCAAAGGAATGGGAGTGGGAATTCAGGAGGGGAGTTATTCGTGTCCCCCCCCCTTTTCAAGGGTTCTGTGCCCCAAACTCTTACAGAAGTGGGGGGGCACTGTACATGGCTCTTTACAAGTTAAAAAACAATGAAATAGTTCCCTGCCTTCAGGCTTACAATCCAGTTAAGATACGACACAAAAGGAAAAGGGAACGGCAGTGTGGGAGGAGATTAAGTCCAGCAAATATTGCCTTAATATGTTTTAGCCCTTTAAAATTATTTTTGAATTATTATTAAACTGTTTTAATTCTGTTAGATTAGGTTTACACATTACCCTGAAATCTCTAGGTAGAGGGCGGGATATAACTATTTAAATGAGTGAATGAATAAACCTTGCTTTGGTAAAACAGGGCACGGGGGAGATTTAACCTGCATTCCTCACACTATCATATCTATTCAGATTGTCCACTCCCAGCTAGTATTTGCAAATTTGAAGGAGAAAAAAAGTTACATTTACTTTATCCCCATCATCACATCAAATTTGTCCACATCAATGGATAAAAATGCCATTATTGGGCAGGCTATCATACAGAACAGGGGTGGAAGGCCATCTGAAATTTGGCTGGGAGGTAAGGAAACAGAGAAAGCTGTTTTATACTGAGTCAGCCCATTGTTCCATCTAGTTTGGTATTGTCTTCACAGATGGGCAGCTCCTCTCTAGGATTTCAGGAAGAGGTATTTCCTGTTACTGCTTTGAGATACCAGTGGGTTTGCCAGTTCAGGATTGTCCCAAAGTCCTGAGGTTTCTAGGGGTGTTGACCCCACATATTTTCCTATTTGGAAATTAAGACAGAAATCTTAGCTAAAGGGGCTGTTCCCAGATCGAGGTGAAATGAGAGTATTATTCCTTTTCACCTGGGGGGATGGGATAAAGAAGATTTAAGCCATCTTCGCACTATATTGTTATAGCGCTATTATTCCACTTTCAACAATCCTATGGAATCTTGGGATTTGCAGTTTCGGCCCCTCCCGAAACTGCAAAACCTAGGATTCCATAGGATGTTGAAAGTGGAATAATAGCGCTATATCAGTCTAGTGCGGAAATGGCTTTAATCTAGGCAAGTCATTCTCAAACTGTGGGGCAGGACCCTAAAGGAGATGTGATAGTGGGGGAACAAGAAAATCCAACTTGCAGATACAGCAATGTGAAAAAGAAGTGTGTGTGTGTTACTGTTGAGGATTGACTGGTCTCTGCAAAACAATGATGGAAAGCATCTTCCTCTGCTTACACCTTCCTCCAACCTTAGACATAGCAAAAACTGACTTCCCTTTTTTAATGTTTAATGTTTTTCCCACTCATCTCCTCTGAATGTTCTGTCATTGATGCAGCAGGTGCATGCCCCTTAGTTACCATGAGGCAGTTTCTCGGGTGGAGCAGGGGAGAGAAGCGAAGAGAGAAGGCAGAGGGTGTGAGAATTCAATGTTAAGATGGAGAGTGTGTGTGGTATGAGGTCCCTGTGAGAGAGACAGGGAAAGAGAAGTGTAAGAGAGGACATGAGGTGTGTGACATTGAGAGGAGGGGAGGAAACTCTGCATGTAGATATAAAGAGGGGGGTCAAAGGGATAAGCAGATTGAGAATCAATGATCTAGCCTACATGCTTCTAGCCAGAAGGTAGATGTAGAGCAGAGGGTAAGCTACAATTGTACTACAATGGTTGGGAGGAAAGAAGGAAGCTAAGCAAACACAGAGACCTTCTAGAAAGTCTTTACAAGTTGCAGCAATCAGGCAATTAAGTCTTACAAATTATAGCAAGCTGCAAATTTAATAGCTGAGCTGGAGATCTTCACACATCACTTCCTAGTTGCCTGAAGCTGAGCCCATAAAAACTGAAGACTCAGAACCAGGCCTTGACATCTGGCAACAGTTGATACTAAGGACTGAACCAGGGGCATTCTGCATGCAAAGGAAAATTCTGCATGTCCTTTACCACTGACCTGTGACTTGGAATAAATAAGGCTTCTGCATTTGAACTAAACTTGTCCTCTGAGAACCACCATGTAGAGTCCTTAAAATGCTTTACATTCTGCCACGTATCACAAGCAGGATCTATTTCAGACCACAAACATGAGGAAACATTTCAGGCAAACAAAAGGCAAACAAAAGAGCAAAGATAGGCATAATTTTAATCCCTGCTTGAATTCTACCAGATCCTTTAAGACTACAGTCCTATTCACAATTACTTGGGAAATTGATGTCTATAGGCATAAGACTGCAAACTGGTGGGGTTTACTTTGTCTGATATTTTAGTTTTCAGGAAGCTTTATGATGTTATCAAAGTAATCTGTAGTTGTTGTTATGTGTCTTCAAGTTAGCCATGACACGACAGAGATATTCTACTGACAATGGAAGCAGCATAGCTGTGCATACAGTAATGCTGTGTATTGCAGTTGTGCACTGGACACTGTGGCTGAATGTTACACACTATGGTTTTATATTGCACAACAGCATCCAGGCATTGATAAGTTGTCCAATATTACTATTCTGCATGGGACTGTATAGTGCTGATGTAGCATCTCTCCACATATAGATATTTACACAATGCTGAGGGGGTGTTGGATTGCAACCATAATGTAGATACACACATGGAACTTTTACTCTATGTCTTCACCATGCGGGATCATGGTCACTGTTCTAGTTGGAATGACAAATTTGGGGATTTCCCTCACAAAATAGAAAATTGATTCGCTCGAAAGCAAATGAATTCAGTACTGATAGATGCTAGCTTGAGTAGGATACTCATGCCTTCTGGTAAATCTAATTACACTTTAACAGAGGTTAAGCTGCAAGTAAGCATTAGATCACTGTCAGACTTAAAGAACTTGGCAGAGGTAATGGAGAAAATTGTTCGCTTGCCAGCAAATTATAACGACACTGGTATCTGCAACAACTTCCTCACTCTTAAACTGTCCATTCAGCTACCATTCAGATTTTTGCATCTAATCAGGGCTATGATTATCTTACTAAATAGTGTATCTGAGATTCAAAGGCTAAACACAGGAGTACACACTCATGCAGTCGCTGAGATGCGCTCTATGATTGGAAAAGTCTTTTGGTCAGATGCTATAATCTCATATAATCATCTATGGCCTAGGCAGCCTTAGACCCACTGTTTTGCAGCCTCTTCTGAGTCACTTCAATACATATTTGCTGCCCATGTTGAAACTTATTTATTTGATTTATGTCCTACTTTTCTCCCATATTCGTGGCCTATGGCAGCAAAGTATGAAGTGCTGCCACCCCCTCAGTGCATTCAGAAGCTGACCAGACAGTTGAATTTTCAATACTGGTTATGTGACAGCAACCTCCACCATCCCATGTATTTAAAGTTGGCTGGCTGATTTAGGTGGTGGAACACACACCTCTGTCATCCAACAGTAGGAACAGCTGGGTAACTTTAGCTGGTGCTCCCCTACCATCTACCACCTGAGCTGGTTGCCTCACTCTGTCTAATGGTAGGGCTGTATATATGTACACAACAGTTATAGCACTCTGAAAGCAGCTTAACTGCCATGGCTTCATCTTACAGAATCTGGTGAAATGTTTAGAATTCTCAGCTAAAGAGTTCTAATGACCTCTCTTAAACTTCAGCACTAGAGCTCTCAGTCCACACCCTTGCTTCTGTGCCAGTATAAATGGCAGCTTTTATTAATTCAGTTGAGATATTGTGTTGAAGAAATTGTGTTGTGTTGAACAAATACATAGCAATCCAATGTGTTACCCTTCAGGATTGCCCCACTGTTTAGACATTTACAGAAACACTCTTGATTAAAGTACATCCCAGAGTTGGAAAAGTTACTTTTTAAGGCTGCAGCTCACAGAATCACCAGCCAGCATGGCCACTGAACATGTTGGTTGGGGAGCTCTTTCTTATTCATATACTCTCAGACACACTGCAGTCTGCACCAGCACTGAACTGGCTTCTGTTATCAGAGAAGTACATCACTGTATGCCTTGCAGTTCTGGTTTTGCTAGTCTGTCATCCGCCTTGATATGTGGCTTCTCTAGCTTATGCACAAAAGCTTTGTATAAGTGACTGGCTGTTTAGCTATCAACCTTTCATTTTGCCACATATGTCAGGGTAAGGAAATGAAGAGGTTGAGATGTTTCTGACCTATGTCTAGTCTAGAAACAACTATGCCCATCAGCATCAGCATCACGTCCTGAAAAAGAGAGAATCCCACAGCCACACCAGCCAAAGACTATCAATGTTTGCAGTCTTCATCAGACAGAACTTCATCAGACAGAACTAGATCCATAGATGAATAACCACACAGCCATTTAGAAACACACTACTTAACCATTAAAAAACATTCCACAGACAACAAAGGTAACACCTTCATTCTGTAATCAGAATGACCCGAAAGTATCAAAAGAGAAGCTTATATTCATGTTTAGATCCATGTATCCTACTGATGATAAACTCATTAAAAAGATAATATATTGTGTTTATGCCACATCAAAACTGTTTTGACTTGTCTGTACTATTTTATGTTGTTGGTGTACCTAATTCCTATCACATGAAAAACAGCATTTACTTAATCATATTTTTTTGGAGAAATTGATATAAATATATGGATACTGTGACAATCCATATGTGTTTTTTTTTCTCATGGAGAGATGTTGCCTTACAGGAGAGGTGGTCAATTTATGGTTCCCCAGCTATTATGGGACTATAGTTCCCATCAGTTTTAGCATAGCCTGTGATGATAAATAAATGGAGTTGCCGTCTAAGAACATCTAGAGAAGCACAAGTTGCCCAGCCACGCTTTCAAGGAAATGGTTATTCCTGTGCTCCTGAAGATTTTTATTGATAAAATGGCTGGCTTACATCACCTTCTGGCAAATCTAATTAAAAATGCTGGGCATTTTGTTTTTTTTATAAGGACATTTTACTAATTCATAAAATTCAATTTAGTGCTATTTTGAGCCATTACTTTCCCCCTCTTTTTATTTCCCTGTATTTGGTACTTCTTCATCTTCTTTGTCTTTCTCCCACAGGGGCCTGGTCAGCTGTTGCAGCATCATAGGCCATTTCCACACTACACTGTTATAGAGATATTATTCCACTTTCAACATCCTGTGGGATTCTGGTGTTTGTAGTTTACTGAGGCCAAAGAGCTCTCTGGCTGAGAATTCTAAATGCCCCTCCCTAACCTGCAAACCCCAGGATCCATAGGATGTTGAAAATGGAATAATAGCACTATAACAGTCTAGTGAGGAAAGGCTCCTAGTCTCTGGAGCAACAGAAAACAAACTTGCTCCATCTTCTACATTACTACAGATATTTAAAGATTTATTTATTTATTACAATTATACCTCATCTTTCTTTTAAGGAGCTCTAGGTGGCAGGGATGATCCTTTTCATTTTTATCCTCATGACAAACGGGTGAAGTAAATACATAGTTATTATAGGTGTAGGCTTTCACCCTGTGAGCTTCAAGGTTGAGTATATATTGAAACTGAATCTCCCCATTCCTACTCTGACAACTGCAGCACACTGACTTTGATTTGAACTCTGTTGAATTATTGTGATTTTAACATTTTAGCATGCATTCCCCACCATACTGCCTGAAGAGCTATGAGACAGCATTTTCTAAGTGAAATGATTGGAAGGTTAGATAAATGCTATTAAAAATATAGGATTGCTGTTCTATTTTGCAGAGTGGGGACGTTTTAAACTTTAAGGACTTCCGATGTTTCATACTGGATCCCAAGATTCTCCAACTGGAATAGCTGAGTAAGTCAGACAGGAGGCTAAATCCAATGTTAGTCTCGAGAAGAGCAAACTCATTGAAATCTATGGGATTGGCATGAGTAGTTGTTAATACACTGGTGGCGCAGTGGTTAAACACTGGTACTGCAGCCACAAGGTTGTGAGTTTGATCCTGCCGGGCTCCAGGTTGACTCAGTCTTCCATCCTTCTGCAGGCCAGTAAAATGAGTACCCAGCTTGTTGGGGCAATTAGCTAACACATTGTAAACTGCTTAGAGAGCACTTAGCTGATAAGCAGTATAGAAATACACATGCTATTGCTATAATTTGTTAACATGTATCTGCTGAAGTTGAAACTACCAATGGATTAGTCCCATCAAAATTTTAGAATGATGTGCCAATGCTCAAACCAGAAATTAGCTTGCAGTATTTGAAACAGAATCTGCATGCATATCATTTCAGAGACCAACTGATTTCTGATTTGACCCAAGATTTCTTAATGTCAGTGATCTGATTGAATAAACAGGGCGGGGTGGGGAGCTTTTCATTGCCGCTGTTGCCAGGATCAGAGAACATTTGGTTGCCTGGGATGAGGGACAGGATGGCACCTCTCACCAGTTCACATTCAGAGGACTGCTGGACTTATAGTTCAAGTCTTCAACACTGGTGAAGCTAGAGGGTCTCTCATCAACCTCAGGCACTGGGCTCGTTTAAGGAATCCAAACCTATTTGGGTGGCACAAAAGAACAGTTGTGAGATTCAGAGTTGGCAGCCAAGAGGTTATCAAACCTCCCCACCCCTGCATCTGCTACCTGTGGTGGTCATCTCACTCTGTCTAATGATAGGGAAGGCCCATCAGACGTGGGAAGCACTTGCTGATTTGCAAGGTGTTGGTGTAAACTTATTTTCTGTAGGTACAGAAGATAGGGTTCAAATAATAGCAAAGGAAGTTCAACCAACCATTAGCAACAATTTCCTGATAGTAAGAGCTATTTGACAGTGGAATAAGCTGCCCCAGAAGGCAGTGCACTCTTCTTGGATGGAACAGCCCAGTGAATGTCTGTCAGGGATTCTTAAGCTGTCCATTTCCTGCACAAGCGCAAGACTGTACTAGAAAATTTCTATGATTCCATGATTAGGAATTCTATGATCTACTTCAGATCACCCAGAGGTCTACCACAATCTATCTTCTGCTGCCTCTGTGCTCTTGTATGTGGAGGCTTAATAATGACCAACTGAAATCAATGGTATTTCCAAGCACTGTGCTTAGAGTCCTCAGTGTGCTGAAATAGGTAAGATACAGTTCTTCTTGAGACCCAGTGTAGTGATTTGAGTGTTGGACTACGACCCTGTGGACTAGGATTCGATTCCCCAGTCAGCCATGGAAACTCACTGGGTGACCTTGGACGCATCACACACTCTCAGCTTCAGAAAACCCTGTGATAGGTTAGCCTTAGGGTAGCCGTTACTGCCTTATGAGTCATTGCCTAACCAATACATCACATTGTCTTCTGAAAGAAAGGATTTCTATACATAGAAGACTGTTGTTTTGTTGTTGATGTTGTTGTTGTTATGTGCCTTCAAGTTGTTTCTGACTTATGACAACTCTAAGGTGAGTCTATTACAGTGTTTTCTTGGCAAGGATTTGCCTTTGCTTTCCTCTGAGGTTGAGAAAATGTGCCTTTCCCAAGGTCATTCAGGGAGTTTCCATGGCTGAACAGGAATTCAAACCATGGCCTCAAGAGTTATAGTGCTATGCTCAACCCACTACACCAAGCTGGTTATAGGTTGGTGAAAAACTAGGCGAGAATATTTTCCCCAAAGTCTTATTTTCTATTTAAAGGGATTTTTTTTAAAAAATGTGGTTATATATTCATTTAGTTAATCCTTTACCTGCCATCTGGAGTGGTATAAGTGCCCAAAAAGGTTTTACTACCTTACTGAGTGCAAAGTCTCTGGTGCAAGGACTTGAAATTCACAAAACCAAAGAAGATTTGAGAATCATAAACCAGAAGTATAAGATACCCTGAATGGCTGAAGTTGGAAATAATGTCATTTTCCAAATTGTGTTTAGTCCAGTATTGACAGTGATAGAGATTGACTGTTAATTAATTCTCATTTATTGCTGAAGCTCTTCTGAAGCCCTTTCTACAAACTGAGTTCCAGAAATGTGCCTTTATGTGCTTCTGAATGCATCAGTTAAGTACTTTCCACTGTAAATAATTGACAGAGAGGTTGACGGCATTTGAATGCTGCACTATGTTTTCCTCTTTTCTTTTCTAAGGGTAAAATATCCTCACCTTCAATCCAGGTGAAATCTTCAACAGGTTTTTAAACTTGTTACATCAAGAAAATGTATTAATTGTGGCTTATGATCCAGACTACTGTCTGGCAGAGGAGGAGCTAAAAACCACTGAAGATAAAGAGAACTAGTTTCATGAATTGCCTCCAGAGAAGATACTGAAGTAATTGTCTCACTAGACACTTGTACTATAGAGGTGGTCCTATGGAACAGAAATGCTTAGCTTCCTCACTATTGAAGATAGAACCCTGCCCCTATATTCTGATTGCCCTCCTGGGAACTACTTGCAGATCAGGACTGTCTTTGCTGGACCACTAAGTCAAGAGGCAAAGAGAAGATCCCTGCTCTGTGAAGGCACCCCTTGGAAGACAGAATTGTTCCTGAACAGTTTTCTTCTATTGGAGCTTGGGCAATACACTTCCCTGTAGAACTAGATATGGTGGGACTAGGGAAACTTTGGTCGTCCAGAGGTTTTGGACTACAACTCCCACAGTGCCACACCAACATTAGCTATTTTGGATGGGGCTTTTGAAATGTTTGCAGGGCCAAATGTTCCTCATCCTTGGCATACAGCCAACCCACTTCTGGACCAGCATTTCATGTCCTCTGCTTGTCAGCTGGTCTGTCAACCAAGTATTTAGCATATTGAGCTGCCCTTCTGAGTGTCCTTTACACTTGCTGAATATACTGGACTCTAGTCATGCACCGCTAGGAAGTTCATAAAGGGTTTTGTATGAAACTGGTGACTAATGGTGATTGTGGCAAGTCTGAAGTGGAGTCAGGCATTGATCTGGATCAAAGAACACTTTTCTGAGTAACTTCTATATATGTGATGAACGAAAGCATGCCTCTCTTTCCATTCACCTGGTGTTTCTTTCCTGCTTCTGATGCCACTGGACATCGAAACTTGAATATAATGTCTAAAAAGGTATAGTAAGCACACATGAGCCAAAACTGCACATTCAGCATTCCAGATGAAATCCAGGAATTGGCCATTAGCATACGTATAACTCCTTGACGGTAAGAGCAGTTCAGTGTCAGAACCAATTACCCGGAGAGGTGGTGGAGTTTCTTTCTCTCAATATCTTCAAAAAGAGGCTGGACAGCTAGCTGATAAGGATGCTAGAGCTGGAGCTCCTGCACTGAGCAGGAGGTTGGGCTCAGTGGATTCTATGATTTTATACAGGATTTTTGTCTCCTCCTCCTCCTCCTCTTCCTCCTCCTTCTAATGTGAATGCTTGCCCAGTAGTGTCCAAGGTGAAAGAGATGCTCCAGGTGAGCAGGGAGAACAGATGAACTTGTTAACCTACCCAACATCTGCATCCTGAGGGATATGCTTTTTCATATGGCTGAAAATACATGAATTGACAGCATGCTGGCCAGAAAAAAATGTTGCCAAGTCAAGCTGACCTGAGACATGGTCAGACCATAAATTCACAGGGGATTAGGTGGAAAACCCTGGCATAAAAGGGGTTCAAACTAATCTCTTCATCAATCTCAAATCTTTGCATTTCCAAATTGGCCCAGATAAGACAATCAGAGACCACCCTTTTTTATCTCACCCTATGGAGACCTTTCCTACACCCCCCCACCAGTCCAGACTTCAAGAGGTTATCACAATTTTGTCACTCTGGTGTCAGAGCAATCACTTATTCTGGAACCCTTTGTCAGTCCTGTGAGAAAGTTTTAAGGCTTTGCTAGAGCACCCCTTCGGGATAGGAAAAAGGATATATAAAACTTAACTTTGGCCCTGGCAACTTGTAGCATTTTCGATGTAATACATGGCATCTAGACAGCTGTATCTCCATGCTGCCCTCAGATGCTGTCTGAGCCTCTCTCTGTTGCATCCTTCTTCTCCAGGATTGGTGACTATCACCCTCTTCCCCCAATTTCTCTCTCTATCCAACCTTTTATGCCTCACTTTCTGACAGCCCTGTATGGTTCTTAGAGTATCTGATTTCCTGCTGTTACCCTCCTCTCACAGGCCTTCTTTGAGCTGCAATTTCCCCACATTCTGATAAGATGCTGGCATTGCAGGTGGATTCTAACATCCACTACCTTTTAGGGTAGCAAACTCCTGCCTGCTTCATGCCACACATAAGGGAACAATATTGGTAATTAGAGAGGATGCAAGATGAAAACAGGATGGCCCTTTCCCATTATGTGTCCAGATGCCAGCAACACTTCCAGCTGACTTATATTTCAAACCAACAATGGCTACTACTCTACACCACACTCTATAGCAGCAGGCAATTTGAGTATCAGGACAGACTCTGTTGTGCACACACAACTCTGTCCTGAACAGAAGCTCAAGAGGAACATTAGATTACACCTGTACCATTACTCCCCACCATCTGTTGCAGTTGTCTGAGGCAGTTGCCCCTTATTGTAGGGTGGGCCCTTGTCATTAAGATTGTTATCCTCTCTCATCCTTTGTCTTTGTGTGTTCAATGGATGTTCTATCTGCTCACTTTTCTACTTTGTAAAATCAAAACACACATGACTTCATCCTCAATTGCAAATCCCAAGATGCCGTAGGGAGTTGCTATGGCAGTTAAAGTGGAATGATAGCACCATAATTGTGTAGTGTGAATGGGCCCTTAGATGAAGGAAGATATGAAAATATTTCAAATCCTTCCCTGCCTCTTTTCTCCTTTTACAATCTATCCATCTTCCATGTTCTGTTTCCTCTAACACATGGAAACTGTGATTTGTCTTGCTTCTCTTGTCCTTCTAAATCTTCAGTTAAACTATCAGTTGATTACTCATGTTAAATGTACATAATTTTGTTTGTTCTTGGTTATTTTTTGTCTGTCTAGATAGTCAAGATGAGCTGCATTAATCCAGTGGTTTGGGTTCAGTATGTAATTTAGGAATGACTTCAGTCATGATGTTGATGAAGATAAAGAAACTAATGAGGTAGAGACATTACTATTACCATAATTTGCTCTATGAAGATGTTCTGGTTAGCACCAACTATAATTTAGAAATCCAAATCTTGGATTCACATTCTGGTTTGCCAGCAATCTTTAAATAGGCCTGGGATGCAGAGAGTTACTTTGTTAAAAAAATATTAATGTTATTGTATCCAGGTTCCCCACAAATTAGCTGCAAATTTTTAAAAAGCAACTCTTTGCAATTCTGTGCTTTCCCATTTCTCAAAAGTAACTAAAACAGATAGTTGTAGTTACTATGAGAAACCATTTGAAAATGTAGATAAAATGTCTCTTCCAAGGTTTGCGTCCTTACTGGACTGGGTCACAATTTCAAGTCATTATTCTCTGCCTTGTGATTTTATAACCAGGTTTCTGAAACATTTATCAAGCTGGAAATAAAATGTTATATTTATATGTTTCATTCAGAATTCTACATAGCACAACTGAGAATGCTTTGCTGTCAACAATGCTTATGGTATTTCACTCTATTTTGTGTTTTCCCTTTTTCAATATCTTGATGCAAAGCATTCTTCAGGTGACTTGGGCCTTCTCAGCACAAAGATGTCTAGGAAGTGCTCACTCCAGTGAAACAAAAATGCTTTTCCCATAACAGAAAAAGAGAAGGAGCAATGGAATGCTATTCCTTCTCTCAAAAAGTGGAAAATCAAAATTGCCCAGAAGTGACATTACTTCTAGCTACCCCAGACAGCATACCCTTCAACTATCCTTATTTGCAGAGAGAGTTCCAGTTAATTCTCTGTTGTCTCGCATTTTCAGAGGCTTTTAAACTGTCTTAGTTTCTGTCTCCTCCTCCACTTTCCCCTCTTTGTCCTCAACTTACTTCAGTTGCTGCAAACTGAGTCCAAAATGCAAAAGTAGTTTCAACTCAGTTAACTCAGCAGAGGGGAAAGGAGAGGAGAGGCATAATCCTGCCCTTCTCCATAGAGTCAGGTAAAAGCAAATTGCTCAGCCTCTCCTTTTGCCACCCTGACCACACTCTGATGTTGCTTGTCCATATGTCTCCCAGTTTATATCTATGAAATGTTGGAAGGTATGGTGATTTCATTAAGCTTACATCAACCACAGTTGCACAGATTATGTCATTCAAGTTAAAAACACTGAATCTAACAAATGAAAAAAAATATATGTACACAGTAAACTTCTTAGCACAGTGCATCCAAATATCAATTAACTTAGCCTTCAAAATGTTTAACTTTCAAAAAGTAGCTTGTATGACAGCACAAGACAAAAGTCCAAAGTCGGTTCTAGCTGTCTTTGATTGAGGAGAGTGCAGATTTAATTACTGTAGTGGATGTTAAATTGGGGAGGATTAACTTTGAGTGAGGTAGAGACAATCAACAGTGCCTGCAATGTTTTTAAAAATGTGCTGGTTGCAAAGTTTGTTCAAGAGCTGGGGAACGTTTTCGCTTCCACAAGTTATTGGTCTGCAATTTCCATCACACTGCACATCAGCCATGTCGGCTGGAGCTGGGAGGAGCTAGAGACCAATAATGTTTACGAGGCTGCCAGTTCCTCACTCTGACTTTTTATCGGTTAATCTGACAATTAATCAACAGGAAGTGTTAAGAAAAACTTTTCATCAAATAAAAATTTGCTGCCTTTAACTGGGTAATAGTTTTTTTTTAAATAACATTAATTTTAATAATTCTTCTAGAGGCCAAACATCATATTAAAAGGGACTTTCCACTTTTCTCTCACATATAGGTTGTCTCTCCTTAAACACATACTTAACATCTAAATATAAATAAAGTATGTTTCCTGGTTCAGAAATGCTGGTTTTACATATTATAATATCAGCAGGACTGAAATCATATGCAACAAGCAAGCAGGAATTTGTATTAGATTTAGTACATCAGGTTTTTTTTTTAAATGGATGTTTCTCATCCTTATGGCCTATGCTTTGACAAGAATTGCTGGGTCTCTCAATCTGAACTGTAATTCTAGTTTCATGCCAAATAAAAAATATTTTCCATAGGGGAGATACACGTGAAAGGGACATGAAATGCTAGGTGTTTCTGATATCCTCCCAGAAATAGGTGTAACTTGTTGAGCAAGTAGTTGGCTGAAACTTGTTGCATTAATGCTGTTATGCTGCAAACTAGAATTTCCAGACCTGTGCTGCTGTTTACATTTACATGTAGAAGGAACACATGTATCCCAGTGAATTCCCAACTCTAATTTGCTTCAATGAGACTGACAGCCTAACTCCATGATCTTTTGTGACAGACTTGTACAAACTTGTACAATTGTCTTTGAATAACCAGAAGATATGCATGGCAGTAAGTCTTAATGGGATTTACTTCCAGTGAGTTATATACAGGTACACTTCAGTTTACAAAGCCTCTGACAAAGAAGCTTATTTTTACAAAGCATTTCACACCTATCCAGTCCCTTTTTCCTCCTCCTTTATTTAGCTTTAAGTTTTTTTTTTCATTTAAAGCAGTATCAGCATAGAGAGCGTGGTGAAAGAGGGCTGGAGAAACACAGACTTTGGGAATTGGATTGCAGCAGCGTTCCTCCAGTAAACAATGCAATAAAAGCTTGAGCTGGAAAACAGCAGGATTCCACTCTAGCCAATCCTACTGTAGTCATCTGTGCCTGTCTGTAATAGGCAAGGTAAACAGCAGCTACCTCTACAGTCTCTTACTGGACATCTGTGGACAGCAAAACACAGAGAAAACAGGAAACTACATACGCCTGCCTTATCAACCTGTCATACTGAAAAACATAGCTGTGGTTACCAGAACAAAAACCATAAGAAAAATGGAGGCTGATGAAACATGGCTATATTTTGGAAGAAGTTTTCAAGTGGTCTCTGGAAGGCTCAAAATATTTTTGTTTACTTAGCAAGGCCCAGCTGGCCCAGTTTTTTTCATTTCACATATGCATATTGTTAGTTTTGAATAAAGTTTGTTGGAATGTTCAAACTCTTCCTCCCCCTCCCCCTCCCCCTCTTCTATATAGGAATCAATTCCTATACTTTTAGTGTCATTTCATTCCTACTTTATTAACTAAAGTACAGCTGTATCGGATGGCAACCTTAATTTCCTAGTGAAGGTGCTTAGATAGTGTAGACTGCCAGTCCCAGTCCCTACCGTTAGTGAGGCAATCACCACAGGTAGCAAATGTTGGAAGGTGACACCAGTTATAGTACAGAAAGCTGTAGGTCCTGTGGCTAATATTGCACTCCTGTGCTAATCTGCTGCCTCCAGGTATGACAGAGGATGCTGGCCCATTGCTACTGTTGAAAAAAGGCTCAACTGTAAGTCTAGCAAGCTCTTGTACATAAAAGGTGAAGAGGCTTATGTTACTGCCCTGGCTAGCCCAAGCTTTGGGGATATAAAAGATATCTTTGGATATCACTAATTCGGCTTCACATATCCCTTCTACACGCTTGCGAGGCCCCCGGACAAGCACGCATACAGGCTCGGCCGATAATCGCCGTAATGTTCTTAGACAATACAGGCAGGCCAGAAACAGCCGACTCACCGCTTTAGGAGACCTCAAGGCAAGTACCTCCATTAGGTATGCAAGCAACTCTCAAAAGATCCTCTGCCTCGCGCTGGCAGCTTGATAATCGAGCTGTACAACGCTCAAGAACTCCACGTTTGCATACCGGCTACTCTATTGATAAATTCGGCTCTAATTCAATCATTCAAATTCTGACCTTTCGGAGGCTTTGTCTCCAACTCCAAATCTATTGTTTTCCCCTAAGTCCGACCTAGCCTGCGGTCACAATTCTCCTTATAAAAACCCCTGACTTTGAGCGCTTCTTTGGATTGCTCCCGAGTTCCAGACCGCCTTGCTGCCACTTCTCTTGGCGAGCTTCCCCTCAGCTCCACGTGCTGAGATACATCGAACCCCAGCTTCGCTCTCCATCTTCTTCCGGACTTCAGGACAGGTTTCGTATCATCCGAACCAACTATCCCTCTGAAAATCCCGCCATCTTATTCACACCTTTATTTTCCCTAGCTATCTATGTGCATGTGTTGCTTACATTGTGTGCCTGTATTTAATAAAGATCATTCATTATTTTCAAACCGGTCTGCTTCTTGACTTGGCCTGACCCCGTAGACACTGGGTTACAAGATTCCGCTAAGTTACCCTGCCTCTCGTTTTGCCAACTTGTGCTCTGAACTAATTTCCCCAACTTGTATAATTTTGATAGCAATTTGGTGTCCGTCCCGGGACCCCCAGAAAACAGGGTAACACTTAGATTTAGGGTACCTAATAGATTGATCTTCCTTTATGAGCCCTTCTGAGTCCAGAGATCTTAATGAACAATTCTTTTGGTCTCAGCATCTTCGCAGGCACAGCTTATGGGGGTATGAGACAGAGCCTTATCAGTGACTGCTCCTAGGCTCTGGAACTCTGTTCCTAGGGAGGTAAGAAAGGTTTCCTCCTTGCTATTCTTCCATTGGCAAACGAAGACCTTTTTTATTCCAATAGGCTTTCAAGAACTGAATGTTTTTAAATAAAGGGCTTTTAATAGGATTCTTGAACTACTTTTAAGTCTACTCTCTTTAAACTGCTTTTAATTATTCTTTTATTCTACCTTAAATATTATTATTATTGTTGTTGTTGCTGCTGCCATTATTATTGTTGTTGTTGTTGTTATTATTATTATTATTATTATCTTTACATATATCCTACTTTTTTCCTGGTAGGGAATCGAAGCAGCTTACAATAATTAAAAAAAAATAGTTTAAAATCCTAGAGTGCAGAAGTTAAAACAAAAAATTAAATGATCAAATAAGAATGAAAACAAAATTAAAATGTTTTAAATGTTGCTGACAATGTAATCACTCCAGTCTGTTAACCTTTTGGCTGGAATCTTTTTGGTATCTTAAGCATGGCCAAATTCCCCTACAGAAGTGGTTAGACATTTTTGTTGAATGTACAATGGCCACACCCACCAATGGCTTCTTCAGTGGTGGGATTGCATGTTGCTATGAGACAAGAAGCCATGCCAATGGCAGTAGTGCAGCTAGTAGCATTTCTCATGTCACACAGGCTTTTAGAGAGGAGCCAGACTAAATGGGCCAAATAGCTATTGGGTAGCAGCAGTAGTGGGCGGTGACACTGGCAGAGAATCTCTCAGAGACAACAGCAGTGGCACTATAGCTAACACTTGTTAGTACTGCACAGAAAGAGGCACAGTAAACCCCTTGTGAATCTCTTTTATGATGAAAACCCTATGATGAGAAAATCCAAAATGAAACAAGAGATAGTGCCAGAATATGAGACTCCCAGGTTAGATGGCACTCAGCAGGTTACCAGGGTAGAACAGAGCATAACTATGAATAGTGCTGTAGCTAAAGACACAACTGGACTCAAGTTAAAAAAGATGTTCAGTGGTTGGTGTGCTCAGAGGTGAAAGGAAAGGCAGCAGATGTACAAAACATAGGTGGAAAGCATGAATTGGGGGAGCTAGACATAGCAAAACAAGACATGGATTGTATTAACTCACCTGGGGTGAGTGAATAAAATGGACAGGAATGGGAAGTTTTGAGTCTGGTAATTATACAGTGTTTTACTCAGGAAATGAAAATCTAAGAAGAAATGAGGTGGCATTTATAACAAGGAGAGGTGCAGCAAAAGCAGTCAAAGGATATAATGCATAGTCTGGCTGTATAATAGCAATAAGACTTCAGGAAAAACCCATCAATATAACAATAATCCAAGTTTATGTTTCAATTACAGAGGCAGAAAAAGCAGAAATTGAAAGATTATGTGCAGGAGTCCAGAAGGAAATTGATCATACACCAAAACAGGACTTTTTATTAACCATAGGTGATTGGAATGCAAAGGGAGGAAACTGAGCAGAATCAAGGACTGCAGGACAATTTGGCCTAAGATCAAGATATGAAGCAGGAGACTGATTGACTGAATTTTGCAAGGGCAACAGTTTGTTCACTGCAAACATATTCTTCAAGCAACACAGGAGATGATAGTATACATGGACATCATCTGATGGCCAATAAGAAATCAAATAGACTGTCAATGTCAGGTGGCGGCTTGAACAGAAAACAGAGGCAGGAGCCGAAGTGTATGGCTTTTAGTAATAAGTAGTAAAATAAACAAGAGGTTACATCACCCAAACAAAAAGAGACAGCAAACTCGGCAGCTTGGGCTGGCCTGGAACGAAAAATACAGGATGCAGATTCTCCGGAGGGAAGACAATTGTTGCCCCGTGCCCAACTCCCCCCAGTGTCTGACTTAAATACATAGTCCTTAACCCGGCTGGGCTGATCAAGTGGCCATTGGCCCACCTCACAGCTGTAGGCCCTCAGACTTCAGCCGCTTCCCCTGCAAGCGTTTTGATCTGCGAACCGCCTCCTTCTCTCGCCGCCTCTGGAGGAACGTGGGGGGAGGGTCTGCAGCAAACTCCGGGCTGGAGTCAGGAACAGCAGCTTCTGTCGAGCCCGAAGCACTGGTCTCCTCTGCTGCAGGCACTGGCTCGGGGACCGCTGTGGGGTCGCTGGCAGGCCCCTCCCTTGCCTCTGCAGGAGCCCCCTCTCCCTCCCAGGGATCCACCCCCGCCTGGGGTTCCCCGTCTAGCTCAGAGTCCCCGTCTGAGTCGGCAGCATGCTCAGCCGGGCTCATGACATAAACTACATAATTGGAAGCAGAAGATTGAAAAGTTTCAATCTCTTTGCGAAAACAAGTCCAGGAGCAGATTGTGGCACAGACCATGAACTGCTAACATCAATAATTAGAGCAGAGGTAAAGAAGAATACTGAATCAAACATCATGTCAAAATACAACCTGAGGAACATCCTCATAGAATTTAAAGATAATGTAGATTTGCAATATTAAGCCTAATTGACTGGGAGCCAGAAGAACTCTGGACTGAAGCCAGGGACATTATTAGAAAGAAATAGAAAAAGACACTATCTGTAGCCAAAAAGGAAGAAAAGCCTCAATGGGTAATGGATGAAACTCTTCAAGCAGATGAGAAGCAAAAGTAAAAGGTGACAGAAAAATATGATCAGAACCCTGAATGCAAATGTTCAGTGACTTGTGTGCAGTTACATGGAGAATTACTATAATAATGAGTGAAAAAGAAACAGAAGCTGACAGCAGAAAGGAAGAACAAGAGACCTTTTCCACAAGATTGTGTAGATCATGAAGAACTATGGATGGCTCTTAAAGAAATGGATGTGTGCAAGTTTATTATTACGGCAAAAAGCCAGCAATGAAATGGATGTGTCACAGCATTTGATTGTCCTGATGTATAGCTTGTACTCAGGACAAGAGGCTACCATTAGGTTACAGAATGTGGAGAAATGGAATCGTTTCCAATTGGCAAGGAGATCAGGCAAGGCTGCGTTTTATCACCCTGTCTGTTTAACTTGTGTCCTGAACACATCATATGTAAAGCAAGATTAGACTCGGAGGAAGGAAATATGAAAACTGGAGGAAGGAACATCAACAATTTAAGATATGCAGATGACATTATACTAATAGCAAAAAAATAGCAAAGTCTTGCTATTACTTAAGAAAGTCACGGAAGGAAGTGCAAAGGAAGGTTTATAGTTGAATACTAAGAAAACAAAAATAATGACCACAGATGATTTATATAACTTTAAAGTGGATAATGATAACATTGAAATAGTTCAAGGTTTTCCATACCTTGGCTCAGTCATTAATCATATAGGAGGCTGTAGTAAAGAAATTGAAAGAAGGCTAGGACATGGAAAGGCAGCTATGAAGGAACTAGACAACATCCTGAAGTGTAAAGATGTATCACTGAATATTAAAGTTAGGATTATTGATGCCATAGTATTTCCAATTTTTATGTATGGTTGTGACAGCTGGAGATTTAAGAACTCTGATAAGAAGAAAATAAACTCTTCTGAAATGTGCTAGTGAATAATTCTACGGATACTATGGACTTCTAAAAAGACAAATAAATGGGTCCTAGGACAAATCCAGCCTGAACTCTCCCTAAAAGCCAAGATGACTAAACTGAGACTGTTGTGAGAAGACATGACCCACTAGAAAAGACAGTAATGCTTGGTAAGGTAGAAGGCAGCAGGAAAAGAGGAAGACTGCATCACAGATGGATAGACTCAATCAAGGAAGCCACAGCCCTGAGTCTGCAAGAGCTGAGCAGGGGTGTGGATCATAGGATGACTTGGAGTTATCTCACCTATAGGGTCATTATATGCCAAAGTCAACTTGACCACACTTAGCAACAGAATGGACACATTTAGTTCAAGACTGTGGAAGTGGAGTTATACACGTGGTATCATTGTGCATGGGATGTACATTATACCAGATATGTATGCATAAATGTGTCCTGTGCATTGTGCATGGATGCACACTTTGTTCTGTATTCATTCACACAGTTGGAACTTTTGTTCAGTTGCTCAGTGTTGTCATTCAACATAGGAGTTCCATAGTGCAATTACTATGTAACTGCACATGCTGAGATATACGCTATTCAGCCGCAACATAGGATCTCACACTGTATGTGTTTTAGAAAAATTATATCTGTTTTAACTTGTAAATCACTTTGAGTCCCAGTTTTGGGGGAAAGATAGGATATAGCTGGTGGTGATGGTGGTGTGCCATCTTGGTTCTTGCCTCAGGTAGCAAAGCATCTTGCAGTGGCCCTGAGTACTGCCTCGTGTGCTGTGTCTCTGCTTGGGCCATCTTCAGCTCCTACTGCCAGATCAGGAAGGTTTAAAGAGATATTTGATTATAATATACCCATGTTGTTGTTGTGTGCCTTCAAGTCATTTCCAAGTTGAGAAGAGCCTAAGGTGGCCCTATCATGGGGGTTTCCTGAAAATATTTGTTAGAAGGGAGTTACCATGGCCTTTGTCTAAGGTTGAGAGAGTGTGACTTGCCCAAGGTCACCCAGTGGGTTTCCATGGCTAAATGGGGATTTAAATTTTGGTGTCCCAGACTTCTAGTCCAACACTCAAAGCACTGTACCATCTTGGCTGTAACAATATATCCATGCCTTTTAATATTGTGAAACACCCTCTGTATGCCTGCTGCTTGAGAAGTTAAAGTAGAGGATGTGGTCAAACTTTAATCTCTTTAAAATCTAGTCCTACAATTTAATTCATGTGTTTAGTTAGTTTACTAATACAATGGTGCTTCCACACCTACTATCTCAAGCCATTTCTGCACTACACTGTTATAGTGCTATTCCATTTTCAACATCCTCTGGAATTCTGGGGGTTGCAGTTTAGGGAGGGGCATTTAGAATTCTCAGCCAGGGAGCTCTTTGGCTTTAGTAAACTATAAAACCCAGAATTCAGTAAACTACAAACCTCAGAATAATAGCACTATAACATTGTAGCGTGGAAATGGCCATTGTCTTTACTAAGCAGATCTCTAATATCTTACCACACCTAGTTCTGTCGTTTTTGTGCTGAGTTATGAGAAGTTAACTTTTTTCTCCCCTACAATTCCTAGAACTTCCCAGTCAGCATGGCCACTGCTCAGAAGTGGATTCCCAGCTACTTCCAGTATTCTTCTATCTTTGGAGAGATTTTTTTGGGGGGAGGGGCTAAACAGCCTGTGGTGGGCAGAAAATTGATCCCTGGAGTTTTCCCATATCAACAAAATAAAATAGCTTTCAGTTTTGCCAGAGCTCAACACATTTGCAGTGGTGGCAGAACTTGGAAATGTCTGGGGCTGGGAGTAGCTCTTCTGAACTCTAAATGCTAGTTTGAAAAATCCTTGAAGCCTATGTCATGATGCACCTCTAGTGGCCCTTCAGATTTTGCTGGACTACAAGACCCATCATCCTTGATATTTAAAGCTACATTATTTTGTTACTAGTGGTAAGGAATGATAAGTGAATCCATAGTAAACTAGAGGCAGTAGTCCATAATTAATTAATCAATCAACCAATCAATCCCTCTGGAGGGGAATATGATTCCCCTGATTTAAGACAATATGACCAACAGTCAGTCAGTCTTACGGAATGCTACAGGCCCCAAGAAAAAGCTGTTTACATTTGCTGTGTACTTTAGTGGGTGGAAGTAAGCTTCCTTATTAAATTATTTGGGGCATGTACTACGTGCAGCATCATTAAATTGTTTTCTGGTAGGTGGAATGACTATACAAACTGCAAGTGCAACACAGGCTGTTAAACCTGAATGACCTCCCAGAGTTTATTTGCCATTCTTTTCTTTTCTAATAACATGCAGCCTTTTTTTAAAAATCTCTTAGGCATTGTTGTGTATATGCGTGTGTGTGTGTGAGAGAGAGAGAGAGAGAGAGAGATTGAGAGAGAGAGGAAGAAAGGGAAGGAAAGCATGAAGGAGAGAGCATCAATCCTTGATGTAAAACTTTGGCTTGCTCCCAGTTAGAGAAGGATTTTCATTCTGTAGCGGATTGGAAAGAGAAAAATAATTCTCACTGGAATTGCCCAGGAACTAAACTTTTTGGCATTATGCAGTAACAGATTGTACCTCTATAGCAGTGAATAGTTTGTTTACTTAATGAACCTTTAAAAAGCTTTGAGAGCCAGTTGTTGATAAAATGGGAGATAGTGGAAGTATCTGTTTGACAGATAACCATCTGAGGTTGCACCCAGTTCATATAGTGAAAACGAAGAAAGGTTTACATGTTTACTTATCACAGCAAGTCCAATCCCCCAGCAACTTTATAAGTGGAAAAGTTCATAGCTTTATAGCTTTATAACTGGACGAGTCTATTACTGTGGCTTTAACAGCATCCTGGCATTTAGCTATGCTCTAGTTGGGTTCAGTTTAGTAGATCAATTAACCACTTACAATAACCAAGTATTAAAGCTTCTTGACACAATGACAGTGAAACCTAACACAGATCCAAAGCTTGAAATATTTAAGAATTTTTTGGACCACAGCTCCCAAAATTTCCCTCAAAGGGCCTTCCCTAAACCTCAAACCCCAGGGTTCCATAGGATATTAAGTGGAATAATAGCACTGTAACAGTCCAGTGCAGAAATGGGCATAGAGTTGGAAGGCACTATGAAGCTCATCTAGTCCAACTGCTTGCCATTCAAGAACACACAACTATAGCACTTCTGGAAGATGGCCATCAAACTGTTTAAGCACCCCCAAAGGAGAAAAATCTACCACCCTCTTGCTGAATACCTCTTACATCAATCAGTTCTTCCTAATGTTTTTGTGGAGTCTCTTTTCTTGTAATTTGAATCCACTGGTTTGTGTTGTAATCTCTAAAGCAGCAGAAAACAAGCTTGCTTCCATCTTTTGCATGTCCAACAAAAGTATATCACAGAGTGCTGTGGCTGTATTCTTAGCACTGGGTTTGTTGTGAAGTATTTGGCACATGGTAATATGTTCCTAAAGTTGCTTCACTACTTTCTTTGCTCTTGACTCAACCTTGTAGCATTGCTCAACATACTACAAGTCAAGTTTCTAGGCGTAATAGTTGTATTCAGTCAGATATTCAGTCAGACTTGGAATACAGAACCAGTGCATATGCTTGTTCTTTTTTACACAGTGTTCCTTTGTTGACTGGGAATTTGTTGATTGCCCTTATGACATACCTGGTCTTTTCTACATATTTTGAATTCAATGCCTATAGCCCAGAAAAACCTATCTTACAATGCAAGAATTTACAGCTTTCTCCCTGTGGCATTTTTAACTTACTTACTTTCTGTCTTTCTGTCTTTCTTTCTTTCTGCAGTGACATTAGAATACCTTCAGAACCTTAGCTGAAAGAACATAAAAAGTATACATCATGCAAAAACTACAGATAAAGGGATCCTGTTGCTGGAAGCCCTTGAGTAAAAAAA
Source organism: Cyclura pinguis (assembly GCA_030412105.1). Classification (NCBI taxonomy): domain Eukaryota; kingdom Metazoa; phylum Chordata; class Lepidosauria; order Squamata; family Iguanidae; genus Cyclura; species Cyclura pinguis. The sequence goes on from CM059603.1 coordinate 191,173,991, forward strand.
GTAGGTTGAAAGAGAAAGCAGTGGAAAAATTGCTTGTGGAAAATGAGTTAAATATTCCCAACCCAGTAGCTTCTTTATTGCAAGATGTCCCTTCTCTAAACTGCTTTTCTTCAAAACAGGACACTGAAGTTTTGTTTTATTATATGCATTTATTCACATGTCCTTTGATCCTCAGAAATCCTAGTGTGCATTGACTGATCATTTGTAAGATGATCTCTGGGAACACTGTGGCACATAATTGCTGGATTTATGCCTTAAAGCGAAATCAACAGCTCTGCAATATGCAATGAAAATTAATTTTCTGGTGAGCTGAAGGCTTTTCATCTTTTACTGTATTTCAAGAAATTGGTATAAAGGTGCAGCCCTATGGTTGATTTTTTAACCAGTTTATTACAAATAAGCATTTCCCACGAGAATCTGTGAAGACTGCAGTTGCATCTGTGAAGATTCAAGGAATCTTTTTCCAAAGCAGTGTCCTGCTAGAAATGGCTGTTGGCCCATGGAAAGAGCATTTGAACAAGGGAGTAAAGTATTTGCAGAGCTGCTGGAAGCTTAACTAGTAGCGTGTGCACGAAGCACACTTTTAAAGAATGAGCTCTTCTGTGTAGCACAGTTCTTTGGCAATCTTTTGCCTGGGCCATTCCATCTCTTAAGCCCCACCTGCATTTTTTGATGCCAGCTCAAAAATTGAATAGCGTTCTAGTAATGGAAAGAGGAGAGGAAGTAAACTCCTGGGAAACAGATGTAAAAGAATATGTTCTGAGTGTTGTGCTGAAATGCTTCAAGATCCCTGCTTAGAAAGACAACAAATCAGTTATTTCTCAACATGGGACTTAAAGCATGACCACACACTGCTTAACCGTGTGGTATGAGGAACTGTAGGAGCTGAGTTAGCAGGAAGAATTATTTCTCTGGCTAACTCATTCTGGCTCTAGCTTTCTTTGGGAAGAAAAAGCAGGCTAAAACCACAGCCAGGAGGGGGAAATTGTAGCTGATCTTTGACCCTTCCCCTGCACATGGTTCAGGATCTCTGGGTACAGTACAGTGGCTGAACTGCAACCTGTGTTCCTCCCTGTTACAGGGCTTTATCTATAGAAGACACATTGGCTGTTGTGAAGGACTGAAGAAGTAGTCAGTGAGGTGAGGACTGTGCATTCTTTTTCACTCGCCCTCTGCACAAAGAAAGATAGTGTCAAAATATATTGTGAAAGCTTGTGTGAAAAAGACTAGAGAGAAATAGAGAGTAATCTCGCGATATCCATGACATGAAGAATCTTCTGAGCAGCTTAAGATATAGAAGCATGCAAGATTTTTCTATTGGGAAGATAATTTTGTTTACCAAAAATGGATGTTAAATGCTTTCACATCCCCTTCCTTTTTCCTGCAACCATTGAATTGCTGCATGTTGTGTGCAGCTGTTAAAAAAAAAAAAACCTTAAAAAGCAGCTAAAAACCTTGATAGGAAATTGGAAGCAACTGTCATATGCTGTGCTGTTTTTAGGAATCTGTATTTTTAATCATTACTGTTTTCTGAGAACATGACTGTGGGGAAGCTTTCAGGACACTGAATCTAGTACCTCTGTATTAAAAAGATGGGTAAAACAACACCCATGTGGGTGCACAAAATGATATCAGTGGAACATTGTATTTCTTGACTCTCTCACATGGACATTAGTATGGGCTGCTGTTTATAATTGCTGTAGATCATCAGGTACCCTGATACTACACCTAGAATTTTACAAAAACCATGTACCATGCCCTAAAAACACTATTTAGAGAGAAGGTTGATCAAGCTGGGTCCGCCATTCTCGGCAACAACCCTGCTGTTTTCCTGGCAGCTTCTTCTGTACTTGCACGCTGCAATGTTGACCTTTCTAAGCAAGAGCCAAGCCCCAGCAAAGTATTGTTTACCCTCTGAAACTGGAAAGCACAAGCTGTGCCCCTCTCCCTCATTAACTCTTTGCTGTACTTTAAACTTTTTTAAACGTAGTTTTTAAAAATAGTCATCCATTTAATGTTTTAACAATAATGACAAAAATTTGTCTAACTTCCCTTGAAGCATCTTTGAAGAACAAAAGCTCAACAAAGGAAAGGGAGCCTAAAAGAATTCATAGAAAAAACCTATGGCCATTTCTGCACTACACTGTTATAATGCTATTATTCCACTTTCAATCTCCTATGAAATCCTGGGGTTTGCAGTTTAGAGAGGGACACTTAGAATTCTCAGCCAGAGAGTTCTTTGGCTTCAGTAAATTTCAAAGCCCAGAATTCTAAAGGATGTTGAAAGTGGAATAATAGCACTATAACAGTATAGTGCAGAAATGGCCTATGTGTGCCTGTTCTGTTTGCCACTGGTGGAGAGTGCAGCAAAGAAATCAGTGAAGGACAGAGCAGAGAGTGTGTATATTAGGATTATTATAAAGGGGACTGAAATATAAATGGCTGGGTTGATATCATCATATTTATTATGTGCCTTAAGCCAACTCAGATTTAGAGTGACCCTATCCTAGGGTTCTCTTGGCAAGATTTGTTCAGAGGAGGTTTTGCCACTGTCCTCCTCTTAGGTAGACACAGTATGACTCACCCAAGGTGAAAATCTAGATGTTTTTTTAAATGGCTGGGTGGGGATTCAAATCCTGATGTCCCTGAGTCTTAGTCCAACACTCAATCCTCTTCTCCATGCTCACTCTCTCGGTATCATAATTTCTGGTACTTTACTCTAAACATTTGGAAGAGTTGCATCTCTACAGTGGGCATTTGGCAGCTTTCACATTAGAATGGGTGCTATGAATCCAATCCAGGTTTTAAAGGAATTATTTAAGGTGCTACAATAGAGTCAGTGGCATAGATAAGTCTTTTACAGTTCAAACTAAAACCTGGGGCAGATTCACCATCCTACCTGGATGGAAGCCATGAGCTACCACTGCATCTATGTTCCTTTGGTCTGGTTATCTCATGTCAGAAAGAATAATGTAGAGCTGTAATAGGTACAAACAAGAAACCACTGAAATAAAGATCAAAACAATTATAGCACACATTCTGTTAAGAAATCTTGGGCCTTTTTAATTTAGAAAAAATAGGACTGAGGATATGACAAAAGTTTATAAAATTATGTATTTGGAAGACATGGGTAGAATTTTTTTTATCTCTTCTCCATCTCCCTAGAAGTAAGGATCACACACTGAAATTGATTGGTAGTAGAGTTAGTTAGGACAAAAAGAAATGCTACTTTGCAAAGCAATACACTGTTAACATATGGAATTTGTGCGCACAGGCAATGCTTAATGGACACACACAGGAAGTGTATAGAAAAGCATGATCCACTCTGACCTATACATGTGCACTAGAATGAACCATTGAAATGAATATGCATTAAGTCAGGGGTAGACCTTCAGTATGTATTCCTTTGCCATGGATTTTTGAGTGCCGGAAAAAAGGCTAAGAAGATATGGTGGTGACTGCAAGCTTTGATGACTTGACAAATAGATTAGAGATAAACAAACAAAAGATACTTCAATAAGCAGCTTCTCAACAAGATGGCTAAAAGGGACCACAGATATGTTTTACAATGTGGCAGTATATCTCTGAGTACCAGACACTGAAGGCTAAACTGTGGCTGTTACACTCTCATGGACCTTCTGACCTAAAAAAAAGGAAAAAAGAAAAAGACGGAGTGGGGGCTGGGGGCAGAGACGGAATGAAACCAGATCTGTTTTTGGCCACTTTCAGCAGATTTTATTTGCATGGGGTAGATTTTTTTTTAAAAGGTATCTGCCAGTCCTGGGGACCGCCAGATGATTGAAGTGATTTTTGCCTCCCCCAGTATTGTAAGTTGTGGGCTTAGGAAGGTTCAGTGGAGTCTGGTGGCTGCTGAAAGCCTTGGGGCTACAGTTTATTCATCCTAGATCAGGCAACTGCACAGCGGGTGGGCTGAACTGGCACATTTCAGTTTGTGTGAAGTGAGATGTTGATTCCGGCTGCCATTGTGGCTGATTTTCAATCAGCAGTGGTTCATGAGAAGCTTCTAGCAATCCCACAAACACTCAGGATAAGGCAGCATTCCTTCAGGCTGAAATCTTATGCATACATATATGGGAGCCCAAGTCTGAATTTAATTGGGTGTATTTTAGACTACATCTACACAGGATTGCACTGTGAATACTCTTTTCTTGTATGCAAATAACCTTAGAAAGGAACAGACCACTTAATAACAATAGTGTTATTATATCTTCAATACAAAGGTGGTTGATTTCAACCCTTCAGATGTTGTTGGATTGCATCCCTTGGCATTGCTTATCATTGTTTGGGTTGGTTGGGCTTGATGGGTGTTGTGGTTCAACAATTGGATCACTACATATCTTCTTCTGCTTTAATGGGGTCAGCTTAAACACAACAAATCACTGAACAAGTTTTCCAGTTTACTAGAATTCTTCTAGCTAGATGCTGACTTCTTCCTTCAGAACTTTGACATGCCCCAGTTGACCTTATTTTTTATATGCATGTTAAAAAAAAAACATACATAATTGACCAAGCCTTCTTTGTTTAATCCAACTCCTATTCAGTTCTCAGACTTCAAAAAGTATTTGTGTTTGTGTTTGGTGTGTTGTGTATATTTTAAATGTTATTGATGGACACTACTTTGACATCTTTGGATTTAAGTGGTATATAAATATTTGCAAATGGATGAATAAAACCAAAACAACACAGATGGGGAGGATGAGAAAGGATATTGGGGTAGATCCTATACTCAATAACAAATCATCCAGGGCTGTGCAGGGTATTTGGGGGACCTCTGGGGCCTCACACAATGGCCCTGCTCTAGCCCTACATCCATACCCAGGTAGAAGGCAGCAATATCACATCTATCCCAGTGCTCTCCTAAATCCAGGGCCTTCCCGCACTGCACTATTAATAGTGCTATTATTCCACTTTCAACATCCTGTGGAATCCTGGGGTTTGTAATTTACTGAGGCGAAAGAGCTCTCTGGCTGAGAATTCTAAATGCCCTTCCCTAAGCTCCAGGATTCCATAGGGCGCTGAAAGTGGAATAATAGCACTATAACAATGTAATGCGGAAAGGCCCCCAGTTCTAGTGTGTTTCACAGCTTGCTGGCTGCTTTCTCAAATTTTAAGAACTCAGCATCACCCTATTATTGCTTTGAGATTTACTAATGTATGAAGCTACTTGCTTTATTTAATTAATATTTAATATTGATTAAAAATGGAGCCAGTATGGTATGCTTTGAGTGTTGGACTAGGCTTCTGGAAGACAGGGATTCGAATCCCTGCTTGGTTGTGGAAACTCACTGGGGGACATTGGTCAAATCACACTCTCTCAGCCTCAGAAGAAGGCAAGGACAAACCCCTTCTGAACAAATCTTGCCAAGAAAAAACCCTGGTAGGTTCCCCTCAGAGTCGCCATACCTCAGAAGCAACTTGATGGTGCACAACAACAATGTACAAATCACATTTGAAGGCCATTTCCGCACTACACCGTTATAGTGCTATTCCACTTTCAGCATCCTGTGGAATTCCGGGGTTTGTAGCTTACTGAGCTCTCTGGCTGAGAATTCTAAATGCCCCTCCCTAAACTACAAACCCCAGGATTCCATAGGATGTTGAAAATGGAATAACAGCACTATAACAGTGTAGTATGGAAATGGCCTAAGAAATAAGTAATCTACTGAAATAAACTATTTCTTTATGGGGCCGGGGCCTGGGAGTTATGAACACAGCAGCAGCTGCCCTTTCGACCTCGCTGGGCGCTCCTAAGCCTCTCCCATCCTTATTTCTCCATTCCTCTACCCCCTCCGCCCCCCCTCCCCTTATCACAGGAGGAGCTGCGTGGGCACCTTCCGACCGTCCCCCTTTGGCATTTCGTTCTCTGAGTCACCTTCTCCCACACCCGTCCGGCCTCCTCGGCTGTTCCTGGACCTCCTTGATTTGGGGAAGCGGTCCGCAGAGGCGGGGAAGAAACGCCCTAAATCTGCCCCTGTCCAAGAGGCAGAGAAGAAGGACAATAAGGAGCAGCAAAGGCGGGCAGGAGTACCTGAGGAAGCCGACTGTCCACTCCCCGCCTGCTGGTGGCCAGAGAAGGCAACAGGCGCGTGCGCGCCGCGGGCTGGATGTGCTAATTTCCTCAGAGTCTCTGCGCTTTTTTTGCTTCCTTCTTTCCAGCTCCCGCGCGCCTCGCGGCGTCCCGCTCGCCTGACTATTATTAGCAAGCAGCTGAGTTCGCGCTATGTCGTCCGCCTCGCCGTGCCTGGCCGTCACTCGGACGCTCCTAGTTACTACGTTCGTTCTGGCACTGGGCGCTCTCGGAGGAGGGGAGGCTCAGGCAGCCACAGCCGCCGCGACGCCGGAGCTGTCCTTCTCTGGCGATGTCTTGGACGTTTTCGGAGACAACCGGAGCCTCTCGGCGGGTCAGCTGAATCATGTGCTCCGGACGCTTGGAGCCGCGCGCCGGCTGGAGGAGTCGCTGCCCGCCAGACAGCTGGGCTCGCTGCGCTACAACCAGGTAAGCAGGCGCTTCCCTGACCGCCCCTTCCTCACCGCGAAAAAGGATTTTTACATTTTGAGTTTGGCAAAGCCCCCCTTCACAGCCGTTCCTCTTGATGTTCCTGTTCCCGACGGACAGGGGCGGAACTGAGGCTGGCAGCTCTGACTTGTGTGCAAGTTTTGCTAAGAGAGCCTTTGGCAGAGATTTGTTGTCATAAAGAAGAACAGGAATAAGTAGTAAAGATTCAACCAACTCGCTCAGGTTCAGGGGGAGAAAAACCTTTTGGGATTTTGAGTAGTACTGCCATTCGATTAAAATAATTTCTGTGGATCAGTTATACACACACGTTTTAAAACAGTTGTTCTCAAAACTTTGTTCGGCCAGTTGTTTGGACTTCAGCTCCCGGAATCCCTGAGTACTGGTCGTACTACTGGCAGGGACTTCTGGGAGCTGAAGTCCAAAACTTCCAAAGGAACCAAAATCGAAAGCCACTGTTTTAAAGGATATTTCTAGGATTTTATTTGGCAGATGCCTTGCCTCAGACATGAGTATTTAAGGAGGTACAGATCAAAGTGTCTGCTATTTGTAACCCTCTTGTATTTTCCCATTGATTCTCTTCTTTTCCATCCTAAGGGAGGAAAGCAGAGGGAGGGAGAAAGATAGCATAGGCACACTGTCCAACTACTCTAGATGGCAGGGATAGTCCTGATGAATTCTCTGTTGTCCCACTTTCACAACTGCTTTTAAAATGTCTCGTTTTCCCTCTCCTTCTCCCACTTTCCTCCTTTTTCTCCAGCTTACTCCAGTTACTGCAAACTGAGTTCAAAGTGCAAAAGATGTTTGCATTCAGGTAACTCATCAGTGGAGAGAGAAGAAGAGATGAAATCTTGCCCTTCCCTGTAGGCTCAGGCAACAGCAAACTGCTGCTACCTCTCATAGCTTGTGTGTTCTTCCTCATCAATAACTTTTACCGTCTTGACAACATTGTGATATTGCTTGGCCACATGTGTCCCAGTTTTCATCTGTGAGGGTATGCATAGGTGCAGAGTGGTTTTGGACTAGTAGCACCAGGAGCTTTCTGTATGGAACCAACCTCCCCACTTCCCTTACTGATTATATTTCATAGAGCTAACACAATAATATTTCTGAAGAAGGTACACATCAGAGTACATTTGGAGCAATCTTGTGCTGATGGTGAATGTGTGAGTGGGAAAGATTTGATGGTGGAGCAGTTGCCAGTGTCCTGTCAGCTAGATGCAACTACCACATAAGTGAACCCCTCACCCTGGGTGTTATTTGTTTTTCCCATTTTTCCATCACCCCACCACCCTAAATGGCAGTAAGAGGAAATTACATCTGCTGGCTCCAGGGCTGATGTAATTTGATGGCTTGTTTTGGGAAAATGAATGTGAATATCTCTGCGGTTAAGGAGGCAGAGAACTTGTAAATCTATTCCTTTGGTTATGCCTGGGAAAGTTAGTTTTTGGATTATGACTTCCATTAGCATTGGATTATAGCTTCCTTTGGCCATGCTGGCTGCGGCTTTTTGGTAACTCTCCCAGCTTCTGCCCCAGTCTCCAACTCTGGTGGGATACTGCCAACAGTGGAACTTCTTGCAGCAGCTAACTTTCTAAGGAACATAGGATTGCTCCATTTTTTTAAATTTTCAGGTGCTGGACATGTGTTTTCAATGAATCATTCTCTTCTTTGTGAGTGAAACTCAAAGAAATTTATTTAGCTATTTGTTAGTTAAATTTAGACCGACCGTTCTCCCCACTGAGCTCAAGGCTGGCATACATAGTTTTTCTTTTCACCATTTTCTTCTCACAGTGACAACACTATGAGACAGGCCAGACTGAAGAGAGCCTGACTTTTCCAAGATCACTGGTTCAGTTTCTTGGCTCAGTGAGAATTTGAATCTGGCTGTTCCAGCCCAGTTGCTGTCCAATATTCTAACAATTGCACTAGACTGGCTCTCAGCTGGTGCTTGTCATTTGTCACTTTGGTTAATTAAGGATGAAATCCTATAGATACTTATCTGGGAGTAAATCAAATTGCGCTTATAGAAACTTACATCTTAGTAGCCATGTATAGGGTAAGCAAAAGTTTGCAATCAGTTAATAAAATGTTGCAACCTGAATTTTCACACATTATACTGCAAACACCCTTGAGCCCCATTCCAACACAAGTTAGTTAATTGATATTAAACTGGTATTTTCCAGCCATTTTGTATTTCAGTTTAAGTTGTTATTGTGGCTTCCACGTTGTTTCTGATTTATGGCAGCCCTAAGGTGACCTTGCCATGGGGTTTTCTTGGCAAGATTTGTTCAGAGGAGCTCTGCCATTGCCTTCTTGTGAGCCTGAAAGATAGGGTCATTCAATGGGTTTCTGTGGCTGAGTGTGATTTGAACCCTGGTCTCCTTGAGTCTTAGTCCAACACTGAAATCACTACAAGCTTCCCATACTTATCTCACAGGTTTGTGACTGAAGCCCTGGCAGAAAATGGATGGTTGAAAAGTGGAACCCATGTACTGTAGTGTAGGAAGTGTGAAAGACTTATGGAGGCTTACTTGGGACTGACAGTGCATGAGCTACTTGCAAAGTCTTTCAACCAGCTTAGTGCATTTTTACTCTTCACATCACAGCTTGCTTTGCAAACAGCACACATGTGAAGCGTTTCCAAGCAAGCTTCAGTAGGCAAGAACTGATGAAAACACAGAACCTCAATTGAATTAATGTAACTTGTCCTTAATTTGGAAGCATCAAGCAAGCAAGCTCATCAGATAACGGGATGTTGAAAGGTGGGGGCTTTCTGTATAACTTGCTGGTTCCTAACTACAGACCTGAACTGAGCAAGTGATTTGAGTGTTGGTTGCAAAAGGTAAAAACATACTTCTTCCTGTTCTGAGGACTTCTAATTAAATGGCTTGGAGCCAGGATATCTGATAGACTGCCTCCTCCCCCCACAAGTTTGCCCAAAATTTACCAATGCCTGAGGCTAGGCTGGTGGGTACATGCTATAGAGCTTTATCTGAAGCAATTCCTTGACTGGGGAGTTCCCTCTCGAAGGAAGTCAGGCTGGCTTCATTCTGAGTTTCCAACTGGCTTTTAAAACTCTTTTTTTCAGTTGGCCTTGGTCCTTGTTTCTCTGTCTGTTCTTTCTGTGATTTTAGAACTATTTTAAAGAAGAGTGTTATCATTTGTTTTTAAATATATTGTAGTCGTGTATTTACTGCTTTGATTTTTCTTTATTCATATTTATTGTCTCAGGGAGCCTGGTGGGGTGAGAGGTGATAAACAAATGCCATGAAATAAATGATCCTAGGTATGTGTGTTTTATCACCCTAATGTCCTTCACCTGAGTGCCACGTGGTGTCTGGTAAACTGCTACGGGAAACACATTCCTGGATCAGGTAGGCCTTTGGCCTGATCCAGCAGTGCTCTTCTTAAAATCTTGTGGGTTGGTGATTCTTAGCACTGGTGAACCTGTCTGTCTACTTCATATTTAGGCTGGAAAGAATTCCACCCATTAAGAGTGCATATTACTGGGTGAAACATTCAGTGTTAATTGAATGTTGAATCAGATAGAGAGGACAAAAGGAATGGATAAGACTTAACTCACTGAAATAACAAAAGGTAAACAGAAATAGTTAGGATATAAATATAAAGTGTGTGTGTGTGTGTGTGTGTGTGTGTACAACAAATTCAGTAAATCACTGACATAATTAGTCAGATTAACACTACACAGTCCAAACAATAAATATGAATATGGAAGAAGGTTCATAAGACATAAAGAGCCAGCATGGTGTAGTGGTGTAGTGGACTATAACCCTGGAGATCAGGGTTCGATTCTTTGCTCAGTCATGGAAGCCCACTGGGTGACTTTGAGTGTGTCACACACACAGCACCAGAAAACCTTAGGGTCACAGTAAGTCACAAATGACTTGAAGGCACACAACAACAACCATAAGACATAAATTATTTGTTGAAGGAAAAAAGATGGCCTTCAGTCCTGTCTGCTTGACGTGTACATTGCACTCTCTGGACATGGAAATGGGGAAAACCATCAGTGATTTACAAGGGATCATAGTCTCGTGAGGAGTCAGTGGGAGTGAAGGATGGATGCTGACAGTGACTATGTAAAATAATGGTGGTGGCGTATGTCTGATATATATGGTTCATGCTGTGTTCCTGTGTTAGAATTTGGAAAACTTGCTCTTTTGGACTACAGTTTCCAGACTCTCTCAGGCAATATGACCACTAGTCTTTCTGGGTGTGGGGGATTTCGGGAGCATTGGCCTCTCAAAATATCTTTTCCAAACTTTGTCATGCAGACAGTATAGGTTCCCTGTGTAGTGAGGGTACAATGTGATCTTGAATTCCTACAAGTATCTTCCTTTTGCGCAGGCACTGATAATGCTTGGTTTATGATATGCAGTAGATTACAGTGATGTGTATGGCCGTGAAAGATATGGGAGTCTGAGAGTTAAAGTACAGGATACATAAATTACGTAGCATGTATGGTACTTGAAAGTTTTTGTTTAATAAGCCTTGTAAGTAAGTGCAAGCTGGCCCAGTTTGAACCCGGCCTCACAAGCTCCTCCTTCCATTTTAGCCTAAATTCTTCCCGTCTCTTTCATGTTAATGGTGGGCTGAAAAAAATCAATTGGCATCAGTTTTCTTTCTTTTAGCTCCCATGCACAGAGGAGGATTCAGCCCCGCCACCAACCCAACAAGTTGGGGTGGAGAGTTTTAAACCACTGACCTGTGTTTGCAGGAGGGGGAAGAGGGGTCTGATCCAGACTTAGACCCTGTGTATTTACTTGCAAATGAAAAACCAGATAAACTTCATTTGCAGGCTACAAATTTAATGTACCAAGTGCTTTAATCCTGAGATGACTTCTCATGTTTTGCCTTAGCACTGAGGCTAAGTATGAGCGTGACCTATGATGGTTCAGAAATGATAGTTCACAAATGAAAGCCCAAAGTCTAGATGGCAAGAGCATTCAAAAGAACATCCAAAGTCTGGGGTAGGGGGATTACAAGCGGTGGAGTCAGAGAGCAATTGGAAGCAAGAAGTATAGACGGTAAGAATTCAGTCAGAGTTTGAACACGGGTAAAGTAAGCATAGTGGTCCTTCACAAGACAGGTAATAGGTGATAACACAGTGGCTGTGTTGTATACACTGTGAAAATAACAGTTAATGCATCTGATAAGATGGACTCTAGTCCATGAAGTCTTGTAACACAACAAATATGATAGTCTTTAAAGTATCATGAAACTCTTCATTGCTTTTGCTGCAACATGGACAAAAATGAATGACAAGAAGAATTCAGCCACCTTTTTCCTCTGTGGGTGAAGAACATGGTATAATCCTACAGTTTTCTATTCAAAAGTTTACCCTATTAAGATTGGTGGGGCTTAGATTAAAGTTAGTGGTCAGGGGATTGCAATTTACAGTTTTAGAAATGTAAATTCAGATTGCCTATGGGGAAAAAGCTAGACAAGTAAGCTCAGTTTGTCCATGGAAGAATACTCATTTTGGCTTAAACGTTCACATTCCAGAACCCGTGTACTGGTTAAAATATTCCAATGAGGGAATAGCTGATATGTTTACACTGTATTTTCAAAGCCTCATTCTTGTTCAGGGTATATGAGCCTGCAAAATTAGTAGTGCCAGTGGATGATTATGTCATCCAAAGATACTTTGAGTGAAGAAAGGCTACCTTTAATGTTAGATGATACAAAATCCAACTGTCTAGGCTTGTGGCAAAAAGGAACACATGGCAAACATACTACACAATAGTCAGTGTAGTTAGCTCAGACAGATTGACCGTTGGCTCATGTATGGTATATTTGTTTGCTGATCTGTGTTCTGTTATTTTTGGCCATGATGTAATATGGATGAGGTTTCCAGTCTTCTCCATGCTGCAGAAACCTGGCTGGACGAAGCTTTGTGTGCCAGAATCTGACTTGCTGTATAGAGTATGGCTGCGTAGCCATGGCCCTGTGGATCACACTTTGTGGGACTGAAACTCTTAGCATCTCTACCATTGGCTGTGTTGGCTAAGGCTGAAGGGAGTTGAAGTTTCATGACTTCTGGAGGTAAACAGTTGCCCACCCCTTCTGTACAGCTTTTGCGTGAAGACTACATTGTTTGACACATTTGTGGTTGGGGTGATTCCAGATCCATGGCTTCTGCCTAGCCTTGATGGCTGAAAGGCATTGTACAGTTATTCTTTTTTTTTCTTCCCGCCTTACTGGATTTTCTGTGGCAGGAGTGGGAATTGTGCTGCCCTTCAGATGTTGTTGGACTGAAGCTTCCAGCATTACTCACCATTGGGTATCATGGCTAGGACTTCTGACATTTATAGTCCAATGACTTTTGGAGGGCTGGATGATTCTCATCACTGTTAGTAAAAACAACAGAAGAAATAGTAGGAAAACACAGAAGGGTTACACATACCAGTTTGTTTTTGTGTACCTATTTTGTACCTTCATAGTCTTGAGTACAGTCGTCCTTCCACATTCACCAAGGTTAGAGGCACAGCACCCCCGTGAAAGTGGAAAAACGGTGACTAACTCTAGGCCCTCCCAAAAACACACAAAAAAGTTTGATCACCATAATTGAACCCACCATGAATTCCTTTGAGGCATCAGGGTTCCTTCACAAGGCAGAAGTGGCTGGCTGGTGGGGCTTACTGCCACCTCCACTGCTGCCCCGCACTATTTTTAATAGGGACTTACAAGCTTTGTTTGCAGTTTCTCAGCCTCACGAGGCTTGCAATCCCTATTAAAAAATGGCATAGGGCGGCAGCAGAGGTGACAGCAAATAATCCGTAAATAATCAAATCTGCAAAAGCGAAACCTGCAAATGTGGAGAGCTGAGTGTATTTTGTGTACATCAAGTGGCAACAATGCCAATTAAATCAGTTTTAGTGCCAACTGTGGAAAAGGGTGTGTATGAATATTTCTGTGAGGTACTGAATATTAACCAACTCTATCTAATTTTCTCTTGTGATATAAAAAGCATTATTTTATCTATTGAGATAACCTACTATAGAGTAAAATATTTGTTTAGGGCCTCAAACAAGTTGAAGAAAAAGGTTAGTTTACTTTTAGTGTTCCTCCATGCAGTCGTGTCTATGTCTACATAAAAATAGGTCCTATTGAATTCAATTGTGCTCATTGCTAAGTAGATATGCTTAGCATTACGTCCTCACACCTTTTGTAAATATTTCAGAAAAGTGGAGTTTCTTCTTGCTTAGTTGTTGTTATTGTTATTTTCCTTCAAGTCATTTCCAACTTATGGAGACCCTAAGGCGAACCTATCATGAGCTTTTTAAAAATTTTAGCAAGATTTGTTCAGAGGGGGTTTGCCTTTCTCTTCCTCTGAGGTTGAGAGTGTGTGGTTTGCCCAAGGCTTTCCAGTGGGTTTCGATGGCCCAGTGGTCATTCAGACCCTGGTCTTCAGTGGTTGTCCAGTGTGCAAACCACTACACCACACTGGCTGTCTTTGCTCATTACATGTTCTTCATCTGTGTGGCTCCACAGAACTGACTCCTTCCCATTCATTTTAGGCTTTTGTGCCATGGCAAGTGATAGTGTCATTATTGCTGAACACTGACATCCCATAATACTTCATAGGCAAGGCATTTACTTTTTCAAAAAAGTGTAGCAAACAACAGAAGGTAGGTTGGATCACAAATATCAGAGTAGGCATATTATGAAACACTGTTGTGTAGAAATACATAACCCAGCACCCCTACAAAAGCTTTGTCCTTCTGGAAATAGTTATGGTGGGCCCTCTGTATCTGGAGGGGTTTGATTTTCAGGAACTCTTGAAAATGACAAAAAATGCAAATGATCATGTCCCATATTATTAAATGGTGGTGATGTGCGCATGGACACTTCAGCGTGTCCATGTTCACATTGTTGCCATTTTATGTATGGGATGTGACGCTCTGCAGTCATTGGAAATCACAGATCCAGAGGTCACAGATATGGAGGGTCCACTGTATTGCATCATCCAAACATGTACCCCTGTGGTCACTGGTTGAGCCGCTTTGTGTCCTGTTTTTATGTATGAGCCTTCAAGTAGCCTGTCAACTTATAGTGACTGCATGAATTTTTCATAGGATTTTATCAAACAAGAAATACTCAAAGGTAGTTTTTCTAGTTCCTTCCTCTGAAATACAGCCAACACCTGGTATTCACTGACAGTCTCCCATCCAAGTACTAACCAGGGCTGACTCTGCTTAGTTTCCAAGATCAGGCAGGATCTGGTGCCACTGGAGTAGTTAGCCACCTTGTGTCTTACGCCAGGAGAAAGTTAGGATGCAAATCAAATCAAATGGAATCAATAAGTAGGAATTGTCACTGGGACTCCCCCTTCCGAAAACACCCCATTATCTTAATTGGTTCTTTTTTTATGTTTTGGGGCAGGTGAACTACTCAGCTATTTTTTGAGGGGGGGAGGAGAGGGGTAAATTAGTAGCTTTTGCACTCAAAGGCTTGGGGTGCCTGTTTTCAGAAAGTAGAATATTCAGGTAGCATAAGCCATTTTAGACTCTGTATATGTGTGTGTGCGCGCGCGCGTGCGCGCATGCGTGCGTGCGTGTTGAGGTGGTGAAGGTTTGCCATTTTCCAGTTCTTGTCCATATAGCTCAATTTCTGCTTTGAAACAAAGAAACAAACAAATCAGGGAGGGGAGGTCTTTCTCAGACCTCTTCTTAGTTTTATAGTAGCAGAGAATCTTTTTGTACCCAGGATCATTCAAAGTAGTAATGCAACCTGATGTTGTACAGCTCATACTGCCACCTCAGAACTTTACCACAGTCATTACCACCTCCTTCCTAACTATCTTCCATGTGTAATATGGGCCCGTGTTTTTTCCAGTGCTAATGTTGTTTGTTATATTCAAAGGCCTGAGTGAACAGAAAGGTCTTTGCCTGCCAGTGGAAAAAGAGCAGAGAGGGAGCCAATCTAGCTTCTTATGGCAGGGAGAAGCCACCAAGAAAGCTCTTTCCTATGTCTTCACCAAACATGGTTGTGACGGTGGTGGGACTGAGAGAAAGCCCCCCACCCCCCCGCCACGGGGATCTTAAAACTCAGGGTAAATTGTATGGGGATATAGAATCTTTCAGATATTCTTGACCCAATCCACATAGGGTTTTCTAGGGCATAACCAGCACTTTTAATTGTGCCTGGAAACAAACCAGTATCTAGTGAAGATGGTTCAGTGGCATGGGGTTGGGTGAAGTTATATGTTCTCCGTAACCAGTCCCATTTAGTTGTCGGTTGTCATAGCATTTTAGATGTGCTGAAGTTTCTAAATAGTTTCCAAAGTCAGCACCATGCAGGATGTGTTACAGTAGGATGTAAGGATGTAACCAAAGTATTTTTCACTGTGGCCAAGTCTGGTGTCTTAAGGAATGGGTGCAGGGGAAGCATGAGCTTTAACTGTGCAAATGTACCCTTGGCCACTGTTGAGACCGTTGTTTTCTCCCTTCCGGTTTCCTTAGATCACCTTCTTTCTAGCAAATATATATATATGTGTGTGTGTGTGTGTATCTCCAGGAGTGATGTTTAACTTGTGAGATAGGTCACTTTCCTCTTCCAGTTTTTAACACTAAAAATACCTTTTTTTCTTTTTTGCAAACCAGAAGTGGAGTTCCAGTCACTTCCATTGTTTTCCTTTTTGTTTTGTTTTAAGTGAAATTCTTGGCAATCTTTGCAGCCCAGGGACATTTAAGGACAGAAAATAGCCTCCTGGACCTGATAAAGTTCCTTACTCAGCACTAGACTCTAGAGGGCTTTAAAGAAGCGCTGCTCCAGGCCTTTGTGGGACATTAAAATGGCAACTTTCAGAACAAGACATCAGAGTGAAAGTGGGTTTAATGTCAAATACTGATGTTGTTGGGCCTGTCAGTGAACAGCAGCTTTTATCAGTGGGTTGAGCCTCTGTTGTAGGCCAGGGTAGTTCACATGGCAATTCTTTGATCCATTGCTGGTAAAAAAAAAAAAAGCCCTGGCTTTTACATACCCTCATACACATGAAAATTGGGGCTCATATGGTCAAGCAACATTGGCATGAAATCACAGTATGGCAGAAGTTATTAATGAGAAGGAACACACAAACTGGGAGAGGTGTTAGGAGTTTGCCTTTACCAGAGTCTACTGGGATGGGCAAGATTCCTTCCCCCTCGTTGAGTTAATTGAATGGAAATTACTTCTGTGCTTTGAACTCAGTGTGCAACAACTGATATAAGCTAAGGACAAAGGGGGAAAGTGGGAGGGAAGAGAGAGAAACTGAGACATTTTAAAAGCCTCTGAAAAAGTAGGGAAACAGAGAGTTAACTGGAAATCTCTCTGCCAGATCAGGACAGTTGGAGGACATGGTTCTATACTGTCGGCCCTCCACATTTGTAGGTTTTAATTTCACAGATTAGACTATCTGCAAGTTTCTTCAGCCACTGCCCCCTCCCCTACCTCAAGTGCTTATTTTCCAGGGGAACCTTCCTCCTTGGCAGCTTTGATCAGGCCACACAGCCCTTTAAAAACCCATCTCTGGTCCTCCTCCTCCACCAGCTACTGCCTGGCCATCTAAGGACAGCTCGCTGCCTGATTTCTCAGCACCACAAACTCTTTCCTGGTGGCCCCCACACATACCCAAGGAAGGAGATGGGCAAAAGGAAGGTAGTATAGGGCCACTGTGCTGACCCACTCCCTTTCCCTCTCCTTTCTCTGACCTGGTTTGGATCCTGGGTGCTCATTTTCCCCACTATGCCATGCCTCCCTTCCCATAGACATACATGCATTTTGATATTTGTGGTGTTTCCACTTTTGTGGGGATCCTCTGCCCCTAATCCTAATGAATGTGGAGAGCCAACTGTATTTCTCAGCATCTTAGATCTGATGAAGCTCTTGTCTGATTGTTTTTGAACTGAAATCTGTGCCTCCTTTCCTTATAAGTATCAGGAAAGCCAACACTAATAATAAAACCATAAGAAATACCACAGCAGTAAAACAATATAAAAAGGAAAGATTAAGTCAGATCCTTAAAATATACAGTTAAAGATTACCACTGGAAATAAAACTGGCAGTGGAAATATCAAGTTTATTGTTAATTTTGCTAAAGCAAACAGATGATGCATTAAAGGATGCCAAAAGGCCATCAGCAAATGGATGCAAGTATGACCCAGGGCCATCTGTCCGTGTGTGTAATAGTACTGAAGCACTGGGCAAAAAAGCTTTATCACGGTCCCAGAACTATTCAGCAGTATGTTAGAAACAAACAAATATGTGTCACTGCTACAAATACATTTGGTTGGTATGAAAATACCCTATATTTGCATTCAGCAAAAACAAAGGGTCATTTCAGATCTCATTGATAGCTTCTAGTTTTTCAGTGACAATACCTATTAATCCTCTACTGTCCCAGTTGTTCAGATGCTTTAAAAATGTCCCAGTTTCTCTCTCTTCCTTCCACTTTCCCTCTTTCTCTTTAGCTTCAGTTCCTGCAAACTTACTTCAGTTTCTGCAATTGCTGCAAAATCAGCTTACTTCAATTGCTCCTAGTTTTAATGGATTAACTCAGAAGTTGGGGGAGGGGAGGAACGGCAGAATCTCTCCGCTGCTGAATTAATTGAATGCAGCAGCTGAAGTAAGCTGAGCACAAAGGAGGAAAGTGGTAGAAGGTGAGAGAAATTGGGATACTTTAAAAGCAGCTGAAAAAGTGGGACTACAGAGGACAGTTTTTGTCAAATTGGGACAGTTGGAGGGTATGCTGATATGAATATGATATAAAATTAAATAAGAGCCAGGAAGAAAGGCAAAAGGAGAGGAGAAAAGGGCAGAGAGAAAGAAAGCTGGGGAAGGAGGCTGAGGGAGTAAGTCTCTCTTTTCCCCAAAATTACTGATTATATTATTTCCATAGTTTGGGGTACTGTTTTTTACCAACAGAATTTTAAAAGGCTTGAGATTTAAGTACTTGAAGAACCACCTGGTCTTATATCAATCAGCACTTACCTCCTTGGGATGTACTGAAGCTCTGTTCCAGTTGTCCTTGTTGTCAAAGATTATGGTGGCGGGCTCATATAATAAGTGAATGTGCATAGCACAGAATTTTAAATATCGTGTGGGTAAACATTTAAATGGTCAATATTGTATTTTCAACATTAGAACAATGGAAATTAAAATATTTCAAGTGGACAATACAGATTTATTCAAATAACATCTTTTGAAAATTTAATAATTACTACTTGAAGGTTTAAAATTACCTGAATATGTTTGGGAAATTTGTAATAATACTTATACAGTTGGCGCTCCACATGTGCAAGTTTGACTTTCATGGATTTGATTATTTGCAAATTTTTTCAGCTCTGCCATCCTACCACAAGTATCCTTTTCCAGGATAACCACCCCTCTTGGCCGCTCTGATCAGGCCATGCTGCAATCCTCTAAAGATCAACTTCTGGTCCTTCTGTTCCACCCATAATGGCCTGAACAGCTAAGAACAGCTTGCAGTCTGATTTCTCAGGACCACAAACTATCTCTCAATACTGCTGCCAGACACATGGAAGGAGATGGGCAAGAGAAGACGTACAGGGCCACCATGGTGAATTTCCCCTTCCCGCTCCTTCCCCTGACCTGGGTGCCCATTCTCCTTACCGTGCCTTGGCCCTCTTTCCATGGACAAACACATTTTGATATTTGCAATTTTCCACTTTTGTGAGAATTCTGCACCCCTAACTGTAGCGAATGTGGAGGGCCAACTGTATTGAGATTCAACTTCTATGGAAAGAATCTTTATCTGTATATATAAAACTTCAAAATAAAAACCACCAAGAACATTAGGAGTCTGTTTGACTTAACAGCATAGAAATATATTTCTTCATCAGTTGAAAGGGTTAAAACTTTAGAACTGCAGTTGCTTAAGTAGAAAAATAGAGAAAAATAAGGTGAGCAGATGCGTCCTTTATCTTATCAGAAGGCTTAGGTATGAGCTTAGCTATGCAGGGAACTTGGGGAGTTTTTAGGTCAGCGCAACCCGGTGAGAGTACTCCCTTGGTACCGAAATACATCATTTTGAAAGCTGTAACCTGGACCTCTGTAACCTGTAAACTGTTCATATATGGTCATATTTTAATCATTTCCTATACCTGTTTACTAGAATGTATAAAGGGTAAGCTGATAACTGACTCTGGGCTCTCTCAGTCTTTTTGGAAGACTGAGATCCCTGTGTGGTAAAATAAACTCCTGTTTTCTGAAACTGCTGGTCTCAATTCTCTGGCTGCCCACAACATTTTCTGGTGCGTTGGCCGGGAAACTGAGGGGTTTTTGCCCACTTTGGCGGATACCAGGGCGTCGGGACTGTTGCCCCTTTCCTGATACAACCCGGGGCGCCCTCGACTTTCTTTTGTCAAAAGGATTGGTTTGGAGTGGGGCGGCGGCTCTGGCTCTGGCGTTCCAGCCAAGGGACCCAAGGTCGGAGCAGAAAACAGGATCCTCCCACTACTGTTGGTGAGTGACCTCCCCGCAAACTCAGGGGGAAGAGGGGCCTGATCAACCCCTTTCAGCTTTGCCCTAGTACCCCACTGTTGTTGTGGGTGAAGCCGCAGAGCTTTTGGGTGTGGAGTTGAAGGTGGGAGGTTGTGTGTTGGTGTGAATGTGTGAAAGGAAGGTTGTGTAACGCCGCAGTTTCCAAGTCATGCCGTTGAGTTTCCGGGTGCTTGGATCTGCGTGAATCGAGTGCTGTGTCTCCCCCTTTGTGTGGATCCGTGGGACCCCTTACCCACGGGTCAAATCCCTTTTTCCTTGTGTGTGTTGTCTGCTTTGGGAGGAAATGGGAGGGGGGCAGCAGCCAACAGACACTGCTTCAATCAGACTCTGCTTCAATGTATGCTGGAAAACTCCACGAAAGGGTTAACTAGAGACGCACTTTTCAGCAGTTTCTCGCCTGGTTTGAGGTAACAGACAAACACTGCTTTAATGCTTCAATGTATGTAGGAAAAAAAAAATTCCAAGGTTTGTGTGTAAGCAAAGCGGCATTTTGCCTGGTTTCTCTCTGCTTTCTTTCTTTTTTTCTGTTCCTCTCCTGTGCTCAGAGCCACCTTACCCCCCCCGCAGCCCCTCCTCCTCCTCAGGCTCTAAGATTCGGATTTAACCCTTGAAGGACCAACTCCCTAGCATTCAGTTCAATATTCAATAGGGGATGATGTTGGAAAAAACTGGGGACAGTTCTACCCAGGGAAAAAAGTAAAGATGAAAATTGCTGTTTTTAGTGGACTAGCAAGCACATTTAAGCCACGAGGCTTGGCTACAACAGGAATTAAGTCAGTATGTTAATGAGAAAACAAACCTTTAGACCAGAGAAAGAAAAAAAGAAGAAGAAAAAGGCTTGATCTTGAATAATAGGAGGCATGCCTAAGGAACTGGAAAAGTTGTACTGGATGTCTGGATGGTGCAAGAAGCAGCCCTTCAAAGAGTGCTAAGGTATTGAAAAGGCACATCAGAGGCAGCATTAAATTAAAGAAAAAAAGAGCAGGAAATGCAAGATTAGGATCTTCCTACCTGGACACACGCATGTCTCCTCAAAAGCAAGTTTGATTTATTTGGCACATGTGCCTCCAAGTAAACCCCTCCCTGCTGGAGGGAGAAATAGAAAGAAAGAATCTTGAAAGCCTGTTTAGACAAACAATGCCGTTTCGCCCCCTCTTCCTTGCTTGAGACGGAGGGAGGGAGAAGCCTGCCTTCTGTAATTTAACCCTTAACTCTCCAACTTGGATGATTGCAGTAAATTACACCTGGGACAAGCAAGGGGGATCATGGCTTCTGGCAGCCCTCTCCTGCCTCCCTGTTCTGCCTGCCTCCACCCATTTCTCTGCTTGGGAGGGTGCATTTTGTAAGAAGAACATGGATAACCCAAAGAAACGGCCCTTAAAGGATTCTGGTCAGTTCATACTGAGTAGAGACGAGAAGGTGCCTCTGACCCCCTTATGTGTAAAGAGACATAATACAACCACAAAAGGATATTGTGTAACATCTGGAAAAAGGGTGAATCAGAGATACCCCATTCTGAGAAGCAACCGGCAGCAGGAGCAGTGGAGACTACCAGAGACAGCGGTAGGAGAGCAGCTGACGAGATGGGGCTATAGATGGGTGAGGCAAAGGGGGGACAGGCAGCAGGGTTCCCCCCCCCTTGATGACAGCAAGCCGCTCGAAACCCCGCAAAGCCACGGGCCCCAGCATGAGGGAGCTGCTAACCAAGACGGCAGAGACAAGTGTGGCAGAGAAGAAGCAAGAAGGAGGCTGCAAGTGGATGCATAGGAAAGTAGAGTTGTTAGCAGTCGCATTAAGCATACAGAATAAAGTACAGCAGCTGGGGAAATAATCCATGACCCCATAGTCCAGAAGCTTCAGTGGCAGTGGGCAAAGTTGTCCCCTGTTGCCAGAAGAGAAACAGGCGAGTGGGAGATGCTGGAAGAGAAAGTCTAAGCAGCATCTCCAGCGGAAACTGCAGGCTGAGCAAGTGAAGGAGAAGCGAGCCAGGGCGACTGGCCACAGAAAAGGCTGGCAAGGCAGCGCTGGAGATCCAGCTGCAAAGACCCCACCAATGAGCCCCATGTGGAGGTCTCTGGTCTCCAAGGAGAGGCAGCCAGAGTTCAGGAGCTGGTAAGGGAAAGAGGGAGCTGGAGGAATTCCACTCGAAGAATGACTCTAGCAGCGAAGAGCTGAGAGACCTGCAAAAGACTGTCAGCAAGCTGAAAAGGGAACTGGCTTCTGTGAAGGCACTGAAGGAGAGAGAAGCAGAGCTGAGAGGATTGGTTCAGCCGTGACTTCACTGCAGACCAGTTTGGTTGGGAAACCTGACTGTATTGGCTCTGCAAACCAAGGTGCCTGTGGCTGGCTGTCAGGTGAAGACTGAGGAGAAGGTTTTGTCCATCTTCCCACAGACAGAGACAGGCAGGGGCTTGGAGCTGTGACATCCTGGAAGGAGAAGTTGGCAGCAGGAGCCTGGAGAACACAAGGAAAGGCAGAGTCCTAGGTGCAAGACAGTCCAGATTGCGAGGGGCCTACCAGTTCCCGATAGAGTGGCAACTGGTAAGAGTCTCTGGCCCAGCTACAGGAGAAGCTGGCCCAGCCCCAGCAGGTCAAGGAGGGGGAGGCGATAGAGCACCTCTCCAGACTGGATCTGGAAGTGGAACTGCAGCTGAAGGACTCTCTGATTGAGAAGGCGAAGAAAAAGGAGCGGCTGAGCTGAAGGCCGTGGGACAGCCAGGAGAAGCAGCCCCAAAAGCCCACAGCATATAGGCTCAGACAACCGACCTGCATTTGTTCACAAGATCATCAAAGATTGAACCACTGCTCTAGGAATCACCTGGAAGCTACATTGTGCATATAGACCCCAAAGTTCTGGGAAGGTGGAGAGAATGAATAGAACATTGAAGACTCAGCTTGCAAAGCTGTGCCAGGAAACGAAACTCAAGTGGTTAGATGTGCTCCCAATAGCACTCCTGAGAATAAGATGCACCCCTCATCGGACAACTGGACTGACTCCATTTGAGATGCTATATGGAAGACCCCCGGCCATTCTAAAAGGGTTAAGAGGGGACATTCAAGAATTGGGAAGTCTGGCCCTCCAAGAAGAGGTGCAGGAACTAGGAAAGGCTCTAGAGAAGGTTAAAGCTCACGCCTTAGAGGTTAGACGAGTTCCGTTCCTCACCAAAGTACATTCCTTTCAGCCTGGGGATGAGGTGTGGGTTAAAGACTGGAAAGGAGAGCCCCTATTACCAGGGTGGAGGGGGCCATACCAAGTGTTGTTAGTTACCCCCACAACCGTAAAGGTAGTGGGACTGAAACCCTGGATACATTATACTAGGGTGAAACAAGCATTTACTGATTGGGCTGTGATCTCATCACAAGAAAACCCTCTGAAATTGAAATTGTCCTGGCGGAGAAAAGGGAAAAAAGATTCGGACTAGACTCTGCTGTGGTCATACCAGGGAATTGACCACTCTACGCACAGTCAGATCCGCAACAGGTGGATGAAAATCTAGGCTAGACCCTACTGCTGCCACACCTTTGGAGGCTGGTAGCTCCACGTACGGTCAGACCTAGCAACTGCGGAGGAAGGAAGCTGGGACTAGGCCTTGTTATAGTCACTCCGGAGGCTGACTATTCTACGCACGGCCAGATCCCCTACAGAGGATGATGAGCAATGAGTATTAGTGAAATAGAAACAATAGTAGTGTGTATACTCTTTGGAATTTTAGCTGTGGTGTATTTCTTGTATATGTATAGAAGGTACTGGTGCGGGATAAGTAGGTTTGGACCTTTGTTTGACTCCGAAGATGAAGTGGAAATTGGAATTCTAAAATGGAAAGGATATATAAAATACTCCTCATTTTATAGTAAGTTGGGAAATTATTCAGCATGCAATGACAGGTTCTATTTGTACGGTTCATACAATAATTCCTATCAATCCAAGATGGACTTAAATGAAAACAGCTTTGAAGATTTGTACCTGGAATATCCTATGTTCACTCCTAATTATACAGGGTCAGGCAGTATATGCTCCGGATTGATGGCTAGAGATCCAAATCTATGGTTCTACTTTAATGGATGGGCTATCAATTACCACCCAGGGACTTACCAGTGTGTGGGAATTGGGTATATGACTATACCTGTTCAAGTTTTCCTTCCAGGACGACCAAAATGGGCTGTTAGAAGAAGAAGGAACCTGGTGGGACCACTGGGTAGCCAATGTGAAGATCTGGTCATTGTAGGAGGGAAATTGGCTAAGACTGAGGCCAGTAGAGTAGGAGGTGGATTAAAAAAAAACGGGGTTTCTTACTTTGGGGTCCTATCCAGGAATCATAGCTCAAGAAAATCGTAAAAGTATATTAGGATTGACTTGTAGATTGGAGAAAACTATAAATGCAACTGGGAAGTTGGTACGGGCCCTCCAACAAGTTGCTGTTATGGCCCAAAAGCAAGCTTAAGTAGTGTATGCTCAAATTGCTATGGAATTTGGCATAAAGGGGGGAATGAAAGGGTTAAAACTTTAGAACTGCAGTTGCTTAAGTAGAAAAATAGAGAAAAATAAGGTGAGCAGATGCGTCCTTTATCTTATCAGAAGGCTTAGGTATGAGCTTAGCTATGCAGGGAACTTGGGGAGTTTTTAGGTCAGCGCAACCCAGTGAGAGTACTCCCTTGGTACCGAAATACATCATTTTGAAAGCTGTAACCTGGGCCTCTGTAACCTGTAAACTGTTCATATATGGTCATATTTTAATCATTTCCTGTACCTGTTTACTAGAATGTATAAAGGGTAAGCTGATACCTGACTCTGGGCTCTCTCAGTCTTTTTGGAAGACTGAGATCCCTGCGCGGTAAAATAAACTCCTGTTTTCTGAAACCGCTGGTCTCAATTCTCTGGCTGCCCACAAGTGTTTTAATGAAACTCTGTCTCCAGGAAAATGAAAAACTCAAAAGGCTTGTTGATAGAAACGGCTTAAGATTTCAACCACAACTTTTTGTGCCCAGTTCTAGTAAACACTTGAATTTGTATAAAAGTAAATATTTCAGAAGAATACTTCACTTCTTGTTTTCTATATTTCTGACGTTTTTTGATTCTAAGTTAGGTAGAGATGGGAAAGATTTTTTTTTTTGTTCCCAAATGACACTAAAAACCCTTTGAGGCAGAGATATATTTTTGCTCTTCCCTGGCCTTTTTAGGCTCAGCACAGTCTTCTTTCTACAGTAAGAAATAGTTAGGAAATCTCTTTTGGGATACTTTCTGTAAGAACTTCTCCTGGACCTATGAGGGTCTGGGGAAGGGTGAAAACAAGATAACTTTATTCCAGCAACCACAGGAGGCATTTGATGAAATTTTATTATCTTTTTTTCTAAATGCTTCTAGGTGCCAGGGGCTGCAAAAACAACCCTGGGGGAAGCTGAAGCCTGGGGGCTCCACTTTGCTCACCACTAGTCAAAGATGTCTACAAAAAATCATATCTGTGTAGAAATGCATATGTTACTGAATATGTGAATGGAAAAGGCATATGAATTTTCATTCAAGAAGAAAGTTTTACAGCATGGTATAATCTCTACCATTTCACAGATGAAAACTGGGACGTGAGTGGCCAAGTAACCTCACAGTTTGGCAAAAGTTATTAATGAGGAAGAATAGACAAGTTAGGAGAGAATGCAGCAGTTTGCTTTTACCTGAGTCCACTGGGAAGGGCAAGATTCCACCCCTTCCTCTCTGCTGAGTTAATAGAATATGGGATGCTCTTTCACTTCAACTCTGTTTGCAGCAGTTGAAGTAAGCTGCAGACAATAGGGGGAATTGGGGAAAGGTGAGAGAAATTGGGATTTTTTAAAAACGGATGAAGAAGTGGGATGAAGAATCAGGACTGTTCCTGCCAAATCCAGACAGTTGGAGGGTGTGCTGAGGTGAATAAAGTGGACTTGGATGGGAAAACTGATAGGATTTGGAGAAGCACCATGAATGAAATGAGATTTTTTTTCACCTCATTGCTATTGAACAATCTTAAGGCCTCCAGATGTATTGGACTACAAGCCCTGTAACCCCCAAACAGCTTGGCCACTTGTCTAGGATTGTAGTTCTTGTTGTTAGATGCACATGTAGTCCATGTGCAGAAACAGTTTTGTGAGCAGACCTGCTGTGCCAGTTTGGCAAATTAGTTGCTCTGCTCAGGGAAAAAAAAGCTGCATCTAGCAACGAAAGAATGCATGCAAACCATCATGATCTGATAGACATCCTCCTGTAGTAATGAGGTACTTGCAGCCTTCCCATATTTCCATAGTTCTTTTTTTGGAAGAAGTTCCCTGAACACTTCAGGTAGCCTAGCTAAGTGGCCATGATAGCTGGAGGCCTCTACTAGTTTCAGTATCTCAAAGTAACATTTCCAAATTTCTGGCAAAGTCTGCCTAGCAAGCATAAGGCACCTTTCCAAAGACATCTTTCCAAAGAACTTTGTACTTTATCCAAATATCAAAATGTTTTATGTCTGCTTTGAAAACAGAAGCATCACAATTTTCTGTAGCCAGATTTCTCCAGCTTCATTTGATCTCTCAAATGGCATCTCCATTTCCTTTCTCAGATTAACTCAAGTTTCCCATTCTGTTGCAGTGCATGTCAGCTGAAGACATCTTTTCTGTGCATGGCATGTCAAACAGCACCAATGTGACGGCATCCAGCTTCTCCACAATATGTCCTGCTGTCTTGCAACAGCTGATTTTTCACCCTTGTGAAAAATCTGTATCCAGAGGCAACTCCAAACCATCTCCCACAGAAGGTATTGTTCATTTATATTGCTGTAGCCATGAGATTAATGCTTCTTATTTGAATCTGTATTATTAGATATATTGGTGCCTTAATAGTGAGATGGTTTGCTAGTGGGCTACCCACTTTCATCGCTGAGTGTTGTTGCATGGATGCAGGAATATAGGAAGCTGTCTTACAGCCAATGAGCCAAAGTTTGGAAAAGCTACCCTTTTGCACTGCTTTCTCTAGAGTCTTCCATTCAGCATTCTGTGCTGGGAGATGAAGCTAGAAAAAGAAAGAAAAATTCTCTAAGCTCTGGGTCAGGAAGACTTACTGTCCATGCCTTCTAGGTACGATTTTTCGCATCACTTGCTATGTGACCCTTTTAACTGGAGATGTCATGGATTCAACCTGGAACCGTTTGCATGCAAATTATGTGCCCTGTCTCTTCAAAGGGCAGAGGCAGTCAGTGCCTTTACAGTTGCATGTTATGAAGCAGACACAGACATTGCTGATCCAGCAACATCGAGCTATCTGGTTGCTAAATACAGCTGCATAGATGACACAAACTTGCTCTCTTTACAGCAGGCCATCATGTTGTAGGAGAAGTGCTGGAGTGACATTTAACCATCTGGCTGGTGAATGGAAAGCAGTACCCAGCATGGGTACAATGTGGAGAGAGGATTTCAATGTGGCCTTACACCAGAGTGGGGCCTGTGGTTGTTATATGTATTCAAATCCTTCCTGACTTATGACAATCCTAAAACACACCTATCACTGGGTTTTCTTGGCAAGGTTTGTTCAGAGGGGGTTTATCTTTGCCTCCCTCTGAGGCTGAGAGAGTATGACTTGCCTAAGGTCACCCAGTGGATTTCCATGATTGAATGGGGATTTGAACCCTGGCCTCCAGGGTCATATTGCAACACTCAAGCCAATATACCATGCGGACGACATTTTGGACCAGATCCAAAATGGGCCTTGCTACTACTCAGTAGCTGCGTACCTCTAAATGTTACTGAAATAGCAGCTTCTATGTCTCCATTATTGCTTCGTTATACCTACATGTAATAAAACTTTATCTTCGTCATGCATGGAGTGGTTTTCAGTAGCAGCAACAGTATTGCTACATATACTGCCATAGGCCACAGTGGATTCATATCAAAAATGAAAACTACTTTTGCAGAAGGCCCAGTCTTTAAACTGAGTTTAGTTTCATGTGACTTTCCAGAAAGGCGAAGAGGCCATAGAATAGATAGTTACACAATAAACTGCCCAGAAGAAATCTCTTATACCTTGTGTTATAAATATCCCAGTTTATAAACAAAACAACTGGCATCATCCCAATAGAGCTTTCCATATGATAGTTTCAGGTAACAAAGCTGGGAAATTTTGACTCTCTGCATGTTTTAGGATATAATGCCAATGGTAAGGGGACGTTGACTGAGATATCAGGAAGTGAAGTCTGAAAATATGAAGGGCCAAAATTCCCCTACACACGTAGCTGTTGTTTCCATCTCTGGAACTCTCATTCTTGACTGATTAGACTGATACTCTGTTTCTTGTCCTTCTGTAGGTAGGTGAAGACCTTTCTTTTTGTTTCAGTAGGCCTTTGAGGATTGCTCATGGGGAAAAAACCTTTAATAATCTATTGTGTTGTTTCTATTTTTGTTGTTGTTGTTGATTTGATAAGCAGACTCTTAATTGCTTTTAATTCTCTTGGTTGTTTAATTATATTTTATGATGTGTATTTTAATCTGTATTAGACCCAACTTTTCTAAGCTCCAGTGAAACTCAGGAATGAGGAAAAGAACAGGATCTAAATCAATATTATAACAACAGCAATGATGATAATACTTACTCAACACCTTTTATTCTGTGTTAATTCATCGAGGACAACTGCTATCAGGTGCTACTGTATTAAGATGTAATAAATTAGGTCCAAAATTGGTAACTGTATATTAAGAAAACTGCTGTGGGGACTCAGCTCTGAATACTGTGGAGTGATCAGTGATCATGACTTGAATGGGATACCTTTAGTTGTACAGATGTTTTAGGCTGTAGCTCACACAGTCTCATATTATTACCTGTGCTGGATGGGGCTGATGGGAATTCTAGGAATTATAGAACACACCTTTCGGAGGGCCAGAGATTGCCTGCCCATGATCTGCAGTATGCATTTGATCTCCCTCTCATAAGAGGCAAAATCATGTAACAGGAGAAATTGTTGTGTGCCTTGAAGTCATTTCTGACTTTACTGTGACCCTAAGGTGAACCTATCTTAGTTTTATCATGGGATTGAGAGAACGTGACTTCCTCAAGCTCACCCAGTGGGTTCCTATGGCTGGGTGTAGAATTGAACCTTGGTCTCCAGGGTTATAGTCCAATGCTGGAACGACTGCAACACCCTGACTTTCCAACAGGAGAAATACAGTCAATAATATGATGTTGGTATAGCTGATTTGTTGTGGCTTACTGAACTCTAATGAGTCCCAAGGCATGCTGGCACTTTCCTCATGATCTACATTAACATGGATTTCCATTATGATTATGATCTAACTTTGCAGTGATATGAATCTGTTTGTAATGACTTTCTGGGGAAACTTCCAACTTGATAAATGTTCACATAGGGTTTTTTTTTAAATTCAGTGTGGCTCTGCTCATGAATACTACCCTTCTTTTATTTTATACTGTATCAGGGATGGGTAAAGTTTTGCCCATAGGCCACATGCAGCCCTCCAATTGCTATTTGCACTCATCCAAATTGAGGAGAGGGCTGTCTCATGTTTTGCCGAAAATGGGGATATAAGTGAATAACATAATAATAAAAATAAACTAATAGTTCATATGCCATATGCATATTTACTTGGATACATATGAGGTTCCACATAAGTTTAGTGGAGTTTACTCTCCAATAATTACGTACAGGAAGATACAAAGAGTCATTTGCTTAGCAAGTTTGTATCCAGTTGCAGTATTACGGGCCTTATGATTAGAGCCTCAATTTGCCATTTCTCGATTGCTTTTCTTTTTTCTCTTTGCTGTTTTATGGAATGCCTTTCTGATTTTTCATTTTTACTTTTCTCAGGGACAAATTGGTGTGATATTTTTCATAGTTTGCCCTTGTCTGAGTTGACTTTTTTTTTTTTAACTATTGGGGGCTGGTAAATGAGCAGGTGAGGGTGAACTGGGACTGTGGCATGGTGGCAGAGGAACTTTAATCCTTTTCCTCCGCTGTGGTCCTTATTAAATTGCTTCTTGCACCTGACACTTGTGATAGAAAATGGGGCTTTGCTTACATTGCAGAGGAAGTGTGATTCCAACTGTGAGCTGATTTAAGTCTTCCCTGCTAATTAATCTACTGGCAGTTGATTAGAACTGTAATATTTCTGGAAATGTTGAAGCCATAGAGATTTTTTTCATTTTTGGAAAAAAAAAGAGGCTGACTTTCTGCATTATCAAATATAGCTATGGTAGCACAGCTCCCTAGTCTTAGCTGCATCTCTAGATTTGACACTTTCACCAATCTACTGCAAAGCCAGGTAGCTGCATCATCTAAAGGAGTACAAGACACTGGAGAGTGGCATGCTGAATGATGATGCATCTACTCCCCCCTCCACACCAATCTGACTTATAGCATCATAAATACTGAACACGATGCCAGCCAGAATTTTTGGGAAAAATGGGGCGAAAAAAAGCAATATTCACATCCTTGCAGGTTGAAAGTCACTTTATTTTATGAACACATAATATGGTACAATAATACAATTTTGGGGCGTAAAATTATCATGTTTGGTATATGAAAAGTAAAGTTCAGTCACATGATAGCTACAAGCTGAATTCCTTTTTGAAATTTTTTGTTACAGTTGGAACTACAAGATTTTGAACTGTAAAGAACCTGTCTGGTTTTGTCCTTTATTAGGAACAGGCAACAGCAACAACAACAACAAAAATCGAAGAAACCATCAGCATTAGTAAAACAGATAAAATCTATTGTTTAAAGCAGACATTAAAGTATTCATGCCCATAAAAAGAACTGAGAAAAGGATACCAAGACCAGGAATTGCAATGATTACGTTTCATAGCTTGTCTTACCCAAAAGTCTTTCTGTCATATGGTTTTTAGAAATTATTTTGGGGGAATAAAAATATGAACACCTTAAATATTTATGCATCATTCCAAAGGAAAATAATCCAAAATGCATTTTCTTATTATCTTCCAATGTTCAACTTTTCTAATTTTTCTGGAAAAAAAACAGACTTAAAAACACCCCCCCCCCCGTTTTTCTCCAAAATTTTCCATCGTTCAGCCAGCCTTCACTTCTCTATAGGTGATTAAAGAAGACGTATATGGGGCAAACTACCTGGAAAAAGTTATGCTTAGTTTGGCTCTCAGCTTCCAAGTTTTGCTACCGTCAACCATAACCTTTGTGGCTCTATCTAACAGGATCTTGAGATTTGTAAGTTGGTGAGGTATTTTAGAATTTTCTGCAGGAGAACTCCAAGGGTGTAGTTCCCCTGAACAAAAGTATTGGAGCTATATACTACCTTGTTCACAGTTGTGCTAAAATTGTACTGCTTTGAATTGTCCTTAGACAAATTTTGCTCTTAGGAAATGTGGGACAATGTGAGATAACAGGTAAAAAGACGATGCTTTATATTTTCATTTAGGGTTTAATGCCCTGCTCTGAGATGTTACAGTGGAAAATGTGAACACATTCTCAGTTATGAATGTAAAAATTTAATCCTTTTAGTACCATGTAATATGCTTCCTGTGCAGCTTAACAGATATATTGACACTTTTCCTCTACTTTATAATATGTTATTTCCAACTGAAATTGCCTCAAGAAATCCAGTTATAATGCAGAGACAGAGCTATTTTTGGTTTATTTCCCCACCAGTCAGCACATTCAGAAATTATAGGCACAAACATCATTTCCTTAATCTGGTTTTTGAGTTTAATATTTCTCAACTATTACCTCCTGAATTCAGTGGTTCTGCAACCACTGAATTCAGTTGCAGGTATGTAGGTATGTAAGTATTTTGGCTGTGAGTCCAATGTGTTTTCAAATGATGAATCAAAGAGTACTCTTCTATTTGAACATGCCTAATACTTCATTGTACTTTCTTTTCTTTACAGTGTGGGGCTTTGGTTTCCTTGCAGTCACCATAATCAACTTTGCCGCACTCCTTGGTTTGGTTTTAACTCCTCTTTTAAAGAAGGATTATTTCCCCAAGATTTTAACATACTTTGTGGGTTTGGCCATTGGAACCCTCTTCTCCAATGCAATTTTTCAACTAATCCCAGAGGTAAGGAAGAAATGGTTAAAGTAGAAGGAATCAGAAGTTCAAAAGGTTACTTTCTTGATTACGACTGTAGTGCCTCTGTCTCTTTATAATTGAAGGAGTGCTGCTCCTTACATATATGTGCCTGAGAATTAAGGTTTGCTGGTGGGGCCCTGCTATGTATCTCACTAGATGGGAATCATACATTGTGCAGGAACATGGGAGATGGCATATTCTCCCATAGCATCCTGTTTATGGAATGCTTTCTTTTTGGATACTTTTTGGATACCAACATTAGTCTCTTTTAGGCACCAATTAAAACATAGTTTTAATTAAAGCCTTTGGGGCTCAGTCTTAATTTTTTTAAAGTGTACAGGTACATGGTTTAATTTTATTAGTATTTTAGTCTGTTTTAATCTGATGATTTATTTAATATGGCTTTATCTATTTAAATTATTTTTAAGTTTATCTGGAATTGCTTTAAACTGTTAATATCATTTTAATCGTATTCCATCCTGAGATCTCACAATAAAAGGCAGGGTATTTCAATATATATTAAATGTTCTAATAAATAAACAGTCAGAGACAACAAAGTTCTTTATTAGGGATCTAAATCTTTGCTTATTTCGTTCTTCCAAGAGCAAAGAGTTTCAAAACTGTTCTCCCTTTTGAGTGGAATTATAAGATTTTGCACATTTTTGATGATCTTTTCCAGTTTGGGGCTTTCTTAGTGAAAATTTCATTTGTACAAAAATACATTTCTTTCAATGAGTGAAGGAAATGAAGGGTAGAATGGAATTGAAGAAGAAAGATAGTTGAAAGTAAGTAAGAAGGATGTTGGAATGATAGAAGGGAAGAACATAAGAACATAAGAATATAAGAAATATAAATTACTTCGGGTGGAAATGTTAAATTGAATGTGGGAGAAAGTGAGGTATGGGTGTAATGTGATGTAAATGTGGGGGGTATGGGTTTAATGGGATGTTTAACGTGTTGTAAAGATGTATTGGGGTGTCTGTATGGTTTGTAGTGTGATGTAATGTGTTTTTAATGCATAAATTTAAATACATTTAATAAATAAAAAAAATAAAAAAATACATTTCTTTCAGTTAAAAAAGTTTTTGCAAAACCTTTTTTTTTTTTGGCTAAACATAGTTATTTTGGAAAAGCCTTTCCGCAATATGCAATATTTTGTATAGAATTCAAATTTTTGTGAAAAATCCTGAAACGCAAAAAACCTTGCGGAGGCTGACTTTTTCTTTAAAATTAAGTCTTGATCTGCCAAGATACCCATTCCCACTGAGAATGAAAAAAAATTGCAAGTATTCATTATATCCTTGCATATTAGTTGCTGAATATCAGTTGCTATGGAATGCAGGACATTTGTACTCATGTCCTGCTGGCAGTCTTTCCATATATAACTTATTGGCCACTGTGTGAATGATGTGCTGGACTAAAGAGGCTCTGGGCCTGACCCAGCACTGTTCATGTCATGTTCTTAAATGTAGCAATTCAGAACAGTGATCATGTAGAAGGTGAGTATACACATCCCCTCCTGTGCACTCTTAATCAGTCTTGTAACTGTTCATTTATTTATTACATTCTCTGCCCTCCTCCCCTAAAGTCATGTACATGGTTTTCCCCTCTCTCCATTTTTTTATCCTTGCAACAATCCTGTGAGATAGTGAGTAGCCCAAGGTCACTCTGGGAGTTTCATGGCTGAATGGGGAATCTGAACCTGGGCCTTTCTAGTGCTAATCTAAATGCTATACCATGCTGGGTTTTATAGGGGGTTGTGGATGGATGGAAAACAGGGAGTAGGGTGAATTCAGACAGGTTTGTTAGATTTTATTAGCCCTGTTTAATTAAGTATAGATGCCTGCAAATCTTTCATATCGTTTTCCTAAAGTGACCTGGATTTACTGTCCCATTTTCTCCTCAGGCATTTGGATTCGATCCCAAAATAGATAACTATGTTGAAAAAGCAGTCGCTGTGTTTGGTGGATTCTACATCCTTTTCTTTGTGGAAAGAGTTCTTAAAATGATACTGAAGACTTATAGCCTTGTGAGTAGGTAGCAAGTCATGAAAGAAAAGGATGCTCATATTTTGGATGTTTTTGATTTTATCAAGTTCAACATACTCAACTGGACAGACTTTAAGACCTAAAAACTGTTAGGCTTAAACTCTCTCTGTGTGTGTGTGTGTGTGTGTGTGTGTGTGTGTGTGTTAGACTTCCAAATGTTTTAGACTATAACTCTTACCAGCAGCCATTCTGGCTGGGACTTCTGGTAGTTAAAATCCAAAGGCCAACTATTTGTATGACGGGCCAGAGTTAAACCTAAAGCAGATGACAGATCTCCCTTTATCAAGCTCAACACGCAGAGAAGAATCTGATTGAAACTGACTTTTTGCTATTCATGCACTCACTCAGTAAACATTCCCCACACCATATATGTGAACATGTTATGTTTGTAGAAATAGTATGTCAAAGCAGTACATTAACAACACCATTTTCACTTACATTGAAGTGTATGTTTGAAGGTAACATTTGGATAATCGGGGCCGAACCCAATTTTAGTTAAATGAAATAAACTTATTGAAAGGAATTGCGATCCTTTGTCAGTCCAATTGACTTCAGAGGTCTTTTATAGTAAGGACCTTCTTTCTTCACAGATACATGAGACAACTCATTGGTTACTGGTTGAACATGAATAAGGTCCACACACTTGCTCCTATCCATGCAATGTGTTGAACAAGGGGAGTGTCGTTTAGACTTAAAGAGAGAGGGAACCTTATGTTAGTGGTTGAACATATGCTTTGCAAGCAGATTTCAACCCCTGAAATTTCCATTTAGACGTCAAGTAGCAGAGATGGAAAATAATTTTTTCATTTACAAATTTTAACTCAGTTTACCAATCCGAGGTCTGTGGGAGTATTAACAAAAGTATGCAGATATTCTGATTTCCTATAATTGTATATTTCCTATACAATCATCAAGTTCTTTCCTTCCCTCTTTGATTTGTAAACAAATAAATGCACACAACTCAAAATGTGTATATTTGAAAATGCATGTGAACACATTTTAGTAAGTGGGAAGAATGCTTACTAAAATGTGCTTATTAAAAAAAGAGCATTAAAAGTACATACATTAGGAAAACTATGTACCAAAATATTTCTGAATTTTCATGCAAAAATCCCCACGTGCAAAACAACCCCAAAGCCTCATAACTGAGTACAAAATAAAGACAGGAGGAAAATACAGGTGGGATTTGGAGAAATGTAGTGAAATTGAAACTGGGAAATGCAATCAAACTGAGACACATCCCCATCAAGTAGCAGAGGATGTGAAAGACCCCTGCCTCAGAAAGCCACTACCAATTAGAGCACACAATATTGGGCTATATGGACAGATATTTTGCCCTGATATAAGACAACCTTCTGTGTAAATTATAGTTTAGGTACAATAGTCATTCTGAAATGTGTTTGGAAGCTGCTTCATACATTATTTCATTTGGTTTTTCTTAGATTGGTCATAACCACTTTGAACCTGAAGAACTGAAGCCACCCCCAAGTCTTCCACCTCCTGCTGAATCCTTCAAACCCATTAATGGAACAATGTGCTACGCGAACCCAGCCATAGTCGAGGCCAATGGAAATCTGAATTTTGATAGAGTCAGTGTGGTCTCTGGACAGGTATGAAGAAACAAAACTTTCCAGTTTATGAAAACAGAGAGCTTCATCTCTGATTTATTTTTTATGCAGTAGTTTTAAAATCAGCTTTCACCACATTGTTGAGCTCTTCAGGAATGTTGCATATTTTTAATAGCTGAGTGTTAAATGTAAATTTAAATGTACCTTTTGTCAGACTCTGATATTTGCTGTTCTCTCAGTCTTTAATAGTTCTGTCCAATAATTCTAAAGTTTTATCCTTTTGGACTATTTAATAAAATGGTAGGTAATGAAGTGTCCAAGTACTGACCTTCTCCATACACAGGCATGATTTTTTCCACACATTCTGTGCGGGCAAACCCCAAGTACACACTTGACATGGTATGGTGCTCTGAAGAATAAATATGCATGAAACGTTAGAGTGGAGGGCTAAATGGGTGATAGGAATATGTTCATATATGTGAGCCCAGCACCCCAATGTCCCCACACACCTGACAATGTTTGGGTGTTTGTCTTGCCAAAGGCAAGGGAGTTCTTTCTTTGGGATTTAGAAGGAATACAAGACACTTGTGGTGGCTAAAAAACCTTAAGGTTTATTAAACAGCAGTAGTTTATATGTCAGGATATACATATATTATACCAAGCAGGTGATGCTTTTGTTCAGCTGCTGGGAGCCCCTCTGTAGCCACCAAAGGAAACAGCACCTCAAGCTTCAGGTCCATACAAAAGCTCCATTCCTGTATCAGCATCTTGGGGTTTTCTATAGGTTTAATTGCCTGACTCATGATTACTTTGCAATTGCTTACACCTGGGATAAATGGCATGATTGGGGCTACAGCTGCCAACAATAAGGCTAACACCACTTCAAGGCCATTAATTAATCTGCTATCTCTTTACAAGTATCTTAGGCTGGGTTCCTCCCAATTTAGTACCAGCTGCATATTATCTCTTGTTGATATTTAGGCATGCAAGTAGATAAGGTACGTGATTTAGCAACATAGGAGCAAAATAAGGCTCATTGCTGCTCAGGAAAGTGAGTAAGGCTTCATATTGGTAGAATGGAGGTGCAACTATGACAGGTCTCTATACTGCCTCAATGTACAATGTGTCTTCTGGTGGTTGTCCATACAGTGTTGACCATGAAGATCTGTAAAGGATGTTGTAACTACATTAAGCTAAATAGGATTACAGAAATCTTGTGGCTGAGAACCTACCTTCTCAGGGTTCCCTAACTGCTGGAACTTTGTGACTATATTCATTCTTTGATTTTACTTGGGGAGAGGGATGCTTGGGCATTGGGCTTACATGCATTCCTATGTCCCCCCCCCCCCCCGAATTTGGCCTTCCTCATATTGAGGAGAACATTTCAAGAGAGGTTTAGTCATGACTAACTGAAATCCCATAGATTTCATACTTTGTATGACAAAGTCTGGATGCATCCCAATATGTTGCAAGTATATGTTATAAAAACTTGGGTGTATACTTCAAACAAGTAACATAGGACTCTGCCCTTAATCTACCCTTCTCCAGGCTGCTGGCCTGTTTTATGTGCTAGGCTGTGACACCACTATGGCTGCAGAGTTCTGAATGTGCATTTGGAGGTAAATGTCTTAGCTTTTGCTCTTTGCAACAATGCTTAATCTCATTTTGAAAGAGCTGTTTGTGTAAAGAGTTTCCAAGGTGGAAAGTTTTTGCATGCTCCAATTTTTACCTTTGTTTCTGTTCTATACAGAATCACCTGATTCTCCCTCTTCCTATGAGGCTTCATTTGTTGATATAAGCAAAAGATGAATAAAATTGAACTTTGTTGAATAAAGATAGCTTTGCTGTTTTATTGACACTGAAGTAGCTTCTGTTAGCCGCTGAACTGAAGGCCTGCTTCACATGTGACTTTTTTGATTAATAGGAAAAATTGTAATAGCATAAAAATATTTCAGTGCCACAGTCAACTCCTGTAAGATAAACAATCTATTTTCTCTTGACTACATGTGCTAGATTCATGGTCGTACAATAACTTCTCCCCATATGCAGCTGTGGCAAAACATGCATTGAGGTGTTATTTGTCCATTCTAGTCTGTTGTTTCTCCTCGGAGAAACTACTTAAAATGATGTTGAAACCAAAGGTTCTCTCCAGTGTTAAGCCATTTGAAAGGTATGCGGTTTTGCAGTGGTTTGGGATTTGTAGGCAGAGGATCTGAGGCAATATATTCATGAAATGAAAATAAAAATCTGGTCTAGACATTTAGTGATATGAATATGTAAATTCCTGAGGTGGTGAAATGATCTTTTGCTGACCAACCATGGAGCAACGAGACCAGACACAGAGAACTGGGCTGAAACAGGGCCATCTTAACCTAAAATCTGTTTAAGCTGTGTTGGAGCAAGAGGGGGAGCAACCTAATGTGGGATCAGGTGAGGCCAGGTGTCACTCTTGACTTCCACCTCAGCCTTCCCTTGAAACTCCTGAGCCTCAAGGTCGGTCCAATAACTGGGTTGCTCCCCAGCTGGGCATCTACTAGAAGGCAGACTTAAATGAGACCAAAACCCCTAGGTCCATCTCAAAGGTAGATTCCTTTCCCACACCTCCAGAGCTCTGCCTTTCACCAAAAGAGTGCCAAGGTGTACACTGAAACTCTTATTTCATCTCCCCCCATTACCTGCCAAGGACAAGGGACAAGTCTCTTGTAAATTTCTCACCAGGCCAACCAATAAGGCCTTCACTCGCTGTTGCAAATCACCAGGAACAAAGTATTGCCTTCTTCCAATAGATACATGTCATCAGCACTGTAGAACTTAGGACACTGATATACAGCAGTGGAATGTGGGAGAAAATATCCCAACCTCCTATGCAATGCATTCTGAACCTACCTGTTTATGCTTCTATGGCTTAGGTCAATATGTGGGAGAATCCCTTCACCCTGCCAAGTTTGATGAGGCTGACCACATCAGAGTTATTCCTGGCTATCTATTCTGTATGACCTGAAGATCATGCAGAGCCTGTAGAATTAGGGCCTTGCCCTTCAGCAATTCTACCAAGGGGAATGACCAAGATGTGCAGAGGAGGCCCAGTGTGTTCCTCAAATAACAGAGGCAACAAAAGTCCTCTTTTCTCAATCCACTCCACTGTGGCCTGCATGCTCAATCCAGTTGAGCCCAAAAATGACAGTTGCAAGGCTGGCATGCTGCCCAGTAAACCATACTATGGTTGCAAATGAGGACCCACTGACTTGCCAGGTACAACCTAGAAACTAGAAAAGAAAGCAATATTGTTAAACTGCAAACATGGTTCAGAACTTGCGAGGACACGTATACCTCTCAAATGTAAAAGACTTTCAATGCCCAGTATGCTGGATAGATTGAGGATACAGACCCATGGCAGAAGCCATAGAGGCAGCCCCAATCCTAAATGAATGGGTGTCAAAGTTAACCCCTTGCAAGCCCAAGTACTGCAAGGCCTTGGAAGTAACAGTCCAAAACTGGTAAGGTGTAAAAAGTCAGCATGACTGTGGCTTCTTCACCATGGAGGCCATCAAAGGCAACCTCTCTCTGCAGCACCTTGCTCCATGCAGTTCTGGGTTGTATTTACACAAAACCATTGCAAATAGAAGATGAGTTTTAATGGAAGACAGAGGACAAGATTAGATCCTTTCTTACTGTGGTTCTTTAAAAAAAAACACCTACATGGATTTTTTTAAAAAATATGACAATGTTAAATTAAAAATACTTTTCTTGAAATCCACAGTGGTACATCTCATTTTGCTGTGTGTATAGCCCAAAGACAGAGAAACAGCAGACAAGAGAGCTGACTGATGAATAAAGAGGCTGGGACAGACGTAATAGATAGGCAGAACTAGGGAATCATATCAACAATTTGGGGCTGGGGTTGAGGAACTAACCTGTAAGAGGCAGAACGTGTAAACCTTTAGGCTTCATAGGATTTCTTGTAGAGGACAGAGTAGCAATGTTAGAGCAGTGAGCACTCTGCTGGTTTTGGGGTGATGGCAAGTACACAGCTATGCTTAGAAACATACATATCTATGTCACTCAGGAGTAGCCACGAGGCTGGCTGGTATCTGGAGCTGTGTTCGGACAGTGGAGAGCAGTATCTTGAATGGCCTAGCACAAGGACAGCAATGCATTGATCTCTCAGGTAGAGTCCTGACTAATCTTGATAGAATAACAATTGTATTTATCTTTTGGGAGTGTAGGTATCCCTCTCTCCCTTCCTTTTAGTTGCCTAAACTGTTTGTTCTGGTCCCTGTCAGTCTCTTGAATTTGCCAGGTTTCTTTAAATTCAATAGACTGATAGCTGAAACTGCAAATTTCAACATGTCTTGTCCTGTCTACACAAAGTACAGTCAGCCCTCTGCATTTGCAGGGTTCACTTTTTATTATTTGCTGTCACCTCTGCTGCCTCCCTATGCCATTTTTAATAGGGACTGCAAGCCTCATGAGACTGAGAAACTGTGAGTGAGGCTTGTAAGTCCCTATTAAAAATGGTGTGGGGCAGCAGTGGAGGTGGCAATAAGCCCCACCAGCCGCCCACTTCTGCCTTGTGAAGGACTGATGCCTCAAAGGAATCCATGGTGGGTTGAATATGATGATCATACTTTTTTTCTGTGTTAAATCTGGTTTGGGAGGGCCTAGAGTTATTCACAGTTTTTCCACTTTCATGGGTGTCTTACGCCCCTAACCCTAGCAAATGTGGAGAGATGACTATATGCAGTTAGGAAGACTCCAAAGTTTAATAATAGGAAAAGGAATAATGTACAGCTCTTCTCTTAACAAATCTTAGAAGGTTTTGCATCGCCATTCAGTGTAAGAGGCTTTATATTTTATCACATTCTTACAGGAATCCATTGTGAAGTTTAGAGCTCAAGAGTTCAGAAGAGGTCTGGAAAAAAATGAAATTTTAGCTTTAAAATTAAACAGCTGAAGTCTTGCAAAGTGACTCTGATGGTGAAATTGGCTGCTTCATTTGAACTATGTGGGCTCTTGTTGTCATGTTTCTTCAAACCTGCTTCCCAGGAAAAGTCACTATCATAGAGGGTATTACTCACATGCCTAGCTTTTATAAAGGTGGTTGTTATATGATGCATTTTGAAAGTAACCTGTGTTTCTTTCATTTGGAGAATTCTGTATTCATATTACTCTTATGTATTCAGTAATCATCAGGAACTGTGTAAGGTTAGGGTGAATGCATTCCTATATCTTTTCCAGTGTGGGTATGCATGGCTCTTTTCCTCTTCTTGACTCTTTTTTCAGATCAGCCCTGTGAGATAGGGAAGGCTGAGTGAGAGTGAATGATCCATGGATAATCAATGAGTTTCATGGTTCAGTGAGGACTAGAGGAACACAGATCTCCCTGTTCCTAGGCCAACACTCTTTTTTTTTAAAATTTATTTTTTATAAAACAAAAATGAAAAAAGCAAAACAGTCCCACCTAACATCACATTCATATCATTACAAAATTATTACACAATAAACAAATACTAATACACAAAATAAACAATACATACATATAACAACCAACACATCTTACTAACATATTCTCACAAACATAGGGCACTTCCCCCTTTCATGAGATACGGCCTTATATCTATTATTTAAAAAAACACCTCTGTATGTCTTAAAGAATAGAATCTATTATTCATTTTCCCATTCATTATTTTCAACTCTATTTACAATTTTTGTCCATCTTACACTATTATCTATTTCAACATTTCTTTTCTTTCAAAAACTAGTAACCTATTGTATCCATATCTCTTCTCATACTTCTACCTCTCACCACATTTATGTCTAGAACTTGTCTCATTATTACAACAATAATCACTTTTCTCCTTACCTTCATGATTTGAAACCTTTAGTTAGAACACCCTTATTTTCCAAAAATTCTGTTAAGGGTTCCCACGCCTTATAAAACTTACTATCCATTTTATCATCTAATCTGTAAGTCAATTTATCCATTTGTGCTATTTCAGTGGTTTTCTCTATCCAATCTTCCATAGTCGGGGTGTAAGTTGATTTCCAATGTTTAGCATAAACGAGTCTGGCTGCCACAATTAAATGCCGTGCTAATCTTTTAATACGAAAATCTATTGAGCTTTCTGTACCAAAGATTCCCAGTAAAAAAAATTCTGGGACTAAATCAATTTTCATTTTGAAAATTTTTTGCATATTAGCTCGTATGGCGTACCAGAATCTCTTTGCTCTGTCACATCCCCACCACATATGGTAGAAGGATCCCACTTGTTCT
This sequence comes from Cyclura pinguis, assembly GCA_030412105.1. Lineage (NCBI taxonomy): Eukaryota > Metazoa > Chordata > Lepidosauria > Squamata > Iguanidae > Cyclura > Cyclura pinguis. The sequence goes on from CM059603.1 coordinate 191,215,994, forward strand.
TTACATTTCCAGCACTGATCGTTCATATTCTTGTTCACTTTCGCTAATTTGCTGGGTGTTAGATACCAACGGTATACCATTTTCAGCACATTTTCTTGTAAAGTATAGGATCTGGTATATAACATATTAGTTTTCCAAACATTTTCCCATTCTTCTAAAAGAATATTGTGATTAAGATCTCTCGCCCATTTAGTCATACAGTCTTTAACCGTCTCTTCCTCTAGTTTGAAGGTTAACAACTTTTTATACAATCTTGAAAGTAACTTTTTGTCACCTTTTAACATCAATTCTTCTAAATCATTTTGTCTTAAGTCCAACTCTTCTCCTCGTATATCCTTTTTAAATCTTTCTTTTAACTGCATAAAGGGAAACCATTGTATATCAAATCCTTCTTCTTTTAATTGTCTTTGATCTTTCATTTGAATTTCTTTTCCACATTGTTTCAGTATATCTTTGTAAGTCAGCCAACTACCCTGTCTTCTCAGACCTTTAATCAAAAGCACTTCCATCGGTGAGACCCATGATGGTATTTTTGGGCAGAAGAGCTAGCCCAACACTCTTAACAGCCACATATACTTCTTTTTAAATCAAATTATTTTTCTGAACAAATAGCCATTACTCAAGAAAGCTTAAGATTTCCCTCACAGGTATAACAATAAATATAGTAGAAACTGAAAGCAGAACATGCCATTGTAATTGTGTGTTCAGAATAATTATGCAAGGCAAACCTTTCCCAATGGACTTGGCTTTTTGCTCCCTCCTTTAGGACTGGTTCTCTATTGAATGGTAAAATAGAACAATGTCTGTGACAAGTGTGTGTGTGTGTGTGTGTGTGTGTGTGTATGAGAGAGGCAAACTTGGATGCAGAGTTTGTGCAGGAATATATTTCACTCCTTTTTATCACATTACCGTTACTCTGCTCTTACTGTGCTCCGGTAGAAGTAGCAAACAGTGCTTTATTATTATTAATGCATTGCTCAGCCAAGGTATTATCATTTTGCAGACTTGGTTGACAATTTTGTGACTTGAAAAAAAATGTTGTGCCTTTCATGATATTCCAGAGAAATGTTATATTTTACATAAAAATCAGCATTTTTTGTACATTTTTGTGCAACTGCAAGAAAAAATGATTTTTCAGCTTTTCATCCATGATAACAAAATAAGTGGAGACTTACATCTTTGTCAAAACTAACTCGAGTCCCACTGATTTCATTGGCCCCTGTTCTAAGTGTGGATAAATCTGAATCCAGCCCCACATGAGGCTGAGAGATTCCAGTTGTCTCCATCTTCCTAGAAAGTCTTGTGGCCAAGCAAGAATTTGAACCTCAGAGGAGGTACAAAGTTGTACCAACTTTGCCTGCAGATTCCATGCCACATGGATGTCAAACAGGTTGCCTGAAGGGATCGAGCACGTTGTGGACTCATGATCTGCAGCCGTATGTGAAAATAAGAATTTTCTCCTCAACTATAGAAAATGTTTTATTAGTGGAGTAGCATTAGAAACCACCATACACTGAATTCTCTTGGACAACCTTGTTCGATTAGATGCTCCTGTGCAAAAACTGCAGTCCTGCTCTCAGTACTTACCTGAAATTATTCACAGAGTGAATTATTCCTTATGCTCTTATTTTTCTATTCTATGCTTGTTCTGGGGAAGGGAAGTAAAATTAGGACTCCTCAGTTCTGACTGTCTACAGTTGAGCATTTCCTAAAACATATGGGAAAAAGATATTGACTCCTTTGCAGCCATTTAAGGCATCAGTTAATTGATTTTGTTTCTATTTCTGCAGAAAGAAGAAACCCAAAGCAGCTTATGCAAATGTTTCAAGGGGCCTTCATTGTCAGAGATTGGCACAATTGCCTGGATGATCACACTGAGTGATGCACTGCATAACTTCATTGATGGGCTAGCCATTGGTGCATCCTTCACACTCTCCCTTCTTCAGGGAATTAGCACATCTATAGCAATCTTGTGTGAAGAATTTCCTCATGAACTGGGTAAGATGTTTTCCCATCAACTCAAGGTATTATTGCAAACATCAAAGAGACTGGACTGGGACTTGTGAGTTCCAGTTCTAGTCCCCACTGGTCTCTGAAACTTAGTGGTTGACTTTGGGAGTCACACTCTCTCAGCCTGACCTACCTAACAGCATTGTTGCAAGGATAAAAATTGGGAAGAGAAGCTGGTCTGTGTATACCTCCTTGAGCTCTAGAGAAGGGAAAGGAGGATAAAAAAAGTATTAACCCCCCCCGAAGAGTTGACCCCAACATGTTTCTTAGAGAATATTATTATTTTCTTGTCTTTTCTGTACATATTACAAATATTTTTAAAATTCTGTTTGAAAAAAAAAACCCTGTACCAATATCCCTTCTGATGAGTTCCTTTCTGCCCTTTTTTTCCGTTTCAGGAGATTTTGTCATCCTTCTTAATGCAGGAATGAGCACACGTCAAGCCTTGTTTTTCAATTTTCTGTCAGCATGCTCCTGCTATGTTGGACTAGCTTTTGGGATATTAGTGGGCAACAACTTTGCTCCAAACATTATCTTTGCAATTGCTGGAGGCATGTTCCTATATATTTCCCTGGCAGATATGGTGAGTTTCCACTATGTTTTCTTTGTATCGTATATAAGAACATGAGTGTTTACTTAGTTGTACTACAAAGAAAAATACTTGTAAGAGAAAGTTATGAAATCATGAAACATACATCACTAGCATGAAACTAATTCCCTTGTTGGAATGATTTTTTTTTAAAAAAAACAATAATAACAACCTTATGCCACTTTTATCTATTAGTCATTTTGGCTGCAATCCAGTCTAATTCTAAATTGTAGAAATTCCTCCCAAAGTTAATCTGAATCCTGTTGGCTGGATTTGTATTGGTTTGTTATACCCCACCGTTTCCCTAAAGCTGGGACTCAAGGTGCCTTACATGATAAATGCAAGTGTGATATGATCCAGAAGATGGAGCAGCATTTATGCACATTCTTCTACTCGTTGACAGCAGAAACTCTGCTTAATAAAGCCAGTATCCAGTTGGGTACATCCACTGATGGAAGGTGAATCTAGGAGGAGGTGATTAGCTGACTGCAACAGCTGTTGTGTACCCTCAGTATCTACTACAGAGGTTGTGGAAACTTTCCAGAGCAGAGTTTCATGTGACAGAAAAGGTATGCTGGGTGGGGCAGCAGAGAAAAGGAGAACACCTTGTTGCAGAGGTGCAAGCTTTGTGTAGGAAGGGAAATTCCTGGACCTGTTGATGTATATTCTTCAGTCAACAAACTGCAGGAAGATCGTATGCCAAGTCGCTAAAATTCCCTTGAAACCTTACATATTTAAAGTGGTTTGGAAGAATTTGGTAGTATGTTCCTAGGTAAGTGTGGCCTACAGAATAAAAATTATGAAGGAAGTTGGGGAGGGGGTTATGTATGCATCTAGTATAGGCAAATTTGTGGAAACTATTGTGATTCCAGGAGTTTAATTCAAAAGCTGCATCATGCCATCACAACAACTAAACAGAAGACCAGTGACAGAAGAGGATGGGTGAAGGAAATACCTTGATGGCTAAGCCCTCAGTGCAAGTATTTTTGAGAGATGCATTAATCTCCAAATAAGAAAAGGAGAGATGAACAGACTAGCACTGAGGGCACTGTAGATTTCATGAATCCTGTGGTACTGTAAAAGCTTTTTTCCTCTATGTGTAATAAGACAGGTGTTTTTCAGGCTGAAGTGGAAAGATAGCTCTGTTGGAATGTACAGTGAGCTCTTTTCACCAAGGGTAAAGGGCATCGTAGGAAGCTACAGCTGTTCTCTCTGACTCATTTCTGCCTTAGACTTTGTTTACACCCCTGTTTTTAAATTCAGTGTGGCAGGACCGGTAATAGGTTTCTCTGTCTACCTTTCAACTTTCTCTGTCTTTAGATTTCTAGACCTGAACCTTTCATGCAGTATCTGAACAAAAAGTAAATAATGTGTGTGAGTGGTCAGTACAGAATCTTGTTTTCCTGCTGAATTCTACCCAGTTCCTCTCTATCTAGAAACAAGTAGAATTTGTTAAAACTCATATTTTTCACTCTTCAGGCTCTTCTTCTCATTTGTTTGCTATGAGTCAATATATACATTGTGAAAATGTATAGGTGGTAGTTTGAAGTAGTAGGATTTTGGATTTGGGGCACAACAGTAGAGACTTGTCTGCTGGAATGCTTTATCATCAGAAGAACTTTGTGAATATAGTAAGTGGGTACATTATGAAAACAGTTCTAGTAAAGCCTTCTGCGTAGTGTTCTTGCCTGCTATGAGTAGCAATCTTTAAAGGCAGAACAAGAAAAAAAATAAAGGAATGCACTTTAACACTGTTAGAAGAAAGCTGTAATTTGTGCTTCCCCAAGAAAAGGAGGTGGAGTAATGGCATTCCAGAAGGTAGGCACTGCTAACTTGTCCAGTTGGTTTCAGTAGCTTTATGCTAATCATGACTAAACACAAAGCAATGATTGTGATTACCAACTCCCATAGCCTCCTGGCCTTGTTTATCATCCTCTTTTCTGGTACTGCCTGTCCAGTTGCCCCCTCTGAGCATGGAAACAGTGATAAGAATGAATAAGTGAAGCAATTTCCTGTACATGTAATCTGGATTGGATCCAGAGGGAGAGGACATGCCCATGAGAAGTGATGATACTCTCAAAGAAGAGATAGGGCTCTCTCTGAAAAAGAGAGCAAGAGAGAGAGAGGGAAGGAAGGAAGAGACCCATTGAGGGTATTGTGCCTGAGAAGCCCCTGTTTGTCTCACCTGAGGACCCCCCCCCCAAATCTGACTCTCAGGGTATAGTCTAGTTATTAACCCCTTCAGTTAAAATCTCACTATTCAAATAATGGATAGATCATGGCTGGGCATCTCAGCTAAATCTAGGGGCCATTTTTACCTTTCTGAGACTTTGTCAGGGTTTACTCCAGTTCCTGTCTAATCCTGTCTAATCTTGGAAGCTAAGCGAGGTACGCCCTGGTTAGTACGTGGTTGGTTTACTGCCAATGAATACCAAGTGCTGTAGGTTGTATTTCAGAGGAAGTAACTTCTGAGTGTTTGTTGCCTAAGAAAACCCTTTGAAATTCGTGAGGTCACCCTAAGGTGACTGGTGACTTGAAGGCACATAAACACACATCAAATACAAAGGAGCCTTCCTAGAATTAGAAGGGCCAGCTCTATTTCTAGAATGCATCATTGAAGGAAGACCTTACAATTCCTGCCTCTCTCCAAGTCCTGGCACTGCTTTCTCATACACAAAATGTTGTGCCCTATTAGACTAAGCAGAAATGAGGACATAGAAGGGGCTGCTGAACACCAACACAGAGAAGGCAGAAAGTGGACATACAGAACTCATCATTTCAACAATAATTCCCCCGAGGTCCAACCTCCCTGATTTCCCATGTCCCCTCATCCCACATTTGTCAGCATGAAAATGACCGGTTGCAGCCCCAGAAGCCTGGAACTCGGTTCCTTTTTAAGGACTCTAATAGCCCTTTTTAGAGACAGGAAGAGATCTCCAATTTAACATCACTTAAAAACAGAACATCAGTTAAAATAGATGGTATCAATTTAAAAGAACAAATGATACAAATTCCTATTAAAACAGTCAGTACATATTTAAAATTCATAGTTGAAATTCACAATTTAAAATCATCTGGATAGGGCTGCCAGAAGAAGCTGGTCTTTAATGGTGTTTTAAATTCGAACAGCATATTGGGCTGTTGAATCTATTCCAGCAGGTCATTCCGTAGTCTAGGAGCAGCTGAAGGAAAAGTCTTCTGGTTGACCATTGCCAGTCTAGTCCTGGCCAGTTGAAGTAAATGTCCCTCAGAGGACCCGAGTCTGCCAGGCAGATTATATGGGAGGAGGTGATCCCATGGGTAACCTGGACCCAAACCCTGTAGGACTATAATGTTAATAGACAACACTTTTTACTTTGCCCAGAAACTCATTGGCAGCCAGTAGAGGTACTTTAATATTGGTGTGATATGCTCACTCTTAGATGTACCAGTAACCAATTTGGCTGCCATGTTTTGAACCAGCTAAAATTTCCAAACTTAGTACAGAGTTGCAAAGTCCACCCTTCAGGTTACTAGTGCATGCACTATACTTCTCAAAAAGTGGGGGTGTGGGAAGGCATTCCAGAGGGCAGGAACCATTAATTTGTCCCACTGATTTCAGTATGTCTTTACTAAAGATGACAGTCTGAATCCAACTTGGTGATTATGTAACATGTAGTGAAAGTAATATATAAAGAGATGAGATATGTACCCTGCATAAGTTGTCATATTTTCCTGGAAAAAAGTCAGCTAAGGCATATCTTCAGTTGTAATCCTATGCACTCTTACTCAGGAGAACACTCCATTAACTCATTGGAACATCTATATAAACATATGTAGGATTTTACATGAGCACAATCAAGTTTTTAATATTTTCCTTAAAGAGAGCAAAGGTTTGTTTACTGCTGCCTTTTTGTCTCTGTCATGGTCACTAGGCAATAACTGATTGAAGGTTAGTATGGCTCTGGCAGGATAGAAGGCCTTCAATCTTAAAGAAAGAAGAGAAGACCTTGAAGCTCAAGCGAAAGATTACCATGCAGAAGGAGGTGCATGACGTAACTATATAAGCCAAGAGAAAGTTGATAGTTTTCTACTTGGAGTCAGGGAAAACCCAATTTATATCCTGTCTGCCACATAGGAGCAAATTGTGCCTCCCTCACAAAGCCTTGCTATTATGCTTGAATACCATAAATAACTTAGGAGCCATGGTAGAACAGACCAGAGGTCTATCTAGTTCAATATCTCCTTCTTCTTTGGAAGTCTTTAAACAGAGGTAGGACAGCCATCTCCCAGAATCTTTTAGTTATGTACCCCTGCATGGCAGGGCATTGGTCTGGATGGCTGTTGCAGTCCCTTGCATCTCTATGAGTCTGTAATTCTATCTTGCTTGTTCTAGTGGCCTGCTTAGGTCCTAGCCTGCAACCCAAGAAGGACTGTGGAAGCAAATGCCCTCCCCTACTGTTTAATCTCTGTTTAATTAAGCCATTAATCCTATTAGTTATATCTATCTAACATAAATTTGTTGAGGTCTCTTTTAAGGCCATATGAGTCTGCAGCCATTACCAACTCTTCTTGTGTCAGCAAAATTCAGATAATGTAGTAGGATATAATACAGTGTACACGTGTCCCTCCACTTTTTGGTGACTCATTTTTCAATGTTCTGCTTGTTGGGGGATGATAGGAGTTTCAGCCCCACAGAAATGCAGTGGAAAAGCCAGAGTTCAGTGAGCCAACAGCAGCAGCCTTGTTCCCCGGTAAGGATACTCACACACAGAGGAGTTTCTTCCAAACAGGAGGCACTTTATCTTGCAGCAAAGTTCTGTTATATACAAAACATAGAACAGAGAGACAAAAGCTTGCACCAGACACCGGGTTTGGTCAACAGACAAACAGACAAACAGACAACAGACAATTACAGACTGGGGATTGCTTCCTTATGTACATATCTACAACCAATCAGGTAGAGGGTTTGCACACCACCCTGTACCTTTTGCACCCCACTCCATTTTCTGATGCAATGTCCAGCAATCACATACACCTGGAGCATGATGCAATGTCTTGCAGTGGGCTGAATATTTTCCCAGGGTTCCCTGCGCTGAATCCCTGACACTGCTCTTTTGACCATTGTACATTATAGACATGTACAATTCTTTGGATGCAGGGTACGGTCTTTCATCAGGTCTTATCTTGCTTTATTTGTGTAGGGAACATGAATTATGAAAGCTCATTGGGAACTGTGTGTATACTGCTTGCAAAGTCTTTCAGTCAGCTTGGTACCTTTATTCCCTCTCAGCTTGCTTTGGACTGCATGCACGTGCTTCTTGCTGAAAGGGGGGAAAAATGATGCCAAGCCAACTGAAAGACTAATATTTAGAACCCCTTAATATTCCTATGGTACCATGTTTTCTATGTGTCTTTAAACACTATACCAGTCAGCTGAGTCAGTATTTATAAAAATAAACTGTAATACTTACTAAAAAAACGTACAGAACAAAGTAGTGGAGTTCATATGCAAGTCAAAGTTAGTACAGTCCTTCAGAGTTCTTTTAGACAGTTTCCTTATATCTTTAAACTCTCATATAAGCAGAAGTATCATAACCAGCTCTTTGGCTACACTCTCACCAACAGTTCAATGCCCAATCTAGGTCACACTTTCTGACTTTCTATAATGGTTTAATTACTCTTCTGCCTCTCTCTAGGCTCTAGGTTATTTTCCTATCAGCCACCGGTCCCTCCCACGTGCTTTTGTCTGAATCGAGTGGCAGCTTATTTTGCCAACAGTGTTCTATTGCTCCAACTTCCATTGTTTTGCCAGGGGGTGGCACTTGGCCCCCTCTTCTCATTTGGCCCTACTGTGAGTGGGATCTTTGGTGCACCATGGCAGCCAACTCTGAAACAGGTTAGCAGGGAGGAGTGTGGCCAAATCAGTGTCCCAATCCTGGCAAGACGCTAGAAGTTGGAGCGAGGGATCACCACTGGCAAAATAAGTTGCCACTCAATTCAGTGCTTGCAATCTTTTATGGACAGATTGCTTCAACCCCCCTTCTAACTTTTTCCCTCTTCGCTCCCTCCCTCGCCCGTCTCAGTCTTCTCTCCTCCTGGTGAAGAAGGTAAAAAAAAAAAAAAAAGGAGTGAGTTGAATGTTTCTAATAGTACACTGGACTGTTGTCCACTGCAAAGGAGGGGAGGGAGAGAGTGAGAAGAAGGGCAAATGTTGACTGTCTGGCTGTTAGCTCCCTTGTCACTCAGCTGCTGAGCACATCTCTTCCCCTCAGCGGAGCACTCACAGGATAGGCAACGTGCAGGCCCAGCCAGCCAGCCAGCCAGCCTGCTTCCTTTTGCCTTGGTTTGTGTCACCTCAGCACTACATTGTAGGGAGGAGATGAGCTTTTTGAGCCTTTCATAGATGCCCTGTGAGAGCATCATGGACCCCGGGGGTCCCCAGACCCCAGGTTAAGAACCACTGTTTTACCTTTTACCTTTAAAATGATTGTAAGCAAGCCTGAATCTGAGTCAGGAAGAGATGTGCTGAGCCTGAGCCTGAATCTCATCTTGGGAAAAAGCTAGGATGTAAATTCAATAAACACATAATTAAAACAAAATACTTGTGATAGGTTCCATTCAGGAAAGTGGTATAGATGGCTACCTAACAACCTTCTCCCACATTTCTAGCACTTCATTATTGAAAATATGTATGCAGAAAACACCAGTGATTCTCGTTGTTATGATGCAGTTGTGCCAAGTCTTTTATCTCTCTAATAAAAATTGGGATAGAGGATGAATGATGAAAGTCAGTAAATTATCTAGGGCTTCTACAAGAGCTTGCAGCTATGAGGTAATCTCAACTTGTGACTGTGTGACTCACAGCTCCATCTTCTGGATGCTGGTGGCTCTTGTGAGAGATAAGCAGCTCCCTTACACTTTTGATGTAATCAGTAAAACAGCTAGAAAGGCTCCTCCTCTGGTTAGGAATGACTTTTTAGTCCCAGCTGTGGATTCTAGTACTGGATTCCTGTCCATCTGTGACAGACTTTCATGGTGGACTACCACTGTTCTCTGCTACCCATGCAAAAACCAATCCAGTCCAATCCTCTGCCATGCAGGAATACACAATCAAAGCACTCCAGACAGATGGCCATCCAGCCTCTTTGTAAAAACTCCCAAAGAAGTAGAGTCCACCACACTCTGAGGCAGCATATTGCACTGCCAGACTTCTCTCATTGTCAGGACATTCTTACTAATGTTTAGGGGAATCTCTTTCCTTGTAGTCTGAAGCCATTACCTCTGCCATTACCTCTCCTGAAGCCATTACCTCTCCTAACCTCTGGAGCAGCAGAAAACTAGCTTGCTCCATCTTTGATATGACTTCCCTTCAAATATTTAAACATAACTGTCGTGTCACCTCTTAACTTTCTCTTCTCCAGGTGAAACTTACCCACCTCCTCATGTGGCATAGTTTCCAGGGCTTTTACCATTTTGATCACCCTTCTCTGGACACGTTCCAGCTTGTCAATAACCTTCTTGAATTGTGGTGTCCAGAACTTAACACAGTACTTCAGATGATGTCTGACCAAAGCAGAATAGAGTGGTCCTATTACTTCCCTTAACCTAAACACTATACTTCTATTGATGCACCTGAGAAGTGCATTGGCTTTTTTAGCTGCTGCATCACACTGCTGACTTATGTTCAGTTTGTGGTTTGCTAAGGCATCTAGATTTCTTTCACATGTACTGTATTCAAGCCAGGTGTCACCCATCCTACTTCTGTGCATTTCATTTTTTTTCTGCCCATGTGTAGTACTTTACATTTTTCCCTGTTGAAATTCATTTTGTTAGTTTTCACCCACCTCTCCAATTTGTCAAGGTCATTTTGAATTCTGATCCTGATCCCTGCGGTATTAGCAACCTCTCCTAATTTGGTATAATCTGCAATTTCATGAGCATTCCCTCTATTCCAAGTTATTGATAAAGATGTTGAATAGGCACTGGGTCCCCACTAATCATTCTTTTCCAGAATGAAGAGGAGCCATTGGGGAGCATCCTTTGGGTTTGGTCATAGAATCATAGAATCATAGGAATGTAGAGTTGGAAGAGACCACACGGGCCATCCAGTCCAACCCCCTACCATGCAGGAATACCCTCAAAGCACTCCCGACAGATGGCCATCCAGCCTCTGCTTAAAAACCTCCAAGGAAGGAGACTCCACTACACTCCAAGGCAGCATATTCCACTGCCGGACAGCCCTGACTGCCAGGAAGTTCTTCCTGAGGTTCAGGTGGAATCTCCTTTCCTGCAGCTTGAATCCATTGCTCCTTGTCCTGGTCTCTGGAGTGGCAGAAAACAAGCCCTCTCCCTCCTCGACATGGCATCCCTTCAAATATTTAAACATAGCTATCATGTCCCCTCTTAACCTTCTCTTCTGCAGACCGAACATACCCAGCTCTCTAAGTCTGTCCTCATAGGGCTTGGCTTCCAGGCCCTTCACCATTTTGGTCGCCCGCCTCTGGACCTGCTCCAGCTTGACTGTGTCCTTCTTGAATTGGGGTGCCCAGAACTGGACACAGTATTCAAGATGAGGTCTAACCAAAGCAAAGTAGAATGGTACCAGTACCTGCCTCGATCTAGACACCATACTCCTATTGATGCAGCTGAGAATTGCATTGGCTTTCTTGGCTGCCGCATCACATTGCTGACTCATGTTCAGCATGTGGTCTATTAAGACTCCTAGATCCCTTTCACATGTACTGCCATCCAGCCACGTGTCCCCCATCCTATATTTCTGCATTCCATTTTTTCTACCTAAGTGTAGGACCTTACACTTCTCTCTGTTGAATTTCATTTTGTTAGCCTTGGCCCAGCTCTCCAATCTATCCAGGTCATTTTGAATTTTGATCCTGTCCTCTGGCGTATTAGCAACCCCTCCCAATTTGGTGTCATCTGCAAATTTGATCAGCATGTTCTCTATTCCTTCATCCAAGTCATTGATGAAAATATTGAACAGCACTGGGCCCAGGACAGAACCCTGTGGCACCCCGCTAGTCACTTCTCTCCAGGATGAAAAGCAGCCATTGGTGATCACCCTTTGGGAACGATCAGTCAACCAGTTACAGATCCACCTGACAGTAGCTCTGTCCAGCCCACATTTTACTAGCTTCTTTGCAAGAATGTCATGGGGAACTTTGTCAAAGGCCTTACTGAAATCGAGATATGCTACATCCACAGCATTCCCTTCATCTATCAAGCTAAACTCTATCATAAAAAGAGATAAGATTAGTCTGGCATGACTTATTTTTGAGAAATCCATGTTGGCTTCTCGTGATTACCGCGTTGCTTTCTAAGTGATTAGAAACTGACTGCTTAATGATCTGTTCCAGGATCTTTCCAGGTACTGACGTCAGGCTGACTGGGCGATAATTATTTGGGTCCTCTTTTTTTCCCTTCTTGAAGATGGGGACAACATTTGCCCTCTTCCAGTCTGCTGGAACTTCTCCTGTCCTCCAAGATTTCTCAAAGATTATAGCAAGCGGTTCCGAAATGACCTCTGCCAGTTCTTTTAATATCCTAGAATGCAATTCATCTGGCCCTGGAGACTTGAATTCATCCAGTGTGGCCAGGTATTCTTGTACCACATCTCTACCTATTATGTGCCGCATTTCCCCTGCTTCCTCACCTGCTCCCCAGCCACCAGGTTGAGTGCTTGTATCCTTCTGGGAAAAAACTGAGACAAAGAAGGTGTTAAGTAGTTCTGCCTTTTGTCTTCCCCCTGGTAGTAATTCGCCATCTTCTCTGCGCAGCGACCCTATCACTTCTTTCTTTTTCCTTTTGCTGCGGACATATTTAAAAAAGCCCTTTTTATTGTTTTTAGTGTCTCTGGCCAGCCTAAGTTCGTTCTGTGCTTTAGCCTTTCTGACCTTCTCCCTACATCTCCTGGCCACTTGCTTAAATTCTTCTTTGGTGGTTTCCCCCCTCTTCCATTTTCTGTACACGTTTCTCTTAACGCTTAGCTCAGCTGAGAGTTCTTTAGTCAACCATTCTGGTTTCTTCAGATGCCTTCCATTTTTCCTCCTTGTTGGCACAGTTTTAGACTGTGCCTTCAGTATCTCCCTTTTAAGGAACTCCCATGCCTCCTGAACTCCTTTCTCTTTCACTGTTCTTGACCACGGAATTTCAGCCAGCAGCTCCTTAAGTTTACAGAAGTCCGCTTTTTTAAAATCTAAGATGAGTGTCTGGCTACACTTATTTTCTCCTTCCCGCTGAATGCCAGATTCTAATAGGGCATGGTCACTCCCCCCTAAAGATCCAACCACTTCTACCTCATTAACAAGGTCATCCCTGTTGGTCAGGATCAGATCTAGAATATTTGATCCCCTTCTGGCCTCTTCCACCTTCTGGACCATGAAATTGTCTGCAAGACAAGCAAGAAACTTGCTGGACCTTGCTGTCTTGGCAGAGTTTGACTGCCAACATATATCCGGGTAATTGAAATCTCCTATTATTACTGTATCTCTCCTTTTTGAATGCGCGGTCATTTGGTTGAGGAAGGCGTCATCAAGGTCCTCAGTCTGGGTTGGTCAGTCAACAAATTACAAATCCACCTAACAGTAGCATTATATACTCCACATTTTAGTAGCTTGTTTGCAAGAATATTGTCAGAGGCCTTACTGAAATCAAGATATGCTACATCCACAGCTTTGCCTTCATTTACCAAACTTATAATTCTATGAAAAGAAAAAAAAAGGAGATATAATTAAGTCTGGCATAACTTGTTTTTGAGAAACCCATGTTGACTTTTAGTGATCATGGCATTCCTTTCTAAGTGCTTACAGGCTGTCCCTTTAATGATCTGCTCTAGAATATTTCTTGGTTTTGATGTCCGGCTGACTGGGCTGTAATTGTTTGGGTCCTCTTTTTTCCCCTTTTGCCCTCCTCCAGTCTTAGTTATCATTCCATCATAATCGATATCCACAACTATACCTACACCTTTGATATATGTTTGCCAGTGTTGTTTTGTGCAGAATTTGGTAGCAAGTCTGAAAACACAGGTGAGGAGCCAGAAAGGACTGAGGTTACTACCAGGATGGTTAAACCTTCCCAGTTTCTCCCGTGGCTGACTCACGTGGCGTAAGAACACCACCACTATTCATGTAATTAGGTAACAAAAGGGCTACGCGGATTCCTCTGCAGTTCATTGTAAGATGACATTGTATGCCCCTTATACTCAGCATATTTTCCAATGTGGGGCAGGCTATCCAGTCATTTGCTCTGTTGGTTGGAACCTTACTTTGATGCACCTGATGCTCTCCCCATTTCTGGGAGCTTGCATTAGGAAGTTCTGGACTGGATTGGATTGGGGCTAGGTATTGAGTTGAACGATTTGGGCCTATCTCACTTGAGTCCTCAGAGCCTTTCTGGGGCATAGAAAAAATTAAGATCTATAACGTCAACTCCTCAATTCACAGGCAAGAGGAAACATCTGGATTAGCCAGGCTTGATATAGGTACTAAAGCACCGTGGGCAGTGTGAGGCCCCAAGGCAGTTTTAGTGGCCTTTGACCCCTCCAGATTTCCTAGAATGTCCTTTTTTCTGGCAAGAAAAAGTGAATTACTTCTGCTGAAAGCCTCCAGGAGCAGTAACACACTTTAAAAAGGTTTCAGACCCCACTCTTTGTGTGTGTTCACTTTTGGGTTGGGTTTTGAGCCTTTTTTACCGGTTCATATGACCCTTAGAAAATTGGCCCTTGGACCTACTGCCATTACCCAGTCCCACAATAGGGCCCAGCAATCTGTCTCTAGCCAGTTCAGTAGAAGAATTTTTGCACTTAAAGCTCCAGTGCAGTGATGAGCAAAATGTAACTCACTCCAGATATTGCTGCACTCCCAACAGTCTTATTTAGCACAATTGGTGAGGAATGGTGGGATTTACTGTCCAGTATTACCTGCAGGCAGGGTGGGGGGGGCACTTTGCTCTCTTATCGTATAGTTGCTCTTAATTACCTCTAAACTGAAGCTTCCAGTTCAGCAGTTGAATCCTTGGGTGGAAAGATTTCCACACTCTTCAAGTTAAATAGGAGAACAACATCCATGAGCTTGACTGACGAGCAAGAAGACATATCACTAAGACTGGTCCAAAATATTTTCCTGCCTTAGGCAGAGCAGCAAACATTGTTCCTCAAACTACAACAAGTCAAATTTCATTGAACCCATTAGCAACCAAATCCTTTTTGCCACCTGAGGCAGAAAATCCCGCAAGTACTTGTGCTGCTCCCTGGCAGCAAAACAAGCACTCAGGAATAATAAATCCACTAAGTCATCCATGTACTTCCTTTATATGACATCCCGAATCTGCTACCTGAGGCATCTGCCTCTCTTTCTATAATGGTAGGACTTGTCTTGCCTTTCTCTTCCCATCCCTATAAATATGAAATGGAATAATAACCAACAATTAGAAATTTTTGTGCCCTTTCCTAACCCCTCACATTACGATACTCGAGTTGGTCCCTTCACTCTTTCTTAAATTTAGCTGCGATCTTGCCTGTTAAAAGGGGATATTTTATGATATGATGAAGGTGGCTGAGCTCGTCATTATTCTTAGCTTTGTTGAAGAGACTTTAGCTATGATGGGAGGTGGCAGAAATAATGACTGTCATCTCTGACTCCAGTGGATTTTATTATAGCAGATAGCGAAAACTAATTTCTGTCCCCCTGTCCCTCCCCCCCCAAAAAAAGATTCAGTTGGGTTTGGAGGATATTTCCAGGGATACAATTTTTGGACTCCTTAAGTTTCAGGAGGCTTTGAAAACTCTGAATTTGATCCTACCTCATCTTTTGATAAGCAGCCAGTGCAGCAATTTTGTTGATCTGTATTTGTCAGCACTTTGCAGCATCTGAAGTTTCTTCAGTGTCTTTGAATTAATTTCCAAGGAGAGTGTGTGCAATGATCAATGGCAAGTAAGTGTGGTTACCTGCCAAACTAGAAACAGCTTTTGCGAGTTGGTTTTTTTAAAAAAGAAACTTTTCTGCCTGGAGTCTGCTGACATGCGAATATGTGCGGGGGTGGGTGGATGTAGCAAACTGCATATGCTTTCATCATAGAATCAAGATTTGTTGTATCAAATGTCTCACAGATTCCTTAGGTTCCTGGAAACTGCAGTTCTCGTTAAAGGCTATATTTCCAGTTATGGTTTTGAAAGGGAAGTGAGGCAGTAGATGCATTTGGATGCCATGAATTCAAAGCTGTCCAGCTGGAATTTTAAAGAATTCTGGCTTGTTGTGGACAGTATGCTGGTACTCACTGACTGATAGCTCTTGCGTGCAGTGGGAATGGCTGACTAAGCCATGGAGCTTTGATTTAAGATTCATATTTCACAGGGGTAGGGAATACGTCTCCTTCTAAAATTCCCATCTCCCTTTTTAAAAAATCATGAGTGATTTTTCAACCCCCAGATGCTAAGAATGTGCCAAATCTGTACCCAAATGTGGTAGATTTGCCCCTGTTACCTCACTCAAGACCTTCCCCCCAAGATATCTGAACAGTTCAGCTTTCCCCAAAAAAACAACTGAAAATCAGGTGAAAATTAAACCAAAAGTGAGGTGATGCCATTTCTTGTAATGGTGGAGACACTGATGCTGCTCCCAGGGGTGCAGCAGTAGAAAATTAGCCTCTGGTCCGTCTGTGGTTGTCCATCCTGATAGAGTGTGACATCTCAAGCTGGCAAAAGCAAGGTGTCTGGCTTCTTTCTTCTCCAGCAAGCCAGAGAAACAACCCAAGAACAGACCCTGAGTTCTTACTCTGGGGGATAAAGAAACTAAGTCATACTTGGTTTGGATTTGCCCTAAATTGAAGGGCTGTGTTGTCTTTAGCTGCTCCCACTGCAAGGGTGAGTGATGGGCAGTGGGTGACAAGTCATTGTGTTCCCCTACAACCCTGAGTGTTCTGATATGTAAATCAGGTTAATGTAAAAAAGAAATGTCAGAGGTTATTTTTTTTTTATTTAGATGTTGTTCCATTCCTTTACCTAAAGAACCACAGTAGTTTTAAAATGTATTTTTATTTTGTGTAATCGTTATCACATGAGGCAGGATTTCTCTTGCACAAGTGGCTGTACTCCTCTGGAAACTACAAGTTTCATCTGTGCAATGAAGTCATGGGTAGTGTGAACTGCAGCCTAATCAGGAATAGTATTCAGCTGCTTGATTATTGAATTTGCAACCCAACTAAAGTATGAGAGATTTGTGTGAGAGTGTGTATATGTGAGCATGCATGCATGTACACATCTAGCACACAAAGAACACCAACCAGATAAAATAAATATTACAACTCTGTGCTAGCCAGTATAGAGGTTCACAAGAGGGAATTTCGGGGCACTGCTGCAAGGCAGTCAAGGGAAGGGAAGAATTTCTGCCCATTCCAGTAATCAGCAGGAGTGGTTTCAATCATGTTGGCTGGGAGATTTGAGGAATTTTATCCAAAAAGTTTTCTTTTCTAAATTCTGGTCAACACTGTCCAAGCATGTTGCCTTTTCCATCCAACACCAACAGCATGCTACTGTGATGCAGCCATCAGTGTATACATGCCTGTGTGATGCAAGAAGAGCTCCCCTTTTCTACCACAACCAGATTGGGGCAGAGTTAAAGTAGAATTCTCTCCCTCTTGATTGTCCTGTCAGCCTTTCCTCTTTGCAAACCACTTTAATGGCTGCTGCATTTAAACCAGAACTTCCCTATCAGTGCAACCCTACTCATTATAAACAAACATAACTAATATGGTTATGAATACAAGCCTCTGTGTTGCTAAAATATCAAGGACCATCCACTGGGGAAGTCTCCCACAAAAGGTGGACCGATTAGGTCCCCAAAACCTTGGAGGGAGTCTTAGAAATGAGTAGATAGTAAAACAGACAATTTCTGTTGTTCATTTCTAGGTAATCACTTAGACACAGCATCCCAGCTGAGTATAACCCCAAATCATTGTTTTTCAAGTGACTTGGGAACCAAATCCAATTTCATACAGTAATGTAAAATAAATCAATAGATGCACTTAGAAAAAAGATGTGCTGTTATGCAATGTGCTGCCAGCAGATGGCAATACCTACCTAATAATCTTTCTCATTCTTTCCTCCTCCTCCTACCCCCCCCCCTTCTAGTTCCCAGAGATGAACGACATGATGAGAGAAAAAGTAACTGGAAGGAAAACCGATCTAGGCTTTTTCCTCATCCAGAACGCTGGCCTGCTTACAGGATTTACTGCTATCCTGCTGATCACCTTGTATGCAGGAGAGATTGAATTGGAATAATGTGATAATGAAGATGGTGAAGACACTTAGTAAATTAAAAAAAAATGGAAGAACTCTTGAACTTTATAAAGGGACTTGGAAGATATAAAGGATTTGCTACAACACCTACTTTATTCAGCCATTTTTAAAACAAAACAAAGATGTTCATAGAGATCACCAAAATCAGTGCTAGGACAGAAGTTTTCCTTCAACATCTGTATATTATGGTAATTATTTTTTGCAAGATTCCAGTGATGACTTAAAAGTGTGAGAGCTCCAATAGATTCAGGGAGACCTTTTGCCTGCAAAAAGTGCACTGTTCTTTGATATCATGTAGACCTTTGGACTGAGACATTTGTACATTTAACTGAGAAATCATAATGATACCTTTGCCATTGTAGTCCAAAGGTACTACATTTTTCTTAAGTGGTGTTAAGAATCAGACACAGATGCAGTATGTTGCAGGAAAAAATAAACTAGATTTTTAGTCCAAGCCTACATATGTTGAATCAGAAGTAAGTGCCAGTGGGTCTTTCCTGTGTCCTGTCAGGCTTGCACCAGCTGGGCAAAGAGTGTGGGTGGCATTTTCTGCCTCCTTTGCAGATATCATTCTACTGGTCATTGGTGGCTTCCATGTCAGTGGAATCATGAATACAGTCTGAATTTTAATCTGAACTTCAAGGGAAATTGTCCAAGAGGCTGAACATTATTTCTGAGAAAGGTTTGGGATGTTGATATCTCCTTTAAAGCTTGGAGTAGAACCCAGAATGGATATAATGTCTCACTGGCATGGCAGCCAGTGGCCTCCACAGAACCATTGAAAGGAATGCCTCTTGGTTCCATTGATTCCAGTGGGAGAGAACTGGAACATTGTGTCTCCCCAGTTCTTGAGACTTGTCGAGGGAACTGGAAGGCTTGGGTCCTGGGGTTCCACAGCTTCTCCTGGTCTCCCCACTTGCACCTGACAAAAGTAATAATTGCTGCACTTTTCTGCAGCTTTGTGGATTCATAGAGTGAATTTTTCTCTTTGCCTTCAGAGAGGAAGATCCAAAAAGACCCTACAGCCCTGGTATAGCTTCCTGTGGATCAATGGATTCTTGCCCTAGCTGACAAGGTCATTTATTACAATACCACCATCTCCAGAGGAGCTATAAACTTATAAATGTGATACCAGCAGCAGTTTCAAAATAGGTTTAGATTCCGCGCTCCTTAAGGGGAAGTAACATTTTTTCAAAAAATAAACTTGCTTCAGCAAGTTTGCATAAATGATGCAGCGATTCCAGTTATTAATTAACACTGGATTAATTATACCACTTACTGCTTTTGATCTTCGTCTTTCAGTGGGACTGTGGGCTTATTATAGGAATAGCATTTTTTAATCAGGGAATGCTCTTAATGCTAAAATTTCAACAATTTCTTGTATATGTAATGCCTAAAAGTCCATGGCCTTTAAAAATGATTAAAATGTAAGTATTTTTAATACCACAGTGTACAACTGAGTGCGTCTAAAATGAAATGGTGCTGAACTGCAATTGCTCTTTGTTTCAAATGAGCTTTGAAAACTTCAATTCACCCAGCGTGGCAGCCACGGTTGGGTGAATTGCAGGCCTATTTGTAATCTAATCTTTAGTTGTTTGTTGACTGTGGAAGCCATGATTCAGGGCCAGCCCCAAAGATTTTGCTGCAAAGGATTTAGAACAAGATGGCACTTCTTCTCCACATCTTGTACAAAAGCCAAATGGATTGGCAGTTAAGCCTTACTTCTACACTGAGACTGGAAGAGCATCCTCCACTGTACCAGAAGGCAGCAGGGGATCAGGCCAAAATGCTTAGCACAGATCTGCAACACCTTACTACTTCCTCCAAACATCTGCTGGTTGAGGGGACCCTTTCACTTTGGCCAGTGGTGGGGTGACCATGCACCTGTGCATTAACTTCGGAAGATAGTACGAGTCCATGCCTACAAACCTGAGCATGGAAGGTGGTGCATGTGAGAATTCCTTATAGGTATTAGAATGCAAATGCAGTCTGGATTAGAGATACGAATTAAGGTTGTTAACTCACTATGCAAGCTTTTTCTTTATGAGAATACACAGTTGCCTTAGAGCTGGAATGGTAATTGTTGAGCCCTCCAAGCAGCCCTAACTGGTATAGCCATTGGCAAAGAATGCTGGAACTTGCAACCCAACAGCTTTTGGGAGGCTTTTGAGAGGCCCATTCTGCTGACCTTTATTCTGGCTGGTGATAGCAATCTAATGTCTCAAAGAAGGATCTTTACTAGGCCTGGTTCTTGGAAGCCTTTAAACCAGGATTGGAATCATATGGCCATACAGAATTCGTTAGAGTCCAGTTCCAACCACCATGGGCAACGTGAAGGTTTGCCTCATGGTCATTCTTCACAGTCCCAGTCCTCAGATTTTTCGTTCCTGCTTAAATCCAAGGATATTGAAACTGGCTTGATATGAATGCAAAGCACATTGCTGTGTTATTGTGCCCCCTTTTGACCCATTATTATGCACAGGTTTTATATGCAGATAAATTATAGCAAGAAGAATACATTGTATTCTTGCATTCATTGATTCATACCCAGTTCTACGTTTTGATAAATATGACTTCTTGTTGCTATAATTTAGTTTATGCCAACTGAATATTACTTGCACTCCAAAATCTATGCAAATAGACATTTTGTAATAATAATAATAATAAGCATAATATTAAGTTAATGATAATAATACAACTAGCTTCATAACTGCAGGCAGGAATGGAAGAAAAAACGTACCATATTTCTCTTCCATTCCTATTGCTGTTTGGGGGAAGTGTGCAATATTTATTACAAAATTATCTATATTTTCCATGCTGCTAGGAGACTATAATGATTTCACAACTCTGAGGATATTGGTGCTCACACTTCTCTGCCTGTCTATTGAGCTAAGATTGGACCATTCCTCATTTATTGTTAAAATATTTCTTGTGAAGCAATAAAATGCATTTGTGGAACACTGAAATTGCCTGCCAAAATAGTGGACAGTTTTTTAAATTAAATAATTATCATATTAAACACATGCTGGCAAGATGCATCTATATGTATGCTCCTAATGCATGGTTTTAAGTCAAATCACAAAAGTACAGTAGACAGAGCAGTCAATAAAATTAAGTTGAATGGGATTTACTCCCAGATAAGTGTGTGTAGAATGCAATTTAAATGTCAATGGCGGTGGGCTAACATGGACATAACAGTCTCAGCTTCTTAGACTACAGTTTGGAAAGATCACCATGCTGGCACATCCATTCTACTACCATCCTCTTCCTTTCTTCAAACCAGCTTGAACACTTTGAATTTGATCCCTTCTTCTCCCTGAAATGAGGAACTCCAATTTACTGTGTGGTTGTTGTTGTGATTGTTGTTGCTGTTGTGTGCCTTCAAGTCATGTCTGATTTACAACAACCCCAAGCTGACCCTATAACAGGGTTCGGAGGAGCTTGCCATTGCCTTCCTCTAAAGTTGGGAAAGTATGACTTGCCCAAGGTCACCCAATGCGTTTGCATGGCTGAGCAGGGATGTGAACCCTGGTATCCAGAGCCATAGTCCAACACTCCAACCACTACACCACCCTGGCTCAATGTGTCTGCTTATATTGCATGACTTTAAGCTGTGATTTCATCAGAACATGGAAAAGATACTTTTTGCACTATATGTCCCAGAATTCCCTACCCGGAATGATGGTCCTGGAGCTGAAGATCAAAAAGTAACTTTCTCATCCTCTGGGAACAATCCACAGTTCTGGTGTGATATAGTGGCTAAAAGACTGAACTTCAAATTAGGATATCCCAAGTCTGAAATTTCGGCATGGGAGATAATAAAATTGACTTACCTTTTAGGCTTGTTATGAGGATCACAGCTTGAAAATGGAAGTGATGTATTTTCAGCACTTGAAGGCACTATTCAAATGTTCAGTCTTAATCCTTAACATTGATCTCCAATTCTTTTTCTTTTATTCAATAAATCATTGACAATAACAGAGAAGTTCTGGTCTCTGTAAACCAGCTGTTCCTGCTCTGTAGACGTTTCTGGTTTTCCTCTAATGTTTCTGATCTGACCCTTCCCAGATAACACAATTCTGTCCGATTCTTCAGAACCAGAGAGAGGTCTACTTTGCAGGGACCTTTAATGGGTGTTAATGAGTTCTGTCAAACTCTTGAAACTCTAAATTACTAGTGACTTGATTATAATTTCAGAATTAAAATTTAATCCTTGGACATGTTTTTAGGACAGCAAATGCCCACCCTTTTAGGATAGTGAAAGGGTGGGCTACTTTGGAAGGGCTAGTGGCCAGTTTTCTGTCGTAGGGTGCTCAGGGTGTACATGTGGACTACCCCAGAATGATGTACCAAACTTTTATGTGTCTGGAAGCTGTCTTCTGGTTTTAAAATCTGAGTACCTTTTGACATGAAGAGGTCTTTGTTTTTATTGTTGTGTTTTAATTGTGTGCCTTCAAGTTGTTTCTGACCTGTGGTGACCCTGAAGTTATGGGGTTATCTAGGGCTGAGAATGTGTGATACACCTAATGTCACTGAGTGGGTTTCCATGGCCAAGTGGGGAATGGAACCACTATACTATTCTGGCTCTCAAGGAGCTCTGTAACCTATTCAAAACTTGATTTGCCACTTCTGGAGATTTCCAGGAGAAGCAACTTGCTCCCCCTGCTTCTTTTTTGTCAGGAAAAAGGTGGATCAGGGTTTAAGGCTCACAAAATGTGTGTGAGGGCCACACTTTGCCCACCTTTGTGTTTTCTAAGCTCCTGCAAAAGGAAGAATTCGTATTTGGGGTTTTTAAATGTTCTTTTATCAGAGTGAATGGGAAGTCCTTGAGTGAGTAGACAATGGCGCCCTCAACATTTCTCCCTAAAGAATCCTAACAGAGGTGGAGCAGAACTATTTTGTATTGATTTTCCATTTCAGCTGTGCAGTGAAGTATGACCATGTTTACAGCAATTAGTCTCTAATTGGTCCTCCTGAAGTCACAGCCCTTCTCTGATAAAATGAGTTATGGTAAGACGGAGAGCGGTGATGTTGGAACATGACAAATGTGTCTTCTCTTCTACATGCAGAAGGAGTCTGATACGTTGTGCCCGTACAAATCCAGATAATGAGGCTTCATCAACATACTATTTACTAAAATGTAGCTGCAAGGTATTAAAGCTCACTGATACTTTGGTTTCTCAGACTAAGTTTGGTGAAAACATGCAGGCAGATTAGGTTTAGCTCTCAGAAAAGGTTTCACAGGATTGTATGACCTGGAGTTCTGAATTCTGTTACCCACAGATCTGCCAAAGCTGCAAGTCAAAAAAAAAAAGAGGGGAGTAGAGATGAGTTGAGTGGAGATGTAGAGATGAGAAATCATTCAGTTGTTTAACCAGCAGATGTATCATAGACAGAACATGGAGGAAAAAATACTGATTCGGACTAGTTAGAGGACTCTAAGATTTACAGTAGGAAAAAAAAACTTTTCTAAGATTTTCTAGGAAATTCATACAATGCAAGATTGTCTTCTATCTCCAACATAGTCCTTGCATAGTCCTTGGTATGGCAAATCCTATCTTAATTAAGACTATTAACTCAAGAATAACATTTCATAGGATCCACAAAGCAAAGTTTGATACACTGAAAGAAGTTCTAAGGTAAATGACAAATCAGTGCTACAAAACTTTAAATACCCTTGATTAAAAGGGTGAATTTACATATTATTTGACCAACTAATGTTTGAGGAAATGTGATATGCAATGCTATCTTAATATTTTTAATAGTAGCAGTTGCCTGCAGCCAGAGAATTACCCACTAAATTCCAAACAGCTGCTATTCACTCCTCATCCCAGACAAATCAGTTATGCCATAATATAACAAAACCTGATGGAGGGATTATCAAATAAGTCTTAACATACTCAAGTTCTGAGATCAACTATAGCATTCAGAATTCAAATTTTGATCAGTTTTAAACCTTCCCTCTGGCTCAATATTTTGTTCTAGTTCTGTAGGAGATAAACTTCTGGATGATATAGCCATATAAGAACAAGTGTAGACAGCTGAGGTGAGCAGAAAAGCATACGAACAACATGGCTGTGTTTCCAAGCGCAAAATAAATAAAAGGCTTATTTTTTCCACCCACTTTCAGCTGAGCTGTAACCCACGCTGTTCATTTAGTGAAGAAAAGGGTTTTAAATAAACCCAAACCTAACATTTCCCATAATTCTACAATGCTAGTTAAAATTTAATCATATCCAGGACAGTGAGATAACAGAGTTCTAGGAAAATAGACTCAATGATGTTAACAAATTTGCGTGGTTTGTGGGGCAGGAGAGGAGAAGCCTAGGAATGTATCTATAGCACTTTGCATAACGTGCATCTCTTGTGTTCCTTCAAGTCATTTCAAACTTATGGTGACTCTAATGTGAAGCTATCACAGGGTTTTCTTGACAGAATTTGTTCAGAGAGGTTTTCCCTTGTTTTCTTCTGAGGCTGAGGGAGTGTGACTTGCCCAAGGTCACCCAGTGGGTTTCCATGATTGAGTGGGGATTCATACCCAGGTCTCTGGAACTGTAGTTCAACACTCAAACCACTGTACCATGCTGGCTGATGCTAAATTCTCCAGTACTTTGATTCCCTATATTATTCACTAGAGCAGAGGTGAAGAAAAAGACGTCCCACTGAGACCAATATATTCACATTTAAAATAAATAAATCCAACCTATCCCAAAACAAGAAGGTGCCGAACTTTTGTGAACTTTCCAGTAGTGGTTTTCCTTCCTAGTATGATTATGAAATTAAACCTTTCTCTGCACTTGGATTTGTCCAAATAGCGTATGATATACATTTCTCCAATTTTATTTAAATACAATCCATAACTGGAATATTTTCTTCAGCTTCAATCCTTCTGAGACAGTGTTTTTACTTTTTGGATGATCCCTAACCCTGTGTTTATCTTATATCTCACAACTACAGTCTAAGTCTCTGCAGGTTTGTACAATGGATATCAAGAAGTTATCACTTTCTTTCCCATTTCTTTATTCTCCATTTCTGCTTTCATTTTTCTTGCTCAGCCCAAATCTTTGCCATTTCTCAGTTATCACAATATTGCTCCCCCAACCTCTCTCCCATATTCTTCTCTACTACAAAAAGGGCACTGTCAAACAGTGCATTGTTTGGCAAACAGAATGCTATCTTGTTGTTGTTGTTGTTGTTGTTGTTGTTGTGTGCCTTCAAGTTGTTTCCAACTTATGGCAGCCCTGAGGTGAAACTATCACGGGCTTTTCTGGAGCTGAGAGAGTGTGACATGCCCAAGGTCACCCAGTGGTTTTCTGTGGCTGAGTGAGGAATTGAACCCTGGTCTCCAGGATTGTAGTCTAATGCTCAAACCACTACACCATGCTGGACCTCTGTTATTCCTTATCATCTGGAAATGTCTGCTTGCAGGGTGGCTGCTTACATATGTCCAAAACAATAATAAGAAATGCACTACCAGAAACAGGACATGGAGCTCCATATGTTCTTTGCATGTGTAGATACACACATGAATACAATTAATTCAGATTTAAATAAGAATGTAATAAGCTTTTCACCACATTGGAGAGGACTTTGAAAAGGGGCCCTTTCACGCAACACAATGATAGTGCTATGATTCTACTTTCACTGCCATATGGCTGCATCCTCTGGAATCCTGGGATTTGTAGTTTGATGAGGCACTAGAGGTCTCTGACTGAGAAGTCTAAATGTCCCTCCTTAAGCTTCAGATCTCAGGATTCCATAGGATGTTGCCATGACAATTAAAGTAGAATCATAGTGCTTTAGTTGTATAGTGTGAAAGAGCCCCACTTGACCTGCGTGCTTACGTGCTCAATCCACTGTCCAGAAGAACTATCATAAAACACTGAGAAGTTTGGATGCCAAAGGATAACTGAGTTACAGTTTGCGTCATGATTTGGGAATTGCACCTTTCATGAGTTCTTATCAAACTGTGAACCAAATAAAATTCTTCCCAGTCCTTGGTTGCTAAGTTAGTTATCTGAGGGACTGGTAATATTTATCTGCATCTTAGTTCCCTAGATGGCTTATAACCAGATTGGAAAACACACACACAAATTAAAATTGATAAAATAAAAAGCAATAAAAATAAAACAGCTGCCGGAAAAAGTACTCAATACAGAAAACAAAAACAGCAGTGGCATAATGCTATAAAAACATAATGTCAGAAAGCTTAATGCCTATCATGGCCATAAGGAAAAAAAAACCTCTAAAAGATCCTTGTTGTTGTTGTGTGCCTCCAAGTTATTTATGCCTTATGTCAACCCTAAAGCAAACCTATCACAGGGTTTTCTGGGGCTGAGAAACCCTGGTTTCTATATAAAATAACTCTCCAAAAGTTTTCCCAAAATGCAAATACTACTTGGAAGACTAATCCCAATAATCTTTGTATTTTTGTGCAATGAGGGAAAAATGAGAGAATTATTCATTCCTCCCTGCAAGAAAAGTGAATTTGCACCCTTTTTCCATATCCCTGCTGCCTACTTAACTTTTGCTGCTGCCATCAGCACGTGTCTAAAGGTGGGACATTTTGACCAAGAATGGTTTTAGTAGTTGAATATATGGGAGAAGGGGGTGGTTTTCTAGTTACACAGCTACCAGGGTGAATAGCTGCAGGTTTACAGGTCGACACCAGCAAGGACCAGTGCAAATGGATAACATAGGCATCCTCTTATGCATATACCACAATTCCATGCCCTACATACATTCCATTGAATGAATTATGGGGAAAAAGTTTCTATTTTAAGTCTGAAATTATATTTTCTCCATCTCTAAAATTAAGCAATACCTCACGCTGGGCCTTTCCTATCAAATGTTTGTGTGGGTGGATATGTGTGCTTTTGCTTGCTTGCTTATGTGAAACAGACACTTGCTCACATATATTTTGGTTTATCAATCCTGTCAATAGCACTGGTTCCCATTTACCGTGGGAAGAAGGCTACCTGTATGGAAACAATTACATTTGTTTGCCTAAGATTTAATCAAAGTAGGAATCTTTTAATCTCATGATACTCCTGCTGGCTCGGGATGAGTCTATGCACCTGATGAAACAGACTTATGCTATGATGTGGAATCACACCATATTCTATTCCTTTCACCAATCCCATGTTTTCCTCATCCTAATGGAGCTGCAGCTTGACCTTATAGGTTGGGAGTTGCATCACTCCGAATGTCAGAATTTTGAATTTTGCATGGAATTGGGAAACCAAGGTGATTCTTCAAGAACCATGAACACAGCAGTCTTTTTGTTATGTTTGCAATGGTTTCCATGTCAATGGACTGGTGAGTCTGCTGAAGATTTTAGTCTGTGTACTAAAGGAGCTATCCAAGGTACCAAAACTATTTTGGAGTTTGAGTGTCATGCATTTGTCATTTGCTTGTATGTGGCCTTATAAGTTGTTATTCAGCTACATTGTATTGCCTGTAGGTTTCTGTTCTTCCTTGTCCCTTATGTTTCTCACAGTATTATTCACTATCTTATTAACACTGCCTTAATTATCTGTTTGATGTCCCCCAACGCTGGTTCTCAGGGCCTTTTTTGCACTACACAGAAGTATATTCCACTTTTAACATCCTGTGGAATTCTGGGGTTTGTAGTTTACTGAGGTGAAAGCACTCTCTGGTTGAGAATTCTAAATGCCCCTTCCTAAACTGCAAACTCCAGGATTCCATAGGATGTTGAAAGTGGAATAATAGCACTATAACAGTCTAGTGTGGAAAGGCTCTTGGTGTTCTGTTTCACTGAGAATACAGCACTGGTTCAGTACCTTGGATAGGTCCTCTCAGAATAAACCCCAGCCCGTATTCA
Source organism: Cyclura pinguis (assembly GCA_030412105.1). Classification (NCBI taxonomy): domain Eukaryota; kingdom Metazoa; phylum Chordata; class Lepidosauria; order Squamata; family Iguanidae; genus Cyclura; species Cyclura pinguis. The sequence continues at coordinate 191,243,726 of CM059603.1, forward strand.
TCACCACACTGACATGAGGGCAATCAGCTGCCACTGTGTTTTCTGAACCAATTTTCATTTCCAAACAATCTCTTTGGCAGGTCCCATGAAAAATAGAGCAATAATCGCGTCTGTTCTCAGCGGATTGATAGCTGTGATTAGATCTCTTTCTTCCAGCATAGGTCAAAGTTGTTCAGAGTTAGCAATGAAGTGAAAGCTTTATTAAGTCCTTTCCTACCGCAATAGCAATGGGTCCAAGAGCACCCCAAGCTGAGTAGCACCTGATGTTGTAGAGGAAATGTCACTCCAACCAGAACAAGCTGAATTGAATCCTTGCTCAAGTAGCTACTTCATCATGTGTGTTCATATGTGTCTTCAAGTCACCTGTAGACCTGTAGCGACCCCATGGATTTCATAGGGTTTTCTTAGGCAAGGAAGATTCAGAGGTGGTTTTGCCAGTTTTTTCCTCTGAAATATAGCCTACAGCATCTAGTATTCATTGGCAGTCTCCCATCCAGGTATTAAAAAGGGCCGATCTTGCTTAGCTTCTAAGATCAGGCAGGATCTGAAGCCTTTAGGCTATTTAGGTTCATACAAACAACAAACATCTGAAGCACTGAACTTCAGTTTGTTAGTTCTGATCCAGTGTTATGTATTCCAGACATGTGTATAGAACATCTACAGCCTTAAGCTACATTCAATATGCAATTGATTCTTATCTTTTAAAAAAATGTTAATCTAATGCACCTATGTTTTTTTCCCCATGGAGACAAAGTAACCATGGGAAACAATACATTGTCAGAGGAAAAGGATTATAAAATAAAGCTCCTTGCCTCTGAGATGGTCATATGTCCTACTTTACATAGGACAGGCTCCAAAGGGCTGTCAGTGTATAGTTCTCTGATGGCATCTTCTGTTTGAAGGATCAATCTAGAATCCTAAGAAGGGAGTGCCTCAAAAACAGACTGAACAAGCGTAGAGTTACCCGGTGACAGTCTTCTGTCATATAATGACTGCAGTTCAACATCTTTTCATGCAGCATAAATATCTGTATATATGGACATATGAGATACCAGCACTATGCAATCTGCAAGCAGAATAACAACACTGCACAACACATGTCAAAGGCTGAGTGGTATTGCACAATGTACAACCACACTGCATGATGCACAACCATAATGTGCAACCAGAACGCACAACTGTAACGCACAACCAAAATGTGCAATGTTGTTGCGTGCACAACTTCATTCTGCTGCTGTTGGCAGAATAAATCTAATGCACTAATACTAGCCAATAATTCTCCTGCATATGTAGGATGCATGCATGTGTCACTAACAGGAAGTCAGCCATAGTGAGATGAATGACATTTCTATTTGAGCTACGGTATTTATTCCTAAATATGCATCAGCATATCCAAATTTTATGGAAATCCATTTCTTCTCTTGGCCTCCCTTTTGATGATGCGCTTCCTCTTTTTGTTAAGTGGTCACCAACCCTCAACATGCCATTCCTTTTCTCAAACATGCAGTCTTTTATGTTTACCTTTTTGTTAAAAAGAAACCCAGTATTCATGTCCTGCCTTGTCTGGTCTTTAATTTTGCCTTTAGCTTTCACATGATAACAGTCTTGGGACTGATGGGTAAGTATGGCACATTTTCCCCTTGGCTCCATCTAGAGTGAGGAGGAAGGCTCAAAGGCCTCCCCCCACCTTTCCCATAAATCTGCCCTGTGCACATCAACCTATAATTAAACGTGAAATAGTGAAAGACTTGTTAAATATCTTTTCTTGCCTCAGGGAGTGTCCTTCCCTTTTTAAAGAAGAACCCCCTAACTTACGATAGTGGCAAACATATGGGGCAAAGATAATTTCAAGCACACAAATTACTGGGTTACTTCTTTCTGAGAAAGGGCATAATTACAAAGGAACATCTTCCCCTATTGTCATGGTAATTACTTTTATTTACATACACTTAAATCCTGTGATAAACCCTCTAATTAATGTGAGGACCACCTTTGGGTTTGTGACATGTGAAATGAGAGATGATTCATGGGCTGCTCTCTCCCAAAACGACTCGCTTTCTCTCAAAGCTGATCTATTATTTAGCTTGAGACTCAAGATGCTTTTGGTCAGATCCTTTGAGCTGCAGAAATAAGAACAAAGGTTCACTAAGAAGACACTATGGAGGAAACAGGAAATAGGTTGAGAATTATTTTGTGTCAGGTCTTGTAAATATCTCTGTACATGTAATTCCCAGTTTCCTCTATAGCACCTTTTTAATGAATCCCTGTGTAGATTTCAAGAGCCAACATAGTGTAGTGGTTTGAGAATTGGGCTTGGGCACTAGGAGACCAGGGTTTGAATTCCCACTCAGCATAGAAATCCATTGGGTGACACTGGGCAAGTCACATTCTCTCAGGCTCAGAAAAAGGCAAGGGCATACTTCTTTTGAACATATTCTGCCAAGAAAATCCTGTGATCAGTTTGTCTTTGTGTTGCTATAAGTGAGAACATCTTGAAAGCACACAACAACTCTTAGATGTCCCTACATAAATTGTGCTCCACTTTACGTACCGTTTGTTATATTTAGGGCTGCACGTCATGGTCGAAGTGAAAGGTAAGGGACATACAAGGAACCAAATCAAGTAGATTTATTTTAGACAGATTTTGCTAATTCTACAGTTTGCTAGATCTGCAATTTGTGCTTCAGAATCTGCACGTGAGCAGACATCCACCAAAATGGAGAAGTACATTGGAAAAGTATACATAGGAAATTGCACATGTTTCTTGCAGTATATGTAATACATAACTCAGTCACATTTCAGTCAGCTTTGTACAATTTAATATTTGTTTATTTTTATCTCTTTATTTATTTATTTATGCATCTATTTCTTTATTTTTCCATCTTACTTCTCTCCCAGTACAAGGCCCAATAAGTATACAATTTAAAGTATATGCACAAACAGGTACCTGCTTTTAAAAAAAATGATAATAAAGGGACAGATTCTATCCTAAAGGCCTTCTCCCATGACTGAACTGGACATGAAGTTTGGGAAACAGATGAAGGCCATAAGGATTGTGCAAATCCCTAGTCCAGGGCCCTTTAGCCTAGAGCCTGCATGCCCATGAAAACCCAGAAAACAGCAGGTGATGGGAATAGCAGCAAACAGGTTATGGGCCAATGTGAGCATTGTTACTGTAGCATTTTTTTCTTCCCTATTATCGTAAAAAATATTTTATAGTTAGCTGGTGGCTGGCTAAACTTGCTTATTTTATCACCAGGTTACAGCACTGATGATTACTTTATCATTTTCAGTCTTATATCTAATATATAAAAGTCAAAGTTTGTTTGTCTGTGTCAGGTGAAGAACTCGTATGATTGGCTGTGTCAGGCAGAGACCTCATATGATTGGCTGTCTAAGGAGATTCTATGGAATCCTGGGGTTTGCAGTTTAGGGAGGAGCCTTTAGAATTCTCAGGTAGAGAGAGCTCTTCATCTCAGTCAACTGTGTCTGCCTTGAATAGGCCAGTTGCTATGGAGATGAGGTCTAACAGCAAGGAAGAGGGCACCTGACCTCTGTATGCTAATAACTCTGAATACAGATTGGATTGGGAGTATGGGGAAAAGTTACAGGTACTGGACAAGACAGTTTGGGGAATTAGAGACACAGGATCTCAAATCTTTCTAACAAGTATTACCTATGAGAAAATAAAATCCTGGGCAACGGCAGGTATATATGTTAGTAAGTATATAAAAAGAGGCATGGGGAATGACATTGCTGTTGTACGTTAGCCAGAGGGACAGAAACTTTGCTGCCTCCCTCCACTCTTCACAGGCCACTAAATGGCCATATTAATGCCACTCAGTCAGAGCCAGATGAGTCCTGCAAGAGGGGAGTAGATAGTAATTCCATCTGTGTGGGGGTGAATGTGCCATGAAGTCACCTGCCAACTTATGGCAACCCTACGAATTTCATAAAGTTTTCTTAGGTAAGGAATATTCAGAGATGATTTTGTCAGTTCCTTCCTCTGAAATATAGTCTACTGCACCTGGTATTTGTTGGCAATTTCGCACCCACCTACTAACCAGGGCTGACCCTGCTTAGCTTTCAAGATCAGACGAGGTCTGGTACCTTTAGGGTATTTAGGCCCTTGTGACAGGTTCTTATAATTCCACCTTGGCAGAACTTTATGCTCCATTTCTCCAAGCACAATCTCAGCTACTCTGAACATATACCGTTTAATATTTTGAACTCATTTAAATCTTATGTGAGTACTAGGATAAAATGAAATTTGCTGCTGCTACCCTGAGTACCGGTTTGTTATAGAAAAGGATAACATAAGATGGAACCAAATGAGTTTTGGAGCTGTAAAGGCTGTTGTACGTGACTAACAGGATGTCAGTATTTCTTTTTAAATCAGAGTTTGCTTTTTTGTTTTGATGTTGCCCTAATATGTCAAGAATGTAGTTGTAAAACATAAATGGTGTCTATGTGTGTGTATGTGTGTGTGAACAGGGGAAGAGAACAGACACATTTGTTATTGTGCTTCACAATTTTGATAATTCATACTGCTTTGTAAACTATGTAGGTGAAAACTGTAAGACCATTCAATTCAAAGTTTAAACTTACCTATTGGAGCTGCAGCGCTGTTTGTGTGCATATGAACTTGCCGTTCTGGAAAATTCTGCTCGTGTATCAAGGGAATTCTATTACTGTAGCTGTCGTACCATCTGATACTGCACTTGTATAACAGGACTCCACAAAATTCTAAAGCTGACATTATAGCAGTGTAAGATTATGCTGTTAGAAGGGTAATGTTTTAATCTGTTCTGTTTCTTCACTTTCATTAGATCTCTGATACAATTTACCTAAAGTGGAATAAGTGAGTAAGAACAAACACAGAATATGATCGTAAAGAAAAACTTTGCTGGGAAGCTTGAGAGAGCATTCAGTCCATAACTCCTCTTGCCCTAAAGGTTATTACTGCTACCAGGTGCCAAGGTATTCAAATGTGGTTGAAAGTGTTCACAGTGTTCTAGCAAGATGGACTATAATATGATTTGGCACATTGTTCCCAATTGTAACGTATCCTGGATGTCACACACTAATCTGCACTCTTAGGGTATGAGTGTAGTGTCTACTAGATACAAGGAGATGAATCATAATCTAATGAACGACTGGAGAGATGGTGGGGGAATGCAGCTTTTAAAAATGCAATTGACTCTATTTTCCCATCAGTTTGCAGGAGCTATCATACACTAATGAGTAAATAATACTTTTTTTAACGAAAGAAAAATCTCCATGCTGCAGTGTTGCAATAGCTGAACAGAGCTTATGTCTACTTTGATTTTTGTTTTCATATGACAAAGGCTAGAGAGGAACAATAATTTTTAAGACAGTCGATATAAGAACTACTGACAACAGTGAAATGCAAAGTCATTTTTCCCCTCTTTATTGCCTTTTATCAAGGAGATTTGACAGGTTTGGAAAGGAGGAAAGATTGTTAGAGAGGGAAATGCTGTACAGACAATATTTTGACTTGTGCAAATACTCCTTTCTTTTTTGCCTGAGCTGGTGTCTTATGTATGTGTAAATTCCCCTATGGAAGGAGCTGGAGACTTTTGTGCAATGCGCCAATGGCTGTATTCAGTTCATTTTACAGAAGCAGAGTTGTGCGGGCAGTGCCACTGTACATGCAAATGTGCAGATATGCACATGTGATGTACATGTGTGTGCACCTTTGATTATGCATTCAGTTATGCAACTTCACAGCTTTGGCTTTGAACATAAGAATGGGTTATACTGTATGCAACACATTGTTGTAAAGGAAGAATTGGATGGATGAATACATGTTATACAAGGTCAGAAATATACAACCCAGCATTTCCATTGAAAAGGAGCGGGCGATGCTGGACTACATGGGGCAAATAGTAGCCTGATTCAGATGTTTTAATTGCTTAAAAAACTGAAGCACAGCCTTTCCTTTTTCCTTCATGGCACATTTGAATACAACATCAAAGCCTCCAGTTAATTCTAAATTCCCATTTCATCCAAACCAGGGGCTAAATCCAACTTAGTCCTACTCAGACTTGATTCATTCAAATTAACTAGACTTAATTGTGTCTGAAAGGTCCTAGTCATTTCAATGGGTCTAGATAGGACTAATGTTGGATTAAGCTCCGGGGAATTATGATTGCAATATTAGTTATGAGCCAAATTTGCAATTAGTTGACAATCTGGAATTATTTTGTTGCTGTTGTTTCTTGGTATAGATGAATGAGGAGGATTTGGTCAGCTGGAGATTTCTGCATTGCCTTTAAGCCCACAGACAAGGGAAGAGGAATGTTTCTGCACAAGAGAGTTATAAGATTAATTTATCTCTTGGGTCATTAAGCAGAGTTATGATTGTTTGTGTGCAGTAAGCTTGTTTTGGTATAAAGCAGCTTAAGAATATAAGAACAGCTATGTTGGATCACTCAAAACCCTATTTAATTCAACACTCTGTCCTCAAAGTGGCCAACCAGATGTCAAGCAGGACATGAATGTAACACTCTCTCTTATATTTCCAGCAATTGGTAAACCGTGGCATATTGGATACAGGGGGTGGTGGGGTGGGGTGATGAGAGCATTGCTTCCACAAATGACAATTCCTACCTCCAATCATTCACACCTAGAACTCTCATATTTGCTATATTCACATTTCCTTGATAACACTTAGCCTGTTCTTTTCCTCTGGATGCCTAAGCTAGATTTCTCATCATTGAAGTTTTAAGTTAGTGCAATACTAGAAATCTAAGGATTAAGGCAGAATTTTTATCTTGGGGGAGCAAGGCCCTCATTTTAACCTCTCCCAATAGTGACACCCATGTGGAAATATATAGCCATATCATAAGCCCTTATTCTGTGTTCAAAGCTTTCTATGTCCCTTTGATACAGTAGTTCATGTTCACTTCTGAAGCACTGCAGAACCCTGCAAGATCTGTTTTACCAGGAATGATAGTGGGTGAGTGTACATATCATGGGCAAAAATACTTCTCGTATTTGTTTCAGGTTTCTGAAAGTCATCAGAACATTTCCAGGGGAGTAGCCCTGTTATTCTCTTGCAGCAAAAACAACAGTGTGTCGTGACAATGAGCAAGCTGTATTTGGCATAAGCTTTTTGGAGGGTTGCAGCTCATTAGATGAAGTGAGCTATGGACCATGAAAGTTCATGCTACACAGAGCGTAAGATACCACAAGACTTTTGTTGTTTTTCTCCAGCATGTGAAAAAGAAATAGAAGTAGAAATATTCAAATCTTAGATTAAAACAAAAGAGCAGCTACACATCGCTTTGCTTTCTTCTCAATAAATGCCTAGTAAAATGTGTACATGCAATTAATATGGCCTATGAGGAGTGGCTTAGGGAGCTGGGTATGTTTAGTCTGCAGAAGAGAAGGTTAAGAGGGGACATGATAACCATGCTTAAATATTTGAAGGATATCATGTTGAGGAGGGAGTGGGCTTGTTTTCTACTGCTCCAGAGACTAGGACAAGGAGCAATGGATTGAAACTGCAGGAAAAGAGATTCCATTTAAACCTCAGGAAGAACTTCCTGATAGTCAGAGCTGTCCGGTAGTAGAATATGCTGCCCTGGAGTGTGGTGGAGTCTCCTTCTTTGGAGGTTTTAAAGCAGAGGTTGGATGGCCATCTGTAGGGAGTGCTTTGATGTGTGTTCCTGCATGGCGGAGGTTGGACTGGATGGCCTCTGTGGTCTCTTCCAACTCTGTGATTCTATGAGTCAAATACCAGGATATTCTGTACTTGGCACAACCTCACCCTTTGCATTACTGGCTGTCACAGTATAGACAACTTATATTGCCAGAATGATGCAGGTATGGTTTGAAAAATGTCACAAAAGGAGAATTAAATGGTCACTGCCATTTTTGGCAATAGTGCCATCATACCTTCCGTGGGCTTTTAAGAAGAGATCTGAAAATTTCCTATCCTCCTTCTCCCTGCCCCTCCATACAGTTTAACCATACTCTACTCTATATACCCCCCCACACACAAAAAAGGCAAAGGGACCATTTGTATTCCTAAAACTTCCTAAATCATGTACTATGTAAGGTGGAAAAAGTAATTCAGCCTATCAAGATTATATTTATTAGCTAACTTTAACTTTCTGCCAAGCCTGTTTTCTTTGTTACAGCTTTCTTAATGTGTACCCGATATAATGAATTTTCAATGAAGCCCTCTAGCAAGTCCACAAGCTTTTAATTATTGTGTCTGGTAAGTCTTCACTAGAATGCAGTGGAAAACAAGTTGTAACCATAAGCAGAAAATGAGCCAACATATCACAAAATGCATAATAATACAGAATCTATAAAATCACTCAGGCCCAGGTTTCTTGTTTAGTAACTACCCTCTGTGTTCATGGCAGGCACGCTCTCCAAAATGAAATCTTGGATCAGTTTCTTCCCCTGTCTTTCATAACATGTAGGGCTATGTACCCAGGGATGTGATGTCATGCTGAAAGTTTCCCCCGCTGTTGCCAGCAGCCGCCCACAGTTCTGAGTAGAGGTCTGATGACAGCACATCGTAAGATACATGCTGCTAGATGTTCCGTGGAGGAGGTAGAGAGAGAGCTCAGCTCAGGGCTGCTGTTTTTTTATCATATCCTTCATACTCACAGCATGTAGTTCTAGCCTCAGTGGCTCCCAACACAATGTGTAATGAGATGAACCTGCATAGAACCCATTGAAATGAATGGTAAATCAAGGCTAATTTCATGATCAGTGGTCTGTACAAATGGCAGGAGCTGCTGGTTGTGTGTGGATTTCCTCTGCGTTGTGAACCATCTGGAGAATATTCAGGCCATGGGCTGAGTCCAATCACCCAAGATAACAAATGGATTCTCTATAGGCAGTATGGAGATAGACAGGAGGGGAACGTGCCTATAGTATATTCACATTTTATTTCATTTGTTTTTGGTGTATTCTTGTTCAAAAAGCTGTTTGTATTCATAGCTTTTACCTCTTTTATTTTTTCTTCAATTAAAAAAAGAAAAAGTAGTAAGAGAAGTGAGAGAGAAGGAAGGAATCGATTTAATATTCAGAGTAGTATTTCAGAAGTGATACATTTCTTACTAATTACTCCATTACTTTTATGTCTTGGATAAAAGAAAAAAAATACTTGACATCCCAAAACATCTAGGAGTGAATTTCCTTCACCATTTTGACTCAGTCTGTCATGTATTTAAAGTAAAATTTGATGGATACGTTAAGCAATTCTAATGCATGCAAATAATTAAAGAAATTGGATAATTAGCAGATACTTTACATCAACAATTCATTTAAACTTTCATGTTGCAAAAACCACAGTGCCTGCAGTTCATCCAACCTCATTTAATGATTTATGCTTTGGAAGTAAATTAGGCTTGAGAATTTAATATGCTAAACTCAAAATGCATACGGTGTGAAAGACGCAGAATTTTAAAAGAAGACTGGGCAGACTGTTGTGATTACCTACTGGAGTCACTTATGACAAATCCAATGCAGCAGTTAGTAATCCCAGATACTTATACTGAACATACACACAATCCATCCAGACACATATATGGTACTCACACTGAGCTGTCAGTGCCACACACAGAAGTGTCAACACTAGAGGTGGGAAAATCAATTTTGTTACCTCTCACATTGAAATTTTTTTTTTTAAAGGATTAACAATATCACCACCACCACCACATATTGGCCAAGATCCTGCACTGTCAGATGTAACCACTGTTGGGGAATTGAGAGATTTTTAGTAATAAGTCTCCCAATCAGCAGAGTATTCTATAATGCACAGATGGAAGCTGAACAAATCACCCGTCCCACTTCATCATCTCCACCCCAGACACACTTAATCTAGCTCAAAATAAACACAAACAGTTTGGTTAAAAATATGAAAAGTTTACTCTTACGCATAGTCTACACAGGTTCAATTCTTGAAGAAAGTAAACCAAAATTAAGCACTCACATGCTTACAGGGAAGCATGCTTGCTAGCGGATCAGAGCCAACATGCTTGCAGGGAAGCAGAAGAACAAGAGGAGAAGAGGAAGAGAACATGCAAGGGAAGCGGGTGTTGACCAAACAACAGAAAGGTTACTCTAGGAAGTCCCTTCTATGCCTACAATACACATGCAAACTAACTAGCCAGTTAATTAAGCATGCAAAGGTTGCTACTCCCAAGAAGTTGTTGTAATTGCCATCTGCATCTGTCACCCATCCAAAAAACCCTCTTTTTAGCTAGGTAGTGTTCCAGCCAAAGGGTTTCCAAGGCATTATATATCAGGGCCTTGGGATATGACATGTCCGGTGCTTTCTGAGTCATGGTACATTTTGAGAAGAGGCAGCTGGAGAGATCCTTGGAGTCTTGTTGCAACTGCTTTTCTCAATGCACTTTGCAACTTGGAGAGCACTACAGTCATCATTTTCCTAGTGCCCAAATCTGCAGTGTATCTGACAGCCTTTAGTTGGGGTGCTGCTTCACTGAAAAGGTAGGGTTTGGGAGTCATGTTCAGTTGTTAATGACTGTAAATATGGATTCTCAAAGTTACAAGATCATTAAGTGTGCATATGATCTCATAACTTTTAAACAGGATGCTAGCCAGTGTTTATAATGCGCTTTCCCTCAGTGTATCAAATCAGTCTTACAACAACTCTGTGAGGTAGGTCAGCATTGTTGTCCCTATATCAGAAGTGGAAGGGCTGGTAGAGCCCTGATGGCGCTGAGGTTAAATGCCAGTAGTGCAGCCACAATGTTGTGAGTTTGATCCTGCAGGGCTCCAGGTTGACTCAGCCTTTCATCCTTCCATAGACGGTAAAATGAGTACCCAGTTTGTTGGGGGTTATTAACTAAAAACATTGTAAACCACTTAGAGAGTGCTTTGCACTGATAAGTGGTATAGAAATGTAACTGGTATTGCTAAGGGCTCCCAAGGCTGAGAGACAGCAGCTCACTGAAGGCCAACCAGTGACTTCACAACTCAGCTGTGGTTTAAACCAAGGATTTGTGTGTCATTGCTTAGGCTTCAAAATCACTGTACTCAAACACAAGCTTTTGGGCATAACTGAAAATGTGATGTAGAACTGCTTAGGAACTGCTTAGGTTCTCCTGACACTTTCTGGACTCAGGTTGCTGCTTTTTCCACCGTGCTAATTTGGTTTGCTGTGATCCCCTCCCCAGAACTTGGAAAAGTTGAAAACCGTGTGAAAAAAAAGAATAAGAAATCCTTCTCTAGTTGCACAGGCTATTCATACCATGAAGATGACTGCATTTACCTGCCTTTCTGATAAGCATTAAAGATGAAGAACTGATCAGAAAAGAGGAGTGTTAATTCTCAGTTAAAAAAACAACAACAATCTAGTGGTAGTATCAAACCCTGAAATTCAAAGCCAGACTTTTAAAAATACCGTGAGACCCGGGTGTGGATGTATGCATCTGGATGGGTGTTCTGGTTTCTTTCATATTCATTTTTTTTTAAAAAAATCTGGACTTCTTTCCATCTTAAAAATAAAGACTTTGAAATCGTTGGGAAATTCTTAACAAGAATCAAAATCCTCACCCACTCCTACTAAATACACTGCTTTTCTAGATTGAGTCATATACTGTATGCATCCACTGTAGGTGACACAGTATTTAGATGGTGGTTATCTTGGGTTTGGTAATGCTCTTGGAATTAAATATATATTTAGAAAATGCATAATAAGCTACACAATAAAGTTTAAGTCTTTTTTTTTTGTTTGAGATGTTATCTGGCCACTGCCTTGTTATAAGAAAATAATTTTATGAAAGGTATAGATAATGTAGCCTAAATACCCTAAAGGCACTAGATTTCATTTGATTTTGGAAGTTAAGCAGGGTCAGCCTTGGTTAGACTTGGATGGGAGACCTCCAGGAAATACCAGGTGTGTAGGCTATATTTCAGAGGAGGGAATTGGTAAATGTCTGAGTATTCCTTGCTTAAGAAAACTCTATGAAATTCATGGGGTTGCCATAAGTTGACAAGTGCATACACTTGAAGGCACACACACCTACTGCAGAAAAACACATTCTTGCAAAAGGTTGCAGTAAATGCAAAGTGGACTTACAGAGTGCTGTAGTGTCAGTAAAAACACCTTCTGAAACCACTTATCACAATTCTCTGAAACCTGCACAAGCCATAAAAGCTGCCAATCACTGTTACTTCAAAGTGCAAGTTATGATGTAATCAGATTGAAAGTAAGAGTGCGGAAAAAATAAAAAACCCCAGCAGCCCCAAGGATGAACAGCAAAGTTCTTAATAGCAAGATTTCTACCAAAGGAAATTGAGAGATGTAATGAAGAAGGCAATCAATGCCAAGGGGAAGATAGATTGAAAAGATAAAATTCAGGGTTGAGAGAGCTATAAACCTAATGTGATATGGCACTTGGTCCTACCATATTGTGGCAACCATGGAACCAGCCTCTTCGAGATCACCTTTGGGGCTGGTGGCTTCCATATCAGGCATGTGATGAACCCACTCTGGGTTTTATTCCAGACTTTAAATGAGCTATCCAAAGTGCTGCACCCTATTCCCCAAATACATCAAACACTGTGGTTAGCTCCTTGGAAGTCTAGAATAAAAGTCAGATTTACCCTGTCAAGGAAACCACCGGCCACTATTGCTGAGATGGTTTGAATCATGGATCTAGCTTGTAAAAGAGTGCTTGTCATGTTCCCAAGCACACCCTTGAAGTTGTTTCTGACTTATGGTGGCCCTAAGGAGAACCTATCAAGGGGTTTTCTAAGGCTGAGAGTGTGTAATGTGCCCAAAGTCACTCAGTGGGTTTCCATGGCCAAGTGGTCTCCAGGGTCATCGTCCAATTCTTAAACCACTACACCATGCTGTGTCTCCAGTTCTCAGTGGTCCTACCCTGCCTGTCCAATAGTGATAGATGATAAGAAAAGAAGTTCATCAACATCTGAAGGGCCACCCATTTTCCCTAACCAGATTTTATACTGATCGGCTCTCCAAAGTTTGGAGCAAAGGAGGGAACATCTATATAAGCACTGTTTAGTTGTACAACAGACTAGTGTTAAAACATGCTCAGCTCTTCAGCCTGTTGCTGCACTGGGCTTATGGCCAAACAGTAGCTTTTCCAGGTGCCTCTTCCACTACAACAGTGACTGTGATGGCTAGAAGATTCTGGGAATTTTATTCCAAAGAAGTAACTTTTTCCAGGCTCTGAACATGCATCCCACCAGTATAGATAAAGACCCATGTCCTGTTGGCTGTCCCAATGAGATTGGACCAGTAGAATCAATTCATGAATGGTGAATTAACATGCAGGATTCAATTAACTGGGACTGGCCACAGGATTTAGGTCAGAGTCTCCTCTACTCTTGGGTCCCCTTTAAGTAGTGGTGAGTGCCTCTTCTTTCATGGCATCCCTTCTTGAATCCTGCTGATTTGATTTTGAAGGAAGTAATCAAATAAGACCTTTTTGGCTCCAGTGTGCTTTTGCACAATACTTGCAGGTTTTTAATGTTTAACTTTTTAAAAAACTATATTCATTTTAGTTGAAAATTAAGGGATAAAATTGAGTAATGGAGTGTCTGTGGATAGTCACAGCCCATTAACAACAGTTTTTCTCTTTATGCGTTGTTATGAAGTTTGAATAATTGTCTTGGTGGACACTGAATGCTTAGTATGTGTTTAATTATGAAGAAGCCATCAATCATTTCTGCCAAGTGCTATTTTGCAGCAAAGTGGTTTTATTACTGCTATGAGTGTGCTGGCAAGTTTGTAGAAGTTTAATTTCGGTTATATGTTTTTGTACTCTTGGAATAAGAACCAAATTACAGCTTGTGCTAATGATTACTGTTCAGCTAATTATTATTTGTGTGTGTGTTGCAACTGAAACTGTAGTGTTACATGAAATATATCTCTTCTGTTCTCCAACAGTATCTCTTCAGTAGGCAAAGTACCTAATTTGTCATTTTTTCCCCCTAGTGTGTTTACTGATTTCTGGTGTGTATTATATATTGAAGAATTCATATTAGTTTCTGGTATGCTTGAAAAATTAGCTCTTAGATTTCCACAGTGCCAGCCAGAGTAAGGCGGCCACTTCAAGCAGAAGATGCCTGACCACTGTTGTCGTTGTGTGCCTTCACATCATTTCTGAATATGGCAACCCTAAGGCAAATCTAGCATGATTTTCTTGGCAAAATCTGTTCAGAAGGAGTTTGCCCTTGCCTACCTCTGAAGCTGAGAGAGTGTGATGTGTTGGGGGATGATAGGAGTTTCAGCCCCACAGAAATGCAGCGGAAAAGCCAGAGGACAGCGAGCCAACAGCAGCAGCCTTGTTCCCCAGTAAGGATACTCACACACAGAGGAGTTTCTTCCAAACAGGAGGCACTTTATCTTGCTACAAAGTTCCGTTATGTACACAACATGGAACAGACGGACAAAGGCTTGCGCCAGACACCGGTTTGGTCAACAGACAAATACGTACTGGGGATTGCTTTCTTATATACATATTTACAACCAATCAGGTAGAGGTTTGCACACCTCCCTCTACCATCTACACACGACCCCAGTTTCTTATGCAACCTTGCAATTACCCACAGCTGGGGCATGATGCAACATCTTTGCAGTGGGCTGATCATTTTCCCAGGGTTCCCTGCCTGGAATCCCTGACATGATGTGCCCAAGGTCACTCAGTGGGTATCCAGAGCCAAGCAGAGATTCAAATTCTGGCCTTCCCCTGTCCTAGTCCAAAACTCAAACCACTATACCACATTGGCTTTCCAATAATTCCTTCTCCATATCTCTGCCACACAGATATCATCAAGCCGGTAAACTAGTCTGCTGATAAATGTGTGATAAATGACCTAATTCCATGACAGTGTTCAGCTAGGGTTCAATTGCCAGTCAGACTTTATACATAGGGAATATCCACATTGCACAATTATAACAGTTTGATAACACTTTAACTGCTATGATTCCATAATCCAACAGAATTCTGGGATTTGTACTTGGGTGAAGCACTTAGAATTCTCTAGTGCACTCCCCTGAATTATAACATTAGACCTCTCTCGCAGAGAATTCTAAGTACCTCACCAAAGTTCAAATCTCAGTTTGGACTTTGCCTATTACTGGGGCTTTCACAGGAGAAACTAAGAGAATTAGTTTTCTCTACTGGCTTTGAGAAGAAGCCACCTTGGATCCTGTAAAAGCTGAGAGGTGGGATATTAATTAATTAATTAATTTGGAAATGATATTATATGTAGTAATTAATTACAGCAGTTTGATACCACTAAAATTTCCATATTTCTATTCTGTGGAATCTTGGGATTGGGAGTCTGGCGAGGCATTTAGAAATCTCTGCTTGAGAACTCTTGTGCACTTCCCCGAACTACGGCATTAGAACTCTCTAGCAGAGAATTCAAAGTTCTGAATGATAAATCCTGGATGATGGTGGATGCAGCACTGACAATTAAAATGGTTTCAAATAGCTGTGTAATGTGGATATACTCTGGGTAAGTGCAGATGATCATATCTTGATATACTATGCAAACAAAGAAAAATGCCCACCTGGCCACCTGGCCATGCATATAGCTCCTTCACTTGTAGCAGGAGCAAACAAACCAATTTGTGATACTTTTTCACTGATGCCTCCTAAGTTCGGCCATTTCCACACTAGCCTATTATAGCGCTATGATTCCACTTTCAACATCCTATGGAATCCTGGGGTTTGCAGTTTTGGGAGGGGCCGGGTAGCCCCTCCCGAAACTGCAAACCCCAGGGTTCCATAGGATGTTGAAAGTGGAATCATAGAAAATATTGCAAAGAAATTATGAAGAAAAATTCATTATAGAAGGAAGAGAATTGAAAGTATTTAAAGACATCCCATTTCAGATATTGAAAAGAAGACAAGAATATAAAAATTTGACAACACAGTTACAAAAATATAACATAAGATATAAATGGGAAAGGACTGAAGGACTATCTTTTATTTTAAATTATAAAAGATACAAATGTTCCACACCAGAACAGGCTAATGAAGCAATAGGAAAAATCAGAGAGATATTGGAATACAAAAAGGGAAAAGAGCAAACAGGGAAACAAGAAAGACCAGAGGAAGAAACCACTATGGCAATGGAAGAACAAGATGAAGAAGTAGAACAAGATCAACAGAGCTCAGAGGCCGGAGACAAATTAACAGTAGATGAAGACTGAAAAAATGAATTTAAAGTGCATTTTGTGGAATGTAAAAGGACTCAATTCAAATTACAAAACGAGGCAGGTATTCCATTACTTAGAAAAAGTGAAAGCCGATATTATTTGTTTGCAAGAGACGAAGATTAAAGAGAGCGATGTTAAATATCTGAAAAACCCTAAACTGGGGTAATGTTACATTTTGGCTTTTGGAAAGAAAAAAAGGGGTGTGGTAATATATGTTAACTCAAAGTATCCCACAGAAGAAATCTTTCGGGATAAAGAAGGATACTATTTAGGGGTGCAAGTTCAGCTCCCGGAAAAAATGATATTATTGGTAGGAATATATTCCCCGCTAGAAAATTAAAGCAAATTCTATGAGAAAATTGAAGAAGAAATACACAAATATATCACAGGAAAGAATCAGGATAACAATTTGATGATGGGGGTATGAACGGGGTACTAGATCCAGCAAAAGATAGAACAACAAATCAAAAAGAAAAATGGAAAACAGGGGGAATTGCCTAAATCCTTTTTCAGAATGATGGAAGACCTGTCCTTGGTAGATATCTGGAGATATAAACATGAAAAAGGAGGATTTACATTCTATTCCGATAGCTACCACACCATGTCCAGGATTGATATGTTTATAATCTCCAAAACATTACACTCGATGGTGAAAGATATGGAAACACTCCCCAGAATCATTTCAGATCACAATCCAATACAAATAGAGTTAAGCATTAAGAAGAAAAGTAAATACTCAAATTGGCAAATTAATGACTTCCTGTTGAGGAATAAAGAATACCTGGAAAAAGCAAAAAAAGAATTAAGATATTACTTTAAAGAGAATGATAAAGAAGGAATTGCTGCAAAAACAGTATGGGACACCAGAAAAGCGTTCATGAGAGGTCTATTGATAAAATGGAATACAGAAAGGAGGAGGAAAAGAGAGGAGAAAAGGAAGAATTTGGAAACAGAAATAAAAAGAAAAGAAGAAGAGTTAAGGAAGGTCCCTAGAAATGAAAAACTGAGGAGGGCGTTCAAAAAATTACAAGTGGAAATGCGAACAGAAAACCTGGTGGAGATTTAAAAGAATGTAAGAATACTTAAACAAAGACATTTCGAAAATGCTGATAAACCCGGGAAGTGATTGGCATATAGACTGAGGAAAAGAAGAGAAAGGAATTTAATTTTACAAGTCAAGAAGGATAATGAGGTCTTCACTGATCAGAAGAGTATAATGAATGCTTTTCGAAAATACTATAAGAATCTATATCAAAAAAAAGATTAAGAGTAATATGAAGAAAAAGATGGAAGAATATTTGGCAAAGCAGGATTTGATAAGTTTAACAGAAGATCAAAAAAAGAGCCTAAATGCCAACATAACAAGTATGGAAGTCATGGAGGCAATAAAGAAAATAAAAGTGGGAAAAGCCCCAGGTCCTGATGGTTTTTCTGGGTTGTACTACAAGGAATTACAAGATGAACTAAGTGAACCTATGCGTAAGATGTTCAATGAAATCATGAATAATGGGAAACCAGATTCCTGGAATGAAACAAATATAACTTTGATGTTAAAGGAAGGGAAGGACCCAACAGAACCGAGTAGTTACAGACTGATATCGCTATTAAATATAGATTATAAGATCTTTACAAACACAATTGCGGAGAGATTGAAAAGAATATTACAGAAAATAATCCACGAAGATCAGAGCGGTTTCTTACCGAGGAGATATATTAGAGATAACATCTGAGCTGTTATTAATATGTTGGAATATTATGAAAAACATAATGAGAAGAAGTGTATGATGATTTTCGTGGATGCCGAAAAGGCATTTGATAACGTGGAGCATGAATTTATGTCTGAATTATTAGAAAGAATGAATTGTGGTGATAAGTTTGTTACTTGGATTAGACAGATTTATTTAAATTGCAAGGCTCAGTTATTGATAAACGGTGAAAGGACCGATCCTATAGAGATTAACAAAGGAACCTGTCAGGGTTGTCCACTTTAACCCCTATTATTTATAATAATGCTAGAAGTTCTCTTAGGGAAAATAAGAATGGAAGAAACAATAAAGGGAACTAAAATAAAGGGGGGTGAATATAAACTGAAGGCGTATGCAGACGACTTGGTTATTTTTCTTGAAGAACCAGAAACAAGTTTGGCAAAAATGATAGAGGTCTGTAATGAATTTGGTGAATTAGCGGGATTCAAAATTAATAAGGAGAAAACGAAGATCTTAACCAAAAATATGCGAAAAGAAGAAATTGAAGCACTGGAATTGATGACAGGATTTAGAGAAGAGAAAAGGATTACTTATTTAGGAATCGTTATCTCCAAACAAAATAACAGACTGTTTGAAAATAATTATATAACAAAATGGAGGGAGATAAAAAAGGATTTGCAAAGTTGGTCAAAATTAAACTTATCATTATTAGGAAGAATGGCAACAATTAAAATGATGGTATTACCAAAGATAAACTATCTATTTCAGAATCTGCCGATTATAATAAACACTAGATGTTTTCAAGATTAGAAGAAGGATCTATCCCTTTTCATTTGGGCTGGGAAAAAGCCAATGATCAAGTGGAAAATATTGACTGATAAGAAGGAAAGAGGAGGTTGTGGCTTACCCGATTTGAAATTGTACTTCATCGCTAATGGGATGACGTGGTTAAAGGACTGGATTGAACTGAAGAATGATAGAATATTAAAGTTGGAGGGACCAGACCTTCGCTTTGGTTGGCACGGATGTCTCTGGTACAACAAGGCGAAGGTAGATAAAGACTTTTTGAATCATTATGTAAGAAGACCCTCGTTTGAAATTTGGAAGACTTGGAAAAGAAAACTATATTCGAAAATACCGCTATGAGTATCACCTCAAGAGGCACTGTTGGGGAGATGAAAGGATCCAGCAGATAGATGGTTTACTTACAGAGATCTAATCATCAATGATCCAAAAGAAGGTGAACGAATTAAAACAAGAGAGGAGTTGGCGGAAGAGGGATGGAATTGTCAGTGGTTTCTACATATGCAACTAAAAGAAAGACTAAAAATGGATCTTAAGTTAGAAGGAATAGATACAATTACTCAACTAAATGAATGGGAAAAAGTGATATTTGAGAAAAAAGAACACCTGACATCTCAATTCTATAAGTACATATTGGACCGGGAACTGGAAACAGAGGCAGTTAAAGAGACAAAGATTGTTTGGGTCCAAAATATTGGACATGAAATAAAATTGGAGCAATGGGAAAGAAGTTGGAATATTACACAGAAGTTCACTTTGGCTCAAAATTTGAAAGAAAACTATTTAAAAATGCTACATAGATGGTACTTAGATCCCGTGAAGTTAAGTAAGATATATAAAACAAAAGATAAGAACTGCTGGAAATGCACACAAGAGAATGGGACTTTTTACCACATGTGGTGGCACTGTATAAAGGCAAAAAGATATTGGAAAAAGATACATAAAATAATGATGGACATTCTACAAATAGAGATCCCAATAACCCCTGAAATTTTTTTATTAAATATGATGCACCAAATAGAC
The DNA here is from genome assembly GCA_030412105.1 of Cyclura pinguis. NCBI lineage: Eukaryota > Metazoa > Chordata > Lepidosauria > Squamata > Iguanidae > Cyclura > Cyclura pinguis. The sequence goes on from CM059603.1 coordinate 191,263,472, forward strand.
AAAAAGTACAAAAGATATGAAGAAATAATTTTATACATGATATCTGCAGCTACAATAGTATACGCGAAATACTGGAAAAGTCCGGAGACACCTTTAATGGAAGAATGGTTAAATAAAGTTCAGGAATATGTAATTTTAGATGATCTCACAAGAAGAATGAAGGGGGAAAAAAAAAGTAAAAAAGTAAATGATATGAGGATAATCAAGAAATATATTGAAGAGAACTGGAAAAAGTTATGCCAAGGGGAGAATAAATGAATAAGATTTAGGAAAAAACAATGCAGTTTAGCCGAAAAATTACTTAGTAAATTAATATTGCAAGTGAAGAGGCAAGTCTTCAAAGACATAGCAGGTCTTTTGGGATCACAGATGAAATATCTTAAGGGGATGTTCGAACAAGGGGAGGGAGGAAGTTAAAGAATTGGATTGTGGTAGATAGATAATAATTAGAGGGCAGGAAAAATAGAAGATAGAAGACTGTATAGTATAATACACAAACAAATAAGGTATCTTAAAATGTACATGTAAATATGTATAACTTGATGTATAAGCATGTTTTTATAATGGAAAAAATGAATATGACATGATGTAAACTGGGATAGTTTGGTTTTAATATATACATATACATATACATATACATATACATATACATATACATATACATACATACATACATACATATACACACACACACACACACACACACACACATATATATATATAAAAAGAAAGTGGAATCATAGCACTATAACAGTCAAGTGCGGAAATGGCCTTCCTTTGAACTAGGAAACTGGGGTGAATAGTTTCAGAATATGCCAACTATAAGCCATGATTTAAGATCAGGCCTCATTCTGAAGCTATTAGTCATGGTTTCTCAGTAAAACGGCCAAATTTGTCCATCCAGATTAAGATTTTTGAGTGGTTAACTCTTAAAAAAGTCTATGTTTTTAAACATAGCTGTAACAGTTTTATTGCAGGCAAATAGAACATGGCCTGCTCTATGCTAAGGAGACTTTCTGACTTTGGCCTTTCAAATGGGAATACTTTATTTCAGTTTTTTGTAAAAATAATTTACCAGCATTCATTTGGGATGGAAAGACCTTGATGTTTAAAATGTCTGAATGTGGGAGAAACCAAAAGACAGATCTCCTGATTACATTTTATTTGTGTGTGTTGGTTCATCTGTGTCAGTTGGTAGGGACTATGCACAGAAGTAAAAGATGTTAACACTTAATAGTTAAAGGAACCTGGTATAATCTGCAAAGCAGCATAACTGACTCATTCAGGAAATGGCTGTGAAAAGGTAATACATTGATTTAATTTTCTTCTGTGACAAAACACAATTTTTAAAATCTATAAAAATATGGAAAGCATAATAAATCACAATATGGCCATCACCCCGGAGCATAAAACAGTCAGTGCAATAAGCACTCACCCTGTACAATACACAGCTTGCAGTGAACAGGAACTCTGTGGCTGATTGTTCCATTGGTTTGGATTTTTTCCTGGCTTCTGGGTTAGCTGCACGATCTGATTGAGCACATCTAGGGGCTGATTACTGCTTGAAAGGAAATTTGTCAATGAGGTTGATGCAGTCTGTAATGTGGGCGCAATGCTGCCTCCTCCTCTACCAAGAGCTTTTGAAAACAGTCAGTTTATAGCCTCCAATTTTGCACTCCACAGATGACATTAAGGAAATAAAGGCCTCTCACCAAGTTATATAGAATTGCCTGAGATTTCTTGGTTAGCCTCAGAATGCTCATGATTGTCATAAGGCTGCCTAAGAGAGCAGAGCTGTAGTTCAAAGTTTCCAGTGGCTTTTGTAAGAAGACCTTGAAAGAGACCCACTTGCTGCCACCCCCTCTTTTTTCCCCTTTTTTATTCTGATTTGACTCCAGCTTAGCCACAGAAATCAAATTTCGTTTTTAAGCACACCAAATGTTGCTTTACCAAAATAGAGCGAAAACTTGCACTTAGCATTTTTAAACATTGAAATGCCATATTTTGGGTTCCAGTTCAGGTTGCTTCCACATGACCTTTCCTCTGCTGGAATTGTCACCTTTTATTCACTTGGGTATTATAGAGAACATGCATCATATGATTGACATGCTATTGGATATCATTTTCCATTGTCTCACTGGAAATTGCTTGAACCTGAAAAATCCAAGAGGTTCAGTTCAGAAATTGGAGAATATTGATTGAGAATGTAAGAGAGAGAACTGGGTATGAGGAAATGAACAAGACTGTTAAAGTGATACCTCCCATTGTGATAATGATGAACACAGTAGAAGGAGCATATCTTGTAGATCAGTGGTTCTCAACCTTCCTAATGCCGCGACCCTTTAATACAGTTCCTCATGTTGTGGTGACCCCCAACCGTAAAATTATTTTCGTTGCTACTTCATAACTGTAATTTCGCTACTGTTATGAATCGTAATGTAAATATCTGATATGCAGGATGTATTTTCATTGTTACAAATTGAACATAATTAAAGCATAGTGATTAATCACAAAAACAATATGTAATTATATATTGTGAAATATTTATTTCTAATTAGAAATAAATGAAATTTTGTCTTGAAGCATGGTGTAGCATGGGTAACAGTCTTAATATAACAACAGTAAACTACATTGCTATCTCTGCTGATAAGAGTAATACGTGATATTACCTCTGCTGATAAGAGAGTTGATACATATTACTCTTATCTAAGTGATAAAGTGAGTTCCAAACATTCAGACATATGTTTGCATTGCTTGACTTTAAAACAAGTGAGATGCTTTTGACAGCTGTCAAACTAAGAAGGAAAAGTCAGGGAAAAGAAAACAGAGCATAGTAAAGTTGAGTCATAAACATAAAAGTCTCCTGACAGTTTTATAAACAAGACTGAAAACAAGTAGTGTATACCAGCAAGTACAAACAGGTATCTGCAAATAAATCCCTCCCAAACACATTTCAGAACAAGATCAGGTAGCCACTGCAATTTTGTATGTGCAACAGAATATCATGTTGCTTTACATATGGTATATTTTTCTTCAAGTTAAAGCAAAAAGAACTCTTATTTCAAAACTGGCAGTTGCACTGACCACCAATCTTGTGGGGGATTGTTCCACTTTGTAACTACAACTTTCTTCACACATCAGTGATTTGATATACTAGATCACTCTGAAGGAACTTTTTACCTTCCTTTTTAAAACAGCTCCAAAAAGAAAAAAAAGTCAAAACTATGGCTGAGGCCTGTTTAAGTCATCTGGAGATGACCTAGACAAGGAGAATTCTTCAGCTTGATCATCCCTCTTCCTTTCCATTGAAAAGTGAAAAGCATCTGCCCCACTTGAATTGCTCCATGTCCCAAGATGGCTAACATCAAAAGCCATAATGTGGGCTGCAGAGGACAATAGCTTATTATCCTCCTGTTTTGTTTTGTTCTTCTCCCTGCCCAAAGATGAAGAACGCTTCAGAGGAGGACTTGTTTCATCTGGGGAAGGCTCAGTGTGAGAGGGAGGACAGGCACAGATGCCCCCTTTTCAGGACTGCTCCTCTCAGTGTTGTTTTTCCTATTATCCTCACCACCAAGTGTTTCACTTCAGCCCAACTGGAACTGCGAAAAGACCACTCTTATAACTACTAAAGCAGATCATAATCCACACGTCCCCTGAACAGAAATACACACACACACACACACACACACATATATATACATACATACACACACATACACATATTGGGGTGGGTGAGAGAATCTACCCTGGGGGCAGAAACAAGGTGGCCCAGAGTCAGTATCTAGAGATCTCCACTGTGTGCGTGTATGGCAAGGCATGCCCTCCACCAGACCTCTACTGGCCTCTTCCCCCTCACGCTCTTCCATTGCCTTTGTGACCTGCCCTCGCCGGCTCCAGTTCCTTCCCTCCCCGACAGGGGCGTCTTTACCACTAACGGTCCCCAAAGTACGGCCCCAGCAACTATCCTCGCTAACTCTTGTTGCCCCTCTCAGCGGGCCGTGCCTGGGGAATCCAAAGGTGGCAGGAAGGCGCCACGGGTCGCCTCTTCCTCGTCCCTCCTGCAGTTCCCTCCTTCCCGCAGGCCACGAAGGCCAGGGCCCAGGGCTGCAGGGAAGAGCCACCCACCCTCACAAACCGGCTCTGCTTATGCAACAAGCACGGAAGGAGAAAAGAAGGAAGAGAGTCACCTTGACCGCCATGCTGAGCTCGGGGAAACGGATGGTGGTGGCGCTGGCGGCAGTGGAGGAGGAGGAGAAGGAGGCGCCTCCCAGCAGCACTGTCAAGCAGCGGGCGTGCCACTGCACCAGCAAACACCGCCCGCCCGCCCTCCCCTCAGCCCGGCCCTATGCTGATGAGGATCCCCTGCCAAGCCTGGAGCTTGTCCCACCGTGATCTCGCTCGCCGGTGCGCCGTTGGCGGGACAAGAGGCTGGGCTGGGCTGAGCTGGGCTTGGTTCTGGAAGGCCGGCGTTGTTGGCACGACGGCGGACACCCCGTGCCTTCTGACAAACCACCCGAGGCGATGACATAAAGGGTGCGCGTCCCTACCGAGGGCTGCCTTGGAAGCTGCACAGTAAAGGACTTTTTCAAGTCAAGTGGTTTTTTTTCCTCCCCATTTCCGCGATACACTTAAGGTTTGATGCACTCAAAATTAACCCGTTTATACTGTAATTATTTTTTAAAGAGCAAAACAAATACAAAAATAAATATGCTGTAATTATTTTTTTTTACCGGTGTTGCCTCTTCTGAGACACACACACACTCCTTCTCCCCAGTCTTCTCCCCCCCCCCAAAACCCTTGGGGTTAGTTCGACGCTGTGAAATTGCGACATACTGGCGTTCAAAACATAGGCAGCATTTTTCTCCTTAGACACTAATTATTATGGCCGTAGGCAACCCCTGTGAAAGGGTCGTTCGACCCCCAAAGGGGTCGTGACCCACAGGTTGAGAACCGCTGTTGTAGATTATCTTAGAACCAAAAGCTGGTGAGTTAGAAGTCATTTATATGTATTTCAGCCCCTTTTTAGTTTAGTTGTAGTCTAATTTAATTTAGTATTAGGTTAGATATTAGAGTTTCTTGATCTGTTTCCTTACTGTTTTTCTTTTTAATATCCTATATGCTATTTTATATATTAAATACATTTTAATTAAAATATTTTAAAAACTAATATGCCACATGAAAGGAAAAGAATATTTATAATTAATAATTAGACCATTCCTGGGGGAGGGGGAGGGAGGGAGGGAATAGTATTAAACAAACAAATAAAAAAAGGTTATATGAGGATTTATGGGTAAATTTTAATTAATTGATTATATTATAGAATGTATTAGTGAATATGTAGAAATTGTTGTAATATTGTAATAGTTGTACTTAGACGCAATGAAACTTTATATATACAGTATGTATGTGTGTGTGTGTGTGTGTGTGTGTGTGTGTATAGGACCTGAAAAAAATCCATGTTTTATAAGCCAAACATCAAGACTTATGTAAAATATAGTCAGATCTTGGAAGCAACTAGTTACAGGCGATATAATGATGGTCTGTGGGGGAGGGACATGGAGCTCACTCCAAAATGGCAGGGGGAGAGGGGAGGTCCCTCTCCTGCCTAGACCAGAGACCGTAGTATGATCTTACTGCAAACTGCAGAGTGCAAAGACTCAGTAAGAAAGCTTCTGGCATCTGTTTTGTTGTATCAACAATCTTCATATATTAGTCATTAACAGAAGTTTTCTGTGGTTCACAAGGAAAAAATAAGACCATATAATCCAAAAATGCAACAGGGAAAATCAAATCAAAGCAGGCAAAAACCAAGAACAGAATAAAATCTGCAGTAGAGAATAACATGGGCACAGCAGCTTTTAAAAAATACTACCAAAAAAGTAAGGAAAGAAGGAAGGAAAGAGATACTGAAAAGCCCAGAAAAAATGTGAAGGTGCCTCAAAGATTGTGATGTAGGTTTCAGGTGAGGCTCTTTGAGAAGTGTATTCTGTAACCTGGGTACCAGACCTCCAAAGAGCTTCTTTTTAGTAGTTACCCACCAGGTCTACTTTGGAGGAGTAACTGGAGAAGGGCTTCAGAAGAACACTTCAGAAAAATCTAGATAAGTGTACAAAGGAGGAGGAAATCCTTTGGCTAACTGGACCTGAAACCATTTAGGATTCCATAAACTAATATGAGGACTTCCCATTGGGCCTAGAAATAGACTGGAAGTAGGGTGCCAGGTCAGGATCATAGCTCATTATGAGATTTCTGGGCCAAAACCTGAGACCTAGAGATGGCTCCTGGTGAAGTCATGACCTGTGTGGCCTAGTGATGTCATTAAGTATTATACACTAAGCAGCAACCACAGTTACTTCCAGCATGTCATTTAAACACACATCTACTCACACATACCCTGGTTAGAAATTAAGTGTTGTTACACATAGAAAAAAACAAACAAAACCCAGCCCTAATAGAATCTGGCAAACACTGATGGGAAAGCAGCATTGATGTAATACGATCATATTGGTCAGGACTTTTTAGCAGTCTTATCACACTATCATGCACATTTTGAATTTTTTGGACCATTTTCAAAGGCAGATCCACATAAAGCAGATTGTATTAATCCAGACAAAAACTTACAACTGCTGTAGCTAGGCTACTTCTGCCATGGGATAGGTGTAGCTGGTACATCCAAGTGCTTGCAAGTAATTAATTAAAATAACCAGGTACTTGTAATTAGTTTCCCTAGTAACAATGACATTATAAACATCATTTAAAAAGGGGAACTCACCTCCTTTTGTGGAATAACTGGCAGTTACTTTTGTACTTACAAGGATGTGGGCCACCAAACAGTAGAGGAAGAATATCACATGGGTCAAATGCCAGTTCATGCGACCACTTTTCACTGTTGCGTTGTATTTTTACTGTGAGTGTTGTTTCAGATTTTTTTTTTTTAAAAAGCAATGGAAGTTTTAGCTATTTTGAGAAACAGAAAACTGAAGTGTCGTTTTTTTAAAAACTACATCTATAACGGAACTAGCTACTTGTTGGTTCTTAGGTCCTTGTACTATAACTACAACTAATTTTTTTTAAAAAAAGGACCTTGAAGTTATATCCAAGCTCTGGCCCTTTCCGCACGAGGCCAGTGAATTGCTCCATGCTGTTCCTTACCGGTTCTTCTGGGCTCGAAGCAATGCAGACTTTCCCTTAAGCCCTTCCGCAGGGCTATATGTATGTTCCACATTGATTCAGAGCAGTGCGAGGTCATAGATCCACACTGGTGAGGCTTAGAAAATGGCGGCTTCCTGTTGTTTGTGGGGCCGGACCAACCGCTGAAGCTGCCCACGCCCACAGCCTGCCCTCCGCTGATCACCAGTTAACATTGGTGCGAATGTGCGCATCTGCACCACTGCAGAAGAATGAATTGGCATGCTCTGGCAAATTGAAAAACCGTTTTTTCCGTTCTTCAGATAGCGTGCTGGAGGACCACTTGGGGGTGTATTTAATCAGACTTAGGTGCGGAACTAAGGTAAATAGTCCAAACCTAGTCCGCTCCAAGGTGCAGATGACCTCCGTGGCAGGATGCATTGGCCCATCTTAATTTCCTCATGCGGAAAAGGCCTCTGTATCAAAAGTAGACCAAGCTGATCACAAGTGAAAGAGAGAACCTGTGCCACCAGTGTCAACATTTATGGTATCCCTTTAGGTGGTAATTGCAAGCAGAGGATCTGAGAAGAATTTCAAAAGGTTTAGAGTTCTCTTTGTTTTGACACAGTGACTTAACAAGATGTCTTCTCATGCATGACCCAGCCTTCAAGTCCTTTCCTTCCCCTCTTTTCTTGAACTAGGAGAAATTGTGTTACAAACCTGAATTAAGAACCCTGCTAGGGAGCACTATTAAACTCTGCAGATGAACCCATTAAGTTACCAGCCTTCATCTGGAGCTTGAATTCTGTCATCAGGTTTCAACAGACCTTAAACTGGGAAAGAATATTCCAAATACACATCACTAATTAATACACCTTTTATGAGCAGCAGCCCACATTTTAACTAGCTTCAGCATGTAAATGATTCTGGGTGTAATGCATTAGGCAAGGATTGGAAAAAGCATAGCTAGGGATGAGCAAAGTCCATATGTGACCCCCCAGGACTATTTTTTGTGGGCTCCAGGTCCTCAGGCATCAAAATATTTTTCACAAAAATGTTTGGCTTTAGAATGCTCCCAAATTACCTCTGAGGGGTGTGGAGGTAATTTTTTTTAATTGTTCAAAAAATTTCATTTTTTTTTGCTTTTAAATAACTCCTATTGGACTCCATTTGTGGGAGATTTTCCCACTATGTTTGAACTGATGAAATGTGAACAGTCAAACTGAGCAGTCTGTCTGTAAAAACATATCAGAATCCCTGATGCATGCAATTTAAGACCCATGAATAAATTAAGGATGACTTAATCTGTTTATTAAATTTCTAATAGTTATATGGCACAGCATCTTTCCTCCATGAAACACAAGATTCACCCGTTCCATTCATTTTCATCGTTCCGATAGCACTGCATTTTATCCATCTAGGCTTCTAATGTAGTTAGAGTGAGGCAAAAGGAATAATTGCCTCAAGATCATCCTGTAAAGCTTCATAGCTGAGTAGAGATTTGAAACCAGGCCTGTCTGGTTTCATGATCAACTCTGTGGCTATTATATCCTAGGTCTCAATTGATTGTTGCTTCCATTGAAGTACAAATGTTTGGCACCTGCTGGAAATCTAACTGGAGTGCCAAAGGAGTGCCAAGCCCAGTTAAGTTAAAATAAAATCAGTGTCTGGTAAATGCTGTCAACTACTCATTTAGCCATTATCTGATTACCGGTCTTCATGGCAACATGGTCACACCTAAATGGAAACCCTCTTGTCATTATAAGCATTGCTGCTTGATTTCTAATGAAAAACCAATTTTGCACTGGTGGTCTTGTGGCCATATTCCCTGTGCTGCAGGACGGTATATGAATTCCTTGGTGTTTGATTAACATGTGCTGACATCATCAGCAATGCCTGCAAATTTCATGACGAAGTGATGTTGCAGACCTATGATATGGCAGTTGTCTACATTTGACAATACGGAACCTATCTAGACTCACGGAATATTCATAGAAAAGAAATCCTAAGGAAGGAATTTTTTTTTGTCATGATAAAAGGATTACAGCTTTGCTTACGAAACTAATGAAGTTTTGGGTCATTAACTTGAAACACTACATGAAATTCAGCCCTCCTGTCTGGGTCTTTTATATCCCTGTCTCTTTGGTTTCCTGATTTCCTGATTCTTTGGTTCTCTTGCCCAAACTGCATGTTACCCACAAGCTGTTGAGCTTTCTCTACTTCAGTGTCTGTGCCGCCTCCTTAAACCCTTGGCCTTCAGTCTTGCAGATTTTAGAGCCTAATTTTCTAATTCTATTTCCCCATCCTGCCCGTTCCACAAGCTTTTCCATCATACTGTTCTGATTATCAGAAATCTATATCCGATAAGTAACAGTTAAAATATTTCTGAATATTCCATGTCATCACAGAAGCTGAGCTGTCATCTCTTACAGAGATGTAAAACAGATTAAACTAGGTTGAAATATCAGAAAGTCTACTTTCATCAAACAGTCCAGCTTTTGCTGGTTGTCTGTAAAAACTACTTCAGGCTTACATTTTGGAGTATAGCAATGGTTTCCAGGGGACTCAGTAGCGGAAAGTCTTTGTTCATTTTTTTGTCAATTATATAATAAAAGGTCTGGAGGTGTAACTCCTCTTACTTTCTATTATTCTATTATTGCTCCCAGTAGTCATTACTGGCAGTCCACCCACAAGGTTCTTACAAAGTTTAACTTGATCTAAGGCTCATTTGGCCATCCATTTTGAATTACCCAGTTAATGCCAGGGCTGTGAAAGCTGCTGCCATTTCCCTAGCATGAACTCAAAGACTTTAACAGCTATCTTATGGCCAGAAATCCAGCAGATACCGCTTATTTCATAACTATCTTCCGTTCAGGGAAAAGTTGAACCTTCTGAATTTCTAACAACATTGATGTTTTTAAAAGCATTGAAGAAAAAGTATCTCAACTAGAATTCTTTTCTAAATGTCAAATTCTTCAGAAGAGATGTGAAAATCTATCAGTCTCATTATCATTGAATATCTCAGTTTTCTACTGCCATTCTTACTCGGTATCATTTGACGCCCAACCTCAGAATAATGAGACCAGACATGTCATGGTGGATTAACTAAAGGCCACTTTATTTGACATAAAACTATTTACATGATGTTGGCTTGGAAATGGAGGGGGGGGGCAACTTGATGTGGGTCCAGCTGAGGCCAGGTGTCACCCCATTGACTACCTTCTCAGCCTTCCTTTAGGTGAAATAGCTGAGCCATGAGGACAATCCAGTTATTTAGGGTTGCTCCCCAGACAGCTGTAATTGGAAGGCTCCCATCCAGGTCCCAGGACCCTTACAAATGAGAGCCTTAATTCCAGGTTAGATTCAACAGTAACCTTCTCCCTCACCCCCTGGATCTCAGGACCTTAAAGAAGAAGTTTCAGAGCCTTATCCTCTGCCCAAAGGGGTAACAAAGGTGTATACTGAAGACATATATCCTCCCCTGCTACCTGCCAAGTGACCGCCTATCTAATGATACTACCCGAAACTAGTTGCCCCTCAGGTACAATGTAGGGTAGGCAGCCCCTCACCTGTATTCTCCTCTTTATTTACGTGTTTCTAGCATGTACATTTTTTGTATACATTTGTGCATTATGTATACAATTTGTTTAACCAAGTTACAGCTTGTTTCTGTGCATTTTTCAAGTCCCCTGACTATCTCAGCATGAGATTAATCTGAGAGTTGTTCATAAAAATTTTGTTTCTCATCAAGGAAGAGAATAATTTGTCCCATGTTCTGTGTAAACACTTCTATCTCAAGGGACTTTTCTCATCATAGAGACCTGCCACAAGGCCCCAAAGATTGTGCAGGTTCTAGGCTAAAGTCATAATTATTGGTTCATGGACAAGACAAAGTAGACCTAAGGCTTATTGGAAAATGTTCTCGGATATCAGTGAGATTTCTGTGGAACTCATTTACATTCACCTCCTCAGGCTAAGCTTAATGATTTCCATTTTCTCATACTGTGTGGAGGTCTCCTTTGAAATGCTAGCACTGTGGGGAATTTTATTTTGAAAGTCTGGTTTCTTTGCTTTTCAGTTATATTAGGTTCATGCTTTCATATGACTTTGGAACCCAGGATGTCCATTCATTCTAAAAGGAACTGATAAAAGGACAAACCCTTGAAGGAAGGCTGTTAGTATACTGTGACAGACATGGACAAGACGTAATGCCTTATTCAAGAATTTCGAATATGTTTAAACTAAACAGGTGAGAAGGGGAGACAGGCTATCGTCTCCCCTCCTGTCTGTTGCCACCTTTGTCTCTGAGGAGAGAGCAACAATTTGAAGAGAAGAGCCTTTTCTGTGTGTGGAAGTTCTTCGTGTGTCCCAGGAACCTAGATTTTTTCCTTTGTTTCAGTGCTTCCAACAAAGGAGATTGAGAATCATTGTAGAGCAACTTTTACCATTAAGAAATTCCTTCCTTCCTGCAATTTCAAGTCCTGATCCCTGGAGCAACAGAGAACAAATCTGTTCCATATCCAAAGGTAGCTATTCCTTCTCTCTTTACTCTTCCTTTTTCTCTGCGTTGAACCAATCTAGCTCTTTTCACTGTCGCTTACAAGATGTGGTATCTAGTCCTCTTACAGTTGTTGCCATTCTTCTCTGGACATACTCCAGTTTGTCTATGTGTGTGAGTATGTACTGTCAAGTCACCTGTTGACTTATAATGACCCCATGAATTTGATACTATTTTTTTTTAGGCAAGGAATACTCAGAGGTGGTTGTGCCAGTTCCTTTTTCCGAAATATAGCCCACAGCACCTGTTATTCACTGGTAATCTCCCATCCAAGTACTAACTACAGCTTACCCTGTTTAGCTTCCAAGTTCAGGTGGCATCTGGTGCCTTTAGGGTATTTAGGCTACAGTGGCCTCCTTAAAATGTGGAGTCCGGAGCTGTTTGGTTGCAGGGTTTTCATTAGAATCTGGAAGCTCTGGAAAAAAAAAATCTGGTTTATTAAAAAACGAAACACATGAACATCAGCCTAGCTATTGACTCCCACTTCTTCCCTGACACTGTATCTTTCTTTGTGTTGCATGGCAAATTCCACTTGTAAAAAATTGTCTTAGATGTGAACTTCTGTGCTTATTTTTTGCTTCTAGCTACTGCTTAGGATTTACTAACTGCTTTCTATTGCTAGTTTATTTTGGGTTGAAAAATGGCAAGACAGTTGCTAATTCATACATTAATTACCAGTTTGTTATTACTTCTCTGCATGTATCCCAGGGGGATTCCCTTGTGGTAGAGAACAGCAATACAGAATAAATGAGTCTCTTCAATGAAGGTAGACACCTACAACAACCTACATCATGAGAGGCTCATTTTGCTTTCTCACCAGTTTTCTACTGGCATTTGAGTAGACAACCTCAAGCCTACAAATGTGTTTTTCAAGGAGTTGACTTAGAGCACCAAATAAGAGTCTGGCTGACTGTGTTTGGATTTTATCCTGCCTTATCATGAAGTTTCCTGTTCAGCTGAGTTATTTCTAGACTAGAGGAAGGTATTCCTTTGTTTCCCCACCAGGAGAGCTCAAACTGGCTTTCACACTGTGTGTGAAATGATTACAATTGTGGGGCTCTGCTTACTTAAGCAATGGCTAAAAATGTACAACCACATGTTTGGGAGCTTATGTTTGCATAAAACACTAACAAGATGCCATCTATGTATCTTGCTGGTTAGTCTCAGCTAGAGCAAATCTAAAGTCAATTGATGAATGGTGCCTCAACCTATGGGTAAATTCACTAATTCCATGGGTCTACTCTAATTCAGACTAATTATAAGATTGAGGTTATGGTATCCCTATTGTTCATAGGAGGAGTGATTGGGACCCTGCTTTCCTTTCCTTTTCATCTTTCTGGGCTTGGTGGAATGGCTTCAGGGTGACATTTGGAGAAAGGCAGAGTAGCAGAGCTGGTCTTAAAGTGTCAGTTGCTGAAATTTCTTGTTCTTATCATGCATATAGACAGCTCCTAAACCAAGCCATCATGCAAAAATTTTGCTGACTGCTTTGTCCAGTATGCCGTGTTACCTAAGTGTTTTCTCCTTCTTCATTAGCAAAATTCTGTGGTAGAATGACCTTCATACAATGTTACTTTGTGGGCACTGGGCCCAAGACAAACTGGAATGCTACTACTTTGCACTACTTTGCACTATGTATCTGTTGCCATTGAGCAAAGTAGCATCTGGCTTTTGTCTAGGTGGTACTTCACCTAGAAATGTACCCAGTCTCACACACAAAAAAGTTAACACCACATGATTCCACATTATTCTAAGACCTGTAAAGAAATGGCATGATTTCAAGTGGCTTTGCATCCTTAATCAGGTTTTGCCTAGGACAAGTGTTTCTATGGCAGTGTCCTAGTAACATCACAGAGGCCTTAGGCAAGTCATTAGCCTGAACCCTATTTTTACTCTCAACCAGCAGACTCATTCAATCAGTGGGATTTACCTATGTGTTGACTCACTATTCACGATAGATCTGATGGATCTATTCATGAGACCAACAGATTTGGGCATTATTTTTAGAGTTGCCAGATCTCGGAGCTTGGCCTAAGTCTCAGGGCCTGGACCCTCTTCTCCAGTTTTCAGGGCTAGGAGAAAGGATCTCAGGGGAAGAGAATGGCTTTGAACCACACCCACACCCAACCACATTACTATAACCTGTTTTCTGTTTAAAGTAGAACTCAGAAAGCTTTATTTGATTGAGCTACAATTTCCATGTTTTTCTCTCCTCCACCTTCAGTGCAGACATTCGAAATCTGAATTTCCAACCAGACGATTTCTCATTTGTATTAGACTTGGTGTTTATCATTTGAATGACATGCTGAGAAACTGTGGTTGATACTTAATGTATCATGCTCAATGACATCACTATAGTCTACCCATGATCTCATCAGGGGATGGCGTGAGGATCTGGGGCTGCCCCTGAAATCTCAGTGCCTAGGATACTTTTGACCTGGCAATGCTTGCCATGATGAATTCCTGTCCTTCAGAAAGTAACACAACACTGGTGATAAAACTCTTTTCAGAGGTTATGCTACATATGTGTTGGAGAGCAACACCTGCAGTCAAGCTTCTCATCAGCACCAAACTATGCATTCAATTAATGCAGACATGGGTCAGTGTTAGTAAAGACTGAAAATAAGAGATCATCACAACACAATTATGTACAAATTATCTTCTGCTGCATTCATTGGTACTTACTCTCTTGTAATTAGGATCCCAGTCTAAATTGGGTCAATGGAAGTTCTGGTGTTAGGGCAGGAGTATTTGTTTATTACATTAATATTCTGCCTGTCTTTCCTGCAATGAGTCCATGGTGGCGTACAAGGATTATCACAATAACCCTGTGAGATAGGTCAGGCTTAATGAGAGAGGGATAATGAGAGAGAGAAGAAAGAAAGAAAGAAAGAAAGAAAGAAAGAAAGAAAGAAAGAGACTGCCCATGTTCAGTCAGTGAGCTCATGACTCAAGATGGACTTGAACATGGTTCTCCCTTGCTTCAGACCAACTTTCTAACCACTGTGCTTTACTCAGGCTTGTTAAAGAGAAAACTAGACCAGTTGAGAAGAGAATCTGTAAAACATGTGACTGGTGGAATTGATCAAATTAATCTGAAACTTTGGGTGAAGTGGCTTCATTCATAAAGAGTGTGTTAACCAAGCTGAACAATATTCTGAAGTTCTTAATCAGACTTGCTGAAACGTCTGGAGAGAAATATTGGTCTTTTCTTTGGCAAGTTAGTAACAACCCTGATTTTAGAATCTGCCCATGCAGCTTAGCTAGGAGAGGCAACCTTGAAGTGTGAGAATGCAGCTCACAATAAATTAAAAGGGATAAGATTGCTCCTTTATGGTGGCTCTCCCAGTCCTTATTGATGTCCCTTTGAGGACTGTTAGTAAGAAACTCCCCATCTTGCTGATGTTCCTGTCAAGTCATAAATCTTTTCCCTCATACTCGTCTTCAGAAATTCTGATGGTCTGTGTCAAGGTTTAGACTCCTCTAATGAAATGAGTGCAGTAGTTGAAATAGAACATACACGAAAAAGGGGATCCAAGAAAATGGCAAGATTCACAGATGGTTAAAGAGTTCTTGTTAATTGCCATCAAGCTTGCTTTGATTTATGGTAACCCCAAGAATGAGAGATCTTCAAGATGTCCTGCTACTAGCAGCCCTGCTTAGGTCTGACAAACTCAAGTCCATGGCTTCCTTGATGCAGTCTTCCTCTTCTCCTGATGCCTTCCACCTTATCATGCATTTTTATCTTTTCTAATGACTTATGTTGTCTCATGATGAGTTCAAAGTATGATAATCTCAATTTAGTTATTTTGGATTCCAGGGATTGTTCAGATTTAATTTACTCCTGGACCCATATATTTGTTTTTTAGCAGTTCATGGTATCTGTAGAAGTCTCCTCAGCACTGCATTTCAAATAAATCAATTATCTTGCTGTCAGCTTTCTTCATTATCCAGCTTTTACAATCATACAACTTTACAACTGGGAATACTAAGACATGGTAAACCACGATGTACTATGGCATGGTATGGCATTGATTTAATCTATCTATCTATCTATCTATCTATCTATCTATCTATCTATCTATCTATTAATCATCTGTCTGAGAACCAGTGTAGTATAGTGGTTTGAAGACTGGGCTGGAGACAAAGGTTCAATTCCTTCTTGGCTGTGGAAATCCACTGGATGATCTTGCACATGTCACACATTCTCAGCCCCCAGAAAACCCCATGATAGGTTTGCCTTAGGGCTGCCATAAGTTGGAAACAACTTGAAGGTTTACCTTAGGGTTGCCATAAATTGAAGGCACACAGCAATCCTATCTATCTATCTATGATCTGTATCATTTTATACAGCTTGGCTCCAGATTCTTTCTGTCCCACCACCTCACTGGTATGATTGTCAGACATGAGAGGCCTTCTCAGTGGCTGTTCCACAGGCTGAAGAGCTCCCTTCCACAAGAGGCTAGGCTGGCCTTCTCTCTTATCTCCTTCTCCTTGTAGGCTAATTCTCTTTTTTACAGGAAAGCTTTGCGCCACATCTAGCTGCTGCACAAGGATTTTTTAATTGGGAATGATGTATTTTTATTATTTTTATAATATGTTTTAAACTGTTTTAATTCAATGCTGATAGCCAGTGTGGTGTAGATACTATATAGCTACAGAACGAAGGTGGTTACACACTGGTAACTGCCTTAGTGAATTCCAGCCATGTTTTTACCCTTTCCTTCAAATGGTTGGAAAATGCTCTAATGGGGGTTCCTTATATCAATGCTAGTAAAGGACCTTGGCTCAGAAGTAATGAGATGTCTCACCATAATACCATTACCTGTAGGATTACCATGTCCCAGGACACCATCCCAAGCCTCTGGGAATTGTTAAGCTTCCCTGAGTCTTTAAACAGGGAGTAAGATCTCAGAGCAAGCAGTGCTGGAGGAGGAAAAAAAATTAATATTTGTGTATGAGGTGACATTGAAACACTGAGATCTGCCATTATGGAAGCTGGTGTCTGGTGAAGGCACCGCCACTATCTCTGTCACCATGCAGATATTCATGAAAACCCTGACAGAGAAAACTATCGCCTTCAAAGTTGAACCATTTGATACCATAGAAAATGTCAAAGCCAAGATCCAGAATAAGGAAGGAATTCCTCCTGACCAACAGCATCTGATTTTTGCCAGCAAACAGTTGGAAGATGGACACAGTCTGTCATTATAACATTCAAAAGGAGTCTACCCTTCACCTTGTGCTGCAAAGAAAAGCAAGAAGAAGTCTTATACCACTGCTAAGAAAAAACAAGTGCAAGAGAAAGAAGGTGAAGCTGGCTGTCCTTAAATACTACAAGGTGGATGAAAATGGGAAAATCAGCCACCTGCAGTGAGAGTGCCCTTCAGAAAAATGTGGAGTTTTCATGGCTAGCCACTTTGACAGGCACTACTGTGGCAAGGGCTGCTTGACATACTGCTTCAACAAACCTGAAGACAAATAAAATGTGTCTTTTGTTACAACAAACACATTTAAACTTTAAAAGAAAAGAAACCCTGACATCTATTTTTATCCATTTTAAGCTAACACCAAGGCCGATTGGTTTAGGACAAATGTTAGTGCTACAGTGTGGGGAGAGAAGAGATATTCATATGCAGTGCTTGGGTTCATAGTGCTATTCGGAGCAAGGCAGTGAGTAGCAGATTCTGAGATTTGTAATCCAAATAGTAACTTTCCCAAGCACTGCAAATTGTGAATCTTCTTGTTGCACAAGACTTGGGAGTAATGGTACATGACCTAGACCCATTCCATAGTCTGTCAATGAACCATCTGCAGGCCCTAGAAGTATTTTGATCTTGGGAAAATTCCCAGTCTGTCATGTGTGTTGTAAATACATCAGCATGGGTTGTGAGTCCTAGTAAGGATGGTTTGTGTGCTGAGAGTAGTTTTTGCAGCTGTTAGGTGTATTTATTTATCCAGTCAAAGATGAGGTCTTCCCTCCACTAATTCTGGGTTAGACAGGTTTTATCCAGATTCTGGGCCCCATTTATCTGGATAGCCCAGGGCCTGTTTATGCAGTTTGCTGGTCCAGAAACAGTGGCTTTCTTAAAACCCTTACCTGTTTTGTGCCTCTGTGACATCACAAGACTTCATATGTCTGACATTAAAAGGGCCCAGACTCTGCTATCATGTTAATATAAAGGAAACAAACACAGGTAACAAACAACAGAAGTAATTTAGGATCAGCTTTGACTTCAGCTAGTATCATCATTGCGTTAGATAGGAGAAAGTAATGAGAAGAAATTAGGACTTGTAAGGGCAGTTATGAAGGAATTATATAAGATATTATTCAAGTGCAAAGGTATTTTATTGATTCAAATCAAATTCAGAAGCATCTAGGTCATAATATTTCTAGTTTCTATGCATTGTTGTGAAAGCCGGACTATGGAGTCTGTTACCCTGTGTACTGGGGGTCCCAGGAGGGACACCAAAATGTGCTCAACTAAAGGTGGGGAAAATTAGCTCAGAACACTGCTTAGCATTACGAGAGGCAGGGTAACGTAGCGAGATCTTCAACCCTATGTCTACGGGGTCGGGTCGAGTCAAGGAGCACCCGAAAGTTGAAACAATAAATGATGTTTTATTAAACACAAGCAAAACAGTATATACGACACATTCACACAAGATAACTAAAGAAAATAAAGGTTGGAGTGGTATATAGGGATTTTTAGAGGGATTGCTGGTTTGGGTGATACTTCACCTGTCCTGAAGCCCGGAAAAATAGAGAGCGAGGCTGGGGTGTGATGTAGCTCAGCACGTGGAGCTGAGGGGAGGCTCGCCAAGCAAAGCGGCAGCAAGGCGGGATGAAACTCAGGAGCGATCTGAGGAAGGTCTCGGAATCAAGGGTTTTTATAAGGAGAATTGTGACTGCAGGCTATGCCGTACTTGGGGGAAAACAATAGATTTGGAGTTGGAGACAAAGCCTCCGAAAGGTCAGAATCTGAATGATTGAGTTATCGTAGAGGTTCTCAATAGAGTAGCCAGTATGCAAACGCAGAGTACTTGGGTATTGTATAGGTTACCCATCAAGCTGCCATCGCGGGGCAGAGGCTCTTTTGTAGGTTGTGTGCATACCTAATTAGAGTACTTGCCTGGAGGTCTCCTAAAGCAGCGAGTCAGCTATTTTCTGGCCTGCCTGTATTGTCCAGGAATATTACGGCGATTAACGGCCGAGCTTGGTGGCGTGCTTGTCCGGTGGCCTCGCAAGCACGTGGAAGGGAATAGAGAAGTGAAGCCGAATTGTGATATCAAACGGATATCTTTTAATATCCCCAAAGCTCGGACTAGCCAGGGCAGTAACAAGTCCATGGATTGCCAAAGTGACAAATAAATGGGCCCTACAGCAAATCAAGCTTCTCCTTGGAAGCTGAAATTCCTGAACTGAGGCTATCATACTTTGGACACATCATGAGATGACATGACTCATTGGAAAAGATGATAATGCTTGGTAAGGTGGAAGGCAGTAAAGAAAGAGAAAGACCACATTAAAGATTCATCAGTTCAATCAAGAAAGCCCCAATCCTGAGTCTGCAAGACATGATTGTTGACTACCAGGGCTCTTGATGATCTCTTATTCGTAGGGTAGCTGCATGTTGAAGCTGACTTGGCAGCAAATAACATTATTAGACACATCACATTAGGAGATAGTCCGGAACAAATATTTATGATTTACTGTGCACTCCAAAAGCACACATAGCATTATCTGGATGAATTTGCAAACTGCTGTGATAAGAACAGTATAAAAGATACACAAATAGCATAATTAACCAGTCAGGAAACAGTATAGCCCTGTGCAAAATGATAGCTATCATTGCTCCAAGCAGCCAACCAATGGGGTACTCCAGATACTTACCTGCCTTGCTCTCATTTCCTGTGACTGAAAAATGTTCAGGAAGCACATTTACACTTCTTGTCCCCAAGTCTTTGTGCACCAAGCACTGCCCTGGTACCCATCACCTTAAGATGCTACAAGCATACTCCATCTGCATCAAGTTATGTGGAGCATGACATTCTGTAGGTGCAGCTGTATGCTGTTCTTGCCCCCCAGAAGACAACTTTAAAGCCCTTGCAAATGCTGCCATGGCCTCTGTCACTGACTTGCTGGAAATCCAGGAAAGCAACCTTAGCTCTCTTTTCCCAGTTGTAGGACTGAAACTGGGATGGGTACTGCCTGGTTCCTTCCCTCCTCCTATCCTCCCACAACCAGTGGTTTACCTGCCTATCTATTTTCTAGTCTGTCTGTCTGTCTGTCTATCTATCTATCTAAAGTATCTAAATAATTCTTCAGCCAAAAAGGCTCCCAGGGTAACTAACAAGTTGTTCATTTGAAACTTCCCTGCCTCTGGACTTACAGTCTAAACAAGACACAACAGACAAGGAAAAACGAATGGCAGTTTGGGAGGGGATTAAATCCAAGAGATACTGCCTGTTCTTCTCTCCATTTGAGGCCACAGTAGTGGCAGTTGGGATGAAAGGAGGGCCTTTCATCAGGTTGTTTCATCATGCTTTTTGTTCTTGCCCTCTGGAGGCCGCAGCAATGGCAACTGACGGCAATGGCCGTGGTAGTACCATGGGTGGGGTACTTAGATGACTCCTAACTTGAGGTATCAAACATAAAAATGAAAAAAAAAAAGTCATATGGATGTGTAACTCCAAGCTATGCACAAGTATGTCACTGACAGGATTCCAGACTTAGACCATTTCCGCACTACACTCTTACAGCGTGATTATTCCACTTTCAACATCCTATGGAATCCTGGGGTTTGCAGTTTAGGGAGAGGTCTAAGGCATGGGGACTGAGTTGCTTTTTTCACCAAACAAAATAAAGGTTTTTTTTTTTAAAAAAAATCAGCTTATCCACCAATTAAATGTCAAAATAACAAGAAAGATGCATACTTTCAGTTTCAAAAGGAAATAAAAACAATGAGCTTCTCTTGGGCTTACGTACTGCTGAATTACAGCACATTTCTTTAAAAAGAGATCTGAACAAAATGACTGTTTGGGAAACCAAAAGATGTTAGGAAGCCAGTCCCAGCTTGGCGAGGGAGGCATGGTAAATTTTTATTCATGGAACAAGATAGCTATTGAATTGTGTGCATCACCTGAACAGTGCTTGTATTTGTTGTCTTTTCAAGGACCATGAAACATACCCATGATGTTTAGTTAACCAACCACAAGCCATGAATTTCAAGATTTGGAATACTGAACTGTTGACTGAGTTTTCTTTAAGAACAGCATGTAAACAACCTAGAGGCCTTCCCTGTGCTAATGAAAAACTGTTTTTTTCAATTAGGGAAAAAAAAGTACAGGGAAGATTCAGTAAAAACTCTTGGCCTCTTTAGAAGCCTTTCTTCAGAAAGGGAGGGCTGGCAATTTGGTGAACAAATTCCTTATGGGGAACAGCTCAGTCAGCTATGCAGTTGTGAAATTGCTTTTAAATTAGTACTTGCTTATAGATTACAATCTTGGTTTATCTGCTTCGGTTGCCTGTAACCCTGTATGTGAAAGGTCTTTCTGAAAAGACTCTAGAGACAATCTGAAGTACCATAATGAAGGGCATCTCTTGATTTTAGGAATTAACAAAAGCAATGTGATGCCTCAGTAGGGTTTGGGTATTTTGCATTCAAGCCTTATCGACAGATGTGGTAATATCTGGTAGCTGCCAAGGTCTATAGGCCGTAGGAGGTCTATTCCTAGGTCTTGGATTGTGCTTTCTTTAAAACTCCCTTCCACTCCAGGCAGTACCATGTTTGAGAACCACTTAAATTCCCCACAATAACGCAGAGCAACACTACAGCAGAAGCATAGAGGGAAATTGAAATGGATGTTCCCAAGTGTCGTCAGCGTGGTACAGGTGACTAGTAAACAATGATGGCGTGTGACTCTGATGTCAATGGGACATCTGGGGTTTCTTTAAAGGAGCTATCCAAAATTCAGAATTCTGTCTCCAAAACAAATTCAGACTCTTAGATAGGTCCTTTACAGTTGGGGCTGAAACCTGTAATAAATGCACTGCCCAATGAGATGGAAGCCGCTAGCTGCCAACTGCAGGTAAACCCACCAATATAGGAAGGTTCCCAACAAAGTGCACTTAGGAAGGGCTTGTCAAATCTGGAGGTGGCCCACTAAGGGCTTGGAAAGTTACTTTTGGGGGCTGCATTGCTGTGGCTAAACAAAAAAAAACTTTTCCAGTGTCTGAGTCCACATAATCACCACACAGCTGATTACTGAAGGGGTCAACAATCTATTTATGGCATTTAGGATGCGCTTCTGAACTCACTTCCTTGGGAGTAAGTCCCAATAAACTCAGTGGGAGTTACTTCTCTATTAGGATGACTGCTTATGGAATGTATTACATACACATACACACAAAGAGGATGCATATTTGTTTTAAATTTGCATCTGCTATATGTACCTATCAATATAGATACAAATTTAGATGTAATTACCTTAATATAAATAGAAGTATAAATAGAAGTATGCATTTTTTCATAGGAAGGAAGACTGTGACCAAATGATCCATGTGGTTTGCTTTATCTGATGCCCAAATGTTATTTCTTGATGGGCAGCTTAAAACTCTTGCTTCCCATTCTTCTGGTTCTTTAAATAAGATTGGGAATTGACAGCCCATCAAACAGAAGACTGCCCTTGGCAACCTTATTCTAAGTTCATGTGTGTTAGTTTCCACTGTGAGGTGATTATGTTTACAATCCCAAGCATTTGGAGCAGGACCTCAATCTCAAAGACTTCATTCCAAATCAAGAAATTTAGGAGTGGGTTGTTTGTTTTACAGTAATTCATGTAACCTGCTTAGTAACTGGTGGCTGGTGAGACAATTCGTACTATGCATTTCACTGGTACATATTGGCTGTTCACTCATATGGAATACATAAGCCATTAGAAGTGTGAATAATGGGGAAAGAGTGGTACATCCTGTATGTGTTGAATTTTGGGCTCTGCATTGATTCTGCCCTAAAACTGTATTTGCTTTCCAAAAAACTGAGCAATGTAAGCTTATGAGAACACAAACAGTTAGAAACTTTAGGTGAATTAAGCTTAGGTGAGTTAAATTTTGCTTGGGTTATATGAACTTCTGCCCCCCTATGAGATTGCTTATGACTCATATGTGCAGTCAAGGATGAAATCTTATGTATTCTTACCTGCAAACAAGCCCGACAGAATACAAAAGTAGTTAGATCTGAGTGAATATTAATAGAACTGGGACTGCAAAATTTATGTAGAATTTATCACATTGTTTATCCTTTATCCTGGGAATCATATTAAACAAACACAGAAATC
Organism: Cyclura pinguis; assembly: GCA_030412105.1. Classification (NCBI taxonomy): domain Eukaryota; kingdom Metazoa; phylum Chordata; class Lepidosauria; order Squamata; family Iguanidae; genus Cyclura; species Cyclura pinguis. The sequence goes on from CM059603.1 coordinate 191,286,498, forward strand.
CAAATACTGTGTGTAAACATTGTATTTGGTAATCATGCTAATAGATGCCAATAATTAGCACTGATTTACATGCAGATGCAATGTACAAGAATATAGTTGAATGGTGCTTGCGGGTGGGGGACTTGCTAAAATTAGAACATAATCTTTTCTCTTGGTGAAGAAGAGACACTCGTGCAATGTGTCACAAATTTTAATTTTGAATAAAAAAGTGATGCTAGTGTCTCTGCATGGAAGTGAGGCTTTCATAGCTCCCTCTTTGCAGATGGAGAGTGGTCTACAGTTGAAATGGCTGCTCAACAAAGGAGGAGAGCTTCTGAAGGTGTGAATCGTAGAATCACAAAGCTAGAAGAGACTGCAAGGTACATTCAGTCCAACCTCTTGCCATGCAGGAATATTCAATCAAGACATTCCTGACAGATGGCCATTTAGCCTCTATTTAAAAACTTCTAAAGAAAAAGACTCCACCACACCTTGAGGCAGTATATTCCACTGTCAAACTGCTCTTACCATCAGGAAGTTCTTCTTTCTGTTTTGATGGAATCTCTTTTCCTGAAGTTAGAAGCCATTGCTTCGTGTCCTAGTCTCTGGAGCAGCAGAAAACAGGTTTGCTCCATCTTCCATAGGGCATTCCTTCAAATATTTAAGCATAGCTATCATGTCACCAATTAACCTTCTCTTCTTTGGGCTAAACATAGCCCCTCCCTAAGCTGCTTCTCATAGGGCATGGTTTCCAGACGTTCTACTATTTTAGTTGCCCTCCTCTGGACACATTCCAGCTTGTCAAAATCCTTCCTGAACTGTGGTGCACAGAACTGGACACAGTATTCCAGGTGAGGTTTAACCAAAGCTGAATAGAGTGGTACTATTACTTCCTGTGACCTAGACACTATATTCTTATTGATGCAGCCCAGAATTGCATTAGCTTTTTTAGCTGCTGTGTCATACTGCTGATTCATGTTCAGTTTATAGTCTACTAAGATCCCTTTCATATGTAGTGTGGTCAAATCAGGTGTCACCTATCTTCTGTCTGTGCATTTCATTTTTATTGCCCAAGTGTAGTACCTTATACTTCTTCCTGTTTAAATTCATTTTGTTAGTTTTAGCCCATCTCTTTAATCTGGTAAGGTCATTTTGAATTCTAATCCCGTGCTCTGCAGTGTTAGCTACCTCTCCTAATTTGGTGTCAGCTTCAAATTTGACAAAAATGCACTCTATTTCCTCATCCAGATCATTGACTAAGATGTTGAATAGCACTGGGCCCAGGGAAAGAACGCTGTGGCACTCCACTAATCACTTGCACACCCTTTGTATTCAGTCAGTCAACCAATTACATATCTATCTAACAGTAACATTGCCGAGCCCACATTTTATTAGCATGTTTGCAAGAGGATAATGAGGGACTTTGTCAAAGCCCTTACTGAAGTCAAGATATGCTATATTCACAGCATTCTCTTCATCTACTGAGCTAGTAACTCTATCAGAAAAAGAGGTAAGATTAGTCTGGCATGACTTGTTTTTGAGAAACCCACGTTGACTTTTAGTGATCACTAGTGTATATATCCAGCATTGCCTGGGATTTTATTTTCTCGTAGGTACTACTTGTTAGAAATACCTTAGGAATTACCTTACCTTACCTTAGGAATTAGATGCAATTGAAAAACACAGATTTGAGATCCTGTGTCTCTAATTCCCCAAACTATCTTATCCAGTAACTGTAACTTTTCCCCATTTTCCCCAATCCAATCTGTAGTCAGAGTTATTAACATACAGAGGTTGGCTCCCTGAGGGAATATACTGCCCTCCTCCTTGCTGCTAGGCCTCATCTCCATAGCAGTTGAGCAGGCCCAAGAGCTCTCTGCCTGAGAATTTGAAAGGCCCCTCCCTAAAATGCAAACCCCAGAATTCCATAGAATCTTCTCAGGCAGCCAATCATATGAGGTCTTCTCTGCCTGATACAGACAAACAGACAAACTTTCACTTTTATATAACAGATGACATTCCTCTAAGTGCTTACAGACTGTCTGTTTAATGATATGCTCTAGAATCTTTCTTGGTATTGATCTCAGTTTGACTGGGCGGTTATTGTTTGGGTCCTTTTTTTTCTTGTAATCCTTTACGATCTCTTGAAGGCTGTGCTTTGCACATGGATCAAAAGGAAGGGCAAATAGTTGGGGGGCTTGACCAGTTTTCTCAGTCGCTGTGTTACATCACAGATCATCACCACAGGGAGACCACATACCTCGCAAGACATTGTATCAGACTCACCAACCACTGCTTCTGTCTCCCTCAGCAGGGAGACCCCTACCACCGCCACACACCACTTTTGGGGATTGGCAGGGTCCAGTCCTTGCACTGGATCTTTCAAGATCCCCTGCACATTCTCTGAGGACTGACACTGTTGCTTCTGCTCCTGTCCCTAGTCCTGATAAGAGAGAGAGCTTCAAATCAATTCTGTAACTTCAAACTAACTGAAAGATCCCTGGCTCTTCTACTTCTATGTGTTACATTCTTCGAAATGTCTACCTCCTGTGTTTGGGAACTGACCTCCTCCACAGAGATATCTCCTGTGTGTTCCTCCTGCAGTATAGTCTACTCTGCTGTGCTCTATCAAAGAAAACCTCATGCTCTCTAATATGCTGAAGAGTAGATACATGGGCTTCAAGTTGGTGGTCCTTCTTCTCCAACAAAGCAACCAATCTGCACATCCTCCAGCAAGAATACAAACATACCACAGCTGTTGGAGGTGACTACAACAGCTCCCTTAGCCTCCATGTATGGTAGGCATCAGTACACACTGAAGCAGAACTCCAGGCCTCTCCCTCAAAACTCCTCTGCTAAATGCCTACACAAAATGGATTGCATTTTGCCCTTGCTGCCTGTTAGCCCAAGCTGACCAACTGTTAGGGGACTCAACCTGTGACTTCAGGTGTGCTTGGGCCTTCCTCCTTTGGTTAGGTGGGAGGCTGACAAAGGGTTGGTCAGGTTGTTTCCCAGCTGAGATATTGGGCTCGTGGGGCACTGATCATGACTGAGATCCCACACTAAAACTCCACCAAGCATACATCTACCTCCTTCACCTTGTCATGAAGCCTACATGTCAGCTGACCCATATACCCCATGGACATCTAGTGGCTGGGGGAGCATGGCAGATGCCTGGGCAGTATCTGGCAGTGTTTCAGATGGCACAAAGAAGATGACATCCCCATACAGCTCAGGAGAAATGTAGAAATGCAGCTGGGCATTGACTAGGTGACCTTCTGCCAGCCACTAAATAGCAGTGGGGGAATGCTCCAGTAGCTGACAGGTAGACAACATATATGTCATACTGAAATGATCTTAAAGGGACCTATACAGGTATAACAGCAGTATAAATTGGTATATGTCATCATCAGGATTCCAGCTGTCTTTTCAAATCAGGCAGCATATTTAGAGGTATTTCTCAGGGTAAAGGCCAGTGATCACTGTACGGAAAGGAAAAGAGACAGAGAAAAGAATATTGATGCATGGAAAGGAGGGGAGGGAAGAGGAGAAAGAAGCTGGGGGGGTCAGGGGCTAGCAGATTTAATGGGTTCATTACCTTTGGTCTTTCCCACGCATGAGGACAGGCATGATGGAACAGTCCAAAGACCTATCTGTTGCAACCTTCTGTCTGCACAGCAGTTAATTAGATGCCTATGGGAAGCCCACTAGCAGAACAACAGCTGATATACAGAGGCAGAGTTCCTCTGAGATTGGAGGGAATATGCATCCATCATTTCATGAGTGATAGCTATTGGCAGCTCAATTCTCCATGATTTCTTCCGATCCCCATTTAAAGCTGTGAAAAATGGAAGCCACTGTTATGTGTGTGGTAGCAAATTCCACACTTCCATTCCCTTAGTCTGTACGCAAGCACATACACATGCAGACTTATTTCCATGATTCCAGGGGTTTTTTGGGGGCATGTGTTTCTTTTTTTAAAGAATTTAGTCCTTTCAAAATTGTCAGGGTTCACACTGATAGCTCCCTCCTGTGCATATAGGCATACTTTTGTTAACAAAGCCTCTCACAATGAACCTCCAAAGGCTTTTCATGTCTGCTCAGCCTCCCTTTCCTTCTTGTCCTCTATCTAACTTGGTATTTTTAAAAGCAGCATTGCATTGGGAGAATGGTGAAGGAGGGCTGCAAAAACATAGAGCTGATATTGGGTTGTAGTGACAAGTCTGCAGTAAACAGTGCAATAAAACTTGAGCTTAGAAAGAGAGGGGATCTTGTCTCGCTGATCCTACTGTAGCTGTGTGCCTGCCAGCCACAGGCAAGGAAAACAGCATCCTCTAAGCATCCTCACAATCTTTTGCTGAACCTATATGAACAGCAAAGCAGATAGAAAAGAGGAGAGCAAGTGCCCCTGCCTCACAAGCTACCCCCAGCATATTAAAAATCCCCAAACATAGACCTGTAAATTTGGCCACAAAAATGGAAATAATAAGAACAGTGCAGGTTGGTGAAAGTTAATCCCTGAATACATTTTGGAAGAAGTCTTTGACTAGTCTCTAGAAAAATCATAATATTTTTGTTCACTAGTGCAAGGCCTACCTGACCTGGTTATTTTATGCAATGTGTTCATAATGCTAGCTTTGTATAAAAATGTGCTCTTTTTGTGATGTAGCAAACTATTCCTATTTTGTCTGTATTCTCAAATTTTCTTGTTAAAGAAGTAATCCCTAGGAACACATCTACTTTGTGAATCCTTTGAAAACTGAAACCACTTTATTTTCTGCTATGCATTTGAAATATTGATATCCCCACTTTCTGTAAAACAAGGACAGCTTCCAACAATTGATATACATAATTTATTTCAAATAGGTGGAGAATATACATAAAACAATCAGAAAAAATTCAACACGTTATGTCTGCTCTGCTAATATTTGCCCATATGCATTTTATGTCTCCAGTTCTAAAATAGGGATGAGCAATTTGTGCTTCTCTAGACATTGCTGGACTGTAAATCCTATCAGCTTTCTTCGGATACCAGTTATGAAACTTCAATCAAACAAAAAGTTCAGAAGATGGTAGGATATGGTAGGAGATATGCAATCATATGGAATATGGAAGCATCATCTCTAAACAAATCAGAAGTTGAGCTAGTTATTCTTTTGTACTTTTTTTGGATTGCAACTCCAAAAAAGTTGATATTTTGAATTCTTGTTTACCTTTTCTTTGGACTATAATTCTCAGAATTCCCCAGAAGCACAGACAGTGATTTCCTGGGGGATTCTGAGAGTTATAGCCCAAACAACTAACTTCAAACTCCAACCCTTAACATTATTATTGATGGCTTCCTGGAGTTCTGTATAAGTCTCAAATAGCTTACAAGCAGTTTTCAACATAAAGCATGAAAAGAAGCAGAATATTGTGTCTGTGAATATGTTTCCGAGTTAAGAGTGGTGTCGATCCAGTTAATGTGTCATCAAGGGTTCCTTCACATTATACAATTACAGCATTATGATTCTACTTTGAATGCCATGCAACACACTATGAAATCCTGGCATTTGCAGTTTAGAGAGGAATATTTACAGTTCTCAGACAGGAAGCTCCCTTGGTGCCTCGCCAAACTATGAATCCAGTATTCCAGAGGATGAAGCCATGGCAGTTCAAATGGAATCATAGCACTATAATTGTGTAGTGTGAATGGGGCCTAAGTCTTCTGAACAAAAGGAAAGAAGAGAAGGTGAGACTGTTGCTTCTTTCTGTTCTAGTTTGCTCTGATGGAGAGGCTTGCTTGTGAAGTCTTCACGGCTCAACTTTGTCCAGCTGAGTTTGCTGAAACAGGGATCCTTCCATGTCAATGTGGACTGAAAGATCTCCAGAGGAGGCAGTAGAAGAAGTTTCACAGGAAGTAAAAAAAAGTGGAACTACAAGGAATAACGAGAAAGGCGTGTTACTTGACAAACTTCCACCAGCTCAGTAACTAGAGATAAAATGAAAGATTTGCTGAATGTTGGAGCATATGAGTAATGGAAGTTCCTTTCCCCCTGTGTTGTGCTTATCAGATTTAAAGAAATTACTTTATGAACAAAAGTCATAAAGGCGCTTCACAGCATCCTCCTCCTCAATATGTTCAATAAATGTGTAAAGGTGAAGTAGCATCATGCCTGCTAGCCAGGCCCCTTGTAAGGGAATTCATGAGAAATCTGCTGTAGGTGGTCTGTAAAATCAAAAAAGAGGTAATTTAATAATGTAAAATAAAGTGCAGGCTCAACAAAATCAGAGCTGTGTAGCACATTAAAGACTTTGAAACCTTCCCCTGTTCCCACAATTCTTTTTTTACTTCTAGGCAAAGACCCTTTTATTTTAAGAGACCTTCAGTTTTTAACTGGTGGCGGCTTTTTTAAAAAAAATGAACTGTGGTGTATTTTTTTAAACTATGTTTTGAATGTGTTTTAACTGTTTCACATTTATAGCTGAGATCCTGCATCAGAGGTTACGAAGTGTAAATTTATGATGGCAGAGCTAGGTTACTGACATAACATACAACCACCTTACTGAATTGTGGTGGTATACAATAGGGTACCACATAAGATATGCCATTGTGCAATGAGGGAATCACATTGGACAGTGGGACATGTTGAACATCAGGTAATATTGTTCAATGGGAAATGTATTGTGAAACATGTTGTACAATGGCACCTATTGTGATCAGGACATGTTGCACATTGAGACATCTTGCGTATTGGGATATGTTGGCCACCAGGACTATTGCACAATAGCCATGCTGCTGGCTCTGATTAGTCAATGGTCTCAATGGTGTAGCTACATCTCTGCTCTCCTTCTGACAATGCAAACATTGCATAATGGTACAATTCAATTTTACATGATCATAACTTGGTTTATCATGATGTACCTTTACAATAAGATACCACCCAATCTTTTTACTGGATTGTTTGTTTTGTTCTTTTTAAAAAAGCCTCTTGTACTGTATGTTTTTAAAGCTGTATTTTAACTTGTATTGAATTGCTTAACTTTTTTTCAACTTTCGTATAATGTTATATAAGATTAAGACTTTGTTTTAAATTGTTGTAAGTTACTGTGGGTCGTCTGCTGAGAGAAAGACAAATAAATAACTAAATATTGTAGGCCACCTTGGGGTTCCATATTGGGAAAGGGCACCCAGAGAGTCGTATGGGCTTTATCGAGCTCCTTCTTCAATCTGAAGGGAGCAGATCAGGGAGAGGAATCATGTGAGCACCCAGAGTTGTCTGACTGTAACTCCCAACATTCTTCACTGTTGGCTGTGCCATCTAGGACTGCAGGAAGCTGCAGCCTGGAGGTCTGACCAATTCCTAACTCTGAACTAGATGGAGGAACACTCTCAGGTCCAATAGTTCTTTATGTGCAGACAGATACAACATTGATTATCATGGTGTCTTAGAGTTCCTGGGTCTCATGGACTGGCCCTGAGTCTCAGGCAAGGAGAAGGAACCTCACGGTGAGAGAAATGCCTTGTGTATTTTCTTCATTTTTTTAAATAGATGGTATTTTGGATTTGAAGGGTATACTTTGACCAGCTAGGATTGGTACGTAATGTATCATTTTCAATGTCATCACCAGGGGCTGCTCCTTGTAAAATCAACCTTGTAACATCAGCAGAGCCTACTTTCTGTGACAACACAAGTGTCAGGTTCTGGCCCTGACATTTAAGGGCCTGAGATAGTCCTGACCTGTCATCCCTATGCTATTGCTATTTTCAAATGCAAGGTAGATCAGAATTTGCTACAAAGAACTAGGATATCTGCAAAAGAACCAGGCATATAACTTCTAAAAGTATGGTTGTGTGTGTATCTTTATTCCCCCCAAGCACAGGCACACGACTTCTAAAAGAGTGGGTGCATTTGGATCTTTAATCCCTTCCAAGCAATCAACTTTAATAACTCATATCTCTTGGGATGTTTACATTATTTTGTAATGAATGTAGAAAAGAAATAATTAGAAAAGAAGGTGCAGGTAGTAGGACTAATGACTAAAAACAACACCCCTTTGGCACCATCTACAGTGGTGGGGAGGAGGAAGTATCAAGAAGCTAATTTAAAAAGTAGGTAAAATTCTTGTAGAAAGGAATAATGAGATGCCCCAAGTAAGAAGGTCACATTCATTAATAAAACCACTGGCAAGTTCTGCCCTGTGTGAAGATATTACTAGCTAAGTTGTGTAAGCTCAGTTTTTAAATGAAAGTTAATGAATTCTGTACTGATCTGATAGTTAATTAATGCTGCTACTGTTCTTCTCTTTGAAATTCCGGAGGATAATATCAGTTAACCAGTTCTTGGACTAAAAGTGGAATCATACAAACCTATGCATTCATGTGTACAAGTGCACTCACTTGCGCATATACTCACATACAATTGTTATTCAGAAGTAACACGTAATCTCTAGCTGCAATCCAACATTCTCTTAGTGTAGGATAAATATCGACACGCAGAGATGTGCTAGCCAACACTATAGAACCCCATGCAGAATAGCAACAATACAGAACATGTATCAAGGACTGGATGCTGTTGTGCAATGCGCAATGAACAATGCTCAGTGTGCAAATGCAATGCATAACCATTATACACTGCACAACGTGCCACTGCAACAACTTTAATGATCAGTGTTGCAGTATGTGAAACTCCACTGCTGCTGCTGTCAGCAAAATATGTCCATTGCACATTGGGGAATAATTTGCCCGGCACGTGTTGCCTTAACTTATGCAAGCATATGTCACTAGCAGGATGCTAGCCTCTAACTGGGTAACATATTACTATTTTTCAGAAATGGAATGGGATTATAGTCCAATTAGTACAGATTAATGTAGACATTTCACATTGTGGCTGGCATCTTGGTGGCATATACAAGTGTAAGTCACTTTATACCTGTATATGTCTTTTTTGAGTCAGTACAGAGGTTGGTATTCCCTTCCTTGCTCTGCAATGTGCAGTGCTCCCCTTGTTCTTACTGTAGCATTGCTACTGCTCCCCCAAGGCCATTCCATGCCTGATGGAAAGCAGTACAAGGACTGGAGAATCATCTGGCTATGTTTCAACAGACTTCAATGGATGATGTAATTATTTTGTGTCTGGCTACAGGGACATATGGGGACACTTCACTGATCCTGCCTCCACATTTCACCAGGCATGGAAGGACTACCAGGGCGGGGGAGGTAAAATGGCTGTACAGTAAGTCTGGGGGTTAGAGATTGGCCAGCTGTAGTGTAGTTCTGCATATGGAACTACTGTGTTACTCTGCCTCATACAGGACTCCAGTCCATACGTGGCAGTTGACATTGCTATGCTGCTAAGAGAGAAGGACTCGCAAGTCCTAAGGATGCACTGATATAGTACATTGTGATCTACAAGTCATTTATTGCTGATACTCAGGAAGAATAATCCTATAAAAATATGGTGAAACTGGGAATGCACTGTACTAGTACATCTATCCCCTATATTCATGGTCAGTACCACCAGCGAAGAGAAGGGTAAAACCACCATCAGAAAATACAACTCAGCATAGAAATGGCAGACATATTTTCAAGGCCACTGCAATGGCTATGCTGAATGGGAGATTCTAGAAGTTCTAGTTCAAAAAAGCAACTGTTCCAAACTCTGCTCATTTCCAAGTGTATTGTGAAGTCAGGTTGTTTTATGCAACGTGCTTCCTCTCTAAAGGCAGAAAATCCAAATATTTTATGGTGCCAAGGACAACCTCCCAATAACTAAGACTTTGACCTTGACCAACTTATATGTCCACCATATGTCAGCCATCAAAACTGTTTCTGTCAAAAACTTTTTTTTTTAAAAAAAATCTAAAATTAGGGCTGTGCTGCCCAATTTTCAGCTTCCTTGAGCTACAAAGAACCACCGCCACACTGTTGTGTCTGCCATATTGGGGAACTGGAATTGATATACGTCACTTCAAATCTCTTCTCAGGCTATTGGGGGTTTTCTTTGGCTGTTTCAGAGATAAGTGAAACAGCAAGAAATAGCCCTGACAAGTCCCTCATCCTCCAAAATATGTTTTTTTTAGGCTGAAAAACAACTTTTGCAGCTGGATTTTTTTTCTTTTTTGGTGGGGGATTGCCAGGCCGTGAGGTGGAGATCCCAAGGGCTGCACTAACTCTCCAAAAGGGCCCCATGAAGTCTACAGGCAACATGATTCCCACAACTGATTTAAAGGAATAATTGAGCATGAGGAGAAAAGCTATTTCCATTCTCAAAGCACACTAAAAATATACCCTTACCTCTGCTGGTTATCTGCAGGTCTAATGCTCTTTCCCTTGTGGGCGTCAAAGCAGAGTCTGAAATGACACATACATTTCATGAACACTGTTAAGGATCTGGCAACAGCTATGCATGCCCTGGTGATTTATTATTGTCACTTTCTCTGTGGGGCTACCTTTGAAAAACGTACAGAAATGAGCTGGCTCAGAATGGGGCTGGCAGGTTGTGGACAGGGACAAACAGCATGGAGTATATCCTTCCCCTTTTGAAACCACTTCATTTCATTATAGGAGCGCTGGGATTGGAGGAAGAGAAATGAAACCCACAGCCAAATTTCCAGGGGTAGATGGGAAACGTACTTGCTCTGATGGAATCATTTTTGCTTGAAATTATTTTTAGTGGTGGGGATAATGGGGATTGAACCTTGTACCATTTTTGTATACAAAAACCTGGAATTTTTTTTGTGTGTGTGTCTACTATTGAGCTATTACTGTGTCCTGAATTTTATATAGTTTAGACATTACAGAGTTCTATGGAAACATTTCACCAATGTGAAACATTTCACCCATGTGTTCACTGAATGGCTTTCAGCAAGTCACTTACTCTCATTCTTAGCTCTCTCATCTATCATGTGCGGAGAATAATACTTAACTAATACCACAAGAAGATTCTAATAATAATTACTTGTTATTGTAAGGGCTGAATGCACACATGCAGCTGTCTAGTATAATGCACTCTGTGTGTGGTTGCGCATGCTCAGGTGTTATCGAGTACAGCAGGCAGGGTGCATAGTGGATCACCAACCTATGCATATACAGTATCTAGCTGAAAGAACTAAACTGGCTGTTAGCTACCAACCCACATTCAAGGTTTTGTTGTTGATAATGACAAGTCTGAAATCACATCAGAACAGAAAGCCTAGCAGACTGCCTTCCTCTATGTTTCCCCTAATTCCTCTTGTTTCTGCATACAAGAAAAAAGAATTTCAAAAGTTTTATCCCTGCTGATTGAGATTATGAGATTTTTGCAGGGGAGAGTTTGGGAGTGTTTTATGAAAAATCCATTTGAACAAAACCCACCCATTCTGACACAAATTCAAAAGATCTTGTGGTAGTTGACCATTTTTTTTCCAATAGGGTGTCTCAAGGTATCAGGACACCCCTTGTAGGCAAGCACAAGAAAATTTGTGAGTTTTTTTTTTATGTTCCTAATATAAACTCAGCCAGCTAATGAGATCTTCGATGGAGAACTTATTGGTTGTTCTATATCCAATAGAATACTGTCAGGCAAAATCATGAAGTGGTGGTACTCACTCTTTGGATCTCCTTTCTCTGGGTGTTTTAAGGCTCCCTTGCTTGTGCCAAATCTTTTGTGCCTTTTACAGCTATAGAGATAGGCAGAAATTCAAAAATACCAATTTTCCCAGGATGGAGAGGCTGTAAGGTTGAAAGCTCCCTGTAGTTATTCTTCTTTTCCTGCCTGTCATGCAGCTATTCACAACCCAAGAGACCTGCCCGGAAAAGGTAGTAACTGTTCTTCTTATGGATCCACAGAGAAATGTCCTTTTCTAGCATGGTGAACTGAATGGATGGCTAATGAGCAAGCTGCCACCAAGTGGAATAAAAACAAGATTCTAGCAAGGAGGCAAAACTCTAAGGATCTGCAGCCAGGCAATCTAGATAGTGCTTGTAATCATTAAGTGAACAATTTTTCAAAGTGATTCGGTGCTATCCTGAATGGCTTTTGGATGAAGCTGAGGAAGCAATTTGGACCCATGGAGACATTTAGGGGCAAATTTAATTAAAACCTGATACACTTTACTGCCATAAGCTCCACCAGGTTCAGCCAGCTTCATTTGAAAAATTCAGTTCATACAATCTAGGATTGCTCTGATGTAGTCAGCAACTTGGCTATGCAGGGTGCAGTAATAAAAGGATGGACTGGAGCAGTTGTAAGGTACTTCATTGTTCCTATAGTACTATCCTCATCTTGAGGCATAAATGCAACTCCTACTATTTCTGAATATCTACAGAAGGAACTACATTTAGGGCACACAGTCTACACACAGGTAGACTTTACCTAGACAAGGACTGGGGCTGGTGGCCACCCCAGTTGCAAGTCCACTAGCACGGAAGGAAAAATAAAAACTCCAAAGATGTTTACGTATACTTAATCCACTGTGTATTACTGCAGAAGGCCGATCTCAACATATTGATCATAAACTAGAAAAATATTCTCTGTTGCTATATGTGCTTGCAAGAATATAAACATCTTGAAGACTATGGTATGCATCCATTCACTAAACTAGAAATGTTTCTTACATAACATATCCTTAAAGAGTTTGCAATGAATATTGTGCAGATAAAAACATGTATGGCTACTAATGCTATAGAAAAAAAAGTCTGTGGTAGACATTTCAGATGATCTTAAAATAATTGTTGTTACTGCCCTGGCTAGTCCGAGCTTTGGCGATATTAAAGATATCCTCTTGATATCATAATTCGGCTTCACTTCTCTATTCCTCTCCACGTGCTTGCAAGGCCACCGGACAAGCACGTAAACAAGCTCGGCCGTTAATAGCTGTAATATTCAAACTACAATACAGGCAGGCCAGAAATAGCTGACTCGCTGCTTTAGGAGACCTCCAGGCAAGTACTCTAGTTAAGTGTGCACACCACTTACAAAAGAGCCTCTGCCCCGCAATGGCAGCTTGATGGGTAAATTATGCAATACCCAAGTACTCTGCATTTACATACTGGCTACTCTACTGAGAACCTCTGCGATAACTCAATCATTCAGATTCTGACCTTTCGGAGGCTTTGTCTCCAACTCCAAATCTATTGTTTTCCCCCAAGTACGGCATAGCCTGCAGTCACAATTCTCCTTATAAAAACCCTTGATTCCGAGACCTTCCTCGGATCGCTCCCGAGTTTCATCCCGCCTTGCTGCCGCTTTGCTTGGCGAGCCTCCCCTCAGCTCCACGTGCTGAGCTACACCACACCCCAGCTTCGCTCTCTATTTTTCTGGGCTTCAGGACAGGTGAAGTATCACCCAAACCAGCAACTCCCCTAAATATCCCTCTATACCACTCCAACCTTTATTTTCTTTAGTTATCTTGTATGAGTGTGTCGCATACACTGTTCTGCTTGTATTTAATAAACATCATTTATTATTTCAACTTCTGTGTTCTCCTTGACGCGACCCGACCCCATAGACATAGGGTTCAAGATCTCGCTACGTTACCCTGCCTCTCATAACGCTAAGCAGTGCTCTGAGCTAATTTTCCCCACCTTTAGTTGAGCACATTTTGGTGTCCCTGCCGGGACCCCCAGTTCACAGGGAAACATTGTTTTCATAGTTTGACCTTAACTAGGGTTTATATAGGAGGTATGCTGTGAAATCTAAAAGCTTTCAGAAAAGGTAATTGAAGGGCAGTGAGGATGAATGTCTCAAATACAGAGTTTTGAAATCTGGCAATAGGATGGCATTTTCAACAGTTGATACTTGATAGAACAACACTTGGGTTTCAAAACAAGTCTTCCAATGTTTAACTTACAAGAAAAAACCCACAAATGTTCCGAAAAAGTCTGTACATACCTGCTTTCTAAATGGAGTGTGGTATACAATGCCTTCAGTATTAACTCTGTCTCTTCCTTTTTTCATGGAAGCTATCAAAATACATAAATACAAGTACTTTTTGTGTCAAACTGGTTCTTTTCACTTGATACAAACATCTCTGTTTTACAATATGAGTGGGTGTGCGTGTGGGCACACAGTGCTTTCAAGTCACCTGTCGACTTATGGTGACCCCATGAATTTCATACAGTTTTCTTAGGCAAGGAATACTCAGAAGTGGTTTTGCCAGTTCCTTCCTCTGAAATATAGGCTACAGCAACTGGTATTCATTGACAGTCTGCCATCCAAGTACTAACCAGAGTAACCCTGCTTAGGTGGAATAGATGGATTTTCAGAAGTTGTTGAACTGCATAGTCTATTGTTATAGATCAGAGATAGAGACCCACGGATTAAGGAAACTCATTTTATTGTAGCCGGCACAATGTCTCAGTGGGATCGTTCCCAAAAGTCTGAGCCCCGCCTCTTAATATTCACAGCAATTTATACATTTTCCAGTACAATCATCACATGCTCAGGGAAAGAAACAGATGCGTACCAATATGTACAAAGGTTCCCACCAGTGTCTACATATGTTGCAAATCTTCTGAAGTGAAGCCAAAAGCTAGCGAGCCAAGCCAAACCGATAACATTCCATTATACAAGGTTCCATTGTATTCCCACAGTTCTTTACAAACTCAGAGAGAAATAACTGTTTTCCCCCACACCTAGAGGTCATCTAGACTGACCCCACCACACCATGACTATTGCACATGCTGGCTAGGACTGATGGAAGTTGCAGTTCAGCACCATCTGGAGGGCCACACATTCTTCAGTGGTGCTTCACACAATTTTACCTCAGTTTACTTGAAGAAATGCCCCTTTCAGTATATTATTACTGAAAGAGGCATTATATTATTTTGAAGATTTTTTTTTATAAAAAGCCCTCCTAGCTGAGGTTCAGGTCTATGCAATTTGTTGGCAGGGACTGAAAGATTTAAAAAAATGCAAATTTTGCACATAATATGTTATCAAATACAATTTTTCTGTTGAAGAGGCAGCATTTTTGCACAAAAATATATTATTTTTTGAGCAGAAAATGTTTTCTGTGCAAAAAACCCACGTGCAAATTTTGCACAGAATAAGTCCTGATCTGCAAATAGTCTTGGTAAACTGATCAGTTTTGAAAGAATTTCTCTCTACAGTAAGAAAACGGCTAAAATCAATCATTGTTTCTTTACAGCATGAAATTAAGGAAGAATTACATTCCTTTTTTTTTTTGGTGGTAATATCACAGCTGTTGAATTCTCTATCATGGATAGGTCATCTGATAGATCATCCCTCTCCACCTTTAGAAGGCACACAAAAATGCAAGAAGTTTTCCATTTTGCCAGATAAAAAGGACATAGCATCTCCATGGGGGCTGTCATCTTTCCCTCTCTACCCAAGAAAACATCAGGATCTCTACTATGTATTGATATAATGTCATTCCAAAAGGCTATCATTTTTTGGTGGTGGTGAGTAGACCGATGAAGTAATCCTGTCATAATTTGTAATAGTGGAATAGCAAATGTTTTTATAAACAGGAAAAAAAAAATCAAGGCAAAGAGTAACCATTCTGACCAACCTTCATGGTAAGCCCCATCCTTTGAAAGTTGCTAAGAATTAGGGTCGCTCCTAAAATTGACTTGTAATGTTTAGAGGTCAGTTTCATTCAACCCAACTAAGACTGATTCAGATCAGAGAGGGTGGAATATCTTTGGATCAGCATTAAAATAGGCAGGCAAGCAAGCAAGCAAACATGGATGGATGGATGGATGGATGGATGGAAGGAAAAGTATGTCCATCCAGTAAGAAAGTCATTTCCTGAGAAAATATGGGGGAGTTTGTAAACTATCTGCAAGTATAATTTAGGAAATTAAGCTGATGTGACTTACCATGTGGGTAATCAACAGTGGTGGTTTTGTCTGAAGAAGGGGAAGAGAAAAAAGAAAAAGAAAATACCCTGTGGTTGATAGTATTTTCTTCAGTCTTTTCCTAGCTTAACAGTTGGGCTCTGTGTTCATTATGGCTAAGGGCATTTCTGCACTACATTGTTATAGTGCTATTATACCTCTTTCCTCATCCTGTGGAATCCTGGGATTTGCAGTTTGGGGAGGGGCAGTGACACTTCTCATCCAGAGAGCTATTTGGCCTCAGTGAACTGCAAATCCCAGAGTGCAGAAATGGCCTAAGTCTACATCACTTGCTTTGACCTTGGTGTTGTGGCTATAACTACAGTAGTACTGAATGGCATTTTTGGAGTAATCTTTGCTGTGAAAATTGCCATTTCAGTGGTGATAGCATGGCAACTCTCATGAAAGTACAAACCTCCTCTCGTTAAGCATCACACTTTGTAGTGAACAGAGCAGAGCACAAACTCTCCCCTGTCTCAGAAAACACTCAGGTGATGAATGGAGAGGGATACTGTGACGAACCTGATGGGAGGGGGTCTTGACAACAGAGCCTCCTTGGCGACTGAGAGGGTTTAAGTTGATTGACTGGTGAAATGGAACCTTAGATAGCCCAGGGGAGGGGCTGGTGGAAAGAGGGAAATAATGGATTTTAACTGTCTGGTGCGTGTTTGAAGAGAGTGTGTGTGATTTGTGATTTGTGGGGGTGTTTGGGAGAGGTTGGAGATTTGAAGAGCTCCGTGGGAGAGAGAACTGAGAAACTGGGTGTACGAAAGATAGTGAATGAATCGAGAGAAAGAGAGAGAGAGAGAGAAAAGAAGGGTGTGCTGTTTGTAAACACTGAGATACAAAACAAATTTAAGCAACAGTGTTTCAATAAATGTTTGAAGTTCTGTGTTTCTGATAACAGTCTCCCAGAGTCTCATTCTGAATTCTGGAATATACACTCTACCAATAATATCATCTTGACCTTTGGAAGAAATCATTCGCTACATGAAATAATCAAAAATTCAAAGCAGGTTAATGCAACCCTGCTTGAGGAGATCATTAAAAAAAGTTAGATGTATAATTGGACAACTATATAGAGGAATGTTAGGTAACCAGACTAGAGTCCTAGATTGTTTAAAGGTAAATTGGGAAAGGGATTTAAAAATAGAAAAGGAGGATATTCAAGTATGGATACAAGAAATAAAGAAAAATAAGAATACTAGGATAAAAGAACAACAAATGAAATTGATTGGCTGATGGTATAGAACACCTTCCCAATTAGCATTTTTTAGAGAAAATATATCCTCAAAGTGTTGGCACGGTTGTGGGGCTAAAGGCATATATATACATATGTGGTGGGAATGTCCCTTTGTTCAAAAATTTTGGGACAAGGTTAAAATTGAGATTTATAGAGTAATAGGTAAGGATATACAACTGAATAGGGAGAATTGTATAACATTACATTTAAAGGACAAGGAGCTGAAAAATAATGAGGAAAAAGCAGTTATAAATATATTAAAAGCAGCACAAGCTGTATTAGCATTAGGATGGAAAGGTAAAGCAATTTGGAATATAAACAAAGTTGATAAATACCTGGCTGAAAATTTATTGTTCAATATTTTGAGGGAAAGAAGATTAAAGTTTATGGGAATACTGAAGGAAGGAGGGTGGAAATCAGGTTGGGAATTATTGCTTATAATGATTAAAGAGGATATAGAGTACGGTGAAACTAATAATGTAATAAAATCCATATCCCACATTCTGAATGAAGATTTTTCTATACGAGAAGAATTAATTAAACCTCTGCAAAGCCATGGGGGGGACAGGTGGGGGGATTATGCTATTTTTGGAAAGTAATGTCTGTGATTTGAATGTTAATCTGTTTTTGTAATTTAATCTGTAATAAAAATATATATTAAAAAAAATCATCTTGACCTTAGTGCCAACAGTACCACAGTCTTGGAAAATATAAATCACTGCTGATCCTTACATCTGGAAGAAGGGCAGATTTAGGGAAGGCAGTAAAGGGGGAGAGTCCTGAAAGGAAGAAGCCAAGGGGGGACAAGAGTGAGGAAGGGACTGTGTTCTCAGAAAGGGAGAACTGAGGCAAACCTATTTGTCCTGGCCCTGGCTTGATTCAGAGATCTCCCTGGCTGTTCAGTTCTGATCACAAAGAGGTGTCAGGCTGGGTAGGCCTTGAGTGCGAGGCTTGGGTGCGCCTTTCGCACTCGGCACTGATGGGCGGTGGTTTCCTGTCCGCTTGTTACAGACACAGATAGGATATACCACTGCCATTTTAAAGTAGGCAATTTGCATGCCTTCTTCTGTCTTCATGTGATCACACAGAGCTTCATTCCAGTCCTCTTAGTACTAGTTCCCATCCCCGTTGATGCTTGGTTTCTTCATGAAGAAAGTGAGGAGAAACTGGAAATCACTGTAACTGCCCTCTTACTTAAAGGTGCTTAGCTGTTTTTGCTGCTGCAAATTGAAGCTTGAGCACTTGGGTGATGAGTCAATACTGAAAGAGGGTTGGAAAGATAATTTTACAGGTGGCATGGAGAATGGGTACAATGAGAGGAACCTGGAGGCTTCTGGCTACAATAGAAAGGGGGTTGCAAAATCTCCCAGGGTTGCGGGAGATGTCCTGCACACTCCTGGAATACACTGGGAGCTTCACTATCAATACCCACCCCCACCGCCATTGCCACCAGAATTTGACAGCTGTTGACAAATTCCGGCTCTGGTGGCTCTCCGTGGTGCTGTGGTGGAGGTATATGGCAGCATTTTTCTGAACTACACAGAAAAAGCACAGAAGGTGCATGGAACCTGTAAAGGAAGGTTAAATCAGGTTTTGCTGGGGAGAGGGGGGTAGCTATGCTTTCAGAGGGCAGTAGAAATGCAGCAGTGGTTGTGCTTTCAGGATGGGGGAGAATAGATGATGTGGTTTTGGTCATGGCAATGCCACCACCACTGTCAGCAGCTCAGTTTGTGCAGTAGCAGCAGCAAGGCAATGGAAAAGGAACATCTAGTGACCCCTAGTGAGCATGACGTTGCAGGGGGAGATGAATCAATCTAGACACTATCTGGAAGGTTTCAGGGCAAGAGTTACTCTTCCCTTGACAACCTTTCTATAATTTAGCAATGGGCAGCACCATTTTTATGTTTCCCTCAGGGTCCCCATTGCAGCTGTTCTGCTGAAATTTAGTGGTGCAACTGTACAACATCACTGGCTTCAGCATTGCTGCTTTAAATCAAAGCATGTGTCAGGGTTTGTGATCTTGGGGGAACCCAGAAATCTCATGATAGGCTCTCCTCTCATGATTCTTGAGGCGGGCTTATATGTTCCTGGCCAGTCTTGTGCTGTTCTTTTTTTAATAGGAGGTGCCCACTAGTAGTCCAGATTTGCTTACAAATGCAGATATTTTGTGAGATTCAAATACCACGCGGTTATTCAACTGAGGCTGTTTCCACACTACACTGTTATAGTGCTATTATTCCATTTTCAACATCCTATGGAATCCTGGGATTTGCAGTTTAGAGAGGGGCATTTAGAATTCTCAGACAGAGAGCTCTTTGGCCTCAGGAAACTACAAACCCCAGAATTCCACAGGATGTTGAATGAGGAATAATAGCACTATCACAGTGTAGTGAGGAAATGGCCTGAGTCTCCCTGCTCAATTATTCTTCATGAAGCAGTTCCCTAACTGTCAGGAAACATGCTTTTCAACTGGGAAACAAGTAATTGGCAATATTCTTTCCATTCCTATGCCCCACATGCTTTGCTTTAAAGTGAATCTGATTTTTCTTTCCTTCCCACTACGCCAAGCAACTGTGGTGGAATGGTGATGGGAAGTGGCATGATAGGGGCATTGCAATGAAGCCTCTAGATCCCTGGAAGTTGTCCACATGTATTTTACTTTCTTTGGAAGCTTGGCTCACAGCCTGAAAGTTCCTGATGTAAACAGAAGATTTGCTTCTGTGTTATACTCTAGTCTCTCCAAATCCTGAATTTGAGAGTTGTTTCCTGTTTGTTTTACCTAGAACATCAGCAGGCCAGAAAAATCTCCACTATTAAAAATAAGAAGCATTTGCTATGTTTCTCTATAGGATCACACATCTCCGGGTTTGTCAAACACCAACAGGTTGAGATCTTGCACTGATCTTGCATCTCTTTGGATTCTACACTCCATTCCTCCTGGACCTCTGGAGGAAGTGTTATAGTGCATCCTACTATTGGGAGAGGGCTGGATGCAACATGACATAACAGTCTGCTTTCAAACACCTCAGAAATCCCTCTCTTGGGGAAGCGGCATGGCTTAAAAGGTAGGATTTGGGAGGGGGGCACTTTTGGTCATTGTGATGGTTCAACAACCATAGAACTGAACTAGTATAACTACAATCTCATAAACTGGGCTTATGACATTGTAATTACTGAATAGGATGCTAACCATTAAATGACAGAAAAACTATGAAGTGTTCCACAGGCTTCAGTAAGGTTTACTTCAGGCCTGCTTTTATTCTACAGTTCCCTTCTTTCAGTCTAACGAGATACTAGTAAAGTGTAATTTACCATACACGTTTTCCTCCTCTGGTCCTTTTCTGATAATAGAGTCTCCGAGCTGGCATATTTTTTCCTTAAGTAAGAAACAAACACAGAAACAACAACAAAAATCAATGGCTGCAGTTGATTGTTAAAAATAATGAATCAGCCGCTGGAGGAGAGGAGCTTTTTAATATTCTGCACACTTAAGCTTCTTAGCACAGGAAATCATTTTTAAAAGACAAGGCAGGACAAAAAGCACCCCTCTTTATTTGCTCTCCCTGGGAGAATCCTTGTAGTTCAGTATTTGATACCAAAGGATTTGTGAAATGTTTTCTCCAAGAGCAAATGAAACATCACCACCTCTGCCACCCACTCTCCAAGGCCAGAGGCAATTATTATCCTCCATACAGAGAACTGCCTTGATTCTCACTGTTTTAATCAGAAGAACATATTTTATAACCATAATGGGTTATAGGAAGAACCTGTTCTGCCAACTTTATTTGTATTCCCCCATCGCTGTTATATAATCGCCTTACAGACTTGGGCTGGAGTCTTGTTGATGCTGATCCCACCTGTAACTGTTCGTTATCTGAATAGTTGCACTTTTTCGTGAGGTTGTGTGTGTGTGTGTGTGTGTGTGTGTGTGTGTGTGTAGGAGGGAGAGCCATCTGCTAGCTCTCAGCTACCTGTTTCTCCAATGCATGGTTTGAGGGGCAGGACCTTGGAGCAAGGGTACTCTGGAAGTGGTGACTTGGCCAATTACCTGTGCTATGGATAGTATTGCTAGGTGTTCCTTATTATAAGGGATGTCCCCTATTTGAGAACTGGAAAGATTTTTCTTTTATATAGATTGAAGAAGATGCCCCTCACCCAAATCCTGTATTGAAACACGTAATTCATTTTTAATGTCCTTTATTGCTATTTTGCAAACCTGACAATACTCGTCATAGGACAGGCAGTTGTCCAAGCCACTGCTACCAGAGGATGATCTTTGCTTCCAGGCTATAAACTGTGAACTGAATACAGACGTTACCACCATGGCCAAAAAAATCACAAACACACGTGTAAGGGAACTTATGTATATATAAAATAACAACAGAATGCCAGCCAGAATTTCAAATTACTACACAAAACAATGGGACAAAAATGCAGATGGGATTAGAGAGACTCAGTAAAATCCATACTGAGAGATCTTCACATGCCTTGTTTGGAGAAAGGCCTTAAATTACAGTCTGGAACTCTAGTTTAAGAAACCAGGATGTCTTTGCCAAAGTGGGACACACAAGACAAGAGCAAAGAAGCAGTGCATGGGCACATAGCTTATTCCTGATCCAATAACCTATGAAGAGTATGATGTCAGAACCATACAAATCTGAGGTCAATAAAAATATTTTCCTATGTTACCAACACATATATATTTGACTTAAGTTTTATGGAAAATATGCAATTCAAGAAAAACTTGAAACCTATGCAGGCTTTGAACATTTCTTCTTGAAAATAATGGTTGGTGCATAAGCACCCACAAAATCTACGCAAATTCTACCTTCTGGGTGGCCGCTGCTTCTCTTTCATGATTCTGCCATTGTTTGAATTTCTCCACAGCTTCATCCATAGAAATTATCCCCCTTTTCACCTGCTCCTGCAATAATATCAGTTCTTCTTGCCCTGATGGGACACTGGGCTTGATAGTAGTATATGTGTTTCTGTCATTTCCAATTTTGTCTGAAGTAGCAAAGGTAGAAAGTTAGGGCAAGGTGAATTCACACCTAGACCTGTATTCATTGTCATAGAAATCTCAGCCAGAAAATGGATAGTCCCTCAGTAACTACTGGTTATTCTGCCTCCTAGTGCAGCTTTATTAATCCTAGAATGTGAGGATTAATCTTGACCACAAATCTGGAGGACATCAATCTGGGAAAAGCTGGGTTCCTCTTAAAGTGCAGAGTATGGAACTGTAGCCTGTAAGCAAATCCAAACTGTAAATGTCTTAGTGGGAAAGAGTTTGCTTCATCTTACTTCCCAAAGATACTATCTTATATAACCTTTAGTAAGAAATCTCATTCTTCTTTAGCTAGTTGTAAACTGGGCCAGCCCTATCATTAGGTAAAGTGAGCCAGCTACATCATGCAACAAATTTGTAGCATAATGAAATGGCAGTAAATTATCTGTTTTATGTGTTATGATTGTATTTGTTGTTGTTGTTGTTTCTGACTTATGGTGGCCCTATGGTGATCCTATCATAGGGTGTTCATGGTAACATTTCTTCAGAGAGATTTTGCCTTTGCCTTTCTCTGAGCCTGAGAGAATGTGACTTGCCCAAGGTCACCCAGAGGGCCTCTATAGTTGAGTGGGGGATTCAAATCCTAGTTTCCAGAGTCATAGATCAATGTTCAAACCACTACATCATGCTTCCAGGGATAAGCAGTGGCACATGTGGGATTTTCCCTCTCATGGATCAAAATAACACGTCTGACTTTGAATTCTTGGTTGCTGGTAGACAACTTCTGGTGCTACATCTCAGGCAGCAGAATAATTTGGGATGGCTTTTGTTATTAGCAGTAGTCATACGTGCTATCAGAGTTCTGCCTCTTGATCAGCAGGTGGGGCACCACACCTTTTCCTGGGACTTAGCTTCTCTTTAGCCTGCTTGGTCTTGCAGAGTTGAATCTAGATTTCAGCTAAGGTATCAAGAAGCTTTAACTTCCCAGAATGGATTTTTTTTGGTTGTTGTTGTGATTGATATAATGAGATGAATGCTGCCCACACAGAACAGTGAAACGCCAATATTTAGTTTCAGTGGGGGAGGTGGATATCCTGGTGTACAGAGCATGCAGATTCATGGCCATTTGCCTGATTAATTCACTCTCCATTAAATTTAGTTGTCATTGGTATTTTCAATGTGAGATAGCATTGTACCATTAACTAATTATGAAACTCAAGAGAGGAAGTACTGACACATTACATTAAGACCAAGCACTTTGGTTCACAAAACAAGGACAGGAAACACAGTGTTATCAAGATAGTGCCTCACAGCAACCAAACACTGTGTATATCACACTTTCGTAAAGATAAGTATTGTGTAGTGCTGGATTCTCTCTCATTGTGTTTAGCATATACAAGCACAATTGCCAAGTAATACACGACATGGTAGATAAGGTGCTGCCCAATCCCACGTGTGAATTATGCATGGTGAGATAAGAAGTCAAGCAAGCTGTTCAGGAATGTGAACCTAGTTACTATCATCATTTGCAGCTGGTGGCTTCCTTCTCCATGAAATGGTAAATCCACTATGAGTTTTATTCTGAGCTATCCAAGGTGCTGAACTTTACCTCCTAAAAAGGTTCAACACCTAGGACTGCTCCTGATCCAAATGAAACCCAGATTGGATTCATCACCCCAACTGGATTTATCATGGGAGTCACCTGCCATCATTGACAGTAAAATTCCTAAATGATTCAGCTAGTTCAAACAGCTGCCAGCTAGATTGATAACTGGGCCCAGCCATAGGAAGCCCATGACTGCCTTGTTATAACAGTTCTACTGGCCATCAGTCTGTTTCTGAGCACAGTTCAAAGGGATGCCTATGATCTATAAAGAAAGCCCTACATAGTCTGGGCCCAGGTTATCTAAAGGATTATGTTCTCTCATATAAACCTGTCCAGCCTTGGAGATCTGTGGAGGAGGTTCTTGTCTTAATCCTACCACCTTCATAGGCATGTTTGGTGGGAATGCAAGAGGGAGGTCTTTTTAGTGGCTCAGTGGACTCTGGACCTCCCTTCCTAGAGAGGCTAGGTTAGCTTGCTCCCTGTTTTACTCTTATCAGCAGGTGAAGACTCTTATATTACAGTCAGATTTTGGGAACTGTTTTACAAACAAGGGCTTTTCTTAGCTGTACTACTTTCATCTTTTAAATAGATGTTTTAACTGGTTTATCTATTGGCAGTTTAGTGCTCTTTTAAGAATATTTTTTTAAATCTTTTTTCACCACATGTGTTTTTCTTCCAAACATTACCTTTTGTCTCATAAGCTACCTTGAGGCCCAGCTTTTAGAAAAAGGAGGGATACAATTAAAATAATACAATACAATGCAGTATCTAAATAATGTCCTAAATTGTTCAGGTCCAAGAGATTTACAAAATGAATAAAAGCAAAGGTACTTTATTGGTGCAACATGTAACAATTTTAGTTACTTTCAAAAGTTACTTTTAACAGGCATTTTAAAGGCCTTTTGATGTTTTATTCCATTCTCTTATCAAGCTTAGTTGTTCTCTCTAAAAATAAAAAAGGAACAAAATAATAGAAAAACAACAAGCAGTTTAACAAGGAACATATCAAGTTACTTTCCCAAAATTATAAAAGGTAATGGCAATAGATTGTTCAAATGCTGTAACAAAGATAAATTACTTTTAAAAAGTAATGTTCCGGGATCATGTTATTGTTGTGCCATACCAATATCCCTTGAGTCTCATTTTAATATGTCTCTTGTACAATTATTCAGTTGTTAGGCAATTGTTATTTTCTTAGAATAGCAGAGACTACTCTAACGAGTACATGGGACTGTAACTTGCCTTTTAAATTTCTACTTTATCCTATCCAGTTGTGCTCCAGAACGTGTTTTCATTTTAAAAGAAGGTGGGGAGGACACACCTACTTCTAAGACCCATTTGAAGTTGAATGAATGGCATGGATAAGTCAATGCTCCCTCAGTATATCAATTGGTTTAAAACTTTTGGGGCTTCTGGGAGGGGTGGGTTGCTTTGCTTTTACAGATAATGCTTATTTTAAGTTGTGGTGACATTCCAGAAATACACCTCCAGCAGTCTAGAAGAATCTCTGATTAGAGAATCTCTAATTACAATACTGATTGGTTCCACCACAGTAAACTTTTCTAATAAAGAAGAACCCAAATATTCAAGGAGGAGTCTGGCAATAGTAGATTCTAAATGTGTTTTATTTCTTCTCCTTTGGCTGTTTTGGGGTCCTTTCAGATTAGACAATTATAGCACTTTAACTGCCCTGGTTCCATCCTGTGGAATCCTGGGATTTGCAGTTTTGGGGGAATTCTCAGTCAAAGATCTCTAGTGCCTCACCAAACTACAAAGACTAGGATTCCACAGGATGTTTTGCCATGGCATTAAAGTAGAATCCCAGTACTCTGTCTCATGTTAAAGGGCTCATGGATTGTGAAGGGCATTGGTGGGGTTATTTCTGGAGTTCTTCCATGAAGCCATGAGTCTCTTAGGGGTATCAGCAAATTTTCCCACCTTGGATCCTATCTGGGAGAAAGGCACGATATAAATTCAACCAACCAACCAACCAACCAACCAACCAACCAACCAACCAACCAACCAGTTTTTGATGTTTATATCTGACTATTCCTCCAATGAGCTCAAGACAACAGACATAGCTTTCAGTCTTCTCACTCTATCATTACAGTGTAATGATATCTCACAGAGTAACCTCTGTGAGGTATATAGGTCAGGCTGAGATTGAGAGAGACTAAACCCAGTGAGTGTCATGGGGACTGTGGGGGACTGTTCTTGTGGTTGTGGGCTCTCAGGTCATTTCTGACTTAGGGTCACCCCTAAGGCAAAACTATCACAGGGTTTTCTTGGCAAGATTTGTTCTGAGGAGGTTTGCCTTTCCCTTCCTCTGAAGCTGAGAAAATCTGACTTGCTCAAGGTCCGTCAGTGGGCAAGTAGGGATTTGAACCCTGATCTCTATAGCTGTAGCCCAATGCTCATACCTCAATACCATACTGAGATTTAGAACCTAGAATTTCCTAGTCTCAGCCCAATACTGTGGCCACTGCACCAATATTTCTATTGGCATTCAGTATAGGTAATACTGAACCAGGTAGCCCAGTAGGAAATACCTCAAGGAAATGGTGCTTCCTATTTCAAGAGACTAAAGAGAACACGAAACCATGTGTTTGGGTTTTGTTCACTTACATTTGTGTTGTACCGCTTTATGCTGCTGTATCTGGAGTCTGGCCTAATAGCAACTGGTAGGGTAATTGGGATTCTGAACTGATGTTTTGATTCAGAATGCTAATGGTTCACAGAATACTAGATGAAATTTCCACATATGATGTTTAAAGCTTCTATAACTTCAGTTGTATTGTAACTAGGATGTCAAGTTAGGGAGGACAGATATTGTTGGCACAGAACTCTCACTGGTCCTAGCCAGCATAGACAATGATGAGGAATTATGGAAGTTTCAGTCCCAAAATATCTGGAGGGCCAAAATTTGCTCATCCTAATGCAAAGGTAAAGTAGGCCAAGAGACAGAGACTGAGGCCATTTCCATACCGGGCTTCTGAAATGGTGCAGAGCGACCTCTCACAGAAGTCTTCTACACCATAGAGAGGACTGGCGTGGACTACTTTTTGTAGTTCCACACCAGAATCCACTCAGGAGTGGCTGGAACTAGCCACGCTGCGTGTTTTTTAAAAACCTCTTTTTCGAGGTTTTTAAAAAGCACGGAGCGTGTAGCCCTGCGCCGCTCCGTCGCCCGGCTCCGAAGTGGATTTGCAGGCGCGTGCAAGTGCGTGCCTGCAGATCTGCCGGGGGCGGGCTTCTGGCTGGCGAGCTTCTCCGGTTGGTGGAGAGCCTCCACCAATTGGAAGCCGCCATTTGGGACGCCGGAGGACTGCGGAGCAGCGAGCTCGCGCTACTCCACGTGGCGACGGACTTACCCGGTTTCAGGTAAGCTCCATTTTTGGGCGTTTTCGCCCGTTTCCCCCCCACACATGTGAAAAGAGCCTGAGAGAGAGGCCATTTCTGCACTAGCTTGTTATAGTGCTATTATTCTACTTTCAACATCCTATGGAATCCTGGGGCTTGCAGTTTAGGGAAGGGCTTTCCCTAAACTGCAAACCCCAGGATTCCATAGGAAGTTGAAAGTGGAATAATAGCACTATAACAAGCTAGTGCAGAGAGAGAGATTGCTTATTTGCTTTACAAATACTTCTCCTTCATTTTCTTCTACATAGAAATAGATCAGACATTAAGGTTGCAATCGTATGACCCTTATCTGATAGCGACCAGCAATTAGAAAGTGAACAATAACATGAGAAAAGAATCCATGTCACTTGAAGACTGTTGGGGAGGGGGGAAGCACCCTCTGTTAAACCCACTATAACCTTTCTGCATTATAAACAATTTCAAAAAGCGCATTAAATTTATCAGCTTTATCATTCTAATGGTCATTTCACAACCACCACATGATGGTAAAATGGTTATTAATAACTCTGCCTAATTTTCTGTAGACGAAAAATCCTATCGTATCTCTCTGTCTTGCTTATAGTTCTGACATCTTATCAGTGGATTTTCTGTGGTCCTTCAACCCCGTTTATCCTGATTTGATCCCCATTGGAGGATCTTGTTCTGTTGCAAAGCAGCTTTAATTAATGGTTCCTTTTTCATTTTTTATTGCACCCAGTGGCTACAAGATAACACAGTATAATGGAGCATCTGGCCAACATACGAAAAAATACTTTCATTTCAGCAGGTGATTGATGTTTGGACATTATTTGGACTTGTACAGCAATAACCTCGGACGTTGGTGCTCCAGCAGTGTTAATCCAGACATTTAATCATCTCTTAGGAAAATATTATAATACTGCTTGAAGGTTAGAATAAATGCACTGCTTACAAAAACAAAACAAATAGTGAGCTAGAAATTCTTTGTCACCAATTAAATAGGTATGAACACAATGATTTCATAAAAGGTGCCCAAATTATGCATGAACAGCCACCGCAGTGCATGTTTGTTCAATAGTAAGTTTAAACATGCTGGAGAGGGCAGAAGTCTTGATCATAAATTGTTGCAACTGCTCTAGTAAAGAAAATAATGTTACCAAACATTAGCTACGTTCACTTAGAAGTTTCCGATTTGCTGATTTAGGATTTGGGAGCTGAATTCTGTGGTAAGTAAAATTAAATGGCAAAGTTGAATACTATATCACAACAGATTTAAAGCAGTAATCCAAAATGCATAGTT
This sequence comes from Cyclura pinguis, assembly GCA_030412105.1. NCBI lineage: Eukaryota > Metazoa > Chordata > Lepidosauria > Squamata > Iguanidae > Cyclura > Cyclura pinguis. The sequence goes on from CM059603.1 coordinate 191,314,832, forward strand.
GAATATAAATATTTAATCCCCACAAATAGAAATGCTATATAGCAGAACAGGAAGAAGAGCTCTTGGCAAGTTTTCTTCCCAGGATATGAGCCTTCCATGTGCAGGAAGGATTTGTGTGTGTGTGTCAGTGTTAGGGATCTACTTCTCAGTAATTTCATTCTCAAAGGAAGCAACAAGTGATTTTAGCTTCCTGCTGTGAAAAAAGTTTCAAAAACTATGCATGCTGTACTAAAATTCTCACTTTTGTGCTTAGAAAATGGAGTGTGATGTGCAGATGTAGAAACCCCAGTGGGGTCCTGCAGCAACCCCTAGTTGTACTGCCACTTGCTGGTGGGAGAGGCATGGATAGGTTGTCCTTCAACAGCCCACTTGCCAGCATGACAAAAATCTGCCTCTTGGTATGGCTGCCTGGATTTTAAGGTGGATGTAGTGGGGCTGGATCAGGAAGCAGAGCATAGCTGTGACATGTCGCTACCTGTCTGATCCCAGCCAATATTTCTATGCAACAATATTAATTTTTGTACAGAAAATGCTATTTCTTACATAGCAAATGTGAAATTTCCTGAACTGTGAAGATTCTTGTCAACCCATGAGTCTTCTCACTAGGGCCTCCTGGCACCCAAGAAGCTCTTTTTCAACAATTTTTGAATATTTTTGAATATTCTTTCCATCCCTAGTGTCTGTAGGCAGTGGTAGGTAGACCTCAAAGCATGCATTCCTGCATTGGCTGGTGGTGCTTCAATGTCATTAGAACAGTGTGCCTACCTACAGTTTTAGCCCGAACTCTGAAGGAGCCAATCAAAGTGCTGAGCCCTATCCCTAAAGGAAATTCAGAACTCTTGACAATTCCTTTAAAATTTGGATTAAAACCTGGAATGGATTCCAATGAACATGGCAGCCACCAGCTGGTAATGAGATCCTACACATGCAATTTCAAACATAGTACCACTTGATCATACTGATGATACTGTTTAGCTCTTCAAGTAACAGGAATGACATGGTCAAAGACAGCCCCATGCAGACACGGCTTTTGCCCTGTGTGACATATACCTGTTACCTTTGCACTATGTTTTCCACTGCTGGCAATGTAAACTGACAGAGGATCATAACAAATGAGAGATGACAGTAGATGTCAGATATGAATTTGTCCCTTAAAACAGTGATATGGAGATTTTTTTTCTTAATGTTCCTGGTATTGATACCATATTTGTGTCCACTGGCTTTCTCTGCTTCCTGAAAACTCATTGTGGATCAGTAGATATAGGTTCAAGGACCTGCACTTGTCCACACAGCACCAGTTGGAGTAGCACTGCCTTAGGCCATTTCCACACTACTGGCCAGCCCCTTCCTAAACTGCAAACCCCAGGACTCCATAGGATGTTGAAAGTGGAATCATAGTGCTATAACAGTCTAGTGTGGAAATGGCCTTAGAATACTCTTTTCCCCAAGCTTATGCCTTTCGGAGGTGTCAGACCACAACCCTTAATGGTCACACTGGCCAGGGATAACGGGACTTTAAGTCCAACATACCAGGTCGGTGGAAGGCTGATGTAGGTGCACTTCCAATAAACTGTATTGAAGATACAGTAGGTAATTGTATTGCGGATAGTATTATGATTTATACATAAGAGATAATTGCAAACATGAGTCACAGAACTGTCATTAAACAGTCTTTCTGTTCTTTTAAAAAGATGCAGTACGAACAACACAATTATCAAGCCCCATACCTGGTTTTCCAGCAGCATAGAGTGGCTTCTCATTATCAGCATGAGTTCTGTTCACCTTTTGCTGAAAAACTGCAGTGAAAAGCAAATTAGGAAACCAGTCATAGCAACAGTATAACAAGAAAGGTGGTTAACTTTCAAAACTTCACAAAAGCATCTGAAGCCCTTGAAATGAGAATGCAAGAAGAGAGATTTCATAGCGTGGACTGGTGTTATTTTGCAATGCATAACTTTCCAGAACTATCATTTGCATCATTCTGACCTCTGTATCAAGTTCTTTCATTTTCAAAAGCTTTGGTTGGCTTGTAAGCTCAGCCAACAGTATGGAAGGCAAACTGAGGAAGCTGGGTGAGCTAAATACTTTCCTATGGGAATCAAAACCCTTGATATAGAAATGCTAGTTTGTCTGTTTTTTTCTGAAGAACTGGGTGACAGAGAGTCAGAATGGGAAATGCTATATACTAGCTACTGAAAGCTCTGTTTTAACATGTACCACAAAGACTTTCATCAACCCTGACATGCTTGGGGCCCTTCCATACAATCCAATTATAGCACTACGGTTATTCTTTAACTGCCCTGACAACAACCTGTGGAATCCTGGGATTTGTAGTTTGGTAAGACAGTAGAGCTTACTGGTTGAGAATTCTAAATGCTCCTCCCTAGACAGCAAATGTGTGAGACCAAGCATGGAATATTGGTTTGAGTGTTGGACTAGGTATCTGGAAGACCAGGGCTCAAATACCTGCTCAGCCATGGAAACCTGCTGGGTGGCCTTAGGCAAGCCAACTTTCTCATACGTATAAGAAAGCAATGGCAAATCTTTGAAGAGCTCTTGCTGAGAAAACCCCACGTGAGTGTTCCCATAAGTTGTAGTTGACTTGAAGGCACACACCATCAACAAATTGCAAATCCTAGAATTTCATTGGATAGAACCGTGGCAATTACAATGGGATCATAGTGCTATAATTACATAATGCAAAAGTGCCCCAAGATTACCAAAAGCCTCCAAGTGATGCTACAAAAGAACTTGAAACCCCCAAGAGTTGCCAGCTAGTTGGAATTGGCAGTGTTGGGTTAGATGACCAATGATCTGGCTCAGTATAAGGAAGCTTCCTTTGTTCCTGTTTATAGGTTTCTTGTGAACTACTGTCACAAGACCTTTGTTACGGTGGTGGAATCCTTTCAGCCAGCACAAGGGCACTAAGGTCAATTCTATCCTGTCCAATAGATGCGGGTTATGGCAGCATTATTGTGTTCATCACTAAGGGAAGGAGAGTTTGAGAGTCACAGCTTCTAACAAACTCACTGAAAAAGAATTCAAGTAGATCCAAGACAATGTCCCTGATTAGAAAGTATTTTAATTGATAGGCCTGGGGATTTCTGCTGAGTTTTTGCAATTCTGAAGCAATAAAAGAAATGGAATTTCTTTTCCAGCTGTTCAGAGTCAAATTGTTAGAACCACTTTGCATTCAGCATCTTGCTGGAAATGATTTCAGCTGGCAACAAATACAGTGAGTGGGTGAGGTAAGGGAAAATAAAGTATTTGCTTTTTGGATTGAACTAGGGAGATACGTAACTACATTGCAATATGGCAGGCACATGGACATCTCAGCATTTTAGGGAAAAGAATGAAGAAACATTTTGCCGTTTATACAACAGTTAACACTTCCCCCAAAAACCATGGGCCAAAATAATGATGCACTACAATATGAGAATATGGCTACTAACATTAAAGCTATCCTACCAAATTATTAAGCAATACATTTACATGAATGATTGGAAATGGTGTTAATTGCTCCTACTAAGAGCTAAATCAATAGGCACTGTACTTAGTCCTTCAAACATTTGAGTTTTCCACTCAAATTTCTCATAACTCAGAAGCTATTTTTTCCCTTGGTTTTAGTTATCAAATGTATTTCTGCTAAGGTGGCATATCTGGAGCACAATGTTGTTTGTGATGAAGGGAGAAAGACAGGGTAGAATGCTTAATTCTTTGGGATTATTGTCTTCTGAGAATAATAGTGGCTTCCTTTTCAGTGCGGTGGCGAATCGACTGTGGGTTTTAGTCTGAATTTCAAAAGTGCTATCCAAGGGGCCTAACCCCCCACTAGGTTCAACCCCTGGATAGCTGCTTTAAAGTTCTCACTAAAACCCAGAGAGGATTTCTTGCTCCACAGACACAGTAACCACCAGCTACCACTGCCTGGGTGTTACTATTCCCAGAACTATAACAACGCTTTCTGTATTGGCACATAATCACTATTCTTCTATTTTAATACTCTTGCATCTATTTTGGATTTCAATTTTTTTCCTGTGCTACGCATAAGAAGAACTACTGTTTCTATTCTTGCTGATTATTTCATGTTGATTTTTTTTCTATTAATATTTGCACCAATTAAACTAGGGGCGACAAGAGGCATGCACAAGCTGGCTTCCATACATATGCCTCTTGCTGAATGATGAAATCCATATGGTCCTCAGAGGCTTTGCTTTCTAATTTAGCTGCCATTCTCATATGTTTTTTTTATACCATTCAAGAGGGTGAGAGGCACAGGTCGGCAGATTTTGTTCTTCTTGTTCAGACCCTGAAAGGAATTTAGTTACTTGTGACAAGACCCCCCCCCTCCACATCCACACCCACACCCACAGATGTTGAAAAGCACAGGTGTTATTTTCTGGTACAAACCTGGATATCAGAAGGATATTATAAAACTGAAGTTGATTTAATAAAATTTATAAAATTATTGAAAACAGGTCTCTCGCAGCCTGTAGTTATGATATTATAATCTTGATTTAGGACCTCATAACTGCTTGGGATTCATGTTTATGGTAATTAACGACTGAACATGACTGCACACCCCATCTTTTCAACCTGGCTGAAGGTGCTGCAGATTGGAGCTCTGGGAAATGACGTCAGCAGTCTCCAGGTCGCATGGGGCATTGAGTCTAGAAGTTGCAGCAGGACGTTAAGGGGGTTGTCCAACCACCAGTTCTTGACATGCCCTATGACCAGGAGAAGGGCAGCAGATGTCATCACCCAGCACACCAATTTAGAGCAGCTCAGAAACCCTTCAGGTTGAAAAAGGAGGGTGGGGGTGGGGAAGTGGCACTAACTATGATGACAGAGCTCCATCCCCTTCTGATAATGATGCTGGATCTTGGCCAGGTGTTTATAAAAAGCATAAATATTTTGCCTTTCTGATTCCTCAGTGATGTCTGTTGGAATGGGAGACATAAATGGCATCCAGTGTCAGTTATAGAATTCCCAGAGTTTAAGAATGGAATTCAGAAGATGGTGCTGGAGGCAAGAATGATGTTGTCCACTAAATTAAAGCTATATGATGTCCAGGTGTCAGGTTTGTAGATACAGTTTTCTCCTTTCTTCTGCATGGTTGGGTCACAAGGTTACTGTACTGGAAAAATAGCCATGTTAAAATGGTTATATTCCTCAAAATGTTTAGTTAGAATTTATTCTAACTTTTTGGCTGTGATTGCTGACTTATACTTCCTGAACCTTATGTAGAATGATATTTTTTTCTCCATATATTGCATGTTGCATCCAGGGTGATGACATTCAATTGTCCACATTTGATTGTTTAATATTTCTATTCTGCCCTCTATTGTAAGTTCACCTACAATTAAAACAATAGAAACTGGTGATGTATGTAAAACAAGAAATTAAACAGGAGAAAACCACATTAAATAAATCACCAGGTGAAAACAGCAGAAAAGGCTAAAACAGTTTAAACCATATGCGTATATGACAATGGTGGAATTACAAATCATGTTTTGTTTAACGTGATAGATTTTATCTCTGCTTTTGATTTTAACAGTTGTTTCACATAGATATCCACAAGTGATTGGATGCACAGTGATGCGGTCCAGGATTTTCAGTTGGTATTTTTATTTCAGCTCTCACCAGCAGTTTCTTTAGAGTAGGTGGTAGATGGAAAACGGTGAATATTAATAGCTTTAACAAGACATTTTGAATTAGTTGTCAAGGAGTAGCTTTCTTTGATTGCCAAGTGGAAACTGGGTGATGATGTGTGGAAACCGGCCACAAAAGACACATAACTGTCCCCATTTTTAATTTTTTTTTAAAGAGGAGAGATTTTCTGAGAAGTACAGTAGTCTGATGGATAATGTGTTAAATGATAAAAGACGGATTTCCTCTTAAAGCAGGTGGTGTTTTAGTTCCTGGAATCTTTGTTGGTAGAAAGTATCATCGTTGCATATACATTTAATCCTGAATGTCAAATTATATGTTATGTTGTTTAAACACGAATAGGAATTGGTTGGTTTACAAAACAGGGTTCATATTCAGTATTGCAGTTAGAGATTCATAACCTAGAGTTATGGATCTGTAACTGATCCATGTTCAGTAAGACTACGTAGTCCTACTGTAATCCCAGCCCACCTGAAGAGCCAGGAGCTTGATGAGTTGAAGAAGGCCTGTTCAGTTTCCAATCAGGGCACAAGGAAGATGATGTTTCCACTGCCATCCCACCAGTGAGTGAGGCTGTAACAAGAACATGTGACAAAGAGGAGAGGTGATAATGTCATCCTCCTTGCATTTTGACTGGAATATGAACAGATCTAGCTGCTCGCTCTTAAGAGGGGTGAGCAAGTCTGCAACAATCAAAAGCAGGACTCCTGCTGCATCTTCTTGTCACAGCCTCGCTCATTGTTGGGATGGGGATTCTCCTTGTGCCTCAGTTGGAAGCTGAACAGAACCTTCTTCATCTGGTCTGGCTCGTGGCTTCTGTTGAGGCTGGGCCAAGAGGCATTACTTAGTTATGCAGACAGAACTAAGTAGCTGGTGTAGGATATTGGTGCAGATTTGTAACAATCCAATTTTCTTGTGGACCTATTTTGATGCTCATCACTTCTGTATAAGTGGCACCTGCTTTCCTTATGGGGCTCTGATGCCCATCTATTGATTTTGTAAAGAAAGTGGTAATAGGTACTCTAAGATATTCTTGAATTCTGATATTCTGAATACTAACATTTATGTGATGCGTTTAGATGTGAACTAAAGTAGGAAAGAGCCATTGAGACTACAAGAAACAATAACATTTGGTAAATTTAGTTCATTCTTGAAAGCACACACATACACAGACACAAACACACACACCAATCTGATCTTATTCTTTTCTCACTTTAACTGTGCAATGTAGCATGCTGAGCTGGCAAAAGGCTGATTCGCTTCATTGGAAGTACCACCTGTTATGACAAAAGCCCTCAAATATCATTGATGACATGATACAAGTCTTGTTGACTCAAAGAAAACACTCAATATGAATGCAACAACATTAGGGGAAATTGTGCTTTGAATGAGAACATGCCACTTATCAGCCCATCTAAATAAAACTGCAGTTCTAGCAAGAATTTAGGCTACTGGGCATAAGGTAAAGAGATGTGGCCACAGAGGCATTACATGCCAATGAGTGGTGGGGACAAATCAAAACCAAAAACCTGGATGACAAATAAAATTGGCCTGTGAAAAAGGAATGGAGTAACTTGTTCAAACAATCACTCTTAAATTTTGCTCTTATGTGATAGGCCCTCTGATCAGACAGTGAGGCACCTGCCTAAGACAGTAGATTTTGGGTGTCATGAAAATGCTACAAGCTAATAACAATTTAATTTGTTATCATTCAGGTTTTTTTTTTTAACCACCAGAAATGGAGGAGAAGTGATTGTGGGATTTTCTAATCATGTATCAGAACAGCATAGCTGGCTTTGAGTATTGTTATGTATCTCAATTTAGCTGGGTGGCAAACACTATTTGATTTTTTACAATAGGCTAGAAAATTTCCTAACCTACACCCAACTCCCTATTATAGTACAGAAAGGTTAGCAGCCTGGTCTCCTCTGATATGAAGCCCTTCTTGTACAATGCAGTCCTTTTTTTATTCCTCTCATCTCTTGCCTCAATCAACTTCTTCCCTTCACTTAGTTGTGTAGGAATGTAGGGGCGTGGAGGTGATTTGCCCCAGATGGCAATGTTTCTGGAGTGCTCTGGCCCATAGCCACGCCCCCGCATGCCCTGGCCACACCCTCGCACACCTTGGCCATGCCCTCGCACACCTCAGCCATGCTCCCCAGAGCCATAGTTCCACCCCCTCCTGCCCCCCTCCACACACTCCAAGCTCTGCCACTGCCCCCACTCCTACATCTATCTAGGTTTTTGTTTTGGTTTGTGTTTTGGTGCAGAAAAGTTGTGCAGAAAACCTGAAAAATACTTGCAGAAGAAATAGTGTATTTTCTGCAGAAAAAAGTTTTCTATGCAAAAAAGCATCAGATTTTTTCACCAATTAATTTTTTGATAAAAGGGCTGCAGTGTCAGTAATCATTGAAAATAATACAGAAAACCTTGCATTTGTGCACAGTGGGAGCAAATTATTGATCTTATTCATTCTTGCATACAATATTTTATTTTTTTAATTTAATTTTATTTTATTGATGGGGCAAAGTAATTTGCACAGTGGAATCTGTACAGTGGTGGGAAAAGGGTTAGCCTTTTCCCTTGGATGTTTTTGTGGAGATGCACACACGGAATGCTGATGCTATACCTAATTTGACGGCATGGCTGGTTATGATCTTTCTTCCCATGTTGTGCAGTTTGATCAAGTTACTCTTTTTTCCATAATCCTGCAGCCAGTGCAGACACTGACTGCACTGAAGGCTTGAAGGATCTGAAGTCCAAAAAAAAAAAAAAAGCAACCTGTTGATATTCTGAATCTTTGCGGGGCTCACTTCTGGATAAACATGCCCATTTCTTTCCAAGCAATGGGACCAGGTCACAAATAAGCCTGCCCAATGGAAAATGGGCTAAATCAAACAAAAATACAAAAAAAGCACTATGCACAATTGGCAGGCTTCCTCACTTATAATCTTGGCCAAGGATGCCAAGGAGCCACGAATCACAAGGACAGAAGTTTCCTCTCAGACCTGAGGAGGTTCTCAAAGGTCAGAGCTGAGTTACACGGCAGATCACCACCAACAAAAATGACTCCTGTCTGTGGTTAAACTGTGCTAACTTCAGTCTCCAGGGCAGATAAGCCTGGGCAGCTAATGAGCAGAAACCTTTTGCTATGTGTGTCGTCTAATGAAACAAAATAGCTTTATGCATTTATTTAACAGTTGCTGAAAATCTGCAGCTGGCAGTGTATTCAAATAACCTGGTGAAGAGTATTTTTAAAAACAAAAAAACCTGCAAGGAACAGGAAGGGAGCATACTGAAAGTGCACACCATCTGGATGCAAAGCCATTTGGCATTGCAGGATGGCTTTACCTTGATGAGATTATCTCCACATTGCAGAATGTCGCCTGCTTTCAACTGTGCAATAACTAGGCAGGGTTGGGGAGTACGGGCAAGAGAATCATGGGATGGGGACAGACAGCATTATTTTACAATGCATTCTTCCTCTAAATGTAAACCTGCCTCTGAAAAGAACTTTGTGTGGGTGGTTGAGGAGGAAGGGAGGGAGAGAGAGAGAGAGAAAGAGAGAGAGAGAGAACACCTACTCTATTTTCTGAACTGAAGAGGTTCAGTCTTCCACTCTTCATAGTATTTAACAAGGTAATTTTGCACAAATGATAATCAAGAGAGCATCACCCCTGCTTCCAGATTCACTTTTATCTCCTCACTAGATGAGACTCTGTTTACACAACAGATTGCTTATAGATGTTTATCTTGCAATCAACCCTTTTTCCAAGCACCCTGGGAAGTGTAGTTTTTTAAGTGGGCTGGAAATCAACAGATGATTCTTAACTCTGTCTTGTATAGTGCTTGTGGGACATTGTGAAAGCTCAATTGGTATACAACTGATGTAATTATCCTTAGAATCACTTGATGGGCTTAATTTTTTCCAGTGAGAAGCATGATTCAATGGGCTTATTTTCTCTCCACTTTCATGATTCTTCAGTTCTAGCTTATACAAAGAGAGCATTGCCATCGGAGTCCCCAGATGCCCAGATTCTTTCTACTGCTGCTTATTCTGATTTGTTGATGGTCCACACTGTGAATGGAAATTTAGTGGAGCCTGTGGCTTGCCTAAATAGGATCCAGAAAAAACTCCACTTAGGTTAGCTACTTACACATTACCACATCTTTCCATGGCTATGGGATGGTGGATCTGCTCTTGGTTTTAATGCAGACTTGAAATGCTCTTTCTGAGAAGCCGAACTCTATGGCCCTTTCCGCAACTTACCTTTTCTTGGTGCTGGGGTGCGCGGATCATGTGAGCAGCCTCTTGCGAGAGGCTCTCACCTCCCTGCTGCTTTGGCTCCTGCTGGCAGGCAGCATGAGGGCTCTGCCTCTTCCTTCCGCACCGCAGCCAGGCATTTTCCCAGGCTGCGCTGGGGGAGGAAGCACGAATGCTGTGGCTCCGGAGGCTCTGCACGCACGGTAAGCGCATGCAGGGCCCTGGAGCAGTGCATGATCGCGTACCATTTTTGGCTACAAGCCAAAAATGAAATAGTGCGTGATCGGTGCCTGCCGGCCCTGGCAGCATCGCACGATTGCGAGGACCTCATCTGAAACGCTCCTCGCAATTGCACAATGCTCCGGAGGCCCTTTCGCATGGCAAATGCCACGCAAAAAGGGCCTATGTGTGCTCTCCTTCATGCCTCCGGAGCTCTCCTCTCTCACTTTCTTGCCTCTGGCCTGGGCACAGAGAAGGAAGGCTCCCACACCAGAGCCTCAGAAGGGAATGGGAGGGGGATCACTGGGAGAGTTATTCACACCTTTCCCCATTTTTGTGAGGGTTCTACACCCCAAACCCTCACGAATGTGGATGGGCCACTGTGGTTCTATAACTGTGTCCTGTGCATGGGCGCCAACGTGCTTGTTTTAACTTTTACCCTTTATCAGCCTACTATGAAGCAGTCAATTCCTTTCCATTCTGTCACTAGTTGTAGTTTAAATGAGTTATCCAAATAGGTTCAGCACTTTGGGTAAGTCATTCAAACATTAAACTAGGAGTAAACTAGGACTAAAACCTAGCACAGAATTAACATCCTGATGATGTGGAAGAATGAATATAAACAGGCATTACCTTGTGCTATATATGGGGTGTTTTCCTGTTTCACTGAGACACCTGAAGGACGAGGTGCAGGTGCTGGTGGCCGGTTCATAATGAAAGATCTGCCGCCTTTGTTTCGCTCTTTAATGGCATTAGCGAGAATCATATCATACACGCCATCATCCAACAGAGCGGTAGTGTATGGATCTTCCTCTTTTTCTTCCTGAAGTCTGTCTTCTTCTTCCTGATCTCCGTGTGTTTCTGTCCTGAACTTTTGGTCTTCTGTTTCCCACACTGCAAAAAACATAGCATCAACCAGATTACAAATTGGATGAAAACATGGGCAAAAGTCTGCTAGTACAAACCTTTACAAAAGATCTCAGGAGTCTACATAGGAAGAGACCTGTCTGCATCATTCCAAATTTGAAATCTCCCACTGGGCTTTATAAACAATGCAAATTAAACACTTGAAAAATGCTATATAAACCCAACAACCTTGCACTAGCTACAATAGATCCACCCAATCAATTGTCGAATGGTAAGTCAATATGTAGGTAAATTCCATTTTGGACTAACGTAGGACCAAGGACCAAACATTTCTGTTAAGTAATTTTTAGTTCATCTTTCAAACTTTATTATTATTATTATTATTTGTTGGATCCAGAGGCAACAGGAACAAGTTGTTTATCTCGATTATGCATTTCACACTAATTCTGCCCTAACCTAGAAGCCACATTTGGTTGCCGTCTTCAGGATGTCATACAACCTGAGATAAGCCAGGTGAAGAGGTTCTTTCTGTTAATGATGCCTGATCTGTGGAATGTTCCCCTCCCAGGAAGCCCTTCAGGTCTTCTTTCACACAGCACAATCATAGCTCTATGATTCCACTTTAATTGCCATGGCAACATCATGTGGAATCTTGTGATTTGTACTTCAGGAAGGGGTATTTAGACTTGTCAGGCAGAAAGCTTTAATGCCTTACCAAATACAAGCTCCAGGATGTGTCATGTCAGTTGAAGTGGAATCATAGTGCTATAACTGTGTAGTGTGAAAAGGCCCCAAATTGCATGTTGGGTAGCAGATTATCATTTCATTTTCCCCAGGATTGCTTAAACTCCACTATTTTATTTGCTGTTGTATTTTGCATGTTGTCTAAGGCTTTTGAGTGGTGTTTAATTGTTTTAACATTGTAAGCTGCCCTGGAAATATTAATATTGAAGAGCAGGATATGGAAGCATAAATAAACTTTCTGTAAACCAGAACCAATTTTTTTTTGCAAACATCTATTTAACCAGCTCCATCTACAAAAATGCAGTACACTCACTAAGGTTATACTTCTCATCCAAATTACAATTGGATTTCAGTGTCTAAGGTGGGGATGGATAAAGCACATTCCATGGGATGCATGTAGCCCCCAAATCCTATTTTTGCAGTCCCTGAACCTCTGAATCAGTCTCCCCCTTCAAGAGCTTCTTTTCTGGAGGAACCTGTCCTCCTGGCAATTCTGATCAGGCTGTGCAGCCCTTAAAAACCCTCCTCTAGTCCTCCTTCTCCACTTCCTCCATCAGCTAATGCCTAGCCATCTAAAGATGGCTCACAGCCCAATTCCTCAGCACCACAAACCCTCTTCCAGTGCTCTCCACACACCAAGGAAGGAGATGGTTAAGAGAGAAGAAGTATAGGGCCACTATGCCGACCCATCCCCTTCCTTGACCTGGTTTGTATCCTGGGTGCAACTCTCCCAGCCTCCTCCCCTCCCCATTTTTGATATTAGAAATTTTATACTTTTGCAGGGGTCCTGTGTCCCTAATACTAGTGAATGTGGAGGGTCAACTTTACTTTCTGAGGAATCAAAGGAAAGCTCCAGAGTTGGTTTAGATCTGGGGGTCTTCATTCATAGCCTCTCCCAACAACCCCCTGCCATATTGCCAGCTTCTTGCCATCTGATTTTAGAGTTCTAATAATGACAAAGGAATAGCCATGGATCCATGCTTCTGGGATGGCTTGGGATGAGGACTCCAAAGTCAGATCTCCCTTTCCAAGGGTGACCTTTTTTGCATGCTCAAGGGAGAGATGGATGTCTCCAGTGAAAAAAACACGCATACACAGAGAATTGGAAAGAAGTAGATCACAACTTTATTGGTCACAGCTGTCAATGGGTTGGCCCACATGGGTCCAGATCTGGCCACCTGGTGACTAATGAGTCCAACCCTCCAGCTGCTGCCAGAATCCAAATGGTAATAGCTGAGGGTCCACCCTATCACCCAAGGAGTTCTGCGAATGCATGCACTTACTGAGTCATGCATGCCTGCTATCACCCCTGCACTCCGTGCAATCCCCCCTCAAGGGGACGCCAAAGTTTACCCTGCCTGAAGGCATAGGAAACCCAAAGCGGATCCAGGACCCATGCCAACCACCTCTCAAGTTGTGACAAGTGCAATCTCAAAGTGCAAAACACTGGAAAGGTGGGTTAGATGACACTCTGAAAGAAGTGAGCTCATGCTTGGAGAAGAGCAGAATAAATACCGCTTTCCCAGATGAAAGGGAAAACTGTAGCCCCCTCTAGCAAGAGAGGAGCTGCCAATGAGTTTAAACTGTGGTTTAACCCAATGGCTGGTAGGTAATCAGTGCTCCCAGGGACCGCACTGGCCGTACAAGCTTGCTGGGAAGGTGGAAACAGCCCACCAAACAGCATGACAAGACCACGTGATGGGCATGGCTACCCTGAGCTGCAAAATCACTGCCTGGTAAGTCAGGCAGCTGCCATTCTCCACCTTCTTCAACTTACACTATGTCTCCTGGAAAGACCACTGCAAATGGTATTGAGTTTTATTTCTCACACTTGTTTCCGTATGGTAAATTCTATGACATTCAACTGGAGATTATTAGGTATGTACTGGCTATTTGTTGCTCTGTGTATATTTACTGCTTTGGAGAAAAACTAAGGTGTGGTTTACAACATGAGGACAAATAATATGGGCCTGCTCTGCAAGATCACTGGAGGTTTCCTGGGGATCCCAGCAATCTTTTGAGGATTTTGGGTGTGACACCAATGCAAATGTTATAAATACAAATGTTCTTTGTTCAAATTTTGGCAAAAGTACTTCTCAGTTTACATGACTGCTCCCACATTTCAAAATATTCTTTTGTAAAAGATTTGTGAAAAGACCTGTATATAAAATGTCAACAGAGTTAGGCTGCCTGATAATATAAGCATTCTCTATATTTTATACAGGTCAGGCTTTTATTTGTTTTTTTTTAGTATCTGAGTGTTCTGACAGGACTAGAAATAGGGGTATTCTATTGAGGAGTGAAATTTTGGTTTGTTGAATACACTTTTGTTTTGAATGCAATACTTTTGCTTACTGTCATGGCATACTTTTACTTATTCCAGCTGGGTTTTCCTCAATGAAACCTGGGAGGTGTAGACTGGCAAATACTCTGTTAGAGATGATAACACTCATCTCCCACAGCATGACACTCCTCAAGGGGCTCATTCACACTACACAATTATAGCACTATATTCCACTCTTTTCGCCATGGCAACATCCTGTGGTTTGTTAGTTTGCTGAGGAGCTAGAGGTCTCTGGTTAGAAATCTAAATACCCCTTTTTAGACCGCAAATCCTGGCATTCCACAGCATGCTGCCATGGTGGTTGAAGTGAAATAATTGCCAAGATTCTGCATGTCATAGCTATGCTCCATTTCCCAATTTGATCCCCTAAAACCCACCTTAAAAGCCAGGCAACTGTACTGAGTGAAGGCGTTTTGTGGCACTGGTGAGTGGGGTGCTGAAAGATGATGCATTCAGCCCTATTCCACCGTAAGTCACAGTAGTGAGCAGAAAGAGTAATCCCAGTAGTGTTCTGTTGGAATTCTTTGTTGCGCTGCAGCTAGATAGTGGGAGGGGGTTGGATACATCATCTTTTAGTACCCCACTCACTAGTGCTGCAAAACTCATTTTCTTGGGATGGCTGCCAGGCTTTTAAGGTGGGTTTTAGGAGCATTTGTGGTTGTGGCAATGGTGTCACCAACATAAATATGAATATGAAAAACTTAAGAAGTTGGAAGTCTATTTTATGATAGCACTGTGACGTCCTTGTAAACGGAGCAAACACAGTTTAGTTGGAGAATTCTTGGATATCTACTTTTGAAGACAGAAATATTACAACAATGTAAACAAGAACTGAGAAAATTCTTTGAGCTGAATTTAAATAAATGTACAGAGCCCAAAATAGTTTGGGGTGCAAGCAAAGCTTATATGAGAGGACAATTTATAAAATATGATTTTAGACTGAAAAAGGAAATGGAAGCTAAAAAGAGTGAGTTAATGGATGGAATACAGAATTTGGAGGAAAAAATGAAGTAAAACTTTGATAAAGAGACTCAACCAAGGATTAAGTTACTTCAACAATAGTTTCCATTGTTCAACAATAGTTTACATTATCCAAAAATAAATGCAAAACTGATATACCTTAAGCAAAAGAATTTTGAATTTGCAAACAGACATGGGAAGTGGCTTTCCTAAAAGCTGAAACAGGAAAGAAATCTGTCACAAAGATCAAGAAAGGACATTGGTTTGTAGTGGATAATTTGTAACGGATAATCTGAAAATGTTAAAAAACTTTGAGGATTACTGCAGCAGATATGGAAGACTACTTGAATAAACTCCAATTGGGCAATTATGTTTGCAAAGTAGATCTGTTCAGCAGGCAAAGAAGACCAGAATAAAATTTAAAACAATGCATGATGCTAGGGAAAGGGGGAACTTGCATGTCCCCTGGTGTTAAATTATATTATGAGGCCTGTTGTGCATATGGCTGAAGGAATGGATATTGTTTAGCAATATGAAACTCTAGAGGACACTTGAAGGTAATGTTTTAAGATTTGGGTGGCATGATTATTTTTGGTATAATAAACTAAATGTATATGCTGAATTGAAAAATCATTGTATTAGAAAGGCTTTTCTTTGAGTTTAGTGTAAATAGACTTTCCCCCGTAAAATAATATAAGACACCTCACTACAGGAAGCCTTTTATAGGAACAAATAGGTCAAAAATTGGAGATGGTTGCTTTATAATTACCTTCTGTACTTTGAAGAAGACAACTGGAAATTTAAATCAAGAGAGGTGCTTTTTAAGATCTTAATTGGCTTGCTTATAAACAATTTAAAGAGAGATTTAATCAAGATAAGAGAAATGAAGCCATAGAAGTAGGAGAAAATAAGTTTTATTTAGAGTGGTATAAAGATGATTACCACGCAATTAAAAAAGCATATAAATCACTTTTGAAATAAGAGACAGAATATGAACATGTTAAAGAGTATATGTTAATGTGGGCCCAAAATTTTGGGCATAACGTTTGTATGGCTGTATGGGAAAAATGTACTCCAAGGATATCAAATTTAATGTGTGTAGTAATTTAAAAGAAAATTTGTATAAGATGATGTACAGATGGAATCTAAGCCCAAATAAGCTCTTGAAAATGTCACAGAATTTTTCAAACCAATGTTGGGGATGTTGAGATAAGAAGGGCTCTTTTTTCACATGTGGTAGACTTGGAAGAAGGCAAAAATTACTGGACTAAAGTTTATACGTTAATTAAAAAAATTAAATGACGATTTTGTGATGTTACCAGAAATGTTTCTACGGGGAATTATGGATAAAGAATTGGGCAATAAATATGGATCACTTCTTCAACACATGTCATCAGGAGCAAGAATACTGTTTGCTCAAAATTGGAAACGGAATGAAGCACCAACAACGGAAGAACAGATTGCTAAGGTCATGGAGTTTGCCCAAATTGCCAAATTAACGTAGGTTCAAAAGAATAAGCCCATTTCCACACTACACTGTTATAGTGCTACTTTCACTTTCACTTTCAACATCCTGTGGAATTCTGGGGTTTGTAGTTTACTGAGGCCAAAGAGCTCTCTGGCTGAGAATTCTAAATGCCCCCCCTAACTGAAAACCCCAGGATTCCATAGGATGTTTGAAGTTGAATAATAGCCCTATAACAGTGTAGTGCAGAAATGGCCTAAGCCAACTGAAGATTTTCCCAACAATTGGAAACCATTTGTGGACTGTTTGAGCAATAAGAAATTTAAAGATGTAATAATCTATGCTTATGGCTATTAGTAATTAGCAGAATTATTTAGTTTGATCTGTAATAGGAGAATAATATATTCTTTCCTATTTTTTCCCCCTTTTAATTACAGTTAGGATTGGGGAGGGGTCAGACCCTTAACGTGTTTTAGTTATGTCCTTTTCTTTTCTTTTTCTTTTTTGTCCTCTTCTGAATGTACATTGCTTTGTTTGTGATTTAGTTAGTGTTAAAACTCTACTATATAAAAATCAAAGTTTGCATGCTTGTTTGTCTGTGTGAGGTGAAGACCTCATATGATTGGCTGACTGAGTGGATTCTATGGCATCCTGGGGTTTGTAGTTTAGGGAGGGGCCTTTAGACTTCTCAGCCGGAGAGCTCTTGACCTGGCCAGTTGCTATGGAGATGAGGCCTAGCAGCATGGAGGAGGGCAGTGTATTCCCTCAGGACCCCAACCTCCGTATGTTAATAACTCTGAATACAGACTGGATTGGGGAATATGGGGAAAAGTTACAGGTACTGGATAAGACAGTTTGGGGAATTAGAGACACAGGATCTCACATCTTTCAAACAAGTGCTACCTATGAGAAAATAAAATCTCAGGCAACACCGAGTATATACACTCGTAAAAAATAAAAAATAAAAAAATTCTAATGAGTTAGATTAAAAATAGATGCAGTATAATGTGCTTTGTGTGAGAAATATGCTGTTCCTCCTAAAACTTCCTTCTTCTCTTCCCAAAGATCTTGGCTCTGAACCTCCATAGGGGCACCCATGCCAATGGTAAAGCCAACTTTCTCTGAAAGTACATGTACGTGTGGGGGGGGGGGAGGGGGAGGCTGATTCCTGATGGCTTTTTAGCTATTCTTCTGCAGTACCTGCAGTAAACTGCTCTCTAAAGAATGTGGAAGGATGACTCATTACAGTTTCTCTTTGAAAAGAAATGATCATCCCCTCCCAAAGATGAAACCAACCTAATACTTCATGGAAACACAGCACAATTATACTGAAAGATTCATGCAGAAAGTGCTTCAGAGGGATTCTGCTTCATCCCTGGGATATTAACTGGCACTGCCTCTAGTCAGTGTGTGTATATGTCTGCTTACAGACAAATTCACAATGCAGTAGAATTATTCATGCATGGTATAGCCATGTAGCTGTTTGGCAGCCCCACGAGCTGCTCCAAACTCTTTCCAATAAATCTTTTAATCCCTTCTCCTCTACTGGGATAGGTAGTTCTTGTAGGAACACAACCCCACCAAGGTCACAACCCCACAAAAAGGCATTCGGTGTTTCCATTCAGAAAGTGCTACATCTTCCAGAAGAGTAATGCATTTATCACGCACAGCAAAACCCTATTTAATTTTTGTGTCAGTTGCAAAGTTACTGTATTTGTTGCTGCATACCACACAATGGCAATATCTTGGTTTAATAGCACTTTAAATGCCATAGCTTTCCCCCTGCAGTGTCCTGAGAATTTTTAAAAATCTGTTGAGCATCCCCAACATTTGGTACTGTTCTGCTGTATATAATGAAGAGCAGGGGTGGGAGAAGTTCCTGACTCCACACCCATCTGTGGAACCAGCCCAAAATACTGGGCTACATGAGAGAAAAGAGAAAATGGTACCTTCTTTCCATTCCACCACATACATACAGAAGCTGACTGGTCTGACTACTGAATCTCACTCCCATATTTGTGACAGAGCAACATCCTTATGTGACCGGGGGCAGCCAACTCCCTTAGGAGGTGTAGGGCATGTTGACTTGTGAACTCAGTGTGAATAGCAAGAAAGAGAAGCTGCCTTCATGGCCACATCTTTCAGCATTTGCAGCTTGAAGCAGCTCCCTCACGTTGTCTAATGGGAGGGCTGTCTGTGGTCAGCCAGTGCAGATCTGGACAAGTGATTGCTATGTATGCTATGTACGCTCCAGTAGGCCAAACCCTGGCTATGCTACGACTGATCCCTGCATGGGAAAGGGTTGTTAAGAAGAATCTGCCCCCCTCCCCCCATATTCCAAGTGGCTCGCGGGGGGAGGTGACTTTTCTGTCCCCCCCTTTGAGAAGGGACCACGTCACCAGCGTGGCTGCTGGGGAAGGGGGGGCAGGCCAGACAGGACCTTTAAACTGCAGCTCCACCTCCCCTACTGGCCTCTTTGTTTCTGGCAACCCACCTTCCTGCCCTCATCTGTAATGTAAGCTTGCTAGTCACTTTGGGGCTGCGTAGGAATCCCCCCCAAGGGGGGGGGTTCACCTATCCTACACTGCAGAGAGGGACTGGGCAATTGGCTTTCAGGGTGGCATCTTAAATAGGAGTTAAGTAGGTCTCCCGGGAGGTGAAGGGGGGCATTAAGGCATTGGGATATATCTCTGGCACAAGGTGGATACACTTCTGGAGCTCACTCTCCAGGTCATCAGGCAGAGGGTGAAGGGTGAAGAAGCAGGGCATCCGTGGGGTGGACCCACATATTTTATGCCCTCACTTCTGGGCTCTGTGGCAGGTGGTGGGTTTCATGGGGCACACCTTCCACAGGGGGTCACCAAGGTAGCAACTCAGGATCAGGGGGTTTGCCCTTGGGACCAGGTATTTTGCTATCATGCAGCCCCTGTGAGGTCAAATTTCAGTTCGATGTCATGTCCAAAGTCAAGTTCAAGTTCATGTATAAATAGGCAATAAATAATAAATTGCCCACAGTTCATCCCAAGTCCTGTCCTGTGGTCTATTCATTTCGGGGGTGGGCAGCAAAGTTGTGTCCAACTCCAGGAAAGAGATGGAGTTAATACTATGCCAAAATATCTCCTACAGTTTCCCAAATGTTTTATTTCCCCTTAATAGTGGCTTCACTTTTATCCCTGCTTCATTCTAAGGATTCTTTGTAATGTTTTCAAGCTTACTGTAATGTTGCAATCGGATTAAGGATGCTGCATTTATTTTATTTTTCCTTAATGTATTATGCATCTCTCCATACAGCTTGTCTGTCTGCCTAAACTTTCTGATGTGGGAAAAAAAAATCTATAGGAGGATTTACTTTATTTTATCCTTTCTTCTGCATTAGGTTGAGCCTCTGTCTGAACACATACTTCCCTTTTTAAGAATATCAGGTGTTTGTTACTAAATCAACTGCCTTGGTGCCTGCCATAAACATTCCACCATAGTAAACACCCAAATGCTAACTGACTTCAATCAAGAACAAAAAAATTGAGGTATTTCTGGTCCATGTCAGTTTTGCATGCAGTCACTCACAAGACTGCTCAACCCAATTTCCATATCAGTTTGTAACTGAGGTTAAAAAAAACCCCTAACTTTAAATTCACATTTATTTTTGAATGCAATGTCCCAGAACATATGCTTTGTGTACACAATTTCCCCTCACATATGCATGTGCCTTTTGAACTGAGTAATTGCACTGCAGTATTTGGAGAAGAGCACACTTGAAATTTGTAGATTTAAAAGCTTTTAGAATTTATTAAAAGACAATATAAAAATCTGCAAAATAGCACATTGAAGAGAGAGAGTGCGGGGTAGTGGTTTCATTGTTGTACTAGGACTCTGGGAGACCAGGGTTTGAATCCCTGCTTGCCCATGGAAACCCACTGGTCAACCTTGGGCAAATCATAGTCCCCCAGCATCAGTGCAAAGCAAAGGTGAGCCCACTTCTGAACAAATCATGCTGAAAAAATGTGATAGGTTTGCATTAGGGTCATTATCAGTCAGAAATGATAGCAACAGCAACATTAAAAGCCTATCATCATTAATTTATAGAAGCCGAACAGAATACAAATGTTTTTACTTATTGGCAAATAGATAACAAGGAGGGAGCCAACCTAGATTCTGTATGGAGGGAGTTCCAAAGTCTGGGAGCAACCACTAGAAGGCCCTCTCTCCCTTATTCCTATGAAATAAGCCTGAAAGTGTATTGAGACAGAAAGAAGGTCCTCTGTGGGTGATCTTAGAGCTCTAACAAGATCATATACAAAGATATGGTCCTTCAAAGAACTTGGACCCAAGCTATATAAGGCTTTATAGGTTATAAGCAGAGTTCTCTATGTAAGGCTAGAAAACAATCCAGCCTGAAGACTTGCAGAGCAATGGCCAGTCAGTGTTGATAATACTAGAATAGATGGACCAGTGGTCTGACTCAGTAGCCAAGATCCTGCAAGGCAAGGTGGACCACAGAGTTCCACTCAGGTGGAATTCAACTTCATCTTCCCCTCTTCTCCCTAAAGTCTCACCTTCCTCCTGAAGCTCCTACCCAACATGGCTAGATGAGGCAAGGGGTGGCCAAGAAGTATCCAGTTATTTCCCTATCACTTAATGTACAACAACAAAAGTATCCTCCAGGACTTCTGGTAGGTCCTCTAGAGGTCCTTTTGAATGGTATAGTAGTTGTATGTCTGGTTGTAGGGATAAAGCCAGATGCTTCTTGACCACTCCAGCTTCTCCAAGCTACAACAGGGTTGGGTCAAGGAGCAGCCCACAGGAGGACGGCAAATCTCAAGGGGCTTGGGGTTGTTTCACAGTGTAGGTAGTTTATCCTTCCCTCTGAGATGCCTATAAAAAGACATGCATCAGTATTATGCAGGTGCATGTCACTAACAAGTTGATAGCCTCAGTAGGTCAGCTTCTAATGTTTCTGTGTTGGTAAAATCCCCATGGATACTGAAATAATTCCTATTTTTGCAAACTGAATATATTTTCCATGCCAGTGCAAAGTCATCTAATTCTCTTACAGTTCTATTCTATACAGGTATTAGCTTGACGGAGCTGAATGTGCTTTATTCCTAAGTAAGCATGCATTACATTGCAACTGTAGTTCCCACCCCCCCACCAAGTATCTCATTGGACATGAAGATGAATGTAGCTCTACTGCACACATTTGAGAAAATGTATTCCTACTCCCTCCACATGTCCATACCTGGAGACAAATAGGAAAATTCTTCCTGTCTTGTGGTAGTAGGTTGAATACGAGGTGGTAATGGTGGTCTTTCAGCATAGTTAATATTTCTCTTATATCTCTGGGACACTTCTTTCATCATGATGTTATATTTCTTGTCATTTCCACCCAAGCAATGTAGGTTTTCTTCAGATTTCTTTCTTTCTTCTTCTGCTGATGCTGAGGCTTCTTTCTCTACTACTTTTTCCTCCTCATCTTCTTCCTCCTCTGTCTCATTGCCCATGCCTCTGTTCTTCTTGATTTTCCTGCAGGCTCCAGGGTGTTCTCTTGTGCCTGTTAATGTTGGGGAGGCTAGATTATTACTTCATTTAAAATACACCATCTGGAAGCATTTCACATTTTGCAGATTTTCACAGGAGCAACAGCAGTAGCAGCACTGCTAATAAAACTTTCATGAACTAATACAGTGGAAAGCTGTCACATCTATAACTCCAGTGGAGGAACATCTAAAATATTTATTAAATGAATGGTGGAGGCTTTCATTAGATTCTATAACTTTGCCACATACAACATACTCATGTGTGTGATAATATTAGACTTTCTCCAAATGATGGTAGTAACACAGTGTTGTTCCCCCCAGGCCTCAGCAATCCCTTTACAGTTTTGAATGCAGCACAGCACCTATGCATGAGCAGAGCAGGGCTTAAATTATGCAGCTGTATGGGTTTATTCTTAATACATTGTGGCTTGCTGGCTGGTTGTCTGACACTCCTTTAATCCGGAATAAATATTGTCATAAGGAGGAGAAACTGCCTAATACTATGAAGACACCAGATTCTGTCTGATCTTGGAAGCTAAGCAAGGTCAGGCATGGTTAATATGTGGAAGGGAGGCTGCCAGGGAATGGCAAGTGCTATAGGCTATATTCAGAGGAAGGCAATGGCAAACCACCTCTGAACAAAGTTTGTCAAGAAAGCCCTATGGTTGGGTCATCACAAGTTGAAGTTGACTTGAAGGCACATACAAGGAGAAGAAATTTGAACTGCCACAAAGACTATTTTATTTATTTATTTATTTATTTATTTACAGCTGTTATCTACTGTTTTTCTGCCCGCTAGGGCTGTCAAGGTGATGCACAGTAAAACATTAAAAAGTATTTCTTTTAAAAAAACAACTCTAAGCCAACATTCTTTAAAAACAGATTAAAAATAAATTTTAAACCTGGCTTTAAAACAGTTTCAAAAACAGTTTAAAAAAACCAGATGAGAAAAGACTAAAAGAAGAAATTATATAGTGTTGGCTGCCTGCCAGAAGCTCAACAAGGACAGAGCCAGTCTGGCATCCCTTGGGATGGAGTTCCACAGCTGTGGGGCTCCTACAGAGAATACCCTATTTTGTGGAAACAGAACTCATGCATGTTAGGAAAGTCTACCAGACACATATTTATTCTGTGGATGTCCTAGCAGCTGTCTTCTGTGGGAAGCATCAGGATTAGTAAAATGGTTCAGAGAAAGGGCTTTTGACAACATGGTTAGTGAGCCAAACAGAAATCTTGTCTATGGACTATTCAGGTGTATTTTGGCAATAATTAAGCAGCAAACGCTGGCAACCAAGGAATAGATGCCAACTAGCCTCAAATCAAAGCAGCTTCTAGACCACTGGAGCCTGAGGATCCCCAGATGTTGGTGGACTCCAGATATCATTAGGCCCAGGCAGTATTGTTAATGGTCCAGAAAGATGGAAGCTGTATCTCAACAATATCTGGAGTTTACCATTTTCCCACCCTGTTCCACCTCACCATTGGGTGCTGTTCTAGGGCCAGTAACTTCAGTTACCACTGATTTGCTTAACTCATGGAGTCATATGTTCTGAATCCTATTTTCCTGCTACAAGAGGCATTTTCACAGACAAATCAGATTCAAATAAGGAACTTTGAAGTGCACCTTGTAGCTCCCATATATTCTATGGTGTATGTATATGGTCTTTCTGTTCAGCTCAGGACAAGGGACAATTCACAAACAATAGTCCATGCACACTAGAGGATGGGTCAGTTTTAGGAGCAAAAAGGAACATGTTAAAGTCTCATGAACAATGTGCCTTAAAATTAAAAACATGTCACAAAATCAGAGGTTTTCCCCATGGTCATATTGACAATGAGATATTAATTTATTTTCTTACTGAGAAAGAATCTGGTTAGAAATGTTAGAATTTAGAAACTTCTGTACTAGGAACTTACTACATTCATTACAAGGAGATTCTAATGTCATCATCATCACGTAAATGTCATCTTCAAACTTCCCTTCTCCTCCTTTTGGAGTATCTCTTTCTTTGTTGTCTTCATTTACCTGAAGATATACAGATATCAAGGAATATTCAATAAGTATTTAAGTGCAATTAGATGTCACAAATCCGGAATGAACCATGTCAATGTCTTCTCTACTTTGTAGTTCTGTGCAATGGTTAGCATACCCATGCTGATTTTCAGTAAAATAACAATAAATAGTAATTTAGGAGAAAGTGGCAGGATGCAAAGTTAGATAAACTTTATAAAAATATTTTCAGTCAACTACAGAGCTATTCAGGATGATGTGGAAGGTGGTCCTCCACACATCCTCCTTAGCCACGCCATGACAGCAACTCATATCTAATAGCTTACCAATGTCTGGCATATCTCTTGCTATCCAAATAGTTGTAGGGCAAATATGCCAACCAAGCCTCAACATTCAAAGTGCAACATGCTTTAAACCAGTCCCAAAAAGTTGTTTCCCTCCCCACAACTGGCCCCCAGAACCCAAAGGATAAGGCACAAAAGCCCCTCTCACCATACAGGTGCTCTTGGATTCCCACCTTTGCCATCAGGGGTGTAGGGCACCTCCTTCTACTAATCAACCAGCATATCCATCCACCATCCAACTCCCTGTATGATTCAGATTAGGGCAAATAAAAAAACCCTTAAACACAACAGTCTGGAAGCAACCAACTGAGCTTGCACTAATGAAAAGGGAGAATGAATGGGCCAAACCAAACCTCCCCCCCCAAAAAAAAAACAGGTAGAGACTGGAGTTAGAAAAAGAACTGGTCCACTCCCTCCCTCCAAAATCATGCTGTGGCATGTCATGAGGCACTTCCTGATCCGCTCCATCCCTGTAGAACATAGAAATAGTCGCCCCACTATGTAGACCTCCAATGGTTGTTAGGTCACAGAGGCAGATCCCACAATTCTGATTGATCATTCTTTCCCCCCAAAAATGTATAGTTATATATTTAATTTCTAACAATATATTCAAAAGCTGAAGGAACTGGAAGAGAAGAGAAAGTCCTCTTTTCAGCAGATCCACACAGTGAAACTTTAAAGCTGACAAATTGTTGGTGTGTTTATACAAGAGTTCCTAGATCCTTTTCTGATGTTCTGTTGACTTGCGAGGATTACAGTGTAATATACTTGCCAGAGCTATAATCCAAACAACTATTTTAGGCTCACCCAAGAGCTTGTAAATGCCCAGTTGGACTTGTTTAAACTTCCTCCAGGTTCACATGCTAAAACAAAAATCTTCTATTTCTATACCCTTCCACTGTCATGATTTGGCAGAGACAGTCCTAGTAAATCTTTTGTTATCCCACTTTTTCAGCTGTTTTTAAAATATACCAGTTTCTCTCTCCTTCTCCCACTTTCCTCCTTTGTCTTCACCTTACTTCAATTGCTACAAATTAAGTTCAAAGTACAAAAGCAGTTTCCACTTAACTCAACTGGGGAAGACAACAGGAGGGGCAAAATCCTGCCCTTTCCAGTAGGCTCACGCAAAAGCAGACTGCTATAGCCTCTCCTAACTTGTATGTTCTTCCTCGTTAATGACTTTTGCCATCTTGACCAAAGTATAACATTGCTTGGCACGCGTGTCCCAGTTTTTATCTGTGAAATGTTGGAGGGTATGCATTTCCTATTATACGTTGAGGAAACCCTTGCAATATCAAAACTGGCTTGCCAGGGTAGGAACAGAGAGGGCTTATTTGAGAAACAAAACCCTAAATGCCCTCTGGTATGTAGAATTAGGGATATAATTCTTCATCTATTTTGTTCCTTCATGAAAGAAAGAGGAATTTCAAAAGTTTTCATATTTCCAGGCAAGATTATGAACATTTTTGAACATTTTCTCCTTTTTAAACACTTCAGGACTTTTTTGCACAACATTTTTATATTTTGGTCAATATAATTATCTTGGGATTATCCTCTTGGCTGTAGTTCAATGTCTGTACACAGTTCATAGCTGAGTAAGCAGAATTCTGCAGCATTCTACAAGTACACTCATTGCACTTGCAGTTATGCACTCTTGGAATATGTGTATCTATTTATCAGTGCCTTCAATGTACCATTTGTTCCACCGAGAATGCAGAAA
Organism: Cyclura pinguis; assembly: GCA_030412105.1. Lineage (NCBI taxonomy): Eukaryota > Metazoa > Chordata > Lepidosauria > Squamata > Iguanidae > Cyclura > Cyclura pinguis. The sequence goes on from CM059603.1 coordinate 191,340,974, forward strand.
TAGTCATAGCCATTGTATAATAGGGGAATAAGTAGGCACATTTACATATATGCATTTGGTTCCACAAAATGCTGTAAAAAGGGGTGGGATCACAGAATCATCATTTGACTGCAGGAGTGTAGACTTACACTGTGCAATCACGATGGAGGATCTCAGCTATTTTTTTTTTTTTTTTTTTGCAAAAACAAAAGATTTTTTAAAAAATAAATCCTGAAAGATGTCAAATCTTTGGGCAGCTGACTATTATTATCACTTTTTCTTTTTTTTGGCAGAGTGTCACCTGTGTCAAGTCGCTTTTTCTCATCAGGTATGATACAAACTGTGAGTATCTTTTATATCCCTCTGTGGACCTTAGTTGTGCTGTACTTTCACCTCTGGACAATGCATGTAGATCACCCTGTCTTTGTCCTGCACCAGCAGCCATCCGGTTGCATAGGGACGGGGGGGGGGCATGGGCATAGATTGCCCTGGGCGGCAATGTTTTGCAGACATCCTGGTCCATAGCCATGTCCCCATGTGCCCTGGCCATGCCCCCACACACCATGGCCACTCCCCCATGCACAGTGGCCCTGCTCCCACATTGTGGTCCCCACACACACACTCCAAGCTCCGCCACTGCAGCCATCTATAGTTGGAATCAATGTTGGCACCGGCTGTACTATATGCCACTCTATTTCTGTTTCTAGGACCAGATACATGGGATGAAAGAGATCTGCAATGGGAGATCCATAACTGAATCACTGTATATTTTTATCTTTCACTGAAAGATTTGCAACGCCAAGGGATTTCTGGGAAGCAGCAGTTTGAAGGCAGGATTTTTAGCTGGAAAACAGCATGAGTTAATTATGAGTTAAAAATCCCCTTTCCTTTGCTGCCTATGTTAATTGGCTTCCCCATCCCATTCATGGCTGCATTTGAGTTAAAAAGAAAAGTTGGGATATCCAGGTTGCATTCCTAAAGAAACTTATCTTCTGTAAGCTACCTTAACTGATGGCTTCCTTCCTTCATTTTGATTAATTTTCATTTATTTTCTCCTCTTTGGTGAAAATCAGTCAATCAATCTATCCCCCTGTCCATCCCAAGCCAAGTAACAACCACATTAAACAGCAAACAATATACAAACACTTTTATATAGATAAAATTATAAAAGACTGCTAAAGAAAATGAATGTATCAACCAACCTATAACAGGAGTTAAACATGTTTAAAACAGCCCAGGTGAACATATAGGTTTTAATCTGGCACTGCAATGAGAATGAGATTAGCACAGGAATATATTAAGAAAAGAAATTTCAGACTTGAGTTATTACCCCAGAGCAGCCCCTATCTTGTGTCACCTAGCAATGTGGTGGAACAACAAGATAGACCTCTTCCCCAGACCTAAGTAACAGACCTAAGACCTCTAAGGCAGCTTTATACAAAACTTATTCCAATAATCCCATTAGGAGAGGAGGTTACTAGAGCAGATGAGTCACTGGAGCTAAACTCTGCTTATCCAGGAAGAGCTGCAGCATGTGCACAAGCCAAACCTGGACACTGAGGCCACCTGGGTTTGCAGTGACAAAGCCAGTTCAAGGAGTATCCCTAGATCACACATCTAATCTTTCAGGGACACTGCAAACCCATCAAGAACAGGCTGTCTGTCATGTTTTTGGATCCATGACTCACCCACTCACAGGATGTCTAATCTGTTCTGATTAAGGCTTTTCCGCACTAGCCTGTTATAGCACGATGATTCCACTTTCAACATCCTATGGAATCCCGGCTGGCCCCTCCCAAAACCGCAAACCCCAGGATTCCATAGGATGTTGAAAGTGGAATCATCGCGCTATAACAGGCTAGTGCGGAAAAGGCCTAAGTCTTAGCTTATTGGTCTTGCTATCTCTAGGCACTGATCACACACCAGCATGGCTATGTATGCATAGGATTGCACTACCAGTCATGGACCTGCCGTGTCACAGACATTTGGCCTTTAAAAATATGTCATACTCTCTTCGGCAGAACAGATTAACAACAGCTCCCTGCTCTGGAACTGATGCTTGGTGCTGCAGTAGTTATGAATGCAGGTGCAGGTAGGGAATGGAAAAGATTATTGATTCTCACATCCCTGTGAACTCTGAATTGAAACTAAAAAAAAAAAGAGAGCCTGTGCTGAGAAAAGCTAAATTATTTGACCCATATATCAAATGTGCATGTATTTGTCTATTTTGAATAAGTTATTCTATCTCTGCTGGTTGCAGAAAGGGAAGGAACTAAGCAGGCATTGAAGCCTTGTCCCGTATAAGCACTGGCAATGTAGTGATCCTTCTCTACGACTTTGGCCATCCTGCTATTTATTATCTCTGTTTCCAAGCCTATTTTTTCAGTCTAAAGGCTAGAAACATGCTCATTTCCAACCCTTCAATCAGAGATCTCCTGGATATTGAGCCAACAATAATTCTATCCTTTTCTGTTCTGTTTCTATGGTGTCACTCGGCTGGTACACGCTATCCAGTGGGACAGAGCCACAATAGGTGGATAGCTGCCAAATTGTTTTGTTTGTTTTTGTATTTACACTGAATTTCTAGTGTTTGATCTAAATCGGTGCAGTTGTCAGTTCAAGTACCAATTATATCATTTTTAGAACTCTGTGGAGGGTTTTGTAATGGGAAGGGTGTCTTTTAACAAGGTAGTACATTATGTGCTCACTGGCATTTGGATTTCAAATACATTTTTTCAAGGCCAGAATTTAAGTAGCATATGCTAGCAGTCTCGTCCTTATGGAAATTCATTCAAACTCAGCCATCTTTTAGATATCCTGTAAGATCTTTCTATCCAGTCTGGCCTTGGGTAGCTAGACTTAACTTTCCATGATGTTCCTGAGTTGATCCACAGGAGAGCTGATACAAGCACAATGCTTCCACATGTGAATAAAAATACACGAGAGGAGAAAGATAATACTGTTGTCTTCTCCTGCCTCAGCTTTATACTAGACCAGTGTTGTGAGTGAGTAGTCAGTGTGGTATAGTGATTTGAGCAATGGAATATGACCTGGAGACCACGGTTTGACTCCCCGCTCAGCCATAGAAATCTACTGGGTGACCTTGGTCACACTGCACACTCTCAGCCTAAGAAAACCCCACAATAGGTTTCCTTTAGGGATACCATAAGCTGGAAATGATTTAAAGGCACCCAACAACAACTTTGCAAAAGTACTGTTTTGGACTACAACTCCCAGAAATTCACAGGCAGTAAGGCAGATACATGCTAGCACATTTGGTACTGCAGTTATGAATTTGTAACCTAGAATTACCAAAATGTAACTGCTCTGTATTCAATTATACTACGTATTCATGACAGTGGCACTATTCTCACAGTTGTAAATGCCCTCTGAATCTCACCTTAAGGTCTAGGGAGCTACTCTGAACAATGGAGGTCTGTTCTGCTGGTGATTGGGATGAAGCAGGATGATTCCAGCCCATTTCTGCCAGTGAGCCAGGCTATAATTTTTAGAAGCAAAACCCCATGGCAATGCCTTGTCACACCACAGATTTCTGGCAAGAAAGGTCTGGAAAGGTGGGAGAGACGTGTGCCTTTATCACCAGCAGAACAGATCTTTATCACTTGGAGTAGCTGCTGACTGTTAAGGTAAATTTGAAGACTAAGTTACACTTTCAAAACTAAATCATACCAGGAGACTGTACTTAGTTACACTTCATAGAATCATAGAGCTGGAAGAGACCACAAGGGCCATTGAGGCCAACCCCCTGCCATGCAAGAATATACAATCAAAGCATTCCTGACAGATGGCCATCCAGGCTCTGCTTATAAACCTCCAAATAAGGAGACTCCACCATACTCTCAGGCAGCATACTCCCCTTTCAGATTGCTCTTAGTCTCAGGAAGTTCTCCATACTGTTTAAATGGAATCCCTTTTCCTGAAGTTTGAAGCCATTGTTCTGTGTCTTAGTCTCTGTAACAGCAGAAAAGCAGATATGACATCCTTTCAAATATGTAAACACAGCTATCATGTTGCCTCTTAACTTTCTCTTCTCCAGGCTAAACATACCCAGCTCCCTAAGCTGCTCCTCATAGGACAGGGCTGCTAGGCCTTCAACCATGCTGGTTACTCTCCTCCGGAAACATTCCAATGTGTCAATATCCTCCTTGAACTGTAGTGCCCAGAACTGGACACGGTATTCTAGGTGATAAACTAATTATTTTGGTGATGAATTAATAAAATAAATAATAAAGTAATTTTAAAAATTGGAAATGAAAATCTGAAGAACATACATAAACACATACACACAAGTATATGCTGAATGTAGCCGGAAAGACCCATGGCAATTTTTATTTTATTCTGTTTTTGGAGACATGTTTCCTCATGGTTTTGTTTTAGCAGCTTCCCCTAAACTTTGAAAATTTATTTGCAGATCCGAATGGATACTCATCCAACACGTATGTTACATGAGTGGTCTGTGTATAAACTGTTGTTTGATTAGTATGTCATGCAGTAGAATGGAAAGCATACCCACAGGTACATGAGCTTTGAACACTCTTCTCCATGGCCCCATGTTTAAAGATTTGCATCTTGGGCAAAATGATGTTCTCTTATCCATCACAGTTTCTGGATAAACTTTCCCATACTTCCTATAAGGAAATACCCATAGTTTAGAAGAAGATGCTAAAAAGGAAAGGAAGGAAGGAAGGAAGGAAGGAAGGAAGGAAGGAAGGAAGGAAGGAAGGAAGGAAGGAAGGAAGGAAGGAGGAAAGTAAGTAAGTAGGTGGGCGGGTGGGAGGGAGGGAGCGAGGGGTGAGATATTTTATCAATCAAATATGATAAAAGCAGTTAGTTTTCATGGATATTTCTTGTGTTCTTTACCAACATGACTAATAATGATAACAATAGTAAAAATCATGCAATTAAAATTTGTGCTTGGTAACAAACTTTTAGACAGGGTTCAGTAGTCTTGTCATCATTTAGCATCTTTAAATGCACTTCTCTGACAACCCAGTCCTTCTAGCAATTGAGCTGCAAGCAAAGAAACCTCCTAAGATGGCATTTCTGTGTCTAATTAAAACCAGGTACAGCTCTTCGGCAATGTAAATGGGCCCTGATTCCCAGGAGCTGAGTGCATGGGGAAATTTATTGTGAAGAAACAGCTGTCCACAGTAAACCATAAGTAGGTTAGGAGATTCCTTGGGGATTTATCCTGTTGACAAGTACCAACCCAGTAGATGAAGCATTAAGCAATTCATATAAGACTGCCAAGAACTGTTTTCATAAGCAATCTGGGAATATCAGTGCTATAGCCCTAAGCTGAATGTTGTTCTTCTTTCTTTCCACCCTTAGGATTGTTCTCTCTGAAGTCCTCTAAAGGGAGCTAACAATGCAATCCTATACATGTCTGCTCAGATGTAAGTCCGTTATAGTACGACATGATTGTAGAGTTGGAAGGACTCCATGAGCACCAAGTCCAACCCCCTTCTCAATGTTGTAGAATCTCCAGCTACAGCATCCTTAGCCAGTAGCTGTCCAGTCTCTTTTTGAAGATGTTCAGAGAAAGAGATTTTACCACTTCTTTAGATAATTAGTTTCATTGCTGAATCATTCTTACTGTCAAGAAGTCCCTTCTAATGTTCAATCAAAATCTATCCTCCAGTAATGTAAAACCATTAGATCTGGCCCTACCCTCAGGGCTGCAGAGAACAAACACGCTCCCTCATCTCTATGACAGCCCTTTAGATATTTAAAGAGTGCAGTCATGTCAACCTTCAGTCTTTTCAATGTCCAATTATTGTATTGTGCTGTACTGGGATGTGTTGTATTGACCATCGAGTCCCACCCCATGCGATGTAGGAATCTACAACTAAAGTACTCCTGAAAGATACCCATCCAAACCCTTTTTAAAGACCCCCAAAGAAGGGGAATGCATGGCTGTCCAAGACAGCCTCTTCTACTCTCAGACAGCTCATACAATCAAAAGGTTCTTCCTAATATTCAGGTAGAATATCTATTCTCATCATTTGAATCCATTTGCCTGTGTTCTAGTTTTTGGAGGAACAGAAAACAAGCTAATTCAATCTTCTACATGGTCACCCTTCAGATATTTAAAGATGGCTATCAACTCAGCTCTCAGAGTTCTCTTCTCTAAGCTAAACAGCCCTAGCTTCCTAAGCCATTCCTCATGAGGCTTGATTTCCAGACCTTTGATCATCTTGACTGTCCTTCTCTGGACACATTCTAGCTTGTTAATATTCTTCTTTAAGGATATACTCAACAATTATTTTTTCAGAATATATCTGGACAGCCTTAGCAGGTGACAGAATAACCTTGAAGCCATGTGAGACCCACAAGCTGCACATCCTGCACTCTTGCTATCTTTACTAAGGCATGGAGTGCAGCCACAAAGTTCAGAAGCCCAAACATTGCTTTCAAAAAGGAAGCACCAGAGGCTAGTATTTTTGTATCTCTGTAGGAGAGACAAATCTAGCAAGGAGCTACCGCAGTGGTTTCCATACTTGGGTCCCCTGATATTGTTGGACTACAGCTTCCAGGTTTCATTATCATTGGCTATGATGGCTAGAGTTTTTTTTTGTGGCGGGGAGGGTGGTGGTGAAATCAAACAATATCTGGAGAGCTGAATTTGGGGATTGATTGTATAGAGGACCCAGAGTGCTACCTGGAATCTTGGGGGGAGCAATATGACCACATTCCTCCACACTCAATTATTTTAGGGCTTTTATCAGTGACCAGGAAGTTTTTGATCACTTCCTCTTGGAAAATTAGCCTCTCTTGTGCTTAAAATGTGAAATCATGGGGCATTTGGGAGATTTAGGGACAAGAAAAAGTCATTTTTTTTTGTCAGGTGTGAGGTGAGTGGTGGACTTCTGGGAAGTCATGAATTTGTGTTCATTATGATAGGAAATGACTAATTTGCAATACCATCTGCATACCACTGCTTGCAGTATGCTAATTTTTTGGTAGGGCAGATGGAGATCTATCAAGATAGCCAGTAAATGAAGATATGTTGCTAAACATTGACTACCCTTACACAATTAGGGTGAATATCATAAATATCCCAGAGTCTTTTGTTTGTTTGTTTGAAAGTCAGAGTGGATATTACAGTAGGCCCCCCACATTCACAAGGGTTAGGGGCACAGAACCCTCGCGAAAGTAAAAAATCAGAAATACCACCCCCCAGTGAGCACTTGTTACCCTGTTTACTGGGGGTCCCGTGAGGGACACCAAAATGTGCTCAACAATAGGTGGGGAAGATTAGCTCTGAGCACTGCTTTCGCAATACAAGAGGCAGGGTAACTTAGCAGGATCTTGAGCCCTATGTCTATGGGGTCAGGCCGAGTCAAGGAGCACACAGAAGTTGAAATAATAAATGTGGTTTTATTAAAAACACAATCAAAACAGTGTATGCGGCACACTCACACAAGATAACTAAAGAAATAAAGGTTGGAGTAGTATAGAGGGGTTTTTAGAGGAGTTGTTGGTTTGGGTGATACTTCACCTGTCCTGAAGCCCGGTTGGAAGCGGAGAAGATGGGGAGCATGGATCTCAGCACGTGGAGCTGAGGGGAAGGCTTGCTGGACAAAGTGACAGCAAGGTGGGATGGAAGCCAAGAGCAATCCAAGGAAGAGCTCAAAGTCAGGGGTTTTTATAAGGAGAACTGTGACCGCAGGCTAGGTCAGACTTGGGGAAAACAATAGATTTGGGGCTGGAGACAAAGCCTCCGAAAGGTCAGAATTTGAATGATTGAGTTATAGCCAAATTGTCAATAGGATAGCCGGTATGCAAACGCGGAGTACTTGAGCGTTGTATAGTCAGATCATCAAGCTGCCAGTGCGGGGCAGAGGATCTTCTGAAAGCTGCGTGCATACCTAATAAAGGTACTTGCCTTGAGGTCTCCTAAAGCTGCGAGTTGGCTATTTCTGGCCTGCCTGTATTGTTTTGGAATATTACGGCGATTATCGGCCGAGCCTGTACGCGTGCTTGTCTGGGGGACTCGCAAGCATGTGGAAGGGAATGGGTATGTGAAGCCAAATTATTGATATCAAGAGATATCTTTTTATATCCCCCAAAGCTCGGGCTAGCCAGGGCAGTAACACACTCCCCTCCATTCTTTCTGCTGCTGTGAGCCTGGAGGGGAAGGCAGAAGACTGCAGGGGGGAAAACCTTCCCCCCATCCAGTTTGCTGCCTGTTGCCCCCATGCCCTGCCTTGTTTTTTGCGCTCACATGTGGGTGACAAGTAGGAGAGTGAAGGAGAAGGAAACTTATTCCGCCGTGCTCTCTTGCCCACTGCCTACAAGCTCTTCCTTTTTTCTGCATGGGGAAGAGGCAGGAGAATGCAGGGGAGAAAAGCTTTCTCTCTGCCCTCTTCTGCTGGCCACTGTAGGGGAGCAAAGATCTTTTCCCCTCCCTGCATCAGGGCAAAATACCAGGGAACAGGAGGGAGAGAATGGGGGGGAGTCAAACGGGCACCTCGCGGGTAATTAAATTCACGAAAGTCAAAGCTGCAAATGTGGGGGGAGGACTGCATTGTCGTCATTGACATTAGGTATTGTCTCCCATTTGTCCAATTCAGTGTCCCATTGAACTCACCTTCTCTTTGGATGTCATGGTAGTTTGAACTTCCTCTTCTTCATACCAGATAATCAGTTGATAACGGCATGCTCTTCAACACTTCACCAATGAAAACTGGGACACATATGGCCAAGCAACATCAGAGAGTGGTCAAGATGGCAAACTTTCTTAATGAGGAAGAACAGACAAGCTAGGAGAGGCTGCAGCAGTTTACTTTTGCCTGAACTGACCGGGAAGGGCAAGATTCTGCCCCCTCCTTTCCCGCAGTTGACTGAGTGCTTTTGTACTTTGAACTCAGTTTGCAGTAACTGAAGGAAGCTGAGGATAAAGAGGGAACGTAGGAGGATGAGAAAGAAACTGGGACATTTTAAAAGTAGCTGAAAAGTGGGATGTCCTTATTGGACTGGAACAGTTGGAGGGCATGCAATGGCAAATGGTATAGGAATAACAGTGTTTTGTTTCTTTCAGTTTCTAAACACTATATTGGATTCTGCAATGTTGCAATATTACATAGTAAGGAAGAATGTTACGAATATTTAAATCTAATTATTCTTTGACAGACTTATGAAAGTCAAAATAAAGCTCTGTGGCTGACTTCCAGGGAGGGCAAAAGAAATAAGATCATCTATGAAGTTCCCATTTCGTTCTATGTCTTGTACAGTGGAAACTTTAAGACAATTCTAAGCATTTTCCCATTGCTGCTCTGAAGAATATCTGTGGTAGGGAGAGTCATCAGAAGAAATGAGCTCCCCTGTTCAAAATGAACAATTATTTCTCATAACACAATGCAGTAATGACGAGTGCTTTCCTGACCTTTTTGCAGTTGACTGCCTTATATTGACTGAGGTGAGTTTGGCAATTTTCAGTGAAGGAAGGTAACATATTGTTTGTCTTTCTTAACTCAGAGTGATGGGAACATCCTTTTTAAAGGAACAGATGAAAGCAAGCCTATTCACACTCTCGAAATGTGTGTTGAGTTTATATGGCAGTGGAGGAGTGAGATCATACTAGTCTAGCTTCCAAACATGTCGCCCCCAGCTTCCATAATATAATCCTCCTGTATATTAGATATAATATTAGAAAGCGGTTATAGAAGCATGGTCTGAAATTAGGGTGGAAGAGTATTCTAGTTTTCAGGGGGAACAAAAAGGCTGCCACTAGGCTCCTTGCAAGTTCTCATTTCCAATATGTGAATGAAATAAGAACCACTTTTTTTTTGCTGAGGCTTTCATAATTTGCACAAAAAATGGTTGTGTGTAAAATGACTATCTTCTCACTTTTGTGAAACAAAGCACACACCTACAAACACATAGACACAGAAAAGCTGGAATTCTGTTACGTACATATGAATGTGTAAGTGTCCCTTACATATATGGATGTCCTTTATTGTATGCTGCAGAGGTTGGTGTTCTCTTCCTCCTTCTACAGCTCTCCAGGTCCCCCACTCGGCTTATTGTAAAGCCCCTGAAGCCACCTTGCATGGCTATTCCAGTCTTCTTGGCGAGCAGGAAGGGGGTCTCAGTGGTGCTGTAATCATTGTGTGCCTGGTTATGGGGATGTAGTCGGACATTTCTGTTATCCTGCCTGTTTTCTGCAAAGCATGGAATATGTGCGAGGCTTCAGGGGCTTTACAGTAAGTTGGGGGGTTCTATGGCTCAGTGTAGCATAGGTCTGCCTTTGGATATTTATGTTATGCTGAGGAGATGTTGGATGTGTGTGTGTGAGAGAGAGAGAGAGGGGGGGAGAGAGAGAGAGAGGGAGGGAGGGAGAAGAGATACAGAAGGATGGGCTGATTGAGCAAAAAGACCCCCACAATCCATCTACTGCTTCTAATTTTTTAAAAACCCACACAACAAAGTAACACCTATCACAGTTTTACCATGCAATTTACACCATTTACAGAATTTGCGCAAAAAACTTTGTCACAAATCCAAAGACTCTTCAGAGATTGAGAGAAAGTATCTTGTCTGTCTCACAAGTTAGCAGACCATTTTTGTAATTCTCCTTCCCACATGCAAGAATGAGGCAAACAAAGATTCACATCACTATTTGAAATGCATGCATTCCACCTACAGAATAAAGAATATCAGTTGAATGACAGCCTTACGAGGTCAAGGAATCTTCCACCTCCCTGAAAGTAGTCCACAATGTCAGATGTAGATGCGGATCCTAAGACAACTTAACTTAAGAAAGTGTATGGAATGTAAGTTTCCTGTCCTCTCCAGCCTCTCCCCAGAAAAGTTGCTCTGGGATATTTGGGGGTGCTTCCCAGCAATATAAAGTGGAGGAGAGAGACTGCAGAGATCTTAAAGCTAGTTAACTAAAGGAACCTCATGGAAATAAAGTTTTGTGTTCCTCTTTCCTAGGCATTCCCCATGCCCCATCCACATTATTCAAAAGAAGCTTTAGAGGGGGATACTGGTGTCTGTATGGGGTGGGGGAGGGACTTTTCTTTAGGAACCAAACCTATATATATACTATATACTATCATGTATCAAATAAAGACATCCTAGTATTTCTGTGAGACATACCACTACGTAACATTACTGTCATTTTTAAACATATTCATTCTTAAAAGCATCCCAATCAGAGCTGTAGCTATGGCAGGGGGAGTGGAGATGAAGGCTTCCCCCCTCCCAAATAAGAATTCTGTCCCTCAAATGAATGTTTTCATTGGTCTTCAAATTGCCAGTAGTGCAGAGAGTGAGGTATCGAAAATCATTCACACCTAGAACTCTTCTGTTTGCCGCTGTCACATTCCTTTGATAATTTTGCCTGGCCCCCTTTTCTTTGGATGCCTGCACTGTATTTCTTAATACTCAACTAGGGTTTTTTTTAAGTTATTGCAATGCTAGAAATTTAGAGACTGAAGTAAAATTTCATCGAAGGCAGAATTCTTGTTTGGTAGGGTCATGCCCTCAGTTTGCCACCCTCTAGCTACATTCTAATCCTAATTTATATTTGAAGATGAGTATTGGGATCCTATCTTCTTCTCCACAAAACAATTTTGTTCCAGTTAATTCTTCATTGGACCCAACTGCCTTGACAAAAACAATGTTTTCTCACCTTCTGAAACTTGTGGTGAAATGTGCACCTCACCTGGAGCATTTGCAAATCTGTAAGGCATCTCCAATAAATATCATGCATGCAAAACAATGTGCATATTGTAAAGTGTGAGCGACCAAAATCTGCATAACTGGGAAAAATGCAGAAAAATGCTTTAACCATCAGAGAATAGGTTTATCAATTGGATGAAAGCCAGGAACTTGTAGGTGAAATATGCCAGTGTAATCCTGGTAGCTTTGGAATATGCATTTTGCAGAATGTGGCAGAAAAAGGTATGCTGTACATCTTTGTGCAATGCCTCTTGTTCCAGCTGCACAACTGGAGTAGGGGGGAATCCTGGATGGATCTCAACCCTCCAGCTGCTGCTTGGCTGCAGGAATATGCCTGGTCATGCTCTGGCTACTCTCAGTCACCCAGGAAGGAGCAAACTTGCACTGTGGGCAGAAGCTGCTCCATCTTTCCCAAGTGTTCAGGGGTAGCTTGCTGCACAACTACAGCTGGAGAGTTGCTGGAGAGAAACCAGGAATACCTCCCCCAATGTTTTTTTGCACTGTCACACGGAAGTGGAGATGAAGAAGTAATCTCTGGCTCTCCTAAACAGTAAATGTGCTGGTGGCACCCCAGCAGTGTGCTAATCGGAGGTAGACAAAACAAGCAATGTGTGCACATTATAAAAAATGCAGAAAAGAAGTGTATGCTTAACATGTGAAGAACACACAACACTTTACAATCTAAAATGAAATATGAAAATGTAGATGGAACTCAATGAATTTCAAAATGGAAATAGATTTTCACATCCCTTATCTCTACACCCACTTTTTTGAATCACAGTCAATGTCCACTGCTATAGACTGGATCTTCATCATCTGCCAGCCCCACCACTCTGTTTTCCTCTTGGTTGAGTTTGCCCTGTATATCATTGTCAGTTGAGTTATTCCCCACATATATTCCCAAAGCCAGAATGCCAGTGTTGTAAATATACACGTTTCTGCATTAAATACCACGTATCTCTATACTGTCACCTAGCAACCAAGCACTGTGGATCTACTGTGCTTGCTCCCAGTTCTGGTTGAATGTTGCTAATACTTACAAATCTAGAAAAGTGGCAGAAGAAAAGAGCTCTACCCAGTGGTGCTGCCAGGAAATTCTAGAGTGTGGCCCTATAGGTACCTTAATTCTCATTCCTCCACTTAATATAATATTGTGCTGCATACAATAAATGTTTCTTTTCCTCACAGTTTCCCTGAACCTGTTTTGCAGCTGCTAAAATCATTATGTTGCCATAAACAGCAACACAATTTCATGGTCCGATAATGCACATTAAAAAAAAATGTAATGTATAGTATACATACCCTCCAACATTTCAGAGATGACTTGTGTGGCCAAACAACATCAGAGTGTGGTCAAGATGGCAAAAGATATCAGTAAGGAAGAACACAAAAGTTAAGAGAGGCTGCAGCAATTTCCTTTTGCCTGAGCCTACTGGGAAAGGCAACATTCTGCCCTTCCTCTCCCCTCCTCTCCTCCCTGCTGAGTTAACTGAATACAAACTACTTGCGCACTTTAAACTTAATTTGCAGCCATTGAAGTAGGCTGAGGACAAAGGGGAAAATGGGAGGAAAAGAGAGAAACTGACTTTTTGAAAACAACTGAAAAAGTGAGACAGCACAGGATTAATTGGGGATGTCTCTGCCAAATTGGGGCAGTTGGAAAGTGTGCAGTATATATATAAAAAAGCAGTATATACAAAAAAAAAATCAGTTCTATCTATCTATCTATCTATCTATCTATCTATCTATCTATCTATCAGAGGAGGAGGATCTAGGGTGGGGCAACTGGGGCATGTGTCCTCGGCACCAATGCCTGGGGGGCACCTTCCTGCCTGCTGCCCGTCACCTCGTTGTGCCTGCTGCTGCCTCCTCACACTTGCCACTGCCTATCCGCGCCCACCTGTCGCCTCCCCATGCCCACTGCTGCCTCCCTGCACCTGCCTGTTGCCTCCCCATGCCTGCCACTGCCTCCCTGCGCCTGCCCGTCACCTCCCCATTCCCACTGCTGCCAACCCGTGCCCGCTTGTCACCTCCCCGCACCCACTGCTGCTATGCCGTGCCTGCCCATCACCTCCCAGTGCCTTCCACTCCTGCCCCCTACTCACCGCTGTGCCTGCCACTGCTTCCCTCCTGCACCTGCCACGGCTGCCAAGTCTTTCTTGGCCCGGTGCAGTGGCGGCACAGCAGCACCTAGGGGCGCAGCTTCTGCACTTGCCCTAGATGCTGCTGGGCCTAGAAACGCTCCTGCTATCTATCTATCTATCTATCTATCTATCTATCTATCTATCTCCAGGACAATCTTTCTCTCTGTTCCCTTCATTCAAGATAACACTTCCTCCATCTGATGAAGATGACTTCAGACCATGCAAACATATGACAGGTGTGGTACAAGAGTGGTCTTCCAGATGTTGTTGGACTGTAGTTCCCAGCATCCTTTACCACTAGCTATGCTGCCTAGGGCTCATAGGAACAAGAGTCCAACATTTGGAGGGCTCCACATTGCCCATCCCAGCTTATGCCATACTGAATGGGATTGTTCTTTCGTTTTTTCTTTTCTGTAACTGATCAACACAACTTGCCTTCCTGATGATGGTAAGAGAGGATGTCAAATCCACCCTTTTGCCTGGCTTCCATGGACAAACATAAGAAACAAGTCAATTTACATTTTCTTTACCTGTAATTAGCCAGTTATGTTTGTATTCAAAACTCAGTCCACAAAACAGAGTTGTGATTTCATTACACAATGAACTCATCTTTGTTCCTCAAGCCCAAGCTTAAAACAGACATGCTAACAGATTTAGCTTTTGTTTTTACACCATCTGCTTTGGCCTACTGAAGTTTAGGAGATTTCTTCCAAATCTTTCCTGTTCATCTTGCAGTTTTCCTATTTGGCTAATGATTGAAGCCAAATACAAGGGTTGAAGTTGCTTGCTTGGGACCACTCACAGGTGTGCGTGGTCCCAAGTCTTGCCCATGGGACGCGCACATCCCCTGGTAGAATTAATGGAACTTGTCTGTATTGCAAGCCTTGAAATAATGGGCTTCCACCAGTTCTCCTTGCCTACAGAGGCTCATATATGCTGCTTGCAAAGTGAGCTCAGAGGGGGAAATGGCACCAAGCCACCTGAGAGACTTTAGAAATAGCACATGTGCACAGTTATTCCTAAGTAAGCCTCCATGCTCCCTACACTAGATGGATTCTGCTTTTTGACCATTTCTGCTTTCTGAGAGTGCTCTTGTCCCTAACCTGTCAGATAAGTGGAGGAAGCCTGTAATTTGTTGTTATTTTGTTTTTGTTTTTTTGTCACTGTCGTTTGTATGTGTTTTAATAATTTTTTAAACAAAAATTATAAATCAGAAAAGGAACATGGACATGTGTGGGGGAAGGAGGAGGCCTTTTCACATGTCTGCCTACAAGATATTTCCTCTACTGGTAGGACACAGCCTGTCCTACAGACCTCAGTTCTGTAGGGCCTGTCCTATAGACCTCAGTTCTTGGGCTGGTGTATATCTAGAGAGAGAGAGAGAGAGAGGGAGAGAAAGAGAGGCGTATATTTAAACCCTATCTTTACTAGGCTGCAGTTGTTGCTGGTCTCTCCTGAACCTCCATTGCGATCTTCTGGAAGCTGGGAATATGCCAATCTCTCTGTACAGGAGATAGTACCAGTTTTTTTCAGAATCATAGTGGACTGGGGGAGAGGGGACAGCACAGCTGAAGATAGCTTTATAGCTTTTGTTTCCATATGTTGGAGAAGATAAAACGCCGCAAGCAAACTTCAGCTGCCATTCCTTCCTTCTAGCACCCAGCACGATCATGGATGGCCTTTAATCCATATCAATCCGTTCCTTCAAACAGAGAAGTGGAAAACCTTTTTCACTTTGAAGAAAATAGATACTCCAGAATTTTATCAGCTGTTTGAGTTGCTCCAGGCCAGGATTTCATCACACCTGTTCTGGATACAATTGAGTTAGATTAAAAATGGCCTGTCTGTTTATTTAAATTGTATTGTACTGGTTTCCAGGTAGGAGTCATGAGATGCCTCTAGATAAGGCCACAAATGTCACATTTCATAGATTTTATTTTCAGAAGCCTCTGTTTACTGGTAATTATTAAAAAAGGGAACTAGCATGTTCCATTATAATGTTGTTAATATTTTTTCTACAAGTAGATTCTCACTTATAGCTATTTCATTATTCTTTGTAAATCCCAGGATGTCTGGTATGAGAAAGAACGTCAAAAGCCAGTCACATTGGCAGTACTTAGTAGATGGTGTACAGATAACGATTTTCGCCCCATTTCTCAGAGCATATTTGAAAATACACCATAAGAAACCCTGTGAGAGAAGCAAAACACTATGACTTGAAGATTCCTGTTAGTCTGAAGCTAAGTAGACCAACATAATCAATTAGATCTATCAGATATGGACATTCAATGGTTAACTCAATAGGTCTACTCAAGTTGGGACTAATCAAGAAGATTCAGACCCATGACTTGAATTGCAGACTTTGTTTCGGGAAACATTGCTCCATTCACGGAATGAGGCTTTCTTTTTTTCTCATTTCCTCAGCATCCTCTCTGTTAGAGGTAGCATGTCCATACTCACTAATTGCTAGTTTCTATGTTACTGTCTAGGAATTTAGGTACTGTGTGTGCGTGTGTGTGTGTGTGTGTGTGTGTGTGTGGTAACTGGAACCCAATTCTGGGAGAAAGGCAGCCTAGGAATACAATCAATCAACCAAACAATCAATCAATTAATAATAACATCCTGTTTATTAGGGTTTTCCCTCCACACCTTCTCTCTTCCTGCATCACTCTAACTTGCACCCGTTTTTCTTTCCTCTCTATCATTAGACCATGTGTTTGATTACGCAAAAGTATTTTTAAGTAAAGCTACTTTTGTATGTTTTACAAGCACAACTGAACTGTTCATTTTCTCTGCCAGACCCTGTGAATATGCAAGTGGACACGGGATTTGTTGCTCTTCAGCTTTAGCTTTTGTCAGTTGATTCGTCTGCTTTCTCAACTGAGACCCACTGCTCTTCCTCATATTTCCCAACACGCTAAATATTAATTGCTGTGCAGGGACAGCATCTTTGTATTCAAGCCTACATCTCTTCACACACACTTCCTAGCTACAGAGGTCTTTGTGCAGAGGTTGACACAGCACATACAAAAGACAAATCTCCTTGCTGGGATATGGCAAACCTTTTTTTTGTAGTTTTGGAGTGATCTGGTTCATTTCTTAAGACAATCTTTTTGCTCATTTCTGTATTGTGACAAATGTAGCTTTATTGCACAGCCCTTAAAAACCAGAAGCATTGGTAGGTTGTTTGCATATTTTTGATCAATCAGACTGTCCTTTTGTGCTTGTTGCATGTATTTGTGTGTGTGTGTGTGTGTGTGTGTGTGTGCATGTGCGCACTCAGCTAAAGAAAGGGAAAAGATATTAGCTCTGCACAGAAATCTTTAGCACAAATCGCAAAAAGTACAAAGAATATAAGTTGGTAACTTGCACTTGTATAGGAGACAAGAACTGTCTCAGAGACTGGTTAATCCTTGACAGTTTTTTTTTTACCAAAATCTCAGCAACTGCAAGATTTTTTTTTCACATCTTTAATGCCTGCCTGCCTCTTTCCTCCTTGAATTTATACTGTATTTCCAAACCCTAGGCAGAAGACAGTGTTGAGATTGCTGTTCATAATAACCTAGAAGCAGAGCTTCGAAGGTTACTTTTATAAAAGCTTCTCAAATGCAGCCAGCTGCAGAATTCAATGGGAGGCAGAAACACTGAATGTAGGGAAATACTGGCTATGTTCTGCCCTAGGAGTCATTCTCTCTTTTTGTTTTCAAGAAAGACAGTAGTATCTTTCGTTGGAGCAGAACAGAGGATGGCAGAAAAGGCAGGCTAAATTATTATTATTATTTTTAAATCCAGATGACCAGAGTTTCTAGTGCAGCTCATGTTTTCCGTGTTTCTCCTCCTCTCCCATCATCTTTTTTTCTCCCTCCCTTGTTGCTGGCTTATTTGCGCCTCACTGAATGGACAGTACCCCACATGGGCAGCCATCCATCTGACCTCTTCCACTTCCCTTTGTCTGGGCTGACTCGGAACATACCTAGTAATGACTAATAGGGATTGTTTCTTTACATTACACTGAAAAGTATTAAATCACAGCTCTGAACACTACAGCCAAAAAAGAAAAAAAATCATTCTAGCTCACTAGAACTAAAATAACTTGTTACAAAATGACTTGGTTACAAGTAATATGTTAATTCCAAGTTCCATAGGTTAAGCTAAACTAACAGTTGTACATCCGTTGTACCTCCCTCTGTTCAAAGACCCTAGTGGGCTGAAAGGCAATACATAAATTCCCTAAGTAAATTTAAAGAGAGTGAGATTGGCTCAAGGTGATCCAGTGAGATTCATGGTCATGTGATGCCATGAAACTAGATCCCTTTCTTCTAAATCCAGTTTATGGTAGAAGGGTTATGATTTTGCACAAAGCTGTTCACCTCACAATGTCTGTCAGCAGTACAGAACAAACACATAATCTAAACACTCCTTCATTTTTAGTGTAATGATTTCTGTTCCTCATTCTTTACTCACAAATGGACTTTGGTGATACATATCTGTAATGTAATTAACCCGGCAAACTGAACGGAAATTGCTTAGAGTTGAGGCACAACTGTTAAGAAGCAAAGAAACTAGCATTTGAGATGAGTAATTGTGTTTTAGCACCGATGATCATTGAAATCATTTTAACACTAGATTCTGAAAGAAAACCATTAGTCGTAGCTGAGCTTCCCAGTAGCCGGCAGTTGTGACCTTCTGTAACATTATGTTCCTTCTGCCATCTCTAGTATAATTGTCTAAACCATATGGCTTTTTACCAGGCTGCTGGAGACAACAAATGAAGGAGCGTAGTTTCGTTTCGAGTATAGACAAAGGCAATCCATCACTCAACTTGGTTGCTACTGTTTCTTTTTTGTTGATATTATTGTTGCTAACACCGTTCATAGTTATTCATTTTCTACCACAGATACAGATTTATTTAATAGTAATATTTGGATTCTTTACACTAAGGGGTTGTATGGGTCATACCTGTCCTGTGTCCTCTCAATAACATGTGGTGAAAACTCTCATGTGTTCTGATTGTTTGTAGCTTTGTCTTTTAATATCATGAGAGTATCCAATACACTCAAAGAATGGGAAAAATGACAAATGCAATTAGTAGAGGTCTACGTTTTGTGGGACAAACTTTCACACATCCTTACAGGTTACTTTCTCTCATCTTAATCTACCCACTTCTTTAGATTTTCAGATGAGATGGTAGATCTATGATACCAATCATGCAATGTTGCATGTCAAGCAAGTGGGTATACAAGAGGTCCTCACAACTTGGCTCTGGGACTTTCTCAGCCTCCAGGACTCAGACTCCTTTGTGTAACTCCTGGTCTTCTGATGCTATATAAAAAACTAGCGTATATACCTGGCACTGTCCAGGATTTTATTTTCTCATAGGTATTATTTGTTAGAAAGATTTGAGCTCCTGTGTCTCTGATTCCCCAAATTGTCTTGTCTAGTGTCTGTAACTTTTCCTCATACTCCCCAATCCAATCTGTATTCAGAGTTATTAAGATACAGAGGTTGGGGTCCTGAGGGAATACACTGCCCTCCTCCTTGCTGGTAGACCTCATCTCCATAGCAACTGGCCTAGTCAAGGCAGACCCAGTTGATTTGAGGTCAAAGAGCTCACTGGCTGAGAATTTTAAAGGCCCCTCCCTAAACTGGAAACCCCAGGATCTTCTTGGGCAGCCAATCATATGAGTTCTTCACCTGACACAGCCAATCATATGAGGTTTTCGCCCGACACAGACTTCGCCCGACACAGACATCTTTGATTTTCATATATTAGATATTTTGTTTCATTATGCTTGTTAGGGTTGGTAAAGGCTAAGATTGCCTGTTGTGGTCAGTTTGTCCATTTGTTTCTGCTCGTTTTTTTTAACACGCTGCTATCATGCCTCTGTGTTGCCATTGTTTTTGTTAACTACTCTGGGGATACCATCCAAAGAGAAATGAGATATTATTATGTTTTATCTGCATAGCCTCTATATGTGGACACTGACATTGCGTTTAGTCTTACTGAAACCAGATCTAAACTAGGGGCTAACTCCTAATGTTAATCCCAGCTACAGTAGACTCATTAAATCAGTGTGACTAAATTGAAGTTTTAATTTATCAAGTTCCCATTAATTCAGTGGGTCAGCTGTAGCTAAGAGTAGCAAATGGATTTAGCCCTAAATTAATTGAACTTAGTTCTCATGGAAATAAATGGGATAACTTTGTCATAAATCAAGTCCCATGGCCTTTCAGGGCACTTGCATTCCGCATCGCACTAACCTAGACCATTTCCGCACGAGACTGTTATAGCGCTATGATTCCACTTTCAACATCCTATGGAATTCTGGGGTTTGCAGTTTAGGGAGGGGCCAGCTGGCCCCTCCCTAAACTGCAAACCCCAAGATTCCATAATATGTTGAATGTGGAATCATAGCGCTATAACAGTCTCGTGCGGAAATGGCTTAGATTGGATCTAATCCTCCCCTTCCTCCCACATTTTTTCACAACACTGGGGCTCAAGGTGATTTACAAATTCAAACCAATCCTAACATACCTTAAAACATTTAAAATATTAAAATAGAACCAAATAATTCTCCACATTAGAAATATATGATTAGAAATAACACAAAAGCATTTAAAAACAAGCTTTAATCCTTGGTTTTTTCCCTGTTCTCTTACTGAAGACACTCTGTATTTTGAATAAGCAAAAATCAGCGAAACAAAACATAATTTCATCTAATTCAATGAAATACCTTCCGCTATTTCTTACCTAAATCCTGAGACTCAGAGGGTTCTACAGTGCAGATACACTTCTTCCAAAAATTGCTTGACATGCTTGGACTAAATTTGCTGTGCAAAGAACTCCAAGCTAGGTGATTGGATGTATTTTTATGCTCAGCTTGAGGGTGATCTGGGGCTATCCATGTCTCCCCTTCTCCTTTTCCATGTCAACTACATCCTAACAAAGAAGGTGGCGGGGAGAAGACAGCCTATTTTCATCCCAGGTTTGAACTACAAATCCCAAGATCCTGGCCACAGACTAAAACTGTATCCTCATCTGTTCACACAGAAATTCAGATAAAAGTTTGGTGAAATTAAAAAGAGCAAGAGCCATGGGATGCTCAGCTCAGGTCTTCAGCAGTTTTTAGTATATAACTTCAGTTCACGCTCTAACAGCCAAAAGCTTGAAATGAGATATAGCTTTTCCTCCTCTGTGGCCATCTGTTTTATTGTATAGCCATGCAAATAACTGCAGATGCCTTTCCACTGTTGCCTTCAGAAACAATGAAGGAAAAAATAACCTGCAACTGGTAAATTGTATTTACAGTTGTATATGGAAATGATGATACTGGAGACCATTTGTATTAAGATGGAGAAACAGAGACAGAGTCTTTTTAGTCCCCATTTGAAACACAGTACTTTTCCAGTGTTGCTACCCATGTATAATATGAATAGTAACACCAAATACCAAGGGATTATTCTTGGAGCAAGACTGGATTCAGTAATGAGTTCTTCGCTTCATTTTTGCTTGCTTCCTCTCTGACTACCATTCTTGTTCCTGTACTTCTTTCACATCTGCACTCTTTTTGAAAGAAGGAACTAAGGTACTGCTATTCAGCGGGGTGACAGAATCACAGCAAACTTTTCAAAACTTTGTTGAGTATGACACAATCCAGTCAGTGTGTCATATGTGTTTTCGGTTTCTCACATTCATTTTTCTTCAGCAGACACAGAACTTTAACTTCAGCTGTTTTCTCTTTCAAAAGGTCAGCTCCAAGCAAATGTATTTAGATTAAAAAAAAAGGAGGGGTGTCAAGTGCTGTTGAAACTAGCTGACTTGGCTAAGGTACGACAAGTGCATTCTCCACAAATAGAGATTTAGTCTCACTACAGGGAAGACCAAGGCCTAGATAGATGTCAATTAATCTTTTGTAGAGATAGAAACCACACCCAGATCTACCATTATGAAGAGGTTCCCTTGCTGTCTGACAAAGTAGCACAGTGGTCCAAAATGGTGTGGAGGTGGGCATGACGGGCATCTAGTATACAGTTGATCTAGAGCTTGTGGCCATGCTGGCTAGGGGATTGTTAGAGTTCAAAAAAGTAAATTTTCCAAGCTATGAGTTAGTCATTCTGCCTGGCAACATGATTGGAATGGATAATTTTCACCACCTCACCGCCTCAATAGTCCCAAATAGAGCAGACACACTGAATCAATTAATATGCCAAGTCAATACTTTTCTATCTTCCTCTATAAGCCTGATGAATGGCAAGTCAACACTGTGTCTCCCTATATGAGCCTGCCTGTGTTTGAGATCTCTTGGGGAGGTATTTATCTCTGGTGAGAAAACAGGAGGTACAGGAGGTACATCTGGTGAGAAAACAGGAGAGGGCCTTCTTGGTGGCATATTGTGCTTTAGAGTGGGAATTATATGGCCCTCCAGATGTTATTAGACTGAATCTCCCAGCATTCTTTACCAGTGGGTTAGGCTTGGTAGGTTACTGGGAGTTGTTCTCTAAGAACATCAGGAGACCTGCATAAGTCCCACCCTATTCTATTTAAAGGGTTATCAAGTCCTCATCTGGTTTAAAGATAAAGAACACAAAGAAAGAAGAGCACAAGTAGGAGCTTTGAAGTTATCTCTCTGCAGTTAGCATCTGGACAGAAACTTTAGAAAGTATACAGCCTTCCTCGCTATGGTAAGAGGTATTAAATCCAAGTCACAGTTATTGCTTCCAAAATTGCGTCTATTTGTACAATTTAACACAAGTGACAGCTGAAGCAATGCAAAAATATTTATAGTGATGCATTTCCTCTTCTTTGGCAATGCGTCTGGACCCACCCTACTGAAGTTCTGCCTTTGAGTCTGGCAATCCCATATAGCTGTTGAGATTCCACACTGCTAATAACAGACCTAGCCTCCATGAATTAGTGCATTTGCCTCAAAGGAATCTTGGCAAAATCTATAAATGGTAAGCTGTATGAAGATATTGGGTGGGGGAACTAGGGGTTGGTCCTGAATCATTCAACAATCAGTTTCACTGGATGAGCTCCAGTTCCAGTATTATGGAAGAGGGAGACAGACTTCTTCATTCATGTGAGTATCTCAGAAGAATGCATCACTATTATCAGGTTCCTGGCCAGCTATAGCTAGCTGGATTAGGAAAAGGCACAGCCATTGAATGTCCTTGACTAGTGAGGAAGGAATGGTGCATTGTTTCTCCTGTTACTCATATAATCTATTAGCATATTGTTAACTTACTGTGCAGGACTATACACACCATAGCTCCATGCATTATTCATATCAAGCCCTACAGTAGTGTGAAAAATATTAAATGCTACCTCCTTCCATAAACAAGCACGGGCACAGTAGACATACCAGAAAGTCTGCATTATTTAGACCATGAATATCATTATAAATGCTTGCTTTTACCTGGTCAGTAGATGGTTATAATGTGTTGCACAATTAAATACACACAATGTCCCAAGCTTGCACAGCCAAAGCAATATGAAATTGGAAAATTTGTATCCCGTTTTGTGCTGTATTGTACCGTCATTTCACCATATCAAAACCTTAGTATTCCAAGGCACATATTAATTCATGCCCTTTGCATATTTGTGGGGAAAACCTGTGACAATGCCAGGGTTTGCTAATAATATTTCCTTTCTCAAAGTGACTGCATCATGGACTCTGTCAGTTCCAGCATCATATGCAGTACTGCAGAGGGTGCTGGTTCAATGACACTCCTAAAGATATGATAGCCTAAAGCATTCTATGAGTAGTTTATTTGTTCTGGCCAGCTCTACTTTCAGTTAGCATCTAAAGCCACAACCGATCCTGAACCTGGGTTGTGAAAGCTATGGAGCTACTGAAGCGCAACGTCTTCACCAGGTAAGGGACCAGTTCGCCCCAGCTCATCATGGGGCACAACTCCTACTGCAAATTGAAATATCCCCATTTTCTCTGCAGTTCCTCTCAAAATGGGGAAGTGTTGTTGTGAATGAGTAGTTTTGCATGTTTTCACATCTTTGGAAAGCTATGTTCTTCTAGAGGGCAAAGAAGCTGATACCAGAGGTATAAGTAACATTGTTTTAATGCTTTTGCTCTGGTCTTTTTGTATTGTATGTATTCCATTATCTCTAAAGTTCAGAAGGTCTGTGCTGCAAGAGCAAGTGGCCTTTAATAAATAATGACAAAGGATGAGCCATAAGTCAAAAAGCAGTAGCTAAGCAAAGAGCATTAAAAATGGAGAAAACAGCTGAATAAACACATTTTGTAGCTAGCCAATCACCTAACAGAGAAAAGAGAGAAGTTTCTTGGATTGGATTCAACAGAGAATACAGCTACTGTGGTTTTCACATCCCAGAATCTTGGACAAGCTTATGGAGTAGAAGACAAAGCCAATTATTCATCCACTTTGACTAAATTGTAATAGATTGGAACATAGTTGATTTCCTTGACAAGTGCTGGTCTTCCAAGAATGTTATATCTACCACTTGTAGCATTGTCAGAACTTTTGTTGCCATTGGGCATAAAATTTTTGGCCATCTTCTCACATGTGTTATATTGCTGTTTTTTACCTAGAGCCCTAAGACATTCAAGATAGCCTTTACAGAGTCAACAGTTTTGGGGATTCTTTTTTTAAAAAAGTGAGGATGGATGCTCCACTTTATTTAAGGATTTATATACCTCCTTTCATAACAGTATTTAGGTGTGTGAATGTGCCTTTGAGTTACCTTTCTACTTATGGTAACCCCATAAATTTCGTAGGGTTTTCTTAGGAAAGGAACAGTCTAAGGTGGTTTTGCCAGTTCTTTCCTCTGAAATATAACTAAGCTCTTAATAATATGAAACAGTTAATGGTGGAAACAAAAAACTTTAACTAAAAGCAGAGACATAAAACAATTTCAATCAGACCAACGAAAAAGCAGATTATTTTAAGAGGCAGATAGACATGACATTAACAGTTCCTTATATCATTTAAAAAAAAAAAGTGAAAATGAAAGGATCTTTAAGGGCAGCTTAAAGCAGAGAGTAAAATGTACAGTTTTGGAAGTGAGTTCCAGAAGTGTGGAGACACCATTAAAAAGGCCTCGGTCTCTACTAACCTAGCTGATTTTGGTGGCAGGTGTATGACAAGGGCTTTTGTGGATGATCATAAAGCCTGAAGAGGTTCTAATGGGAAATGTGCTCCTGGTTCTAAACAGCTTGTATTCATGCTAGAATTAGAAAAAATTTGGACATGGTACACCAGTGATTTATGACATAGTTGGACAAAATGAACCTCTCCAGATGTTGTTGAACTGCAGCTCTCACACTATTTACTCTTAGCTATGCTTGCCAGGGCTGCTTGAAGTTGCAGTAAAAAAAAAATCCGGAGGACTGCACTTTGCCTACTTCTGATTTAGGGGTCCTACTTAGCTCCATGGAAATCAATGGAACTGAATGCAACTGCTCCATATTAAGGTCTGCAAACTGTCATAAAACACATGGAAAGAGATGAACTCTACATTTGCACTTCATCCAGTTCAGTTTGTTTTCTCACCTGTTTCAGATTTAATAAGAAAGAAACATTTTTTATGATTTGTGAGCAATAGAATAGAGTAAGCTAGAAGTTGCAGGAATGAAAAGCAAAAATAAATGCTAGCGTGCAAAGCTGAATTGAGTTGGAGGGCCAAAGAGTCCATCCAAGAGATATCTTAATATTTCGCACACACACAAAATTAAATTTCATTCCAGTCAGTATTTATCCTCTAAATTCTTCTTCTTGATGGCCAACACCTACTGATAGCTTTTTGCTGCTGGAGTTTATCCCAGGCAGGGAAATTGCTGCCAAAGGCAATGGAGGAAGAGAGCTTTTAAATAAGATCCTCTGTCAAAATCCATTTCCTGACATGATCACAGTTCACCTTCCCAGAAGGTGGTACACTGGCTTGCTATAACAAGCAAGCTTCCAGCAAAGGATATGGTTTACATGGCAAATGTGAGACCATTTCAACAGTAGGTTTGTTTGTGAGTATGTTGGACTGCTATTTGCAGTTTCTACCAGAGCTTGGAAAAGTTAATTTTTGGACTACTGACCATACTGACTGGTGGATTTGGGAAGGTATTCTCCTCCTCCTCCTCCTCCTCCTCCTCCTCCTTTATTTATATAGCACCATCCATATACATGGCATTTTACAAAATTAAAGTACAACAATTGACATAGATAAATACATAATAAAATGAAGATATAAAAAATGAAGAAGTCAAGGGTATATGCAGTTACAACCAGTGCAACATAATGTTACTATATTGCCAATAAAATACAATATCTAGTTAACAATAAAAAGTAGTCCAACATTCCAAAAAATTCAGAAAACAAGCAAGTTTTCAGTTTAGATTTAAAAACAGTAAGAGAAGGAGCAGTTCGCAAGGTCACCGGAAGGCGATTCCATACATAAGGGGCAGTGAGAGAAAAAGGGCATAACCGAGCTAAAGAGGAAGAGACTCTAGGCTGGGTAAGAAGACAAGTGTTTGTGGAACGTAGGTTTCCAGCGGGCTGGTAAGGAGAGATAAGAGCAGCAAGATAAGGAGAAGCTAAATTATGTAAGACCTTAAAAGTCAAAAGAAGGAGTTTATAAAGATCCTACAAGGAATAGGTAACCAATGAAGGGAGATCAGAGAGGGGTAATGTGATCAAAATGGCAGGCTAAGAAAATAATTTTAGCAGCAGAGTGAAAAGCAGAGACTAGAGGGGAAAGATGAGATCAAGTAAGACCAGTAAGTAAAAGATTACAGTAATCAAGACAAGAAATAATGACAGCATGGATTAAAGTCTTAGCAGAAGAGGGAGATAGGAAGGGTCGGATTTTAGAGATGTTATAAAGAAGTGGCATGACCTAGCAACAATCTAAATATAGGAAGCAAAAAACAAAGAGGAGTCAAAAATGAATCCAACACTGCGAGCTTCTTTCACTGAATGGATAAGTGTGTTATTGACAGTGATAGAAAAAGTGGAAAGTAAAGAAAGTTTTGGGGGGGAAATGAGTAATTCTGTTTTAGCCATATTAAGTTTAAGACAGTAGTGAAGCATCTGTGAAGAAATATAAGAAAGACAATCTGTAATGCAATCTTCAATATCCTTTGAAAATTCAGGGAAGAAGAAGCATAGTTGAATATCATCAGCATAGAGATGATATTGAAACCCAAAAGAACTAATAAGATTACCTAGGGAGAGAGTGTAAAGAAAAAATAAGAGAGGGCCCAAAACAGAACCTTGAGGGAGCCCCACTGAGAGAAGAAAGGAAGAGGATTTATGATTACCAACTACCACATTAAAAGAGTGACCAGAAAGATAGGATGAAAACCAACTTAGAACAGACGTGGTGAACCCTAAGGCATGAAGCGAGTCTAACAAAAGAACATGATCTACCATATCAAAGGCAGGCAAAGGATTGAGAAGAATAAGGAATAGTCCCAAAAGGTAACTTTTCCAAGCTGTGGCCCCTAGGCTCTGAAACCTATGTCAAATTTTGAAAAGAGTAATCAGTATAAGGATGTTGTGAGCTGTACTGGTTATTGAATGTGAAAAGATCTCCTGGTTCTTATCTTCAACCACTTTGCCTTTAAACTTAGCATATGTTATTTTAGCAAGTATGATGCAGATAATGTAATATGTTCAGAAAATGTTTACAACAGACTAATTTTATACAGCCTGAAGCCTTCCAGGAGTGCTGGACTATAACCCCTATTATCTTCATCCAGCAGGCACAAGGCATCACCGGCTGGGGATAATAGGATGTGCCGCCCAACAAATTTAGAGGATATCAGGCTACAGAAGGCTACAATAGTATGAATCCATGTGTGGACTTTTCATAGCTGCATATACTTAAATATGAAGCCTACTGGTTTTTCAACACCTTCTTCTAAGTGAGCAACAGCAGCTGTACTCTGGAACTGAACTCCATATAAAAATACAATTAAAATCAAAGAAACACAAAATGTATAAAAGATATCAAGCATTTCATTTGTAGTAGGATGTATTATCCCTTGTCTCAAGTTTGCAGAATGGAATATTGAGTGGGAGAAGAACAACATGTTTAATTTGTTCAAATTACACATTTGCCCAAGTAATGTATTTGAACATTACTAATCTAGCAAGAATCTATCAGTTTCCAAATTTCAAGAAATATTTTAATTTGCAGACTCAGCTTGCTGTCATCTAAACACAAGGCTCAGATATTCATCTCCGTGTGCAAAGGGGAACCTAGGTAACATCCACTCACAAGTATTAGATGCACCCATGTTATCAGTATTCAGGTAAGTTCTATTAAAAGAGTACATGTAAAGGGCCCAGCGCTGCATAGCTGGACACATCCCTAAAGTCTCTGTGTGAACTAGCATTTTCCCTGTTTTTTTTCAATATCCAGGAGGAAAGTTTAAGGACTTCTACTCTTATTTACTCATACTCATATTTACTTGAGTAAAGGGAATCCTTATAGAACAAGGGGCTTCTACTTATGTTCTGGTTAATGGGAGTAGAAACCCCATTCAGACTTCCCTATTGAACACAACAAGATCAGGTAGTGAACATACTGGAATGGGGATGCTAAGGATGGGGCAGTGTGTATATCTGTGATGCTATTTGCACACAACAATACAGCCTGTTCAGAGTTTAGCATCAACTCACTAAATAACTTGTTATTAACTCACTAGATATTTCAGCCATTTCTCCAATTCAGAAGATTCTCCAATTAATGCTGAAATTAAAGAAAAGTCAGAGGGAGAAGCTACACAATGCATTGAGTCAGAGGGAGAGGCTACACAATGCATGAAACTGGAAGGCCTTGTTGCCTTAGGATAAGAAATATTAGAATTAGAGAAAATACATCAGGAAGCTCTGTTGTGAAGCAGACAAATTTGTGTGATTTTGGGGTATAACAGAATGGGCAAGGAAGGAGAGAATTTTCTGGAGTCCAAATCAGAGCAGAAAAGCTAGGATTGGGAAGCAGAAAAAGAGCTGAATTTGGGGGGAAAAATGGAAAATAAAGGTAAAAATAAATCTTGAAATGGAAGGAGGTTGAGGGGAGTAATTTGTTTATCCAGAGAGCAAAGCACTCAGTCATCCAGCACCCTTTTAGAATGTCAGACCTTTTAGGTTTGAAAGACAGTTGTCCTCCCAGGACCCTGTAGGGAAGGAAAGTATGTGGTTTCTTTCTGGGTGGGAGTGTGCATTGTGACTCTCTTCAGTGAGCTCTACTTCTCTATTGATTATATTCTGAATTGGTTTCTATTGTCTATTATGATATAATATATAATCTTGTATAATATTAGTTGGAATGAATTCCAATGAATCAGTTTCTAATCTTGCTCACACAGTACTTTGCACCTGTATAATTAAATGAAAAGTTTTTTTCTCAAATCTATCCCCTATTTCTTTGTCTCTTGGCTTCTTCTCCCTCTTTCCATTGTGCTTGTTAACCATCCCTTCTTTTTCCTCTTTCTACCCACCCCCTTTTAATTAAGTTAAGATGAGTGCAGAAAAGAGTCAGTTTGTTAGGTTCCTGATTATTTAAACTGAAGATGCCACAGAGTGAATTTTGGATACTTGACCCCTTCATGAAAAACATATACTCTACTGTTGATTTTTGCAAAGCACGTGTCTTGAGTGGGAGCAGGAGGCAGAATGAATGCAGTGATTCAGTTGTGCAAAAAAATTTCTACATATGTTCAGAGACTCTAATACATTTCATAAGAATTCTCAGTAATCAAGAAGTGATTAAAATTATTATTAATTTTTATTATTAATTTATTATTTTATTATTAATTTTATTATTTTTATTTTATTATTAATTAAAATAATTATTAAAATTATTCCTCTCTCTCTCTCTCTCTCTCTCTCTCTGTATGTGCCTTCAAGTTACCTGTCAACTTATGGTGAGTCAATGATTTTCATAGGGCTTCTTTGTAGATATCCACTTATTGTTGAACATGCAGTGGATCACTGGCCTCCAACTGAAGTAGATCAATTCATATTAACCTTTAACAAAGAAGTCATTTGAAGACTAAGTGAAATGTATGTGTTGTTGGAAGGTGGAAAGAAAAGACAAGGTGCAGATTAATGCCACACTGAATTGAAGAGGTTTTCAGATGAGTTCTGGTGCTTTTGGACAGGCTTTCCCAACTTGACAGTTCCTAGACATATTGGATACCCACCATTCCCAGGCAACACTCATGTTATGGGCTTTGCAGGCCATGTGAGGAAGAAATCTACATTGCAAGAGTCAGCATGATGTGGTGGTTTGAGTGTAGGACTCTGGAGATGAGAGTTCGATTCTCTGCTCAGCCATGGAAACCCACTGGTTGACCTTGAGCATGCCAGATACTCTCAACTCCAGAAAACTCCATGATAGGTCCATCTTAGGATCACCATAAGTCAGAAATGACTTGAAGGCACTCTCAACTCTTTTTGAGAGAGAGACCCAGTGTGGTGTAGTGATTTGAGTGTTGGACTATGACCCTGGAAACTGAGGTTCTATTCCCTGCTTGGCCATGGAAACCCACTGGGGGACCTTGGATGCATCACACAGCCCCAAAAAAACCCATGATAAACTCGCCTTAGGGTCACCAGAAGTCAGAAATGACACAACAACTACAAGAACAATTCCTTTTGAAGTAGTCAGTGTCAGTAAGAAAATGTGGTCCTCTAAAGTGAACACTGACAATCTACATGCCATTTTCTGTAAATCCCATGCTCTGGCCAGCAATGCTTTACACAATAAATGAATTAATGATAACACAATTCATTAAATGATTACAATTATTAGTGCTTATAGTAATTAATTCATTTTCCAACTTTTAACAGCCACCATTAGTAAATTAATTTTCAAAGTTAATATTTAAGCATTCTTTACAGGAACAGGGATAGTACCAGTGTTCATGCATGGGTCAGGAATCCAGGCGCCAATATGCAACACAGACTCCATAGTCATTTTGCTCTTCTCTGGGCTTTCCTAGAGAAATTGCCTCTGCTCAACAAGACTGTTATACTATATCTACCTGATAAGAATTTGTCATGCCTGTTTTATTGAACATGTATTTGTTATCTTGCTGAGGTACTAAATATCTTTTTCCTGCATGTTTTTCAGATAACCCGGTACAGCTCACTTGCCTAAGCAATAGACAACAGATCATTTCATAGTTTTATTTCTTTCTGAGAGTCCTTTAGCTGCCATCTTGTATTCTAAAGAATCAGAGCATGAGATCATGTAACTCAATTTTGCTTTCTTGAAAGATAGCTGAGCTTCTTGAGGGGCAGAACAAAACAGATTAGAATCCAGAGATCCCTTTGCATAAGAGGCTGATCACACTACTGTTCAGACCTAGAAAGGATTTCAGATTTCTAATCCATCCTTCTGTACATCACATCACATGTTGTTCGAGAAAAACATTTTCCCCATCTTGATACTATGTTATTTGCCTGTGGATGTGGAACTGAATTATGCCTTCCTAGATTCTACTACTTGCCCCTGGCATTCCAGTCAGTACTGTCCATTGACCCTGAGATCTGACTTGTGTTGGTTGGGAGGGCTAACACTAAACATCTATTTGTTAAGTCTTCTCAGATCTTGTGGAATTTTTCCAGGCTTCATCATGAAATGAATGGACCTTTCGCCAATAATATTACAGGATGAAGCAGTATTAGTACTAGTACTAAAGAAACAGTAAGTCCTTCGTCCCTAACAGCTGACAGAACAAGTCTGGTATTTCTGATATTGCCATGGATAGTACTTATTTTACCTATAGAATACAAATGTCCACCAATAAGTCATGAAATCTTATCTTTTACAATTGTAAATAGTTTTTGACATCAGATTCTGGAAAATTCTTACCCAGAGACAAAGCTCTTTTATTGCAAAGCAGTGTTGTGGGGGCTATACATGCTGCTGAAGCACAAGAGTTTTAAACCAAAAACAGTTTGAATATAGAACACATATTCTTTTGCGTAGGTAGTGCTGTCTATCTTCTTTTGTGTTCCAGTGGCTATTACCTCGAAAAATGTAAATACCTGTTTTAGGTAACATTCTAAAAGAATATAGCTGTTTTAGTGGAATTGTTTAAAGTGTATGTTCTTCTGAACTTCATCCTTACAAAGCAAAACATTTCAGTGAAATATGTGATGTCCAACAGGAAACACATTTCTGTCTTTTGTTTTTATTCAGTTTGGTTAAACAAAATAAAATGCCTCCAAAACTGAAGACCAAACCTTTTTACATAAATCAGGTTAAATCCATCAGGTGGTGCTATTGCATTTATTAAAAAATTGCATTACTGATATGACCTTCAGAAAATGGTCTTACTAGTACAATGGAGGTTGTACGTGCTGATTATATTGTGAATGTTCATTCTGTGTTGATATAATCTCAAGTGTATTCTGATCTGTACAGATGATATGGCACAATGCACATGTTTCTTTACACACCAGGGCCTTATTTAAGATGGCCACCTGTGTGCTGACAAAAAAAGAGAAAATGCCTCCCCTCAAAAGAGGACAAACAAGGATATATATGCTAATGTATGTTTATAAATGCAACTTTAGAGAGAACTACTATAGTCTAAATAGAAATACAATGCAAGTCACCATAGCAAGGAAAATTACGATGCGGTGACTTGCTTTTCTCCTCATTTTGGTGTTCGTGGATTAATTCTTGGTGGGCAATTCCATGATCAAGCCTACCATCTCCATTATTTACTCTTTAAAAAACTTTCCAAGGAAGGCTAATTGCACAAAATCATTTCATGCCTCTTTGGCTCTAATAGAACTCTAAAAGGAAGATTAGCATCAAATCCCCTGTTAAAGAACGGCACCAGGAGTTAGGAGTGAGCTGATCAACAAACTTTTCCTTCAATGATAAATCTGATGCAAACAGAGAATGTTTCTGCTATAAACACCATTGTCTCTCAAAAAACATGCTGTCCTGATGTAATGTCTAACAAAACATTTTAAAATCTGTCAAGTCTTTTTGAGCACTGGAAAGGAATATGTAGAAAACCCAATATATTATCACAATTCACATTTCTCCATTAGCTTTCTCACCCTTCCATGACCATAACCATGTTTTTTGTCCAGTGATTTGAAAGTTCCTACTCCAGAGAATTTTTGAAGTTCAGGTTCTAAATAGACCCTAAAGAAGGCCTTAAGAGCACTGTTGTTGTTGTTGTTGTGTACTTTAAAGTGGTTTCTGACTTTTGGTGACTCTAAGGTGAACTTATCATGGGGTTTTCTGGGGCTATGTGACACACCTAAGTTCACCCAGTGGTTTTCCATGGCCAAGCAGGGAGTCAAATCTTGATCTCCAAGATTGCAGTCCAACACTCAAACCACTGTGCCATGGTGGCTGTCCCTTAAAATCATACACAGTCTAAAAAACATTGGACTTTTTTCTTTTTACTAATTCAAAAAAGAATCTTTTGAGCATTTTGAGCCATGTCTCCAATTTTTTCTGTTGCGGAGGAAAGGACTATTATTCAGCAGCGTATGACATGATTTTCATATTAAAGGCCCTATGCTCAGTCTCTTTTGTCTCCAGGTAGACTAGGAAAGATGCCTGTCTGAAACCTCAGGGAACTACTACCGATCATGGTAATAACTTAGATATCTCTAATCATCTGATTTGGTATGAAGCAGTTGCCTATGGGAGCCATTATGGTGTAGTAACGTGAATGTTGGACTAGGTCTCTAGGAGACCAAAGTTCAAATACTTGTTCAGTCATGCAAATCTATTGGCTGACCTTGGGCAAATCATTCTATCCCGGGCTCATTAAAAAGCAAAAAACCCGCTAAGATTATGCCAAAAAATTATGCCAAAAAACCCGCTAGGGTTATGGTTGCCGTAAATCAAAATCAACTTGAAGGTAAACAACAACACCACCACCAACATCCTCTGTTCTTTTCCTTAGCTGCCAATAATGTACTGAATGCTATTTCCTAGAATGATTATAATAAGTCCTTAAGAATTTTCTAACTAATACTACTCCTTTCCACAAAGCACAGCTGTTTTTACTTAAGAAGATGGGACAAGCCATGAGCAAGGAGACCTGGACAAAAACAGAAGTGAGATATTTTGTTTCAGGCCCAGCTGGAAACCGTGATAGATTTTTCTATATTGTAGAGTTTGGACTTTATGCCATAGTCTTATGACAACCTTACCCTGATTAACTGCTATTCGTGTCTCATAGGCTGCGTTCATGTGGGGTTCACAAGCTATGCAGGCCTACCACAGAGTGTAAATTAATTCACACAGTAGTAGCTTAGATACTCAGAAGTGTGGCCAACAGATACGTGAATGGGCCTATTTCTGATTAATTGCACTTTTCATGTGTATTAATTCATAATTCTGTCCTGTTCCATTGCCACATTAATCTGCATTTTGAGAAAACCAAATACTTATATTTAACATGTCTCCTTAAATATATAGGCCGGAATCCTGTACAAAAGTTACATCTTTGTAAGTGGACTTATGTATGTGGTAATTAAAATTGGACAGTTTTGTAAAATCTGTATCCAGTAGTGGGATGCTGTTACGTTATTATACAGCTGAACCGGCAAAGTGACAGTCATGCAATGGGACAAAGGCACAACAGGACAGTGCAGCAGGCAGCCTTGCCAATCTCCCAATACACATACACAAAACACAACAGGGTTTCTTAGCCCCTCTGCTACTTAGCTACTTACATGTAAAGTTATGTTGAGTAAAAGGTGATATAGAATTCTATTGATATTATCTCAGCTTAAGCATTCCTAAACATATTTTTTTGTCTGAATTTAAAAATCTTTTCAAACTTTTTATTTTTCAGATGCCACATTCAAACTGTGCTAAAGGTGGCAGGTTACTGCATTATAACTTGCCCATGATTCAAAGAGGTACAACTCATGGGCCCGTTCACACTACACAGTTTTAACACTATGATTTGCTGCAAGTGCCATGGTTGTATTCTGTGGAATCCTGGGGTTTGTAGTTTAGGGATGCATCACAGCTCTCTGGCTGAGAATTCCCATTGAGAGGGACATTTGTGACAGGGGTTCTTTCTCTGTCTTCAAGCTGGAAATCCATCAGAGGAAGGGTGGGAATGTCAGGTATCTCTTACTCAATCGACAGGGGAATGGACCCCTGTTGATCCCAGCAGCTACTTATCAATAAGTGGGGTTGGGGGAAGTCTTGCCAGAAGACATTGTTTTGTTAGCAACATTGTTTTGAAGCTAGGTGGTATCCAATGGTCATATAGGATTCCGGCAACATTAGGAAAAAAAAAGAGGGAAAATGCGGCTATAGCTATAGGTCTCTCTTTTTTGTCTCCTATATTTTTTTAACATCTCAAAGCTTCTTTTTGGAGTAATATATAATAAAAGTAAATTAAAAAAATATAATTGAATCAGTAGTGGGAATTATGCAGCCTTCCAGATGTTGGGTATATGGCCCAGGAACCCTAATCAATGCACTCAATAGCAAGGAATGCTGGGTACTGCAGCTCAACATCTGGATGGCACAATAATTCCCACCTCTGGATTGTTTTTCCATATTGCTGGTAGAAATAGTTGAGGATTGTGATTCCTATCAGTTATCACAGCCAACTAGAGATAGAATATTAGAAAATAATAGATAAATGGTTGAAAAATATGTTCTTTGAGTGTAAAGAAAACCTGACAGGAAGATACTTGAATACCTGAAAAAAGACTTATTCTGGTGACTTACCTGTGATTTGCAGAAATAATAGCATTTACCCACACAGGAACCAGCCTTTTCCTTGTGGAAAAGACTGCTTTCTGTGCAAAACCACCATGCACATTTCTTGCAGAGAATGCATCTTGAATTGCAAATAGACTTCAAAAACTGTACAGTTTTTGAAGACCATCTCACAGCAGGAAGAAAAGTGCTAAAATTACTCATTGCTTCTTTCAAGAAGAAAATTAGTGAAGAATAACATCTCTGCTAGCAACTAGAACAGACCCATTTACCCAGTAGAAATTTGATATATCAGTACTTCAGTAAATTCCATTGATTCAGTGGGTCTCCTGTAGCTGGAACTAATAGTTAGGCTTAAGTCCATAACAATCTATGATATGATATCATCATGCCTTTTGCAAGTAACAGGCAATTGAATGGGAGGAAGAATGGGGACATGATGATGCCAATCTTTTACAAAACATTATCAGAGAGATGAGTGGAAAGAGAGTCATGGATCAGCAACAGACATGCATCCATGGTAACATGCAGTTTTGCCCTAAATCAGCAGAATCTCACACATGTGTTTGTGAGCCACAGAAAGGTTTCTTTGATAAAAGCCAGCAAAAATGTGCATGCTAGTCAATCTGAGAATGACATAATGGTAAAATTTTCCTACAAACTGTGGCAGGCAAGCAACTAACATTTTGAAGCACAGAATCTGATTAACACTAAATCACTGTCTCATAGCCAACAGAACTGTAGAAGCTGTCAGTGATTATATAAAATGGTTTAGGACATTTGGAAAGTTCACTACAGTTTTTCTCCATTTGTTGGTCTGTTTAGCAATTAATTGCAGATATGTTGAGCTAAGGAGAGACTCATCTGTTCCCATAGTCATTGTGACATACTAGGTAATGGTCCTGGATTTAGGGTCACAGGAACTTGGACTAAATCCCCCAAATATCTGGTGGCTGGTCTTGAATTTTAACTCTGATGAGGGGAAGGTAGGCACAAAAAAAGTTTGTCTCTTTATTTTTATTATTTTCAACCAAAAAAAGTCTCTTGTCCCCTTGGAACGCTATTGGTAGGCCACCAAATGGGCTGTCATTGTGGTTGACTTTTCAGGAGTGCTAATTCTTGCCAGGAGAATAACTCACATCAACAATTTCTGAAGCTTTTCTACCTACAACTGGGGTTACCATTTTTCTCAGAAGCCTCTGCTAGAGCAACGTGCTACTGTCCAATGTCCAGTGGCTACCAGAAAGAACTACTGGCAGTTAAGGTGTGTTAGTAGTCTACCACAGATATTTGTCAAGGGGTTTTTGCCACCTTTTTGTTCCTTGCATCTACCAAATTCACGAAAAGAATGGGAATTTTTGGATGAGTACTAATACTTCTCATCTTCTTTCTTTTTCCCATCTATAACCCTTTGGGATATAGATGTGAGAAATGTGTATTAAGTTGCCCAGAAAAGAGAAAACAAGTTAAATCTCCTTATCTCTCCATTGTAAATTGAACTTTAAAAATGCTACATGAAGTCACCTCAGAAGAGCATTTTAACTTGCTTTCAAGGAACAATTTCAGACCATTAGAGCTTGAAAAAAACAAGCTGGAGATAATTTGTTACTTATAATTAGTTCCCCAATAATTAAAGTAGAAACATGAATGTAAGTTAGCAATCTCCTTATCCCTCATAATAAATTATTCTTTAAAAAATACTAGATGCAGCACGAGAATAGCACTTTTACCTTGCTTTCAGGGAGCAATTTCAAACCACCGCAGCTTGTTAGTTGTAATACTTCCTTTCTTTGATAACTAAAGTATAACAATGATTGTACCTTAACAAAGGATAGCTTTACCCTACTTGAGACATAACTGAATCCTGATTATGTCTTCAACTGTCTTCTCTCAAATTTGTCATCTGCAAATTTGATAAGCATACCCTCCATTACATCATCTAAGAAATTTATAAAGATGTTGAATAACACTGGGTCCAGGACAGAGCCCCATTACTGGCAGAAGTAGTTTCTGATACTTGCTGAAGATGAGCATTAGAATTCTATATGGCCTGTTACATTATGGCCATTTCCGCACGGGGTGAGGGAATCGCCCCGTGACGCTACTCACCAGACTTTTGGGCTCCCTGGTCCGGTCCACACTGCTCCTGAGCAGTGTGTGGCCACCGCTCCGCACTGCTTCAGGGACGAAAATGGTGGCTTCCGGTTGGTCGAGGCTCTCGACCAACTGCTGAAGCTTGCCAGCCTAAAGCCCACCCCCAGCAGATTGCAGGCTTGCACCAATGCGAGCCTGCGAATCTGCATAAGGTAACAGGCTCGCAGTGGTGCGCTCCATGCTTTTGAAAGACCTGTTTTTAGCGGTCTTTCAAAAGCACGCTGGACGACCACTTGGGGTCGTTCCGGAGCGGGCTGGGGTGCGGATCTACGTTAAGTAGGTCCGACCCAGTCCACTCCCAGGTGCAGACGTCCTCCCTGGAGGACGCTCTGCACTGTTTTAAAAACCCCGTGTGGAAATGGCCTATGTAACTTTACATACCTAGCTATGTAGCAGAAGTGCTAAGAAACCTCATTACTGATTTACAAATGTGTGTAACAGCACACTGGCAAGGGTGCCTGAAGTGAATTGGTGTGCAATGCACATCAGTGTGTAATGTACATCAGCACCAATGCACATTGCACACTGATGTGCATCCAGAACTTTGCTGACTCTGCTACTTAGTAATGTAACAGTAGCCCACTACCGGATATGGACGTTACACCATTGCACAAGTCTTGTTCATGCTGATGTAAGTCCATTTATGAAGTCATAAGGTGTCAACAGGTTTCCCTCAATCATCTTTTCCAATTTAAGGTCATGTAACTCCTGAATGGTACCAATGACATGACTTTGGCTAATGAAAAGATTCATTAGCCAAGTGGTGGAGTCCATCTTGTCCTCTGAAGTAGAAGAAATCATCTTGATTCTCATACACAAACAAAAGCCACACATTGACTACGATTTTAACTTTATGCATAAAATCTCCCATAACAGCCTTGCTCAACCTAGTGCCCTTCAGATGTTTCATATTATAGCACCCACATTTTTTGTCTATGTTTCTGGGGCTGATGGAAGTTATAGTTAAACACATTTGGAGGGTGGCAGAATACTGACATAACACATCTGTTACACAGTAGCCAGCAGGGTTGCTAGTGTTCATAATTGTTCATAATGTCTGGAATGCTTATTGGCTAACTCTGAATAAAATATATCTTAGCAGTATACCAGGCAGTCAAAAGCTACTCTGTTGAAATTTCTAATTAAAAAAAAATCCAAAAAGATCCTATAAAGGGGCACTAAAAGGGGAATCTCTATGAAACAAACCCTACAAAAAAGCATTGCCTGGGACATTTTAATACATTTAGATTGTCCCCCCAGGCTACAATCTTTAAAACAACACAGTTTTAAAGCCATACACAGTACAAGATATCTTATATAAGAC
Organism: Cyclura pinguis; assembly: GCA_030412105.1. Lineage (NCBI taxonomy): Eukaryota > Metazoa > Chordata > Lepidosauria > Squamata > Iguanidae > Cyclura > Cyclura pinguis. The sequence goes on from CM059603.1 coordinate 191,379,996, forward strand.
TGTTTTGGATAGAATGAAATGGATGGAACTACTTTGAGGGAAACTACATTGGGCTGTGGCTCAGTCACCGCAAAAAAGGGAAATTCAACATAAAGAAAAAGAGGACATAGATCTGCATAAAACTTGATTTATGTACATCAGGGATGGAGAAACAGCAGCTTCTGGGCTGCATGTGGCCCCTCAATCCCAAAGATTCCCACCTCACCTTAAAATATTCTGTACCATTTTTGGGGTGATTTTCCCCCCCCGAATACATGTCAAAACTGCCTGCCAACACTCTCTCATTCAAAACCTGCAACATTCCAGATTTTCTTCAGAAATGACTGGAATCAACTGAAAATGGTGGAAACTTGTAGCTGGAAGTGACATTGCTTAGCTTCTATTGTTCCCAGGATATGTGCATGTTGCCCATGGAGGGGTTTCAAGAGTGAAAAGCATCTCCTGACATGCACACAGAACAGTGCCTGTACCAATATACAGAAATGTAAATTTAGAAATATTTACTATAAATGAAACAGAAATGTAATGCATTTCATCACAGAGGAGATTGTTACCGATGGACATATGTGCATGCTAAAACTGTCACCCACATGCAACTTCATGGCTCGTACTCTACCATCCCCTTTGCTCTTTCATATATTTAATAGATAATAGGAAAATAAACCTCATGTAATATTTCTTTCACCTCTCCATATGTAGTACAGTTTTGCTCATGCAATGAGAAAGCTCAAAAAGTCAAGAGTCTGTTTCCCTTCAGAACAGAAGACATACCTCTAAAGATCTATATGAGACAAGGAGGGTTTTCTTTAAACTGGGCTTGAACTGGGCAGCCCTTCAAATAGAATATTCCCCTCTGCCAAGTAGGGTATATGGCCAACCTATTAAGTTACACTGTATCTGTATGTAATGAAAACTCATTCTCCTGAGAGAAGGATTTGCTTAGAGAAGGGACATGATGGACAAATTTGCTTAGCATTTCCAGCAGACCTCCCCCTTCCTACTGCTTTTGCCACAGAAAAGTTCTAGACCTGTGTCTGTGAGAGAAGCATAAACGTTAGTAAGCCCTGCATCCTCATTCTTTGACATGGTTTAACTGTCAAATATTAACTGGCATAAATATAAATTATACACTGCTATGGCTGCATGACCACGCTGGCTGAGAGGAAAAGCTGGCCTCACATATGCATTGCAAAATCAGGTTAGGAAAGACCTCAAGGCATAGCCAGGTCATAGCCAGGAAATCACCAGGAAACTCCAGCGATAATGGACTTACAGTTAGCCTTCAATGACTCAACCTTTAAGGGACAATAGTGTCTGAAATGTCCCCACCGGACAGCTGATTGTTTTAGCTCCTCTCCCTCTGACCAGCAAACTCTTTTGTCCCCACAACTGTCTGACAATTAAGGAGCTATCAGGACTACCATTAGCTCTTTGTCACCTAACGTTTAGGGCATTAGTCCATTCCAGACCCCATCGTCCACTCTTCAGACTCCACTGTTTACTCTGCCAGGGAGACATTAGCACCTTTGCCCTGCAGGCAGAAAAAGAGTATTTAAACCCATTTTTTGGCTAGCCAACTCACAGTACACTGTTTGCTGGTTGTTACTCTGCTGCTCCAATTCCCATTTGTGTATTGTCCATGGATTCCTAGTCTAAGCCACATAACTTGTTTGCATCTCTGCTGGATTGGTAAAATATCACCCATGTTGTCCTAAACTTACGGTATCCAAAACTTTCCTCCCTTTTCCTTCAGTTAGCCTTGTGTGATAGCAAAACTGCTTGGATCATGTGTGTGATTGCAATTCCCCCAGTAAAACAAATAAGCTTATTTTTGGATCTCTGACTGGTTCTTCCTTGCACTAGTACTGGTAGACATACAGGTAAAAGATCACATAAGGTTACCCCCCCCACCCACACACACAAGCAGACCTTCTCTTTGAACTAATATTCTCTACCTTATCTTGTGGAGGCACTGGTATCATGGGTGCTCACCCACATTTTGAGGTAACAAGAATGTGGAAATCACAAAAGACTTAGAATTGGCTGGTAACTTTTTAATTATTACTCAAAACATTCACAGAATACAAAAATCTGCAATGAGTAGTGAGGGGAGGGCTTTTGCAGATTTTTCAAGGAACAAGAAAAAATAGGAACCAAAGAGATGAGAGAAAGGTTGCATTATTTGTGTTGATGTGATTAAAATGGAGATATGTTGGAAGCGTGGTCAGGATTTTGTTAGAACTAGTGGTCATTTTAGAAATGATGTATGAGTGTACAAGCAAGTGCAGTAGGTCTGAAAGATGACATTATTATATTATATTGTGATATGATAGTATTATGTATCCTTTCTTTCTCATATAGAAAGCAGTAGGAAAAAATATCAGTCCCAAGCAAAGTAATATGAAATAGAGTCTGTTAATACTGAATGGAATTAGGAAGCTGTTGAGGCTCAATTTTGCCTAGATGCATCAAACACTGCAAGATTATATTCCACCTCCAGCAGTTTATTGAAAAACCCTTGGCTTGGCAAATCCTATCTTAATTAAGTTTATTGATTCCTAAGCAACATTTGGTAGGGTCCACAAAGCCAGAGTGTATCACACTGAAAGAACCTATAAGATACATGGCAAATAAATCAATGTGATAAAAAAGTTATTACACTGAAAAGAAAGAACAGCAGGATCTTGGTCTGAGGGAACAGTTTGCTTCAGCTGAAATGGACGCCAGTTCTTTCACAATTTTAGTAGACTGGTCTGTGGAATATTGCAACAAAAGTGACAGTAGGTTTCACTTAAAGGAAAGCCAGGGAATAGCTGTATGATTTTTAGTTTTGCCAGGATAAATACCTTATTAAACAATAGTGAAATAATGTGTCTTTTCATGGGCTACAATAGCTCTTAGGCCATTTCCGCACTACTCTTTTATAGTGCTGTTACTCCACTTTCAACATCCTATGCAATCCTGGGGTTTGCAGTTTAGGCAGGGGCCTTTAGAATTCTCAACCAGAGAGCTCTTTGGCCTCAGTAAACTACAATACCCAGAATTCCACAGGATATTGAAAGCAGAAAAATAGCACTATAACAGTGTAGTGTGGAAATGGCCTTAGTCTGAACCACCAAAGCCTTCAAGCAAAGTTAAATAGCATCAGAGTTGGCCATGCTGTGTCCAACTGAGTGAAATCATGGCCAGCGAGAGCCAGCGGGACATTCACTGTCATGATGTATCCATAAATCTAAAATGTTAACATTTGGGATGGAATACATGATAGGACTTCCAGAGTGTTAGAAATCTGAGATAACTTACCACAGAGTGATTTGGGACATCTGAGGAACTTTACCCCAGATGCTTCAAAAAAAGTTTTTGAGACAGATGAGATCTTTAAATAGGGTTAGATAACAACTAGACATAAACATTACCCCATCCCAATCAAGTTGCTTGCTTCAATTTTACCTCCATATGATGGATATCCAATGGAAGGAAATATACTTTGCATATACAGTTCTAAATTATTTGTTAAATTGAAATTGTAATAAGGCATCTAAGCCTGCTCCCTTAAAAGTTGACTCCCGCAAAACCACTAGGACTCCCTTCAGAGAAAACATGTTTCAAACGGAAAAATTAAAGTGACAGTTGCTGCTATTTCTCTTTCAGAAATCCAGCACATGTGAAAAAATTTCCCCATTCTCATCAGTATGCCTAAGTCTGAGAAAAAGCAGTCTGCAGGCCATATAGAAAAAGATTAAACATCTGATCTCTGGAAGGCAGGAGTTTAGACTTCTCTCTTTAGGGGAAGGACTTCATCTTCATGGCAGAAAACACATGTATCAAGTGCAGAAGGTCTCAGATTCAATCCCAGACATCCTGAGGTGGGACTGGAAAAGACTCAAATGGAATCTTGTAGACGAAGGTTGAGACCAAGTGTTGCCCACCCCTATCGACAGTACTGAGTTAGTTGGACCAACTGGGTCTTCATGTGTCTCATAAAGAAGCATCCCATGTATTCTTTTGGAAAGGCCCATAGCTTAGCGGGAGAGCAAATGCTTTACACCCTACTTTTAATCCCTAGGATTCAGGAAAGACCACCACCTGAATCCACTAAATGGACCAGTGATGTCACTCAATTAAAAGAAGCTTCCTGAGTTCCTAAAAGAGCATTCATTCTCCATCTCATCTCCATTCAACTTAGTCTCTTATAGGTTCCCACCAAAGTGCACAAAGGGTACATCTAGAACTTTTGTGTTGGAATATCAAGCTAGTAGGCTGCATTGTTTAGGGTCAATATGTGTGTTTTGCTATTTAGATGCTCACTCTTTTGAGCACAATGCTTTGTCGAATCAATATCCCCCTCTCTAGGAATTTACTGTTTAATCGTGACTATTTGGAAACTGGTTAATTTCTACTTGCCTTGCTACTGGACTTTTGTCACAGAATATTGCCTTTTACACTGAACAGCCAAAGCAGCCATTGATGGAGCTGATGATTTACTTCTACCTGCTGCTTTCTGCTTCATCTCCTATTATAGCAGGCAGAAAAGACAGTAGCAGTAGCAACAGTGGAGGTAGGGCTGCCATGTATACTGTTGAAATTTGCTATAGGAAGCTGTAGTGTTGCTAATGCAGTAGCTGTCCAATGCTGACATAGTTAGATTGACCAGATGACAAATGCTGAGGATATAATTTGTGCTGCTCAAGCAGAATTTGGGATTACATTTTGTATCCTTCACCATTTTAGCACTACATGATTTCTGCAGAGCTGGGGAAAGTTACTTTTTTGGACTGCAACACTCACATGGGGGATTTTGGAGTTGTAGTCTAAAACTCCAAGGTTTCTGAAGACCTCTGGATTTGGGAATAGTGGATCTGCTCTCCTCTAATTGTGTGCTATGAGGAAACTCAACCAAAATGAGTGAGAGTTGCAGAAAAGAGGCTGACAGAGTGTCACAGAACACTGTCTTTTACAGATAGCATGCAACCAATATAAGACTGCATGATGTGAATATTCTCTCACAGGCAGCCATTTTGACTTGTCAGTGTACACCAATGTGTATATGTACACAAAAAAGTATATATGTAAAACCAGTTTCCATCTGTCCAGGCAAGAACACAGAAAGGGATCACATCTTTGCATATATACAGGGTTTTTCTTGGAGTGATGGTGGTATAAATACTGCATGGGGAGCACATGCGCAGATCTTGTAGCTGGTGGAGTAGAAAGGGTTTTTAAAAATTGTGCAGAAACAGTTGCCAGCAAGTACTAAAAAGGGTAAACTTTTGAGAAGGGTTAGTGAATATTTTAGCTTCAACACTCCCTCTCTTTATGCTTCAAAATTGTTTGGTGCATCATTAATTTTTAAAATACTGTATTTCTTGAAATTTAAGTTAGATTGGCTGCCATGTTTGCTATTTCCTGGCTTAAGATCAAGGCAATCAGCAAATGGATTTGAGGTCAGGAGATTCTTTGAAGCCAGAAATTGGAAGAACCCAACATAAGAACTGCAAGTGGTGCTAACATACTGCACAAGCTTATCTGAAGCATGTCCAAATTAATAGGGAAAGGAAATTTCCTACAATTAAATAGGCCCTGGGTAAGGACCTGCGTCAGCACCTAGTGACCGTACAATCTTGCCTATAATTTTCTTCCTTCTCTAAAACAGTAGAGGAATCATCCAAATGTTTAATATTTCCTTCCTTTAGCCAATAATGTTGTTTTCAGGAATAAAATAATACAGGGGAATAGGAAGGAAATGAATGGAAAGCTTCCAAGTACATTGAATGAAGGCTATTACAATGATGAATGATAATTTATTTTGCTATACCTCACATCAATCTTCTCTGTTTCATTGTTTTTCAGAAGTTCAAGATATATAATGTGTTGATGGTTTTGGCTGGAAATGGCTCTTTTGCCTTTGTTAAGGCTGCTACATTTGTAAATTTGATTGGCACAGCAAAATAGGTGCAGGGGCACATGAGGTTGCATCTGGCAGCCTGTACAAAGAGTAGAAGAAAGTAGGTGTAGATGAAACTCAAGGTCAGGTTCCTTTTGAGGGTAAAGGAAGTGTTCAAAATCCCAGCAAAGGTTGCTTGGCTCAGGAATACATTCAAGGTTAAATGTGTGTGTGTGAATGTTTTTTTTTTTTTGAAAGATTTATTAGCATGCACCTTTAGACTTCAATGAAATAAAATAAATGTATGATGGTATCATGCAATAACTATTTTATAAAAGTTATGAGTTGTATGATACAAAATTGGAGACCTTTAAAAATTCATCTAGGGAAGACATCCTACATAGATTTCTTATATTTTGTTGAAAAGGTAAGAGAACAGCATAACATAGGAAGGCAATATGCAGCCTTTGGCTGTGAATTTGTTGCTGCATTGCCAAATGTCAGTGGTATGGTGGCACAAAAAGCTGTATGCTCTCAAGCATGCGTGGAGTGCACACCCTGCTTTCAAACTAAATGATGCCCCTCAAAGTGTTATTCAGTTGAAGATAAGGTGCAGACTTCCTGTATGTCTTGTTTCAGAGATAAATTGTGTTTACTTTTGCCGATACCACACCACTGAAACTCATGAATGAAAATTTGGTAGTATACCCTTGCTGAAATCAGCAGAGGCTACTGAATCCTTTATTTACTCTTAGACATTGCCTGGTCTGGCACGGGAATCTGTTAAAATGGTGAAAGGGTCTCAATTTTGACCTCCTCCTAGTTTTTAAACTATTTTTAGGTATTTTACTCCATATTAAATGTTTTTCTTCGTGTATTTGATGTTTTAAATTGTACATTTCCTAAGGTGGGTTGAGAGGTAAGAGATGAACTCCCTCTCTCCCTCCTCCCTCCCTCCCTCCATAGATTTCTCATTGTATTAACACAGTGGATAAAACTATACGTGACTCTGTTCATGCAACTGTCTGATTTTTCTTTCAAAGTGATGAGCAGGTGCTCATCAGGATTCTCAGAAGGAGGGGATTTCTCTTTTCCCCTCTTGCCCCTCTTGTGGGCTGGGGGCATCTGTGTCAGACAGGTGGTAAATTAATTCAGGGATTTTGCCCAAACTTTTTTTTTAAAACCTGTTCAAAATGCGGAATCTGTTTGGGAGAATAGAGTTCGGCCCCATGAACAGTTCTTTTCAGATTCAAGCTAAACTCCAGAGCAGGTCCATTGCCTCATTAACAGGGAAGCCACCAACAGGTGTGAGTCATCCATATATTATTGTGTTGTTTATTTATTGTATTGCATTATTTGCTTGTTATTTGTATCAGAAATTGATGCAATTTCAAAATTACTGGCTCTTTAGCATATAAAAAGACTGAACTACCACTTGGAATTCATTCTACTCTTTTTGACATTCAGAGTTTTAAGACACTCTCCCTCCCTCCCAGACAAGTCCTCTGACCTATTTATGTCCAGAAATGAATGTCCCTCATTGTGATCAGCACATTCTGGCAACATGAAAACATAATATCACTAATGCAATAAAATCCAAAGTCTTCCATTTGGTTTCAGCCACAAGTAAATTATATCAAGAGACTTCAGCATCAGAAATTTCTGCAGACTCTTTCCTTTTCAGAAAAACAGTACAGACCACGATGCAGGGGACAATTCTTTGAATGGTTCTAAAATGTATGATGTTTATATCCATGACTTTGTGTTTAATTCATTATCCTTTTTTTAAAGAACCCTGCAGAAGGCCTTGGAATATTAACAGATAGAAATTCATCAGGCTTTTTAATAATAAAACATCATCTCAGAGCATCTTTCCAGTTTTTGCATTTCCATTGTTACAGTGAGGTCCTTCCTCCCAATGCAATAAGCAACTAAGCTGCATCTCTCCTCCCTGAATTCCAGTCTGGATTGCATTTATATCAGCAATTTACCCTTCAAAACTCCAGACAATTTCTGACTGTATTCATAGTACCCTTGAGAGAAAAGGATTTTAACATCTTTTCAATGGCATCAGTCTCTTTGGTAAATCTTTAACATGTGTATCATAAACAACAGAACTTGAGAATTTTGGAAAAATATAGAATTTGATAGATTTGGAGGTTAACCAGAGGCACCTAGAGGCACCTGTCAATACAGAGCCCACAACTTAAGCATGCATGGCAGCCAACCTCTGTTTAAAAACACTCAACAAAGAAGAGGCCATCACACTCAAAGACAGTCCATTACAGTCCATTGCACAGCTATTACCATAAAGAAGTAAATAACTCGGTAAGCTAGGAAGTAAGTAACTCGTTTTGCAATGTGTACATGGGGTTGGGTAGCTGCGGGAGAAATTTCTGTCATGAAATAGTTCAGAGGGGAAAGGCCTAGATTCCATCTACAGCCCTTGTGCACAGGATCTTAAAATGGGCTGGGGAAATAAGCTTTTTTTTTTAGATAGCAAGTGAGAGATCTCAGAGAACTGCGATCAAAAGCAGTAAACTTACAGTGGGAGAGATCAATAGTCTGACCTAATAAAGAAGAGTCATCCTTAACCTTTCTCCCAACTGTGTCAAATTATAGCTTCCATCAGCCACAGCCATCATGGCTGATTATCAGGAAGATGGAGTGGGAGGAGAAATCAGCCAAAACATCCTGAGGACACCAGATTGGGAACAACTAGTTTAATGCAGCCTCCTATATGGAATCATAGAGTTGGAAGAGGCCTCACGCGCCAACGGGTTCAACCTCCTTGCTCAGTGCAGGAGCTCCAGCAATGAGCTCTCCAGAGAAGGAGACCCCACTGCCTGTCTAAGCAATTGGTTGCCCTTTGCCAAACCACTCTCACTGTGAAGAAGTTCCTTGAAATGTTCAAAATCTACCCTCTTGTAACTTAAGGTAACTTAGAACCATTAGACCTAGTCCTGTCCTCTGAGGTAGCAGAGAACAAGCCTCTACCCTTCTTTTGGTGACACCCCTTGAGGTATTTAAAGAGTGTGATCATGTCACCCCTTAGTCTTTTCTTCACGAAGCTGAACGTGCCTAGCTCCTTCAACTTCTCCTCATATGTTTCGGTATCCATACCTCTTCTACTCCTCATTACCCTTCTCTGAACAATCTCCAACTTGTCTATATCCTTAAACTGAGGCACCCAGAACTAAATGCAGTATTCCAGATGGGGCCTGACCAGCAAGAATAGAGTGAGACTGTTACTGTTACTAGTTTGAGAAGCACCTAGACCCTCCACAGCTGCCCTCTGGGGCCAATTTTTTTTTTTTTAATATACATATGCCCTTTCAGAAATTATGCTTCATGCAGACGAGTGAGGCTAGTTCCTGCAATTTTGATCCACTCTATGTTAATTCAGTACAACATCTGCACACCCCATAATGTAAACAGTACCTATTGGAACGCTTTGCTTACACCAGGAATGGCCCTTCCACTAAACAAAGGAAGGCAGTTGCCTTAAGTATCTGATGCTGGGGTCAGTTATGCCAGTCTTCTTGTTCCCCTTAAATTCCCTAATGGCCTCTGCTGTCGGAGAACACAGCTGTGAGTGACTTACTTGTCTAGGGCCATTTCCACACTACACCATCATAGTGCTATTATTCCACTTTCAACATCCTGTGGAATCCTGGGATTTGCAGTTTAGGGAGGAGCATTTAAGAATTCCCAGTCAGAGAGCTCTTTGGCCTCAGTAAACTACAAACTCCAGAATTCCACAAGATGTTGAAAGTGGAATAATGGTACTATAACAGTGTAATGTGGAAATGGCATAGATCTCCCAAAATTATCTGCTGCTTGAGAAGACTGGAAGCCACAATGAATAGGTACAGACAGCACCTTTCATCACTCTAAATCAGGAGTGGGCATCTGTGGTGAGTCTAGCCCAATTTTTGAGGGCCTCATCTGCATCAAAAATGTGATTTGCTTCCCTCATTTTTAAAAAAAGAAACGGGAAATGGCTAGAAGTCCATTTCTAGATTTTTTTTAAACCTGTAAAAATAGGCTTTTTTTTTTTTTTTTTTTGGTAAAGAAAAAGCACATGCTTTTAGAGGAGAATCAAAGTCTGCGGAGGCTTCCCGGGCCTTGTTTCTCACTGTTTTTAAGTAAAAAATTTTTTTTCATCAGTGAGTTTTGGTACCCACAAAATGGGCAAAGGCTGCATGCAAGCTGCATACTGCTCAGTCCTACTCTAAAAAAGGACATGAAGCGTGTTCAAAAACGGTGTATTGAAGAATTCAAGTTCCACCAACTTCTTCATAATTTTGGTGTATTTTATAACATTAATACATTTTCTAACCCTACCAGCCAAATTTCTGCCTCTAAATAAAGGTCTTATTCTGCAACCAAATCTATCAGCCTGGCCATCCATCCATTCCTCTATCTATCCTAAGATTATAAGCAACAAGAAAAAGTTAGTGAAAGTGAAGTCCTATAAGAGCCCACACCTCTCTCAGAATCAAGATGATTTTCATGTCAATCTAAGATTCGGAGACAGTGTTCTGAACAGCTCAGTAACCAAATAAATCCACTAAAAGTGTGCGAGTATTTGCACATAAGTTTGATAAAATTGGCCAGTAAAGCTGTCAAGACCAGTGACTTAACCTGATTTATTATTAGAGAGTAACTGGTACATTTAGCTTTCAATTAACTTTAAAAGACACTACAGGCATCTGAAAATTGTTTAAATAAGAGGCTATTTCTGCCGCCTGAGTGGTCTCTGTTTGATATAACTACAGCACATAAAATGGAGAGAATCCAATATTCATATCTTTTGTTTTCTTAGCAAATTCACCAGAACCTCTCTTAATCAGTCAAATGTTTAGTTTCTGCTTCTTTGTTAATTAGTTCATCAAACATTTATCCAATTTTGCTTCATTCTAAAAAAAAAAAAAAGCCTTTCCTTCAAATATGCTGATGACATTGTGTTTTATGAACATGAATGCTACAGTCCTTTACAAGGGAGTAAGGCTGATGGAACACAAGTGAAACTTACTGCCAGAAAACATGTACAGTACTTTAGCCAATTGCAAGAAGATGTCATCTGACCAGCAAATACATTCCTGTTCCCTATCCATGTGTTTGTTGAACACGTGAAGGGGACTCTTGCATTCTTAAATATGGCCCATAGATGATGGTCTCCTCCCCAAACTTACAGTTTAATGAAGCAGTCTCTTTGAAACTTCTTTGTATATGCTGTATTTATAGAATGGATCACTAAGGGAGAATTCTCATCACTGCTTTAAGAGATAAATGCATCCCGCAGTACCAAACCTTTATGTTACATAACTTTTCCACAATTTTCAGAGGAAATGGCTGTGTTAATCTGTTACAGTAAGACAACAGAGACCTGTGGCACCTTGAGAACTATTATTTACTTATTCCATTTATTTCCTGTCTTCCATAATGAGCTCAAGGCAGCCTGAATGACTTTTCTTCTCCCCATTTTATCCCCATAATATAACAACACCTCTGTTTGGTAGATTAGGCTGAGAAAGAATAATAGCCCCAAGGTCAGTCAATGAGTTTCACATCTCACTGTGAACTTGAACCTGATCTCTCAAGTCTCAGTCCACAGCTCTAACCACTACACTATCTTGCCTCTCACAGTAACCAGCCCACTCACTCATTAACTATCTGTTATGGCATCAAAACAAACTGATGCAGCTTCCATCAATAGACTTTGTATATTTCATTGTCTAAAGCTATCACCATACCTGAGAACAGTGAGACTTTCCTGCATACAATACATAGTAACTTTAGTATTCAATTATATATCTTTAAATTTTAAGATCTTGCCTAGGTCCTTCATAGCTGCCTTCCAGATCCTAGTCTTTTTCTGATTTCTTGACTGCAGTCTCCATTTTGATAAATAATTGAGCCAAGATATAGGAAACATTTGACTATCGCAATGCCTTCATTGTCTAAAAGTTATACAAATAATCTGTGGTCATAATTTTTCTTTTCTTAATGCTCAGCTGTAAACCTGCCTTTGCACTTGCTTCCTTGATTTTCTTCCATAGTTGTTCCAAATCTTTGCTATTTTCTCCTGGTATCATAACTCATAATTCCGGAGTTGCAAGATTCAGACACAGATTCAGAGTGTCAGAAATGTCAGAAATTTACAACTCCTGATGTCACTGGTCTCTGTGAGTCAGAAGTGCTACGGGCTGAGTTAGTCGGTGGCCTCACTCCCCAGCAAGAGATTGAAGATGCAGTGCAGCCATTTGCTGAGCACAGAGCAGACAGGGAAAAGCTGCATTGGTCCCAGAGGCTCTTAAGTAGGAGACTCACCAATTAAGCACCTGCTTCCCTGAGACACATGTTCCAGCCATTCACTGGCAGCTGTGTTGCTTACAACCCTCCATCTTGACGACAGGGCAGTACTTTTTGGCATTTCATATTCTCTGGAACTTGGACTGGCTACTATTTATGACTATTTACTTTTTACTGGCTTTGTTTATTTGGACTTCTGACCTGCTGTGCAACTTCTGGACTGGCTGATGACCACTATTTTGCTTCTCCCTTCATCCTACTGGACAATCTGTGGCTTACCTGGACCAGCTTATCTACCTGACAGCTTTTGCATCCCAACCACCTGCTTCCTGGGATACTTGCTGACCAGAGCATAGGACACTAGCAGTATAGTGTCCTCTGCATATTGTTACCTCACTGGTAAACCCTGTCCTGGAGTCTACAATTTTGATATTAAAATATGATTCAATGTGCCTGAGAGGTCACCTGGATGGGCACGTAGGCAGCAACGGTCGAACAATTGAAAACCAGGTCAGGCCAGTAAAATCCCCAGTCATGTAGCCCCAACAGACCTCAAGCTGTGCAAACTCACAGAAGACAAAGGGTCCTCAGCCCCCGGGGAAGCCGACTTGAGGGCATTAGTGTGTTTGCCCCAAGTTGAGCACCAACAGGAATAAAATCCTATCAGGCAAGGACTATTTACATAAAGTCCACCACAACCCAATGCAGCCGAAGATCCTGAGACTCTGGCAACACCTTGTAATCTCATCATGCAAAGGAAGTTACCATCGTGGAGCTTCTTTTCCGTTGCAACACCCATTGTTCTCCCTGGGAAAGGATTAGCCCTCCAGGTACTATTTCCCCTACAAATAGTCCCAGTTTTTGAGCGGTTCTTTGGATCACTCCCAGTCATCCCAGCAGACCATTTCTCTGTCTGTTGAGTAATCCCCTCAGCCCTCTCCGTGCTGAGCTCTACTTCTTCACTGTCTTTCCCGGACCGAGGACTTCAGGAAAAGGTGCAGTATTACCCCAGCTACGGTTCCTTCAATATTCCCCCTATCCAGTTTCCTCTCTTTTGCTTCTTAATAGGTCTTGAGTGAGTGTGTGAGTGATTGCGTTGGTGCGTGAGACTTTCATTCAATAAAATCATTTTATTGGACATCTTCGTTTGGTTTTTGGCTTGGCCTGACCCCGTAAAAACTGGGTAAAAAGACCCTGCTAGGTTACCCTGCCTCTCGCATTGCTATTGCTCGTGCTCTGGCTAGTTTCCATTCCCCATCACATGGAACACATTGAGGTGTCCCCCAAGGGACCCCAGAAAACAGGGTAACAGATATCTTCAATTGTTGATATTCCTTCCTCTAATTTTCACACTTCCTTCCTCAGAGTCTAATCCATATTCTGTTCTAACAGTTACCCCTTGTACTGAATACAGGATTCCTAATTCAACTGATAATATAAGAGTTGATTAAGGTTCATATCAAACATAGGAACTTGGTACATATGGTACCAGAGCTAGGGCAGGCAAGTTGGCAGCCAGGAATTCTAGATATGCTGCTGACATTTATGTTTAGTGGGGTGTGCAATGCCAAGCACTGAAAGACATGCAAAATGGGGACATAAAGAATGTCAACAAATTGCTGCAAAGTGCCTTAGCTTGACAAATATGGCTGCTTAGCAGTATTCATTGCATGTTGATGCAACTGTGACCTTCTCTGTCCCCAAATATCAGGCCTCCAATCGAAACAGACTAGCAGAAAGGTTGCCTGAATTCCACCCCTATGCAAGCAACATATGGAACTGCCTTATACAGAGTCCAACCACTGGTCTACCTGTTTTAGTCTATCTAGTTCAGTATTGTTGACTCAGATTGGCAGGATGCTTTGAAAGAGGAAGGAAAGAGGAAAGAGTGAAAAGTTTAACATTAAAAAGTCAGGTAGTCTGTGAATTGTCTTTCAAATGGAGAGAAAGGGTCTGCAGGAAAGGGGCTCATTAAATGAAATGATGGTGTAAAGGTTCATCCTTATTAGCTTGTAGGTTTGCTTCGAGAAAAGAAAAGATTCATGCTATTTTTTAAAATTTTGTATAAATATGTGTGTGGTGGTTTCAGATGAAGATTGCAAATGCCATTTATGTCCTCTTTTGGATTCTTTCCTCCTCAGTGAAAATTCCCTTTGAAAACCCTGAAGTAATCTCCTCCCCCACCCAAAACATGAAATTGCACCCTGTTTTGTAATACTATGGGGGCTTTATGTGGTAGTGGGGGGAAAGAAAAGCACAATTTTTCCTGTACTAAGTTCTTGCTGTCTCCTTCATCGTGTTTATATAATTATGTTTCAAAGTAAAAAAGCGACTGAAGAAGATGCCACCAAAGCTGGAAGTCATAATTGTCCTACTGTGTCGAAGCAACAATCGAAGAACTTAGAAACATTTCTAACCAGACTATTCTTCGCAGAATCCTACAGCCAGCATGGCCAGTGGATTCTGTGAGTTGTTGTCAAAAATTCACATTTCCAACCTCTGAATGATCAGCTGCCACATACCGAGGAAGTGGCTGTAATATGTGACAATATTAGGAATTGAGACTAATTTGAGAAGGAATGGCTTCTGGACTTCAAACAAGCTTTCCAAATTAACTGGTGAGGCATGAATAGAATAGTGAGTCGGGCGGGGAGGGGGCAAACTCACTTCCAGATGATGCCTGCAGGAATTAGTCCATTTCTAAAACCACTCTGCTTCTACTGAACAGCTGAAGTTGATTTGTGAAACCATACTGGGTATATTAAGAAGGATGCAATTAGATATTATTACGTTATACCAGGTCAGCATTGTGTCATTAATTTATAGCTTCATTACTGTAACTATAAAGCACAAGTCTTTTTTTTTTTTTTTACTTTTGTGCTTATGATGAAGACTAAGACCATTTCCGCACTAGCCTGTTATAGCGCGATGATTCCACTTTCAACATCCTCTGGAATCCTGGGGTTTGCAGCTTCGGGAGAGGCTGGCTGGCCCCTCCCAAAACTGCAAACCCCAGGATTCCAGAGGATGTCGAAAGTGGAATCATCGCGCTATAACAGGCTAGTGCGGAAATGGCCTAAGGCTCCCTTTTTGCACTCAGTGGCAGAAACTGCCTACCAAAATAACACTGGAATAGAAAAGAACAAACATATAATAATCTACTGTCCACCCACCCCATTTCAAAACTCTGCATGTACTTCAATGCACACAGAATGGTCCCAGCAAGTGTGTGCACCTCCGCTTACTCCCACTCTATGTTTAATTTTCTTCATTTTGAAATAAGTGGGTCTTCAAAGTCCTGTTTCTGCAGTAGTATACCCCTACCCCTAAATTGTGCAAAGTAAGTTAAAAGTGTTTGACTGGAATTCCAAAGCAGAAAACACCATGCCAATCATTTCCCATTCCTTAGATGAAAATCTAAACTTAAGCAGTGCTAGTAGTGCTAGTGTCAGGAGGTTCCTATCAGGATCAAAAGCTGGGGGTAGGGGAGAGAGGAGACTTGAGACACCACAGAGTTAGGGCTGGGAAAGTAGAAATGCACATAAAAAGAATCCAACGATTCAGAATCTGTGTAAGCCTTGGACAATCAGGTAATATGGCAATGAAGAGCCAGGGATGGGACAAAGCATTTTGGATTTCCAGGCAGGTAGCAAAATGCATCTAGCAGCTGCTGTGGTTGCTAGTAATCTTACTAAGGCTTTTATCCCAGACAGCCTTATAATGCAAGGAAGGGGGGAGAGGGATCATGAGTCATAGCATTGGTACTCCATGCTCTTTCTTGCTTTAGATGTCACAATGAACTTGCTGGATCCCTCCCCTGATCAATCCCCCTACTGCTAGTATGCTGGCATTATACAAGTGCAACAAATATACAGATACTTGTGTGCCTAACCAATGAGCCCTGGCACCAACTGGGAATGGTCGAAATAGATATCTAGGGTTTGACGTCACCTCTCAAGCACAGACTAACCTTCTTCTTTCTCCACTACTGCCTGCCTTAAGGTCTATCTCCTTACCCCCAGAAGCACAGCAATTTATTGAGACTTCAGCCAGCACCCTGATCCCTAGCAACCCTAAGCAGCCTTGTCAAAGATGGGCTTCACTCACTTTGGAACTCAAGAATATTTCAGTTTTTTTTATTTTGGTTACAGAACAATTGTTGGTTTTAACAATCATTGAGTTTACTGTTTTGTGTACCCTGTATTGAAGATCAAACTGAAAACATGCTAGAATATAGTATTAATCATGATTTGTGTCAGCTGAGCCCTGAAGAGCAGGGAATGCCCCATCCCAGGAAGCAGGTTCTGTGCCTTTCAAGCATCCTGTAAGGCAGAATTTCAACAGATGCAACTTCCCTTAACCTTTATTTTGATATTAAATTTAAATGTATAGGCGACAATCAATAAACAGATGAATGAATAGCAATGAATAACTTTTCAACAGAGGTAAGATAAGCTTACCGGGGAGTGGGGGGGATTGGTATTATTTCAGTGGAGTTCTTTGCTTGCATGTTTGCAGTCATGGGAACACCTATGGGAACCAATGTGCTATAGTGGTTTGAGCAATGGGCAAGGACTCAGAGAGACCAGAAATTGAATACCCACTCAGCCATGGATGCCCACTGGGTGACCTTGAGTAAGTCACACTCTCTCAGCCTTAAGAGGAAAGCAACAGCAAACTTCCTCTGAATGTATCTTGCCAGGAAAACCCTATGATGGGGTCACCATAAGTCAGAGCTGACTTGAAGACACATAACAACAGCAGGAACACCTAGGGTTTACATATTGAGGACTATTTCTGAACCATCAGAGACTATGCAAACCAGAAATATTAGTGCAACACAAAAGATCTTTCTCTTTATATATCTAGATATTGCAGATACTAATTAGCCACCATTTGCCTAATATGAATAATGCAAGCTACCTATCTCATCTAGAATTTTGAGAGCAACCTCCCCGCCCCATTGCTATTTTCTATTTAAATCTATTTCAGTCAAACCCATCTCTGCATGTAGAATTTGGGCATACTGCGTTTTTGTTAGTGGGAGATCAAGAACAATGAAACGTGCTCTGTTGCTTGCTCCTTCTGCATTGTTCAGTGCCTGAAGATAAGTGCACTCTGCCAAATTTGCTGAAAATCAAAAAACCTTTTGAGGATGTGGGAAAGAAAATTAAAGGCAAACCTGGCAGTTCTTAATCCCAACGGTATCCAAGTAAAATGTAGCATATTAAATCTGACTCATGCATCATTTTTGAATGCATGAATTTCCCCCTCGTTTTATTAACATTAGTTGCAATATGCGTAAGCACATTAGCCTAATCAGTACAAAGATTCAGAAGATTCAAGAGAAATTTTGAGAAATGTAACTGTTTCCTTTTCCCCCAACTGGTAGAAGGTTTGGGCATTTAGTTTGTCTATTTTTCCTGCTGAAAGGAAACTGGCAGGAGTTCAGTTAGGTAATTTTAGACTCTGGACTTAATGGTATTAGCGTGGAAGGCTCTTCAGATGGCAACATTGATTACTTCAGTTATTTCACAATAGGATAAACCACTGTTCAATCTATTGAGTGGTGCCCTGGACTTTTGCCTCAAAGTCCTGCCTTGATGGTTCCACTGGAAACAGCTAACAAAGATTCAGGATGAAGACTACTGCAAGATACAGATCTCTCTCCTTCTCTCTCTTTGTTATGGGCAGAATAGAGTAAAAAAGGAAGTTCACAGGATTCTACTGTTGCCACCCAACAGTCAAACAGTCTCTTCTTTCTTGTTCAAGGGGTCCCCTATCCCTTTGTTACCTGGCAGTGCAGTCACAACCACTAATCTAGCTCCTTGGAGGGGGAGAAGAATTAGATGGAGGTGCCATACTGATTCCCATGCTATCTATGGAGAATCCCATGAACATGAGGTTACTATCTATGGGCTTTGTGCTGATCTTACCTCAACAAAGATTCCGAAATGAATGAGGCTGTAGATCTACCCCTTCATTTCCCCTCAATCCTACTTTGGATTGCAGCGCTGGCCACTTATAGTCTGATTTTAAACCCTACTCCAATCCTGTTCTTCTATCCTTTCTACCAATAGAATGTAGAAAGTGGCCCAGATCCTGTAAGTTGTTTTGTCACCAAATCTGATTTTCCATTTTCTTCACAGATGTTCCGTTCTTTCTGCTTTCACCTTTGGATTGTTAGAGAACATTCTAAAACAACACAATGTAACACTTATGACACACAATACCATGACATACATTTTACTATGCAGAAGGTAAGGGTGCAATAGCTTGGTTTGTCTAAAGCCACACAATAAATTTCATGGCAGAGGTGCAATGCAGACCTCCGTTTCTTGGCGTATGGCATTACAGCGATATTCCACGACATCAGAACAGCTGAACAAATGGTATGACAGATAACAGTCAACCAGGGACCAGGCTATTTTTATAATTATAATTTGAGGGAGCCCATCACACAATTGTCTATAATGTATCAATTGTCCTGAAATCTGTTAATCAGTGTCAACAGAATGCTGAATAGTCTAGTGACTGGAAAAAAATATATAAAATAGATTTCCAAGAAATCAGAACATCCAGGACTTAAGTGTGCTCTTAACCCATGGGAACAATTGGGTTAGTGTGTTTTTATTCTTCCAGTAAACTTACTAAACATGTCCCCTATGAAATCAAGGGGGTAGCTTAAGTACATACTGTAAAGAAGCACTGGGTCTAAATCCAGTTGGTAGTACCAGCTAGAATTAGAGCCACTGAATCAATCGCTGACTTGTAAGTCAACATTTACATAAATCCCATCAATTCAGTGGGTCTACTCTAGTTAGGACTAGTTAATTGGATTAAGGCTCTGGTATTGATTTGGGGAAATTTATACTCTGACTTTCTATTTTTCAAAAAATATTATTTAGTGATACAATAAAAAGAGAAATACAGGAAGATGATTTTTAATAAGTGCTTAAAAACAAGTAATTTCTAAACTCCTTATCCTGACATGCCAGATGCCTACCAAGACAAAAATGCCCTAGTTAGATAGTGATCAGCAAGGTTTAGGGATGAAATTCTTCACTAATTTCACTTCTGAAGAAATACAATGAGTAATTTTACTAATTTTTCTTTCTGCTGTGAAAAAGTCTTTGCAAACTGCAGTTTTCAAAGAACATTCGCATTTTGGAACTTAGCCTGCATTAAATTTGCATAGGGTTTTCTTGCACAGAAAACAGAATTTACTGCACAGAGAACAGAATTTTCTCTTCAGGAAATAGAATATTTATTCTCTTTTCAGCAGAGAAAATGCTGTTTTCTGTGGAAAAAAAGAAACACAAATATTGTTCAGAATAAGTCCTCAACTGTGAAGGTTCTCCTTAGTCCATGATTTTCCTTATCAGGCTACAAGAAACACATTTTTAACCCTTTTTCAAAAATATTTGAATATTTTTTTCCATTCCTACTATATATGCCTCACCGAGCCTATGCACAACACAAGGAAACAAGTCTCTGAGAAAGATCAATGTTTGCTGTTGGCTCCCATGTCAACTGGACAGCGAATATGCTCTGTGTTCTTGAGTGACCATTCAAAGAGCTACCCAAAGTGCTGAACCTACATTCACAATAGTTTGGGTACCTTGGAAAGCTGTCTAAGGGAATCTATCCCACTGACATGGAAGCCACCAACTGGGATAAAAGAAGACACCGATATTACATTTGCTAATTTAAATGTACATATGCAAATTTTAAAATTTTGAAATGATTACTACAGCTTAAATGGAAACATAGCACAACTTATCAGACTGATGCATTACACTTCACCTGAATCTTCAGGAACCCATCTGATGGCATAAGGTAGAAGTTTTTCTCCCTCAGTCTTCAGACCAAGCTGTTCTACAGTTGGGAATGTAGTAAACTTTAAAGGGAGGCTTGGTGAAGACTAGGGGCATAGGTGGTGTTTAATATGAGGACTGGTACAGTGAAGTTAACTGAACACTGAAATCTGAATGTGCCTAGACTGTGTGTTTGTGAGTAGCAGCTGTCTCCTTCTTGGAGCTTGGAAACACTGGTGGCTTTTGGGGGGGGGGGACTACAGTTCCCAGAACCCCCCAGGCAGGCTGGCTACTGGCCAAGACCTCTGGCAGAATTGGTGAGCTGCAGTTAAAAAATAAATTCCCAAGCTCTGCTCCTTTCAACTTCTGCACAGTGCTTAATGTTTCAACTTTATGGAAATAACAAACATCATAACTCCTATTACTTCCATCCCTTTTGTGCTATGACCTCATTGGAGCATTATAACCACTGCTGGTTTTTTGTGCCCTCAAGTCATTTCTTACTTATGGATACCCTAAGGCAAATCTATCATGGGGTTTTCTTGGCAAGATTTGTTCAGAAGGAGATTTACCATTGCCTTCCTCTGAGGCTGAGGGTATGTGACTTGCCCAAGGCCACTCAGTGAGCTTTCATGCCCAAGCAGGGGTCTGAACTCTGTTCTCCACAGTTGTTGTCCAATGTTCAGAGCACTAAACCACAGTGGTTCTTATGATCATAAGATCAATAATTGGGAGATTATAATCATAATTCGTATTCTTTTTCGAGGAAGGCAGCTTTATTATCCTCCAGGTTAATTGGGCTAGTTTTTGCTTCACCACAACATAGCAAGCCTTTCCATTTGCCTATTTTTTTTATTTCTACAGGAGGAAATGAGAGAGTGATAAGAACAATAGATGACAGATGTCTTCTGTCCAGTGTCATTTCATATTAAATCCATGCTGCAGACTGTGTTTTTGTGCCTAAATAGCTGACCTATTGCCATATACCTTAGCTTTTTAAAATGTTCATGATTCTGACAACCTGACAACATCTCTGTCATACATGCATAGGTCAATAGGAAGTATTTCCAAAGGATATTGCAAAACAGATTTTGCAAACTGAGGCACTTTCCTTCTCCAACTGGAGATCAGTTGTATAATAGAAATGCAAACACAGTAAAAGGGGGGAACTCATCAGCTGAGAGGGGGAGAATTAGTTGCTTAGGAAAGGTATCTTTCAAATTCCTTATGTAATTACATTGCCATGGGATGACAATGGCTGCATAATATGAGAATATGAGTACCTAGCTTTTTAGGATAGCTAGAATTCAGGAAATGGAAGCTGTCAGTGCCATTTAAAAACACCTAGAAATAACAGACAAAACTCATGATCACTGAGGTGTCATTAGAAACATCTCAGAGATAGCCAAAGATTTTTTGCTGCCAGATGTGAAGGAAAAGATGCTGCTCCCTTCCATTTTCAGAAGTCAACTGGATTGGCAGTTTAATCTTGTTCCAGTACTGGCAATTGGACAACATTTTGCAATGAACCAGAGGGCAGCAGGCATGATACAGGGCACCAGTGGCAGCAGCTGGCTCCCATGTGAGTGGGATGATGAATTCACCCTAGGGCTTCATCTGAGTGTTAAATGAGCTACCCAAGGTGCTGAACCTATTTTGCATAGCTCCTTGCTCTTCCATTTTCCCACCTTCTGCTCCCTGCCACAGTTGTCTCACGGTTGAATAATTGGGCTGGCTCAAACAGAGGAAGGTGGAGGGTGGATTCTACATCTTCAGAATGAAAGCAGATCTCTAGAATGCTTTCTCAGGGGATGCTTCCAGATTATGGAACTCCTAGCTAAGGGAATCTAAGCTGGCTGTCTCCCAGACATCTTTCTGCTAGCAGGCAAATGTGTTTTTTTGTAGACAGTCAGTGGGCAATTAAACTGGGTTGCTGTAAGTTGGGAATTTTGACATGGGCAGGTACTTTCTTTTTCTTTTTATGAGTTGTTTGATTATGAGTTGTATAATTATGTGGTGTTTTCATTCATCAGTTTCATGTTTTTATCCTGTACTTGATTCACCATACTGAGCCCTATATTTTGGGAAGGGAAATTGATGGCTTTTAAACTAAAAACACAAATAACATATCAGGGAGAAAGATAGGTAATGAAACAACATAGTGTATTGACAGCTGTAACACAAATTAGGACACTGGGGTTGGCCATTGCTTAAGCCTACCTTCTCAGTGTCTGCTAGCTGGTGGGACAGGTAGTTTCAAACAAGCTTGCACTTAATGTTGCAAAAAATAAAAATGAAAAGGGCTAGCTGACTTTACCCACCAAAAAAGGCCTATATTCTTTCTATTAAGAATATTAATATGTTACTTAGATATTCTTAGGTCACAATAAGTATAATTAGGAACAGTCACAGCCCAGACAATAGGAAATGAATATGCCTCCAAATGGCAAAGAGACAATACAACACATTTTCTCAATATTCTTCCACTGACATCCAAAAGGCTTAATTTGAGCTAGGATTTGCCTTTTGATTGTCAAACATCTTCTTCTGCCAAAGAAATTAATAATTGTTGAGCATACATGCTTCTTTCCCTAGTTTACCCTCATAATAATCCTGTAAGGTAGGCTAGATTGAGAGATAGCGACTGTCTCATGGTCATCATGAGATTTTCGTGGGCAAGTCACAATTTAAACGCAGGTCTCCTCTGTACTCAGTTCTAATGTTCTAACCCAGAGCTTTCCTAACTTTTCATGTTGGTGACACACTTTTTAGACATGCATCATTTCATGACACAGTAATTCAGTTTCATGTATTATAAATAAATAAATAAATCACAAAGCATAAAACATATATTTTTAAAAATAAAATGAAAGGTTTTCATGAGATATGTTGAGTCCCCATACATTTTGTTATTACAATTTACGTATGTCTCTGTATCTCTTATATCTCTTATAAGAGTTACTAGCAAACCGGAGGTTAAACTAACTAACTGCTGCCCTTGCTGGGGTCTTTCTTGGCCCAGGGCAGTGGCAGCGACACACCTACACACTTCAGCTGACACACTAACGTGTCACAGCACACAGTTTGGAAAGCTCTGTTCTAACCACTAAGGAAGAAACAAGGCAATGCGTACTCCATTTGAAAATACATTGTGCTCACTTTTATCTACAGTGTAATCCTATCCGTCTTAACACAAAAGTAAGCCTTGTAGAGTTCACTGGAGCTTACAACCAAATAAATGAGGACAAAATTGCAGCCTTTGCAAAGTGGGGTGTTTTGCGACTCAACAGACTGCACAATGCCTAATAACTTAGCTCACAAAAGATACCCTCTTAGTGGTTCAACACCCTAGTGATGATGTAGGAAAGAATGCAGTATACTCCAAAGAAAAATGGCAAAATGAACTTCAGAAAAGAAAAGGGTTGGTGTTAATACTGAATAATTAATCCACACAAGTGGGAAAGTCTATTGGTCACAGACTTAAAAATGAGAAGCAGATCACCAATTAGCTAGGCAACCTGTAGGGCTGATGCAGCAAATAGAACAAGACACTGGTAATGTCCAGCTGGTAAAATCGCACACAGAGGGCCAGCACAGTGTAGTGATTTGAGTACTGGACTAACACTTTGATAGACCAGAGTTTTCATCCCTTTTCAGCTATGGAAACCCAAAGTGTGATTTTAGGTAAAGTCATACTTTCTCAGCCTTAGAGGAAGACAATGACAAACCTCCTTTGAATAAGCTGTGCCAAGAAACCACTATGATAAGATCACCATATGTCAGAGTTAACTTGAAGGCATGCAACAAGAATAGCAGCAACAACTAAAATTGTACACTACACAGTATTTGTTTTGCCCCATGCTTTCAGAGTCACTTCAGTTTTGCATTATGGTTGTTTTGCAATAATCATAGTCAGTGAGAACTACTGTAGTATAGAACAAGCTTCTCCAATGGATACCTTTCCAGTGTCTTGGACTATGCTCCTCCAGTGGAGAATGATGGGACTCGCAGTCCAACTCATCTGGAGAGATCTTAGTTGGAAAAGGCAGGGAAAGATTGTTAGACATTTGATTGGAGAGGTCTCTATTTGAATCTTTGCTTGGGGGAGAACTCACAGAAGGATCTAGAGCCAGTTACCTTCTCTCTCTATCCTACCTTAGGGGGTTATTGTGAGAACAAAATAAGGGGAAATTATAAACATGAAGAATAGTTAATGAATTAATACCAAACAGCCACATTAATTCCTTTCTTATATTTACCTACTCTGTTTGTAGCTGAATATAATACAGTCACTAAACCATCCTTCCACATCACTCCAGAAATGTTACTCTCTAAGAATGTTCTGTAGTTTAAAGTTTAATCAGAGAGAAAAGGAAACTCTGCCGAAGTGGTAAAAAGATATATGTTGTGAAAACAGTTTAACAGCTCTTGGAGGTGAGCTCATAGAAAAGATGTCATAGAAGCACCACAGGAACATAGACAGTTGCCAATTATGGCGGCAACAATAATAACAACAAACCCCCACAGTAACTCACAGTCAGCAAATTTTCAAAGTGCTAACTTGTAGAAAATGCAATATAAGCTCACTGTAATCAATAACACCACAGCCTCTGAATTCACATTATGTATACTGCTTTCATTCTCTACTTTCAATGAGGAATTAAGAGGCTAATAATATGCAGAGTGTTTGGGAAAGTGTGAACAAAATTGCAACATATGGACAGTTTTTTCCAAAACTCATTTGTATGTTAAATAAGTTGGGCATCAGGCATGCAACAATGTGTGGAACAATCTAGTCATCTATGATCCAGGATACTCCATTCCATTCCCATCCACCACCACCAGCATTCTGTGGCCACTGCACACATTCAGGTCACAAGACTGTATGACCAATCACTACATCTCTGTTTGCAAGCAAAATGAAACCAAGAAAGATTGCAATAAATTGCACCAGGTGAGGCCAAGCTAGAGCTTGGAAGCTAGAGCTTGATACTTTGATAACCAGATACCTTTTGCAGCATTTAGCTGAAACAGTTACGTTTGTCTGTAACAGACACAGCAGTAATTTACCACTTTGTAGTGGAATGGAAACAGATTGTTTGTCTGTTACTCATTACTGAGTGTGTATATTGACTCAGTCTGCACAATGAGAAGGAGGCAGGAAGGGTTATGTAGGTGGCTGTCTTATGCTACAGCCAGGAAAGATTGGTTTATAATGTCTTTTGCATTTTCTGTAGTTTCCAATGTACATTATCTGAACTGGGGGAACCAGCAAGCATTTTCTTGTTGTTTTGAAGTAGTACAATATTAACAGTAGTGTTAACTTGAGTATCTCAGTGTGTTACCTTTCTGGACTGCAGTAACAACAACAAATAATGAGTAAAGAGTAATGAATAAAGTGAGTGCTTCCTTTTAAAAAGTAGCACCTCTAAACTTTGAGCCAAACCCATTGTCAGTGACATAAAACTTAAAAAAAAACAAAACTAAGCCACATGACAAAAATACTTCTGGCTAAAAGTGTAATTCCTCAAATCTGCATTTGATGTTCCAGTGAATGCTTGATGCCTTTTCTTGTCCTACTCTTAAGCCAACTCAAAGTATCACACCAAGGCTGTTCTTCAGAAGCTGTTTCTTCAGCAACAGAAGTTGTGATGGTTGCCAGAAATGACATCTGGGTACTATGTATTACGGCTATGCTGCATGGAAAAAAATGTAGAAAGGTGCATAACTGGGAAAAGAGTGAAGATGGCTAACTTACTCTTCTAAACTGATTTCAGCTGTCATTATTGCCAACAATGGTGGTTCAACTCTATTTCCCTCAATGTTATAAAATTATAGAGAGACCTCAGCAGAGAGATAGAATAGCAGCACTCATGTCAGTATAAAATATACCCTCTACCTTTGAGATATGATACGTATTATTTCCTCCTTCCCATGTTCATTGCTTATCCACAATCACTCTCTTAACCCCAGTTTGCGTGACTGCTGCAAACCCTCTACGTTAGATTGACAGGCAGGAATGTGGACAGATTGTGCATGACTTTACCATGAAACAACATGGAACTGTCTGCTGCTGGTAGCAAATCAACAGAAGGAATGATATTCCTCCTTTCAATATCAAGATGTTACGTTATAGAGAAATCAATGTGGTATCAATGTAGGTATGTCTCATAATGGGTAGGCATCACTTGAACATTTCTGCTATGGAAGGAGAGAGAGGTTTTGGCTTGTATATCCTCACTTCTTCCAAGTTAGGAGGCTCCACTGCGTTGCCTTATCTGAACGGTCTCAGAATTCTGAGGCTTGCACTGCCTTTACTGAAAGTAACTCATCAGGATGTGCACCCTTTGAGAAAAGGGCTGTAACTCTGTGGTATAGGATATACCTTGCATACTGAAAATTATTGAATTTAATCCCTGGTAACTTCAGGTAGTACGAGGAAAAACTAAAGACATTGTCAGACAACATAAACAGCACTGAGCTAGATGGACCAATCATCTGATTCAGTATTAAGGTGTCTCTTTATGTTACCCCAACTATTTTTTGTGGAATAGCAAGTACTCCCTAAACACCTCCCGTTCAAGTCTTTGAGTGAGCCTCAAATGTGACTCATATCCCTGTATAATATTCATCTGGCATGGGAATCAAGCAGCCTTCCAGATGTTGGACTGCAACACCTGGGCTAGGTGAGATGGCACTTGCAGTCCATCACCTTCTAAAGGGCTGCATCATCCCCCCCCCCCGCTACAGGTAATCTCAAGTAGAGTAGACCCATTGACTTAACTGAGAAATGGTGAGTCAACACTTAAGTAAATCCCAGTGATTTATTGGGTATCTTTTTGGATTCAGACACTAAGGGGTCACAGATTTCTCAGGTGGGAGAAATCATATTCCAAACTGCCCATTTTTAAAATGTATAATGATAACTAATATCTTATTTAAAATACCAACATATTTAGAGCAGTCAAAATAATACTGAGAAAAGAAATGCAAAGCAAAAAAAGGGGGTAATGCTTGGGGAGGAGGCACCAAAAATGAATTGTGTGAAACAGTTTTCTTCCTTTTACAGGCTTATTCACTATGGCTGTTGCAAATTAAACTAAGAAAATTCTGTACAGCTCTAATAGTGACGAACCAGATTTTTCTGCAAGGGTGATTTATTGCTTAATTAGGAAAATTGTCCTTAGGCTCTGCAACAATAGATCAACCATTAAGAAAAGACATTCTTCAAAGCTACTGAGCCTATTATGTAAAACCTTTCTTTAAAAATCAATTCTTGCCCTACACCAGGGTAGTTTATGTTTCAGTTAGACAAATAAAGTTTTAATTTCTAACTGTTGTAATGGCCCTCATAATGATGAGAGGAAATGCTGACAGGAAGGGCCTATTTATTTCAGTGAAACCTGGTGGGATATGCTTTGCATGTTTTGGACACAAAGCACTCTTTTCTTGAAGGTCCCAGTTAGTGGAAAGATACAGATCTCAGCCCTCCCCTCGATGTACCAGCATCTCAAACAGTGCCCCAGTGGTACAGCAGGGCAGTTGGTACTAATAGGGCTATCAAGAGTGTGTTCAGGCCTCACTGAAATTTGGGGAGGGGAGGCTCCCAGCTGTTGATCAGCAGCAGATTTGTGTAATGAACCAGAGTTGCTGGTAGGTGACTGTAGCCCTGCCAATGAGCTGGGTGAGCTCCTCTAGGCCAGGGTGATGGCTTTGAGAACAACAGGAAAGGGATTCCCATCTATTCATGAAAGGGAGGGAACCAAGGAAGGGTCTCTTCACTTGATCTGCTCCTTCTCTGACTTTCTATGGGCCAGGAAGGTGGGCAGATTGATGCATAGACTGAGTAGGTGGGGGGAGGAACTGGGGAAACTCTCTGGTGACTGGACCAACCTGGAGGTTGATTCAGCTGGAGGTGGGAGGATTCCTCCTCGGTCCCTATGGTTAGTGCTCTTCGTTTGATGTCTACCAGAATGAATCTCAAGGAGTTTGGGTTCCTTTCCTTACCTGCCCTGTGGCAGTTTTGAACTCCTGATGGACTGGCTAAAAATCTTAACATGGTATTTCAAATTTTGTATACCATTGTTATTTTTTTTGAAATTTACCAAGTTTAAATAATAGATCAACAATTAGATCAACAATAGATCAACCATTACATCTATTGTTGGATGTAAAAAACATCCAACAAATAATGATACTACTGAGAAAGACAAAAACATGTGTAACACATTAGGGCTCTGGCCCTCTTCTGTACTGTCAGGCCGAAGCTCCCACCCAATTGTCAATCTAGGCAGCAGTTTTCTCATCCTGCAGCTGTGTCCCAGATTGTAACTAATTGTCCTTGTTTCATAACAACTTGGAACAACTAAGGGAGGTATCCATCCTTGATTCACACAGTTCATGGGAATCATTCAGCCTTCCAGATGTTATTGGACTATAGCTTCTAGCAGTCCCAGTCTGCACAGCTAATGGTGAATGATGCTTGAATTTCAATCTAAGACCTTTTGGAGAATCCCATGATTACCCCTTCTGCTTCCTACGGTTTCTTCTTTGTGTTGGAAGCAGACATCTATGGAACTTGTTTTGAAAGAGAAATCCCCTGCATTACAACCTCTGAAACTGTGGGCTGGTTAATTGCTAGCATACAACATTAGATCTGAGATAATAAAGAAGGCACAGAAAATGCCAGCCCCTGAGACCTAAGGAACTACTTCTCGCTTGATATATGCCTGGCTACTTGATCAGTTTTCTTCCATTGTCTATAAAACATACCAGGACCAGCTCAAGACATTTTGCTACCTGACAAGAAGTAGAAGGTGGTATCACTGACTCTTCAACAAATAAAAGCTGTTTGGACTGGTAGTTCAGTCTTACTGCAAGAATGGCAACAGGACATGGAAGGCATCAAAGTAGCTCAAATGGTGCACGGCAGGCCCTTTGACCATTATAGCTCTGCCTCCAGAGAGGGGACAGCCAGAGATTTACTGCTGCTACTCCCACCTGAACATTTATCTCCTGAGGCTTAAAGAAAGGACAAATTCTGAAATGTGACTGAAACCAGAAAACATGGCCATATGTGGAAGAACTATTGGAATGATAAGACAAGAGACACTTTTAGCTATTATGTATTGATACTTCTCAAAATGTCATTCAGCAAACAGATAGCAGAGGTTGATTATGCATGCAGCTTTCATAAAATCACTGAATCAAAAAAATGGAAGGGACCACAAGGGCCGCTAGTCTAACATCCTGCTAGGCAGGAATATACAGCTAAAGCACTTCTGAAAGATGGCCAGCTTCTGCTTAAAGACCTTTAAAGAAGGAGAGCCCATAATCCCGTCCAAGCAGTATATTCTATTGTTGAACAGCTCCCACCAACAGGAAAGTACTCCTATTGTTCAGGTAGAATCTTTTTTTCCCTTTGAAACTATTGATTTGTGTCCTAGTCTCTGGAGCAACAGAAAACAATATTGCTTAATCTTTTACATCTCTTCAAATACTTAAATATGACTATCATGTTATCTCTCAATTTTCTCTTCTCTGAGCTAAACGTACCCAGCTTGCTAAATTATTCCCCATAAAACTTGGTTTCCAGACATTTTACCCTTTTAGTCACTCTTTTCATTGTATCTCACTTCTTTGCCCCGCTCTTTGTCTATTTCCATATCTGACACAAATCATGGACAGAGGCATCTGTCCAAAGGTAGAGTTTAGAAAATTAGTCTTAAAAAGTAATTGGTTAGAGTAGTAGGATACCAATGCATTCTCAATGTAAAAAGGTAACCTTCCCATTATTTAAAAGTAATTAAAATGTTCTTGTTGTTAATTGCTATCAAGTTGACTTTGACTTATGGTGATGCTATGAATGAGAAACCTGCAAGTCATTCTGTCATAAACAGCCCTGTTCAGGTCCCACAGACTCCAGGCATGGCTTCCTTGATTGAGTCTACCCATCTGTAATGTGATCTTCCTCTTTTCCTACTGCCTTCTACCTTACCAAGTGTTATTGCCTAGAAAAGACAATACTACAAGCCACTGGCCTATGGTACAAAATGAGTATAAGAAATGATGCCACACACACACCATAAAAGTTTGATAAAAATATGAAACAGTTGTATATGTGTGTATATATGCCTTCAGGTTGCCTGCTGAAATTAATAGGGCTTTCTTAAGCGAAGAATAGAGGTGGTTTTGCCAGCTTCTGCCTCTGAAATATAGCATATAGCACCAGGTATTCACTGGTGGCTTCCCATCCAAGTACTAACCAGGACTGACCCTACTTAGTTTCCAAGATCAGATGGGATCTAGTGCCTTTAGGATATTTAGGATATAGGCTCTGGAACAGTTATAGTTACACTGCAAAAGAAGGGAAATTATCCTTTGTTATGTTACATTTATAGTTTGACTTAGTTACGGCTTCCAAGTTTTAACAGTAGTAGTAACTGTTGTTGTTATTACTATTACTAATGTGTATTATAATTATATCCTGCCTTGTTCCCAGTCTGAGACTCAAGGAGACTTACAAAAATTAAAACAGGTGCGGCTAAAAGTTTACACCATACGAAACTTAAATTAAACTTTCAATAGAATTAATAGAAGTTAAAAGTATGCTCATTAAAAAAAAAACATGCAGAGAATACAGCACATTAGGAAAATTCTTTCTCCTGGAGCAATCAGTCCTAAAAGGCCTGCTGAAATGAAACAAAAAAGGCTTCACCTATCTGAATACTATTGCTACACCTGTATCTTTTTATATAAATGAAGGATATCTACACAACCGCCTTCTATGTGATAAATTTGTGAGGGAATGTAGGATCATGACTACTAGAAATAATAGATGAAATAATACATGAACTGGCCATGCTCCTTGGTGTTTATGTATCCAGCATCAATGTGAAGGAGCCCTATATGCATTGGAGCTTCTCTATTAGAGTGGGATCCTTGGAAAATACCTTATGTGCATGTGCACCTGAATGCACATGGAACCTGTTTACAACTGAGCCCTATCAGCTGCTCATACTCTGTGTGGTGGTGTATGTCTCCCTCCATTTGTGGTGGTGAACCTCTCCTTCCATTTGGGCCATGTTCATCCCTTGTTTGGCCTTGTGGAAGAGTGGTTGGTACCTAGGTGGAACGGGCACACCCCCTGCCTCTTCCTATATGTTAATACAAGGCTGGACCAGGCCAAGCCATTTGGCTTCCTGAAAGAACAAGATGATGCCCCTGTCTATATCTGGAAGCTGATCTGACTGGCTCTGAAATCTTCTAGCAATGGAACAGGATCCTGCCCTGTACTTGAGGGTAGAAGACTAAGTTAGGGAACACACGGCAGACTCAGGTGAAATGGAGTGGGGCTATTGCTAGTGGAAGGATAATAGCTTTCATGTCAGCCATTCAGTGAATCCAGCCTGGGTTGCAGGGTGGACTTTAAAGAAACTGTCCAATGGGCTGAACTCTACCTCCAAAGGTCATTCAGTGCCAACTAAAACCCAGAATTGTATCCACTGCTCCATTGACGTGAAAGCTGCCAGCCACCATTGACTACTGCCACCGCTCCACTTGTCCCAGCATGCACCTGCTGCCTCACACTGCCTGTGGACAGGACCAAACCTGCTGTGCTGCACAAACTGAATTCCTCTCAGCTGAACCGCTAACAGGGTGCTAATAACTGTTACTCCCAGTGCTCTGATAAAAGGAGCAAGTGATTTGGAGTCTGGAAGACTTATTCATGATCTGGGAGTCCTAGGGGAACACATGTGCCTGAGCCACAATGGAGTCAGATGACAAAATAATGCCATTTGCTACAAAGATAAATGAAGCCAATTATCGATCCACACAAGCTCTGAAGCCTGTTCCATCATGACGCCATTTGGTGCACAGCAGTCCTGATAGCTATAAATGGCTTATTTCTTGCAGGTGGTCAGCAAGCTCTGTAATTGATCGATGCAATCCTAGTGCTTAAGGGGCTCCAGAGAATTCTTTTTCTTTCTTTCTGGCCTGGACACTTTCCCAAAATTGATTCGGCTTTGTACTCCTCTGCTCTGGTCGACTGATTGTTACCTGTCGGCAAACAAGTAAATACAGAACCCGACTGGAAAAAAAAATGAGAATGCACACCGACTTCTGAAACAATACCAAACTGTGAGCCAAGAGCCCACAGTGTTTCTCTGTCAGGAAATTACAAGCTGAAAAATGAAAAGAGTCTCACCCTTCCAGTTATTCTACATAATCTTGTGTAGATCTTGTATAAGTAAAATACCTTGTTAGGGAAGCCAGAGGAGATGGCAGCATACGTCCAAGAACCTGCTGCTACCAGATTGATAGTAAAGAACCAAGGAAAATAGTATTTGGTGTTCAGCCAAACGGTAGAAAGCCTGAATAGGTTGCATTTCCTTCAGAGAAGAAAGGACTGGCAACTGCTTGAATCCATGTCATAATCAGCTCACAAATGGACATGGAAAAATCTACAAGTGGATATTTTCAATGTACAAATCCATAGCAGTATCCATCCCTCATCACCAGCACCCCCCAAGAAAATATACAGATTTGAATTTCTTTCCTAGGGCAAATACCATGTTTAAGGGGACCCGTAGAAACATTGTACCTGGTGAAGTACCCAGCTGCTGTTAGTAGCAGTTAACTGCAATCCTGCCCACCATTTGGTTACCCATGGCATCCCTGATCCAGCATTACACTGAACAATTATGGGTAATTAAAATGGTGAGCCATAGCACCTTTAGTTCATGGTCTGAGCAAGGACAGCATCTTACTCTCTTGTTTTAGGATGAGTTCCCCTGATCGAAACATGGGGCTCTCCCTGAGCCCCAGACAACAGGTGTCCCAGTTTAATTTTTCATGATACCGTGGAACAAAACTGCATTACAATAAGTGTGGTTGATTAAAATGATGGGGATCTTGCATTCGCATCCTCTGCGTACTCCCTAACATTTCACAGGTGAAAACTGAGACGCATAGGGCCAAGCAACGTTACAGTGTGGTTGAGGTAGAAAAAAATTTTAGTGACAAAAAAGGTGAGGCTGCAGCAGTTTGCTTTTGCCTAAGCCTAACAGGACTGATATCTTTACTCACTGCGGAGTCACTTGAATCCAAACTACTTTTGCAACTGAACTCAGTTTCCACCAATGGAAATAAGCTGAGGACAAAAGGAGAAGTGGCAGGAGGAAAGAGAAAGTGGACTGTTTTCAAAGCAGTTAAAAAAGTCAGGTGACAAAGTAATAGTTGGGACAGTTCCTGCCAAATCAGGACAGTTGGAGGACATGTTTCCTCACAAGTGTGTGTGTGTGGTGGCTCAGGCCATCATCAGCTTTCCATTATTGTCCACAGTAGTAGTGCCTGGCCTTTGTAAGCCAAATTAGCAAGAGACTGCGACTATGGCAACTGCCCTTTGTCTCCCATCAATAAGCAAAAGGAATGAAGTGTCTACAGAAGAGAATAGTATGACTCACAAAGAATTTTATGTGCAAGCATGGTTTATATTACCTTCTGAGTGTGTTGGAGCACTAATCATAATTCCCACAACCAGCATCGGGCAGGGCTGATGGAAATTGTAATCTGTTGCATCTGGACTGTATGAAATTTGGGAAGTCTAGTTTGCACAGTCACTTGAAAATAATAGATAAGTCTTAGCACAGATTAAGAGACCCTTGTCGCTGTTATTGGAGACAGTCCATTGGATGTGCTCAAACAGAAATATGGAGAATAGGGTCATTGACAAAGCAGCGACACTGGTTTTCCCTAGAGATGCTATATGAGGGCATTTTATAAGATCAAATAATGAAGGAAGTACTACACAAATGTTTCATCTTGCCATGAAATTCCATGTAAAAATGTTCATGTAATTCTTACTCAAACTAAAATAAATACACAAAAAATGAAAAAGAGGGTAATGCACTTACTTAGGTTTTTGGAATATTTTGAAAAGGACATCCAGAAATAGCTTTGGATTTGGATAAGAATGAACCTTTAAAAAAAATGGTACCAGCACCCCAATTAAGGCAATGAAAATGCCTGCAAAAGGTGTTACATATTTTAGATGCTACCATAAAAAAGACCATTTACCACATGAGTCATCCTTAAAGATGCAGCACTTCCAAAAGGACTTCAACAGATTTTGACACATCCTAGAGTCATTTATTCAGTCAGTCACTTCAAATACTAATTGTGCCCCAGGCCCCAGGACTGGTTGGACCATGAAAAGTATAGCTGGTTGATAGTATTACCAATAAATGCAGTAGTAATTTAAATAACAGAAAGATAGATATTAATTCCTGTGGGTTCTTCTCTTTAAAGGAGGATAGGATTCCCCTTTATATATACAATTATATAAACCACAGATGAAATGACCAACTTTCTAAGTGACCTTGTTATTAAAATAAGTGCTGAAGCTTTGAGATTTGTGAGTTCTCTCTCTCTTTTGCTCTCTCTTTCTTGGCTCTTAATGTACTCATTCCTCTTCAATAAGCAATTTTTCACTGGCAGCTTTGGAAAGCACAGATGGATGTTCAGTGCCCACAAACTAATCAGGGCACATCTGGGAAAGCCCCAAAGTATATTCTTAGTAATTAGCATGGATGCCACCACAACATCAATGAATCAATGGACTGATGAGGGCTTTTGGGATTCACTTCAAACAAAGGTACAGGAAGGGAATCAGAAATAGTATGGTTGAAGAGGGCATATTTTGAAAAGTGGATGAGAAGGAGGGAGGAAATTCATGTAAGGAGTTTTTTTATCAGTAAAACTGATGACATTTTTAGCATATCTATTTGCAAAGGCAATCAATTGGCTCACGCAATATAGGAACTAGCATAGTATAGTGGTTTGAGTGTTGGATTATGACCCTGGAGACAAAGGTTTGATTCCCCGCTCACTCATAGAAACCCGCTGGATGGCCTTGGGCATATAACATTCACTCAGCCCCCAGAAAACCTCATGACAGGTTCACCTTAGGGTCATCATAGGATGGAAACAACTTGAAGGCACACAACAAAAACAACAGGCAGATACCAAAGGCTAGAAACTCCGAAGACATACATCTCTGCTTACTCTATTTGACACCACTGAGGACAAACTAATGTTATCACCTCTTCTGGCAGACGGATGCCATTCTTACTAGGCATTGCTTCTTCAGCACTTCCTAATTCTTTCCTGTTAAATATGTGAGAGTAAGAGCAGGATACATTATTTCTGGCTTTTGCCAACTTGGGTTCAAACGAGAAATCATAAGAAATATTTATTCTGTGGAATTAACATATTTTCCCTCTTACAAAGAGGTATCCTTAAAAATATGCATTTCAGCAACCAAACTCGCAAATTAAACTTATGCTTGCCCTCCAAAAATCTATCACAAAAGGTGAGGAAAATCACATGCTATGACAAACAGACATATTTCATCACTTGTTGGAATTCTTCTTCTGAATATATGCTAAATGTACAGTCTCAGGCTTCATGTTCATGGCATATTGTCATGATTATGATGGTGATGCCATATGGATAGATTCCTCTTATATCAACCCACCTACCATGTTAAAAACACTGTGAAGTTTCCCAGCTGGACCTTCCTCCATCACCTTATTGCTGGTATACCCTCCAAAATGGTCTCCTGACACCCACATGGTCTGGCACACTAAAGCCCATGTTTCTGTGAT
Source organism: Cyclura pinguis (assembly GCA_030412105.1). Classification (NCBI taxonomy): domain Eukaryota; kingdom Metazoa; phylum Chordata; class Lepidosauria; order Squamata; family Iguanidae; genus Cyclura; species Cyclura pinguis. The sequence continues at coordinate 191,415,683 of CM059603.1, forward strand.
ATTCTTAGGAATACCGAAAGTAGCAATGCTTTTTAGCTTGATGTCTAATGGGAAGAAGGGAAACAACTGAGAATATGATGGAGTTGGTGATGTGGTTTTTGTGATTTTTTGTGGGAGAAGAACGTTCCTCAGACCACCTATAGCTAAAGGTTCTCAAAAGAATATTTGTGGTCTACATTTCAATGGACCAGAACTGCCTTCGTGCAATGCACAAAATAGCATACTCATAAGTTATTCTGGAGGAAAAAAAAACATGTCTTTGATTGGTTGAGAGGCTGTACAGTATCCCATGATTCAACACACAGAGTTCATGCTTTGAACTCTGTTTCTCTGAATTAGGAGACTGTTCATTCTATTATTCGCCTCGTACCCTAAATAATACTTTCTGTAACTTTCTACCAAAGGCCTAATGCTTTGTCTTTAGAAAACTGTAAATTAACTAATCTACTGCTTCAGTAGATATTTAACTACAGCTGCTAGATTGCAAATTGCTGAAAAAGATTGTTTTAGTGATTAACTGCCTGCTTTTCATATAATAATTAAGCAATTATACTTACATAAATGTACACATTGGAAAATTGGACAGAATAATGGCATATAATATATATCTATTATTTTCAGAAGCAAATCCCAGATGTATACCATCAAGGGTAAATAATAATTTATTTGCTGAGAATTCTTGTGGGAAAATGCTGATAACTTCCTTCCCCAATGTGGCACCATCCAAGTATTCTAAACTATATCTCCCGTCACCCACTGACAACATAGTAATGAATATGCCTGGTGGACAGATGGGGACTGTAGTTCAACACTTCTGGATTATGTGATCAGATTGTGCAACAATATATGCTAAACTAAGGCCATTTCCGCATGAGGGGAGGGAATCACTCCGTGCTGTTACTCACCCGATCTTCTGGCTCCTCGGTCTGGTCCAGGGTGAATTGGAGCAGTGCTAAGTCTTAGATCTGCACTGCTCCGGCTTCCAAAATGGCAGCTTCCGGTTGGTCGTGCTTCCCGACCAACCGCTGAAGCTCGCCACGCCTAAAACTCGCCCTTCGCAGATCGCAGGCTCACATTGGTGCAAGCCTGTGAATCTGCACCAGGGAGCAGGGACGCAATGGTGCACTCCGGAAAAATGAGAAACCTATTTTTTCCGGTCTTTAAAAAGCACGCTGGAGGACCAGTTGGGGGCATTTTGGAGTGGACTGAGGTGCGGATCTCCGGTAAGTAGTCCGAACCTAGTCTGCTCTAAGGTGCAGACGTCCTCTGTGGAGGACGCACTGCACCATTTTAATTCCCCCGTGCAGAAATGGTCTAAGAAAGACCAAAGTGATCCAGGAAAACTTCAGACAATGAAGACCATAGACTAGCTATATTAAGCACAAAAGTGTAAAAGAGCAATTTTCACGCAAAATATTCTGAGCAATACTGTACATGGGCCTTTTGCCATCTACAGGTGAAAGTAGGGAACACAGTTGCATTGCAAAAGAACTACAATACTCATTTTGGCCTGTAGGTGGAAGAAGTTAACTGTTGTTACAGATCCTACACATTAACAGGTAATATTCTGGGAACAGAACTGAATGGAACTAATTTATTCATCTATTTAAAAGTCTGCAATCTATTTATATCATAGCATTGTTTTTCAAGACTGGGAACTAATGTGGTGTAGTGGTTTGCGTGCTGGATTAGAACTCTGGGAAACCAGCCATGGAAAGTTACTGTGTGACCTTAGATGAGTCACATTCTCTAACCCCCAGATAAAGGCAATGACAACCCCCCTCTGAATAAATCTTCCCAAGAAACTCTAAGGCAGAGCATCCGTAAGTCAGAGTTGACTTGTAGGCACCAGAAAATGGATTGGTTCCCTTATCTTGCCTCCAGGTCATACTTGTTGCCTGACAGCTTACTGTCTCTATGAAGAGGCCCATTTGGACCTGTTTTTACTGAGTTTCAAAGGCAGATGGGGTAAAGGTATGTTATTTAGCAAGAGTGAGCTGATATGTATTTTTCTTTATTGTACGTTTGTGATTTATTTTACTCTCCTTTTAAAAATTCTTTTCAATTTGTGTGATACTACAAATTCCTCTTCTACTGTACTCTGTTTTGAGACTTTTAGGAACAGCAGTCCAAGAATGTGTTAAAGGCATGTGTGTCAGATAAAAGAGTATTGGAACCATTCAGACAACACACTTGTAGGACTTGTTCCATGTCAGGAAAATACCATTGTGTGAAACACTCTTGGACTGCATTCTTTTTTTTTTATAAATATTTTTATTAAATTTTGTTATTAAAAAAGAAAAGAAAAGATTACATTCCAGAACTGCATTTTTCCATATTCCCCCCCCAATACAATACATTCACAATATATACAAATAATATCTGTCGATTTTCTTAACAATGCTCTAATACATAGTTGGTACTCAATCAAAATTAATTCACAGTTAACCTGACTGGAATGCCCACCCCCCAACAAAAAGAAAAAAAAAACAACCTTTCCCCCCCGGGCCAAAAGCAGTTTGTTACATTAATTGGGAAAATGAAAAAAAAAATTTTCCCCCTAAATAATTAATTTCAACCTCCGATCGTATCCTAAACATAAACATAAACATAAACAAAATACCATTGTGTGAAACACCCTTGGACTGCATTCTGTCAGAGTACAGGCCTGTTCTTTTTTTCACAGCTTCTTTGGTCTTTTGTAAACCTAACTTTCCAAACATTACAGTGCAATAATCTATAAGAGAATGGCTGTCTGTCAGAGGCATAGATCTAGGTCTAGACATCTGCATTTTAGCATGCACACTGACACAATCCTAGGTGTGTGCATGACTTGACCTTTAAAATGAATTAATTTATTTTAAGCAATTTAGATACATTCCTATGCTTGAATGCCACACCACCACCTACAGTTACCATATGGCAGACTTTTCAAACTTCCATAAGGCTCTGGAATCAGTACAGTTCAAATTTACAGAACTACCTCTTCCCCTAAAATGTGGTAGCCCCATAAGAGGAAGGTGAAGGTATATACTGTATCAGTGGGTTATTTACAGGCCCCAAACCCCAAAGTTGCTTTCAGACAAGGTGAGCTTAATGGGTCTGATCACTGTGTTTCAAGGTATTAGATATAATGGCCATACTTGCTAGTAACTAACATTAAGAGATACCACAGTTGGCCAACAGGTTTTTTAATCAGTTCTGTTTCACCAGATTAACTGCATAACAACAACAAACAGCAGACAAAAGGCATATCATTTTTTTCTAGTGCTGAAAATTCTAAATAGAACTTGAATGAGCTCCAAAAGCTCACAGGACCTGTTAATGTTTTTCAGTCAAGTGAGTGTGGGGTGGGAAAAAGTATGGTGTTTTCCACATTCAGTGCAGACACTGTAGTTGTCTGCTCTCTAATGTGTATAGCAATCATTGCACTTAAATGGTTCATTTGGTAACGACTGTTATAAGCTATATAATGGAGAATTGCTGATGGGATGATTTTTATTCATCCACCAATACGAATCTAGATGCTGGTGCAGAGTAAATTGTTGGGCCTTCCTGAATATAAACCACTTGTGTATATACCCAGCATTGCCTGGGTTTTTATTTTACTCATATGTAATACTTGTTAGAAAGATTTGAGATCCTTTGTCTCTTTGTCTCTAATTCCCCAAATTGTCTCTTCCTGTACCTGTAACTTTTCCCCATAGTCCCCAATCCAATCTGTATTCAGAGTTATTAACATACAGAGTTTGGGTTCCTGAGGGAATACACTGCCCTCCTCCTTGCTGCTAGGCCTCATCTCCATAGCAACCAGCCTATTCAAGACAGGCACATTTGACTGAGGCTCAAGAACCTCTTCCCTCGCACACTCACCCTCCTCTCTCCCACCCTTTGCCCTGAACTGTCCCTTGGTGTCCAGGTGAGAGCAGCTCTGGGTCATGCCACCTACATTGTGTTTTCCTACTCTCTCTCCCCCCGAAGCTTTAAGCACTCTTCCACCAACAATGCCACAGGAAACTTCTCTGGCGTCACTACTTCATGGTGTTCTTGTGTGTCTTCAAGTAGTTTCTGAATTACGGCGACTCTCAGGCGAACCTATCACAGGTTTTCTGGGACTGTGTGATGTGCCCAAGATCAGCCACTGGGTTTCCATGGCTGAGTGGAGAATTGAACTCTGGTCTCAGGGTCATCCTCCAATGCTCAAACTACTACACCACACTGGCTACTTCATACTATCAAATAATGTGAAGCCTATGGTCCCTGTGAAGCTAGAGGGCTACTTCCAGTGATGGTATAGGGTTCAGGACTATTTGCGGTTTCAGGTATCCGTGGGGGGTGTTGGAACATATCCCCTGTAGACAAGGGGGGAGAGTATTGTAATCACGAGCTATTATAAATAGAGAGGCATCTTCAGGAAAAGTGTGCAAAGTACGATTCCTGTCTGAGCATAAAGATTTATTTATTTATGTATTTATTTATTTATTGTTACTGTGCATAGTATAAGACAAGATATGTTTATCCAGAGATAAGACTCACGGTATTCAATAGGACGTTCTCCTTGTGTACGTGACCTAAATTAAAGAAATGCTGGAAAATTGGGGACTGAAGGGAAATTTTATTCTTATTTGAGAGACAAGGTCCTCAATTTACTCACATCCACACAGAATCATAGAATTGGAAGAGACCACAAGAACCATTGAGTCCAACCCCCTGCTATGCAGGAATACACCACCAAAGCATTCTCAGATCAATTGCTCTGTGTCTTAGTCAGAAAACAGCCTTGCTCGATCTTCCATATGACATCCCTTCAAATATTTAAACATAGCTATTATGTTGCCTCTCAACCTTCTCCTCTCCAGGCTAAACATACCCAGCTCCCTAAGCCTCTCCACACAAAAGAGCAATGCTTATATCGCTAGAATTATAGCTAGCCATCTTTTTACATCGCACTAAATTTACACCAGACTGAAACAATTCATTAAGCTTTAGAGAAAATCAGAGACAAAACAGGCCCATAGCTGATGGAGACACATTGTCTTGTCACCAACATTAAAATAATGCAGAACGTAGCTTCTTTACGAGCACTTACAAATTATGTCACCATTTGCACAAAAAGAAAAAAAAAAAGAAAAGAAAAGAAAAAAAGAAAAAACAAAGAAAGAACCCCTCCGCACCCTCCCACCCATGCACAAAAACTACATTGGGAAAGAACTCCAAAATGTACTGCAACAGTAATTCCAAGCTTTAAAAATATGCCTTCATGACATAAAGCAGGAAGCCCCCAAAACATACTTCCATCTTCCTGAAGTATTTCTTTCAAGCTGTAAATTCTAGTGCATAACAGCTAGCTGAGGGGAAAAAAAAAGATTTCTATAAATCTTTCTGTTCTTTGGGAGTGGTTGCTAGGGTAACCTTGAGACTAGATCTTTCCCCCAGCTCACTTGCCTGTAACTCTTTAAAATATACCATTATAGGATCACAGTAGACAAAAACTGATTTGTGTTTATAACTTTACGCAAATTAATTTTACATTAAAACACAGGTGAATCCAGTTCCAAACGTAGCCTTTTAATTTTCATATTGCAGTTACTCAAGACTACAGAAGAATTGTGATTGTATCTCCTCCGCCTCCATGTCCAGGACAGAGATGGATAAAGTGTGGTTCCTCCAGATATTGTTCAATTGCAACTTCCATCTTCCTTCATCACTGGCTACACTAGTTAGATTTTGTTGTTAAGTTCTGTCAAGTTAATTTATGGTGACTCTATGAATGAGAGAAGTCACCTTGTCATCAACAGCCCTGTTCCTCTCTTGCAGACTCAGGGCTGTGGCTTCCTTGATTGAGTCTATCCATGTGTAATGCAGCCTTCCTCGTTTCCTACTGCTTTCTACCTTAGGAAGCATTGTTGTCTTCCTAGTGTGTCATGTTAGATCTAAAGGATTAGATCTAGATGGCTTTAAAATAGTGAATGCAGTTAAATTTTTCCTCTTATTTTTCTGGTTTCCCTGAAGGGACATTTGTCTACCCAGAGCTACCCATTGAGGTAAAGTCTACAGCAAGGTTGGTCCCTTCCAGATATTATTGGATGGCAAATCTCATTAGTCCGGATCAATACATCTAAATGCTGAGGGATGATGTGAGTTGCAATCTGGAAGGCGACATGCTCCTCATTCCCAGGGCAGTTGGACTATGATCTGCACTTATGACAGAGTTGCATGGATGGAACAGAGAATTTCTGCCCCTGCTTTCCCCTCATAGACCTTTGTACTCCCAATCCACTTCTGAAAGTCAGGGGATCTTCCAGAATGTCTTTCCTGGAATACAAGAACAGAGGGCATCAACAGAAATGGGAGAACAACCTCTTGCCACTTTGTACAAGCATACATGCCTTTCTGTTCATCTAAGACCCTGTTGGATACAACATTCAGATGCAGATGTACCAGTATATTTGCCCCATTGGATAGATAGGATCTTTGGAAGGAACTTGCTGCAAGGCAAGCTATCACAATCAACAACCTCTAATAGACCCATTGTTCATCAATTTCTCTAATTGTCTTTTAAAGCCATTCAGGCTGATGGTCATTGCTATATCTTAGTAGTTAGCAGGGAGACTCCAATAAGTCAGGAACTGTACCAAGTACAAGCGGATTGCCATGAGCTTGTGTGTTTGACGGTGGGTGTTGAGTTGAGCACCACTTTCTTGAAAGGACAGAAGATCTATACAGGGATATGTATCTGTGTGACTCTGAGCACAAGCCTCAGTGGTGCTGGCACTTTACCTCCTGTGTACTACTATGCTGCTTCTCTTGACTTTGTAGTTCAGAGGAACCATATAAATGTGCCATGTAGTTGCCAGGCAGCTTCCAAAATAGTGTTCATAGCAAGGTAACTTTTTGCTTTCCCATTTCTGGGTGGATAGAACAGAGAATTGCTGGCAGGTACACAGGGTCAAATACGCAAACAAAACTGTATTCACTGTTGCTTGAAGTCTCATAGTAACGTTATGGAATATTAATATTCACAAATGGTTATGAGGGACTGAGGGATGGTGGTCCACTAAACACCATTAGGAACAGCTTTCAGCCATTCACAATGGTAAACTCACAGTGGACACAAAAACAACTCTTTTTTAAAAAAGAGAAGTTTTTGCATCTTTCTTGCCTGAATATCAGAATGTTCAATTCATATTTAGTGCTGTAACTCAACATAAAAAACAAATGAACAACAACAACAAAAACGTAATACGCAGGCAGAGGTAACCCTATTAAAGTGTGTGTGCCAAATGCAGCTATTGAATTTTTATTCAAAATGTAAATAATTTTAGCTTTACTGAATGCCATTCTGGCAACAGCACTGAGTTTTGCCTTTTAGTCACAAAATTCTGGCAACTAGCCCAGAGGTCAAAATCACAGCCAGGCCATTCTCCCCCTTCTCCTCCCATGACTTGGTTGGCAATGCAACATGAACACTGCACAAAGGTACTATAAGGACAAAGAGCTTTCATTCCCTGAGAAAGAAAGAAGGCCACACGTTAAAAGCCAAAAAACAAAACAAAACAAAAACCTGCTCCTCTGAACCAAAATCTTCCAGAAATAAATTTCTGTGGTCATTTTATTGGGGGTGGGTGGGGGTAACAATGTCCCCTGAAGCTGGGCAGGTGGCAAGTAATTTTAGGTGAGGAATATTTTAATGGGCTCACAGTATTCTGCAGAGGCAGAATGCTGAGAAGAAAGTGTTCACTGTGGAGCTTGGGTTAGTATAAGCCCTTTAAAAATGATTATTTTCACTTTTTTAAAAATTGTGGGGTGGTCAGAGTTTGCCACTGGTTCATTACCAATGGTAAGACCATTCCCATAAACCTTTCTCATGTTTACATATTTACTGCAAAACCACCAAAAACCTCCCCCCAACTTGGGACCAAAAACAGTATCGAATAATAGAATCACAGAGCTGGAAGAGACCACAAGGGCCATCGAGTCCTATTCCCTGCCGTGCAGGAATACACCATCAAAGCATTCCCAAGAGACGGCCATCCAGCCTCTGTTTAAAAACCTCCAAAGAAGGAGACTCCACCACACTCCAAGGCAGTGCGTTCCATTGTCAAACTGCTCTTACCATCAGGAAGTTCTCCCTAATGAAGCCTTTGCTCTGTCTCCTAATCTCTGGAACAGCAGAAAATAGGCTTGCCCATTCCTCCACATGACATCCCTTCAAATATTTAAACACAGCTATCATGTCATCTCTTAACCCTCTCTTCTCCAGGCAAAACATACCCAGCTCCCTAAGCCTCTCCTCATGTGGCATAGTTTCCAGGCCTTCTATCATTTTGGACATCCTCCTCTGGACACATTCCACCTTGTCAATATCCTTCCTGAACTGTGGTGCCCAGAACCGGATGTAGTATTCCAGGTGGGCTCTGACCAAAGCAGAATAGAATGGCACTGTCACTTCCCTTAACCTAGACTCTATACTTCTGCTGAACTGGCACTGGCTTTCTTAACTGCCACATCACACTGCTGACTCATGTTCAGTTTGTGGTCTACTAAAATTCCTAGATCCTTTTCACATGTATTGTGCTCAAGCCAGGTGTCACCCATCTGCATGTTAAAGTTGTGGAGCAGTGGTAGTATTTTTGGTCAGTAGCTAAAAATCAAACACCAAAATCATCTGTTAATCTGACCTGAAAGTATTAGAATTATCAAGCTTTGCATGAATTGCCTGTTGACCTTTGTATACTTGTCTACTATACCTACTTTCTTCCTACATCTTCTGTCATCTGCAGTTAATTTCTTTTTCCCTCTCTCTCTTCCATTAGACCATGTATTTGATTAAGCACAAAGTTATTTAGTAAAGTTATTTGTTTTCACAAAGAAGGATAGGCTTATTTGTTATCTCTCTAAATCTGGTGTGTATAAATGGGTGTGAGACAGGTTGTTATTCAGCTTCTGCCTTGTCAATTTTATTACTCTGTTTGAGAGACTCACTACTACCTTCCACACTTCTCAAGAGAAATATTTCTTCTTTTTGACAAACCTGAATACTTATGAAACCTAGCAATTCATTTGTTTCAAAAGAATGCGACTAAGGATGGATGCATCTTTAATGTTGGTATCTGAGGACAACGGCATCTGAGACATCTTCTACATCTGGCATCTGACCTCTGGCATTGAACACTGGGATAGCTTTGGGATAGTAATGTTCCTTTTCCATATTCCCAACAAGACTCTCTCGTTAGTAGGAAATCATAAATCTCTTTCTCATATTTTCCCATATGATCAATTCAACAATTCATTTATATTGGTATTAAAGGAGTATTAAATTGCTCTCAGTTTCTGATATTTTTATTTAAAAAACAAGCTAACTATTCAAGGGTATATTTTTATATACTAGAACGAAAACTGTGTGACCCTCCAAATGTTATTGAACTTCATCTCCAAGCTATGCTGGCTAGAGCTGATGGATGTTGCAATTCAACACAAGCTTTCCACAACTGCAGCATATATACTAATCAAGAAGAATAGGATTTACTTCCAGAGTAGACATGCATAAACTTGCAAGTTCCTACATTTTCAAATCTTGCAAAACTGAATGTTTATTTTGAAAATATTGGAACCAGGGAAATCATCTGCCAGTTAGTCATTAAAACTTACCTTAAATTCAATATTTGTATCTAATAATTTAGAATAATTGTTCCCATTGTTGAGAATAACGCCTAGATGTATTAAAATCTTTGTCCCTAATAACTGAGAGCAAAGGCAACATTTCTGGGTTTAATTTTCCTTTGCAAGCAAAACAAATTCTCAAAAATCTGCCTCAGGATTACTTTTGCACTTCCTCTGTCAATTTTTTTTTAAACTGTGGGAGAGCATCCAAAGCTTTAGTAATTAGGTCCTGTTCCAGCAGGTAACCTGAGTTTCATTTATTTTCAGCAAATCAGAGTTTCACCCACGTTAATTGGGCAGACCAAATAAATATATATATTACAAACTGCCTTTTTAGGGGATTATTTGTGAACTCAGTTTTTGGAAGTAAGACTGATCCTCATTCTCACATGGATAGGGTTACATGCAAGTAACAGAAAGCTTACCTGCATTATGCCATGGACCATCTGCATGACACTGCCTGACACATAACAATCTGGTGGCTTTTTTTTTGTTTTACTTCTTCTGCTCTAGCTGCAGAGTTCTCTATTTGTACTTGGATCCCATCAGTACCATTTCAGCAGAGAAACAGCCCCTGCCTTACTCTGCCTGAGGCCAGCCTGGATGAACTCCCACAACAAGAACACATGCTGGGCAATCTGTTCTTCCCTTTCCTCCTTCTGTGACTAAGAAATGAATATGTACTCTCTGGCTCATGAGAAGCTAAGAAGAAGATAGGTTTCTTTGACATGCCAGCACCAGTGGGGCATTTCTGCCCATACTATAGCCTATGTCTATCAAAAGTGTTTAGCCAGTGAAATCAGTAGTTATTTAAAGTGTTTGCATGTAGATGAATTAGAAACATCTATTTATTTTTCTTTTTAGAAGAAGGGCACTATTCTACTGTATTTTATCAAGTGCCATGATGTAACATGATATAAAAAACTGTTCATTTTCTTTCATTTGTATGGGTCTTTCAACCATCCCATGCTGGCTTTGCAAGTTCAACACAGTTAGGCTTCAATCCCACTGGGTGACCCTGGGCAAGTCACACTCTCCCAGCATCAGAAGAAGGTAATAACAAACTTCCTCTGAACAAACCTTACCAAGGAAATCCTATGATAATGTCACCATAAGACAGAGTCAGCTTGAAGGCACATAACAATAACAACAACATTTGAGGGGACATATACAGTGGGCCCTCTATATTTGTGGGGGTTCCATTTTAGGAACCACCATGAAAGCAGAATTCATGAATGCTCCCATTATATTCAATGAAAGCGGCATACACCTGGATGCTTCCGTTTTAGGTACAGGGACACAACATTTCATATGAACTGGAAATTGCACACACAGAGGTCATGGGTAAGGAAGGCCTACCGTATAGGACTGCACCATTAATATACAAAACCAAATATTCTTATTGGAAAGTAGGTTCAAGGAACAGTTGCATGTACCATGCTACAGTTGTTCTTCCATATTAAAAAGAGCACACATAAATTATTGTAAAACTAAATTATTTTTGCACATGACATGTACATTACCTTGCATATTGCTGCATGAATAAATATCATATTTATGATTATAATATCTGCCAACTGTTGCCTGTCTAGGCATTTGTCTGCAAGTTCTGTAACAATGAATTTGTCCTTCCTTTTGGAAAAAAAGATGGATATTTGGGGCATCTTGAAATAAGATAGATGTCCCCACATTTTTCAAAGCAAACTGTGGCACCTGAAAAGTTCCTACTATTAAAAAAGTATAATGAGGGCACTGAGAATATTTTGTGTGACATTTTGACCCATTAATGCTGCCTCTTGATTTGCAGTTTATTCTGCTGTATCAGTTATTGACTGCTGATTTGTAATTTTGTAACTCCTTTTCAATGGACATGATAATATTTTATTTTAAAATCCCTAGATCATTACACATGCTCACAGGCCTCCAGCTTCTCCCCAGAACATACTACCATATTTATTGTTTACAGTCAAGCTCTCCAATATAATCATGTCTGTTCAGAACCACAAGACCAGATCTCAAAACTGATGGATTTATAGCAGACCTTTCTCAAACTACAGTATCCACCCAATGAGGTGAAAAAACAAGTTTAACAAGGCAAGATTGTACACAGGAACACTATACCACAAGACAGGCCTCAAACAGAAGATGACAGAGTACCACTTGTTACAGCTGAGACTACTCAGAATCATAATCAACAACCCAGAACCAATTCTGGAGAACAACATAGGCCATTTCCACACTACACTCTTATAGCGCGATAATTCCACTTTCAACATCCTATAAAATCCTGGAGTTTGCAGTTTCGGGAGGGGCCGCCTGGCTCCTCCTGAAACTGCAAACCCCAGGATTCCATAAGATGTTGAAAGTGGAATAATTGCACTGTAAGAATGTATTGCGGAAATGGCCATAGTCTGCCAACAGGCTCTTGATAGAAGGCCTTTACTCAGAATCATGGAATCACAGAGTTGGAAGAGATCACAACAGCCACCAAGTCCAACCCCCTGCCATGCAGTAAGCACCTCTTTTGTTTACAGAAGTTCTCAAAACCAACAAGGGCACATAATACAGATGGAAGTACAGGGACAAGACCAATTTACAAATCCAAATTTAACCTCTTTGATGTCACCATTACAGGCCTTAATAATGTCACCAGAGGAGTACTGCTCATATCCAGTGTGATTTAGGCCATCCCATGACAACAATGCCCCCTACTCTACTTCATGCAGTACAGTCTCTGTGCAAAAGAATAGATGACAATGTGACATGAGCAAGTTGACGTTAGAAATGGCAGTACCTCAAAACCAGTGGCAGAATATTTCGGGCTGCCAAAACACAGACTCATTGACCTCTGAGTAGATGTTTTCGAACAAAGACGTTTCAAGGGAAGACTGGAAAGACCAACAACTGAGTGGGAATATATTTCAAATTCCAATCTTTCAACAGAGGTTTAAAAAGAGATAATGGTTTCTTGAACACTACACATATTAATATGCTACTTCTCATCACACTTGTATGAACACCCCCACCCACACCTTCAGAAATGTCTCTGACTTCAATGGAATTAGCTCCCACTAAGCATAATGTATTGCTTTGATACCTCAGAGGCAACTAAGAGGCCAGCTGACTGACAGACTGTCAGTCTCGCTCATCTCTCTGAAGGTTTATGATCAGCATCACAGTATCTTTCAGCAGTTACTTACTGACAATTCCTTAAGGATCTTCTGAATCTCCCTATGGCCATGCTTTTCAGCAAGACGTGCTGGATTTTCTCCATATTTGTTGGTCATTCTGCAAGCTGGAATTGCCTCAGGACACTGAAGGAGAAGAGCAGCAAGCTTCTTTAGCCCAAATTTTGCTGCACAATGGAGGAGAGTAGGAAGCTCTTCTAAATGAGAGTCTGTATTATGGGAAAAAGAAAGCACACATACGCAAATGCATCATTTTTTCAAGACTAAGGTTCCTATTACTACATTCAGAGCATTGGAAAGACTGAGTAGGAAGGAAAAATCTATGTAGTGTGGTGGAGAGAAGACACAGAGAAAGCAAATTCATGTACCACTCAGTTATGTGCTCCACAGTCCCATTATTTGTTGTCTCACAGGGCTGTTAGCTGAATAATATGGACAAATCTCATGTAAGCTTAATAGAGTTTTTTTTTAATTGGGGTGCAAATGTGATACATAAATAAATAAAAAAAAAAGAGTTACGGTTTCATCATAAATTTCCAAAAATGTCATCTGTTACCAGATAACACACAGGTTTTTTTTCCCCTTTCTTTCATTAAGGTTTTTGTCTCTGTTTCTTATCAGTATACACCTTTCCCTGGCACCGCAGATGTAAATCCTTACTTGTCGAACAAACAAACAAAAAACAGCCAGGCTGGAGTTATTAGAAAAGGCTGGTGTTTCCTTGAAGGAGTCACCTCCGCCTACTATCTAGGGTATCCAATAAGGTGAGGCTCACTAACCAAATGTTGGCTTGTCTTGATGCCCTAGAGAGAAAGCAGTACTGGGAGGAGCCCACAGGACTGGCTAAATCCTTATAAGGTGCTAATAACAGTGTTTACAGCTTCATCAAGTGACCTGGGTGGATTGACAGGGACCTTGGCAGTGCCAGTGGCTCTGGGTGATGCTTCTGACATGCTTATTGTGATCTTGGGAGGTTGTAACTGGCCTTCGAGACCTTTGAGTCCTCCTGGGGGACATTCTGGTAAGGAGAACACCAGCAGTAGTTTTGAGTAACAGGAACTGGGCCAATTATGCAACTCACTTTATTGCAGTGATCAAGACAGCAATGCGGTAATCACGAGAAGTCAACATGGATTTCTCAAAAATAAGTCATGCCAGACTAATCTTATCCCTTTTTATGACAGAGTTACTAGCTTGATAGATGAAGGGAATGCTGTGGATGTAGCATATCTCAATTTCAGTAAGGCCTTTGACAAAGTTCCCCATGATGTTCTTGCAAAGAAGCTAGTAAAATGTGGGCTGGACAGAGCTACTGTCAGGTGGAACTGTAACTGGTTGACTGACCATTCCCAAAGGGTGCTCACCAATGGCTGCTTTTCATCCTGGAGAGAAGTGACTAGCGGGGTGCTACAGGGTTCTGTCCTGGGCCCAGTGCTGTTCAATATCTTCATCAACAACTTGGATGAAGGAATAGAGGGCATGCTGATCAAATTTGCAGATGACACCAAATTGGGAGGGGTTGCTATTACGCCAGAGGACAGGATCAAAATTCAAAATGACCTGGACAGACTGGAGAGCTGGGCCAAGGCTAACAAAATGAAATTCAACAGAGAGAAGTGTAAGGTCCTACGCTTAGGTAGAAAAAATGGAATACAGAAATATAGGATGGGGGACACGTGGCTGGATAGCAGTACGTGTGAAAGGGATCTAGGAGTCTTAATAGACCACAAGCTGAACATGAGTCAGCAGTGTGAAGCGGCAGCCAAGAAAGCCAATGCAATTCTCGGCTGCATCAATAGGAGTATGGTGTCTAGACCGAGGGAGGTACTGGTACCACTCTACTCTGCTTTGGTTAGACCTCATCGTGAATACTGTGTCCAGTTCTGGGCACTCCAAGAAGCACATGGTCAAGCTGGAGCAGGTCCAGAGGAGGGCGACCAAAATGGTGAGGGGCCTGGAAGCCATGCCCTATGAGGATAGACTTAGAGAGCTGGGTATGTTTAGTCTGTAGAAGAGAAGGTTAAGAGGGGACATGATAGCTATATTTAAATATTTGAAGGGATGCCATGTAGAGGAGGGAGAGGGCATGTTTTCTGCTGCTTCAGAGACCAGGACAAGGAGCAATGGATTCAAGCCGCAGGAAAGGAGATTCCACCTGAACCTCAGGAAGAACTTCCTGACAGTCAGGGCTGTCCGGTAGTGGAATATGCCGCCTCGGAGTGTAGTGGAGTCTCCCTCCTTGGAGGTTTTTAAGCAGAGGCTGGATGGCCATCTGTCGGGAGTGCTTTGAGGGTGTTCCTGCATGGCAGGGGGTTGAACTGGATGGCCCATGTGGTCGCTTCCAACTCTACATTTCTATGAGTCTAGTGCCACTTCCACACTGGCCTTCTGTAATGGTGCAGAGCGACCTCTCACGGAGGTCTTCTACACCGTAGGGTGGACTGGCATGGACTACTTTTTGTAGTTCCACACCAGAATCCACTCAGGAGCGGCCGGAACTAGCCGCGCTGCGTGTTTTTTAAAAAACTCTTTTTTGAAGTTTTTAAAAAGCACGGAGCGCGCAGCCCCGTGCCGCTCCGTCGCCCAGCTCCGACGTGGATTTGCAGGCGCGCGCAAGTGTGTGCCTGCAGATCTGCCAGGGGTGGGCTTCCAGCTGGCAAGCTTCTCTGGTTGGTGGAGAGCCTCCACCAACCGGAAGCCACCATTTGGGACGCCGGAGGACTGCGGAGCAGCTAGCTCGCGCTGCTCTGCGTCGCGACGGACTTACCCGGCTGCTGGTAAGCTCCGTTTTTGGGCGTTTTTGCCCGTTCCCCTCCCCCACATGTGGAAAGGGCCTATGATTCTAAGAAGTTCAGTACTTTCCTAGAGCAGGCAATTAAGATAAGAATGGAATGCAGAGAGGTGATACATTATTTGGATAATTTTTCATTCATTGGTCAATTTGAAACTGGTCAGTGTGCTTCCCTTTTGGCTGCATTTTGTTCCATGGCACAGGACCTGGGAGTTCTGCTGGTTCAGGAAAAGACCAAAGGTCCTGCTCACCAGCTGGTATTTTCAGGTATCTAAACTGATAATGTTTATCAGCTACGTATGTTGCCCACGCAGAAATTGCAGCGTACGAAGAAGAGAGTTCCTGCTTTTTCTCATGATGAAGAAAGCTAAACTTAAGGAGTTTCAGGAGCTCGTTGATCATCCGATTATTGTTTGCTGTGTAGTGTCCTGATAGGACTTTTTCTTAGACGTGTGTGTGACGCCACAGGTAGAGTTAGTGAACCACAACACAGGATTAAGATCAAGCAAGGGATTCGGGAGGATCTGGAAGTATAGATGAAACTTCTCATTGCTTTCAATGTTGTATCTTTTTGGTGTGAGGAATTAAATTTCAGGATGCCTGACAGGTACTGTCAGATGCTGTAGGGTCATTATGTTTCAGGGTTTATTTCAAGGGGTGATGGTGTGCTCATGCATGGCCTAGTGACTGGGTAGAGGCTGGCCTTTTGGCTGATCTTACATTATTGGAATTTATCCTCATCTTGCTTGCAGTCCAGGTATAGGTGGAGGAGTTAGCTAACTCTTCTGTTTATTTTTGGTCCAATAGTATGGCCGTGGTGCAGGTTATTAATTCTTTGTCAGGGTTATGAGGTTAGTTAGGGCATTTACCCTTTAGTATCTGTGGTATAATATCCTCTTTATGGCACTCCATGTGACTGGAGTGGATACCAGCATATCTGAAGCTTTCTTCCACACAAAGATGGAGCACTTCAGACGACTGGTGCAAATGCAGCAACCAGGCCAGACCTAATGCCAATAGACTTATGGGAGGTAGCAAAAGCCATTAGCTTATCTAATATTAGCACCAGAAAGAGTTATTTCAGGACAGCGAAAGACCTTTCAGAGTTTAGAGTTTGGAAGGGATTGGCAATGTACAGCCAGTGACATATTGTGCTGTACTGCTGCTTTTGTTGTTTTTTGCAGATTCTAGGTTATGGGCAGTGAGGCATTGAGTTCTACTCTGTGACCATAGTATGATCTATTAAGTGATGCACCAGGCTTGCAGTTGCTATTTCAGATTCCACCTGGATTAAGTGATCTGACTATGGTCAAAAGAGGGGCCTTTGGTGGCATGGCCTGATGCCAATGTTGTTTGGGGAGATCAAGGGATGTCCACTACACATTCTGGTTATTCACCTGGGGTGGAGGGTAATGGCCTGGGTTTGTAGAACGACAAGCCCCTGATTGTTCAAGCCATTCATGATATGGACATCAAATACTGCAACTGGCCTGGGGTTTCCATTATATAGTCTGCTATTTTGCCCTGACAGGTATAGCAGGGAGAAGGAGACTCGCAATGCACTGATAGAACATGAAAGGTGGATAAGGAGGTTCAAAATGCTTTAAAGAAGGGATTGGGCCACTTTTTGCCACATCCTTAGATACTTTTCCAGAGCCCTGAGCTGTACAGAGCTGATGGAGTTCATTTAACAGAAGCAGGTTATATGTTATTCTTGAGAGATCTACAACAGGTAGTGAGGGCCCTTTTGGCCAGCCTGATCGGAGATAGGAGCTAAGCAGACGCTTGCCTCTCATCTGTGGCAGTTAGTCAAAGGAGAGAAGTAAGAATCTGGTGAAGAGAAGGGCTCTGGAACTGTCTCTTTAAGTCATGTAACCAGTAGGTGGGGCAGGAGACTTCCCTTGGGGTTGGCCTGGGGGCTGAGCCCTCACTTTAAGTCATGTGGCTTGAGGAAGGGATTCTTGCATTGGCTGGGGAACAATCCAGCTTTTGGGTTCTTCTTGGGGCTCAGGTGTTCCACTCACCTGGCTCATTTGCTCCCATGTTAGGTTGCTCTCTCCTTTTGCAGCTCTCAGAGGTTAAAGGTTAAATTGGTTTATAGTTAAAATAAATAGGCCCATTTTCAACCCAATCTCTGTCTGGTCTCTTTATTCCCACGGTTGGTCAGCAAAAGGGATCCAATGAATTTTTTTACCATCTCAATATACTGCCACTAAAAACAAGCTGCCCAGCAGGGAAAAGCCAAGCCAAGCCTAACATTCAGCTTGATGCCCAGTCATGCAGTATTACTTTTCATTTAACACAGTTAGCAGCACTCTTTTCCAATTAGGAATTGGTTTTTTATAGGTAGCATCTTGTACAGGGAAGAGGATTAGAGGTTAATACGATCGGTGTATAATGGAGGATCCTACTATTTTTTAAAAAATAATAATAGAAAGATTGTTCTGCAGTGTAAACAAGCCTGGTAGACATTTGTTATCTATAAGATTTGAATGTACATTTGTTGTTAGCTGCCCAGTTAAACACAATACTTCTTGTGGGGGTATCCTGTGGTAATTGGATATGTAATGGCTTTCTTTTTCATGGCATGGAATTACTACTGCAGTTAAAATGTGTGAGGAATATTGGTTTGTTAAACATCTGGACCATTTAAGATTGCTGTAACGGTATTTGTACATTTAGGCATGTGGTTGTTAAGCACAGATGCAAAACAGCAGGTCAAGAACTTACATTGTTTCTTTTATTTGCCATTTGGGAAGCTTGTGAAGTTAGGTGACTTGAAATCAATTATTTGTTATAAAGTCCTTATGCTTAGAAGCCAGAGCAATGACGGTGGAGAAAATGCAGAGTTCTTGCATAGCCTCATTAAGAAGACACCTTTTTAAATGCAATAGACAATTGCAGAATGCATCCACAATAGTGTGGATGGATTTCTAATGTGAAGAAAGTTACCCTTTGCTTCTAAAACATTTCAGCTGTCTTCCCAGCTCAGATTGGGTGCCTGACATGACAATCAGTGGAATAAAACAATTGTGTCCCAATGTACAGTTTAAAATACAAGCATGAGACATACTAAAGACAGTATGACCTTTTACTAAAAATAGAGAACAACTAAAGCTAGTCACCAACTCTGAAAGAACAATAGATGCTGGATGTAATAATCTTACATTCTGCCTTGAATCCCATCTTGGGAAAAAGGTAGAATATAAGTTCAATAGTTAAACAAACAAACAAACAAACAAACAAACAAATAAATGTTGACTGCATAGATGAGAGCAAGCGCACTGACTCTATTTCTAACTTCCATAGAATCATGGGTACTGTCACACTCTTGACTTCCACAGATTATGTGTAACAACACAGAGCCAAGGTGAACTTCTTTCAGCCTGCGGCCCAAATTCAATTTCCACTCCATAATCAAAAGATTGGGACCAAAATTATGAAAACGCTTTAAATTGAAGATCTTACTAACAGAAATTAAGCCCAAGGAAAGGCATTTCACTCTTTCAGATGTGGGGGGGGGGACATACAGAATATAAGAAACCACCAAACAGTATTATAATGAAGATAGAGGTATGCTATCTTGGCAAATGGAGAAGCCAGACTGGGATACCAGGAAGAAAAAGATGGAAAAATAAAAAGTGAAGAAAAACTGAGCTGCATGTATACCATACAGCTTTCTCTAAGCTAGCCTGTTAGCCTCAAATACAGATATCACCGAAGTAGGATTCAGTTACCAGTCTGGTCAGTTTCTCTATGTGGAATGTGAAGGGGCACCATTAGTTGTTCGTTTTGGGCAGTAAAACTCCTAGAGCCAGTCCTAATCCATCACAATAGGATTTAGAGAAAAAGCACTGCTCTTACTTTTTAATGTGCCACTGGACAAATAGCTTCACGGCAATTAGCTGAACCCTCTGTAACAATTCTTCTTGTTCTGGGAATCATAGATGCATGAACAACTGTTCAAGCTGGATCTCCAATTACACAGGAACTTCCTGTGTTACCCAGTCTGCCTTACATGCAAATAATTCATGCACAGATAATTTCCCTCCATCAAAAGAAATGTAGAAGTTATTCTATGAAGAGAAATGTGGTTGCATCAGATTATTTCATCAGGACACTGATGTACTGTAAGCCTACAAACAAGCCCTACGTGGTTGGTGGTGGGGAACTAAAGCAAGAACAACTCAGATGGTATTAAAAAGATTTAGGTTCCATTGCTCCAAGTAAAAAAAGATCGGACTGGCAAAATGGTGTCCTCCAGTATTCTTAAACCTTACTGGCCTTGCTGGCTGAGGTGTATGGAAACAGCAGGTTGAAACACTAGTTACGCATCATTGGAAAGATTTAAGAACTTTTTAATACTCTCCTTAACACTGGTTGTATTTAAAATCTGGCTGGATACTGCCAATGGTACCTAAACAGCAGGCTTCACTGAATTACTTCAGTATCCAATTATGTAAAGATTTTTGTAGCTATGGCACAAGATTTTTCAGCTCTCAAAAACTGCTCCAATTTTTATCAACTCAGAACCAACACATGTATTTTACTTATTAAGGGAATGCACATTTTCTTGCTATTATCATGTCCTGAATGGACAGCCTTTATTCCACTACCACCCCTTATTCAGAGCCCACTGTAATTACAGATAATTACTACTCTTGACCTTGTAAACCTTCATCTTCAGCATCAGCAGACAGAATGTGAATGCAAGTGCAGCAATTATCTCAATAAAAACAGCTTAGCACTGTATGAAACACTTGCGTGGTGGAATCCTTTAGAATCCAGATGATCTGGATAAGAAGAACTTGGAAAAGTTAGATTTTTGGACTACAACTCCCAGAATCCTCTAGACAGCATGGGGCTACTTGCAGGGGCCCCATACTGGCTGGGGGGGTTTCTAGGAGTTATAATCCAAAAACTAGCATTTCCAACCTTTGGGCTGGGGCACATATAGCCACTCCATTACAACCTCTGCTGCCATTATCTTCTGCAGATGTGGTCCTCCCATAGGGACATCTAGCCACCCTCTTCATGATATTTATTTTATTTACTTATTGTATTTATATCCTGTGGTATTTCATATGTGGAGATCACCTCTTGGCATGCCCAAAGCAACTCCAAAAGGGACATATTTTTCTAGCACCTTATAAACTAGGCTTGAGCATTGATTATCACTTTTGTAACTCATTAGAAAATACACTGTATACTAAAGAAACTATACTGTAATATATACCATATAGCATATCGAACATAGAAAATTACATAGGAATGTATTATATACTATATAGTACATCTACAGTATGGGATAGTATAGTATAGAATGTATTTTTTTTGTCTGTCATGTTGTACAAATCCATGTGTTTGATCACAGGCATTCCAAGTTGATGTGATAACTAATGGGACCAAAACAAGGATTTCTATAATGATTTGAGACAATCCATTAGCACTTTCAGATACCTTCTGCAAAAAACCCCCAAACACATTGGATTTCTGTTTCTTTTTTAAATTTCCTCCAGAAAGTACATTTATGAACCAACTTTTGAACAAATTCAATATTTAAACATTTTCATGCAAGTTTGGGATCCATCCACAAACTTCAAGGCCCCCAAACCAGTTTCTGCTTTTCTTCTATTTTGTGTAGAACTTGGTATGATTTTTTAAAAAGGCTTGCAGGTGCTACCAGTCAAACTTTTGTTTCATGCAAATCATAAGTAAAACTATAAATATACACCCGGGCAACACTGGATAAATTTCCTTGCTGTTGCCGTGTACTTTCAAGTCATTTCTGACTTCTGGTGATCCTATTATTAACTTATCATGGGGTTTTCTTGGCCAGATTTGTTCAGAGGGGTTTGCCTTTGCTTTCATCTGAGGTTTTTCTTCCTGAAAACTCACCAGGGGCCAGAAGCCAATGGCTAGAGGAATGGCACTGGTCCAGGGACCACCAATTTGACTGCACTGATATAGAAGATGAATGGTGAACCTATGATCTGTCTTGATAACCAACCAGCTCTAAAAGCAAAATAGTGTACGCACCAGTCTCTCGACGATGATCCAGGACTTCACATGGAAAGCAACAATGAGAAATAACTGGACTTTTCAATAAAAATGTGAGAATGTTATCCAGTTTTTCTGCTGAGGAAAACTTGGAAGCCTGTGTAAGGGGATCAGAACAAATAAGGTGAGAAGAAAGAAGCTGAGAATGTGCGCACTCATTGTATAAACATGTGTGAAAAAGTAGTCATGTTAGCCTGCAGTCATGTTAGTAGTCATGTTAGCCTGCAGCAAACACAGCAAATGTTCCTCTGGCACTTTAAAGATGAATGAACTGATGAAAGTATTAGCTGTCACGCACTCACTTTGTTAGATGCACGATGTCTTATGCAGAATTTCTGGACTATACAGTTGTATGGAAAGAAACTCAAGCTGGACAGCTTCTTTTTTGCTGGAGAGAGCTTCATCCAGCCTGAGATAACTCTGTTCTATTTGGCCAGGGAGGGGCATTTATTTGTTTCAGTATTTTAACATAGTCTGAAAACAGTATTTTAAAATTTAAAGCCATCTGGTCTACCCTGGCAGAGAAGTAGCAATTTAATCCTTCTTTCTTCTGTTTTAAAACTACTGTTCTGTTCCATCAGAACAGAACTTTTAACTCACTATAATGTGTTGTCAACACTCAATACCAGTATTAATGTCAGTTTTGATTTTTATTGTGTTGTTGCTGTTTTAAAAGTGAGATGTGCAATCATATGTTTATTGAAAGTCACTATGGGAATCTGGCAGGAAGAGACTGCAGTTTATAAATTGAACAAACAAATGATAAATTATGAACAAGCAAATAATAATAAATCCTATATTGTTATCTACATTATGTAATTATATATATAGCTAGCTATGTATCAGAGGTTCTAAGAAACCCTGTTAATGAATTGTGAAGATGCCTGTCGGGACACTGGCAAGAGTGCCTAATGTGCATCAGTACCAATGTGCATTGGTGTCTGATGTACATCGGTCCCATTACACATTGGTCCCTTTGCACAATGGTCACTTTGCCAGCTGTCCTAAGTAGTAGCATAACAGCTGCCCTCTACTGGATACAAACATTATGAGAATGCCCAGTTCTAATTCTTTCATATGTAAGTCCGCTTATAAAGACGTAATCCCCAAACAGGATTCCATACACGATTTATATATAAAAAACAATATGTATGCATGTAGCTCCCTGTAGGAACCAGCCTGGGCTCTAAGATCATCAGGAGAGGTCATTGTGTTGCACACAGTTGGTGGGGAAGCAAGAGAGAACCTTCTTAGTGGCTGCTTCTAGACGCTGGAACTTCCTTGCCAGGGTAGCCATAATGGCCCCCTTCTTGTTTTCTTCCTGATGGCAGGCAAAGACCTTTTTAATCAGGCACATATTTTAATACAGAAAGTTTTTAAATAATGGGGTTAGGGGGTGCTGTGCTGTTTTAATTTTAATTGCTTCTTTTAATCTCTTTTAGCTGTTTTAATTCTTTTACAGTATAATACTGTTTTAATATATCCTATTTATATGTGTTTAAATTGAATTGTTTTAATATATAAGCTGCTTTGAGGCCCAAAGTTAGGCAAAAAGTGGGAAATAAATGAATGAATGAATGAATGAATGCAACTCCTGTGTCTCTTGCAGACAGAAAATACAGAAAGGAAGAGCATATACAATATTCACACATGCATTTGTTGATGAAGCATGGCCATGGTAAACCAAGTTATAGGTGAGCATCAAATAAATGCATGCCATCTATTGGAGGAATGGAGCACTGATGCTCTACTTCCTGTTGAAAAATGGAGGAGGAGGAAGAGGAGGAGGAGAAAGAGAAGGCTGGGAAAAATCATTCTTATGAATGAAACAACCACTTATAAAAAAAATTAGGAAGAGAGAAGTCATTCAGAGAAGATTTTCCAAATAAATTATTCAACATTTACCTGTGAGTGGAACTAATATAGACCTTGTGTGTTACAATGGATATCCAAACAAAGACATAAATCTAACATGAATCTATAGATGATAGTTAAGGATTGTGATGGAATATTTTTATTGTTTTCTTCAGTCCAGTTTTGGATGTGAAAATTGATTACATAAGCACCGGAAATATAGTTTTGTTTTTTAAAAAAACCCCACAACAACATTATGACATGTGTCTCCAGCAAGGAAATGGTATGTGTGAATGAAAACCTGCCAACACAATCAATACAGGATATGCAATATGATTTCTTATATTTTTCCAAATACCAAAATATCTAAAATCCTTTAGGCTGCTAAAAATCCATTTAGGCTTACACTAGCATCAAAACTTGGTTCTTCTACTTTTCCCAGAAGGCTGTTCTTGCTAGTCCGTAAGTGTGAGCTTTCTGTTCTGTACAGTGCATGGCATGTCGTATTAATGAACACACATGGATTGAACAGTCTGCTGAGTTAATGCGGTTGAAACTACTTTTGCACTCTGAACTCAGTTTGCAGCAACTGACGTAAGCTTGAGGACAAAACTGGACAATGGGAAGAGAAGAGAGAAATGGGGGTATTTTCAAATTAAGAGGATTAACTGGGAAGGTTGGAGGGTATATGCAGGTACTGAATACATCTTATGAAAGATTCTTCCTCAGAGTACTTTTCCAGGGTAATGTAGTTTTCCAGGGTATCTGTGTTTTCTCTTATTTTAGATGTTCTCTGTCCTGAAAACAAAGTTTCTGTGGTTTCTAGAATACTAGAATACTACTGGGTGTAAACACAACAAATTTCCAGTCCTGATAGTGGGGATGAGGGATTTATGTCACTGGGGTGATGAATTCTCTATGGATATTAGTTTGAACTTTGAAAGGAACTATCCAAAGTGCTGAACCTATCATCCCCCACATAGTGTCAGCACTTAGGATGGTTCCTTTGAAGTTTGTCCTAAAACCAGAGAGGGTTCCATTGTGTGCCACTGCTTCCTAGGGATGTTGGGACCTAGAACATGTACAGTCTAAGCCTGAGAAAGTCTTTTGAGGGAAAAGTCTGCTTGAGTTGTAATGTAGGCAAACATTTTTGAACTGGACATAGGAAGCTGCTAAGTCAGATTATTAGTTCAACTAACTCAGTATTGCCTTCTGTGAGTAGCAGTGGTTTTCTTGCATCTCAGGGAAAGGTCTTTGGCTATTATTAATGAAATGGGGATACACAGGACTGAATCCAGGACCTATATGGAAGTACATGCTGTAGTGAGTTATGACCCTTCACAAACAGAAAAGCTACTTTTGAACGATAAACTCCACAATCCATGGCTAGGGACTTTTGGGAATTCTGATTCTGCCCTAAATCGTGTTACTAAATTCTGATGTTAGTAGACCAGGATTTTTTTTAATTTGGAAAGGTCACTGGTTGTGTGCCTTCAAGTTGTTTCTGACTTATGGTGACCCTATCAAGGGGTTCTCTTGGTCAGATTTGTGCAGAGGAGATTTGCCACAGCTTTCTGAGGCTGAGAGTGTATGACTTGCCCAAGGTCACTCAGTGGATTTCCATGGCCAAGAGGGGATTTGAACCATGGGCCCCATTCACATTACAGAGTGATCTCACTATTGTTCCATTTTAACTACCGTAGTTCCATCCAATGGAATCCTGGGATTGGCAGTTTAGGGAGAGGCATTTGGAATTCTCAGACAAAGCTCTCCAGTGACTTGCCAAACTACAAATTTCAAGATTCCATAGGATGGAACCACGGTGGTTAAAATGGAATAATGGCACTCTAATCCTGCATTGTGAGTGGGCCCCTGATATTCCAGTGTCCTAGTTGAATATTCAAACTAATACACTACACTGTCTCTCGAGGTCACTAGTGAATACGTTTTAAGCAGTGGCCATGCTACCTGGAGGATTCTGAGATTTTCCAAAATGTCTGATTATGTCACTAGTGAATATCTTCAAAACTTCAGTGTCTTCTCTATTAACAGGAAACTCATCTTCTGTCATTAATGAAGTTTTTTGAATGCAATAAAATTTTTAAGAGGTGAGCAAACTCTGAAAGTTCCATCTTGCTTTCACTTTATACCCATGTACTTTCAAGAGAACCATGGTGTCCTAAAAACGTGTGTTTGAGAGGAATTTACTACAGCCCTTAACCAAGTGCTAATAATGTAATGCATCATTTTTTATTAATCCTTTTGTTATGAGCATAATGCCTCGGGCGGTAGACATGGTAGATTTGTCACAGGAAAATGAGACTGTCTGAATTACAAACACAGCTATTATTTTTGCTCTTGCTTTGCAATTACGATGTAGACATGTCAAGTGCACTCAGACCAGCCACTGTGGGACAAATGATTTTTCAGGTCCTTTCCTCTCTTACAATAGATTTTCTTTTCCCATTATGTGACATTGGCAGAGGCAGCCTTTGAACTTCAGAGGCTACGTCCGCTTTTGTTTTGTATGGTTTCAGAGCTGAAATATATAGAATGAGACATTCACACAGCAATATTCAAAGCTGTTTGAAAGGTCAAACAGCTGCTTAAAACACACACACACAGAAACTGTAAATTGAATACCTTTCACTAGAAACCATACTGAATCCATTTGATAAATAATGTCATTTAATTATTAACCTTATTTGGGAATTCTTGGAGATTGGAACTGGCTGCTCACATTGCCATAAACAATCTGGGTTTCAACTCCATATTCACTTCCTGAAAAAAGACCTAATAATTTTCTTAAATCTGACATTGATAGCAGGCTTGATCATTTTTTTCTCTCCTGCTTTCAAAACATTATAAACTCAAGGTGTTTTTAACACTGTGCCCTTTCCGCACGAGGTAGTTAAAATGGGCCAAGGCGTCCTATCAGGGAGGTCGTCCGCATCTTGGATCGGACTAGGTTCGGACTATTTACCTTAGTCCCGCACCTTAGTCCAATCCAAAACGCCCCCAAGTGGTCCTCCAGCGTGCTAAGTGAAGACTGGAAAAATCCGGTCTTTCAATCTTCTGGAGCGCGCCATTGCGTTCCTCCTCACTTGTGCAGATGCGCAGGCTCGCACCAATGCGAGCCTGCGATCGGCAGAGGGCGGGCCGCGGGCATGGTCAGTGTCAGCAGTTGGTCCGGACCCACGAAGAACAGGAAGCCACCACTTTCAGCCTGAGCAGTGCGGATCTACAGACCTCACACTGCTCCGATTCGCCCTGCAACAAGCAGAGGAGCCCTGCAGAAGGGCTTAAGGGAAAGTCCGCGTTGCTTCGAAGAGAGAAGAACCAGTAAGTAACGGCACGGAGCGATTCACTCGCCTCGTGCGGAAAGGGCAAGGAAATGTGTGGATTGTGGAAAATTTCTTCAAAAATGAACTGGAGTAAAATTCTTCCCATTTGAACTGGCTAGATTTAACAGGCAATTGGATTTTCAGCATGGAAAAGGCCTTCTCATTATATATAAAGATGAGGATCCTATCTGAAAAGAGAGGAGGCAACTCTCTTTCAGTTCTAACAGGGCTGAATGGGCAGAGTGTTTACACCTAACCTTGTTATCAGCTGGCTCCAGGGGAAAGGGTATAGCTCAGTGGTTAGGCAAATGTTTTGTATTCTGAAGCTCCCAGGTTCAGTTTCTGACATCTCTGCATAAACTGGAACAGATTTCTCTCTGATAACTTTCAGAGTTGCTGCCAGTCAATGTAGGCTTTAATGAAGTCTGACTTGGTTTAAGGCTACTTCTTATGTTCCATGTTCCACATCTATGTATTTATCCATTCCTCCTCCTATCAGCATACATCATTTCCCAATAAGAGCACCCTGGTCCATTCCTTTTGAGAGAGAGTCCTTCTGAAATGTACTACAGCCTAAGGAGGTTCATTGGTTACAGTGTAGAGCAGGGCCTTTCTCTGAAATGCTCCCTGATCTGTGAAATGATCTCCCCATTGCTAGGGAAAACTCCAACCAGTGTTTCCATTGTGAATTGAAAACTTAGGGCCTTATCACACTACACTGTTATAGTGCTACTATTCCATGTTAATTACTATGACAATACTGCATGGAATCATGAGATTTGCAGTTTAGGGAGAGGCATTTAGAATTCCCAGCCAGAAAGCTCCAGTGCCACAGCAAACTACAAACCCAGAATTCCACAGAGTGCAGCCTGGGCAGTTGAAGTGGAATAATACTGCTATAACAGCATAGTGTGATTGGGACCTAATTCGCTTACACAGACATTTCTTTGCTGGAATTAACTATATACAGTCTTGTGGCAACTTAAAGACTAACAGATTATACTTGATATAAACTTTTGCAAACTCCAGAATACTAAGCTTACGCCAAATAAAAACTTGTTAGATTTTCCAGTACCACAACATTATTTGCTGTTTTCCCTGCAACAAAGGAACACAGCTATTGTTGTGGTTGTGTGCCATAAGTCATTTCTGACTTGTAGCAACCCTAAGGTGATCCTGTCACAGGGTTTTCTTAGCAAGATTTGTTCAGAAGAACTTTGTCTTTGCCTTCCTCTGAGGCTGAGAGAGTGTGACTTGCCCAAGGTCACCCAGCGGGTTTCCATGGCTGAGCAGGGAATTTGAACCCTGGTTTCCAGAGTCATAGTCCAATGCTCAAATTAGTGCACTGTGCTGGCTGTATTCTCCCTCTTAATATGTCACCCTGTTGATTTTAATGAAATATGTCTATGTTTTATTATTTTATTAATTAGATTGACACTTGTGTTAACTGCTGTAAACTACTTTGGGATTTTATTCAATGAAAAACTGCATAGAAATAGTCTTAAATGATTAAACAAAATATGGCATTAAAATCAAAATGTACATTGCTTATTTCATAGTGGCACATCTGTCCTCCCCAACATTTTAGTAACTTAATGCAAAGATCAGCTTACCTGACAAGCAAAGGCTATTGGATCAGCCACTTTCTGAAGCACAGATTCAATCTCCCCAACTGCTGTGTAGTATTCAATTTGAACTGTAGCTTTAATGACTCCTTCGCAGTAGACATTTACATTTACAAAGCCGGCAGGAAAATCTGATGAAACAGAAAATAAAAAAGGTACAAAGAAGGAAAAAAGAACACAGAATATATCTTCCCACCCATCAAATGCAGTATGTACAATTCACATTCTGGAGACATTTGAGTTATCCAAATTGTCATGGCCCCTGGCCTCACCTCCCAACTGTTATATACTGATACTAAAAAAGAGAAGAACTTGATTTTTTAAAAAAATCCTTCTCTAGTGGGTAATGTGCTGGGTGTACATCTGACAACTTAACTTTTAGCTGTACTTATCTGTTTGGTACAAGAACATCTGTTTTACCTGGAAAATCTTTCCCATAACCTTTTTTATGATCACATCATTTTATTATTTTAATAGAAAGTTTTAAAACAAGTCACCTTTGGGTGTTTAGCCAAATCTGGCTGCAAGTCAAAAGTGTGAATCAGTAAACACATATACTTTCATTACATTTAAAAGTGAAAATGTACTTTCTAAAACATTATTATGTCAGAGAAATGCCAGAGAGATCCCACCAGACTTCTTGAAAGTGACTCATTCATTTGACTTATTCACTAATATATCTGAATATTATATACTTCTGAATAACAGATGCTAAGTTCATAGAAGGGAGAAATATTACTGTCTCTATAATCAGTTTGTAAGTTTCCCAGAACCGTCTGTCTGGATTAGGTGAACCTGTAGTTCCATCTATAGAGGATCTTTTAACTCTTGGCCACTTAATGTATATGCTGTGTACTACATTTCTTCTGTCAAATGTCACAAAGACATAGTCCAAATAAATTTTGTTACTTTTTTGTCTAAATTATTAGCTACCCATGAAGTCTTCACATACTACTGTATGGATTGGCTTATTGCTTCTTATGTTTTGTGGCCAGCTTCTTCCTCTTTTGGAACAAAGGAGCCAACATTCTGATGCAGGACGAATGGATTTCTTATCTTCAGTCTCCCACAAAAAAACACAGCAGCAAAAAGCTCTGGGCATTTGTAATAATATTGCTTCCATACATTAGTGTGAGTTAAATAAGCTCCCTCAAGCAGTGAAAGACCTCTGTCCATTATTGCATACAAATCTCCTCCCCATGAATCCTGCATTGGAAGGTAAATGTGGACTTTATTTGCAAGTCTGATTGCTGAGGCTTGTATCACCAAGGAAATCATGTTCTTGGAAGCAAAATGGATTAACTGCAGAGAATATAAATTCTCCATAATGGCAAGTTTGACCTTCTGTTCTCTTTGATATGAAGATGGGGCTTTTCCAATCACAGGCAATTTTCATTAAAATGTTTATCTTTTGTTAAAATGAAAAAAGTGATTTTTTTTTCTCATTTAAATGCAAACAATCAGAGCTCTTTTTGTTCGAACAGGCTTAGGGTGCTGCCAGATGGCCAGCTACTAATACTACCTTTCCAAAGGCAACATGCAGACCAAGTCAGATTTATATCCTTTGCAATCAATGTTTGTTGTGATTTAGTTTAGTTTGTTAGTTTGTAGTTTATTTGTTTAGTAGAGTAGTTTAGATGTGTAGTGAGGTTTATCGTCTCTTTATGTTGTTTTATATTAATACTGTGTTAATATTAAATATTATATATATATATTATAAATAAATAAATAAATAAATATAAAAATATTATAAATATATAAAAAGAAGCAGGATCCTTGTCACAATTCCTCCTCACACTAGAGATCACTAGCAGGAGGGAGTGGAAACGTCAATATGCTGTGGTCTGATCAACAGCAGAACTTATCTCCATTGCTCATGTTGCTTGGCCACACACATTTGAGTTTTCATTCACGAAATGCAGGAGACTATGAAAAGCAGGTGACAATTTGTAGAAATCCTGTGTCGTGGGCTAGAAAACTTGCTTTCCAAGAAACATGTAGAATGAAGCAGCAATGTTTCTCTGAAGTAGCATAGCACTTTGGTATAAGTTGCTAGGATTGAGGTACATCAGTTAGCAAGAAGGTTATTTAGTTTAATATACAAATTTGGGTGCAAGCAGCATTGATTGGTGAGGGTAATAAATGTTACTTCTCCTCTCAGATCCCCAAGTTTCACAGGGGCTTTAGGATGTTTACATATTTCTTTAGAGTGTAAACACTTCTCTTGCTCTGGCCCTCCTGGTGTTTCTCACAGCACCCCCTGGCATCATACATTCCCTTTCCTGGATGTCCCCCCACTTCCCTGGCTGGATGCCCTTGGGCGCTTCTCTGACACCTGATCCCACACCTGGATACATACAGCAATTGAGTTTCAATACACTATTGCAAGTCAATTGATATGCAATACATTGTTAGAAGTGGTTATTAGCATAGTTACATTATTGCTGCTACCCGATCTATTTCTATGAGCTAGACAAATGGTGGGAGTGTCCTCTAATATCATGGCAGGAACTGAGCCCTGACAGCCTATATTGTTGATAGAGTTTTACATGGATTCTGTAACAAAATGTGACTCTGGGGGGATAAAATGTCCCATTGTAGTTCAAGAGGGTGAAGGATGTTGCACAGAAAGACTAAAAGAAACCTTGGGTCCATCCTATGGAATTCTGGGATTCGCCATTTAGGGAAGATTATTCAGAATTCTCTGCTAGAGTGGTGTCATGCCCCATCAAATGATAAACTTGAATAATCCATAGATGTTGCCATGGCAATTAGAGTGGAATCAAAATGCTAGTGTGTGAAAGTGCTCCAGGAGACTGTCCCTTTCAAGCAGATTTGAACTTCAGAGTGTGGAACGGGGAATTCAACAAGGTACTGTGAACTAATAGCCAATTTCAAACTTGTAACTGCAAGTTATGAGCCGTCATGGTCTAGTGGTTTGACCGTTAGAGCCTTTCCACACTACACTGTTATAGTGCTATTATTCCATTTTCAACATCCTGTGGAATTCTGGAGTTTGCAGCTTACTGAGGCCAAAGAGCTCTCTGGCTGAGAATTCTAAAGGCCCCTCCCTTAACTGCAAACTTCAGGATTCCATTGGATGTTGAAAGTGGAATAATAGCACTAGAACAATGTAGTGTGGAAAAGCCCCTAGAATGTCAGCCAGAGAGCTCTGGTGCCTCACCAAAATACAAACCTAGGAATGCACAGGCTGTAGCCATGACAGTTAATATGGAATAAAGCACTATAATTCTGTAGTTTGAATGGATCCTTTGTCTAAAGTGAACGGTTCCTAACAATCAAGCACCAATGATTTATTAAACAACATTGCACGTAAATTAGTAGAAGAGAACATCTTGAACAGGAATTTTAAATTCCATAATGTGGTAATATCTTTATTACCACCAAACAAACAAAATGTGCAAACTTTGAAGTCCCCAAGATCCCTTCTTCAAGCATGACATTATAAAAAGCAATCAGAGAAAATGGGGACAAGGAATGACTTGGTTTTGAAAATCATGTCTGCTTGTTATCTGGAAGTGTGATGGGAGGAAGCACCCACAGTATCTCAAATTGGTCTCATCAGGTATAATTTTCTCAGAGAACAGAAAAAAACAAAACAAAACAATGAAAGGCAATAACATACTCTTCAATATTTATGAAAACCGACATGTGTTACCAAGCAATATCAGAGTGTGGTCAAGATACCAAAGTTATTAATGAGGAAAACCAGAAAAACCAGAAGGGGCTGCAGCAGTTTGCTTTTGCCTGAGCCTACTGGGAAGGCCAAAACTTTGCTTCTCTTGTCTCCCCCTTCTAAGTTAACTGAGGGCCTTTCTGCACTACACTGCTATAGCACTATTATTCCACTCTCAACATCCTATGGAATCCTGGGGTTTGTAGTTTAGGAAGGGGCATTGAGAATTCTCAGCCAGAGAGCTCTTTGGCTTCAGTAAACTACAAATTCCAGAATTCCACAAGATGTTGAAAGTGGAATAACAGCATTACAACAGTATAGTGCGGAAAGGCCCGAAGTGTAAACTAGTTTTGCACTTTGAACTCAGTTTGCAGCAATTGAAGTAAACTGAGGATGAAAGGGGAAAGTGGGAAGTGAGAGAAAGTGGGACACTTTAAAAAGCGGCTGAAAAAGTAGGACAGCTTTATTCAGTAGCTTTACATGTTACTTAGAGGCATATGAATTTCTAGTTTCCTAATTAATATACAGATATTAATAGCAGTTTGAACCTCTACTCTTCTTTTTTGTGCAGGAGGAGAGCTGTACAGTGGCTCCTTGTTTAAAAAAGAAACAATGAATCATGGAAAGAACATAGTAGCCATTAAACTTCAAAAGGAAGAAAAATTATTGCAGAACTTAGGCCATTTCCACACTAAACTGTTATAGTGCTATTATTCCACTTTCAACATCCTATGGAATCCCCAGGATTCCATAGGATGTTGAAAGTGGAATAATAGCACTATAACAGTCTAGTGCAAAAGTAGCCTTAAAATGAATAATTGTCAAATAAATGACCAGAAAAGGTTTCAGCTGTATGAAGTAGGAAAGCATTCTTTGAAACTTGATGCAACAATAAAAGAAATAGGAACCTTTTACATATTATAGCAGGAACTGATTACAAATAGCAACCTGTGCTAATCAATGACATTTTAAAGACTGTCATCTGCCATTTTATTAAACCAAAGCAACCCAATAAATTCAGTTTCTCATAAATCACAAGCTTTAATAATGGTATATTAATATAGTGGCATCCAATAACCAAAACTTATGAATAAGGAACATCTGAAAAGTAGCACTGGATTCTGACTGAAAGTAAAGCTGAAGTGTCACAAGACAGATGAAGGGAGACAAGAGTCTACACGTTATATTTAAATATTTTGATTTCCTGATCCTCTTACCTAAAGCTTTCACACACCTGACCTTCTGATTCCAAAAGTATGGCTCAGTCCTGATCCACTCCTTTTCTGTTATGAACTCAATCACTACTGAGTCATCAGGGACTTCATCTCTCAAGAGAATGAATATTTCTCCCAGGCTCTATAAAGCAAGAATTATAGCCATTTATAACTTCATGTCAATAAATGAAGAAGTATTTAAAAAATTACCATGCTTTGTGATTGTTATTTGAAACATTAGCAGATACGTTTTATCACAGTACATAGTTCTATACAGAAATTCTATTGACAACATGACAGCTATGGGATTTTCCAACATCATTGGTCCAACACATGTAGTGGGATGCAATCTTGAGTTCATTTTGTAGACTGAATCACAAGAGACACTGTGATCTTTTCACTGTCAGACTGTTTGCTCTAACATTCCTCCTCGTTGACCTGAAGATATGGGAGAAGGGGCCAGGCCCTAAGATCTGAGAAGCCAACTTGTATCTCCTCATCCAATACTGTTACCACCGGGGCAAGAGCAGACAGAGGATTTCCAGATGTTGGGTCCATGGAGGCAGAGGATGCTTCTCTCCGCTGGCTGAGCATAGAGTAACTGTAACGTACCTGGGCACACTTCCATGCCTGGTCAGTGAATGGGAGAACAAAGCGATAGCTGGAAGATTCCTGGCAGATCTTGCTTCACCTGCTTTCATGATGGTATAAATACTTTGGGGAGGAGTTACACTTTGCCAGCATTTTGGCTAGATCTACACTTCACTGTGTTTAGGCAGCTTGATAAAGGAGGATTAGATTACTTTGCATTTGTATGTAATCTCTTCTATAAATGCAGAAGAGAGAGGACATTCACAGGGAGAAATTTTAGATCTATTATATCCTCTGGGGCACTGTGCTAGTAAGAAAATAGTTGTGAAATCAGTTGTATTTTTCCAGAGGTTGCATAATAGTGGTCCCTATTGTAATCAAAGATTTAAAAAAACATAAGAACAGCCTTCTAGCTCACACTTTTGACTTGGTGGCTAGCGGGGGTGGCTAGAGTTGCTAATTGACTATTACACAATGGCTATGCTCAAGGTCCTGGCACAAGTTATGCATTCAGCTGCACAGCTGTGGGACCCAATGTAGCTACACTGTATTTATCTAATAATGCTTTATCTAATAAAGTTGTAAAAATCAATAGATCTTACCTCACATGATATCCTTGTTGGCAGCACTAGGACTGCTGGCCTTTCTGAGGCTTCCAGGATCTCCTTTGTTTTCACACTTACATCCTCTAGCTTCAAGCCACGTTTTAAGCCTAAAGCCAAGAGTTCATGAGGACCTGCGAGAGAAATTTTACTGAGTCCCAGTGGGGCTTGCTCCACAACAAGTGTGGATAAGATTGCCATATAAGCAATATGAAACATCAGTGTGTGTTCCAGATGGCAACAGTTATTAATGAGGAAGAATATACAAGCTGGGAAAGGGTTTGCTTTTGCATGAGCCTACTGGGAAGGTCAAGACTCCTCCCCCTCCTCTTATTTCCCTCCTGATAAGTTAACAGAGTACAAACTGCTTCTGCATTTTGAACCCAGGCCCTTTTCACACGTGGGGAAGGAAACGGGCAAAAACACGCTAAAACGGAGCTTACCCGCAGCCGGGTAAGTCCGTCATCCCGCGGAGCAGCGCGGGCTCGCTGCTCCACACTCCTCCGGTGTCCCAGATGGTGGCTTCTGGTTGGTGGAGGCTCTCCGCCAACCAAAGAAGCTCGACAGCCAGAAGCCCGCCCCCGGTAGATCTGCAGGCACGCACTTGCGCGCGCCTGCAAATCCACTTTGGAGCAGGGCGACGGAGCGGCACGGGGCTGCGCGCTCCGTGCTTTTTAAAAACCTCTAAAAAGAGTTTTTTAAAAAACACGCAGCCCGGCTAGTTCCCGCCACTCCTGAGTGGATTCTGGTGTGGAACTACGAAAAGCAGTCCATGCCAGTCCACTCTACGGTGTAGAAGACCTCCGTTAGAGGTCGCTCTACACCGTTTTAGAAGCCCAGTATGGAAATGGCCTCAGTTTGCAGCAATTTGAAGTAAGTCAGAGACAAATGTGGAAAGTGGGTGGAAGAGAGGGAAACTGGGACCCTTTAAAAGTGGCTGAAAAAGTGGGATGAGAGAGGATTAATTGGGTCTGTCCTTGCCAAATTGGGATAGTTGGAGGGTATGCAATCTTACGCTATATATAAAAGTATGTAGAAAGTGCTTGTGGTTCTTGGAACTCCATTTTGCAGCCCCCAGATCTCTTAGATCCTTAAAAAAAATCAGCTAAATCTTCAGTCCTCAAACACTTGGCCAGTTGTACCAAAACCAACAAAGTTTCATGGTAACTTAAGGGCATGGGCATTTGTGGATTGCAGCCCACTTCATCTGACACAATGGATGAAGTGGGTTGTAGTCCATGACAGTTTAAGCCACATAAAACTTTTCCCTCTTTAAGGTGCCACAATACATTACATTAAGTTGCAATGAGGCCAATTAAACCTGTTTCAAATCCTTGACAAAATGTGGAACAGTCAAAAGGTGCAATGGCGCTGAAAACTTCTGAAAGATACTGTTCAGTCTTGTCAGACATGATGTAATAGTTTGGATCTTACAGGATTTTGGAATTCCAAAATTTGGACGTAAATGTAGATAGAGATCATTTCAAAAGACAACTTAGCTAGCACTGCCAAAAATTCCAGCCACAAGAAATTTTAACCATGAAGTCTTATACAATGAGTGAAAATGATATGCACAGGCACATAAGACTGCAAACATATGGATATGTAACAGAATAAGCCCTGTTAGTGAAATTTACTTCTTAGTAGATAGGCATAGAAGTATATGGTTAATTTTATTTGTTTGGAATTAGATAACCTCAACCACCCAATTTCTGAATTGGTAAAAAGGGAGAGAAGTTTCATTATACATATTCTGTTGGGAAAAGACAGTTTCAAAGTCATTTCACCAGTTCATTTTTACAACATAGAACTAAAAACCACAATGCAGGAATTCAAATTGTATTGCATAAGACTTGCTCAAATGAAGTACTGACACTATGAGTTAAAAAGACAGCTACTGTTGTGTGCCTTTGTTTCTGATTTATGGTGACCCAAAGGCAAACCTATCATGGGGTTTTCTTGGCAAAATTTTTTCAGAGAGACTTTGATTCTCTCTGGGGCTGAGAGAGTGTGATTTGCCCAGGGTCAGCTAGTGGGTTTCTATGGCCAAGCAGAGATTTGAACCCTGGTCTCCAGAATCATAGTCCAGAGCTCAAAAGATTATACCATGCTGGCTCTCTAAAGAGACATATATAAAATTCAGAACATCAGCACAGTATCCGGTTAAATGAATCACAGTTACAGTAAATATATGTAACAGACATTGGGCTAATATTTGACTACTGAGATACATAAGGTGCAACTTGAGATTAATCTCGGGTGTGAAGGATAGCAAGAGATATTTCTCAAAAGCATGCCTAAGAAAGCAGTTTCAGACAGAAAGTTGTCCTTTCTGGTAACCATTATTCTCATCAGAAGTACCTTAAAACCCCAAGGGGATTTGGCCACAGATTTTCCTATTTAGTTCCCAGCTCAGAACACAGCTCAGAACACAGTCTAAGCATCATTAGACACTGCTAATGAGTTCAGATGTTTGAATCCTACAAGAAAGGATGGGCATTTATGCACCCATTATTCAAAGTGCTACTCCTACAAGGCACAGCCTATATGCATCAACTGTGGCAAAAAGAGAGCAATTATGAGCTGAGGTTGTGGGAGAGCACATCTCTGAAGGTGAGAAATGGTTTCATTTTTCATTTACATTTAGAAATCATGCTGATGAAGTCCATAGAAATGTCTGAATCAGATGAAATGTCCCAAGTCTGCAGTTATTTTGCTATTATGACTGTGATATGTTTAGCTTCTCTGTAGTTTGAATGCCATTTTGGAAAGATCTGATGGCTTTTAAGTAATTTGATATAATATAAAGAGAGATGGTCTTCACAGACCGGAAACTGATACCCATGAAAAGTCGCCTGTGGTTGTGGCCAGGGAAATGCTTTGTTAAGTTAGATCCTGGTTCCTGATCCTGTAGAACGGTTGCATTGGGGATAAATTCACTGGGACTTAAATCTTGTAGATTCACTTTACATTTGCAGGACTATTATTTGGAAAAGTTCCTTTTTAAAAAATCTTAATATCTAAGCGTCTCCCAGTCAACACAGATAATGGGCATGCTGTCTGCGAGATTCTGAGAGCTGCAGTCTAAAAATAACTTTTATAAGCTATTTGGCAGTGCAGAATAAAGAAGCAAAATGGAGTGAGGAAAACTGCTATACAAACGGTACAAATAAATTACTACAGAATTACAGCAATGGTGGACAGTGGTAACTGTAAGTTCCCATGTCAGTGAGGTGGTGAATCCATTCCAAGCTTTAGTCCAAACTTTAAAGGCCTCATCCAAAGTGTTGAGCCTATTTTGAGAGTAAGATCCAATCCATTCATTGAATAGCTTTAATCAATTTCCAGCTAAAACCCAGAGCAAATTCACTGTCTTGCTGATCCCATTGTTACTGATAGTGAATAGTGAGGAAGGAAACAGGACAAAATGCTCAATGGGAGGCAGCACATGATGAAAGCCCCCACCCAAGAATTCCTAGCCAGATGGTAATGAAATTTATGATACATTTTTGGCTGCTCACAAAGCAAGAGAAGAAACTGGACTATTGGTTGAGTCCAGGAAAAATGTCTTCTAAGTTTCCAAAACAGAATGATCTACTGCTAAATTAGGGCTCATCCAAGTTGGGGGGAAAGACTCAAGATTTATTAGGCAAATCTGTGTCTGTGTAGCATGCCTTGGTATGGCTGATCCTGCTTCTGCAGCCAGATATATACCAAAGCTTCATCCTTCTTGTATCCTCCACTTGGAGTGTGGTATGGGTGGGGTTCCCTCCATCCATGGGCATGTATTGATGGAAAGCAGTTCAGAGGGGAAGTTTTGGGCCAAAGGTCACAACTCCTTTCAAGAAGTCATCAGAGCAAACATCCAGATGTAGAATGGAGCAAGCATCCATGCCTGCTTGTGCTGGAATTTCCTGGGACATTTTTCAAAAAACCCTCCTCCTGCCTTGAGTTGTCAAAGTTGTAGCTGGTCTTGGAACTTCATGAGGAACACACCATTTGAGATACATCATTTGGATGTTATTTCTTCAAAAAAACACAGTCATTACAGGTATAAAACATGTTAAATTCCAAAGCTTTTCACCTGTAAAAATGAAACCCTTATTCATCTTGTTGCAAGATTCACATACTATGATATGTGCTAAGCTAGATAAGTGTATGCAGAGATACATGGTTATGAGACAGACAGACACATGTCTGTGCTCACTTTTCTTGTCCCTCTGAGCATGTAGGGAAAGAGAAGTTTAAACCTACCTTCTTTGCACATTGCTGCTATCACACATTTCACAGCACCAATCACATAAGGGTGGGAAAGTACATGATTTCAATGAGGTAGGAGGCAAGCAAGACTGATGCTGTCCATGTTCTAACACTAGGAGAAAATTTAGCAGCTATAGTTGTGGACCCACCCAATCTGCCCAGGAGCCCACCATGGCCCACATATTACCCATGGGTTAGCCACATTTGCAGTAGAATAAACCTTGGAAAAGTTGCAATTTTGGTCTGGAGTGGCCCGAATTCCATGCTCACTGGCCATTTTCTTTTGCAGGAAAATGTTGTTACTACATGCTTAGACTGTATATTGGATTCTCAATTTAGCCTCTATGCATTCATTTGCTTAGGCCCTGCTGTGAATTTCTGCCCAGAATAAATGTTCATTATTGAACAAATGTCTAATAATCATTCTGTCTCTAGTGACCCATCTGTCTATTGCAAAGCCAGCAGCCACAATCTTGTTCTGTTCAGAACAATTTTTATCCCCTATTCTTTCCTCATGGTTGAGCACTTTGAACAAAATAGTGCCCAATGTATGTTATACTTGAACTGAATGAAAAAAAATCTGCCATTTTATTTGTAATATTTTTCTCCTCTCCTGCAAACTGACTTCCAGCTGGGACACAGAGATACAGTGCACTGCATTTTGTCTTTGGATAGTAAGCAGAAAACACTGTGTGGCTATAGCATATAGCAGCTCAGAAACGAAGACTACTAGGGTCCAGTTTGGAATTTGGGAGGCAGATGTGGGTAGTACACGAAGGGATGACTGAGATCTCTCCTCACAATTGGGGAGGATTCTACTATACAAGTGAAGTCCCTAAGCCTGAGGCAGAGAGGAAGCTGTTAGTTTCCAGGGTTGGAAGGGCTAATGGTACTTCCTCTCATTAAAGAATGCAGAAAAGTGATAGACAACCCTTCAGCTTTGGCAATTTAAGGGGGTACCTAGTACTAAGTATTTATAAATCAGTACCACTTTAGCTGCCATGGATCCATCCTATGGAACCCTAGAAATCTGTAGTTTAGTGAGATACTTAGAATTCTCTCTGAGAGAGCTCTGATACTGTAATTCAGGGGAATACCCTGGAGTTCTCTAGCAAAGAATTCTAAGTATCTCACCAAAGTATACATTGCAGGATTCTATAGGATGAAGTCAGGACAGGAGAATGGTATGAAATGGCTATAATTGTGTAGTGCAGTAAGGCAGGAGACCTGCCAACCTTCAGAGAGGAAATTATTCCCATCATCTGCTCCATAACGGCTCCAAACTATTGATGATACAATCTGTCATAATTCCTTTTACTGTGTACTGTGTTAACACCACTGGCTTCTTCTTTCTTGCATAGCAACTTAGGCCCTTTCTGCATGACGGCACTCTCCTGGTATAGGAACATGTTGCTGCTGGTCCGTGACATGTGCCATCTCACGATGTTGTCGTGGTCCCACTGCTCTCATGTCCCCAGCCACAGCGGTTGTATGGTATACCATTACTGGAAAAAATCTGGTAACGGCCTTCTGTTATGCAATGACTGCATTGCCAGCGGCTGTGTGGGAAGGGTGGAAGTGCACTCATACGTGTCCTTCCTCAATGCAACCCAGGAAAAAGCCAGCTGCACTGTGGAAGGGTGGAGTGTGTCTCGAACGCAGCCCATCCACTGGCAGCCGCCAGGGTGCAGAGGGGAGTGTTTGGGTCCTGCTCCCATCCAGGCAAAGGCACTGCCAGGATAACTCCAGGACATCGCGGGATGCTGGTAAGGTGCGGAAAGGGCCTTAGTCTTTGGGTGTATCCACACTACACATTTAAAGCACTTTGATCTCACTACCTGTCATGGCTCTGCCTGGGAATACCTGGGATCTGTACTATAGTGAGTTACTGAACAATAACAGCAGCTGAACTATGCGGTGCTTGATTTCTCTGGTAGCGATTTCTAAGTATCTCATAAAACTGAAAATCACAGGATTCTAGAGGGTGGAACCAGGGCAGTTAAAAGCTGCTGTAATTGTGTAGCACAGTGTGTTTCACAGTTGTAGACCTTCACAGACTTTCCCGTTCCACTCAGTTTAGATGAACTCCTCACAACAGTTAGAGAAGAAACAGATTTTTCCACCAATAATATTCTATTGTGAACTCTCCTATAATGCAAAAAGTTTTATGGTAGATTGGTCTTGAATAGGGAATCAAGATCTATCAACTTTACACAAGGCCTGCTCCTAGTGTGAATGAAAACTGCTAGCACTGTTCTGTTCAGATAAATCAACCTAGCTACGTACATTTTAAAACCACAATAAAAATGATTGGGGGCACAGCTATAGAGATTATTAAGATTAGTGCCTGCACATGAGAGTTTTACCACTAAACCACTGAGCTCATACTCGAATATTATCATCTACATCACTCAGAAAAGATACTCTTAAGCACATCATACATTTTAGCTGTCTGATCTCCCATTAGAGGGTTTACACTAGATGAATGATATCTGGATTGCAAGGTGGCAACCCCAGATAAACTCTCAGCTTCCCAGAAAACTGTTGCTAAGCTTTTTCCCACCCCCATTCCTAAACTATTAGGACTGATGATGCTGTAAGGGTTTCATCTCCATCTCTCAGAGTCCTAGGAATATCCTTTTAAAAAAATAAATAAATGATGAGCATCTCAGAGTTGCACAAGAGCCAACAGATTCTGTACTGAAACCTGATGCAGCAATTCATGTAATTTCTTCAGCAATGCCAGTGCCTTTATGCCAGGGTTAGTTGGAGGTAGGGAGAGGGGGTTCCAGCAAAATGTCTGATAAGAAGCTCTTTTCCTCTGTTCTCATACGAGCCATTCAGATGTAGTACCACTCTGTAGCCTAGAGGAAGGCCTACTAGAAGCCAACATTATTACAAAAGGGAACTAGACAGGAAAAGGCAAATGATAACAGATTTCTGAAAACAACCAAGGAGTTCTACAGATTACACCATCAGGAAAACAACAGGCCAATCAGAAATAAAACCCACTGGACCCTGGAAGTCTAACAACCGCAACAACAACTCATGAACAGCAGCACACTTGGATAACCAGATGGATCTGGGAGGCATGATTTTCTGCAGTGCTCACCATAGAGCATTGCTCTGGGGCAAGGTAAAAAAATTAGGCTCCATGGCCTAACTGGGTTTTAACCTGGGGAGATGCTTAATGGAGATTAAGGGCCCCAAAAGAGGTCCCAGTAGCTGCACAATGATGCACTCAATTGCATCATCTCCCACGATGAAGACATTGATTGGCAAATTCTCTTGTCTCATTTGCAATATGTTATTTAATGGCCAATATTGATAACTACCAATTAACCTAATTATTTGGGACCCTATTCAAACTGGGGTTCATTGGCAGGGGAAATTCTTCATTAGTTTCTCAGGGTTGCAGCTCAGGTTAACAGTGTAACATTTTTCTTTTCTGGAGTAAGGACTTCTTCCCCTGATTGTTGTTTCTGTTCACCTTCAAGTTAGTTTTGACTTATGGCAACCCCGAGGCAACCTCATCATGATGCCTTCTTCCTCTTCTTCTTCTTCTTTAGTTATTTTTATTAAAATGGAACAAAAGGGAAAAGAGGGACAGAAGATACATAAGGAAAAATACAAAACTGCACAAATGGGATACATATAATGAGTCTATAAGTGGGAACTTCAGAGTCTAGGAGATGATGGCTTCTTGACAAGATGTGTTCAGAGGGGGTTTGCCACTGCTTTCCTCTGAAGCTGAGAAAGTATGATTTGCCCAAGGTCATCTAGTGGTTTCCATGGATAAGTGGAGATGCAAAACCTGGTCTCTTGCAGTCTTAGGCAT
The DNA here is from genome assembly GCA_030412105.1 of Cyclura pinguis. NCBI lineage: Eukaryota > Metazoa > Chordata > Lepidosauria > Squamata > Iguanidae > Cyclura > Cyclura pinguis. Next base: position 191,458,410 of record CM059603.1, read on the forward strand.
TTCTGTACTACAGTGGTATAGTGCTATTATTCCACTTTCCAAATCCAATTGAATTCTGGGGTTTGTAGTTTACTTGAGGCCAAAGAGTCCTCTGGATGAGAATTCTAAAGCCCCCTCCCTAAACTGCAAACCCCAGGATTCCACAGGATGTTGAAAGTGGAATAATAGCACTGTAACAGTGTAGGGCAGAAATGGCCATAGTCCAACACTCAAATCACTACACCACATTGGCTTTAAAGGCTTCTATTTATATTTCTTTTACTAGTGACAACAGCTGCAACTGTCTTGGTAGCCTGGCCACCCATTTGTACTCTCAAAATGCCCAGGCCAGGGCCCTTTCATGCTATAATGTAACATTATGATTCCACTTCAACTGCTTCTCTCTTCTCCTAGTTTTCCCCTTCATCCTCAGTTTATTTCGGTTGATGCAAACTGAGGCCCTTTCCACATCCAACCTTTGTCCCGGTGGTGTCCGGTGATGATGGCAGCAGTGGCTCTCCTGGGAGAGGAGCATGATGGAGCGCTCCCCTCCTCACTGGCTGCCTCCAGGATCCAGGAAGCATGATGGCCATGCTTCTTCCTGCCGCAGTGCAGCGGGGTACTGTCTTAGATTGCACTGGGCAGGAAGCTCAGCCATTGTGCTTCCAGGACCTCCGCAAGCAAGGTAAGTGCAGGTGTGTGGCAGGAGGGTGGCACAATCACCGGTCATTGACAGGGAAAACTCACCAATGATTTGAGGCACAATTGCACCACCTGGGGACAGGAGAAGGATGGGATGGTGACGATGTTGTGCATAAGCATCATCCTGGTCCCTTCCTTCTCCCATCCTCATGGCGGGTTGAGTGCATTGAGTGGAAAGGGCCCGAATTCAAAGTACAAAAGCAGTTTACACTCAACTCAGCAAAGGGGAAGAGGAGGGGCAGAGTCTAGCCTTTCCTAGTAATCTCAGATAAAAGATAACTGCACCAGCCTCTCTTTCCTCATTAATAACATTTGCCATTTTGACAGCACTCTGATGTCACTCAGCTACTCAAGTCGTGGTTTTCACCTTTGAAATATTGGAGGATATGTAATCCCAGCACTAAATTCTGAATTCTTTTGTTTTTAAGCAAACATTGCAATTGCATTTTTGGCTGAGAAGTGGAAGCACTGTTACAAAGCTAGCTCAGTGAATAAATAAGTACAACAGTGTGTGGTCAACAACTCAGTTGACAGTTTTTTGGCTTGAGCAGCACCCAACTCCCTTATATAACTCTATAATGATTTAAACTGTGTATCAGATGATTGTTATATTGTTTATCAGAATTAGGCCTCATAAATCTCTATCCCATGATTAGTATACCATTACTAGATATTCTTCATCACTTCCAGGTCCCAACAAATCAATTCCATTCACATCTGTGTATGTACTTTATTTCCCCCAAGGATTCCAGAGATCACATTGTTTTTCCCTTTTTCAGCTTGCATGCTGGCCCCCTTTTTCTCCTCCAGGCATTGCACAATCTCTTTAGTCAATCATTCAGCATTGATTGCTGGCTCTGGTGCATTCCTCATCTATCTTTGCTTTATTGGATATATTGTTTGCTTTCTTGCCATTTGTATTGTCAGGATCTTGTTCAGTTCTTTCCAGTACTGCCTTTTCATTTAGGTGTTGTACTTCTGATACAGTCCATTTTCATTCTTGATCTATAAAGTCAACATTATGCTGCTCTTCCATTTTTTTTCCTTTTGTATCTCAGGTGCTTAAATCTCTGTCATTTCTGCCAATCTTTGCTTTTCATTCCCCTGTAAACCTAAACTAGTTCATGGAGCCCCTTTGATGATCAGCGGCAGAGCTTGGAGTGCAGGGCGGGGGAAGGGAGGGTGTGGCCATGTGTGTGTGGGTGTGGCCACGGCATGCAGGGTCATGGCTACAAGCTGGGACGCCCCCAAAATATTGCTGCCCGGGGCGAACCACCCTCATCGCCCCCCTGTCCCCACATAACTGTTGAGGATGTCTCTATAAATCACTTCCCAATTAATAAGTCATGTTCGTCTCTGATCCCTGTATTGCTTGAGAGCTGGTCATAGCCAAAACTAAATCTACACATGTCATTCATTCATTCATTCATTCATTCATTCATTCATTCATTCATATAAAGCAGAATAAAATGGAAGTGAGGTTGTAAACCAGGAGGGATAACTTTACCAACAGGCCACCCCTGTGTGTTGGCACTCCCAAATACATCAATTTGCAGCTGTGTGTCCCTTCTGGTCACATTTTGGCCAGTGTATGGTGCCAAGCAAATATTATTAGGTGGGATCCAAGAGGGTTGGGGGTATGGGAAGGTGCATTTTGAGGTCTTTTTTTTTGTTTGTTTTTTGTTTAGGTCTTTTAACATGATTTTTGGATGAAAATCAAGCTAAGTGATACCAAAAACCAAAATAAAATAAAACTCAAAATAACAGGGAATGGGGATGAAACAGAAAAGTTAAAAATATATAATAGCTATAGTCTGCAGTGATAAGAAAACAAATTTTGAAATAAAAAGTTATTGGTTCCCACATACAGGCAGAGAGATGACATTATACCTATTTGTCTGCTATTTTGCAAATATACGGCTGAATCTTAGTATTTAGTCCAGTGGTTCTTAACCTTGGGTTCACAGAGCCCTCACAGGGGGTCTGCGTCAGGTTGCCATTCATCCTGGAAAATAGGGAAATCCTGGATTTAAGGGACTAAAAAATGTCCTAGCCGGTTGTGGCTGGTTGATGCAAGATGTCCTAGATTCCTCAAAGGCAGCAGTGATAATGGCAGCAGCAGTTGTATTGACACACTGGCAAGCATCTCATCCTGCACTGGAGGCTCTGGGTGCTATTTCGCAGGTGTGCCACAGAGCTCAGAAGGTAGGAAGCTGAGATGAGAGCCCAGAAGTTGAGGAAAGATGCCCTGCCTAGGCCTTGTGTGGTTAATGCTGCCTGAGCCCAGGGCCAGGAAGCATAGGTGAGCTTCACTTCCAGGCTGCTGTGAGAGTATAAGCAAATTCCTTTACTCTTGTGGCTGCTTGGAAGCGAAGTGGCAAGGGTCTTATGGTGCTCCTTCTGAGGGAAACAACATTTCTTTTCCTTTCATCCTTTCTGTTTTCCCCTGTAGTAGCACCGAGACATTGACTTTATTTTCCAGGCATTGCTTTGGGGGAAAGAATGGGCAAAAGAAATGCTGTTTCCAGACAAGGAATTGGAAAAGCAATAATAGAGATTTTAGAGAATACACTAGATTTGAACAAATGATTAAGCAAAGAGATGATATGGAAGAAAATGAAATATTGAAGGCTACCACAAGAAAATATTTAAAAGAGTTTGTCAAAAGATGAAGATGAAGATGAATATCTTAGAAAAATATGGGAGGAAGAATTAGTAAAAAAACACACAAAAAACTCAAGAATGGGGGGAAATTTGGAATCAGCGTCATTTAAAAAAAATTATCTGTAAGGATAAAAGAGAATTATTATAAATTGGTTTGGAGATGGTACTAACACCAGTAAGCTTAAACCACATAGACAAGAATCATTCAAGGTTATGTTGGAGGGGTTGCCAAGAGATTGGCACATATATTCATATGTGGTGGAACTGTGAAGGTGTACAGAAATTTTGGCAAATGGTGTTTAAAGAGATAAAAGAGATAACAGGAATTGATGTACAAATATGTCAGAGTATAGCATTATTATCTATATTTGATAAGGTTAACTGTACTCAGACAATGAAGGAGTTAATTACAAATTTATTAACTGCAGCAAGGCTAATTATATCGAGAAAATGGAAAACTCAAGATGATTTTCAAATAAAGAATTGGTATAAAGAAGTGTGGAAAATTGCAATCAATGATAAGTTAACATGCTGAATTAAGGTTAAAAAAGGAATAATGAAAAGGAATGACTTTGAAGCAATATGGAAAATATTTGTGGAAAAGGCTTTAACAAAAGAGGGGAGCGTCACACCTTCACCAGAATAATTACAATTTTGGAAAGCAGAGTAAGCTGAAATATAATTGGCTCTGGGAATGGGTTCACATTTAGGGTCAGAGTTTATGGTTAATAACAGGATCATATATAGTATTAGCAATAGGTTAAATATAGTTGAAAAGAATAGCTTTAAGAACGAAATTACTATAGCAATAATGAGTACAAGGAGAATGAGATTTAGATACATGAAATAAAAATATATAATCAATATGATATATAATATGTTGAATAAGTATATGACGATAAAAGATCTGGAGTGAAATAGTAATGTGAGCTATTTGTGTTGTAATTTTTCTCTTTTTCACCTTTATGTTATTCACGTGGTGTTTTTGTTTTATTCTGTTATGTATTGTTCCTTTTTCTTTATAATAATAAATAATAATAGTAATAAAAAAAGAAATGCCATTTCCTCAAAGGAACCCTGAGAGAGTAGAGCAGGACCTTCCTTCTCTACTTTCTTGGTGTTCTTTTAGAGGGAAATGGCATTTCTTTTGCCTGTTCTTTCCCCCAAAGCAGCACTGAGACCCTTACTTTCCAAGCATTGCTTTCAGGGAAAAGCGAAAGAAATTACTGTTTAGGCCTTCCTACCAATCATAACCTTCCTTTAGGAAAGTCCAGTGGGTTCTATTCTCCAGACACTTGAAGGATCTCAGCAGACTTCTTCACAGATCAGTAACAAGCCTCCTTTCTTTTGCATTGTCTACTCAAAGAATAAGGGATAAACATGAGCAACTGATGAGCAACTTTAAACAAATATTTCAATAGTTAAATCTATATTTAAGTATGTAAATCTTGAAATATGTCTTCAAGGTTCCAGGCAACAAATTATATTTACAGGGTGTCCCTGGTAAAGAAAAGGTTAAGAACCTTTCATCCCAGCTAGGGCAAACCCATTGAACCAATTGCTGACAGCTGAGTCAACACATAAATCACATTGATCCAAAAGATTTATTTAAGTTGGGACTAACAACAGGATTTAGTCCAGAGTTCCCTTTCAAGGAATCTGCTATGATTGTAAATATTATATAATGTTGTCAGAGAACCCAAAGTATGACTATTTGTTGATTTCCCATAATAGTCAGTGGAAAGTACCAAGATTTAGATTTCTGAGTTGACACTCAGGCCATTTCCATACCGGGCTTCTGAAACAGTGCAGAGCGACCTGTCACTGAGGTCTTCTACACCATAGAGTGGACTGGCGTGGACTACTTTTTGTAGTTCCACACCAGAATCCACTCAGGAGCGGCCGGAACTAGCCGGGCTGCGTGTTTTTTAAAAACCTCTTTTTCAAGGTTTTTAAAAAGCACGGAGCGCGCAGCCCCGTGCCGCTCCGTCACCCGGCTCCAAAGTGGATTTGCAGGCACTCGCAAGTGCGTGCCTGCAGATCTGCCGGGGGCGGGCTTCCGGCTGTCGAGCTTCTCCACCAACCGGAAGCCGCCATCTGGGATGCCGGAGGACTGTGGAGCAGCGAGCTCGCACTGCTCCACGTGGCAATGGACTTACCCGGCTGCGGGTAAGCTCCGTTTTAGCGTGTTTTCACCCGTTTCCCCCCCCTACATGTGAAAAGGGCCTCAGGTTCAGAACCCATTCTGAAGTAGACCAGCTTTTAATCTGTTCAAGAAGTGGTCTGCTTTTTGAAGTGTCAACGCATGATTGAACAAAAATCTTTGGTTTCCTGCACCTCCCTGTCATGCATTCATCAACACTGATTATTTTTAGTAATTAATTGCCTGTTTTGATTGTCATAATGCATCCAGAAGGGCCTAGATAATACACAACTTCCTGAATAGTGGAACAATAATGTACTTCTGTTTGTTGAGATGATTACACGCACTCCCAGGGCTTATATAAGGATACATCCTGAAAAACTACCAGCTACAGTGTCTAAGTTGTCCATGGCTTTCTACCACTAGATGGAGCAGCAGAGGCATTATATTGCAAAGAGAACCTTATCAGCATCTCCCTTCCTTCCCCCAATCCTCTGTAAAGCAGCATTTCCCTTAAGCTGGATCACCCTGTCCATTAGGAGAAACAGGGAGGCAAGCCAGTTTTTGCCAGTCCAAAGTAGTGGAGGGACCAGGGTGTTTGCACTTCTCACTTGGAGCTATGCATATATTCATGACAGTGGGGGAGGGAGTGAGCTAAGTGATTAGCTTGCTCTTTCTTTCTGATAGCCCCAGGAGGAACGTGTGGGTGGTGGAAGCGTGGGTAGATGAATGCAGGCATGTTGCCCTGTACTGTTCCATATTCTGAAAACATTCATTCTCCCCTTTTTAATTCTGACAAGATGCAAATGAAAGAAATACAGAAGCCTGAAAGCCTTCTCTGCACTCTGTTATTGATGCTGAAGAATTCGAGATACATCCTGCCTGAAAAATTTGGGGGGGAGGTGTCAGACTGTGGCTCATTTACTTCCTCAAGCTTTTTAAACACAAAGAGTAACAGAGACAGTGGAGGGCTGGAGAATGACCTTGAGCAACAGGACTTGCTGAAAGAACAAACAAAAGTGTTTTAAGGCTGTGATTATGGGCATACTTACCTAGAAATGTATCTAATGAATTTAGTATTCTTGCTTTTAAGTACAGGATGGCACTGTTAATCTGTGTTTTAATAACAAGGAGGTGGATGAGAGAAGAAAGGATGGAACTGACATTTTTCTGGGAGGAAATACTCAACCATTAATGAGCCCCCTTATTATACAGGATACGTTTGACATTTCATCCCAAACAATGCAGTATTGTAGGACCAGCGGTCATCCTTAAGTTTTAAAGAAAAAGGTGTATTTCCTTGATGTCCTCTGCATGAGTTTGATTATAACCACCACTTAAGTACAACTACCATTTGGAGGGCACCAGATGCAGAAGGTTGCAGTGTGTTATCAATTTGTTGGTTCATGGTTGTTAGTGTGAAATAGAAGGATGCATAAGAAAGTGACAGGAAATGGCATCATATCAGCCAGCTCCTTCCTCCATCAGAGGCTTTGCTGGACTTAATCAAGAAGCAAAACGAAGTAGGGCTTTGAGAACGTCTACTCCTCCTGCAGTTGTTTGACATTGAAGAGGATCTCTGCCATGTTGCAGTAGGGTCTGGTAGAACTCTTGCTAAGTTTCCGGATAACTGTGGGAGAAGCAGTGGTAAAATCAAGGATGGATTCACTGTTCTCTTGGCATACCTCACCAAAAAGATCCCTCTTGCTGGATGAAGGCAATTAAATTTTTAGTTCCCCACCTTTTGCCAAGGGGCAGCAAAAGGATGATGGGGAATATAAGACAAAGTTTATTCTCCTACAAGCAGACATGCATGGATTTGTTGCAGAAGCAGATTGTTTCCTATTTAGGTTTGGAAGAAGCGGAAAAAACCACAGGAGAACACTGAGAGAATACTACATCGTGCCTTGCTTTCTAAAGAAGGAATTTAAATGCAGTAACGGAAGACACCAGGCTTCTCAAGAATTTATTCTTATTTTAGCTTACTTTCCATTATGGAGAAAATATAACATTTGCTTTCTTTAGAATATGCAAATATTTTGAAATGCATCGTATAATGAGAATTCTTTCTTTCACTTTTAAATGAATGGTTGCGTAAAGTATCCTTTTAAATGTTACATATAAATGTGTTCCTTTGTAAACCCCAGATAATGATATCGAATCTAAAAGGGATACAACTATAACCAAAACAGAAAGGAATCATAGGGCATTTTCCACACTACACTGTTATAGTGCTATTATTCCACTTTCAACATGCTATGGAATCCTGGGGTTTGCAGTTTAGGGAGGGGCATTTAGAATTCTCAGCCAGAGAGCTCTTTGGCCTCAGTAAACTACAAATCCCAGAATTCTACAGGACGTTGAAAATAGAATAATAGCATTATAGCAGTGGAGTGTGGAATTGGCCATAGGGTCTATCCAAAAGGAAAAGGATTTGTCAAGCAGAGAAAGAGATCCATGTAATGAGCCCCCTTCTTTAGACTGCTGTCAACTCTATTTAGAAATTCAGAATGAGGTGTAGGCAAAATATGGCCAGTGGCAAACTCTTTTTGCTACACTCAGTGTCTCTGGGGTTAACCACAATTTTTCCTTTAAATGAAAAAGACATGATTTGATTCTAAAATTTGGCAGTAAACTGCTTAATGCACTGTAGTCAGTGGTGAAAAGAATTAAGTGCACTGGGGATACTGAATGGGATAGTCAATATCATAGTAAAATCAATTTAAGGTTTATTTACATACACAAGAAGAATTTAATAATAATCAAATATGTGTTAGAGATTTTATATATTCCTAAAGAGGGGAGAATTTTAATGAATATAATAATATTCAATGAAGAATTAACTTTAACTAATTTTAGCCACGTTTAATTTTCTTTTTATATACATAACTAATTTAATGCATTTTTATTTTTTAAAAAAACCTCAAAATAAAGCACAGGTCTGAAACATGTGATCAATCTGCAAATTCATCCATGGCCTGCAGCACTTGCCTAACCTTACTAGATCTCTTTTGTTGTTATAGTTCCTTTAATTATCTTTGTTGCAATTGTTAAAAGATATAACACAGAGTCAAAACGCCCAATGGAATTTAAAGAATAGATACGTAAGATACATGGAACAAAGGAAATAAAGCACAATGATGTTGGGTATCATATAGATGATGGCTAATCAAAGCTGTTACTTCATCATTAAAATTCCATTTTCACACTTAAAAAGAAGATTTCCAGAATTTCATCATTTGCTGAGGACGATCATAAGGAGAATCACTCAAATTTGTCAAGTAAGCTTCAATTTATGGCAATCCTATGGATGAGAAATCTCCAGGAGGCCCTGTTATTAGCAGCATCACTCAGATCTTAAAACTCAGGGCCATGGGTTCCTTGATTATAATGTGATCTTCCCCTTTTTTCCTACTGCCTTCAGATTGTATGTTACATTATTTGTTCCTGCAAGAGGAGGGGAAATGTAGTTTTTAAAGAGGTCATACAGGAGTGAGAAAGTATCTGCCAGTGGGGTAGAAGGGAGCTTCCCTTGGCCTGCCTCTCACAACACTGGGAGAATGGAGCAGGAAGATGAGTGAAGATTATTTCCTCCCCTGAAGCAGTGAAGAGGACGGTTGGGGAACTCAGTCCAAGAATCCGGGAAGCTAGAGCCTTGGAGGACCCTGTCCTAGCCCCCTTCTACCTTGATGATACTGGAAGGATGGGGGATGAAAGCCAGATGAAGATCAGGAGGTTATATCCCTCCTCTGGCTCCTTCCATCCAAGTCCCTACGTGACATTGGAAAGAGAGGAGGAAGCCAGGCAACGATCAGAGAGACAGTAGCTTTCCAGGATCCTCAGCTGGTTCCTCCCCATCTGCCCCTTTCATCATCAGGAGTGGGTGGAAGCCAGGCTAGAATCAAGAGGCTATAGACATGCTACCTGTGTTGTTGTTGTTGTTGTTGTCATCATCATCATCATCTATTTATATATCACCATCAGTGTATCTGCTGCTGATGTTCCAATAGCTGACAACAAATGTAGATATTGAATATAGATGATGATCTTTATCACTGAGCTGCCTGTCAAGCCTCCTGGCTTGGTGTTACAGGAAATAGGTATATCTGGGCTGGGGAGGGGCAGGAGTTGTCCTCAGGTTTATTTAAGACTGGTGGAAAAATGAGAAAGGGTCTGGAAGAGGATTCACTGTTATCCTAAAACATGGGTGACTCAGAGGTCTATCTGCGATGCCAATACCTCTCTGAAAAGGTGGGGAATTATTAGCTCAATTAGGAGGCTTGCAAGAGGGGGGTAACCTAACGAGATCTTTTACACCGATGTTTACCAGTGCTTCTACAGGGAAGAACCAGACAGAGATAAAAAAATATGCTTGATTGTGTTTTGCCAGGGGAATTAATTACACACATATGATTCAAACAGTCATGCACTCACACAAGGCTAACTGAAGGAAAAGAGAGGAAAGTTTTAGATAGCAAGATTTTGGCGTGCAGTGGGTGATACTTACCGATCTAGAAGAGCAGTGAAGAAGCAGTGATGTGGCTTAAACTCACATCTAAGGACAGTACACTTTTAGGAATCAGAGTAGCAAAGTGGCAACCGCCAATTGGTGTACTGCAAGTTTATATACTCAATTTCTGCCTTGAGGGTGAGGGTGTGAATGGCTTTCTGGCCAAGTAAACAATGGAGCTTGCAGAGTGGACAATGAGGTTTGGAACAGGCTAATAGTTAGTGTTAGTGACAAACGGCTAATGCACACATGACTGTGTGTCATGACATGTTAGTGTGTCGGCTGCAGTGTTTGGTGTGTCACACAACTGTAACAGGTGAAGGGGCTGAAGGCCCCAGTGAGGGTGGTGGCAGTGGACCAGGTCCAAGAGGAGGGGCTGCCTCTCCTACTGCTGCCGCCCAGAGCCAAGGAAAAGCCTGGCAGGGGCGGTGGCAGCAGGCCACGTCTGGCGGGAGGGGCTGAATTATTTACTGAATTACTATGTTGCAAAATGATGCATGTCTAAAAAGTGTGTCACCAACATGAAAAGTTTGGAAAGCTCTGGGCTAATGGTTGTCCTGATAGCTCAGTGTTTGTCAGACAGGTTTTAGGACAAAGGAGAGGTTTTTGTGGTCAGAGGAAGATGAGTTAAGCCAATTAGCAATTTGGTGGGAATCTCCCAGATTCTATTGTCCAAAAGGTAGAGTTGTTAAGGCTAACTGCAAACCTATTATCTCAGGAGTTTCTGGCGATTTCCTGACTATGGCCCTTTCCGCAATGCATCTTCTTGCGGAGCTGGGGTGTGGGGATTGCACGAGCAGCCTCTAGTGAGAGGCTCTCGTGTCTTGGTTCCTTCAGCTCCGCAGCTGCTGCCTGCTAGCATGAGAGTCCCGCCGCTTCCTTCCATAGTGCAGCCTAGGAGTTTCCCAGGCTGCACTGAGGCAGGAAGCGTGAGCGCCGCGGCTATGGAGCTCTGCACACATGGCAAGTGTGTGCAGGGCCCCGGAGTGATGCGTGATCGAGCACCATTTTCAGTTCACAGCTGAAAATGAAAAACTGCGTGGTTGGCGCCTGCCAGCCCCTGGAGCATTGTGCGATTGTGAGTGTGTTGTGTGGACTGCTCCTCACATTCATGCGATGCTGGAGGGGCCCTTTGCATGACAAATGCCATGCAAAAAGGGCCTATGACTTGGCTATGCCTAGAGGTGTTCTCTGAGCTAATTCACAGTGCACGTGTTTAGCCAGTCTTTTCCTCTTGGCCACCTTGGCCATATAGCCATAGCAGTGAATGTTTTATATCAAAGCCAATATAATTTGCCAATTAAACCATATCAAAGTGTGGGGGTGTACAGCCTGGTAACATCACCTCTTTGGGGGTTTTGGACACTGGAAAAGCCGCTTGATCTGTGTTTTTCCTTGAGGATTGAAAATTCTTTCCCATTTCTACCATCTTTCACAATAATTCATATTGTCTCATGGTGTGTCCAAAGTAAGACAGCCTCATCTCTTATCTTATGTTATCTTATGCTTTCCCACGTTGGTGATGGGATTGTGTACTCCAGGAAGATAGAGGCTATGAAGATGGAAGCATTGCTATTGGTAGAGTCTCCCAAGTCAGATAGACTTTCACTGAAGAGCCAGACTATATTTGTCAAATAGCTAAATGGACAGTAGCAGTTGTGGTGATGTGGTGGGGTGACACAGCCAGAGGATCCCTCAGAAACAATGGCTCAACTCTAAAGGTGTTAGCACCATGCAGACTAAGGCAACAATATATTACTCCTTAATGCTTTTTCACTTTAAAAACCCTGTGAGGAGCTAATCCAAAATGAAATGAGTGAGAGTGCAGGAAAATGAGACTCCCAGGTTGAAAGACCCTCGACCAGCTACTGGGAAGAAGCAGAAGATAACTATGGCCATTTCTGCACTAGACTATTATAGCGCTATTATTCCACTTGCAACAACCTATGGAATCCTGGGGTTTACAATTTCGGGAGGGGCCAACTCCCGAAATAGTGTGGAAATGGCCTATGAGTAGTATGAGGTCAGTTTTACTCCAATTTTTATTTATTTGGAGTATTTTTGCCCTGCTCTTCAGCCACAAAATCCCTGCCCTCAGGTTTACAATCTATATAAAATACAACACAACAAGGAAAAGAGAATGGCAGTGTAGGAGGGGATAAGGTCCAGCAGATACTGCTACTTCTTATGTCCTCCGCAGCCAAGGAAGTGGTTGTTGGGATGGAAGGAAGGCCTTTCATCTGCTTCTGAACCTGGGCATGATAATTTTTGATATTAGCAGTTCATGGTCTGTGCCATAGTTTGCACCTGGTCTTGTTTCTGCACAGAGAAGGAATGTTCTCCATCTTCGGCTTCCAAGTTTGTAATCTATTTGATTTTTATATTGGCCATCCAGTGTCAGACAAGGCTGCCTTTTATCACTCTATCTGTTCGAGTTATATGTAGAACATACCATAAGAAAGCAGCATATCATAAGGAAAGCAGCATTAGACTCAGAAGAGAGATACATGAAAACTGGAAGAAGGAACATCAACCATTTAAGATATACAGATGACTCTATAATTACTAATAGAAAATAGCAAACATTTAGAATGACTATTGGTCAAAGTCAAGAAAGAAAGTGCAAAAATCAGGATTACAGCTGAATATTGGGGGGGGGGGAACAGTCACAGATGATTTACACAACTTGTAAATGAAGACAGTGAAACACTTAAAGATTTTTCTAGGCTCAGCCATTAATGAAAATGGAGAGTGCAGTAACAAAATCAGAAGAAGACTAAGACTTGGAAGGGTAACTATAAAGTAAATAGATAGGATCCTCAAGCACAAAGATCATTACCATTAAGTACCAAACCAAAACCATCCATGTCATGGTATATCCAATATCTATGTATGAATATGATAGCTAGGTAGTGAAAAAAACTGTCAGGAATAAAGTCACTTGAAATGTGGTGCCGATGGAGAGTTATACGGTTACCATGGATTGCTAAAAAGACAAATCAATAGCTCCCAGAGCAAATCAGGCCTGAACTTTCACTAGAAGCCAAGATGACTAGATGAGGCTGTCGTATTTTGGAAGGAAGGAAGGAAAAGAAATGAAACATATAATTTTAATGTTGAAGTAAATAGGTCTTAATTGAATGCGCCAATGTGCTTTCTCCTAACAAACTTTCCTTGAAACTTTACAGGGATTCCACAATGTGGGATTGCTCTTAAGATTAGAATAACATTGCTAATGTTTAACTTGAATCTGCTTTCCTGTAGTCTAACTGATTGCTTCTCATCATGTGTTCACTGCAAAGAGTGAACAATTGTTTTCTGTTATCTTTCTGACATCCTTTCAACAACTGAAAACTGCCAGCATACACACACACCCAGTCATCTCCTGGGCCTTAAGTAAACATACCCATTTCCACCAGCTTTTCCTCATTTGATTTGCCTTGCAGACTCTTTGGCAGAGCACATAAGCCCATTTAAGTGGAACTAAACTACACTGAAATTAGAAATATTTTCTTTGATATAAGTATGCTGAGGATTAAGATAGCAATTATCGTGGGATCCTATCTTGAATTCTTTCCAGCTTGTCAACATCCTTCTTAAACAATGGCACCTACACTTCTTGTTTGACCTATTATCATCACTTCCTACATCTCAAAAATAGAACTTGCATTAATACAGATCTGAATATGATGGCCATGAAGGCACACATTCAATTTATTTTCTATTGTAGTTCTTAGATCAGGGATGGACAACCTATGGTTCTCCAGGTATTGTTGGAGTACAGCTCCTAGTATCTCAAGTTACTAGTCATGTTGGTTAGGACCTATGGGACTTAGAGTCTAGCAACATATGGGCGCCTATAGATTCCTCATTCCTACCTTAAACTTTCCTCCAAATACAGACCTTAGTCATTTATTAGTCTTTTTCAAGCTCCACCTCTTCCCCAAGAAGTAAAAGGGCTTAAAGGAGTAATACTCTGACTTACAACAATTCCTCCCTGTTAACTATCTTCCATCCTGTTCACAATGCTGCCAGGCAGGCATGGAATGTGTCCCTAGTATGGAAAAGGATAATTTCTCAAGGGGTGTAGGCTCAGAGGTTATTAACTCTGGAAGTCCTAGTCCACACGCCCCTGGCTCAAGGAACATTTTTTTGACAAAGATTCCTTTTCTAGTTTGGGGCTTGCCATGGCAATAAGGCCTGCACCTGCATACAGCATCTTGATCTGTATTGCCATTGGTCTGGCTGACCTGGTCTCTCAGAGAGTAAAGTTCTCGCTATTGGTCAGAGTAAAGGGCCTTAAGTCAGGACTTGCTCTACCATTATTAAGAGCAAGGCAGACACCTCACTGTTAGTAGATGCTGGGAGTCAGCAGCAAAGTGTTAGATGTAAGCTAACCTTCTGCCTTTGGATATAGTACAGCAAAAGTGAGGATGTGCCTTGGTTCTGGGGATGAGATTGCCCCTTGAGACCAAGCTTATGGGTCAGATAATGTCATGACAAACTGGGTCCTGCTGCAAAGCTATGCCATCTTCTATGGCATCCTTGATGTTACTTTTTCCATGCAGAAAGAAGTACAAAGCCTTGTTATCGCTGGCCTCAAATCTGGGAACTTGAGTAGGGTGGTGGGTAGGGAGAATCTACCCTATATGAGGGTTGGGACTTCAGGAGGAGGAGGGTTTTACCTGGACTTCATATATCAAATTATACCCATGAGATGGACATTCCTTTCTCCTATATTAGAAGATGCTTGCTGTCCTATCACAATTATTAAAGACAGATTCACTCCCCAGAACAGTCAACTTTTGTGCATAGAATAGGAGTGGGACATTATTTTCTCCCTTGCCTCAGGCAGCAATATGACTTGGACAGGTCCACTGATTTGTATTCCCTTCTCAATTTTGTACCTTTCTGGGGTAAGTTTTCTTAACAGCAAACCATCTATAATTTGCTTTTTACAGTACCAAGAATCTTAGAATAAATCTACTCTACACAATTAATAGCTGTCTTATACTACTTCAACTATCATGGATCCCACATAGGAAATCTTGGGATTTGTAATTTGGTGAGGTACTTAGAATTCTCTGCTAAACTATCCCAATGCTGTAGTTCAGGGAAGGAGGCAGGTACTCTAGCAGAAAATTCCAAGTATTTCACCAAGCTACAAATTCTAAGATTCCATAGGATGGAACAACTAGTATCAAACTGTTAGTATACATATATCCTTAGATGCCTAAGGAATCATAACAATTCATTATTATTGTTGAGTACGCTTGTTGACCACAATCGTTTCTAGAAGATAAATGCTGTCGAGAATGCAACTAACCCCAAACTGATGGGTATTTTCCTTACAGTGTACATTTCATTTCCGAAAGCCAAATAAATGCAAGACTGAAACATGCCCATAAAGACACTTCAGGCCTATTCCCATGCATTAAGTAGCTGGTGGTAATGATGATTATGATGAAATTGTCCACATGAATAAAACAATCAGCAGACATAAACTGATCATTTCTTTTGTATTCCCTGCATATGAAGCCAACTGTTGTATTTTCAAGTAGATGAGTTATACTGGCAATACAGTTCAGTACTGATGAACTCCATTTTATGCATAAAAGAAGTCATTCTATTAACTCAGTCAATTCACTTTATCAAGTGTAAGCAGTTTTTGTCCAATTTGTGTTGAAAAGAGGAGAAAACCACCACACATTTGTATGTGCGCCGAGAGCACAGGTCACCACAAATGGTTAGACACATCAAAACCTAAGCTGCCAGTATGTTGCACAAGTCTGATTATATAAAAACAGAGGATCTTGGACGTTGCAGGGTGAAGGAAAGAAAGGAGGAAAAATGTTAAGAGCATCTCACTAGCAACTTGCTGATTGCATCACATACTTGGTTATTACTTGCAAAAGTATTTTATTCTTCTCTGTGGTATATGATGTGGGAGTGCTTACTTCATTTTGATTGGATGGATTACAGTATATTCATTTTGCATTAGAAAATATCGTAGACATTCATAGATGCATGTTAAGATACCCTGTGTGGTATGGTGGTTTGAACACTGGACTGCAGCTCTGGAGGTCAGGGTTTGAATCACTGTTCATGCTATTGAAACTCAGTGGGTGACCTTGGACAAGTCACACTCTTCCAGTCTCAGAGGAAGGCAAAGGCAAGCCCCCTTTGAACAAATTTTGCCAAGAAAATACCATAATAGGTTTGTCTTTGGGTTGTCATAAGTCAGAAATTAGTGGAAGGCACACACAGTAACAACATTATTTAAATCCCTGTGATGTGGAATGTTACCAAGGGTCAATATAATTGGACCCTGTGTGATTTTACGGTTGCCAAAAGTCCTTATACTCCAAAGTTGGGAAGAGATACATTCACCAATTCTCTTTTGATATTCAGAAGATATTATTCCTTTAGCTGTGCATGAACCTGTATTTTATGGACACTGCCTTCAAGAAAATGGATTCTTGTAAACATGGTCAGCTAACATGAAGGTATATGCCTAACCCATGTTTACATCTTATGTACTTCTTCTCTCTGTCTCTCTCTCTTCCTCTTTTCTTTTCTTTTCTTTTCTTTTCTTTTCTTTTCTTTTCTTTTCTTTTCTTTTCTTTTCTTTTCTTTTCTTTTCTTTTCTTTTCTTTTCTTTGTAAACATTGTTTAAAAATCCATTCTTTTTTTTTTAAAAAAGCTCTTATACATACTAAGAACATGAGCTACCAAAAATGATGACACTCCTCAATTGTTTGGCAATATTTTTTGAGTCCCAGTCCATTTAGGTCCTTAGAGGCACTTTGAACAGGGCCACAAAACAAAGAAGTGGTCACTGAAGATCTTTTAAATTTGGCATGATTTGTATAGACTTGGCCATATGTGACGGAAGGTTTCATTGCAGTATTGCTAGGAAGCCATAGGTGGTGCTGTGTTCAGCCTGAACTTGTTACTTACACTCTTGTTCTAGATTGTTCCTTAGTTAAAGTTGCTCCTTAGCAGAGATAAACTGGTCTAGTTTCTCTCCTAAATAATATGACACTGTATTAGTCATAATTCTATTCACTATGATCTGCACCAGTTAAAGCTTCTTCGAAAGAAAGCATATTTATGAATTACAGTGGCTTGATTGAAAATTATCCAGAGATTATTTGCCATGGCTGAATCATTCCTGTCAGAGAAGGCTACATGAGGGTTACCAGTCAAACCTAATTAGAATCATCTTGTTCCAAGGCCATCCGGGCTGAATGAATGAAAGCTAGATCTAAGAATACCCCCAAGCAGCACACTTGACTTTTCCCGTAACTCAGGTGCTGCCTTCATGTGATCCAGCAGTTTCTATTTGTCCAGAAAAATCCCTATTTTTTTCTCTTTGTCAAAGATAAATTGTTGTCCTGTTTTATTCCCCCTTTTGTGGCTCTTATTCAAATATTGCTAGTATGAACAAACATTGCTTTTCTTTAGGGGTCAGCAAAACCTTGTCCAAGATCTCTAGAAACTAAAGCCATGAGTGTTTCCTGTCAGTTATGAGCATGTACGTAAAGACACACCACCACCATAGTGTTTCTGCACAAAATACAATGGCTGTTATCCTGTTGGTGACCTACATAGGTGTAAGTTCAACTAACGATTTCATATGTCTTTTTATGGTTGTTGCACATATCTGCTGTGGACCTGGGAATCTCGGAAGATGATGTAAGCAATAGGAGCTTAGCCAGATGATGTACATCTTTCTCCTGGCCACCAGATGGCTGTGTGGGAGGTCCCCCACATGAGATAGGTGAGTTTAGTGGTCAGGAGGTGTTTGTACAAGGGAGGCAGTGAATGTCTTCACCTGTAATGGCCATAAAATAGCATACCCTTGTGTGTATGTCAGCAACAAGATGCCAGTCTGAGTGTCTTTGGCAACATGCTCCAGTTGATGGATCTTGGGTTCTATTAAAAAAAAAAAAAGAGTATGGTGTCCAGGGCTGAATTATACTGCCCCCAATACCAAGGAACCAGATGTTTGATGTGGGAATAGTATGATTTCTACACGGGGGCTCATTGCCCCTCTGATGTGTAGGACACATCGCTACTGCATACAGCATTTGGGGAAGAGCCTTCAACTGTATGTAATAATGGAGAGGATGTGTCTTGCAGGATGATCATAGGGATGTTAAAAGCATAATCCTGTGTTCAGCTGTGAAATGCTGGAGGGTATGATGGTAGCTGCTCTTGCTGTACACAACAAAAGAGTAGGTGGAGGCTCAAAGATGATAAAAACCTGCTGAAACCCTTTGGGATTGTGGGTGTGAATCTAGAACAAATCAACTAGTGCTCATTTCAAAGCTTTGCGAGCCTGATCACCATAATTGTCAGTTCCCTTGAGATCCTGCAAGTAAATAAGCCGTTGAACCTTGGCAAGCCTGGCCCATTATCATCAAAGTATGGTCCGCTATCTAAAACTTCATGGAAGTGGAATGTAGAATCTATGACCTTTTAGATGTTGATGGACTGCAACTCCCATCATCCCTCCATTGACTATGCTTGCTAGGGCTGATGTAAATTGTAGTCCAATGACATTTGGAAGGCTACAAGATCCCCACCTTTACTACTGAGCTCAGTAAGCATCCTATGGATGTACACCACTTCCAGAGGAGGTACACTAATTAGAAGTAATTAGTTACAAATATAAATCACCACTGAGAATGAAACAAGTGACACTGTGACCTTCTATAAAAAGAAATAGGTTGTGTTTCCCAAGCAGGCAGGGGAGAGAAATTAATTTGGTATGCGTTTTAATACAAATTTGCCTAATTTGCATTTCCCAAACCAATATCTGATCCAAGCAATTATACTTTGATAGCTGCAGCAATGTTGTAACATGGTCTTCTAGTTTAAAAAACAAAGTACAAAACCATGCATAAACTTGGGGAATGTTTACCAAAAGATGCATAATCAGCAAAAAATAATGTACAAAAATGAATTAGAAATGAAATGGAAAAGGCAGAAATGAATGGAGATAAACTTAAGCCTAAGAAAAAGAGAAACTGAAATCAACAGATCTGTCCTCAGTCCCTAATCTTTCAACGTTAGAACACTGAACCTCATATACACAACACCAAGGCCGAACATGTAGGTGCAATTTCTCTCTGACTGAGCTCAGTTGAGAAGGAATGAACAACTAAGATAACAGTAAAATAAAAAAAACCCTTACTCCCATCTCCTACTCTGGTCACTGTTTGCTGGCAGGCCTTTTGATACAGTCGTGACTTTGCTGCGTATCTGTCTTGCAAAGAGCAACACACTGGAAACCATTCACACTTTGAACTCTTACATTAGCTATGTTCACAGTCCCTCAGAAACTTTGCTTTCCCTTTTTCTTTAGATGCCTAAACGTTCAGTTGAAGTTTTATATTACTGCAATGCTAGAAATGCAGAGACTGGAAGAAAATTTAATTGAGGGGAAATTCTAATGGGGAGGGTCAGTGTCCTCTTTTTGACCCCCCCAACAGTTACACCCCTGGGCTGCATGGATCACCAGCTAAACAGAATACAAAACCAGAAGTGTTCAAAAGTCCTCTTCTTGATTTGAAAAAATGTGGATTTTATGATGTTAAATGGCAGAGGAAACCCTTGTGACCTACTTAAAAGGTGGATGGTCACGCTCGGGGGAATTTGGAGGCAAGGGTTGCAAAGATAGCCTAAGCTAACTCCATGCAGCCTCAGGATGGCCCATTGCCTACTTCTCCTTTAGTCAATGAAGAAAATGTGTATCTTAAAAATCTGCACAGAAATAGAAAGGAAAAAAAAAAAAAGAACAAGAGATATCAACTTGTCACAAATTTCCCTGTGGGGAGTGAGGTAAAAAAATTCTTGAAACCCATTAAAAAACTGAGAGGGGACAATAGTGCTGGTAGGACTCTGACCAACAAAAATGAAACTGACAGACTTTCACACCTACGCTGCTGTTTTGCTGCTGAACACCCTAAGCTATCCCTTAGAAAGTCATCTCCCTGTGTATTTTTTGACCAGAAAAGAGCACAGCATTATAGCTCTTCCTTCCCTATTTCTCTTGTTCTCAACCTGTACTTTTGTATGGCCTCAAGTATCACTTCTCGCTGCTAGAGTATCCCTTTAGTCAATAGATCTCTCTCACACCTCTCTTCACTGGCTGATGAAGGATTAGGGAGCAAGCGCTTGAGAGGTCCGTGATAAGGCTCAGCCACCACGCACAAAATAGGCAAAAGGGAAGGAAGATATAAAAAGGGAAGTATATTGGACTGAATCCCGCTCCCAACTGCATCACTCCATTTGCAGGTGGTAAAACTTGGGGGCAGCTGGGTAAATGTCCAGGGAGTGGGTGAAAATACAGGCACTTTCCGGTGACATCATACCTTTATAAGGTAAGGCAGGCATTAGGCAGTAGAGTGGATGATGTGGTTAAAGAACCCCCAAACTTCTTTTTGAGGATCTCACTTCAAGTTCTCAAAAACCTGGAGAAAAACACTTTAAAAAACCAACAGGAGAGTAGTAGCTGTAGAAATGTAATGGCCATTGAGAAGGAACTGGCATTTGTGACAGGGTACTAGGGCAAGTCAAAAGGAAATAAGGAAGGATTTTGATGGAGGAATATAACAAACACTGGTATACCCAACATGATAATGTGTTCTCAGTCTGTTTCCATCCAGTACTGTTTAGTATTTAGTAGTTTAGTAGGTCAGCATCAGCAGCTGGCATCACTGGGTAGCTGCCAGGGCCTCAGCTGAATATTTGTTTGCACACTACAGCGGGATGATGCTGTGACCTTATGGGACAGATGGAAAAAATATTCACAATTATTCATTCCCAGGTTGAAAAATGAGGTTTCCTGTTGACGTCCTCCTCTCCGCTCTTGGGAAGAACAATAGACCAGCAAAAATTTTGCACAATTTTCTCCTGATAGTCAACATCCTGAACTTTCGCACAGCATTTGTTCTGCACAGAAAAACGTGAGTTTTCAGTACAATTTTTTTTCCACACAGAAAACATGAGGGTTTGCTCAAGAGAACACATGTTTTTCTCAGCAGGATAATTTTGCACAAGATTTCAGGACATTTGAGTATAAGGAGAATACTGTAAAGGAAAATTTGTTTACTCTTGCACTGGGGAAAAAAACTACTTCAATTATTTGTCCTTGATGTGAGGATGAATGAGTTGAGATTACATCACTTATCATGATTTAAGAAAGGAATAACTATGCTGGTTTTTCATTGTTAAAAAGAAAATAAACATATGCTAACCTTTACAGGACATCTATTCAAGGAGAGGCCAGGAGGAAAAGCCCTAACATTTGTTATAGAAGCCCCTAAATTTGGTTTCCATGTGGTCAAGTCTGCTCCAGCAGCCATACTATACTAAACAATACTGGACGGAAAAGAGTGGAGCACTTATTATCATGTTGGGTATTCCACAGTTATATACCTCCACCATGATCCTTCCTTCCTTTTGGCTTGCCCTAGTGACCTATCGCTACACATGCTACTTATCTTTCTCTAATGAAGTGCAAAAGAAGCAGGAAATGACCTTCAGGCATGAAGAAAGAGAATAAGCTCAAGCTTAGCAGTCTACACATAGATCTAGGAAAGGAGAGAGAGAAAAACACCAGAGGCTCTCTGGCAATTCTGCCCTTTACACAGGTCCACGTTACTCGCCACAGTGTTGCTGCTTTAATTCTGAACATCTATCCTGTAACTGAGGTCACTGATCAGACTTGGAAAAGTTACCTTTTTTAGAACACAACTTCCAACTTTTTCAAGCTCTGCATTAAGGCTACAGGAAATAATGTCTTGTCACTTCCAGCCAGAATTTGGGCTGATTTTCAGCCATCTGTTTGGGGAGGCTGGGCTATTCTGGAGATTGGATTGCTGAACTGCTACATGGCTGTTCTGGAGCAAAACAGTTGCCTAAAAAATGGCACAAAAATTTGGAGTGGCTTGTGGGGCCACAAAAGTGGGCCGTGTGAGCTGAATGTAGCTTGATTGAGGTTCAGTTACAAATATCTAGCTCTAGGTTGTGAATTCCAGCCAACAAAAATGATGACAACACAGCTCATGGAAGCAAATTTAAAATAAAGATTGAATTGATGGGTTGATCATTTTCCATTTTACTTTATGAGGAAGAGGGATCAAAATCAACAAAGTTCTTGCTTGTCAATGGAAATGGGAAATGGGAAACAAAAACTGGTGACTGCAATCTGAAAACAGATTACAACATTATTTACCCTTAACGTGAAGGAACACCTTACTTTTTATTGTGTTTGAAATGTACATATTTATCTTTTCTGTGGCTAGTCTAGGGCAATCATTTATGTTTATAGCGTTGTATTATAATGGATAAATTCAGTCTCTTTCACAAGCTGTCTTTCCAGTTCTAGAGCTTGCATAATCATATCCCTGTTTTGCTGATGCAGCATTTGAACTCTTATTTATCTTCATATCATGATCTGAGTGCCAAGTGATTCAGCTTGCTTCATCTTCAAGCCATTCTATGCTTCAAGCTTGAACGTTTTGAAAATAGAGTTCAAAAGGTGTGTTTTTTATCCCATGTCTGAGCTTCTTAATCCTGCTTTCCCATAACCTCTCATCACTATGTGTAAAGCTTATTAACTTGACACTTTGCTGGCAGTGAGGAGGCAAAAGCAGACTTTCTTCTTTCAAATTAATCTTCCATTTATTTCCTTATCAAGAAATGGATATTCTGGAAATAATTCTGAGTACCAGTTTAGCATCATGCTTCGGAGTGGAATCCACAGGTAGAATGCCCTTGGTTCATCCTGGGTCAGAGACTATATGCTGAGCCATAAGTATAGTGGACGGCCTTTGGCAACAAGTCATTGCTCCCACTCTATAATGTAGAGATAATAGTTCTGGTCTATTTTAATAGAGTTGCAAAGATTACTGAAACAGTGTCCATGAAAAGTTCTTAAAGGTGCTACTTAAAAGCTAAGCATGCATTCTATTAACTTTACTAAGTGAAAGTTCCTTCTGAGCTCTTCCCTGCTTTGAATTGCAAGGTAAACTGAGGTAAGCTAGGTGATTACAGCAGGGGTGGGAACTGTACAGCCCTCTGGATGTTGGTGAACTGCAGCACCCAGCACACTTAGGCAACACAGCCCATTGGGGAGTTGAGTGAGGAATGATGGAAGTTGAAATCGAGCAACATCCAGAAGACTCCACAATTTCCAGCTCTGCCCATACAGCAAATGAGTCTGCTTGTTTACTCTGGCTGGGCCTAGCGATTGGGGGAGGGCATTTCACAGTACACAATTATAGCGCTATGAATCCTCTTTAACTTTCATGGAAATATCCTATAGAATCTTGGCATTTTCAGTTACCGGAGGGGTATTTAGAATTCTCAGTTACAGAGCTCTAGTGCCTCACCAAACTACAAATTCCAGGATTCCATAGGATGTGCCATGGCGGTTAAAGTGGAACCTTAGTGCTGTAATTGTGTAGGGTAAAAGAGTTCTAGTTTTAAGCTAAGTGTGGGAATTGTATGGCTGCCCAGATGTTGTTGGACTGCAATGCCCAGAAACCTCATTCAGCATTGTCAATGCTGTAAGAAGCTGGGGGCTGCAGTTCAACAACATCCGAAGGGCAAAACAGTTCTCATCCTTGATTCACAGGCTGAGTATTTCCAAATATTACAGGAAACAAGAAGAAACTCTTGGGATATCACGCTAGAACTATTTGTGCCTTATTTTTCTGTTCTCTTTATTGTATCATGTCTCACCCTGAATCCTGTTTTCATCTTTCCCCCCAATTTGGCATCAGATTTCCCCTCATACTGGCTCTCTGGATCATGACTAGCAGATGATTTCTCCTAAGTGTTCAAGGAATACTTGGGAAGAGGATATTGGAAGCATATCCTCCAACTGTCCCAATTTGTCAGAGCCAGTCCTGATTAATCTTCTGCCGTTCCACCTTTTCAGTGGCTTTTAAAATGTCCCAGTTTCTCTTCCTCCCACTTTCACCCTTTATCTTCAGCTTACTTTGCCTACTGCAAACTGAATTCAAAGTGCAAAAATAGTTTTCATTCAATTAACTCAGCAGTGGCAGAGAGGAGAATGGGGCGAATTTGCTCTTCCCAGGAAGCTGAGGCAAAAGCAAACTGCTGCCGTCTCTGCAAGCTTGTGTGTTCTTTGTTAATAACTTTTGCCACCATGACCACACTCTGATGTTGCTTGGCCATAATTCAGGAGTCTCTTGAAGGCACACAACAATACAGCAATATCTGCAGATTTCTTCTTATTCATGATGGAAAGAATTTTTTAAAAAATGAAATGTGGAAGAAAGCAAGACTGATTGATTCACATTCAATTCTTGAGTCTTTCATTCTTAAGAAAAACTAGGGGCCTTTCCACACTACATTATTATAGTGCTATTATTCCACTTTCAACATCCTGTGGCATTCTGAGGTTTGTTGTTTATTGAGGCCAAAGAGCCCTCTGGCTGAGAATTCTAAACGCCTCCCCCAGCTACAAACCTTAGAATTCCACAGGATGTTGAAAATGGAATGATAGCGCTGTAACAGTATAGTGCAGAAAGGCCCTTTGTCTCAATACCCTATGTATTCACCAGGTTAGTGCTAACTGGGATTACCATCTGTTTCTCGCCTTTACTCTTTTTATGGAAGGTAGGTATAACATGGTCCTCTCAATGGCTATTGTTGAATTTGGTTCATGTAGCCGAGGATAGATTATTTCAGTTTCATTTTGCTCAGTTGAAACTCATTTTTGGTCCCTAGGTGATTTTATGAACTGGACAAATAACTCACACCCAAGCAGCCAGTGTCTCGCAGCCTGATATTCTACTGTTAACAACTAGGTTCAGAAATGTTCTGCAGTTCTGAGGTCATTTAGAGATACTGGTGGATCAAAATAACACAGATAGTGGAATCATCATGTTTAGCCATGTATTTTGGAAAATAGAGGGACACAGTGCTTTGTAAGCTTCTTATAGGCTTAGTGGCCCCAAATTTCTGCATTTCATTAGAAGTACTCTAGCGTTAAAACTGGGACAAATGGGCATAGCCTTCATGCCCATGTATACTAACGCTTATTTAATGGTTTTTAAGAGTTACTTTAATATTTGCAATATTGGTTTAGCAAACTTTCTATGGACAAGAAAAACCCATAATGAGATGTTATGGGCTGGATGTTGCTGAACAACCTGTCCTGTACACAGAACACACTAAGTGATCTTTAGGCTCACAGAATGGGCATTTTGCATATCAAGCAACCTCACTTGCCAAGATTTTCATTCTGAGATAGAAGAGAAAGCCTCTTTACCTTGTAAATGCATATGAAGATGAGAAGCAATAAATTTCCTTTTAAATTTATTAACCAGCTTCTTTGACAGTATGATTGATCAGAACTTTATCAAAAGTTGTAGGAGAATTAAAATAACCTTTGTTAAGTTTTTGTATGCCTTTACATTTTTACAAAGCTCACTTCTTCTCTTCTTTGGCCATATTTCTAGAAGTCTAGTTCTTGAATTTTGGTTCCAGTAATGCAGATGAATTCGCTACTGTGATTGTTCGAAATACACATTTCTTTACTCCCTTCCCACCCCCCCCAAAAAACACAATTCCATTTTGAGTTGATCCAACAGAACTTTGACAGGGTCTGCTCAATATTTTTTTTTTATATCCCATTTTATCCACTGGGATCAGAAACACATACACCAGTTTTTAGATAAATTTGTGTCCAAGGATCTTGTAATCTAAAAGGGGCGTAGGGTTTAGGAAGGGCTGAGAACATTAGAGATGTTGAGATGGAACATTAGTAGAAGAGGTGGATAACACATTGCCAGAAACAAAGGGAAATTCATTCCTAAGAAAAGATGGAAGAAGCCATGGATATACATTTATGTCCTTATAGTTTACACATGTAAATTTATATGTATAGAAGCAAAACTGGTAATAATTTTTGTAATATAAATAGAAGCAATATAAATTTCATTGCAATGAGGAGACATTGGAAAAGTTCACTGTGTCATTTCTCTGTCTGCAGCACTGCTTTCTGATTGCCAACTTCAAAGACTCTGCTCTTCTTTCTTATTAATCTTTTTCTTTAAACCAGAGTTGGACTGGATAGGTTTTCAACAGAGCAGGGGTATACAATTTGCACCAGGAGCAGGAGTCAACTTTTGCTTCCATGTTGTTTTGCTGGGCTGCATGGAGGCATGTGTCCTGTTCGAAGCTGACAAGTGCCCAGTGAAACACATCTATAATCCACAAGAACTGTCAGAGGAAAGCGAGGCCAGTCAACATGGGGTTACAAACAGGAGCATGGTCCAGGAAGTTAAAGGTTCAAAGGGAAAAGAAGTCTTGAGCAGAATCCAAAGCCAAGAAAGGAACTGATTTTGGACTCCAAAGATTAGTATGAAAGTACATGCCAAGTTCAGTGAGGCAGGAAGCCAGAGATGTCAGACCAGATTACAAAGAAGTTGGGAACTCTTTCAGGCCATTTCTGCATGACAGTGCTCTTCCGCATCGTCTTGCTGCAGTCCCAGGTCCAGAAGGGAGTGCATCAGTAACACTCTCCTCTTCACTTGCTTGGTCCATGCAGAAGAGAATGCAATGGCACCATGTCTTTTTCCATTGCTGTGCTACGGAAGGAAGCGTTGCCAATGCACTTCTGCAGCTTCCGCATGGCCAGAAGTGACGGAAGCACTGTGCAATCGCAGACGCAAAATGAGTTTTTTTTCTGTTTTGCAAAAACTGCGTGAGCATGATGCTCCATGACAGGATGGCAGCGGGATGGCGATGGTGTCATGCGGAAGTGTGACCTACCGACTGCTGCTATCCTGTGGCTGAATCGAGACAGCGACGTTGTGCGGAAAGGGCCTCAGTTTCCATTTTGGCTGAAAATCAGAATGTTTTTGTCTTGGGGAGGGGTGATGGGGGCCCCAAGTGGGAGATGAATCCACCCCAACCACTGTGTTTTTGTTCTGATTTGAGCATTTTTGGTGTTTTGGGACTGCTTCTTCTGGCAGCCCCACTTTGTTGGGATTGGCGGCTTTAGAGCTCTATTGAGAGGTTGGGCAAAATAGGATATAGAACCACAAGTGGCCCACAGGCCCACAAGTGGCCCCTGGATGACAGTCTCTCTGCCAGTACATTATATGATGACTTCAAATAGAGGAGTGCTCTTTGAAAAGTGTGTCAGAATTGGCAGGATTTGGTTCCTCTGAGCATGAGCAGAATGCTATCTGTGAAGCAAGGCTTCACCACAGCAGAGAGTCCCAGTGAAGCAGAAAAAATTCCAGAGGCTCATTAAGTAAGACTTAGAGGCTTGATTTATTGGCTTAGCAAAAACATGCTAGCGCTCCAGCAATTAGACAAACAGGAATAACAGAAGATAATGGAGAAAAATCGGGCAGCATCTCCCCTTACAGTCAGTATACCGCCAATGGCATGGTAGGTCCAGCTAGGGCATCTAACCGGCAGCTGGTCAAGGCAAACACCAGCCTTTTTATGCTACCTTGTCACCCTGGAACAAGTGGGGTGACCCAATCAGTGCTCTGGCGTGTGGCCTTCTCTAATACAAAAGACATAGCCAAAACAGTCCTGCTGGCCTTGCACCTGACTGTCTGGCCACACCACCTCTTCTCTCTGTGGTCCACTTATAGGAAAACTTTGCCTGCCCAGCAACAACCTTGACAAAGTAGAACACGCTGCCAGCCTAGCAGTGCCTGGTCTTAGATCTTTTGCTGCCTGAAGTAAAGCAAAACACTGCACACAGAGAGACAGGGAAACAGAAGTTTGAGCATAGTGATAACTGAATCTTATTTCAACAGCAGGACTGGTACAATATCCTCTGCCACAGTCATAAATAGCAAGGTTTCGTAGAGTGTGTGAACAAGGCTGCATAGCCTCCTTTGGTCTGAAATTTCATTTTTCAGTGCTGTTTCCTTATTCCCTCAAAAATCCCATTATATTCAAGGGGACTTACTTTCAAGTACTGATAGGGCTAGAACTTCTCACTGAAAACAGAGAGATTTAAAAATGTATGTACTTTTCTTGAATTCCATTGCCAGTGAAGGAGGGACCATACCATAAGAAGATACATAGAGATGTAAGACAAAGAGTATGATAATATAATGGCCCATTCTGTTCTTAAGCCTGGAGGTTTGGGGAAAACTGTGTTAAACAAATAGAGTGAACATGTTAATATGTCAAGTGCTATCACTGAGCCTGAACTGGTCTTCTTCCTAATCAAGGAAGAGACGAGCAATTGTAGTGGGCCTGAGGGTCAATTTCTGCTCTGAAGGCCCGTGACAAGCCATTCTGCACCCAAATTGACCAAAAAGTTACTAAAAATGCAAATAGAAGTAACTTTGAATGGCAAGTTCGAGATTTATTTTGTTGCGTTATGGGGCAATACAGGAGTTAAGGTGGTCATGGGGATTGTGTCGTGGTGACCAACCGTTTAGTGGTCTTTTGGGGACAAAAAAGCCTGAAAAAATATGAGAGATCCTTTGCACAGGTGGGTCCAGGCAAGCCAGGGTTTGTGCAACAACTATGAAAAAAATCTTAGAGAGATTCCTGGTTTTGGGAGAAGGAAGTGTATGGGAGATAGAGTCAACAGTGCAACTGATCTGCTAAATGCATAAGTCTTACTTCACAGGAATCATAGATGAAGTGAGTTTAATCTTGCTTTTGCAGAAGAGCCAACATGTTAGGCATTCTCCATCATTCCATGTCTTATTTCCAAATATCAGGAAGTCTGTATATCTGAAGTTTCTGACACAGCTTGGAAATGCTTGGACTACAAATCCCAGAGTCCCCTAGCTACTTGTCATTCTGTCTGAAGCATTTTGGGAGTTATCATTCCCAAAAGTAACACTTCCAAGCACTGGTTTGCCATAGCCTGCAATCCTTTTTTCACATATATGCTTCTTGCATTCCTGTAATCATACAGTTAACTCCATCAAAACTGTTTTTCAGCTGAGGAGTACTTTGAAAACATACCTACATGTTGGGACCGATATTTTACCATGGTGACAAACAGCTCTTCATTAGGATTAAACTATTTAATTGAAGAAAGTGTTTAACCCCAGAGTAATTAATAACTCCATTAAAAAATGCACCTTTTTTCTCCTTGAAATATAAAAATGAAATCAAATAGGGGTGATAAGAATATTACCTTGTTTCATGATGTCTGTAATCACTGCAAGGTAGACTTCAGGATCTTGATCAGTGGTAATCAGCTGATGATGTGTGTCTATATTCAGTATCTGATAGATAATGGCTGAATTCTCAATCCCACAAAGCAAAATGACCACTTTTTCAGGAGGCTGAAGGACCTGATCCAGAAAATATCTTTTCTTCAGATTCAAGCAGTTTAGAAGCTCACTTGATATTATCAAGAGTTTACATCCAAAAGAGCACAGAGATTGTAATTCCAAGGCATGAAGGGATGTGGTTTCTAGGTTGTAAAGCAAGATTCTGTCTTCTAATACAATGTGCTTGAAAATTGATTTCAAATACAATGCCCATTCCTCTGCATCTTCTTCATAGATAACAAGAATGCCTTGTGTATTTTCTGAAAGAAAAAAAAATTAAAACAGACACATGATATTTGTAGGCAACAGCTTCAGAAATTAATTAATAATTGGTTCACACATGCTTAATTTTCTATTCCTTCCTTCTATGAAGGAACTGTTATGAAACAATTGTTTGGATAGGGTCTGATTTGGTGAACTTTAAAAAATACTGGCTGTCATATTCTTTCTTGGAAATGTCTCCTATTGAACTATATGCAGTGCAATGTTTCATGTATACAGAACTGGCAGCTCCTAATTAAATGCCCAGTTCGTGAATGACCCTTCTTAAGTCTGAATCATTTCTCCAGGTGCAGATTTTGAAAATGTAATATGAGAATGCAGCCCTAAATAGCAATAATCCTATTATATAAAGAGAAGTTTTTAAAAGTTCTATCCAAAGCTTAGAAGTAACTGATTCCAAATGATGCTACTTGTAATTAATTCCATTTTGCAGTTTCAAGCCTTTGGAAATATTACTACTGTAGTTCAGTTACTTTTGTAGTTATTGGGGTCTCAAGGCTTGATGTATTTTCTTGCACAGGTCAATAGCTTGCAGAATTCTTATGTGTTCTTTTAAAAGTAATTAAAAGCTAATCATATTAGTTACTTCTGAACAATAAGAAAATAAACTTACTTTTAAAAATATAGCTATAATAGAATTTTTTTGGAGGGGATAGAAGTTGGAACTGTAACAGAAGTCTATAGCTTATAAAAAGAAACTTTCCAAGCTCTGATTCTAACCAAAGAATCCCCTTTAGATTTTATTTTAAATATTATTCCTCAAAGCTTCTTTCCTCCCTTTCTGTTCAGAGCTGGAAAACTCATTAGTCCTATGCAAGGGTTTTGTATTTAGCCTGCTCTTATAAGGATTAAAGTTGGGCCCTTTTCACATGTGAAAGGGTGCCTGGAGCATCACGCGATTGTGAGGAGCAATCTGCATGATGCACTCACAATTGCGCGACACTCCAGGGCCTGGCAGGCGCCGCTCGTGCACTTTTTCATTTTCGGCTTTCAGCCGATCGCACATTGCTCCAGGGCCCCGTGCGCACTTGCCATGCATGTGGAGTCTCTGGAGCGCAGGCTCCGCTGCGGAAGGAAGAGGTGGGGCTCTCGCACTACCTGCTTGGGAGCAGGCAGCTCGTGTGGAGCTGAAGCAGCGGGGACGCGAGAGCTTCTCGCTGGAGGCTGCTCGCGCAATCCCCACACCCCAGTGCCAAAAAAAGGTAAGGTGCTGGAAGGGCCTTAGAAAGGGGGCATAGCCACATGGGATGGTTGTGGGACACAGTTATAGAAGAAGATGTTTGCCCAAATATTGCACACCTAGCCTAAATAAAGCTGTACAACTAACAGAAAGACTAGTCCTCTGCTTAGTGTTGTTTCAACAGTAAGATTCAGTGAGACTCTCAGAATAAATGGAAAAAGAGAGGTACAGTCATGTGCTGAAGAATTAACTTTGGATTCATTCCTTAGGCTGTGAATATCCGGGGATATGTTGCTCTCATTTCTACAGTTCTACCGTACATATAGAAATGTTAAAATGAGTGCATTAAATTATAGCAGGCAGGCTGAGCATTTTACTTTATTTTATTTGAGCTTGGCTGCCTTGCGTGGAGGTAAAAATGAAATGACATATGAAGCATAATCGTACCTGTGACACAGCTTCTGTAAAGAATAAGATCCTATTAGCCACACTAGGCCTATTGATCATTGACAATGTGTTGCAAAGACACAATGTGACACAACAGTGAATACAGGTAGTCCAATTGCTCCAGGCTTATTTCTGCAGGAAGCATAATAGGAATCAGTTCCAACAGCAATTGTCACATGGCACCACAGCTGGAGACAGGAAAGCAAAGCAGCCCAGAGCCATAGTTTTTTTAATTTTTTTTTTTTAATGCCATCAATGAAATGCATCCCTGAGCTATAATACTGTAATTTTGCTGGAGGGTGGGGTGGATGTCTGCCGGGTTTTATGCAGCTGTTCCAGATTCATACACCCTTATTAACTGTGAATATAATGTAGCTGAATTGAATTTGGTGTGTTAT
This sequence comes from Cyclura pinguis, assembly GCA_030412105.1. Lineage (NCBI taxonomy): Eukaryota > Metazoa > Chordata > Lepidosauria > Squamata > Iguanidae > Cyclura > Cyclura pinguis. The sequence goes on from CM059603.1 coordinate 191,490,031, forward strand.
CCTGCTTTGATATCTCAGTTCTGGGTTTATCTCAAGGGGACAAACTAAGATCAGAATGCCCTTATTTCTCATTGAGAGTGAAATCATATAGCTTGAATGAAGATGGCTATGGCCCTTTCCGCATGCGGGGGGGGGGACCCCTGAAAACGCCCGAAAATAGAGCTTACCAGCGGCCGGGCGAGTCCGTCTCCACAAGGAGCAGTGCGAGTTCACTGGTCCGCAGTCCTCCGGCGTCCCAAATGGTGGCTTCTGGTTGGTGGAGGCTCTCCACCAACCAGAGAAGCTCACCAGCCGGAAGCCCGCCCCCGGCAGATCTGCAGGCATGCACTTGTGTGCGCCTGCAAATCTGCTCTGGACCCGGGCGACGGAGCGGTACGGGGTTGCATGCTCAATGCTTTTTAAAAACCTCTAAAAAGAGGTTTTTAAAAAACACACCGTGTGACCAGTTCCAGTCACTCCTGCATGGATTGAGGTGTGGAACTACAAAAAGTAGTCCACCCCAGTCCACTCTACGGTGCAGAAGACCTCCGTTGGAGGTCGCTCTGCACCATTTTAAAATACTAATGCGGAAATGGCCTATGTGTCCTACTTAACAGAGAATGGTCCTCTGTTTGAAGGGCTGACAGAGGAGAGTCCTCTATCTGAATGGGTTCTCTGTATGCATTGGTCTCCAGGTCATGTTGGTTAACAGATAAAGGACCATAGGAAGAGGCTTTGAAGATGCACATCAATGCTTGGGGAGCAAACTGAGCAGGCCTACAGCTTTCCTCACTATGCAGAAGTATGCACAGGTATGGTGTATAGCTATGTAAATTATAATAATGATGAGAAGTGTACTTATATATGTATGTATAAATAAGCACATGAAAATTTTGTCCTCTTATTTTAATCTTTTTTAAGTGGCCAAATTTAAGATGTTAATCTGAATTCCCAAATATTTCAGTTCATAAGTATGACACTGGAACCTTGGACTAATTTTTTTAAAAAATCAGCTTCCCACCATTAATTCATCTTCATTTCAAAATCAAGAAATTAATGGTGAAAGATTTGTAGATATTGTTATTTCAACTAAAGCTTTGGTATGATCTGTTTATATCTTCTCAATGTTATCAGAAAAAGACAAGCCAGTAAGTGTACAGGCATGGGAGAGTGACAGGTGAATCTCTGAAAATAGAAATTTGGTGGAGCCCTGGTTTTCTTTGGCATCTTTATTTATTAACATTAATAAAAGGGAAAAATGACAAAATAATTTCAGCAGGTGGCAGATTACTCTTGCAAAGCTTCACCTAGTGCTTCCGCACTAAACTCAGTATTGCAGGGGATGTGGCCAGATTGGTTCATAGGCCATTTCCGCATTAGTATTTTAAAATGATGCAGAGTGACCTCCAATGGAGGTCTTCTGCACCGTAGAGTGGACTGGGGTGGACTACATTTTGTAGTTCCATGCCTCAATCCACGCAGGAGTGACCGGAACTGGTCGCGTGGTGTGTTTTTTAAAAACCTCTTTTTAGAGGTTTTTAAAAAGCATGGAGTGCGCAACCCTGTGCCGCTCCGTCGCCCAGCTCCGGAGCAGATTTGCAGGCGCGCGCAAGTGCGAGCCTGCAGATCTGCTGGGGGCGGGCTTCCGGCTGGCGAGCTTCTCCGGTTGGTGGAGAGCCTCCACCAACTGGAAGCCGCCATTTGGGACGCCGGAGGACTGCGGAGCAGTGAACTCGGGCTGCTCCTCGTGGCGACGGACTCGCTCGGCCGCTGGTAAGTTCCGTTTTCGGGCGTTTTTGGGTGTTTCCCCCCTCCCACAAGTGGAAAGGGCCATAGTTCCATCTCTGTTCTAATTTAAAGAAAGCTATTACGGCACCATGATTCCCCCCACCTTTTTTTTTTTTACTATGTGGAACCACTTTAAACATCTCAACATTGCAAGCAAATATGCACAAAGGCCAATGTATTTTCTGACTATTACATATACAGGTACACACCCAGAGAGAAACCTAAATTCTTCTGTTTGCCCTGATTAGAATAGATGCATCCAATCAGTGGGATTTACCTAAAAGTTGGCAACAACAATTGATTGAATTGGTCGACTCTAGTTGGGAATAACCAACAAGATGACAGCCTATATATGCTACAGTTGTAAGGGGCCAATGTTTTTGCCTACCTAAGCCTAATTTCGCCCAGTTCACTTATTTTTGTTGTTATTGTTTCTGATGTTCCATCTCACATTCTTCCACTTGAGGCTTGACCCAACTGTTACAAAGGTATGAGAAAATGTTGTACATACTAGAGGCTCCATGCTACAGGCATATCTGTAAAACTGGAGTCTCTTCATATAAGACAGGGTCTCCTTATCTCAAAGTCATATAGTGCAATCTCCCCTTTAATTCTCCATCTGGTGGGTCTAGGTGTAGATTTTAAAATAAAAAGAAAATAGAAGGCTGAAAATTTAAACTTCTTTTAGCTATATGCACTGTTTCATACACAAATCAGAGCCGCATACTCTTACTCATGAGTAAGGAAAACAGACACCAAGCTGCATGCTGTGGCTTGAATCATATTGTTAGTCCCAATGAGCATAGACCTATTAAATCAAAGGGAGTTACTTATGTGTTGACTCAGCATTCCACAATTAATTTAGTGGCTCTACCCTAGTTGGGACTGACCAGCAGCATTCACACCAATGTTTTGATTATAGCATGTAGCTTGATCATGAAATCAGGAGCCCTTTCATGCTGTACATGCTGTGGTTTCCAAGTTCTGCACCACTGCCACAGTTTTTTAAAGAAATATGTGTGTGTGTGTGGGGGAAATGACATCTACCAGATGGTTGTCACCAGGAACAATACAACATGGTTGGTGATAAGTTCATTCCATCTGCCCAAATTGCCACAAAGGGGGCAGCAGAATGGAGGTCATAATTCACCTCACATTGATATTTCACAGGAGAGGGCTCTGCATTCTAACCACACTCACAAAGTTGTTGGTAGCACCAGGAGCCAGGAATTAGACTTAGGCCATTTCCGCACTACACTGTTATAGTGCTATTATTCCACTTTCAACATACTATGGAATTCTGGGGTTTGTAGTTTACTGAGGTCAAAGTGCTCTCTGGCTGAGAATTCTAAATGCCCTCCCACAAACTGCAAACCCAAGGATTCCACAGGCTGTTGAAAGTGGAATAATAGCACTATAACAGTGTAGTGTGGAAATGGTGTCTCAGTTCAAAGTCCAAGACTGCTCTCCTGGTAGCTGTTGCTTACTTGAATACTGAGCAGCATTTTAAGTATGCTACTTAAAAGAGAGCAGAGAAGGCATTTTTCTTTTTTTCCAATTCTAGTAGAATTCATAATATTTTTATTTATGTATAAAACTGGAGGATTAAAAATATATTTATTGCTTTCTACTCAGATCAAAGGCATATAAGATATATGCTTTAATTTAATGTACAATACAACAAACATATTTCAGTTTTCTTTATTGCTCTTTGATTTTGAAGAGGGACAAGATTGAGACAGTATTTCTTTGCAATGCTGCTTGGGGAAATGTTTATCGATCTAAAAGAGAGGATCAGTGCCATTAAATTATGCAAAAAGGAGTCTGAGATTCAGGTAGGATATTATGTGGGCTTGTTTGACATTATGTTCAATTCTGGTGTGACTTCTATCCTTTTACTGATGAGATTAAGTCTTGGTTGTTGAAGGCATGGGCTACATTTAGTATAATACACTAGAAGGAAGAACTACAAATATTCTGCTTTTAGATATTTCAAAACCTGGCTGTCATATTTCAAGGCAACCCAAGGCTATAAATCTAAGTTACAGTGATAAAAAAGAAGGCTGGAGTAATACAAACCTGAACTTCTAGCACTAAATTAAAACTCACCATTGACTACAACTGTCAGTGAAAACAGATAGAGTATAACTCTCTCTGTAAATCTTACTTTAAGTTTAGATTGTTTGAAGAAAAACATTTAATGTTTACATTTGAGGAAAAACATTTAGCAAATTTATTATATTAAAATCTGTGCATGTTTCATGGACTGGGGCCTGATCAGAGCTACCACACCAAATCAGATTTGAAGGTGATCACAATGAAAAAAAGCTACCATTTAAAAAGGGAATTTATTGGTGTTCTATGGATGTAGCAAGCTGGAAGAGCATCCAGCTCTGTTTTTGTTTATTTCCTGGGCTTCTGTCCTCTGGTTCTCCACTGCTGAGGCAGAAATCATGTTGGGAAGGGATAGCTGAGGCTGAGAGCTGGAGTTTGGAAGGTAAGGAAGAACTGGTAGCTTTGTCCACCCTGAAAGAGTTGTACAGTATGTTGTCCTTCTCAAAGTTTGGTTAAGCATTAAAGTAGTCTTGTTCTAGCTCCAATCTGGCAAACCTAGATTAGAAGTAAAAGGCTTAAAGAGCAAAAATCTGAGAAAGGAATCCCTACGTAGGAAAGGCAGTGATACATTCTTATCAAGTGAAATGATATTCCAGGATAAATAGTGTAAAGATATGTCACTGATTACTAAAGCCAGGGTTGCCTTGCCATAGTCTAATCTCTATGTGTGACTGTGAAAGGTAGATGGTGAAGAAAGCTGACAGGAAGAGAATTAACTCATCTGAGATGTGGGGCTGGAGGAGAATTTGCTGGAGACTACACAAAAATACAAATGGATGGATCCCGGAACAAATCAAGCCTAAACTCCTCCTAGAAACTAAAATGACCAAACTGAGGCTATCATACTTTGGCCATATCATGAGACAACATGACTCACTAGAAAAGCTGATAAGTCTCCGGAAAGAGGGAGGCAGTAGGAAAAGAAGAAGACTGAACTACAGGTGGATAGACTCAAACAAGGAAGCCACAACCCTGAGTTTGCAGGACCTGAGCAAGGTTAATGATGATAGCTGGTCTCAGAGATATCCCATTCATAGGGTCACAATAAGCTGATGTCCACCTGATAGTAATTAACAACAAGAGCCATCCTAAGTGCAAATTAAATTCATCCATGCTGATGCAGAACCTGTGTAAATGTGTTCTGTCAGGTTTGTACCCCAATCTATGTCTTTTTGTTAGCAAATGCTGTACTTCATTTGGCAGATTTGGTTGAACTGATATATATGTGTGTATATGTGTATTCTAAATAAATAACATTTTTGGACCAAAAATTTGACTTTGTACTAAGCACACTTTTTTTTCTGCTGTGTGTTGCATAAACATAAATTTCTTGTACAACTGATTTTTTTCCCACGCAAAAAGTTCTGAAATGCAAAAAACCCAAAACAAACAAAACCCAACTTCTATCATTTGATCATTTTCTCAACAAGTTGTCTCAATGTGTCAATGCACCTTTTTCTTGTCAAGGACAAGACAATTTGGAAGTTTTTTTTTAAAAAACATACCTGTTATAAAGTGACAAGTGAGATAACTCATTCCAAAGGTATGTTTCATTTCTATTTAATTACTTCTAACATCGTACCTCTATGTCTAGATTAGGATAGGCAAACAGGATACATCTTTGTGTCTCTTTGGTCTTCTTTGTTAGTGATATATTTATTCTTTTGGGAGTAAGTGTTATGTAGGTCTGACACTGGTGCTTTGTGGATTTTCTTAAGCTCCCTATGTATATCCCCATATTCTGAGTACCAACCTCTATTAGGTAATCTTCTGCTGTTGTCTCAATGAGAGATAAATACTGCATTTCAGCTATAAATGTAAGTTAAGGAGAATTTTGTGCCATTAAAACTTAATAAAAGCTATCACACTTGAACAAAATTAAGCTTCGCTTCATCTGTTTGTACTTAGAAGCTCAGTAGACTAAAATGTATTATTAGTCCTACCGTGAGGAACAAGAGGCAATTCTAGGCTGACATCCAGAGCCGAATAGGAGCTTTCTGACAAGGCAAGCCATTCTCTAGGTTACTGGTGTGCAGCCACCCATAAAGGCATAATATAACAGAACCACTAAATGTGGCACCTAACCATTGCTCAGAAAGAAGTATTGATTGTGTGGCTTTGAGAAAATATAAGAACATTTTCTTTCGTGATGCATGCAGAGAATTTAAGAACTGCGGCTAGGAAACAGGGAAGACAGACTGTGCCTCACAATAGGATCAGAGCAAGAAAAAAAAATGCAGAGAAAACATTCAGAAAATATTTGAGTGTGTTTTCCCTGAACAAATCAGTGTAGCTGCTTTTTGTAGATCTTAAGTTTTCCTACTAATTTGAATTATTAAGTAAAAATTATCTCCTCTTCTTTTTAAATTGAACAAGATGCAGGTAAATCCTACTATAACTCCAGTCTCCAAGCTGGCCCGTGTCAGTATAGACAATGGGGAGGGATTACAGGAGTTGCTGTCTAAAAAACTGCTGGAGTAGTGAATCCTTCCTGGGCTTCAGTCTGAACTTTACAGGAGTTATCCAAGTTGATGAACCTATTTGGTGATATGGTGCAGCATTTGGAAAACTCTTTTAAAGTTCTGAGTAAAACCAAGAAAGAATTAACTGACATGGAAGAGCCAAAAGTAGAGGGGGGACATCTCAATTCTCCCTCTCTCCCTTTTGTTTTCCATCTCTAATTCCCCCTTCTTCCTCTCTTTCTGACATGCCCTTCCTACCTAGATGGTTTCCTGGGGACAGATTGTTCTTGCTGAAGGCCTGCATTAATCTCTTACCAATGGCTTTTCAAATTAAATTGAGGGCCCCAGATTGCCCACTCTTGCTCTTTATGCTCATTTGCTGATAACTTTGTAAGATCAAAGTAAGGATTTCCCAACATAAGAACAGAGTGGCATTGCTTGGCTCTGAAAAACTGTCTTCACTGTTGATTACTGATAGCACTCTGAAGTTTTATGGGCAGACTTTTATCGTCTCCATTTCCATTAGTGGCAAGTTTCTTTGAAGCCGGGTGACTTAGACCAATCATTTCCCATCATTTGAGAACACTGCTAAAGTGCTTTGTACTATTCCACTCATACACTAACTTCATTTTGGTTTTGCTACATGAATTTGCCATCTAATAAACTACCTACCCAGATAGACTAGAAGCTTTCTGGATAAACTCAGGTTCTGGGCTTGAGAAAAACAAACAAACCCTAATTAGGATTAAGTTTTTCTATATTCTTGGGGTATTAGCACATAGTTCCTGGCTATCAAATGACCTTATTTCCCCTTGGTATGCCAGACAGATAGAAAAGAAATGCTACACTCATTTATTTATTTCATTTATTCACATCCCAGCTTTCTCCCAAGATGGGACTCAAAATGCCTGACAGTTAAAAGAATTAAATTAAAACAAAAAGCAGCATAAACCCAATAATAATGGACAAAAACAGTTAAAACCAAAGGCCAAGATTCTTCATCACCAATTTAGTTATGAATACATAGCTCAGGGCCTTTCTGCACTACACTGTTAGAGTGCTATTATTCCATGTTCAACATCCTGTAGAATTCTGGGGCTTGTAGTTTACCGAGGTCAAAGAGCTCTCTGGCTGAGAATTCTAAATGCCCCTCCCTAAACTGCAAACCCCAAGATTCCATAGGATGTTGAAAGTGGAATAATAGCACCCTAACAGTGTAGGGTGGAAGGACCTAAGTATCGTTTCCTGGTCTGACCCCTCACCAAACCTACCTCGAGAGCCAGCAGCTGCACTGAGTGACAATCCAAAGCAGGATCTCAATCACCAGTGTGTCAAGTAATTGAAACACAGACCTCTTTTTGTTGTCATACCCTCTTTCACTGGTAGGATGAGGCTGGAAACATCATTCTGCTGTACCTTATTCACCAGCAGAACAGACCTCCATCATGCAGGGCAGCTCACTGGAGTTTAAGGTAAGATTCATTAACCCTTCAAAGTACTATGTTACAAGTAATGTCATTACTTGGAATGTGTTATTTCCAAGGTCTATTGGAAACTGCGTGGTCATTCTATCTCATTTGATAGATATAACAGCCAGATTTAAATGTACAAAAAACCAGCTCTGGGCACCACAGTTCAAGAAGGATATTGACAAGCTGGAATGTGTCAAGAGGAGAGGGACCAAAACGGTAGAAGGCCTGAAAACCATGCCCCTAGGGAACTTGGTTATGTTTAGTCCTGACAGATGGCCATCCAGCCTCTGTTAAAAACCTATTGAGAATCTCTAGGAAAGCACAGCCTTTGATATCTACAGCTGCATAATTTTAAAAGTACATGGAATCGTAGAACTGGAAGAGACCACAAAGACCATTGAGTCCAACCCATTTTCCTGCAGGAATATACCATCAAACCAGTCCTGACAGATGGCCATCCAGCCTCTGTTAAAAACCTCCAAACAAGATGACCCTACCGCACTCTGCGGCAGCATATTCCACAGCTGAACTGATCTTACTGTCAGGAAGTTCTTCCTAATGTTTAGATGGAATTTCTTTTCCTGAAGTTCCTTTCCCTGATGCTATTGTTCTATGCCCTAGCCTCTGGAGAAACAAAAAACAGCCCTGCTCCATCATCCATATGATATCCCTTCAAATATTTAAACATGGCTATCATGTCACCTCTTAACCTTCTCTTCTCCAGGCTAAACATAACCAAGTTCCCCAGGGGCATGGTTTTCAGGCCTTCTACCATTTTGGTCCCTCTCCTCTTGACACATTCCAGCTTGTCAATATCCTTCTTGAACTGTGGTGCCCAGAGCTGGATACAGTATTCCAGGTGGGTTCTGACCAAAGCAGAATAGAGTAGTACTACCACTTCCCTTGACCTAGATACTCTGCTCCTATTGGTACGGTCCAGAATTGCATTGGCTTTTTTAGCTGCTGCATCACACTGCTGACTTATGTTCAGCTTGGTATACTAAGACTCTTGGATCACTTTCACATGTGCTGTGGTCAAACCAGTTATCACCCATCCTAGATCTGTTCATTTTGTTTTTCTGTCCAAGTGTAATACCTTACATTTTTCCCTGTTGAAATTCATTTTGTTATTTTTGGCCCACCTCTCAAATTTATGAAGGTCATTCTGAATTCTGATCCTGTCCTCTGGGATGTCAGCTGCTCCTCCTAATTTGGTTTCATCTGCAAATTTGGTAAGAATATTCTCTGTTTCCTCATTCAAATCATTGATAAAGATCTTGAGTAGCACTGGGCCAAGGACAGAACTCTGCAGCACTCGCCTAGTAACTTCTCCCCAGGATGAAGAGGAACAATTGGTGAGCACCCTTTGGGTTCAGTCAGTAAACCAGTTATAAATTCACCTAATCGTAGCATTGTCTAACCCACATTTTACTGGCTTATTTGCAAGAATGTCATGGGTGACCTTTCCAAAGGCCTTACTGAAGTCAAGTTATGCTATATCCATAGTATTCCCTTCATCTACCAAGCTGATAACACTTTCAAGAAAGAAACAAAGAAAGAAAGAAGATTAGTCTGGCATGACTTATTTTTGAGAAACCCATGTTGACTATCGCCAGGTATTCCTGTACTACCTACGCTGTGCTGCATTTCCCCTACAGCATCATCTGCTTCATTTTCCACAGGTAGAGCATTGCTTTCCTTTTGGGAGAAGACTGAGGCAAAGAAGGTGTTCAGCAATTCTCCTTTTTCTCTGTCCCCTGTTAGCATTTCACCATCTTCTCCATGCAGTACCTTCCTTGTACTATAGAAATAACTAAAAAAGCCTTTCTTATTGTTTTTAACCACTCTAGCAAGCCTGAGCTCATTCTGTGCTTTAGCTTTTCTGACCTTCTGTCAATACTTGTGGGCTATTTTTTTGAATTTCTTTTTGGTGGTTTCCTCTTTGTTCCATTTCTTCTACATGTCCCTGTAAAATCTTAGGCCCTTTCCACATGTGTGTGTGGGGGGAAACGGGTGAAAATGCCCAAAAACGGAGCTTACCGGCCGCCAGGTAAGTCCATCGTGACGCGGAGCAGCGCGAGCTCGCTGCTCCGCAGTCCTCCGGCATCCCAAATGGCGGCTCTCCACCAACCGGAGAAGCTCACCAGCTGGAATCCCACCCCCGGCAGATCTGCAGGCGTGCCTGCAAATCCGCGTCGGAGCCGGGCGATGGAGCGGCACAGGGCTGCGCGCTCCGTGCTTTTTAAAAACCTCGAAAAAGAGGTTTTTAAAAAACAGGCAGTGCGGCTAGTTCCGGCCGCTCCTGAGTGGATTCTGGTGTGGAACTACAAAAAGTAGTCCACGCCAGTCCACTCTACGGTGTAGAAGACCTCCGTGAGAGGTCGCTCTGCACCATTACAGAAGCCCGGGGTGGAAATGGCCTTAGTTTCTTCGAAAGTTCTTTAGACATCCATCCTGGATTTTTAGACACCTCCCATTTTCCCTCTTCATTGGAATTGTTTGAAATTGTGCCTTCGATATCTCACTTTTAAGAAACTCCCACCCATCATGAACTCCCTTTTCTTTTAGTATTCCTGACCATGGCCCACTCTCAGTATTTCCCTAAGTTTACTGAAATTAGCTTTTTTTTAAAGTTTAGAATGCGTGTCTGACTATGCTTTCTTTATCCTTTCTGTGTAATAAACTCCAGAAGAACATGATCACTTCCACCTAAGGCTCCTGCCACCTCTACTTCATTAACAAGATCATTATTGTTGGGTAGGAAATAGCTGTTCCCCTTGTTCCCTCCTCTACCTTGTGGAATATGAAACTGTCTGCAAGACAAGTGAGAAATTTCCTGGACCTGATACTCTTCGCAGAATGTGACTTCTGACAAATACCAAGAGAGCTGAAACCTCCCATTACTACTATAACTCTTCTTTATCAATGTTTTTCATTTGTTCCAGAGAAAAGCATCATCCAAGTCCTCAATCTGGCTTGGCGGTCTGTAGTACATCCCCACAACCACATCACTCTTGTTTCTCTTCCCCTTAATTTTTTATCCAAATGCTCTGAACCTGGCTTACAGGATTTAAGTCATGGATCTCTTCTGATCCATCTGATACTAACACCCGTAATCCTTATTTGCGGTCCTAGAACACTTTGAATTCAGTTTGCAGCAGCTGAAGTAACCTGAGGATAAAGAAGGAAAGGAGGAAGAGGAGGAGAGAAATGGGGACATTAAAAAAGCAGCTGAAAAGGTGGGGTGTCAGAGAATCTGGCAAAGACAATCCCAGATTGGGATGGTTGCAGGGTACACACGTATTGAGGACTGGATGATACATTATCACAGTGACCTGAATTTCCTAGCTAACTTTTGGGGAAAGGAACCGGTTTCTAGGATACTGCCATCTTCCCTAATTTCACTGTAAATGAGCCACAAGACAACCAACATTTTATTTGCTTTATACATGTCTCTCTGCTTTCTTGATCTTACTAACAACAATTAAATTTTAACACAAATATATCAGGAGAGATGTCTAATGGCAATTTGAAGACTTGCATATCTCTTTTCCTGACCTTCCTTTTTTTTTCTGCTTTCTTTCTGAAATTTCTTCCTTCTATGTATTCCAAAGAGAGCTTGCTTTTAATCTGAAGCATTACAATGTTCATTCAGCTTTATGGGGCAGTTATATACAATGACATTTTAATAGGTAGGAATATTATCATAATGCAAGGAAATGCAAGGCCTACATTCAATGCAAGTTTCCTTTTTTTCAAAGAATCCTTTAAAAGGTGTTGAATTGATTGTATCATTTTCCTCCTTCAGTTAACTTAACTTTTAGAAGATCAAATAGCATTAAAAGGCAGACATCTCTTGACTCAGTTTGATTTTCCACATATGCAGAAACTTTTCCATTAGTACAAGAATAACATAAGTACAAACTACTAGGTTCACTTCCCAGACTGAGTTAAATTGAATTTTACACCAGTACTTGAGGTCTTCATCTAAGCCAGGATTGTCAGGTGAAATAAAGGTTCCTCTACCCTTAATGGCTGTGTGGAGTAGAGAATTTCAGCAGATGCTGGCGTTCCTGCTTCTCACAGCTATAAAATATATAGCTCACTCCTGTACCCACTTGGCAATCCTAGTCCCACCTGAAAGTGAGTTCTTTAGAAAATGCCATAACCTCAAACCTCAAAGGGACAAGGACCTGGGACTTTTAATTATGGAAATGATGCCCTCTGTCACTCTACCAGGTTTTCCTGTTCTCTTTGAGCTTAACTGTGGTTCTCACAGTCCCTATGGATTGTTTTCATGTGCCTTCAAGTTTTTACTTGAGACAATCCTCAGCAAGATTTATTCAAAGGACTTTTGCCACTACTGCTCTCTAAGGCTGAGAGAATGTGACTTGTCCAAAGTCGATCAGTTCTTAGTGGCTGCTCCAAGTCATGGAACTCCCTTCCCCAAGAGATCCAGTTGGCCCCCTTCCTGCTGTCTTTTTGCTGACAGATAAAGGCCATTTCCACACGGGGTTTTTAAAACGGGGCAGAGCGTCCTCCAGGGAGGACGTCTGCACCTGGGAGCGGACTGGGTCGGACCTACTTAAATGTAGATCTGCACCCCAGCCCACTCCGGAACGACCCCAAGCGGTTGTCCAGTGTGCTTTTGAAAGGCCGCTAAAAACAGGTCTTTCAAAAGCACGGAGCGCTCCAGTGCGAGCCTGCTCCCTTGTGTAGATTTGCAGGCTCACACCAATGCGAGCCTGTGATCTGCTGGGGGCAGACTTTAGGCTGGTGAGCTTCAGCGGTTGGTCGAGACCCTTGACCAACTGGAAGCTGCCATTTTCAACGCTGGAGCAGTGCGGAGCGATGAGCACACACTGCTCCGGAGCGGTGTGGACTGGGCCGGGGAGCCGAAAAGTCCGGTAAGTAGCGTCACGGGGTGATTCCCTCGCCCCGTGCAGAAATGGCCAAAGATCTTTTTATTTAAGGAGGCATTTGGTTTTTAGTATATTGTAGCAGATGGAGTTTTCAATGGGAGTGTGGTGTTTTTAGTTTATTATGTATTAAATATCTTTTTAATGCTGTTTCTAACTTGTGTTTTTAAAATCAAAGTTTAGTTTTATTGTGTTTTAACTTTTTTATTAAAAGTTTTTTTAAATTGCATTGTGTTTTTAAAATGTTATATGCTGCCTTGAATCCTGTGGTGGGAGAAAGGTGGGAAATAAATTAAATAAATAAATCAACAAACCAGCTAGCCAGCCAACAAGTTTCCATGACAAAGCAGGGATTTAAACCCTGGTCTCCTGTAGTTCTGGTCCAACATGCAAAGCACCACACCTCACTGGCTCATAGCTGGGGGAGGGAAAGGATTTTCCTAATCATATTTTATTATTGCGAACTATCAGTTATAGTATATAATTATAAAATATTTTGCATGTCTTTGTCTTTAACAGGCAGTGAAGGCCCATTAGCTTTATACAAGATCTGACTGTGATCGAGAGGCAAATTGCTACAACTGGTTTGTTGATGTGAATTAACACAACGGCTTGCTTTTTTGAAATGGTGACTGGCATGCCGTGTTCCTGCAGTTCAAAAGCTACTATTGCCTTGGTGTGTGTTTAATGCAAAGGTCTAAAACTACTACCAGTGATGCAGTATTCTTTCAGTGTTTTCTTTTATGAATTGTGAGGAAAGGTCATGTAGGATTTAAAATGAAATAGTCAGCATCTCTCCAAATTAGAGCCATTTCTGCACTAGGCTGTTGTAGCACTATTATTCCACTTTCAACATCCTACAGAATCCTGGGGTTTGCAGTTCGCAGAATCCTGGGGCCGGCTCCTCCCTAAACTGTAAACTCCGGGATTCCATAGGATGTTGAAAGTGGAATAATAGTGCTATAACAAGTCTAGTGAGGAAATGGTCTAGATTTCCTGCTGTTTTTTTGGGAGGAGGTGTGACTTTAATCCTAAAACTGTAATACAAAGCCTCTTTTCTCATATTTTCTTTAAACAGAGTATGTTTGAAATATTACAGTAAATTTTTTTAAAAAAAATTGCTGACGCACAAAAGGGGAAGAAATAAAGAACATGCTTATACAATGAAAGCTTTTCTTTAAGAAGTCCGGGTGATTCTCCTGTACTAGTCCCAATAAGAGAAATAAGAAATACATCAGAGCACAATCCACTTGCTTCTGATTTCCTTGGAAAAAATATTTGCCACTAGAAAAATCTGCCATTTTTGCTTTTCCCCCACATTTAAACTTTTTTCCTCATTTGAAATGTGTGGTCTTTTGCTTAATTAAAAAAAACCCTAAAATTTTCATCTATCCGCACAGGCCAGATTCAGTAGGTGCAGCTATTTGCATCTCATACCTAGCTCTGGATATATGTATGAGTAAATTTTCAGATTTTGACAAATTCTGATAAAAATGTATCGAAATGAAATCTGTGCCATTCCATTAGATATAATTGGAGGAATGAGCCAGACTGTTCAATTAGGATGGAGATGCACATTTGCTGGAGACTGGAGGGGTTTCATAGGCCCTCCATTGTACATTTGGGGGCAATATCCACCGCTGTCGCAGTGGTGCCCCTTGAATTTTTTTGAAGGGGGGTATTTTGGCCCATAACTGCCCCAACATCAAGTAGGACTGCACTTTCCTCACTCCTGATTTAGAACAAGAGACAACAAACAAACCTACGCAGACATGGAAGTTTTCTGTTTCCTTTTAAATTCCTCTGCACATCAGCTGAAACATTTCCTTGCTCATAGAAAGGAATATAGAATCCTCAATACATGAGACAGTGAGCTGATACCTAAGCCTCTGGATCTTGAGCCAAAGTTATTGAAAATGGCTTTCTTCTTTGGCAGGTGGTGACTTCCATGTTAGTGAGACAGTCAGTCTAATTCAGATTTTAGTCCAAACTTTAAAGGTGGTACCCAAGGCGGTGAACCCTATCCCCAAAACAGATTCCACACCTTTAACCCTTCATTTAAAGTTCAGAATAAAACCCAGAACAGATATGTGACCTCCCTGACATGGAAGTCATCAGCTACTACTGGTTTCATTTATTTTATTTTCTCTGTAAGGTTTGATACTAAGTTAATTATTGAACATGTTTCAATGGTGCCCAAGTACACATTAAAACAACCTGACAACTTTCTGCTCATATGCAGAGTCAGTGTGGTATTGTGGTTGGAGCAGTGGATCTTGGTTGGAGGTTAGAATTCATATCCTTGGCTCTCTTTAACCATATAGTCCTCTAGATAACTCTGGATTAGGCACTCTTTCTCAGCATTACCTACTTCACAGTGTTTTGTGATTACAAAGTGTGGTAGCTCACATTTTTGTATGCGATTCTGAGACCATTAGAGGAAGAGTATATATTGTAAATGCAGTTAACAACAAAACTTGTAATGCATATCAACTCTGATTTTGTAAATCCAAATAGTACTGCATGTTTAATATTTTTTGTAGTGTTAGGTATAGGAAGATTGAAATATGTTTTTAATTTTTAATAAATATTTTTATAAAAATATAAATAAAATTATCAAAATATAAATAAAAAAGATTGAACATATGTTAATGAAAAAGTGACAACTGCTTTTCAAGATTCAGGATATCACCCAGTTTTATCTCTGTGATGCATTCTGTATATGCAATTAAGCTGTTGTCATGTTTTAACCCTAATGCAATTGTGTATTAAGCCATATTTCAGATAAGTAATGTGTTTGTTATGGTTCACTAAGTGTTTGTGGTTCATAAGTACAACTGTGTACTGGAAGATGATTAAGGCACTTATGTTTGGGACTGTATAAGCAGCAACTTTATGCTTTGAAGTGCAGGACCTGTATGGATGAAGGCAGAGTGGCTCAGCCACAAAGATAGACAGTTGATAAACAGAAAGAAGAGGGAAATTGGCAACTTTGAACGCATCTAGATGCTGAAATCTGGACCTCAGGATCTAAGCAGCTTCATTTCTTCTGTCTGTATTGATACAGAGAAACTCTTTCCAAGATGTTGTAGCAAAGAAGCTGGAATGCCAGTTTCTAGAGTTAGGTCAGCTTATCCTCTGATTAGTCACACTGGATTTTAAGGATTTTAAAAAGGAAGGGTGGTGCTTATTTCCTCACTCCTCTCTCAGTTTATGTTTGTCTAGGTTCTGCTTGACTCAAGGAAAAATACAGGGAAGTGCTGATTCTAAACATTCCATTGTCCTGAATTTTTTTTCAGGTAAGAAACTCTCATGGTTTTGCCATTGATATTGTCAGTCTAACTAGATTTTGTCATTTCCTCATTTTGATCAGAATCTTCTTCTTAACAGAAATTTTTAGCGTTGCCAGTTGTTCATTTGGGCTATCCTCAGTTTATTAATGAGCAGCATTCTGTAAATGCTTTTCAGAGACTTCACCTACATTGTCTTAAATACATAAATGCTGAGCATGTGTTGTTCATGAAACACCACAGCCTAAAACATAATCCAACATGCTTATAACTCTCCTACTTGTTCTTAGGGTGACTTGGTTGCCATAGGGGTGCAGAAATGGAAGAAAAACTGCTTCTGATTAATTCTAAAAATTTAAGTGTGTTGCAAATAGTTAACAAAAGCTGAAGTAGGTACATGCATACATACATCCGAACACTGCTGAGTAGACTCTTAGCAAAATGGATATTATTTGCAAGCTAATACATGTAAAATCTTCTTGCAGAGAGTATTTTGTCCACACTTGTCATTCCCAGGATCTAGCTGATGAATTCAAGTAAAAATTAGATTTGTTCCTTCTAAAATTGGTTAATCTTGATCAGTGAAGAGAACTGATTGAAAGCCATCAGTGATGAGATTAGACAGATTTCTATATAGAAAGCAAGTATGAAATCTTGAACAGAAGTTTTTCATTAAGGACTGTGGGCCAGAACTTCAATTCATGCAAAACAGCAAAAACCTGTTTGCTTTTATGCAGCTCTAATGATACTTTCCACCAACAACATAACTGGTCCAGTGTTCTTTATATTGTGAAAACTTACAAGTGAGATCAAATTTTATGAAATGTGCAACCAGAGAATAATTGGAGCTCTGACTCTTATAGGTGGTACTGGAGACCTATTTTGTCTCATTTTGCTTCAGTTGAGATTATTCAGTTTAATCTTATTTTCAACAGTTGAATGTTTTTTTAATCACATATTGTAATTTTTATAGTTATTGAATACTACAAAAATGGGCAGTCTTTAAGATTTTAGGGCTTAATTTGTGGAATGACTAAGGGATTTGGTCTGGACAGGAAAAAAACAAAAAAACAATCCCAGCATGCCTGCAAGCAATTAATAGCTCAATGTCTGGTCCTTGACAACTCCTGCAGGAATTATTAATGCAAATCCTACTGAAGCCTGTGGGACTACTCTGGAGTCAGTAATTTGTTAGATATAACCTTTTGCATATTCTATGATGGTGGAATCCATAGAGAGATACAGAAGCTAATATGTCCATGTATTAAAGTCATAACACTGAAGAGCATGAATACTGACATTCAAAAATGAGAATTCTAAATCTTGTCAATCCCCCACAAACTTCATGGGCAGGTTACAAGACTGTAAAGCAAAGATATAATTGAATTAATTTTAATGAGCAACTGAACTGTCTGGTGCTGTGCTCCATTTAGCATCGTACTACCAAATCACTGACAGTTGCTCTTCAACATATTCAGCTAAAATGTTATCCTTTCAGTTGGAGAATTGCACCTGACTCCATGTGCAGGTAACTCACACATGGCATCTTGTGCCTACTGAACTACAGATCATCCCCTTTCCATCTCTATTTATTTTATTTGGATCCTGCCTTTTTCCTTGGAACACAACACACCTGCCTGCCTTGTGATCTGTAATGATCTTACATAAGTACAGCTGGTACTGTACAGCTGTCATCCATGGTGACAGAGCAATGGATTAAATTTAGGGAACTTCAAAACCTGTTTCAATTGTCCAACCTGCCTATTCCACGTTCTTTAAAATGATTTCCATGCAGTGTGTACAGGATTGGTGACTGGAATTCACTAAAGCAGTTAGGAATGCATAACCTAGAGTCGTATATTTGCGACTGTTTTGTGTTCATGATCTGTACGTATTCCCTAGTTTAGGGGATACATGGAGACTATGAAAGTTCCCCTGTCCCCACTTACTGGGCAGCAACCACTGCAATCAACAAAGATCTGTTCCCTTATTGATGAGGAAGCAACTGACTGACGTTTCCACCTTCCCTCTCATGTGAGCAACTTTTTAAAAAACATTTTATTAGAGAATAATACAAACAATGCAAAGTACAATACAAAAAAAGACATAAAAAAGACATAAAAATATACTAAATGTTGTAGAAAACAAGAAATTACACCTAACTATAAAACACTACAGATAACTAAAATTGGTTCCTGCCCTTATTGCAGACAGCTCACAGTAATCAAACAATTACACTTAACTATGTGAACAATCTTCAGTGTGGGGGGAACTGCAACAGGGACCCTGCTTCCAGCTGTCACACTAAAGATCACTCACTGGAGTGGGATCGTCACTGGTGGGATCATCAGTCAGCTGCTTCTCAATCAGCAGGGGAACAGACCTCTGTCAGTCACAGCAGCTGCTGCCTGGTAAGTGGGTATGGGTGGGGTTGGACTAAGAAACACTACATAGCTATGGAAATGTGGTGATCATGCTTTCGGAATCACTTTAGTGAATTCCAGCTGATGCTCATGTTTATATGCCACAGGATCTGATCTAGCTGGCTGTATTACTGCATTTGTCTGTAAATACCCAAACATATCTTTACAGGACCATTATCTAGATCAGGATTAGAGGAATCTTTCACCCATGTTTGAGATTTCAGCTCCCAGAAATTCCAGTCATTTTGGCCATTAAGCAGGAATTGATTCAGTGTAGTATAAAACATTTGGAGGGCCAAAGGTTTCCACTCCTGATGAAAGTCCACCTAAGGACAGGAACTGTGTTGAATGTTTATTTGCTTCCAGTTTGCTCCCTCTTTTCTTACATTTTTAAAAAACTTCCTTTTTTCTACTGTGTCTTTCCAAGCCATGTCCCAATGTTCGCAAGATTTAAAAGAAAATTGTATTAAAATGATGTATAGATATCATCTCACGCCAGAAAAGATAGAAAAAATGTACCATACTGGAAATAATAAATGCTGGAAATGCAAGGTCAACGTGGATACATTTTACCACATATGGTGGACTTGCCCAATTACGAAGAAATACTGGCTAAGAATATATGAAATTATAAAAGAAATATTCAGTGTGTCTTTCCCTATGATGCCAGAACTCTTTCTATTAAATATGACATTCATGATGGATAAAAATTTCCAACAGAAAAACAAAAGAGTATTACTTTATTTAATAACTGCTGCAAGAATGGTATTTGCAAGATCCTGGAAAATGCCGACAATTCCTGATACAGAACAATGGATTTTAAAAATAGTTGAATTGAAGCAATTTGACTTTTTCTCAAATCAGTTAAAAGGGAAACAAATTTATCAAGTAGAAAAAGATTAGCATCAAGTAACAGAATATATGAATAAAAATGGATAATGATATTGATATTGATTGTGATATTGGATATTGATATATGCAGTATTGGTTAACTTTAAACAAAGAGGGAAGGAATAAAATATAAATTAATATACATAATTGATAGAAAAAGACGGATTTCTATGTGAAATTATGGAATAATGATAAGAAAGTATTTGATGACCGAGAAAATGGTGTAGAAAGTGTACAATCAAACATAGAATTATAGAATCATATATGGATTTTGGGGAGTTTCTACACTATAAATGCAATAGCGTTGGAAATGTTTCTGGGTAAATGACAAAGGAAGTCAATGTACTGTAAAGGATAAAAAGCCTTAAAAATAACACCAGAGTAAGGAACGAGAAGAATTTTACATTACAAACAACACATACATACATACATACATACATATATATATATTGTAACATATCGTGAAACAAAGATGGTTAAAATAGTAAACCTATGTTATGATTTTAATAATATGTATGTTTTAATTAAAAAAAAACTTCCTTTTTTCTCATTGAACTTTTTTTTTTTAATGAGGCCTGGAGTGAAGTCAATGATTTACCTGTTTGTGCCCCCCCACTTTTTTTCCCCTTAGATGAGGCATATATTTCATGGGTGTGATTTAGGGGGTGACTTCATGAGTTTGACTTAGGGGGATCTTTGGGACAGTTGGAGTGGGTCACATTTCACCCTCCCCTGATATAACCCTAGCTTCCTTTGCCCATGTGCATGCTTGGCTGTCTGTCCATTCTGTAAGCTTTTAAGAGAAACAGAAAGAAGGTATGGATTGCTTAAGAGATACCAGAGCGCATTCTAATAGCACTTTACTAGGTTGATTTCTACAGCTTTTCCATGCCTCCTACTTAGAAAAAGGAAATAATTACAATCTATTCAGAAGTCAATTAAAGGAGTTGTATTTCTGCTGCTCCATCTTTGCTAGACAGCTGGATTTTCTTAGTATGTTTATTTGTTAAAATGTCACATTAAACATCTATCTCCCATATCTTGCTTACAATTGATTTTAAAGGAGTTTCCCAAAGCCATGATTCACTTCCATGCTTTGAATGCATATGAAATTGCCTACTTATGTTAATTAATTCTTGGCATTGTTTCTTGGACTAATCAATACTAGTATACATGTTTCTGAATGAGAATCCTTAAAGAAAAAGGGACATAGTGGTTTAATGTTAGCTGACATTACTAGAATTTTAATTTAAATGATTTTTTGATGAAGATATTTTTTTAAAATGTAGTCATATAATATCTAATGTGCTTTTGTAAAGTAATGAGGAGCTGTTACTTGGAAATTCAGTTTTATAATGAAAATATCTATTCATTACCTCTGGACTGGCAATATACAGAAAATCAAAGCAGTAAACTGCAGCTATTAATAAGCACTGATATAATATTTCATGTCAGTTACAGCTGTTAAGCATGTGATCTGAGAGCTAAGGGAGTTGGGGTGCTGTGAAGCTATCTCAAATGGTCTCAACCTATGCACAAAAAACCAAAACCAAAATCCCTCTAATGCAGTTAACTAAAAACTCCTGCATTAACTCTTTCGCTAATGCAGAAAGCCAGGCTATGGCATTTTTCCCTTTCAAAGAAATTAATTGTTCTTTTCTCGGATTAACATTGACCATATGGATTAAGATAAAGGGTTTGTGATTTTAGGGGCGCAGGGGTGAATTTTCACACCCTTTCATATTCTGTGTGTATTTAAAGGCATGGTAATTTTGTAACTATGCTTTTAAAAACAACAATTCAGTCTTTCCACATGCTGTGAAATTCTTAATGGCAGGTAGTTTCAAGCATGCATCTCTTCATACTGCTTCTGAAGAAGGAAGCATATCATCTCCATCTTGACTCTGGGTTGCCTGCAGCTGAAGTTAGGAGAAATCTTGCTTGCCATTGTAGAGACTGGGAGCAACATTTAAAAACTGTACCATTTTTCAAAACAGCTGCAAGTGTATACAGTGGAGCTTGGGAATGCCACCCCAAAAAGGATAGTGGCACTTTCTGCAAATGGAGGTCAACTCAGGGAAGATGTCTCCATCCAATTTCAAGAATCACTTCTCCTTCCTGCTCCACAGCCTACCTAGAAATACGAAGGCCCAGAGCAGGGGGGAAGACTTGGAAATTCTTTTTTGAGTGGGCAGGGTTTTTTCCCCCACCAGTTTTATTTTTCTGAAACCTTATTTTTTCTGGATTTTTTCCTGGAAAAAAATAATAAAATAAAAAATAAAAATTTGGATTTTGGACTACTTTCCTTCAGAACGATGAATAAAATATTTAAGACAAGGTATTCATATATTTACTCCTTCAGAACTTTTTCTAAAAACTATATGACAAAAAGACTTGTATGTAAAACAATGTACAGTACCTGATGTTTACAGTTCCTACTCTTGGTAACATTTTCTCAGTTCTTTTTATGAAAAGGAATAGCTTCTTTGTGCCTGACCCTATGGAAAACTAGTGGAGACAAAGTAAATTTCTTTTCCTTTTTTATAAATGTCGGTAGTTTCTTCAATTTTTCATGGTTTTTGCCTGCTCTGAATAAAGTGGCAAAACTAAAGAGGGTCTTTGCAATTCAGAATTTTGTAGCTCCAGTTGTAACACAAATTTTAAAAAGGAAAGAAAAGGACTTCAGTTTGTAATGGTTGTCTGACTGAACTTTACTTTTAATATACTAAACAAGATAACTTTATGCCAAATAAAACTATATAAACTGTTAACATAGTGGCCCTTTTCGCACACCAGTCCTGTTGCGAAATGTCCTCGGGAGCGCTGCGGGATTGCGAGGACCATTCCACATGACATCCTCGCAATCGCGCAATGCTCCCGAGGCCATTAGGTGACGATCACGCATTATATCATTTTCGGCTCATTGCCGAAAATGATGCACGATTGCACATCTCTCCCGTGCCCCACCCACACTTACCTTGTGTGCGGAGCCTCCAGACGCACGGCCACCGGGCTTCCTCCCCCAGCGCAGCCTGGGAAAGTACCCGGCTGTGCTGCGGAAGGAAGGCATGGAGCCCTCACGCTTCCTTCTGCCCAGCACAGAGTGGTGTGGAGGGGAAGCGGAGGGGACGCAAGTGCCTCTCGCAAGAGGCTTCTCGCGTGATCCCCTCGCAACGACACTGGAATGAGGTAAGGTGCGAAAAAGGCCATAGTATCTATAGAATACATTTTGTGTTTCTGAAGTAAAAAGCAATTTTTGGGCTGTGGGCAGTGTGACATGCGGATTGCATGTCTATTGTCAAGGATGTTATTTTCACAAATTTAGATTTTTTTTTCCTGGAAAAAAAAATTCTGGAGATTTACATCTCTTAACCTACTCCTATTCAATAGCACCCTCTGATCCTCTACATAGCACTGCAGGATTTTAACAGTGGTGGAAGGGCTGCCATGTGGAGAAAAGAGCTGTAGGCCTGTTTCAGCCAGTGTGGTATAGCGCTTTGAGCCTGGGACTTTGACCCTGGAGATACGGGTTTGATTCCCCACTTGACCATGGAAACCCACTGGATGACCATGGGCATGTCACACCCTCTCAGCCCTGGAAAACACCATGATAGGTTCACCTTAGAGTTGCCGTAAGTTGGAAACTACTTGAAGGTACACAACTGCGAAGTCTTTATACGCCTAATTCTTTATATAGCCAAGTGTTTCTAAGCCTACTGTGATTTCTGTTGTACTAGTGTGCTTCTTTTGATTATCCAGGCAGACTCTTCTTTTAATTTAAATTTATTTCTCACCTTTCTTCAAAGTAGTTCAAGACAATGAACTTAATACTCCCTTGCTTATCCTGACAACAAACCTGGGAGTTAGTGGCTGGAACAAAGTCACCCAGTCTAATTCATGGATGAATGGGGACCAATGTGACCCCCTCATAGACCAACATTCTTAGTTATTGCATCCAGAATTTTGAAATGTTACTTTATTGAACTACAATTCCTTCAGACAGCATGGCCGCTGAGGCCATATGGCTGTGCCAGCTGGAGGAGTCTGGGAGCTATAGTCCTAAAATGTACATTTTTCAACCTTTAGCTATACCACAGTACCTATGACGTGTTCCAGGACAGGGAACAAAGTATTTAAGTATTTAAACTTCAACTATTGACATATTAAAAATTAGAACGATGCTTCCAGGTTGAAAAACAATGGAATACATGATAAGTCTGAAGTCTGTTATAGTTATGGCATTTATCTTCATGAATGAGGAGAGAAGCAGTAACTCATGTGTGGCATAGGCATTAGTGAAGTATTTTGTCACTGCCTCTCCTGTAAACTGAAGTTGGATGTCATAAAAGATGAGTCATTATGTACATTTTAGATTTATAGTGTACTCCTGAGCACTATTTACATGGAAGGAAGTTGCAGCTGAAATCACAGGGACTCACAGTCTGTATCCTAAAACCTATTTATTTATTTAGCCTTGGCTGTTACAAAATATCACACTTAGAAGGAAAGAAGGATGCATGAAGCTTGTTTTCTCTTAAAGTGTTTTCTCTAAAATAAGTGCAGCATACTGCAGTTAACAAAACCTCTGAAAAAGAAGCTCCTCTTTATAAAGTCTTTTTGTGCCCACTCAGCCCTGTCCCCTTTTCTTCCTCATTCTCTGACTAGCTGGAATTTTTTTAGCAGCACTAGCTTTGGGAGTATGATGAAGAAGGGATGGAGAAACAGACTTTTGGGGTTGGTTTGCAGCAGCGTCCTGAAGTAAACGATACAGTAAAGCTTGAGATGGGAGAAAATGTAATTCTTATTTAGCAATTCTGCTGTAGACAGATGTTCCTGCCTGCCACAGGGAGGGTAAGTAACAGCTGCCCTGAGAATTGTTTATAGAGCATGCATGAATAGCAAAAAAGAGGGGAAAGCAGACAGCCTGCCTCACCAGCTAGCCCAAGCATATTAAAAAAAAAAGATCTGTAAGTTTGTCCACAAAAATGAGCATCATAACAATGGTGGAGGGTAGTGAAAGAAAAAACAACTCCTCCTTGGATGAATTATGGAAGAAGCTTTCAAGCAGTTTCCAAAAGGTTCTTAATGTTTTTGTTTAGTTATGCAAGGCATACCAGACCCAGCTTTTTTTCCTTTCACATATGCATATTGTTAGTTTTGGACATGTTGAATTGCCATTAAAAAAAAATGGCATAGGAACCTATTGTCATGCTTTCTATGTTACTTCTCCCTCTGGTATCTAATTTTCAGTTAACTAAGTTATGCCTAGGAATAGGAATACTGCTTTATTAACTGATGTATACTTGTAACAAATCTTGGAAAAATTACTCTTGAATTACAACTACAAGAATCCATGAGCCAGCATAACCAAACACATGACTTTTCCAATATCTGGTTAAGCCCCACTCTATTTAAAGGGTCTTAGTCCCTTAGCCCCTACATTTACTCATCCATAACTGTTCTATATTCATGACCATTACTTATTCAAGATGGTGACACTATTGCCACAATTACAACTGCCCCCCCAAACCTGTTTTCCCAGGCATCAGCTACAGGGAGACATGGAGGTCCATTCTGCCAGTGATTAAAGCATGGGTGAATGAGATTTCCATGAGATTTGGGAGGAAGAATTGGGCCAAGAAAGGTTACTTAGTTAAATATACTCAGATAAATAGATGCAATAGAATACTAGCCAACATCTTTACAAATGAAAGCTAAGTACATGCCAGGAGTAGTTGTACCTGCTCAGCAACCAGCATGGGTGTATGGGAATTTGCTTTATGGTTGAAAATAAAGACATACAATAATTTGCAAATTTCTCAAAAACAGGGCAGAAAGAATGAAACTGACAGATTCAGTAGTCCCTAACTACAAGTTTACATAGGGATGTAGCATCAGAGCCCAATAATGATAGTGGAATGAGCTCCCACATGGATACAGGCAAAATGGTACATTTCAGTGACTCTGTCAGTTCCCTGAGAGGTAATCTTCTGCTTTAGAAGAAACTGAGGAACAGGAACTATGTTTGGCTACCAAGTGATCATTACCTTTTCCTGAGAGAAGATAAAGGCCTTTACCACACAATGTCGCCATCCCAGCATGGCAACATGTTGCTGCCAGTCCAGGCCGTGTGCCATCACACGACATCCAGTGGTGTAGCTTGGAGTGTGTGGAGGAGGGGCGGGGGTGGATGTGGGCGGACAGGCAGGGGTGGGGGTATGGCACATGGGGGCGGGGCTACAGCATGGGGGGCGGGCAAGCAAGGATCCACAGTGCCCCCCCTCAAATTGCTGCCAGGGCACACCACTTCCATTGCCCCCATCGCTCCCCCGTCCCTACACCATTTATGACATCATTGCAGTCCTGTGGCTGTTGCATTCCCATCCACTGCTGTTGAGCCATATACCATTACCGGAAAAAAATCAGTAATGGTCCCCTTTGCTGTAATGATCCTGTCAGCTGTGGGCATGCGGGAATGGCAGAAGTGCTATCAAATGCTTCCTTCAGCAGTACAATGCAGGAAGAGGCGGGCTGTACTGCGGAAGGGAGAACAGTGTCCCTAATTCTATCCATCTGCCAGCAGCTGACTTGGTGAGGTGGGAGCATGCAGGTCCTGATCCCATCCCGGCAATGGCATTGCCAGGATGGGATCAGTATGTCATGCAGTTGGGGCATTGTGTGATAAGGGCCAAAGCTAGAACATTATTATCATATCCCATTTATCTGTATGTCATTTTTTCCATAGGATTGTGCCCCAAAGCAATCCTATGTTGTCCCACAACATGCTAAAGGAGCAAAACAAATATATTTTTTTCACAAAACCATAATAAGAAAAGTTATAAATTACCATAGCCATTAATATATAAACGATAAAAATTTCAATCCAGACATCAAATAAAGCAAACAAAGCTGGAAAAACTACTTCCCTCAGTAATGTCATAAAATTGGCCTACTCCAAAAGCCAGTTCTCCTGTTAGGCAGAGTGAAGTAGCTGTTTTGGTTAGCCCTTTCACACCACACAAGTATAGCACTGTGATTCCACTTTAACTGCCATGGCAACATCCTATGGAATACTGGGATTTTCATTTTAGGGAGGGGTATTTCTAATTCTCAGCTAGAGAGCTCCAGTGCCTCACCAAATTAACTACAAGAAGCAGAATTCAATAAAATGCAGACATGGCAGTTAAAGTGCAATCATAGTGCTATAACCTCAAAGTACGAAATATCCCCAGGTCGTAGGAAAAAGTCAGCAAATTGTAGATGATTGACATTATTACTGTCATATTTTTACTGCCATGAAGCTGAGAGACATTTGTGATTTTCTACCTCAGATGCTAAAATAAGTTGTATGGCTCTTGGTACTGTGCTGGGGGCGGGTGCCATTGGCTGCACTGCCTCAGGTAGCAAAGTGTCTTGTGCCAGCCCAGAAGACAGCTTGGAATGAAGAAAGATGAGAAAAGAAAGCCATAACACAGAAATAAATGCATATTACAGAGAAAATGAATAGACCTCCACTCCACAAAGACTGTGTTCGGGTATTATTTATTGTAAGTGTGCAGAATAATGAGATTTGCAATTTAAGGAGAGGTGTTCAGAATTCTTAGCCAGAGAGCTCTAGCATGTCACCAAAGTACAAACCTCATGATTCCACAGGATGCTGCGCTGGCAGTTAAAGTGGAGTCATAGTGCCATATTTGTGAAGTATGAAAGGGCCAAGGGTTACAGCTTCCAGGCAGGAGAGGGTTGCAAGGTAGGAATATGTATCACCGGCTCTCTGTACAAAGTTACTATAGTTAACACCTGAATAGGGCCAGAGATGATATAGTGTTCTCCCCAGTAACCTTTGTTGGCAACAGGCGTCCTTATACAATTACAGTGGTATGCTTCTGCTCTAACTGTCATGGCTGTATCCTATAGAATCCTGAGGTTGATAATTTGTTGAAGCACCAAAATCATTTGAGAATTCTAAATTCCCCTCCCTAAACTTCAAATTCCAGAATTTGACAGGATGTTGCCAAGGCAGTAGAATCATAATGGTATAATTGTGTAGTGTGAAAGAGCCCAATAGGTCTCAATATGTCTCAATTATGGCAGCCTTCCTCCCAGTTGGTCTCCTCTTTCAATCCCTTCCCCACCTCTCTGACTGGAGAATAAAGCCAGTGTTGGTGGGTTTTTTGCATCATGAATGTACAATAGTTATTTTAGGTTACAGTTGCACAATTATTCATCAATGCCAGCTGCATTCATTTAGTTTAAGGAAACATTTTAGCCTTTTGTCCCTTGAGTCAGCCCACTTAATGAGACAATTCCCTTTTAAAAGCCTTCTGTTATAACTCTTTTGTCAGAAGGTTAATTTTTATGTTTTCACTCCAGGATAAAAGTGTCAAATGTCCCTAATGAAAACAGAGCCAAGGAGCCAGATTCTCAGGACACTGACCTGGCACAACTCCAGGCTGCCTGTCCTGATTTTAAAAATGCTATTGAGACAGTTAAAACTGAAATGTACCCAATGTGATCAGCAAATATTTTCAACTCAAACCCATGGGCTATAGTTCACCTACTTTCATGCATCAAGATTTTTTTTCTTCCCTTTTTTTTTTTTAAATGAGTGAATTGTACTGTATTTTGTAGATAGTGATTTGTACTGTATTTTCTGACTCTTTAAGAATTCCAGCATATAAGGCTAGGGTTGGTTATGAATACAATGTACACTGCATAGGAAATAAACGAGTTAAACGTGAACTCTTAACACAGGAAGACAAATATGACTTAATAGGCCTCACTGAAACCAGCTGGGATAGGCTCATGATTAGAACATAGTCTATCCTAATCCAAAGAAACATACCAATCAGGAAAGCAGGAGGAGTAACATTGTAAGTCAAAGATGTGAAGAGACCCTTCACTTAGAATTATAAAATCTTAATGTTGGAAGGGGCTACAAGTCTAATCCAACCTCTGCCATGCAGGAAAACACAACTAAAGCACTCCTGAAAGTTACATCCAACCTTTGTTTAAAGACCTCCAGAGAAAACATGTTTCACCCCTCCAGAGCAATCTATCCCACTGTCAAATAGTTCTTATCGCCAAGAAATTCTTCCTAATGTTTAGGTGGAATCTCTTTTCTTGTAATTCAAACCCACTGGTTCTCAATCTGGTCTCTGCAGCAGTATGAAACAAGCTTATTTCATCTTCTACGTGATGTCCCTTCAAACAGTTAAAGATGGCTGTCATGCTCAGTGTTCCCTTATCTAAGCTAAACATGTCCAGCTTCCTAAGTGATAGCTTAGAAGGCTCAGTTTCTGGACCTTTGGTCATCTTGGTTGCCTTCTTTGGACACATTCCAGTGTGTTGATATACTTCTTGAACTGTGTGTCTAGAATACAGAATTCCAAGTAAAGTCTGACTAAAGCAGAATATATATAGCAGAGCTTATATGTGTGTGTGTGTGTGTGTGTGCGTGCGTGCGCGCGCGCGTGCTCTTATTTCCCTTGATCTGGACACTATACTCCTGTTTATGCAGTCCAGATTTACATTGACTTTTTTGACTACTGCATGACACTGTTGACTCATGGTCTACTACTGGTGTCTTCTCAGACATACACATCAGGAGAGTATATTTCTCAGAAGATCTGTTTAAATGAGTTCTGATATATGCATTAGTTCAAAAGGTGCAGATCAAGTCATTTCATATAGTTATTCACAAAGATCCAGTTCCTCAGTTGATGATCCATTCCCTCGAGTTGCTTCACAGTGAATTGCATGTGCCCATTCCTTCTATGCCGCTTAGGAATCATAGTGCCATAAAGGAAAAGGTAGCACATTTTCTTGGTGTAAATCTAAAATTATAACTAGTTCAGGAAGCTTTTACTCACACAGTACCTCTGAGGCTACATCTCAAGACAAAGCAAGCACTTTTTTTCTAACCTTTAAAATCACTGAACAATTTTAGACCTAGTTATTTCAATGATAATCTGCTTAAGTTGTTCAAGGTAAACTCTCATCTTGTACATTGGTAAATGGGTCTTTTCAGATGTGGCAGCAAAAGCTCTTGCATGCCCTTCTCATGGACATTTATTGAGTTCTTTTTTGTTGTCATTTAAGCAAAAACAGGAAGCTGTTAAAACCTAATTATATTTTAACTTCTGCATTTTATGGGTTTTAACTATGCCTTTTGAATTGTTGCAAGCCGCTTTGAGTCCCAACCTTGGTAAAAAGCAGACTATAAATAAAAGTGATAACAACTGGCCTGTAATATAATCACTTTACATTTGTAATCATAAAGGCAATTTTTGTTTCTCTTTATGGTACTGTACTGTATAATAGCAAGCTGGACAAGACAGAAATAAATACTTTTTAAAAAAACAATCAACAGCCCTTTACTGAGCTCATAACCACAGTACCACCCTGAGGTGGTACTCTACAGGGAGTAATTTACAACAACCCTGTTGCCAAGTTCCTAGTTTCAAGCTCATGTTGGCAAATTTCAACTGCCAAAAACATATGTCTTTTCTTGTATCAGCCAGAACCAGTTCCTTCACAAGAACTGCACTGATTTTTAATATTTTGTGGGTAACCCTTCCCACACAGTATATTCAAAGACACAGCCTTGTTATATTTCAGCATAAAAAGATGTAAAAGAATCCTGTAGCACCTTTGAGAACAAGAAATTTCTAGCATAAGCTTTTGTGGGCTGCAGTCCACTTCATCAGACACATGATGAATCTGCATTCCTTGGCTTCTGGCTTCTGATGACAGGAGTCCCTGGAAGTTTATGCTAGAAATTTCCCAAGTATTAGTTCTAGTATATTCTCAAGCTTAAAATCTCAATCACAGAGAGGGAAATGCTACTGACAGAAGCTAAATGTAAGTTTATGATATAACTGAAATTAGCTCAAGAGGAGAAATAGAGAGAAAGTATTGTATAGTGGTCTGAGTGTTAGATTAGGATTCTGAGAGACATGATTTTGAATCCTTTCTTAGGGATGGAAACCCTTGACCTTGGACAAGTCATACTTTCTCAGCCTAAGAGGAAGGCACTAGCAAATCCACTCTAAACAAATCTTGCTAAGGAAACGCCGTGGCTTTAGGGCTGCCATAAGCTGGAAATGATTTGAAGGCACACAACGACAATGAAACAGTTGCCAAAATCTATGGAAAAAGAGGTGGCATAACATTGCTCTCAGAGGCACACTGTTTAGAATGGGAAGAATAATAACATATCCCTACGAGCATGAAAATGTACTATGTAGCTATCAGCTTTTCAGTCAAGGATGAACTAGTAGAGCCACGCCCAAATTTCTCAGAAGGCTTTTTGTTCTCCAAAAAAAATATTTTGAGATTTTTTTTCCTTTTCCCTCCCACCTCTCAAACAAAGATACTTTGTAGGATTTTCTTCATACACTTTTTTTTGGGGAGGGGTATGGTAGCCATTGATTCCACATCTTTGCTCATCCCCACAATATCCTCGAGTGACACTAGCTCCAAGGCATTGTTCAGGATGCAAAGTGGAGCCAGGCTGTATCACAGTTGCAGCAGGAGCTGCTATTTGCTACAGTTGCCAGAGGAAGAAGAAAAAGAAGAGGAGAACCACCACTGTCTCTAGAAATAAGAAAGAAGATGTGGTACTGCTTTTATTAATAATAGGTCTTATTTCTGAGAAATGGCTGGAGGTTTCAGCTTCTGTTTGGAGAACTTTGATGAAATGGTTCCCACCATTTGACAGCCCACAAATGGATGGAAGATTCTAAGTGTCAATTTGCATTTCGTTCTGCTAAAGTCTGCAGGAAGTATGAATATTTATGAAAGCTTGCAAAGTTAATGTCCAATTTTCAAAATAAAAGATAAGGTTTAAAGAAATCATGGAACTTCTTCTAACTAACACTCATATTTGGAGTATGGGCTGAGTGCTTCAGCTCTGAATGTTGCTCATAAATCTGCTCCTATCAATTATTCTTCAGCTGTTTATTAAGTTATTGATGATAAATGTTTAAAACTGATGCCAACAGAAGAGCTTAGAAACTGTCAACCTGAATCATCCAAGCCTTCTTTATTTGCAGTCTTTATCCTTGCATTAATTGTAAAACTACACTGCTCAGGGTAACCTTACAGTCACAAAAAGAATAGTAAAACACTGAAAAGTTAAAGAGTTTACAATACATTTGGCCCGTTGATGTTGCTGTGAATATACTGATAAACAAGCACATCCAACTTTTCTAGGAAATTTCTGACAGAAAATATTTTGCTAAAATCACTCTTGCCATCAGACTCATCCCTCTTTTTGTCCATTCATGGTCAGAATTTGGTGCTTTGGAGAGCCTCAGTCAAGTAAGAGTCTTTGTGTCTTTTTCCCCAACCCACCTTGGCACCTGGTGTGTTTCTAGGTTGGTCACCTAGGGACAGGGACAGCTGATAACTTTAAGAGGTGAAACCAGGCTTAGACTACACTGTACCTGACTTCTGTTTTAATGTATTTATGTATCATTCACATTCTTTTGCTTTACAGCAAGAGAGGGCAACTTTATCTGGCACAGTGAGCTGCACCTGCTGAGAGCTGCAACTTCCAGTAGCAATTTACAGTTTCCAGGGAGGCTCCCCCCCCCCCGCCCCGTTTGGAGAGCAACTGGGGCATTGGAGTATGGGAATTAGGATAAACAGCAGCTCTAGAAGTGATACTTTGAAAGGTATCAGTCCTTTGTGGTTGAACAATCACTGATATTGTTTAAAAACTGGGATTGCAGGGCTTTGGAAAAACCTGGGGTGCTACAAAAAGCTCTTAGGAGTAAGTTTCCCTATTTCTGCCTCTCAAGGAAGTCCAAAGCAACCTCCTGTCCTCCCTTATCCTTGCTTTTCCAATATGTGAACTGTTTCTGCATATGCATTAGTAGTGGAGGCTTCACATACCATGAAGACTCATCTTATCTGGTACTGGGAAATAAATCCTGCTGAGTTCGAAGGGATCTCTAAGCATTGCTATTCCCTCCTGCTTGCCAAGTAAACAACCACTTCATTCATTCTACACTAGCAGCATCACCCACCTGAATTGTCTGCCATTGTTGTTCCCATGCTGGATGAAAGCTTATCCCTTCCTCTCTGCAGAGCAGATGGAAAAACAGTAAAGAGGGAGTAGACAGAGCTTGACCCAAGCCTTCACTGCTGTCTCCTAAAGAAAGGATGTATAAGCTGAAAAGATGCTATTCCTGTTTCTGCTTACTACCTTCACTTCCTCACCCTCTCTTTCTTGGCTGGCTGATAAAGGGGAACTTTATTTCACTGCAGAAGTGAAACTGCTCTGGTGAGAGCTTCATACCTTGTAATCTGCATCTTGGTTTGCTGGGCTTCCTCCCTTTGGGCTGAGAAAGGCAAAACCCCTATCAAGGATGTGTAAGTATATACAAGTGTGAGGAGGTAGTGGAATCAGAAATAATTAATGCAATTCTAGGGGAAAAAAACTATGTTTCATGCAGTGAGATTTGTTACTGAATATAGCAGTATAAATGGCATAGTGGATGGACTGGAGACACTGCACTTTTCTATTTGGTTATTTTCTCCATCCGAATCTCTCATATCTTGTTCTGCAGGAAGAGGGAGTAACATAGATGCTTGTATCATGGCTATATTTTAGTTCTTTTTGGAGGAAACAGCAGCGGAGGAGAGACTGTTGTGATATTTCCTAATCATGGTAAAATGTAAGATAAATGTAAACACTATTGTTGTTGTTGTTATTATTAATTGCTGTCAAGTCAATTTCGACCACCAAATCACATTGTTATCAAGAGCCCAGCTCAGGTATTCTAAACTTAGGGCCATGGTTTGCTTGATTGACTCTATCTACCTGTAAACACAGTGCTTCCCTCAATACTCCATTACTAATGGCTGCTTTGTTTAGTCAAAAATAAAAATTGAGAAGACTGCTTTTCATCTGTCAAAACATCAGATCAGGAAACCAAGGAATTTGCTGCTTCTGGATAATTCTGGATTCAGTGCTGAACACAGGATATCCAGTTTTCATTGGTAGGAAAGACTGCATTTTCACCATTTAGGATATTGGGCCAACAGCATTCTCCTGAGGATGTTAGATCTAACTAAGGTGACATATGCCTTAGTTATATCTTGTTTGGGCTATAGAGGGCTGGATATGGCAAGAAATTCTTTATCTCTATGACTCATTACCACTAGAGCATATCAGGGTGGTTTTCTCATTGGATTACACACTACTGAGTGATGAAACCCATTGTTCATTTACCCAAAAAAGGCTGTCTATTTTTAATCTGCATAGTTTCAGAAGGTGAAGTGCTTTTCATTTTCATGTGTGACAGAACAATTGCATGCTATTATATATGGTAAGCCTTTATAAGCAATCTAATAAAATGGAAATTTAAGTGAGATTGTATGAATTCTGTCAGTGTACCAGTGGACTGTGGAAAAGTTATTCTGGTTTATTCTACTAAAATACAATGATTTCCTCTGAGATCTCAAGAGAAGCTCTAATCTGATATATTGGGTTGTTGGATAGGCAGCGTCTTCTGGATCATAACTCCTTCTCTTGGCACCAAAGCCTTCCTTATGACACAAAAACCTTTTTATGCAACTGATAAAGCCCTTGGTGATCAGGAATATGGAAAGTCAAATCAACATAAGCAAATCATAAGCAAATCCTGTAAACCATGGCACAAGTACTTACAAACATTATGGCCAAGGCAGAATTCATTGCCCCAAGTTGTGCATTTTTAATAATTTCAATGATTTCCATGTTGTCTCAGCCTTATATTGAGAAGTTAAAACAACCCCAGCATTGGGATTGCTCTTTGGGTATGGCTGCAAGAAACCTGAAGAGAGCTGGTAATACAGTAATAGTAATTTAGATTTACTTTTCAAATGGTCACAGGTTTCATTAATCTCAGAAATCCAACACATTACATTATTTAATGTGTTTAAATGAGCACAAAAACTGAATGGAACTTTGGACATGTTCCCTCTTGTTGGGAAAGATCTTTATCACAGCAATGCAATTTTAATGCCCTGCCTTAGAAGGTGTTCAGAATCGTAATGATTTAGCACCTCCACACTGGTATATGGCTTCAGTTAATTCTCTACCCTGAAAAAGGGACGGATGAAATATATGTTGAACAAATCTGCATTAAGGAGCATAGGAATATATCTTAGAACAAGTCAGACCACTCATCAGTCTAGGTTTATACTGTCAACAGCATCTCTCCAGGGCTTCAGATGTAGTCCTTTCAAAGAGTTAGCTAGCTGCTGCAGGTCTTGAAACTGACTTACTTCCTACACATACTAGTTATACACGTGTATTCCTCTTTGGTGAACTCCCTTCTTTCATTTCTTGTACATGTTCCTTTTAAGCTCATCTGAAAGTTCTTTATACACCCACCCTGATTTTTTCAGTTACCTTCCACTTTTCTTCCTCATTGGATTGTCTGAAATTGTGCCATCAATATCTTGCTTTTAAGAAGCTCCCATCCATCCTAAACTCCTTTCCCTTTGACTATTTCTGATCATGGGATCTCTCACTTACTGAAATCAGCTCTTCTAAAGTCTAGAGTGCATGTTTGACTACCTTTGATTTCCCCTTTCCTGTGTGTAATAAATCCCAAGTGTAATAAATCCATTAGGTAGGAGGTGCTCACTCCTACTAAGGATCCCACTACTTCCATCTTATTGGCCACTTAATCCTTTTTGGTTAGGATGAGGTCCAAAATAGCTGATTCTGTCACTGCCTCTTCTACCTTCTGGACAATATAATTATCTGCAAAGCAAGTGAGGAATTTGTTGGATTTTATATTCTTCATAGAGTTTGACTTCCAACAAATACCAGAGAGGCTGAAATCCCACAGTACTATTATTGCTTTCCTTTTTGACAATTTGACCATATGTTCTATGAAGTCACCATTCAAATCTTCAGTCTGGCTTGGAGATCTATAATAGCCCTTCATAATGATGTCATTGTTGTATCCCTCTCTAATTTTCACCCAAATACTCTTAGCCTGGTTTTTATCCTTTATTTCATGGATCTCCTTGCAGAGGTACACATCTCTGACAAATCCTCCTCCTCCCTCCTCCTTTCCAGTTTGGCCTATTTCTTTGGAATACAGTATACCACTCTACTATATATTTTAATCATGTGATTCATCCCACTAGGTTTCAATGATGCCTATTAAGTCATATTTGCTTTTCTGTGCTAAGCATTCAAGTTCATCTTGTTTATTTCCCATGCTCTGTGCATTAGTTCAGAGATTTTAGACTGTGGGTCTTTCTCTCCAGCGCTTCCTCATTGTATTTTTCTTCTCATTGTTGGCTACTTGTACTATTGGCCCCATTCCTCCTGAATAATTGAAGCTTTTGTCCCTAGTACTTGGTGGTTCCATGTTCCCTGTAGTACTTCCCCTCATAACTCAATTTAAAGCCTTCCTGATCAGATTTTCAAATCTCTTAGCAAATACATTCTTGTCAACAGCCATGAGGTACAGCCCATCTCTTGCCAGAAGTTCTTTCTCACGAAAGCACAAGCCATGGTCCGGAAGGCAAACCTTTGCCAGCGATACCATCTGCAGAGCCAGTTGCTCACTTCCAATATTCTTCCCTCCCTTCCTAGGCCATAACCTGCCCAGTTTCCTGCCCAGAGCTTCATAGTCTCTTGATATACATTGAAGGCTATATCTTGCAATATTATTAGTTCTCATGTAGATTAGAAGGAAGGGGTAACAGTCAGCAGGTTTAATGAGTCTTATCAGGCTGTCCATTACATCTTGAAGCCTCATCTCACAGACAACATACCTCTTAAGACATCTTATCTGGCTCCCACATGATTGCTTGTGTTTTGCATGGCAGGGAATCACCTACATGTGTCTCCTATTCCTTTGGGATCTCACAGAAGCCCTTTGATTTGCACCATCCTGCAAGGTAAGCTCCATGCTCTCTGAGGACTGAGGTTGTTCTCCCTAGTGCTGTGCCTCAACCAAAGGAGAGCTTGAAAGTGCTCATGTACTTCCAAACTGACAGCATGACCTCTGGTGGTTCTGCTTCTGCATGTGGTGTTCTTCCAAGAATCCACCTCCTGCGTTTGGGAATTGTCATTCTCCCTAGAGGCATCTTCCATGTGTTTGCCTTCCATGAGAATTTTCTCCACTGTGTTCAAAAAAGCTTCATCCTCTCTGATAAGTTGCATGAGCCTCAAGTTGGTGGACCTTTTCTTCCAACAGGGCAACCAGCTTGCACTTACAGCAGGTATAGCCTGCCACATCATCAGGCAAGAAGGCAAACATAGCAAAGCTGTTGCAGGTCACTACAGCAGTTCTCTCGCCATCTGTGATCAGTTGTCCTACATAAGTAGTGGCATGGCACTATGGGCCTCCCCCTCAAACATCACTGCAAAAAATGTCAGTTTGCCTTGTCCTGGTCAGTAAGCTACTGTTTGCCCAGCTTATTCTAAGTCTTCCACTACACCCACACACAGAATGCCTGTTTGCCTTTTCCTGTTTGTGTATAAGCAGTCAAGTATCCTCCCTTCTCTGGACCAGCAGGACTGGCCCTTGCCCTTGAGCCACCCCCAAAATGGCTCCCCAAAGGGGCAACCACCCTTTGGCACCATCCCCTTCATGAATGACCCCACTAGTGGCAGAACTACCCCACAGGAGTCCCAGTTATACAGCTGGACCTGCCAGTTGGGAAGCCAACTGGAAGCTTCTGGAAACTTCTAGCTTGGGTCCTGGTCCTGAAAAGATATTGTGTTAAGCAGCAGCTACTACAACAGCAGCCACTGCTATCACTGCCACTGTCATCTTTCAGATTGATTATTTATACCTTCATAGCCTACCCTTGAGGGTCAAACTGTCTCAAGGTAGCCTCCAGAATAAAAATTTGAGGAATGTAATCAATTGTCAATTATAAACATAAAATATCACAAAATTAATATTAATTGGAAGATAACACCAACCAGCATCATGTCTCATTGCAATATGATTTGGGCCATCAAGATCGATAGTAATCAAACAATTTAAACAAAAAGAGCACGAAATGAGACAGTGGCCAAGATCCTGTACTGTGGATGGGTAATGTACGTCTCTGGATGTGAAGTTACAAAGTAATTGTGAGGCTAATGTTGATTGGCAACATTGAACAACTGTATGTACAATGAAACACAGAACTGTTTCTATAGGAGGACACCAACAGGATTTCAGCCAGGATAGGAACAAAATGGCCTGTTAAAAAATATTTATGAGAACATCATTTTAAACAAATGTGTCCTTAGAGTCAACTGAAAGGCCTCCAGCAATGGGTCTCTCTCTCTGTGCGTGTGTTTCCTCTGGCAAAATATTCAACAGATATAGGTTGATCAGCCTTTGCATTTGCTTCTTCAGGAGGAGATTGAGCTTTGTCAAATACTGGTTGCCAATCTTTGTTTGAGCTAGGGTCTCCTCCCCAGTTTATGTCTGCTTCCAGTCTCTGGAACTCCCTTGCTAGAAAGACTGGAATGCAAGCAAGGTCTTTTTTTTTCCCCCTAGCAGGCTTTTGAGAATTGAAGTTTTTTTTAAAAGGCTCTTAAAAAAGGTATATTGTTTTAATTCTACTCTTCTTAAAATTGCTTTTTAGTATACTTAATTTTAGCATCCTTAATTTTATTTTTTAATGTTGTTAATAATTTAATTCTATTGTAATGTTGATCTTTTCATTAACTGCATTGTAATTAAGTTAATTCGTAAGCCACTTTGAGGGTCACTTTTCAGGAAAAGGTTACTATCATTTGAGGTAGGTCAGACCAAGAGAAAATGAGTGGTCCATCATAATGAATTTGATAGCATAATAGGGACTAGAACCTGTGTCCTAGTTCACCACTCTACCCAGTGAGAATAGCAAAGTATATGTATGCATGCATTTGTGTTTATACAACAGGAGTGGGAATCATGTGGCTTTCCAAGATGTTGGACAACAACTTCCACCATTCTTCAACATTAGGTGTACTGATTGGTTCTGCTGGGAGTGGCAATTCAGTAACATCTCCGGAGGATAGCACAATTCCCTGCCTTACTGTAACCACTTCACCACACTGACTCTATTTCAAATGCAACCTGACCACCCTAGAGAACTAAGCTATTACTTCCCATGATCAAGAAACTGTGGTTCTGTTAATGCTACATCATACTTCTAGCTCCTGATAATCATCATCTAGTTTCTTTTCACATGCAGATGTTACAAAGCCAGAACTGCCCTTATCTTGTATTTGTGCCTTGGAATTTCTTTTAAAAAATATTTGTTCCTAAGCCCATGGCTTTACTTTTATACAATTTGATTTTTATCTTATTAGTTTTGGTCCAGTATTATAGCCTGTCATATTCTTAAATCCTGATTCTTGTCTCCTAATGATGTTAGATGTCTGTCCCTCCCAACTGTATGTCAGATTTGATAAACATCCTCTCTACACCCTCATCCAAGTAATTTATGAAAGTTTTGAAGAGCACAAGACATAGACTTGAGGTCTTGAGGCATTCTACTTGAGACTTTCTTCCAGGTTGACAAAGAGCCGTTGAAGGGCATGCGATAGCTAATGTTGTTCAACAAGCAATGAATCTACTTTACAGTAGCATAAACTCACATTTTACTATTTTATTATGGGAATCCTCTCAAACATTTTGCAAACATCAAGTTATACTATGCCTATAGTGTTCTCATCAGTTAGATCAGTGACTATCAACAAAAAAAGGCAGGTTTTGTCTACTATGACCTATTCCTGATAAACTAATTGTGGTTTCTAGTAATTAAAACCTCAGCCCCATATAAGTCTCAGAGTTTCTGAAATCATGCTTATAGTTTAGTATACTCTATTGTTGTCCTCCTTTCTACTTGTTCCATGTTCTATACATGACTTATTGGAATCTTGAGAGCTCAATGTACAACCACACTGTATTCTTTTTAGGTCTCCCAGATTATCAGTCATTTATGATTAAGATGACGATGATGACTTCTTCGTCGTCTTCTTCTTTCTCCAGAACCTATTCCACATGAACTCCCCCCCCACCTCCCAGAATAGTTAGCTAGGAGAACTTTATTTTAATTGGGGGTATACATCCAGGGTATCCAGTGTTTACAGCCTTCAGTAAAACATATTCCAAGTTAATGTGATCATGTTTGATGGTTCCTACAACTTTCACTTCATCTACCAGTTCCTCCCTGTTAGTCAGGGTTAGGTTCATGACAGCCAGATTCTCTTCTTCCCTTTCCCATCTTCTGAGAGGACAAATTTTGAGTGAATCAAGTTAATAATTTGTTGGACATCCCATTCATGACTGAGTTAGACTTCCATAATCACTGAAACTTCTTGTTGCTCTTATGGTTCCCTTCTGTCAAAGTTTTGTCATATGATTCTGCAAATCATCATCTATATCATCCAGCTGCTTGGGAGAAGCATTCATTTATCAGTCCTTCTGTACTTTGCACTGATGTTAACCTTCACCTTTTATCTTGTGTGTGTTTATGTATCTCTTCTTTTAGAATATAAGTCTTTGGAGAAGGTAAGAATGAATGAAGTGCACCTCTCCCTGCACCTGGGCAAAAGGCCAGAGAATGGGAGGGGGAGATGGGGGGGCAGGTGGGTACCTCATGAATAATCAAATTTGTGAAAGTGAAACCTGGGAATGTGGGGGAAGAGCTGTATACTTTTAAATATAAATACAAGCCTGTAGATCTGACAAAAGTATGGGAAACTATGGCCATTTCTACCCTACACTGTTATAGTGCTATTATTCCACTTTCAACATCCTGTGGAATTCTGGGGTTTGTAGTTTACTGAGGCCAAAGAGCTCTCTGGCTGAGAATTCTAAATGCCCCTCCCTAAACTGCAAACCCCAGGAATCCATAGGATGTTGAAAGTGGAATAATAGCACTGTAACAGTGTAGTGTGGAAATAACCTTACAGCTATGAGACAATGGGACAGACTGTCTCAGAAGGCGATGGATTGGCCTGCTTTGGAGGTCTTTCAACAGAGGTTAGATGGTCGTGTTTCAGCGGTTCTTTAATTGTGAATTCCTGCATGGCAAGAGGTTGGGCTAGCCAGCCCTAGTTGTCCCTTTCAGCTCTATGATTTTATGATTCTATGAAAAGGTTATAGCAATTGTACTGCTATACATGTACTGCACCCATCTGTAACTGTATTGCACACATCCAGAGTACAGAAACATTACATGTTTAGACTACAACTGGGACCACATCTCCCCAAAAATACATGGAGCCAGGTATTTAAACATGACAGTAGTGTCTGGAAATAAAGGCAAAGTAAATGAACCTGTCTCCCCTATGTGTCATACCACACCACTGCATATGATGCTGTTGTGGTAAATGCGCTACATTTATTTCTGTACCTTGAGGTGTGACCACTTTGC
This sequence comes from Cyclura pinguis, assembly GCA_030412105.1. Lineage (NCBI taxonomy): Eukaryota > Metazoa > Chordata > Lepidosauria > Squamata > Iguanidae > Cyclura > Cyclura pinguis. Next base: position 191,530,760 of record CM059603.1, read on the forward strand.
TTTGTATTTCCTCTGGTTTGTTACTGACTCACCTTCTATATTCTCACTATTTCCTTAGTTAGCTAAGGTGTCCTGCTACTGTGAAAAAAAAAGGATGGTATACCACAGTTGTAATCAACTGGTAAAAGTAGCACTATAAGACAAAGGAGAAGTGAGACATCCTGTTAGGTAGACAGTACCTTCACTTCTTGTTTTTTGTGACTTAGACTTTGTGATGTATTAATATCAAGAAAATGTGTCAGCACTCCTCAATTACCTGCTCCTGTATAGAATGAAATACTCCTGCTGGGGAGAGGTAACAACTGAGATCGTTAGATCCAGGAGGGGGATTTCCTAACCAGGAAGTAAACCAGTTCTCGGAGTACAACATGTAAAACTTTTCCTCTATGCAGACATGGCAGCATTTTGAGCAAAAATAAATAACAAAAAAGTTAAATCATAGGTGGGAGTTCAGCAGCAGATGTGCCCCTCCTAGGGGGACAATCTAGTTCCCCAATCACTGGCAATTGCTCACCCTTAGGGTACATAGGGGTGGAAAATTTATAGCTGCTCACGGGGCAACTATAGGGCTGATGGCAACTAGCTGGTGAGTAGATCAAATATACTTTGGGTGGCATATGGAAGTAAGAATTGCAAGTCAGTGAAGGAGAAGCAAGTCATAGGTATTGCATTTAAAGGAGAAACAAGAGACACAGAGATTGTATGTAGCTGGGTCTGTGTGCTTTTGCTTTTGGTCACTGATGCTACTTTAAGGAATAGTGTTGCCTGACTAGGGCCCTTTTCACACAGCATTTTCCACGTGAAAGGGCGCCTGAAGCATCACGTGATTGTGAGGAGCGATCTGCATGACACACTCTCGCACAACACTCCAGGGGTGGCAGGCACCAATCGTGCACCTTTTCATTTTTGGCTGGAAGCCGAAAATGGTGCACAATCACGCATTGCTCCCAGGCCCTGCGTGCACTTATCTTGCGTGCAGAGCCTCCAGAGCCACGCCAGTCACACTTCCTGCCCCAGCGCAGCCTGGAAAACTCCCAGGTTGCACTACGGAAGGAAGCGGCGGGGCTCTTGCGTGAGCAGGCAGCTTGTGCGGAGCTGAAGCAGCAGGGACACGAGAGCCTCTCGCCGGAGGCTGCTCGTGCGATCCCCGCACCCCAGCGCTGGAAAAAAGGTAAGGTATGGAAAGGGCCTAGGTTTCAGTTCTCTCTTCCTGCTCAGCTCTTTTTGAACTTAACCCATCAATTAAGAGTTCAAGGATAAAAATGGCTCACAAAACAAGTGTACAAGTACACATAACAAATGAGAACTATAAACATGAACCTCTACATCTTTGCTTTGGATTTGAGGTTTTAACTAATATTAATTGACTGTAGTTGTAATCATCTGGCCTTGTTTCTTCCCCAGTGCATACTAGAAACTTGAACGGTCAACAAGAGTATCATGAATCAATTACAAATAGATATTTGGCTGTACATACAGAGATATTTTTTGATCTTTCAGGTAACGCTTGTTTTTTCTTCTGCTTCTTTTATTTGATGACTTATTTCAATTGCTTTGCTATGCTGCTTTTGATTGATTTGTATGGATACAAATTTTTGTACATTTTTTGAATTGTGCAAAAGATTATAAAATTCTGAACAGTGCAGATTTCAGCACACAAATACATTCTAGTTCTCTTATGAGTTCAGCAGGTCCAAATGTGGTAAGTTTGTAAAGAAGATTGGACAGATTTATCTATCATGGCTATCACAAACTGACAAGCAGAACCTGCCATAAAATGCTTCATTGTCAAGTGTTCCTGTTTGGGATATTTCATTCCATTCTCTCAGTCAAATGCTTGCAACGATCAACAGTGCTTGCAGTGTGCCAAATGCTTGCAAGGATCAACAGTGCTCACAGTGTGCCAGCAGTGTCTTTTGGCATAACCGAAGGCCCAGAAATTTCTGGGAACTAGAAGAGGCTATCTGGAGTTCATATTCTATTCTTTTCTTTTCGGCTGCCTTCCTGTGTTCCAAGTTTGTAGGGCATAGGAAGGGAGAGCAGGACGGAAGATGTGGCTCACAAGAACAAGAGAAATATAGGGCTGTTCAAGTAAAATTCACTAGTCCTGCTCAGAAAGTATTTGAGCTGGGGTGTTTGTCTGTGTGAGCATTCATGTCATTACTAGGATCATTTCAGGACTTCCTTGGACTACAGCTTTCAGAATGCCTCAGCCAGCATAACCAATTGACATTCTGGGAACTGTGGTCTCCCAAAGTAACTTTTCCAAGCTCTGAGATCCTGGTGGGGGGAGAGATTTTTTGTTCTGTCTTTTCTCTTTCCATGCATCTCTATACAGTTCTTCTGTGCCATCCGTAATACACTTGCAGTAGACTGTTTTAAAAGCAGATCATTGTGAAAATATAGAGCTTTTTCTTGCGGAGGTGTTTAATAATGGGGGGGGGGCGTGTCTGTCACTTCTTCTGTAAACTGCTCTACAATGTTTGTGTAGACAAGATTGAGAACTGTGAATCTTGGGGGGAAATCTGTTCCACTTTAGTGAGGTCTGAGATAAAATTCTAATAGGCTTCTTATTCTTTCTTTTAAAAATCCCTTAAAATAAAGGAGAGGATTCCCCCCTCCCCGCCTGTCTGAATATATAATGTACAAATGACTTCTTCTGAGATACTGATATATGAATTATAGATAAACTTTCAGATTCTACAGCTATGTATTATTAATTAAAAACTAAAGATCTTCATCTCTGCTCAAAATAAACTCAGATAACTAGGCCACTACAGTGGATGTTATAATGGCAAGAATGGAACCTAAAAAGACAACTTGCTACTATAAACTCATCTCACATACGGGCAACATTTTAGCACTCTGAGGCTTCAGTCTTCTTGTGCTGCGACTGTCCTCCAACTGTCCTGAATTGTCAGGGACAGTACTGATTAATCTTCTGTCTCCCCAGTTTTTTAACAGCTTTTAAAATGTCCCAGTTTGCTTTTAAAATGTCCCCTTTGACCCCAGCTTACTTCAGTTGCTGCAAACTGAGTTCAAAGTGCAAAATAAGTTTGCACTCAATTAACTCAATGGGGGAAGAGAAGAGGAGGAGTGGAATCTTACCCTTCAGGCAAAAGCAACTCTCTCCTAACTTTGTCTGTTCTTCTTCATTAGTACTTTTTGCCATCTTGACCACACTCTGATGATGGTTTGCTACATGTGTCCCAGTTTTTATCTGTTAAATCAGGGCTTTCCAAATGGTGTGCTGCGACACATTAGTGTGTCGCCTGAAGTGTTTAGGTGTGTCACCTACAATCTTGGAAAGGTATGTTATTATTTATAAATCATATATTTAAAAAAAATATATCAAAGGTTTTCATGAGATATGTTGTGTCCCCATACATTTTGTTATTACAATTTATGTATGTGTCTGTATCTCTTATAAGGGGTTTGTTTAACTTCTGGTTTGCTAATAAAACTGAAATTACTGTGTTGCAAAATGATGCATGTCTAAAAAGTGTGTCGCCAACATGAAAAGTTTGGAAAACTCTGTGTTAAATGTTGGGCAGTACATATTGTTAGCATCAAATAGAGGAGACCAATGCATCTCAAACTAGCTGATGTGAGTGACTGGTCATTTCTTGTATGCCAGAGACTCACACCATATTTGTGGCCATTAGTTACAATTCTTTCATTCTTTCCTGGAAACTGACCAATACCTTATGGACTTGGAGTCCAGGGACCACCAATTTGTATAATACTGGAGTAGACCCATTGAATTAGTGGGATTTACTTGAGTGTTGGCTCACTTGATTGTTCTAGTTGGGCCTACCATGAGGTTTCAGACAAGGCTACATAATGTGTATAATGGACACTAATTTTGGACTCTTTTCCAGGAAAGAAGCTTTTTTGAAAATGCAGGTGCTCTGTAAACTCACTAACCACAAAAGGAACCCTTGTCTGCTCGCTTTTTGAACGGATACCATTTCTCAGATTTGCATATACTTCTTTAGAGATATTTCCTCCTTTCTCTCCCCTAAAGCAGATGCAGCTTGATGGATTCCGTGGGTGTCTGCTAGATCATTTCTCACTTCAGGGCTTCAGAGGGCAATCGGGAAAGACAAACCAAATTGCCTGATATTCTTCCTCAGCTGAGCTTCTGAACCGAAATCAAAGTGATGCGTATAACAAAGCAACCAACCCTATAGGCCTCAGTCAGCTATAGTTTCCTTTTCGTAGTATGGTTTAAAAAGCATAGCTTATCTGGCATAGATGTAGGCATGCCAAGTTCATTGCACAGAACAGCGGTTTACTGTGCTAATGCCTTCTCTTGCCAGGGAGGGTATAGTGAGGAAACAAGGGGTGAAAAACAAAATGGAATTACTCTTCTTGGGTGCTACTGGGATTATCTGGGAATACACAGGGATTAGTTTGAGCAAAGGCTGGTAAGAATCCAAATCTCTCTCCCCCACCCCCCATACCTTTCCTCACTGAGCTCAACTCACTGAGTACATGGCTTTCCTCCTTTGTCATCACAACAAGGTATAACAGGCGGAGAGTAGATAACTAGGCTGAGGTCACTGCACTCAGTTCTGTTAGAAACATCTAAATACATAAGTTTCCTTTACACATGTGGATGTCCTTTTTGGGGGCACTATGGGGTTTTATGGGCTCCATTTTATATTATTTAAGAAAATATTTTCTTCCCACACTATATCTGTAGGCGTCAGGGTCATCTGCAGTAGAATCATTTAAAAAAAATAAAACAGTCTAGAACATATTAAACTATATGAGAATTTAAAACATGTTAAAAGAGTTAAAACCATGTACATGTAAATACTAAATAAAATCATTAGACTCTAAAGGCTTTAATATGAAGCCATGTTTGCTTTATGGGAATTTGTCTATTTGTATGAAGTATGGCTGTAGATCTGCATTTCTTTTGTTCTCAAATGTGAGAATGAAAAATTTCAAAAGTTTTCTTCCCCAGTAGACAAGATTATGATTCTTTGCCTCAGTCTTCTCCCAAAAGAAAAACAGTACTCTACCTGGCAAAAAGAAAATAAATTTTGCGGTAATATAGCAACAGCCCAAAACAGATAAACAGTTAGTAAAGGAACACCTAGCTACTGTAAATGAACTCAAGTCCAGATGAACTCATGAATTCAGAACTCAAGGCCAGATGAACTGCATCCAAGAGTACTAAAGGAATTTGCAGATGTGATCTCAGTATCACAGTCAACCATCTTTGAGAATTCTTGGAGAGCAGGAGAGATCCCAGTGGGTTGGGGGAGGGCAAATATTGTCCCCACCGTCAAGACGAGCAAAAAAGAGGACCCAAGCAACTGCTGATCAATCAGAATGATGTCAACACAAGGAAAGGTTCTAGAATCAGATCATTAAACAGGCATATTGTGTTTACTTAGGACTGCTGTGATTACAAGGAGCCAGCATGGACTTCTCAAAAACAAATTATGGCACATTGATATTCTCAGTCTCTCTCTCTCTCCCCCCCTCGCCTCTCTCTTTAGTTTCAAGCTTGATAGTTCAGGGGAGTGCTATGGATGTATATATCATTTCAGTAAGACCTTTGACAAAATTCCCCATAATACTCTCGCAAACAAGCTGGTAAACTGTGGGCTACAGAGAGTTACAGCTGGGTGAATCTGTAACTGGCTGACAGACCAAAGTGCTCACCAATATTTGCTCTTCATCCTGGATAGAAGTAACTAATGGGGTGCCTCAAGGTGTTGTCATGGGCCTAGTATTATTTAACATTTTTATAAATGACTTAGATGTAGAGGGCACGCTTATCAAATTTTCAGATGACACAAAATTAAGGGGTGTCAATAATGCTCCAGAGGTCAAAGAACAGAATGCAAAATTACCTTGATAGATTAAAGAGCTGGACCAAAATTCAAAAAGAATTTCAACAGAAATAAATGTAAGGTACTACATCTAGCCAGGAAAAATGAAACTCACAAATATGGGATGTATGACACCTAGCTTGAAAGCAGTACACATGAAATGGATATAGAGGTGTTAGTAGACCTCAGGCTAAACATGAGTCAACACTGGAAGACAGCAGTCAAAGAAAAAGCTAATGCAATGCAATTCTGGGTTATGTCAGGAGCATAGTGTCCAGATTGAGGGAAGTAGTAGTACCACTCTGTTTTGCTTTGGTCAGACTTTGTCTGGGACACTGTGTCCAGTTCTGGACACCATAGTTGAGAAAGGATATCGACACGCTGGAACATGTCTGGAGAAGGCAAATAAAATGTTCAAGGGTCTGGAAAACAAGCCTTATGAGGAATGATTTGTGGAGTTGAATATGTTTTGTTTCAAGAAGAGAAGACTGAGAAGCGATATGACAGCTGTCTTTAGATATCTGAAGGGATATCGTGTAGAAGATGGAGCAAATTTGTTTTTTTGCTGCTCTAGCAACTAAAACATGAACCAATGGATTCAAATTATGAGAAAACAGATTCTACCTTACCATCAGGAAAACCTTGTTTACTGTTAAGATCTGTTCTGCAGTGAAACAGTTTGCCTCAAAGTATGGTGAGATCTTTATTTTTGGACTTCCTTAAACAGAGGTTGGATGGGCATCTTTCAAGAACAGTTTAGTTGCGTGTTCTAGCTTATCAAGGCACTGGCTAGGGAGTGCCAAGGTGCATCAGTAGAGTCCAATGGGGATTGGGACATTCTTGCAGGTTCTCCAATATGCATCTTTGGAATTCACTAGGAGGTTTTCATAGAGCCTCTGCTATGGCCCTCAGCCTCAGTGAATAGGAAAAAAAAAAGAGATTAGGGAAGTAAAAAAAATAGTATTGTGTTGTTTTCCTACATTTTTCAGGTTTTTTTTTTTTCACTTTTGTTTTTTCCATGCAATCGGAGTTGCTATTGTCTAGCTGGGGTGATTTTCTGGGCTGCTGCCAGGTTCCAAAAACTGTTTTCCTGTGTTGCTGTGCTGGCATCTTTGCATGGGAAGAGGGTTGGTAGAAAACTACATGCAGTTTGTTCTATGTTTATGGTCGCCCTGCTCTCCAGCCTATCATCTAAAGTAGGTACCAGCCACTACTGCTGTTATCAGATGTGGATGCAGCTCCACGAATGCTTCGGGAGGCTGGGTTAGAAGAATGTTCCCAAAGCTAATGCCATCTTGTTGTTCAGGACTTCAACACTCATTAGTCCCCAGAAGCATGGATAACACTCCAAGGTAAAATCTAAAACATCTACAGTGCACCTGATTGATATACATTTAAAATGAAACATATTTTAAAATGACTTTTTTTTAAAAAAAGAAAACTTCAAGCATGCTTTAAAAGCAAGAGAAGAGCAAAATGAATTTGTTATTTGAGTTTCAGCAGAAAATGGGGGAGAGACTACATGTAATATCACAATCCACTGAAAATTAGCCCTTTGTTCTATGGCATCTGCCTCTGCATTGTTAAAAAGTTACCATTTTTATTTTACAAAATGTGAGTTAAAAATAATTGCCATCTGTTCAGTGGTTTCTTGGTCTAAAGAGGCTTTTAATGTAAGATCATTAATGTAAGATCTGCAATTAAGAGTAACAGGGAGCTTCAGAAAAACAAAGATTTGTGTTTTTGTGTATGTGTGTTTTAAAAATGCTCTTTGGCCTGGAAGCAGCTGTCTTATTGAATTACTTACTTTACATGGATGGGCTGCTATTGTGTAGCTATTGGCTGCTGTGCATTTAAATAGTTATATCATATAGAAATGCCGAAGTCAGCATGAAGTCAGTGCTAGCTGAATAAGTCTATCAAAACTAGAAAAGGAAGTGGCATTTTTACTCAGAGTTCAGCTGCAATTTATGCTTGCTGTTTCCTAAGAAATAAGGAACCAATTATTAACAGTCTGTCATTAGGGGTAATATTGATATAACCAGAACTGTTTTTCTTATGAGTCTCTACACTGTCGGTGGCAATTACACAGCTTGGCAAATACTGTTGGACTCAACTTGAATTTATGGGAGTTGTAGTCCAAAACATCTGGACACAACCAGGTTAACTCATCCCTGGCAAAGATCATGAACCATCACAAGCAGTGTGTGTATGTGTTAATTGCAAAATAAAAATAGAGCAAAAATCTGTATGTCAAAGGTCATGGAAGAATGTATGCATGTATCAGCTTCAGGCTTCACTATCTGAGAGAACGCCTCCCCTTCTATTCGCCTGCCCAAGTACTGAAACCTGTCTAAGATCAAGTGGCAACAATATGTTGTAGGACCGTATGGGTGAGGGTCTTCTGTGTTGTGGCACCCCGACTGTGAACTATTCTCTCTTTAACTGTCCATTTGGTACCAAGTCTGGCTTTACTCCAGAAATAAGTAAAAACATGAGTTTTATTAAATGGGGCCTAATCAATTTCATCCAAATCTGCATATGTGCATAGCTTAGACATGTCTTAAGTTGTCTTGTTCCAACTTGTCAAGCTTTTAAATAAGTTTTTAATCTGCTTAAATTATTTTTAAATTGTTTTAAATTGTTTAAAATGGCTTTATTGTACACCCTCCTGAGATCCTATGATATAGGCAAGATATAAATAAATGAATGACTAGGGGTAGAATCCTGTATCAACTTATACTTTACTAAGTACTTAACTAAGTATAGGCCTCCCTCCACATTTGTGGGTTTGACCATGAATTTGATTATTCACAAGGCACATGCTTGCCTCCCATCCATTTTCCTACTCCCATTCCCTTGCATTCCTCACCCCAGGCTTGCAAGCCTTGTGTTTGAAATGGATGTTTTTGGTGGGTTTTTTTTCCTTTTGGGTGAGCAAAGCTTCCTCCCACTGCTGGAGGCATGTCATCTCTGCCATGTGGCACACATTCTGCTGTGTAATGGCTGCTGATTAGTCAGGTTCTCTCTTTGTTTCTACCCCCGTCAACATCTGAGGTGTGGGCAGCAAGAGCTGACCATGCAGGTGCTGGGGCAAGGGTCAGGAAGCAGAGGGTCAGGGCACAACAAGCATCCAAGGCGGCAGTCCCCCTGGTAGCAAGAGGCCAGGGGGCCAGAGGCAAGAAGTGGGTCCAGGAGACAGGCATGAAGTCAGAACACACAAGAGTCCAACACAATAGGATCCTTCCAGGCAACAGGCATATACAGGGCCAGAGGCAGGAGGCAGATCCCAGAGATAGGCAGAAGCTCAGTGCACAGCCAGGCTTCAAGGAAATAGAAGCCTATAGGGTAACAAGTGTCCACAGGGCCAGAGGCAGGTCCAAAAGTCAGGCTGCAGTCCAAGTCCCAGACTCAGGACCACCAGAGAGCTACAAACAACACTGAAGACCATATTGCTGTGGCAAAAGCTGCAGAGTAAGCTTATATAGCTGGCTGCTAGCTGCTCCAGCTGGCCTGCATCTAAGCAGCCAGCTGGGTCTGAGGTACTGGGCAAGATCCTGCAAAGAACAGGGTCGAGGCCAGGATCCTTGCAGGCAGAATCCTGCAAGGACTTAGTCATAGACCCAAACCCTTACATCCCCCTTTCTCAAGATGGCCACTGGAAGTAGCTAGAATGCCAGATCTCTGCTCTTCTCTGTTGGATGGGTAAGTACTGGTAAGCCCTTTATCTTGTCCCCCCCCCCCCGGAAGGCTGCAGCCAGAGGCAAAGGAATGGGAAAGGGGGACCTCTGAAGGGGAATGGGGGGGTAATTATTCATGGTTTTCCCACTTCCGTGAAGGTTCTGCAGCCCAGATCCTCACAAATGTGGAGGGGCTGCTGTAACTTCTCCTGGCCTGGCAACTCCAGATCTGATAGAGATATCATTCAATTGTGCCCTCCCATCAGCAGTATGGATCTCCTTTCTCCCTTGCAACTCATGCTAGGTAAAGTAGGTTGAGGGCGAGTTACAATCATAACAATAGTATCAACATAATGACTGAGTAGTGATTATGAATATGAAACAGTTACCTAACCAGGACTATTTTGTATTCACAATCACTGCATAGTCATGATTTTGACACTATTGCCACAATTTTAGCCGTTTTTAAATAATTGATGGGATGCCATGTTGAAGAGAGAGCCAGTGTGGTGTAGTGGATTGAACAGTGAACTATGAATTTGGAGACCAGATTTTGAATTGGCGCTTGGTCATGGAAACCCACCGGGTGACTTTGAGGCAAGTTAGCCTCAAAGGAAGGCAAAGACAACTCCCCCTCTGAATAAATCTTGCCAATGAAACCCTGTGATAGGTTGCCCTTAGAGACACTGTAAGTTGGAAACAACTTGAAAGCACACAACAACAGCAACAACAACAACATGTTGAAGTAAGCTTATTTTCAGCTGTTCTGGAGTCTAGAACATGAACCAGTGGATTCTAATTGCAGGAAAGGAGATGCTACCTAAACATTAGGAAGAACTTTCTGATAGTAAAAGATGTTCCACTGTGGAATAGACTGTCTCAAAGAGTGGTGGATTCTCTTTCCTTGGAGATCTTTAAACAGAGGTTGGATGACCATCTCTTGGGAGTGCTTTGACAGTGTGCCTGCACACCAGGGGTTGGACTATATGTCCCTTATGGTCCATTCCAACCCTATGATTCTATAATTCTAATTGTAACTCATTACCCAAGCTACTTTACTGGGCATCAGCTGCATGGAGAGAAGGAAGTCCATCTTGCTAATGATCAGAGCATGGTTGAATGATGTTTCTCTCAAGGGTCAGGCCAGGAGAAATTACTTAGTTAAGTGCTTAGTTAAGTGTAAGCTGATGCAGTATTCTGGCCTAAATCAATAAATAAGGCCAATCCAAGACATTTTTCTGGTTGATGCAAAGGACAATAGAGTATTTATGTTATTCCATATACAGAAATGAATGAGTGAATGAGTAATACAGAAATGAATGAGCAGGCACCTGTATGTTACAGATAAGTGAGCAACTTCCACTGTACCTGTAGGCAGCAGGCTAGTGTCAGGGGCACAAAGCAGGCAATTTGATATATGCAGCTCTGTATCTATGCAGCTTTCACAAAAGTTGCTGTCTTGGTGCTTTAGTTTCTAATATAAAGTAGTTGTCAAGTATAGTTCTAGAAGCCAAAAGTAACTGGTTACTATTCTAGCTCTGATTTTAATTACTTTCCAAGTTCTCATCAGTAATTAAATAATTAGTTTCCAGATATTTTTATGTTTAATGTGAATGCTAGAAGCCACTGGTCTCTGGTACAAATTGCTTTCTGTGTCATGGAACACAATGCAGAAAGCTTAAGCCATGTGATGTTTCTTCTCCACTATCTAGTGAGGTTACACTCTTACAATTAAAAAAGTAACTAAAAGTTAAATTGCAAAAAATTACACTGCAAATATGGTGAAGTTGTACATCATTAAACTACAAGTATAATGTATTATATTTATACCTTAGTTAGTGGGAAAAGGATTAATTAGGGGTTAACAGTAATAGTGTAACAGTTTGAGCATTGTACTACAATCCCATTAATCATGTTTCGATTACGCGCTCGGCCAATGAAACCCACTGGGTGACCTTGGGTGTATCACAGACTCTCAGCCCCAGGAAACCTCATGATAGATTGTCCTTTGGGTTGCCGTAAGTTGGAAATGATGTGAAGGCACACAACAACAACAGCAGCAGCAACAGAAGCAACAACAGTAGTGGCTGCTGGCTTCCATAGCAGTCGGACAGTGAATCTACTTCAGGTTTCAGTTTAACCTTGAAGGAACAATTCAAGATGCCAAACCTTGTTTTGAGGATAAAGCTCAGCACCTTGGATAACTCCTTGAAAGTTCAAACTAAAACTGGAGTGCATACCATCCAATTGCCTCAGTTTGGCTGGGAGAGTCCCAATTAATACTCTGTTGTCCCATTTTTTTCAGTTGCAGTTTCTCTCTGCCCCCTGCACTTTCTCTCTTTGTCCACAGTTTACTTCAGTTTCAGCAAACTGAGTTCAAAGTGCAAAAGTACTTTCCACTCAATTAATTCAGCAAGGAGGAGAGGAGAGGAAGGTGCAGAGTCTTGCCCTTCCCAGTAGACTCAGGCAAAAGCAAACTGCTTCAGTGCCTCCAAGCTGGTACGTTCTCCCTCATTACTGACTTTTGCTTTCTTGACCACCCTTGATGTTGCTTGGCTAGTTTTCATCTGGGATATGTTGGAGGGTATAGGAGTGAACACACCACCCCAGTGACACAGGAGTCACCACCTGCTACTGACAAGCAACTGTTTGTTTGTAATGACTCACTTATAAATTCTGCTCTTTCTAAGGGCCAACTCTGACTCTATGCAGGACCATTAAGGGCCAAGATCAGTGGACAATTATTGGCATCTTGCAAAATGGTGGGGTGAGGCCTCCCACTTGGTTTAGAAACCACCTGTGTAAAGAGGCAAGGAGCACAACAAAACAGAGTAATATGAGCAGCAGTATGGAACAGACATATCTCTGGCACTTTCTATGTATTAGACATTCTCTATCTAGAGAGGAACTTGAATGAACAGTAGTTGGAGGAAACTCAGAAAGAGATCAGCCAAGCTATATCTCCATTGCCATAGAGCAAACGCAGAGATATTGTAAAATCCCTCAACACATCTCTTTCTCCACTACATTAATTTAAGAGCCAAATTTGGCTCTTAAGTGCATGGCTCTTAAATTCAAGAGGAGTTCTTGGCCACCCTTCAGCAGTGCTTCAGTGTGGACTTCTGCCCTGTCAGGGTTGGGCTAGATGACCCCTGGGATCCCTTTTAACTTGATTGTCTGTGACTGGGATCTCAGCTACCAGCACTACAAAAACCTAAAATACTGTGAGAAACTAGCTCTAGAGAATATAGAGTAAAAAAATAAATATTATAGTGTTATAATGATCCGTCTGCAGCCTTTGACACTTTGAACCATCAGATCTTACTATTATGGGTGGCATCACTAAGAATAACAGGGAATACTCTGTCTGGTTTAAATCCTTCTTGTGCGATTGTTCATTTTCTGTTTCATTTTAGGGATTCATGTCAAAAGCTTCCCCTGTAACAGTAAGGGTGCCACAAGGATCAGTTTTGGGCCCTCTTTTTTTTTCCATTCTATACACTCCACCTTAGATTTCTTATTTCTGAATCGGGTTTTCAGTATCATATTTATACAGATGACACACAGATTTTTCAGAGTTTCAAATCAATTGATGCCACTGTATGGAAGTCAGTGACAGACTGTCTGTTGGGTGTTTCTTCATGGATGACTGCTCACCTTCTTAAGCTGAACATGGACAAAACAGAGATCTTGGTGTTTCAGCCTGATCACCCAGTAGCCCCTCTCTCATGTCCCCCACTAGATTTACAGGGTTATACAGTGGCTCCTGTCTCAGTTGCCAGGAACCATGGAGTCCTGTTGGATGACCATCTATCTCTACGTTCCTTTGTTAAGGCTACAGCAAAGGCATGCAACTTCCATCTTTTGAACAGGCACAGGATGAGGAGGTTCCTGACTGTAGAAACTACCCATCTGCGTGTCCGGCCCTTGTTTTTCTCACATGTGGATTATTGTGACAGCTTACTGGCAGGGTTCCCTTCTTCCTTTGGTTTTAATTCAGAACAATGCTATCGGGTTGTTTTAAATCTGCCAAAATATTCACCTATTTCTTCTCCGCGTAGATCCCTTCACTGGCTACCAGTTCAGGCCAGGGCCTGTTTCAAACTTTTTGTCCTGGTATTTAAAGCTTTGCATTTTAACCTCCCTCAGTACCTTGCAGCTCGGCTTGTTTGGTACATTCCATCCAGGAATGTGAGATCTGCAGGCAAAAGATTATTGCCTGTCCCACCAACACGTACAGCTCTGTGAAGGCTGTGAGCCTTTCAAGATCTGGCTCCGCATTTGTGGAGTGGTCTTCCTTTGGACCTCCGGCTGGAGGAGGATCTCACCTGTTTTCATAAACAATTGAAGACCTTCCTTTTTGACTCTCCATCTTAAGTCATTGAAATGTGCTGAGATGGGTAGGGATTAGTAGGGTGTTGGGGATTCCATGCAATGCCTTGTTGTGCTTTTTTGTTTTAATGTCTTTGTCTCTGATTGTGTATCTCATTCCACCCTTTGGTGTAAAGGGCAATAGTAATAATAATAATAATAGTAATAATAATGATAATAATGATAACAACAACAACAACAACAACTTTTCCACAGAAGCTCGGAAAAACCATAGTGACATTGCTTGCAAAATTTCCCTTCATAAAATTGTTCACTTTGTTTCATTTTTTTTCTTTTTTTTCCTTTTTCAAGCAAGTTTCTGGCCCTTGTGTGTAAACAGATATGCCTGAAAAACATGGGTAAAGAGGCCAGCAGGCCATATCAGGTAGGGAAATGCTGGTTGCCCAGGGAGATTACTAATGGTGCTAGTCCTGGAGCACTGCTGCTATAGCAACAGGAACGCAACTCTCAGACCACTTCAACCTGAATGTCTTACAAGGGGAGGAGCTGAAGAAATGCGAGGCCAAATATTTAAAGCCTGACAGGCTTTAAATGTAAATTTCCCCACAACTTGGGTGGACACCTGACAGTAAAAGAGCAGAAAGGAAGGGAAGGAGCAGGACCAAGGGGAAAAATGTAGATGACACCCCCTTCTTTGTGGGTCTGATGTTACCCTGTGTACTGGGGGTCTCGGGAGGGACACCAAAATGTGCTCAACTAAAGGTGGGGAAAATTAGCTCAGAGCACTGCTTAGCGTTACGAGAGGCAGGGTAACGTAGCGAGATCTTGAACCCTATGTCTACGGGGTCAGGTCAAGTCAAGGAGCACACAAAAGTTGAAACAATAAATGATGTTTTATTAAACACAAGCAAAACAGTGTATGCGACACACTCACACAAGGTAACTAAAGAAATAAAGGTTGGAGTAGTATAGAGGGATTTTTAGAGGAGTTGCTGGTTTGGGTGATACTTCACCTGTCCTGAAGCCCGGAAAAATAGAGAGCGAGGCTGGGGTGCGATGGAGCTCAGCACGTGGAGCTGAGGGGAGGCTCGCCAAGCAAAGCGGCAGCAAGGCGGGATGAAACTCGGGAGCGATCCGAGGAAGGTCTCGGAATCAAGGGTTTTTATAAAGAGAATGTGACCGCAGGCTATGCGGTACTTGGGGGAAAACAATAGATTTGGAGTTGGAGACAAAGCCTCCGAAAGGTCAGAATCCGAATGACTGAGTTATCGCAGAGGTTCTCAATAGAGTAGCCAGTATGCAAATGCAGAGTACTTGGGTATTGTATTTAGGTTACCCATCAAGCTGCCAGCGCGGGGCAGAGGCTCTTTTGTAGGTTGCGTGCGTACCTAGTTAGAGTACTTGCCTGGAGGTCTCCTAAAGCAGCGAGTCAGCTATTTTCTGGCCTGCCTGTATTGTCTTAAGAATATTACGGTGATTAACGGCCGAGCTTGTATGCGTGCTTGTCCGGTGGCCTCGCAAGCACGTGGAAGGGAATAGAGAAGTGAAGCCGAATTGTGATATCAAAAGGATATCTTTCAATATCCCCAAAGCTTGGACTAGGCCCTGCTGACTAGGGCAGTAACACTGAGGTCTGGGAGAACCAGCTGAGATGAGTTTCTTAGTACATATAACCCAGGAAGTTTGAAGAACTCAGAGTTTTATCTTTAGACATGGCAGACTACATACAATGTAGGATACTGATTAATGTGTCTGATGCAATGCCTCTCATATCATTCATAATGGTAGGGCTGCAGTTTTGACCTCATCAGGCATGCTACCAACCTGAAATGACAAAAGAATGAATCTGCCAGTTTTGCTTCTCCCATGTTCAGTTTTAAAAAACCCCCAAAACCTCAGGTTCTGAGATTTCTTCATATTTATGTTGAAATTTGTGAATTTTTGAAATTTTAATTAACCAAACAGAATTCTCCCTCATTCCCAATGCCAAATGTCTACAACTTCACATAGGATACTGGAATCATATTATTGTGGTTGTCTACAGTGAAGTGCCACTCACACACAGCCCTCAGTGAAGAGGGCTATGCTATTGCATGTGTACCTCGAACATGGTCCCATTCCCATGTAACTATGTGTAATACATCAAGATAGCTGTAAGGCATTTGATGCTCAACCATGGAATAAAGAGACCAGACACAAAGGTGGGTTAACTAAGGGCCACTTTATTCTGACCTGTTTTATTTAAATTGCATTAACCTGAAAGATACAAATGGGGAAGCAACATGATACAGGTCTAGCTGATGCCAGGGTCACAACATGACAACCTCCTCAGCATACCTGTCAAGGTCAGAGACCCGGGTGGCAAGCCAGCCCGGAGAAGGGAGAGATAGCAGAGTCCCACCAGGAGGAGTCAAAGCAAGCAATTACTCATAGGCAGTCCATTTACCTAAGCCTGAGCAACAAGCAAAAGCCATAGTCAGAGTCCAAAATCCAGGGGTCAGGAGCCAACAGATCAATCCAAGGTATCAGGAGCCAGGTGCTGGAAGCAAGGAACAGGCAAGAAGAGGGCTTGTAGAAAGTTTACCACAAGCAAAGTTAAGCTTCCAGGCAGTCAGTTATATAGCCCAGACACAGGTGTGGCCAGTCACCACTTCTTGAACTTAATCAAGGAAGCCTCCCTTTGCTCAGTTCTCTTGAGTCTCCGCCTTGTTTGTGGGCTGATTGACGCAGGCTCCAGGGCATCCTTGGGATCACAGCTGGATCCCTGTTGCCCTAAAGGAACGTCCGAACCCGCTTGGTCCATGGCAGCAGGGGGAGCTCTTGAGCTGCAGGACTCATCTCCACCCTGAGCCACAGGGACCAACAGCTGCTGCTTGTCATCAGCAGCTCTGATAGGGGCTTCAGTCATCACAATACCCATGGTAAGAATGCCTCAGTCCCAGGGACAATCCAAGTTGCTGTCATTGCTCTCCAGTCTAGCATCTTGGAAGGTAAGCCAGGGACTCCCACCCAAGCTGCAGAGCTCTAGAAGTGAAAGTCTTATTCCTAGGTTAACCTCAAGGGTAGCCTCTTTCACCAAACGCCTGGGATACAAGGCCCTAAAGAGATGGTGCCAGAGCCCAACTGGATGCCAATAGGTGATTATCAAAGTTTTATTATCCCTCACTGCTTCATTGTCTCCTCTGCCCCTATCATGTGTGTTGATTTGGTGCTTAGCACCACTCAGACATAACACTCTGGTCTCACTCCATGGAGACCATCAAAAGCTTACCTTCCCCTGCAGTGACATTCGTCAGTGTGAGTCCAGGTAAATATTATTTTTCTTACACATTGAGGGAGACATG
Source organism: Cyclura pinguis (assembly GCA_030412105.1). Lineage (NCBI taxonomy): Eukaryota > Metazoa > Chordata > Lepidosauria > Squamata > Iguanidae > Cyclura > Cyclura pinguis. The sequence continues at coordinate 191,547,968 of CM059603.1, forward strand.
ATAATGTGTTGTCTTACTCATGTCCTCAACTTACTTTTTCTGAAGCACAGAATTTTTAAAGTGTGTGTGTATGGGAGGGTGTTTGAGTGTATCTCCAAGCATAATAGGTCTTGGAACATTCATGGAGCCTTATTAAAGCACTGCAGTCCCCATGTAATAAAAGCAGCTCCTTTAATAATGAAAACAAAAATGAGAACACAATTGAAAAACTTATTAACTCAGACCTTTGGTTTAATATTCTTTGGAACTTGCCATATTTATATAATCAGATTATTACTTGGAGCTTCCAGAATTTTCACATTACTAATTTCATTGGTAGTGTGCGATTTATGGTGCAAGCATTTAACACTTTAAGTAAGATAAGTCCTAACAAATTCAAGGACTGTCACCAGCATTTTATATAAATACCCATGTGTAATCCTGGGTTTTAATTGTGTGCTTTTATTTGCATAGATATTCTTCTGTTTAGGAAAGACCACCTGGCTCAGATACATTATGTTGTTGACTGGCACATCTACTGGGGATTGTTAAATCATGCAGATAAATGATTGTCAAATGCAAAAGATTCATATTCTCACCTCTTACCTCACTTAATCTGAGCATAGGAGTAATGGAATGACATTCTGACTTCCCTCAGAGAAATAGCTCCATATTTTCTGCACTGTTAAAAGCATAATGCTTTTAAACAGATACAGGGATTTCTTGATTCCGTCAGAGCCAGGCAAGTTAAATCTAAATACACATTTTGAAAAGCAAGACTGCAACTGCTCTGTTGGAGCAAATGACTACCACCACTGCTGTGTAGCAGCTAGACCTTAGCAGGGAGGTGAGAAAGCAGTAATTATCATACTTAAACAATCCAGCCCTCCTCTCTGTTTCTGTTCCAATATGGATGCCTCACTGCAGACAAGACTGCTTAATGACACAAATCTTTACTCCTTTTTGAATTCTTAAAACAGTGAATTTACAACAACTTTGTGGAATCAACAGCGCTACTCCTGAGTCATACCTAAGAGGAAACGTCAGAATGTATAGTAGCTTTGATGTGTGTGGTGTAGAGATGGCCAAAAATATTTTGTTGGCTGAGTTGCAAAATGAGATGGCGCACACTCCCCATTCCATTCACAGAAACCCGGTGAATTTTTCATCATGTCACAACCTTGCCAAGGAACTCCTCTAGTAAGGATGAGTTTGAGCTCCAAGAATTTGAGGATGCAGCCAACTCATTTCTGAAGAGGTGGCTGCACCTCCTCTCAGTCCAAGAGAATGATGCTGACTGAAGTCATGGACTTGGATTAAGGCGATTCAGCAAATGGCTAAGATGCAAAGGAGGACTCCTTGAGAGCAAAGGCTTCCTCAGGAGTAGGGGGTCTCCTTGAATTAAATATTTGTCTCCTAGGGAGGCCAGCTTCCCTACCTGCAACTTTGCTGTGGATGAGGTCCTAGTTCCTCAGTAATAAAAACTTGGGCTTACCATCCCTACACCACTGGGATTGTAAGATTGACTTTTGCACTTGGCGATTGTGCAAATAGTCCATGCTATAACTTTCTTGCACAAGAGGTAGGTTCAGATGCCCCCCAGTTCTTGCTTCACACATTTTCCCATTGCTCTGCCTTACTTGGCTATTTCCTAGTAGGTTGTCATCATTTTCCCATGTTAAATTTTTTTTTTCAGTGACAGAATATTGCTAATGAAATATACCTTCAATGGGCTCCCTTGCCACTGTACTCCAATAGCAGTAAAGTCCAACAGATTAAAGGGGTGGGGGTGGGGAATTGGTGAGATTGTGAAAACTTCAGGCTTTATTCATGGTGTACCCAATTTTTTCTTCAACTGCCTCTTCCAGAAATAAAATGACAGTGGGGGGGTGGGAAGGTCAAACCTTGTGTAAACACTCTCACATCCCTTAGGTAAACACTCCTATAGCAAATGAGTAAATACACTCACTTGATCGCTAAACTTGGAGCATCTTTTGTACCAGTTTTTTTAAAAAACCAAACAAACAGAACAAGACCATGACCTGGGCTGAGAAACCAATTTTTTTTTTTTTTTTTTGTTTTTTTGCTGCCAAAAACAAAACAAAACCCAGGTATTACACCAGGAGAAAAATAGAATAGCAAGAGCATCATGCAAAGAGTCTCTCTGCTTGCCAGTGCTAACCTACCTCCATTCCACTATAAAAGTTCTGTGTGAAAATGGCCAAAATTTCCTGAGCTTTAGATGGTATTTGTTATATCATGTAGCCCTTGTGATTGTCCTGTCAATGCCCAACTTTGGACTATGCTTGACTTCACCTCTTGGAATTTCCCTGTTTGTTGTTGAGAACTAGACTGATTAGATCCTGGACTGTATTTGACTTTGGCTTTCTCTTTCTTGCTTCACTTACATTAGGACTCTGCTTTTCTACCTTGGCCCTGTTCTCTGACTCTGCTGATAGAGTCTCCCTGCCTGGCTTGTCTATTTGTGGTGCAGGGGTTAAATAGCATTTGCTTTTGGACTGCAGACCTTGCCTTTTTAGCCCAGCCCATCCAGGAATGGAACATATCACCACCTGTGATGGGATATAGTCTTCTTCCAAAACAAGTATGCTATTTGCTTTAATATTTTCAATTCACACATAAGGCCTGTGCTTGATTACAGGCTCAATACATGCCCTCTAACATTTAACAGATGAAAACTGGGTAGGTATGGCCAAGTAACATCAAAGTGTGGTCAAGATGACAAAAGTTATTGGTAGGGAAGATCACACAAGCTAGAAGAGGGTGCTTTGCTTTGCTTTGCACGGGAATGGTGAAATTCTAACCCCTTCCTTCCTTTCCTCACTGCTGAATTTACTCAGTACAAACCACTTTTGCACTTTGAACTTAGGGCCTTTCTGCACTACATGATTATAGTGCTGTGATGATCTTGTTAATGGGGTAAAGGTAGCAGAAGCCTTAAGTGGAAGTGACCATGTTCTCCTCGAGTGTATCACACAGCAGAAAGGGGAAGCCAAGCATAGTCAGATATGCATTCTACGCTGTAAGAAAGCTCATTTCAATAAACTTAGGGAAATACTGGGAGTGGACCATGGTCAGGAATACTAAAAGAAAAAGGAGTTCATGATGGATGGGAGTTTCTTAAAAGTGAGATAATTAAGACACAATTTCAAACAATTCCAATGAGGAAAAAAAATGAGAGGTGTCTACAAAATCCAGGATGGATGTCTAAAGAACTTTCAAGGATTTAAAAGGGACATGTAGAAGAAATGGAAAAAAGAGGAAACCACCAAAAAGAAATTCAAAAAAATAGCCTGCAAGTGTTGAAAGAAGATCAGAAAAGCTAAAGCACAGAATGAGCTCAGGCTTGCTAGAGAGTTTAAAAATTAGGGATGAGACAAATCCAGAATTTTCCGAATCCGAATCCCTGGAAGGTTCTGGGAATCCACAAATCTCACGAATCTCAAATCTTTCGAATCTTTTTTTAAAAAAGAGTTTAAAAAGCAAGGGAAAGAAGGATAATCTTGGGCAAGACACATTCTCTCAGCCTTAGCAAAAACCTAGGCAAAGGCAAGCCTCTCTCTGAAGAAATCTGGCCAAGACAATTCTTCTAGTTTTGCCTCAGGATCTCCCCAGATTGAAAATGACATGAAGGCCCTTTCTACACAGGCAGAAAATGTAGATTAATCCTACATTTTCCTGCCTGTGTAAACAGAGCCACATACTGCAGTAGAGAGATAAACAAGGTCAAAACTGGCTTTTCTTTGCGTAGCTCCTTCTGGCATCCTGGGGTTTGTAATTTGATGATGCACCAGTACGCTTTGTCAGAGAAGGCTGTGACACCTTGTAAAACTGCAAAGCCCAGAATTGTGTCTGAAAGAGGTTTGCAAGGGAGCTATGCAAAGGAATGTTTCAGCTGTCGTTGAAATCTCAAGCCTGTAGCTTCCAGTCAAGTACTGAACTTAAATATGAAATGTTCAATTTAAATATCTTAGAATACAATCCCAGCTGTAATTTGTGAAATTGTTAGCAAAGGCCATTATTACTCCAAGGGAAAACCTCGCCTACTTACTATCTTCCCTAGTATATATAGTCTCCCAGGTTTTCAGGCGTCCTGTTCTCCCAGGTTCTCAGGTGTCCCGGTCTCCTTGGTTCTCAGGTGTCCTGGTCTCTAACAATCTATTTAGTTGGTGGATTTGAATGTTTTGGTTTGCCTATTTTGGCACAGAGATTCGGATTCGGGAGTCTTGAATCCTTACCCAGGATTTAAGGATTCGAGGATTCAGTTGGCCTATCCCTGTTAAAAATAATAAGAAAGGCTTTTTTAGTTATTTCCATAGCACAAGGAAGGTACTGCATGGAGAAGATGGTGAAATGCTAACAGGGGACAGAGAAAAAGGAGAACTGCTGAACACAGTCTTCTCCCAAAAGGAAAACAATGCCCTACCTGTGGAAAATGAAGCAGATGATGCTGTAGGGGAAATGCAGCACAGTATAGGTAGTACAGGAGTACCTGGCGATAGTCAACATGGGTTTCTCAAAAATAAGTCATGCCAGACTAATCTTCTTTCTTTCTTTGTTTCTTTCTTGAAGGTGTTATCAGCTTGGTAGATGAAGGGAATACTATGGATATAGCATAACTTGACTTCAGTAAGGCCTTTGGAAAGGTCACCCATGACATTCTTGCAAATAAGCTAGTAAAATGTGGGTTAGGCAATGCTATGATTAGGTGACTGAACCCAAAGGGTGCTCACCAATTGTTCCTCTTCATCCTGGGGAGAAGTTACTAAGGGGGTGCTGCAGGGTTCTGTCCTTGGCCCAGTGCTACTCAACATCTTTATCGATGATTTGAATGAGGAAACAGAGGATGTTCTTACCAAAGTTGCAGATGAAACCAAATTAGGAGGAGCAGCTGACATCCCAGAGGACAGAATCAGAATTCAGAAGGACCTTAACAAATTTGAGAGGTGGGCCAAAAATAACAAAATGAATTTCAACAGGGAAAAATGTAAGGTATTACACTTGGACAGAAAGACAAAATGAACAGATCTAGGATGGGTGATAACTGGCTTGACCACAGCACATGTGAAAGTGATCTAGGAGTCTTAGTATACCAAGCTGAACATGAGTCAGCAGTGTGATGCAGCAGCTAAAAAAGCCAACGTAATTCTGAGCTGTATCAATAGGAGCAGAGTGCTTTGGTCAGACCCCACCTGGAATACTGTATCCAGCTCTGGGCACCACAGTTCAAGAAGGGTATTGACAAGCTGGAATGTGTCAAGAGGAGAGGGGCCAAAATGATAGAAGGCCTGAAAACCATGCCCCTAAGGAACTTGGTTATGTTTAGCCTGGAGAAGAGAAGGTTAAGAGGTGACATGATTGCCATGTTTAAATATTTGAAGGGATATCATATGGATGATGGAGCAAACTTGTTTTTTTGCTGATCCAGAGGCTAGGATACAGAACAATGGCTTCAGAAAAAGGAACTTCAGGAAAAGAAATTCCATCTAAACATTAGGAAGAACTTCCTGACAGTAAGATCAGTTCAGCTGTGGAATATGCTGCCACAAAGTGTGGTAGAGTCATCTTCTTTGGAGGTTTTTAAACAGATGCTGGATGACCATCTGTCAGGACTGGTTCGATGGTATATTCCTTCATGACAGCGGGTTGGACTCAATGGTCTTTGTGGTCTCTTCCAGTTCTACAATTCTATGTACCTTTAAAATTATGCAGCAGTAGATATCAAAGGCTGTGCTTTCCTAGAGATTCTCAATAGGTTTTTTGCACATTTAAATCTGGTTGTTATATCTATCAAATGAGATAGAATGACCATGCAGTTTCCAATAGACCTTGGAAATAACACATTCCAAGTAAGGACATTACTTGTAACATATACTTTGAAGGGTTAATGAATCTTACCTTAAACTCCAGTGAGCTGCCCTGCGTGATGGAGGTCTGTTCTGCTAGTGAACAAGGTACAGCAGAATGATGTTTCCAACTCCATCCTGCCAGTGAAAGAGGGTATGACAACAAAAAGAGGTCTGTGTTTCAATTACTTGACACACTGGTGATTGAGATCCTGCTTTGGATTGTCACTCAGTGCAGCTGCTGGCTCTTGAGGTAGGTTTGGTTAGGGGTCAGACCAGGAAACAATACTTAGGTCCTTCCACCCTACACTGTTAGAGTGCTATTATTCCACTTTCAACATCCTATGGAATCTTGGGGTTTGCAGTTTCGGGAGGGGCATTTAGAATTCTCAGCCAGAGAGCTCTTTGAGCTCGGTAAACTACAAACCCCAGAATTCCACAGGATGTTGAACGTGGAATAATAGCACTGTAACAGTGTAGTGTGGAGAGGCCCTCAGTTTGCAGCAACTGAAGAATTTTGTTAAAACCTAACAAAATTCAAAATTCTCTGAAGTAAGCCAGGGACAAAAGGAGGGGGAATGAGAGGAAGAGAGAGAAAGTGGGATGTTTTTAAAGCAACTGATAAACTGAGATGGTAGAGGGTTAATCAGGATTGTCCCTGCCAAATCAGGACAGTTGGTGCATATGTCAATAGAAGTTTTCTAATGCCATTCATACTCTCTTAGAAATACACTGGAAAATGTCCACTTTGGCTTATATCCAATTGGTAGTCCCAACTAAAAAAAGACCTGCCGAATCAACTGCTGAATAGTAAATAACTGCTTGTGTAACTCACATTGTTTCAAAGGGTTCACTCTGGCTGTGACTACCAGTTGGATATAGGCCATGGTGTATACTACAGTGACGTGTACTTAGGTCTTAACAAAATTCTTCTCTGATGACTTGTGAGTGATATGACCTTTAATTGTATGTTATTTAAAAGGAAACCACATACGCATCCATTACAATGAGGAAATTGTTTTCTGTTTTACAACAGCTGAGGGGTGAGGAAGATGCAAGATGCAGGAGACCTGCATTTGTGAATTCTGCCCCTTTGTTTTCTGACACATCCATCAACCAAGAAGCTTAGCTGTGCACTTTGTCTTCCTTTGCTTGTTTCATTTAGAGTAGTGGGTTCCCATATGCTGTTGGGCTACATTTTTCAAAATCGCAGACCATTAGGCGTATTGGCTCTAGATTCTGGAGGCAACAATATATCTTTCTCTGCCCCTTTTCTTTGGACTCCCGCCTGTAACTGTATTTCTAAATGCCTGGTTAAAAAGTACTGCAGCTTCAAGTTGTGCAATTCTAAAAAGTTTTTTTGGGGGGGGGCAATGCTCTTATTCCCATTCCAGCCCATGGCTACATCTATCCTGCCTCCTCTAGCATTGTCTCATCCACCAGAGGTAACCCCAACGGGGGCCACCCCTTTGGGGAGAGCTGCTTCAAGGTTGGGGTGAGGACAACAGCTAGTCTTTTTGCATGGAAAGGGGGGAGAAGGTTGGTTTTTATCTGTGTAATTGCAGTCTTTTTTTTTCTTCAATCTGCACTGCCAGCAAAAGCAAAAAAAAGAAAAAGAAAAAAGAAAAAAGAGAGAGAGAGAGAAAGAGAAAGAGAGAGAGAAGGATGAGTCATAAGGACAGCATATGAGCTGAAGTAAACCAGGGAACAGCCACTGAAACTAAAAAAATACAGTGGGAGGTATAGAGTGAGGGGGCAGTGCTATCAGCATTGGAGAGGGGAGAGTCACACAGTGTTGGGTGTCCCCCTCTCCAAATAGCTTTGACAACCTGCTGCTCAATGTTTTCCTGTTGGTAAACAGGAAAACATCTATGATCCTGCATTCTCTACGCAGGAGCAGGCAAGGCTGGGGATGGGGGAAGTTGGAGTTGCAGTGGTTTATTTTTATTCCGTCTCCCTTTACCAGGGCCCCCATCCTATAATCTGCTTGGTTTTGAAGGATGTCCAGGAAAGAATAGGGATTATGTTGTCCTGCCCTCTGCTGCCCAACAGTCTTGCTTCTTGATCTGATGTGACTGAATTGGTTCTGCCAGGGTTGTTGGAGTTCCCCTTACTTGCATTGGGGGATTTGAACATCATACAGAGCCTGCTCTGTTGGAAGCAGTACAGACTTTATGTTCTCCATGGCAACCATGGCTCTGACCCAGGCCACACTCCAAACCTAATCTTCTGTGCCAGGAGGTATGATGGTGATTCAGGTGTGGCAGAACTTTCTAGAGGTCTGTTGCCATGGATAGATAACTGGTTGGTGGAGTTGGGACTCAGAGGCTTTGCAGTGGAGAGGGAATGATAAAGATGGTTTGCCCCCAGAGACTGATGGATCAGGATGATTTCCTCATTGCTCCTGGGGAATTTCCTGTTTGCTTGGCAAGAGATCCTGTTGACTCCCTGGCTGATCTCCTGAATGGAGAAATGGCAAAGGTAGTGGACATGATTGCTTCTGAGCATCCTCTCCCATGGAATAGCACCAAATGTGCCCCTGGCTTACTAGGCAGCAGTAATAAAATGAAGGAGATGAAAACTAGAATGTTCATGGTAGAAAACTCAGACAACCAAATGTGAACTTAGAGCCACATGGAAAACCTATGCTGGGCATTCATGGAAGCCAGAACATCATACTTCTCTTTGAACTTGCACAGTGTTATCCAAAGGAGCTATCTTGAGTGGTCAAAAGTCTTCTATACTCTGCCCTGCAACAAGAGAATGCAGACTATTCAATAGTCTTCTGTGAAAAATTTGAATGATATGTTGTAGACAAAGGCTTTTGTTCTTTTGATCTGATCTTGATCTGATCTTACTTGGATGCTTTAAGTGATACAGGTCCATTGGATGTATCCTTTGCACCTACTTGTCCTATGTTATTGGCTATGATTCCTTTTGTGCAGCTTAAGGGTGTGGATAGGATCTTTGGAAAGGTGAAAACCACCACATGCATACTGAACCCCTGTCTTTCTTGGCAAATAAAAGCAAGCCAGAGAAGGAGTGGCTGAGTGAGTAAAATGAATAGCAAATCCCTCATTATGGCAAGAGAAGTTTCTAGCCTGTCTAAAAGAGGCTATGGTGAGGCTGTTACTGAAAACATCTTTTCTGGATCCCACCATATTGGAAAATTACTAGTAAGTGTCTAATATCACTTTTGTGGGCAAGGATTTCCAAAAAAGGGTGGTGACTTCCCAGCTCCTTAAGTGTCTAGATGAGACAGATTATCTAGATCCATTTCAATCTGGCTTCAGGTCTGCCCATGGGATGGAGCTTGTTTGGTCACTTTGATGGATGACCTACCAGGCAGAGGAACTATGTCGCTTTTGATATCATTGTCTGCAGTTTTCTTCTAGGTTGCCTCTTTCAGATGGAACTTGGGGACATTATTTTACAATGGCTCCTTTCTGGAAGGTTGAACCCAGAAGAAGATGCTGATAGAATCCTGTTTGACTTCCTGTTTGTTGATAGAGTCCACCAAGAGCTTCTGAGGCAGGCCTTGTCTCGTATACCGTTAGTAAAGGACTGGAAGAAGGTGAACAAATTAAAGCTTAATCCAGACAAGACAGAGGTATTGCTGGTCAGTTGAAAAGCAAATCAGGGAATAAGGTTGTAGCCTGTGCTGGATGGGGTTCCACTGCCCTTTAAATCTTAAGTTTGCAGCTTGGTTGTACTCCTGGGCTCAGATTGGAGCCTTAATGCCCAGGTTTTGGCTGTGGCCAGGAATGCTTTTGCACAGCCAGCAGCAACCATTGCTGGAGATGTCAGATCTAGCTATAGGGATATGCTTTAATAACACCTCATTTGGATTAATGTAATGCACATGGGGCTGCCTTTGCACACTGTTCAGGAACTTCAGCAAGTCTAAAATGCTGTGGCCAGACTGCCTGCTGGGGCTGGTTACAGGAAACACATAAATGCCATATTATAGTAACGTCACTGGCTGCCAAACAGAATTCCAGACAAAATTCAAAGTGGTTATGACTTTTAAAGCCCTACCCAGCTTGGGTCCAGACTATCTGAAATGAGCCTTCCCAAATTTTAAAATCTTTGGAGGAGGGTTTCTGTCAGTCCAACATTTGGTGAGGGTGTATGAGAGGGCCTTCTCAGTGGCTGCTCCCCAGCTACGGAATTCCTTCCTACCACTATATAGTGGTTTTCACAGAAACATTTATTTAGTTTTTTACACATTTTGTATTAATAGGTTCCAGCTGTAGTTTGCTGTAATTTGGTCGTATGTTGCATTGGATCCTGTGTTGGGATAAAGACAGTATACAAATAAGTAATAATTATGTTTTTTAAAATGGCTGTGACAGATGAACAAATCCAGAGGTCCAGGTGCAGTCCCTGACATTTTGCCCTTCTTCCTTCCAGACTTCTTCCTTCCTTCCAGACTTTTTACAAATTTCTATTTATCATTTCTGTTTTTTTAAATGTTTACAGTAATTTCTATTTTTTAAAAATGTTGTTTACAGCTCCAAGAAGATGGCTATCTTATGAGATAGCATCACATATGAGAATCATATCCCCCAGATTTTTTGGAAAGGGTATCTATTTTTAAGGATTTTTTTTCTGGGAGTTTACGAAGGCTGGATGTCTCACAAAGGACTTTGATAGATGGACATTTTCCACCTTTTGCTTCAATGGGTTTATTCTAAATAGGCTTAACATTGGCTTTAACTTATCATGCTTTCACATAAAAAAGTTCATACTTTCCTTCCTCAATGTGTGTGTGTGTGTGTGTGTGTTGTGTCACAATTATCGAGAAATACTGTACGTGAATCCATATGGCATGCAAGAAATACCATGCTATACCTTCCAACTCAGGTAAGAGAATAAACTACTTTTTCTTGTACTTCTGATCTAGTAAAATTATAAACACAGTCTGAGGGTACTTGGGAAGCCAATTCTTCTTTTTATTATTTTATAAAATGAATTCTTGGTACAGTTTTTTTTTGTCAAAAAGCCATGCAGGCTCATATAATTTAAATGGAAAAGACACACTTTTCTTATTTGGCTTATTATGCAAAATCTTCCCAAGAAAGTTTAGTGCGTGATCATCGTTATTCAGCTTGCCAAAAGGGGAGATGTAGGAAGGAAAGATAAGCCTTCCACCCCACCCTGCACACAATTTTTTAAAAATGCAGCATCAAAAGCATCAGCAACAGCAGGAGGACTGAGACAGTTTTGAAACTGCTTGCATACACTCATTTATTTTTTAATTGCTTTGATCTTTTGAAGGGTCTGTGTTGTGAGCTTGGAAGCCTGAAGAGAGCACCTACAATCCTGCATGTATTTTGCTGTTTTAATCACACTGGAATTCATAAACAGAATATTCTAAGCCCCAGTGCAAAATTATACTTGACAGGCTTTAAGGCTCCTAGTTTTATCCAGGGAACTGTCAAAGAGAAATATTCAGATTCCACATGAATGTCACGTGTAGAAAACTGTCAGGACACTGTGAGTCTGAGGAACTCTTCCTAATAGGGCTAGAGCCAGTGTGGTATAGTGGTTTTGAGTGCTGGGCTATGACTCTGTATACCCAGGTTTGAATCCTCCTCACTCAGCCATGGTAATCCACTGGGTTACCTTGGATGCATCACACACTCTCAGCCTCAGAGGAAAGCAAAGGCAAGCCCTCTCTGAACAAATCCTGACAAGAAAACCCCATGATATGTTCATCTTAGGACCATCATAATTTGGAAATGATTTGAAGGCATACAACAACAATTTATTTTGTGTTGTCTGAACGGTCTGGTGGCACTTGGTCAGGCTGTTTGCCCCTTGTAACTGTCTCCCACTGTTGGGTGAGCACGGAACTCATCTCAGCTTTCCATATCAGGGGGCCTGTTACACTACATAATTATGATACTATGGTTTCACTTTAACTGCCACAACAACATCCTGTGGAACCCTGGAGGGTGTAGTTCCATGAGACATTAGAGCCCTCTAGCTAAGAAAAACCCTTCCTTAAACGGCAAATCCCATTGGTTCCATTGGATGCAGTTATGGCAGTTAAAAGTGGTATCATAATGCTATAATCGTGTGGTGTGAAAGTACCCCAAGGTTGTAGCTCAAAAAGTAACCTTTGCAAGTTGGGTGCTGAGTCCAGGTTCCTTGATTCTCCCGTCTCAACCTTCTCTGAATTTGGGAAGCTGTCATTAAAAAACAACAACAACCAAAAAAACCTTTTCTAAACTCCTTTAGCCCCGTGCAAGCCCACATAGTTGTCAGTTGACTTGTCACTGTCATGGACATTTCATGGAAGTGAACAGTGGCATGTTCAGGAGAAACAAATAGCATACTTCTTCACATAATGCAAAACACCATAAAATGTGGTGACATGCTGTGCATTAGACAAACACATGGTGAGGTCTATCAATGGCTTTCAATCATGGTGGCTATATGGAAATTAAGCAAGCTGATTCACAAAAGATGCCATTTCCTAGTGAGCAACTATAGGGGACAGTTGTAGGCTTCTAGAAATCTATGGTTTCCCACTGTTTGGGTGTAGAAACTTGAGTGTGATTCACTCAGACATTTTCTCAGTAAACATTCTTCAATCAGGTTCTCAGTCAAGTTTGCTGGTGACCACGAAGGCTAGGGACTTAGCTGACTATGAATGAAAACAGAGGTATTTTTCCCCCCCAATTCATCTTCAGCCACTGCTGATAAGGCATCTGGAAATTTTATATATATGCATGGCATATAACATGTATTTTTCCTTTCTGTCATTAATACTTTGATTTAAAAAGCTCCCAGCAGCTATGAGCATAGTGAAAATGTAATAGGATGAGTCATCATTTAACAGCAGTAAACCACCACAATGTTATACCTGTAGGCTATTGGATCATCTTGCTTCCCAGGTGACCAACAATCTAATCCTTTGGATGCATTTTTTTATTAAACATCATGTGTGCAATAGCAGCCAGCCAGCCAGCCATTTACTGTATATTGTGACACTGTACCTCAGTATATCAGGCTTCTAAACTTCTCTAGGAAATGTGGAAATATGTTACATTGGTTGAAATGAGAATGTGAAGGAAAGCCAATTGTTATATCCAAGGAAAGCTTGTATTATAATGAACAGTAAGTAGGCAGGGATAGCAGAAAGCAGAAATATTTTATTAAGTTGTATCTCTACTAGTATCTTTGAAAACGAGAAAGAAATTTGTCGCATAAAGTCATGCTATCAGCTTCTTTCTTGTAGTTAGTCTCAAAGATGCTACACAATCCCTCTGCATACTGATACAGATTAACACATCTATGTCTCTGAATATCTCTACCAGTGTAAACTAAGCAGGAGAATGAAGCTGGATTTTTTTCCCTCACTTTAACAAAGGAGAGGGAAAGATTGAGAAGCCTCTTTCCTCAGGTGGGTGCAATGACACATACCAGTAGATCACTACATTAGGACATAGCTTGATATTATAATACACTGAAAGCCAGGGTTAGTAGAATGACATCCTGGTTTCCAGCCGGGTCAGCAATGCGCCGGTACAAAAAACCCCTTTCACAGCAGCACTAACCTTGCATACAGCCAGGGAAACTTCCAGGATTGCCTTTGCTCCAAACTTGGATTTGTTCTCAGTCTCCAGAAGCAGCTTGTCAGTCTTTTCTTGCTCCCCAGCACTAATGTGATGACCAACGAGTATAGGTGCAATTGGTTTATTGATGTACTCAACAGCTTTTGAGACACCTTTCCCTAGGAACTGAGTCTTACCATTGTCATGAAGTTTCAGGTTTCATAGATTCCAGTAGAAGCCCCACTTGGAAGAGCAGCCCTGAAGATACTTTTCCTGGTATATAGGTCTACCTCAACAATGGGATTCCCATGGGAGACTTGGGCCATTTCTGTACTATACTGTTAGAGTGCTATTATTCCCCTATGTGGAATTCTGAGGTTTGTAGTTTACTGTGGCCAAAGAGTATTCTGGATGAGAATTCTAAAGGCCCGTCCTTAAATTGTAACCCCCCGGATTCCATAGGATGTTGAAAGTAGAATAATAGCAACATAACTGTATAGTGCAGAAATGGCCATAGATTTCATAAGCATGGATCTTGAGAATTGAAATGTTGTTTGTCTGTGAGTAAGCTGGAGTACTTACCAATGCCTGTCTCTCTCTCTCTCTCTCTCTCTCTCTCTCACACACACACACAGTTATATAGTATTGTTATTTTTTTTAAAAATAAGGAAAATGTCTACAACCACTTTAACAGTTCGTGTTCCCAGACAGCTCTTTTATTATAATAATCCTCCAAGTAGTCCTACTGAAATTCTTCCAGTATTTTAACTAATCAACCTGTCCCATGTTTAGATCATTTATGCCCCCTTTGTACAGCAGAAAAAATGGATTTCATATTTAGATCTTCAGCTGATGAGTGCTGCATTTGTGTTTCACACGCACAATCAGTAGCAACTGTCTGTTATTATTCTAAATGAAATTATTTAAGCTAGCACACTTCTTACTCATTTGTCCTTGACACGTAATTTGGCACATTAAACACTTGAAAAAGATTTTGAATATTGCTGATGGGTGGGGTGGGGGATAGACAATAGTGACAGGGCAGAAAACTAAACTAGCTCTATGCTGCCAGTATACAGAGAGAAACAGACACCTACAACAGATGATGGTGGGTTAAGATTGTTTTACCAAGGCTTCCCTGGTAATGAATGTGGAGCCCAGACATGAATGGTTGCATTTTTCCAGAGGAAGGAAGTGGAGATGAACTGGTGCCAGCTGCAAGAGGGCCATCAGCTAAATGACCCTCCTAAGTGCTCCAACATTTCACAGGTGAGAACCAGAAAGCATGAAAGCAAAGCAGAGTGTGGTCAAGATGGCAAATGGTATTAATGAGGAAGAACACATAAGCTTGGAGAAACTACTGCAGTTTGATTTTGCCTGAGTCTACTGGGAACAGCAAGATTCAACCTGCTTGTCTGCCTGCTGCTGAGTTAACTGAATGCAAACTACTTGTCCTTAGTAAGCTGAGGGCAAAAGGGAAAAGTGGGAGGATAGGGAAAGTGGGACATTTTAAAAACAGCTGAAAAGTGGACTTACAGAAGATTGTGTTCCCACAGTGACCATCTGATACATCACTTTGGGGCATCTTGGAAGCCTCAAAATGGTGGCTTCCCACTTACTCTGACACTTGGAAATGCCAAGTCAGGAAGCATGGATGGACCCAGCTCAAATATCAGTGGATTGGCCCAAAGCACTGAACTATTAGCAGCTGCCTGCCAATGTTATGTGTTCCTAAATCTGGTCCTGTTGTCTGGGCTGTAATGTGAGAAACTGGAATAAATTGTGAGAATCATGATCTAGGTCTGAAAAAGATAGGAAAAGGAAGTCTTGAGAGAAGAAGTTGAGGAAGAAACAAGAAGTCTTTGAGAGGACCTCTCCCTCAATAAAACTTGATCAGGGATGATATGTCTGAACTAATTCAGAACTCTTTGCCTCCATCCTAAAATCTGTACATGATCTGCATACTTAACTTCTTTTTCCAGTTTTGCTTATGACCTCAAAGATGATTGCCACTTTTCCTCCTAGCCTTTCTTCTTGCACCTTTATCTGCTGCTTGATTTACAAACAGCAGTATGTGAAAATAGGTATCTTGCTGAGTGCTGTAAGATGGGAGAAAGGAACTAATTCATTTGGTCTTCCTAGCCAGTTTATTCACTGCCTGACTCATCCTTTATTGCTCTAGCATTCAGTCCTAAGAAGAGCAGCTGGTTTAAAAACGGGTTAATTTCATTTGATCTGCATATTTAAGCAAACTAATTTAATCCCCACTTCCTGCAGTAATATGCAGCTTGGAACAGGTTAGATCTTTCAGATGTGTGTATTTCTGCAAATTTCAAGATGAGGCTTTCACCTCAGGTTTGTGAAACTGTATTGCACTTTCCCAACTCATTAACTGCCCCTCAGGTTTCACCATTTTGCCTTGAGAGAAAAGGTCAAGGAGACAGTGGTAGCTAGCTGTCATTCTGTCAACCAAGGGAAGAAAACCTATAGCTGCTTGTTTTTTGTTTGGTCTCTAGAAACAACCAAGTTAAGCAATGTAACTCTGCATTGGCTACCCATGTCCCTTGGCATCATAGGCTTGAAACCATTTTCTTGTTTCTAAATTATAACTGGTATAAAAATTGTAGTTTAGGAAGCTCTTGTGCTTCTTGCTGCTATTAATCACAGCTAGTATGCTGTTTTAACTTAGCTCTATATCCTATGTTCATAGATGAAGAATTATGAGAAGCTCCCCTTTGTAAGAAATAAATAAGCTGCATTCTGCTGCAGTCCAATTTACTCCAATCTAATATTCTTGATTATTCTTGATTCCTTTCAGAAACTGGAACATGTGGCATGTGTTCCTTAGGCAACATGTAGGTCAGGAAGATCTAAATAATTGCACAAGTTACAGGGCAAGGTATTGTAGTCCACACTGTAATTTTGATGAAAAGAAGCAATTCCTACCTACCAAGAATTGATCTTTTCATTTTACTGCTATTCTTATTTTACAATTATGCCAATAATTATAGTATTAACCCAACTGACTCTAAGAAACATAAAATCGGTAAAGCTGTGGTTGCTCATAAGAAAAATTCCAAGTTCATGGCCAAGCAATAGCTATATTGGGACCAATGGCAAATACACACAGGTATGAACACAAATATTTGAGATCTCCTGATTTCTTCATCATCCAACTTGCAAGACAGAATGGAGAGAGGAAAGATTTTTGAAGGAATGTTCTTCCTAGATACAATTGTCCAGGCAGTTGAAATAACATCATTGAAAGAGGAAGGATTATCACTGAAAAATCCCTTTCTCGTGTTCCTGAGGACTTGATTTTACTGACTGCTGGTTCTGACATGCAAGGCTTCTGTATTTGAGTCCCAAAGTCTGGACAGGTTCATCTATATGCATTAGAGATGCAATAACTGTTGGACAACATTTGAAAAATGGTAAAAAAATATGTTAAATGCTGAGAAATCCTGATGAGAAACTTCTGGGATGGATAAGAATTTTTGTAATTCAGGACTTATTCTGCACAAAATTCTTATGTGGGTTCTCTTGTGAGGAAAGGAGTATTTTCTGCACAGAAAACAGCATTGCTATTCAGAAATGTTATTTCCTGCACAGAAAATGCTGTAAGAAATACCATTGTCTGCACAAAAAAAAAAAGTTGTATTATGTGCAGAAAATGCTCTCTTTGCAAAACAACCATGTATGAATTTTTTGCAGAATAAATCCTGAATTGCGAATAGGCTTTGAAAACTGCATGGATTTTCCCACCAGGAAGAAAACTGTTAGAATTACTCATTGCTCCCTTTGCATCCCAGTGTGCATATAATCCAACAAGTCATCCAAATTAATCTTATGGAAGGAATTTCACAAATTAATAGGCATTGTATAGAGAAGTACCTGTTTTGTTTGCCCTGAATCTACAGCCCTTCAGTTTCGTGAGGTGACCTCATGTTTTACTATTATAAGAGAGGAAGAAAATATTATTTCAAGTCATTTCCTCCATGCCATGCATAAATTTGTAAATTTCCCTCATATGCCAAAGCCCTGTCCTCCCCACCTCTCCGTAAACTCTGACTACTTTAGTTTTTCTCATTGGGAAGCTACTGAAACTCCTTGATCATTTGAATTTAATTGAATTAAAATCATATTTTTAAAAGAAAAAATCACACACACATAATAAAAAGCACTAAATTATTTAAGAGACCAACACATCTATTGCAAAATCTCAGGCCATAACGGACTATCAGTCCTGCCTTTCAACTATGACCTGACCATAAATTTGAATATAAGCATTACAATGCTGGCAGATTTATTTTCACATGATGTGCTAGTAATACCTAGCACAGAATTTGCCTTTTACAGAGTTGCTGTACACCATGTTGATGTTTTCATTTAGCTATATATCCCCAGGGACCTTAAGAGCTCTTTCTTAGTTAGCCACAGCTGATTTACAAGGCAATCCTAACTCCAAGATATGCTGACTATAGAGGGTTAGGAATAATCAGAAGTCTCTTGTGCAGGCTTTACTGGCCTTCTGCCAGCTTAACTGCCTGAGATCAGGTGGCAGAGGGATCTGCTGTCATAGCTGTTTGGCTGGCTGAAATGGGCTAGTAGGATAAAGAAAGGGGTTGAAGAGGCAGAGCAGAGGACTAAGTAAGATATGGCAGATCAAAACTACATCCAAGCCTCCCACTGTTCAGGGGCAAACCCACTATGCTGGCACAAAATTAGGCTAGGAAGAGAGTAGTCCTAAATCATCTCCAAGGTCCCTATGATGGGAGGGATTTGGATTAAACATAACTGGGCTGGGGGGATTTGGATTCAACGTAGCATAGGCCTAGTGTCTTCTTAGTAGGACAGGATGTCACCCTTAGTCTCTATCTGTGTATATTTTCAGCTTTGATTGTTTTAGTCACATATGCACCAATTAACAATCTCATTTGCCATTTTATTACCTATTCACCAAGTTTAGAGGGGTCACTCTGAAGTTCCTTGAAGTCTGCTTTGCTTTTCATCACCTTGAAAATGGTGACAGTCACAAACTTTACCTAATACAATACTGTGAGATACCCTCAGACCTGAGAAATATGTCAAAACCATAGGTCAGAGAGTAAAACCTCCAGCTTGAGGTCTTAAGTCAGCTTGCCAACGGCTCAAATCTAGACAACAACCCCCACTTCTCCCCAAACCCAACTCCCTGAAAAGTGCAATCCCTCCCCCCATCGCTCATCCTCTCAAACATGGTCCATAGTTTCACAGCACAGTTATTACAGCAGTAATGAAAAAATAGGACAAAAAAGCTTATGGGACATCTCCTTCCCATGCCTGAACTGCATGTCCAGAAACTGGAGCAATGCTACTGTCAGAAGGAGGCAAACAATGGTCCTTCTCCCTCAGCATGAACAAGGGTTTTTGATATTTTCTGAGCAGAAGGAACAGTACCTCTCAGATTGTGAATCCACTTCAGAAGAACCCATTTTTCTCAAGTTTATTCTGGGTTCAAATATAGTGAAGCTTTCCAAAGATACAAAAATGGATAATACAATTCCTAAAACAGTAATGACAAGCAGTGAAATCTGTGTGATAAATTTCATAACCATGGAGCTGTAGTATATAAAACATTGATTATAGTGTCATGGAGATACTTGGACACCAGTGTGACTTGTACAAAGGATCAGAGAGAAAACTCTGAATGTTATAAAAGAGTACTTTTTTTATAGTAACAAAAGACATCATGACTTCTATTTTTTTTTAAAAAAAAATCTGTTAAGAAATATGTCATCATCTACATTATGTTTTCTAGGAACCAAACAATGATTACCAAACCAAGACTGGCTCTTCCCATGGGCTTACAATTTAATAAATGTAACACAGTAGTAATATGGGGATAGAAAACACAACACAACAAAAGATGTGGGTGGAGAGGAGAATATGGGGCAGAAAAAAAAAAAGGAAAACACATAACTTTGGTCACTAAGTATAAAACTACACAATTGTCCAACATGTAGTGTAGAGCTATGTTTCCCATTTTACTTTTAAAACAAGTTTTGATGTAAACAAATTAAAGGTTCAAGGGCAGGGTAAGCCTGAATGGGAACACAGCGCATGATAAAAAGAAGTAGATACCTTTCTTTTCTAGCATGATCAGAAGGAACTTTCACATAAACACACCACCATAGCTTGGGAGAAATTTTCCTGTGATACCAAGGCTTGCATTAGGAACTTGACAAGATCCTCAAGAGTAAACATATATAAATACCAAAAGCAGAATCATCCATGTCATAATATTTCTATTTTTAGTTAAGAGCCATTTAAAAAAAAAGTCGCCATAATGATAAGGAACTTTGGGGCACTGGAACTATAATGATAATGAATTACTTTTAAAGTAACTTTTCAAGCTCTGGTTCTGGAAGTGATGGAGACAAATGGCAATTCTTATAGCTGTTGCAGCCTGTTACTCTGATTTCTGGGGTCCCTTGGGGGTCACCTCAATGTGCTCCACGTGATGGGGAATGGGAACTAGCCAGAGCACAAGCAATAGCAATGCGAGAGGCAGGGTAATCTAGTGGGGTCTTCTTACTCAGTTTTTACGGGGTCAGGCCAAACCAAAAACCAAACCAAAATGTCCAATAAATGATTTTATTGAATGCAAGTCACACACACCAATGCAGTCGTGTGCACACGTACCCAAGAGCTATTGAGAAGCAAAAGAGAGGAAATTGGACAGAGGGAGTATTGAAGGGGAGTTGTTGGGGTAATACTGCACCTTGTCCTGAAGTCTGGGGTGTGAGAAGGCAGCGAAGAGGTGGGGCTCAGTGCGGAGGGGGCTGACGGAATTGCTCGGCAGATGGAGCGACAGTCAGCTGGGAAGACTGGGAGCGATCCAAAGAGGCGCTCAAAATCGGGGACTATTTATAGGGGGAAAAGTACCTGGAGGACTAATCCTTTCCCGAGGAGAACAATGGGAGTTGCAATGGGCACAAAGCTCCACATTGGTAATTTCCTTTGCGTGACGGGATTATTGGGTCTCTGGACCTCTAGCTGGGTTTTGTGGTGTGACTTTTAGTCCCCGCTTGATGGGATATTTGCTCAACTTGTGGCAGACACGTTAATCCCTTCAAGTTGGCGTCTCGGGGTGAAGGACCTTTTGTTTAGTGTGGATTTGTTTCTCTTGAGGTTTTCCTGGGGCTACGTGATGGGAGTTTTACTGGTCTGACCTAGTTTTCGGTCTTTCGGTCGTGCCTGCCTACGTGCTCCTTCGGGGAACCTCTTATGGCACACAGAACTATATTTTAATATCAAAATTATAGACCCCGGGATAGGGTTTCTCCACTGAAGTAACAAGCCCGGGGGAATGTCTAATTCAAAATTTTAAACATAAGACTGACCTAGACATAACACTGATTAAGGCTTTTTAGGGTCAAATAGATGAAGGAAGCTGACTCACCAAATCACCATACCATTGCTTACCTCCTTGAAGTAGTAGAACTCCCAGGCTCAGAGGAAAGTGCCTAGGGAGAAGGGTTTATGGGGAAAGGGTTGATTTTGTCCTATTGATGCATGTTTTCCTTTTGCTTTTAAAATCAGTCATCCACCCTTTTTCACTGTAATTGGGGAAGTACAGTGTCTGAACACCTGGAAATGTTATCATCATAAATAGTTTTACGTTGTACAACATTGGGGAACTGATTCTTAAGCAACAGTGTAGGGTAGTTGAGTGAGCTGAGACATCCGCACACTTCCTAGGCCTAAAGTATGGCCCATGATGTTTAACAGATGTGGATGATAGTTTGGATGAAGAGACACCCTGAATTCCTATACCAGGGCTTTCCAAACGGTGTGCCACGACATGTTAGTGTGTCACCTGAAGTGTGTAGGTGTGTCACCTACAATCTTGGAAATGTATATTATTATTTATAAATCACATATTTTTAAAAATATATGAAAGGTTTCATGAGATATCTTGTGTCCCCATACATTTTGTTATTACAATTTATGTATGTGTCTGTATCTCTTATAAGGGGTTAGTTTAACCTCCGGTTTGCTAGTAAAATTGAATTACCATGTCGTGAAATGATGCATGTCTAAAAAGTGTGTCACCAACATGAAAAGCTGCCCTATACCCAGGTTTACTCCTACACTCTTGGGTATCTATTTCACTCTTCTTCTCTCTCTTTATTCCTCAAAACCACAGTCAAATTCTTCCTATCTCCTTTAGGCATGGGTCATACCTCAGCATCGTAGCTCAGGGACAAAGCATGTATATTGAATGTAGAAGGTTCTATGTTCAGTGCCTGGCATGTTCAGGTGGTGGTGGGAAAGAAACCTATCCAAAACACCAAGGAGCACTGCTGTGCCACAGTCACCAGCTGCCATCAGGGCCACATTTCCATAAGCCCTAGGTACTCCTGTATTCAACTCCCCACCTCACCTTAATGTACCACTAGGGATGTTTTGGTAGGCCCTAAAATCTTGGTTTCGTAAGCCCTAAAATTTTCATAGGTCCTAGGCACTGTGCCTCAAGTAAGGCAGCCCTAGCTGCCACCATATTGAGTTGAATGGGCCAATAATCTGATTTGGTGTACAGAATTTCCCATGTTGTCTCTCATTATCCACTTCCAATTTATGGTCCATGTTAAGAAAAGGGGGACAGAGGAGAGGCAGTGTATGGAGGGGACCCTAGCCTACCCTGTGATCAATTCCAAGAATTTGGCTTCTTGATCATACTCATGCCACATTAGGCAGAATGAGACAATCTCCTCAGACAGCAAATACTGTGGAGTGGCCACAGCAATCCCTTGGCTGCACCTTCTGAGGCCCTGAACACTGTCTCTTGTTATAAGACAAAGTTGTATGACCCACACAACCTGTGATATTCTTATATACTGGCCAGCTGCCTTTAGATGGAGTGGAGAATGGCATTCTGTTGCCAGTTGTCAGATTCTGTATGTGGAATGAGGAAAGGGCACCATCTTGTCATTTTCTTCAGGCAGCAAAATGTCTTGAGCTCAGCATAACTCAAAAAAAAAAATGCATGGCACTGTCTTACAATGTGACATTCAAAAGAATTTCATTCCACGTGCTTCCATTTATGGCCAATACAACTATCTTCTTTCTTACTGAACTTTCTACCACGAATCTAGAGTTGTTTTATTCTGCACCAGAGATGGAACTTTAATGAAGCAAATATTTAAACTTCAGTGGCCTGTTCAGGTTGTAGTTGAATAATTTTCAGACATACAGTTCTGCAAGACAGGATGCAGCAATGGCTACACTGAACTCTGGACACAATGTTCCTGAATGTCCCCTGGCAACCTTGAACATAAATTTGTGCAGCTCTAATAGGCTTGTTATTCCTCTCATACCGAAGAAAGGGCACACAGGCAATGTCTTGTTTGAAACCGAATTTTAGACATTTCACCTGTGGGCCTCTGCTGAGATGTTTGTGCAAAAATTAGCAGCTGTGAAATGAATAGTCAAGAATCTATGGGTTGCTCTGGGTACCTCTTTTTTTTAATGGCTTTTATCAGCATACAGTGAAAACTCAGGTTGAAGGTACAGAAGGTTTAAGAAAGTTGCTCTGTTTAAACCATATCTTCTTTCATAGAGAAAAAGTAGCTTTCAGCATGGTTCAAGCTGAGTAAGGCAAGGGCTTCTAGGGAGGGCCTATCCATGAGCAGCAGTGGCCAAAAAATGTTTAGCAACTTTTTTGAGTATGATTGTTTAGGGAAAGAAAAAGTTAAACCCATACACTGTCACACACAAAGAAATCTAGATGTGCTTTTTAAAAACAAGAAAAACAGAATCCTTATCTGCTATTGAAAAACAAGAGAATGCCATAAAGAGATCTAAAATGCCTATAATGCTTGTACCTTTGTAACTGAGGAGCTGCTAACAGAAGCATTTTGCAGAATGATGCCTGAATGACCTGGAACTTTTCTTAAAATACTATGCTCATTTTTTTCATACTTGCTGTGTGCCTTCAAGTCATTTCTGACTTACAGCAACCCTAAGGTGAACCTATCATGCAGTTTTCTGGGGCAGAGAGTGTGTGACATGCCCAAGATCACCCAGTGAGTTTCCATGGCTGAGAAGGGAATCAAACCCTGGTCTCTAGGGTCAGAAGCCAGTGCTCAAACCACTACATCACACCAGCTCTTCTCATACTACTCATCAATATATATTGGAACTGAAGGTTTTCATATATACTGCTTACCATGGGGAATCAGAGTTTCATTCCTGAGAGGGAGCCTGAGAAATGGGTACCACGACCAAGAAAGGCAGCAGGCATGCTAATTACCTACTCTCCACCTGGAAAAGTAGTGATGAAAAATAGAAACACAGGACTCTTTTGAGGCTCTGTAATTGGAATAAGTACACTTTAAATCCTTTAAAAAGGACCCATTGGAGGGCAAATTTGGTGCCAGCTCCAGTGGGATATATTCAAGTGTTTAAGTTTTTATCCCACTTTTCCTCCAATGAGGCCAAGCTGAGGGGGGAAAAAGTACATGGGTGTCCGCTTCCGCATTTTTCCTTACAACAATCTTGTGACGTAGGTCAGGCTGAGCCCAAGTTACCCAGTGAGTTTGATTAACCACTGGTGATCAATGTCCTTCATCCCACTGTAATCACTGTATCACTCTGGTTCTCACACTGAGCCTGAGAAGCACAGGCACCAAATTTTAAACCATTTGATTTTATGGCAGCTGGTGTATTATTTATTCTTTGAAGTTTCTTCTTCTCCAGCCATTAAATCATGCTTCCAGTGTGGCTTCTGTTGGCTATTCTTTTTGAGCGAGTCTAGCATCTGAAGTTATCTCCAGGGCTCCTTTCACACTACAGAATTATAGCACCATGACTCTGCTTTAGCTGCTGCAGCAACATCTTATGGAATTCTTGGATTTGTAGTGTGATGAGACACTAGAACTCTCTGGCTGGGAATTCTAAATATCTCTGCCTAAACTGCAAATTCCTGGTTTTCCTAGGATGAAGCCATGGCAGTTAAAGTGGAACCATAGTGCTATAGCTGTGTATTGTGAAAGGCCCCTAACTCTATTCAGAAACTGCCTGGTGTCTCTGTTTTCCATAGACATACTTCACCCAGGATGGAGACAGTTCTCAGTTTGCATTTTTAAAAAATTGAAGGGTTTTTTTTTCAGCCTGTCTTGTTCTCAGCATTCCTGGGAGTTGTCTCAGGTGAAACTTAAATTGTCACATCACCCGTTAGAGCTTGCCTTCAATGTCTGTAGTTCTTGCTTCTCCTAATTCCAACTCTGTAGTGAGATTAAATGGAGACTATGGCTTCAGTGCCTCCCCAATCTTGCCCTCTACCCTATGTCTTTTACAACTTGCTTCATTCTTCATGAAGGCATATCACAAAAGCTTACACATATTTCTTGTACCATTTTGATCAGCCTAAATCAATGGTGTTTCTTAATGTAGATTCTGGACATTCTTTTTCTTATGGCAAATACAGCTATCTTTGCTTGTTATGTTTACCATTCTAAGTGGAAAACAAAATTTGTGAGGCTGGGGGAAGGTGAATACTGCTTATGTGATATGGATGTTAAGCCCTTGAACCAAGGAAGGGAAAGGCCATTTCCACACGGGTTAAAAAAAATGGTGCAGTGTGTCCTCCATGGAGGACGTCTGCACCTTGGAGCGGACTGGGTCCGGACTACTTACCATAGATCCACACCTCAGTCCGCTCTGGAGCGACCCCAAGTGGTCCTCCAGCGTGTTTTTGAAAAACCTGATTTGCATGCCTGCTCTCTGATGCAGATTTGCAGGCTTGCACCAATGCGAGCCTGTGATCTGCAGAGGGCGGGCTTTAGGCTGGCAAGCTTCAGCGGTTGGTCGAGACCCACAACCAACCGGAAGCTGCCGTTTTGGATGCCGGAGCAGTGTGGATCTGCGATCACGCACTGCTTCTCCTCACCCCGGACCAGACTGGACCCAAAGAAGATCTGGTGAGTAGCGGCAGGGAGCGATTCCCTCACCGCGTGCAGAAATGGCCAAAATTACAACCTTCCAAAG
Organism: Cyclura pinguis; assembly: GCA_030412105.1. NCBI lineage: Eukaryota > Metazoa > Chordata > Lepidosauria > Squamata > Iguanidae > Cyclura > Cyclura pinguis. The sequence continues at coordinate 191,573,412 of CM059603.1, forward strand.
CTATTTTAAGGCCACCAAGGGTCCTTTTGGAAGAGACAATAATGTTTGTTAAGGTATGAAAAGAGGGAGACCGCATTACAGCTGGGTAAGCTCAGTCAAGAAAACCGTAGTCCTGACTTTGCAAAACCAGAGTAGGGCTGTGGATGACACAGTGGCTTGGAGTCTCTCATTCAAAGGGTCACCACCAGTTGAAGTTGACTTGATGGCAATTAACAACAACAAAGATCAGTGGTAGAGCTTGGAGTGCATGGAGAGGGTAGATGGGGGCATGGCTACAATGTAGGGGGTGTGGTGTTTTAGACATGGCCACAGTGGGTGGGCATGGCCATGGTGGGTGGGCATGGTCACAGTGTGAGAGGGCGGGGCTATGACATGCAGGGGCAGGTCTATGAGCTGGGATGCCCCCCAAAAATTGCCACTCAGGGCAAACTGCCTCCATCGCCCCCCCCCATCCCTTATGTGACTGACAAGGATCTTCAACCAGACTTTTTTTTTTTTTAACTCAAAATGTCCCAGCACCTTCTAGGGGCCCTGAGGGCCATTTTGTCATGATTTTCATTTCCCCTGAGCATTCCCCCCCCCTAAAAAATAGGAAATAACTTCTGCTTTACTTTCTGGTTTGAAAAAATGCCTTTCCTGGGACCCAGAAAAGTAGGAAGAAGCAAAAACATGGCAAAACTCTACCCTCAGTGCTGCCTAGAGGCTGTAGGAGAGCATTTGGAATTTTGAAAAATTAAAATGGACTGGGAGACAGTGGGCAGTGCAACCCTCTAAGGCCCATTGAGGGTCCTGTGTGGCTCCCAGACTCCAATTAATTGTCCATCCCTGCCTTAAACTTTAACTTTCATATTCTTTCCTTTTTTGTTGTTGTGTGTCTTCAAGTCATTTTCAACTTAAGGCGAACCTGTCACGGAGTTTTCTTGGCAAGATGTGATCAGGAGCTGTTTGCCATGGTATTCCTCTGAAGCTGAGAGTGTGTGACCTACCCAAGGTCAACCAGTAGGTTTCCATCCGGTCAAACCGGTCAAATCCATCAAACCCCTGGTTTCCAGAGTTGTAGTCCAGCACTCAAACTACTATGCCATATTAGCTCAACTAGGCATTTTCCAAGCTCCTTAAGTCCTCCTGACCAAGGATGTTTTTGTCCTTGGAATACGCACAGTGGTGTTCTTCAGTACCATTAAGGTTTACATTGATCGTTGGCAGCCATCTTTAAATAAAGAGATTCCATCTAAGTGTTTGGAAGAACATCTTGATTCTAAGAACCGTTCAGCAGTTGAACAGGCTGCCTCAGAGAGTAGTGGACTCACCTTCTTTGAGTTTCTTTCAATAGAAGTTTGATGTACATCATTCAGGAGTGCTTTAGTGGTATGTCCTTGCACAGCAAGCAGTTGGACTAGTTGGCCCTGCAATTTTTTCCAGTTCTAAGATCTTGTGTTTCTATGATTATACTAAAAACAGCAGCATGATAGAGGGCATGTAGTCTTATCAGTGCATCTCCCTGTCAGGAAAAAGCTGCATGCCTTGAATATAAAGCTGTTCACCTTTCCCTGCAGTGTCTACTCAGATTAAGAGCGGCTGCCCAGGTTCTGCTAAAGACAGCTTGTGCTACTTGATAACCTTTTTAAGTGGAGAGGCCAAGGACTGAATGTGGGAGCGATCTTTTCTCTCTCTCCCACAGATAGAACTGCCAGGAAGGCTGGGCATGTATGTTTTATGTTTCAGAAGATAGTCCAGACCAAAGCTGGTTTAAAAATAAAGAACCAAAAGAAGCAGGGAGAGCAGGCCTTGCTGTTTCTGGTTGACAGCTCCTGGAGAATAGGCTGGCCAGGCACATAGGTTACTTGGTCACAATGTTCCCTTCTTGCATGAATGTATTGTATTTTTCTTTAAATTATAGTAATTATATCTTACTTTTCACATATACTTAGCATGTGTAATTTTTATGCAAACTGGTCTCATTTGACCCTTTCTGGATGAAGCATTTCCACTTTTTTTTTTTTTTTTGGTGACACATAAGGAAAGATCAGAAAGTTCCATCTTCTTCAGAATGATCCATGCTAAGAAAAAGAAATTTCACATAATCAGACAATGAAGGCTTTTTTTACGGGAAAGAAAGAGAGAAAGAGAGAGAGAGAAAGAAAGGAAAGCTGAACATTATTGTTCATATTTGGGATGTAGCAGGAAAGAATTCCATTCCTTTTGCCTTCTTACACACATAAAGGACTGTGAGTGTGAGGGACAAACTTTTGACATCCTTGATTTATTAGGTTGCCTTCTGACACATACAATCTGGTACACATTTGCTTGTGAATGATGAGTCCCATTAAACTCAGCATGCTTACTTTTTAGTAAACATGCATGAATGGGGATGGCATTGCTTCAGCTCTCCATGCTCAACTAGCCTCTTGATTATGGCAGTGTACCTGGGTCTGCTGTTGAAAATGATGTGGATTCTTCAAATAGTCCCTCTGGGAGAAGCTCCCTCCCTCTCTCTCTCTCTCTCTCTCTCTCTCTCTCTCTCTTTTCCCCTCAAAGCTTTCAGGAGCAGTTGTTTTATGTTTCTCCAGATCATATGATCTGCAAAACATCTTTCCCCAAGACTCCAAATAGAACAGGAAGCCACTTCTGTATTTTTTTTGGTAGTAGTTGTTATGTGCCTTCAAGTCAACACCAACTTATGGTGACCCTGTCATAGGGTTTTCTTCTCAAGATTTGTTCAGCTGTTTGACATTGCTTTGCCTAAGGTCACTAAATCAATTTTTAGTATGTCAGAGTGTTGTGGCAAGCCAGAGAATTGAGACCAGCAGATCAGAAAACAAGGTTTATTTTACTGCACAGGGATCTCAGTGGAATCAACTTCCAAAAGACTGAGAGCCCCGTTTTAGGTTTCAGCATACATTTATACGTTTTAAAAAAACAGGTACAGGAAATGATTACCATATATGAAAAGGGTACAGGTTACAAAAGTTTAAGTTTTGAAATGATGTATTACAGTTTCAAAAATGAAGTATCTCTGTACCAGGGAGTATTCTCCCTGGGTCGCATCGACTCCCAAACTCCCTATATTCCATGCATTGCTAAGCCGCATACCTAAGCCCCTGATAAGATAAGAGACGCACCTGCCTGACTTATTTTTCTCTATTTTTCTACTTAAGCAAGCAGTTTCTACAATTTAACCCCTTCAAGAGTATGACTTGCCTAAAATCACCCAGTCGATTTTCAGGGTTGAGAACTGCAACTTGGGGCATCTCCTCACTAGCCTGTTATAATGCTATTATTCCACTTTCAACATCCTATGGAATTCTGGGGTTTGCAGTTTGGAGAGGGACCTTTGAGGCCCCTCCTTAAACTGCAAACCCCCAGGATTCCATAAGATGTTGAAAGTGGAATAATAGCACTATAACAGGCTACTGTGGAAATGGCCTTGGTCTTCCCAATTCTTAGGCCCTTTCCACACGCGAGAAAGGAAATGCGCGAAAATGGAACTCACTGGCTTTCTTGAGCGTCCGGGCGAGTCCGTCGGGATGAGGAGCGGTGCGAGCTCATCGCTCCGCACTGCTCCGGCGTCCAAAATGGGGGCTTCCGGTTGGTGGAGGCTCTCCACCAACCGGAGAAGCTCGCCGGCCTAAAGCCCGCCCCCAGCAGATCTGCAGGCATGCACTTGTGCGCGCCTGCAAATCTGCAGCGGAGCGCGGCGATGAAGCGACACAGAGTTGCGCGCTCCGTGCTTTTTAAAAACCTCTTAAAAGAGGTTTTTAAAAAGCATGCTGTGCGACCAGTTCCGGTCGCTCTGAACTGGACTGAGGTATGGAACTACAAAAAGTAGTCTGCCCCAGTCCACTCCACGATGCAGAAGACCTCCGTCAGAGGTCGCTCTGCACCGTTTTAATAGCCCGGTGTGGAAATGGCCTTAGTCCAACATACAAACTGCTACACTACACTGACTTTCTTCTTCTAGTAGTTGTTTCACGTATTTTTTTTAAAAAATGCATTTTTCAAGCCTAATGCACCCTGTATTAGGTCCTGGAGGCCACCAGACCTTTTAAAGTTGCCCACTTCTGACTCCCACCAGCATAAAGAAACCCCTGTTGCATCTCCCCTCCAAATAGATGTTAAAGAGCCCCTCAGAAGAACGTAGCACTAACATGTCTGAATCCAGACTAGACAGATCTAGGCTATTAAGAGCTAAACACTTAAAGCCTTGGGCCCGGTTGTATGAATCAAACTGTTTCAGCTTCTTTCCATCCTGAATATGAAGAAATGTGCACATTTCACCAAATTATCACTTAAAACATACAAAATATTCAACCGTTCCTAATATCAGAAGAATTCTCTCACATGTACCTGTGAGATCTGAAGATGATCTTATTTGTCATGCACTGGGAAAGGACATTCTATTTCTTCAGAGTCACATTTTGTTGCAGAATCCACACAGAACTAAAACTATAGTGTAGGCATTCTAAGACATTGGCCCTTTCTGATCCACCTCCCAACCTACCATAGGTATGAGAGAAGGACAGGACTGCGCCAACGCTTATGCATGCTGTTGTTGCAGTCCCATCCTTCTCCTGTTCCCAGGCAGTGTGATTGCACCACAAATCATTGACAGGATTTCCTCATCAATGACCAGCAATCACACCACCATCCCACTGTGTGCCTGCATTTACCTTAGCTGTGGAGGGCCTGCAAGTGCAATGGCTGCACTTGGGAAAATACCCAGCTGCGCTGCAACAGGAACAGACAGCACCATTGCATTTCCTGAATCCTAGAGACAGCCAGTGCAGAAGGGAGGGCTCCTTTCACACTCACCTCCCAGGAGAGACCACACTGGGACTCACACTGGATGTCTCCGGGATAAGGTAAGATGCAGAAAGGGCCATTGTCATCTGAAGAATTTTAAACAATATCTTTAATGTGTCAACTATTTAGCCTGCATGTTTTTTGACAACAACAACAGATGGAATAAAGACTGTTCCAACAAAATGATTGTTTTTTGGTAGTTTGTCCCACCATAGGAAAACAAAATAATTGAGAAAAAAATAAAGAAAAAATGCAGTTTTTTTTCAGCAATTCATGATGCCAGGGAGCAGATATAAGACAGTCTTATTGTGTCAATAGTTTGTCTCTATTTGGGGTAAGTGATACTGGAATTCTCAGTGGGATTGACAAATACAAGACGTGCACTTCAAATTCTGATCCTAACACTACACATAACTCTAACCCTCACTATTCTGGAATTCCAGTGGGGGTCAGATAACAACCCACAAACAAGTCAATGCAAGTTTTGGTTTTATTCTGGTATACGAGGATTAAAGGGCCATTCTCACCAAAAGAAACCCAACTAGCTGTATTTATTTGTCCATGTCCAAAGCTCACACAAAGAAGAAATTAAAGCATTTCCTCAAAAGTGAGCATGACTAGCATTTACAAGAAAGGTTGGTGTGCATCTGAAAATAATCCAAGTGAGCAATATCTGAAGGCTGCAAAAGCAGCAGAGCATAAAATGCAGAAGAAAAGGCATCAACATCTGAAAAAAAAAGATGCAAAAGCTTGTCCTATGCAAAAGCAGAATGGCACGTGATTTCCTCAGAATCACAGGTTCTTACCAGCAAAATAAAAGACAAATATAGAAAGAGAGAATCAGCTCACTGCATTAATGTCTCTGAGAGATTTATGAGGGTGGTAGTTAGTAGAATACCTTCAGAAATCCCACTGAGGTGAAAGGAAGTGAGACAGAGATAGGCAGGGGCACACCCAACCGATTGGTTACCTTGATGGTGACTGAGGGGGCAGAAGTTGGAGTTTCCCTCATACTATAAAGAGCTTTGTTCACAGCACTGCCTAGCTAAAAGTAAGTCCTCTTGTCTTCAACAGGACTTATTCCTAGGTTGGTAGGATTGCAGCCATGTTGCTAAATGTGAGCTTTTTTTTTTTTTTGATAGGGGAATCTGTCATTCTTATATTACTTACAAAGCTATGATATCTTGCACGCTTATTTTTTTTCTTGCATTTTTCCAGCAAAAATTTTTTTAGGGAGCTAAAAACAAAATCTGGAAATTGCCCACCCTCCAACTGTCCCAATTTGGCAATGACGGTTCTGATTAATCCTCTGTCATCCCATTTTTTTAGCCGCTTTTAAAATGTCCCACGTTCTCTTTCCTCCCACTTTTCCCTTTTGTCCTCAGCTTACAAAGGACAAGTAGTTTGCACTCAGTTAACTCAGCAGCAGGAAGAGGAGTGGAGGTGGTAGAATCTTGCTCTTCCCAGTAGACTCAGGCAAAAGCAAACTGCTGCAGTCTCTCCTATATTGTGTGTCCTTATTCATCTATAACTTTAGCCACCTTGATCACAGTCTGATTTTGCTTGCCTGTGTCACCAACTATGATGTTACTGTGACAAGTGTCACAATCTTCAGTGGGGAAATGTTGAAGGGTATGAAATTTTTTGATTTTCATTTGATAATTTATTTAAAAGCTTTTAAACTGTTCTCTAGATATAGAACTGATTGGTTGTAGTTTAATTTTGTTTTTAGTTGTGCTGTAAGTTGCCTTGGGTCTTATAAGGGCAGGATACAAATCAAGTAAGTAAAGAAATAGGTAAATGCTATAAGCCATTTATTTACTTACAGTATTTACAGGCCTCTCTGTGAAAGATTCCTTGTATAATTTCTTCATGCATGCTACCTTAGGAAGGTTCCACTCTTAAAAGTGGCCCAAAATGGTTTTGTATAAGTAAACTATTCAATCGGGCAGTAATAACAGCTTAAAACTAAGACAGGTTTTAAAATCTGGGAAATTAAAAGATCTTCATTTGATACCTGAATGATGCCTATGCTGTCTTTGTGGGGAAGATGGCCAGAGGTGAAAAGACCCAGTCTCCTGTAACCACACACTGCCACACCTCACTAGGTAAAGTGAATGATTCAAAGATCTCAAAGTGCAGGCAGCGACGTGGGCCAAGCCAATTCCTAGTTGTGTTACAGTATAATTTCAGGAGTTGGTTGCTGAACTTAGTGCAATATAAACTTCAACAAATATTAAATCTGGACATTTCCTTCTCTGGTTTTTCAGTATTTACATACTATCATTACTAAAGGTTCCAACCAGCTTATTAGAAGAAATGTTATGTTCTTCACATTGGCTGAAAAATAAATGAAGAGAATGGCAATTGTTAAGGACTCCTTGGTCATTTAGCAACAGTTAAAGCTCATGTTCTTCCAAGATTGCTCTTTCTTTTTCACATTATACCACAAAACCTACTAAAAAGATAATTTCAACATTGCCAAAAATTATTTAGAAATCTTTATTGCAACTTAGGTTTCCAAAACAATTAAATACTCACAGAATTGAAGAGGAAGTTTAGCAGTACTGAACACTGCATTCTCTTTGGGTGGCTTTCATTTAAGGCAAGTTCTTCAGTTGGCTAAACATGGTGAGACATTTCTGTGGATCATAAAGACAGGGATTTTCCTATAGATTTGCAATTATCATCAGCCCCTCTAAATAGAAAATTTGTTTGTTTTTTATAAAAAGAATAGGATGAATCTTAAAGAACTTATCACAATATGGAATAAATGGAAGTGAGTTATATCTCCAACATCATCTGTAGTAGGTCCTTTTTTGTTATATCCCATTTAAAGAAGCTGGAGGAGATGAACATTTTCAAACCTGGCCACAAAGGGACTTACATAAACCTTTTTTTTTTAGAAATGGGATTCCATTAATTATTGAACAGATGTATGGTAGTCTAGGTGAAACTGAAAAAAATCACAGTTTAAATAGTTCAAATTTGTATTTTTCTAAAAAGAACACTACATGTTGTAGCTCTTCCAAGTACAGTCTGCACTCCACATTTGGTAGGGTTGGGACACAGGACTCCTGTAAAAATGGAAAAATTGCAAATATCAAAATGTGTGCAGGTATCTGTACAGAGGACCTTTGCCCTTCTTGGCTTATACAAGCAGCCAGAGGGGGACTGATTGACTGGGTAATGGGAGTAGTGAATGCCCCCGTGCAGCAAGGCAGAGTTCCCACTCACCCCCATTCCAAAAATCCCTCCTTGAACCCGCTTACATTGGACAACTGCTAGCCAGTCTCCAATGTTCCTTTTTTTTGGGGGGGGGGGGAGGCAAAGTATTGGAGCATGTGGTGGCTTCCCAGGTCCAGGGGTTCTTGGATGAAACAGATTATCTACATCTATTTCAATCTGGCTTCAGGCCACGCTATAGGATAGAGACAGTTTTGGTCACTTTGGTGGATGATCTAACCAGGGAACCAGACAGGGAGAGTGTTGGTTCTGCTGGATGTTTCAGCAGTTTTTAGTACCAACAACAGAGTTATCCTTCTGAGACACCTCTCTGGGATGGGATTTGTAAGGACTTCTCTGCAGTGGTTCCAGTCCTTCTTGGATGGGCAAACTCAGAAGGTAATCCTGGGGGATTGGCCTGTGGGGTCCCTTGGGATTCAATTTTGTTCCCCATGCTATTTAACAAATACATTAAACTGCTGGGTAAGATTATCAGAATTTTGGAGCTGGATGTCACCAGTATGCTGATGATACCCAACTCCATTTCTCTTTTCCATCCAGTTCCAAGGAAGCTGTCTCTGTACAGAACTAATGTCTGCCATCTGTAATGGACTGGATGAAGACAAACAAATTGAAACATAGGCCATTTTCGCACGGGCTAATAGAAACGGTGCAGAGCGTCCTCCAGGGAGGACGTCTGCACCTGGGAGCGGACTGGGTCGGACCTACTTAATGTAGATCCGCACCTCAGCCCGCTCCAGAATGACCCCAAGTGGTCGTCAAGCACGCTTTTGAAAGACTGCTTAAAACAGGTCTTTCAAAAGCATGGAGTGCGCCATTTCGTGCCCGCTCTCTGGTGCAGATTTGCAGGCTTGCACCAGTGCGAGCCTGTGATCTGCCGGGGGCGGGCTTTAGGCTGGCGAGCTTCAGCGGTTGGTCGAGACCCTTGACCAACTGGAAGCTACCATTTTTGTCCCTGGAGCAGTGCGGAGTGACGAGCACGCACTGCTCCAGAGCAGTGCAGACCGGACCGGGGAACCAAGAAGTCCGGTAAGTAGCGGCACAGGGTGATTCCCTTGCCCCGTGCAGAAATGGCCTTGGAATCATAGAATCATAGAGTTGGAAGAGACCACAGGGGCCATTGAGTCCAATCCCCTGCTATGCAGGAACACACATCAAAGCACTCCCAACAGATGGCCATGCAGCCTCTGTTTAAAAACCTCCAAAGAAGGAGACTCCACCACACTCCAAGGCAGCATATTCCATTGCCAGACAGCTCTGACTGTCAGGAAGTTCTTCCTGAGGTTCAGGTAGAATCTCTTTTCCTGTAGCTTGAATCCATTGCTCTTTGTCTTAGTTTCTGGAGCAGTGGAAAACAACTTTCTTCTTTGATATAACAGCCTTTCAAATATTTGAACATGGTTATGTCCCCTCTTAAACTTCTTTTCTGCTGACTAAACATACTCAGCTCTCTAAGCCGCTCCTCCAAGGACATGGCTTCCAGACCCTCCACCATCTTAATAGCCCTCCTCTGGACACATTCCAGCTTGTCAATATCCTTCTTGAACTTAATCCAGACAAGACAGCGGTGCTCCTGGTCAATTGAAAGGCAGATCAGGGTGTAGGGATTCAGCCTGTGTTAGTAGGGTTACAATCTCCCTGAAATCAGGTTCATAGCTAGGGTGTTCTCCTAGACTCAGATCTGAGTTTGGATATTCAGGTTTTAGTGGTGGCCAAGAGTGTGTTTACAAAAATAAAACTGGTACACCAGCTGTGGCTGTTCCTTAAGATGTCAGATGTGACTATAGTGACAGATGCCTTGATTATGTCCTATTTGCATGATTGTAACACACTCTGTGTGGGGCTGCCTTTTGAAACCGTTCAGAAGCTTCAGCATGTCCAAAATGACTGGGCAGGTTAGAAAAACTGTATCTCCCTGTATGATCTTGCCTATGCTCTAAGATCTGCAGGGGAAGACTGTGGGCATTTCTGCACTAGACTGTTATAGTGCTATTTTTCCACTTTCAACATCCTATGGAATCCTGGGGTTTGCAGTCTAGGGCGTCTAGTGTGGAAATGGCCTGAGTCTTGGTCCCACCATCATCCCAGGATGTCCGTTGAGAACATGAGATAGGGCCTTCTTAGTGGTTGCTCCCAAGTTATGGAACTCCCTTTCCTGGGAGGTCTGGATGGCTTCTCCCTGCTGTCTTTTGGTCAGCAGGTAGAGATTTTTTATTATTATTTAAAGAAGCTTTTGGGTTTTAATGTGTTGCAGCAGCTAAAGGATTTAATAGGGGGTAGTGTTTTATTTATTATGTCTTAACTTGCATTTTGAAGCCATTTTAAAATTGTTTGTTAAAATAGGAATTTGGTTTAATAGTATTTTATGTTTTTATATTAAGGGTTCCTTTTAATTATATGGTGCTTTTAAAATGTTGTACACTGCCTTGGATCCCCTGTTGGGAGAAAAGTGAGGTATAATAAATATAAATATAATGAAATACTCCTTTTCTACTATTATTAATTAATAAATATGTTTCTTTTTCCTGTTGAAAAGGATGTGAACAAAGATGAACTTTAATTCATATATGGCTATATTGATCCCAAATAAGAGATTTTGGGGAGATGTTATTGATTGTAATAGGTAAAATCACAACCCTTTCATGTTAACAATGATGGCAGACTGTTATTACTATTCATCTTCACAAATAATATTGAGCATTTGCATCATAAAGGTCTTATATGTATTTTATGATCAGTGGAAAGAGTGGCTGTAGTTAAAGAATGGAAAAACCACAAGGAAGTGATCTTTTTATATGGTGAAAGAAGCTATGGAATCAGGCATTAAATGAAAAACTAACAGCTAATTGTAATGTTCTTAGAGAGGAAACTAGGACAGGCATGTTTATTGAGAGATGGCAGCCATTTATTACTTTTATAAATAATACATGTGATTCCCAAGACCCCTTCAGCATAAATATTGGAAAGATCTGTTACAGGATCCTTGGTATTGCACATTTTGGAAAACAAAGATTCAGGATTATTAACAGGGAAAGAAAGGAAGAAAGAAAATATGTAAAAACCATGCTGGAAAGCTGACTCTGTTTTTGAGAGAGAGAGTCTTCTGGACATATTCTTTTTTGTCATACGGTGTGACATTTAGATTTTTCATAATTAATATGTATTATGTCTGTTTGTGCTGATATTGTGTGTTGGCATAGTTGTCAAAATAACGTTTGCAAATGTTTTTATTGAGAAATGAATTAGTCATTCACAATTGTTATATTAACTTTATATTAAAAAAATAGAAATGCCGCATGGATTACTATAATGTAAAATTACTTATGCTTCATTTAAAACTAGAGCTTGGCTGAGACCATACAAGGTCACAGGCTTCATATACTAGTTACATTCATCCGTAAAGCCTCATTGTCAGAGATTTTTGCACCTGACTTGCTCACTGTGTGCCAACTGATAAGGGAAACTTGACTGTTGGAAGACTGTGTTACTACAGAATGCTATGTGTATGTGCGTCGCTACACAGACAATACTATTCCAAGAATTTAATTGGTTGGAATGGTTTTGGTGAACTTCAAGAACCTCTATGTTTAAGTCTATAAATGTATACTTGCTCCTAAATGGGGAGACTTTTGTATTTTTTTTCTTTTATTTTTCTCAGAAGCTTGCCTTTTGCTTAAGTAAAATAAACTATAGTTAATCCCATGTTGTGCAGTTCCTTGGCTAGACAACAAAATTAAAGGAGCATTTTTCTCCTATGACTGCATTAAAAGTAACTAATAAAAATAACTTCTTTTTTTTTAAAAAAATGTTGTTGTTGTTGTTTGTTATTATTAATGAGCTTTGGTACCCTATCCTAATGAACCACATGAAGGCAAAATGAATTGTCCTAAATGCCAACAACCAGACAGCTCACTGTTTTCTTTTGGCCATACACACACATATACACACATAAACTTCTGCTCAGATTTACACTCTGCTTGGGCACAGATAAACTTGACTCTGCATTGGCATACCAGATGAAAAGTCTGTTTTGTATCTTCTTCAATTTGTTCAGCTTTTGAATTGATGATTTTGATATTTAATTTGTAAACCATTTTCAATGGGGAATCTATGCACATTCAAAATCACACTCACATTGCCTTGAGTGTCATTTTGGTAGAAAAGTGGGATGTAAATTACACGTATATAAAGAATTTTTTTTTGCATGTAGCTAGCTTTATGAATCATTATCATGATCTTTATTTATTTATTTATTTATTTATATTACACATTTTCCTCAAAATTGGGACTTAAGATGGCTGAATTAAGCTGAACTGTTTCTGTATTTGTTTCAAGAATGGAATACCGTGAGCTCATCACTTTTGCAGGTGCAAGACCCCAGCAAATGTAGAAAAATGCAAATACAAATAAAAATCATGAACAACTTTCTTTTTAACCTGAGAACACTTTTTTGAGAATCTCTAGATCCTTCAGGATGATTCTATGGTCAGCTTCTGGTAGAAGTGGGCCATAGAGTCATGATGGAGGACCTAGCAATATCTAGAGAAATGTTCTTTCTAGGAATCTCTAAGTCCTTCAGCATGACTCTATGGTCTACTTCTGGCAGAAGTGACCATAGAATAGTCCCGGAGGACCTAGAGATTACTAGAGAGAACATACTTCCTCCATGATGGGCAAATAGAGTAAGATTTTTTTATATGTATAACTAAATTAAATAACCTGCAAATAATCAAATCCACAAGTACTTAACTCACAAAAGTAGAGGTCCCACTGTAGATAGTTTACAAGGTAGGCTGTAACAGATCCCTACACCCCACTCTCAACACTCCATTTTTGCCTTGGATGTCCACTCATGATTCCCTGCTTTACAATTTTGTAGGCTACCTAGAATCTGCCATCCATCAAAAGGGGTAACTCTTTGCACTTTTCAAAGGAAGATATTGCTATTAAGAACATTTACTGTGGTCTAAATACATGTAATCATGTATTCTAAGTGATTTCAGGCAAATACTAAAGGATTGTTTCATATTGATCCCAATGCTCACATCTGCTGGTACAACAGTCCACAAACAGCATAAAGCAGCACAAAGCCTGTTACCTGAAAGGGAAACATGTAGTGAACTTCTCTTCAAAGAAAATGATAAACTATCAACACAAAGGAAATCCTCCAGGGTACTGATCTTGAAATCAAAGTGGTTTAGACATGTGCTAACTGAGTACCAGATTGAAGCTAATGAGAGGCTGGGAGATGAAACACTATGAAACCTGGATTCCTGTAAACAATACACATACACCAGCTGCATTCAGTACTGCACTTTGCTCCCCCGCTGCAAAGGGGACTCAAAAAAATTGGTAAATAGAAGAAAGCAAGCACAATTAAAACTGTGGAATATTAAATAAGGACACCTCTAGACATAAACCCCCCCAGAAAATCTCAGATTTTATTCCTGTTCTTTCTGATTTTATTTTGGAGATCCATCCACATTTTGTTTATCCCAGAATGCTTTCTGTCAGTTCCAGGTATGATTAGAGACTTTTTATACGAACTCCCCAGGTTACCTTATTTTTTCTCAGTATAAAAGTGGAAAGGACAGGAACAAAATCTGTGACTTTTCCACCAGTCTTGATGTGCCCTAAAAGATGAGGCAAAATAAGGCCAGCTAAAGCACATCAGGAAAGAGGGGAAGGCATGCCCACCTAGTTCAAAGAGAGGCAGTGTGATGTAGTGGTTAGAGGGTTGGCTTGGGACTTCATAGAATCATAGAAATGTAGAGTTGGAAGAGACCCTAGGGGCCATCCAGTCCAACCCCCTGCCATGTAGGAACACCCTCAAAGCACTCCCGACAGATGGCCATCCAGCCTCTGCTTAAAAACCTCCAAAGAACGAGACTCCACTATACTCCGAGGCAGCATATTCCACTGCCAGACAGCCCTGACCGTCAGGAAGTTCTTCCTGAGGTTCAGGTGGAATCTCCTTTCCTGCAGCTTGAATCCATTGCTCCTTGTCCTGGTCTCTGGAGCAGCAGAGTTCAAAAAACCAGATTCAAACCTATCCCTATACTGGGATTCTGTAGGTGACTGCAGGCTCATCACTCACAGTCTTTATTTCACTCAGCGTGACTTACCTCACAGGATTGCTGAGAGGATAAAGTTTGGAGGAGAAAAGCCACGTATACCATCTTGAGTTACATGAAAGAATTAAAAAAGAAACACCACCTAATTGCTAAAGCCCTGCTTGATTTTTTTATTTTAAGAAGCTGTGCTTGCTGACAGAAGTACAAAATGGGGGATATCCTAACATCACTTGGTAGACATTTCCACAGGCTGGGAGAAAAAGCAAAGGACCAAAGTTTAGAGCTTTTCTGGTAAAACTAGGTAGTCTTTGATCCAGAAAATCTATTTGAGGCTGTTTATTATATTGCGGCAGTGAGGACCAGTACAGAGTACTCATAGCTTCTGAGTTAATTAATACTGGTACACTACTTTGTTTTTGGCCCTGAAGATTTCCCTGGGACTGTAGCCATTCTATCTGGCTTCAGCAGATGAAAGTCTGGATGAGAGATTGCATATATTTGATTCCTTCTGTGCTGCAAATATCATCAATCATCATTCCATCTGACTGCAAGCAGAGAGATAAATGAGATCACCATGGATAGTTCCATCAGGTTGTCTGAAGAACCACCTCCATTTGATTCTTATGCTTCTTGGACTTCATAAGAGGTTCATGACTCTACAAACAGGTGCTTAACTGCATATTTTCCTCATCCCTCCTCACCACTTTTCCCTTTTGTGTTGCATCTTTTAGCCTTTCCGCACTACACTGTTATAGTGCTGTTATTCCACTTTCAACATCCTGTGGAATTCTGGGATTTGTAGTTTACAGAGGCCAGAAAGCTCTCTGGCTTAGAATTCTAAGTGCCCCTCCCTAAACTGCAAACCCCAGGATTCCATAGGACGTTGAAAGTGGAATAATAGCATTATAACAGTGTAGTGCAGACAGGCCCTCAGATCATAAGAGTATGGTCAAAACTGTCTTGTTTTTGTTTTTGCTAATGTAAGCAATTCTGGGAGCCATTGTGGTTGAAAAGTGAGATAATTGGTTTTAAATAAATAAATGTCTCAGAAAACCTCAGTGAGTACAGAATACAGCTGTTCGTGTGCCTGGTCTTAGGGAAGCATACAAAGCCAGTTTTGAAGCCGCTTCACTCATAACCAGTCTGTTTGCAAACACAGTTCCAAATGCTGGTACTCAACTTTAAGGTCCTACATGTGGTTATTTTTATACTAAATATAAAAAGAGCAGGACAGCTAAAAATCAAGAGTACAGTATTGCAAAGAAATATCCAAGCCTTCTCCCCCTGATCTCTCTCACAATGCACCAAATAGTACTGGGGAGTTACCGCCCACTAACAAATTGTATGAAAATGGCATATGTCACAAAATTGCCTCAAGGCAAGAAACCTGCAAAAATTCAGAAGGATATGTGCAAGGGTTTGAGGGTTATGATGAATGAAAAACAGACTTTTTTGTTTTCTGCTCACTTGGCACCAAGTTGCGGAAAGTGCCGTAGAGGATGGATGTGGAGCACTGAGTGGCACTTGGCCAAAGAATTTAACCATACAACATTTTGCAAGCAACTCACCATCATCCTCATGTATATCCTGCCTTTTTTCCAGTCTGCAACTCAAGGTGGCTTACAGAGGCTAAAATAGAGGGAGGTTTAAAACATATCATTTTAAAAAGTATCAAAAATCTAATTATACTAACAGTGGGATTAAGTGCCGTTAAAAGCAAGACCATTAAAAACAGGAAAAAAAAAAACCATGAAAAAACCTCTGACTACAACACATTCTGAAAGGCCCTTTTATGCCTGAGCAATAAGCCGTCAAAGGCCTGCTGAAATAATAATAATAATAATAAAAGATCTTCACCTGCCTATGAAAGGATAGCAGAGAAGCCACAAGTCTAACCTGTCTAGGAAGGCTGTTCCAGAGTCTAGGAGCTGCCACTGAGAACACCCTCATGCATGTTCCTAATAAATATCCCCATGAGGGTGCTGGATAGATAATCAATGACACATCCTTTCTATCTGTTTTTTTTAAAAATGTTTAACTAATAGCTGGCCATTTTCTTTTTAAAAAAGAGAGCTGTATGTTCAGTTGCCATGAGCTTTCCATTATGAAATTCCCCCTAAGGACTGCCTCTTCATATTCCGCAGCGTCCACCAAAACAGCTCTGAGGCCATTTCCACACTATACTGTTATAGTGCTATTATTCCACTTTCAACATCCTATGGAATCCTGGGGTTTGCAGTTTAGGGAGGAGCATTTAGAATTCTCAGCCAGAGAGCTCTTTGGCCTCAGTAAACTACAAACCCCAGAATTCCACAGGATGTTGAAAGTGGAATAACAGCACAGTAACAGTGTAGGGCAGAAATAGCATAAGATTCCTGCTACTGGGGGAAAGAACTGGTCAAAAGTATTGCTTAGCTCTCCCATATTTTACTTCAGCATCCTTCCTGCAAAGCCCTGGAATGGGAGAAACCTGTGAACACCAATCAATGTTTTTTTAAACCTGGAATCCTGTTGTGATGATGGGGAGGGATCATGGGAGGGTGCTGCCATTGATATGCCATGGTCTCTCTAAGAACTGTGCTTCCCAGAGTGCCAAATGGGTATGACAGACAAGACTATTCTTCTTCATGCACAAGCAATGGAATCAAGTTCCTCATCGCCCCCCAAACAGCTGCTATATAGGAAGTGAGGGAGTGAAGTTTACATGGAATGGAAAGTGATAAACAGAAGCATCACCACAAGGTTGTTTCTGTGGCACTGAAGGTGTAGGAGAGAAAATGAGACTGTTGCCCTAGAAAGAGTTCTGCTACCTGGCGGATGAAATGTTCCTTCACTCCCCAAGTTTCTAGCATTGCAGAGAGTGAGAAAAGCATTCCCATCCAGAACTCTTCTGTTTGCTGTGTTAACATGCTTGTGGGTGAAGGGATTAAGGGGACCCTGGCCATTGCTAGTTGTGGCGATACAACAGTGGCAAACAACCACCATATGCCTCTCACCATTGTATGTGGCTCTTGGGAGTAAAATAATAACCTACCTATTGCTGCTTTAGAGAGTGGCTAGAGTTTGAGAGTTATGTGTTTGGATTCCAAAAATGAGTATTTTGTGGACTACCGGCTGTGCTGGCTGGGAGGGACTGGAGGTTGTAGTGCGAAAAAGCAACTTTGTTGAGCTCTGGCTGGAATTGGAGGCATAACAACAAACAATCTAAGGCCTTCACATAAGAAAACCATTTGATAGGCTTGCTGCCACAAAAGTATCAATTAATTGCAGATGTAACTCCAGTGACTAATTTTTTACATTGGAAAACAAAACATTTTGTCCTATAAAGACCTATATGGCTTAGATCCAAGCTATTTGGAGAACTGTGTCTCCATTTATGAGCACATTAGAGCTTAAGATCTTCAGGGAATTCCCTTCGCTCTGTCCCAGTACTTCTTAGGCTTATTTGGTGGGAACAAGGGAGAGGACCTTCTCAGTAGCTGCTCCCAGACTTTAGAATTCCTTCCCTAGGGAGGCCAGAATGTCCCCAGCCTTGCTCTCTTTCCCTCAGCAAATTAAAACATATTTTCACCGTTAGGCTTGTAGAAACTGACCAGGCTAGGCTTTTAATGTCATATGCTGCTTTTAAAAAGGTTTGTATGTTGTCTTTTAATGAATTTGTTTAATCTGTATTGCTTTTAAACATGCTGTTTGCTTTGAGTCTCATTATTGAGAGAAAGGCAGGATATAAATGTTTAAATGATGGTGATGTGTCAGTTCAGTGGAGTCTGTTAACCCTTTCAAGCTGCAGCATCTCAGGTGATATGAGAAATGGAGAGATGGCTTTCAGTGCGTGGTTTGTGAATGCATTGAATACATTGAATTCTAGAAAGAAGTCTGGAATAGGAACACACATAAAGTTAGAAATAACTTTGCTGTACTTTCCTAATCATATCAAGCACTTCAGGCAAAACAACGAACATTATTGTATGCTGTAGGGTTGTGGGGTTTTTTTGCCCCCCGTGGGACTGCAGATGTTATGTGGGAGTTGGGTAATATTCCAATATGTGACATATTTATAAAATATTGTGCTTCAGGCAATGTTAAAAATGAGCACTTGGCTTTTAAAGATAATGATGTAACAATGGCTCCGCATCATTTTTTCTTAATTTTTTTGCCAACACATTCTCAGGGACCTCTCAGAAAAATCCATGTTGAGATGAAATCAATGAATATGTCAACATATATTTCTGAAATGATAACAGATAAGATCACTGTGATAAATGTGAAAAATGCAATTCATATTTTCTCTCTGCTTATGAGATTTTTGTGTTTATAAAATACAGCTCTATTTCATTGTTTTAGACACTTATTACAAATGCCATAAGGGAACATTCATCTCACAAACTATTCAGTTTAGATGTTGTCTAACTAGCTTCATAATTTTTTATTTATTTGTTTCCTTCAAACAATCCTATTCCGCTCAATGCCCAGGAAAGTCTACGCAAAATGTTTTTACTTATCTTCTAAATGAAAACCAGATATAGTTCCAGACCCCTGAATTTTTTTTCTTTTTTGATGATACCTCCTGGGATGTCCCAGCCCCAATGGGTAAAACTGTAGTTGCAAAAAGTAACTATTTGGGTATTGCAGTACCAAGAGTAACAGTGCAAACCCCTTGCACTTTACTATGAGAAAATATTTAAACTGGGAAAGCAGATATACCCTCCAACATTTCATAGATAAACACTGAGACACATGTGACTATGCTACATCAGGGTGTGGTTAAGATGGCAAAATTTATTAATAAGGAAGGACATATAAGCTTACAAAGAGCTGTAGCGGTGTGCTTTTGCCTGAGTCTACTGGAAAGAACAAAATTCTTCCCTGTCCTTTCCTTTCCTCTCCACTGATTTGAGTGCAAACCATTTTTGCATTTTGAATTCAAGTTGCAGCCACTGAAATAAGCTGTAGACAAATGGGGAAAAGAGGTCTGAGGAGAGAAATTAGAACATTTTTTAATAAATAATCTTTATTGATATAACTTACATAAAATACAAAAAAATAGTACACCTACACATCTTAAACCATTATAAACTTAATGATGCTAAAATGAAAGTAAACAATAAACAGAAGCGATAAGAAAAGTAAACAAGACAACAGAACAAGCAAACAAAAGGTGAAGAGAAAAGAAAAAAGGTATCAAAAAATGAGTCTAAAAAACATAAATCACATACGTACAGAAAACACCTTCTACAGGATAAAGTACACATACAAATACCAATACCAGTAAGACACTAACAACCTAGTAGAAAAAAGAGAAAAAGAGAAAAAAATAGGTTTCTTCCAGAGTTCCTTGCTCTGTAGATTCTATTCTAAATCCCATTACCTCCTTTCTAGCTAAATTCCTATTTTTACTACTGTCCTCCTTAAATAGAAGAAAAAAAATCTATTTTATTATTACAAAGTAAAACTTATAATTGTTAAGTCCCTGTTCTATCCCTTATATGGTCCATAAAAAGTTTCCATATTTTTATATAAGATTCAGCTGAATTTCCCTTTGATAAAGTTGTCCAATTCTGCTAAATCCCATAGTTGTAGAACCTTTTTTCTAGCTTAGAAAACTTATTGTTTTTCCAATATTTTGCATAACTTATCCTTGCTGCATTACCAAATATCTTATTAAATTTCTATGCCTTCTTTCTTCTTTATCAGAAACTAGGACATTTCCAAAGCAACTGAAAAGGTGGGATAACAGGAGATTAGTTGGAACTCTCCTTGCCAAATTGGGACAGTTGGAGGGTATGAATGGATATTGTTAAGTGACTGTGCATTCTTTATGACAAATGCAACACAGTGACCTCGATCTGGAAGTTTACAATTGGGCTGATAGAAGAAGACTGTCTTTCTTCCTTTCCCCAATAGCAGTTCACACATCTCCACATCCCCATACACACAGAACTGCCATGTGGAAGGTTACAAGGACTCTGCAAATCGGGATGAGCTGCTGTGTCAGAAAAAGCAGGGTTTTCACAATATAGGGCAGAGATCTTTTCCATTTATCTGACCTTTTCTGGACTAAAAAAACTGAAAAACCCAAGAAAATCCATCAAGGTATTTTCTGGTAAAGTGCAGCTGAAAAGCTCTTTATGTGTAGAAAATACAGCAAACCAAAAATCTGGAATGGATCTCTTTTAATCAATACCACACTAGCTTGGTGAAATAGGATAGGTTCTTTGTTTTCCCTCCAAGTTCCTGCTACTCTTTTAGTGCATGCATGCACTCAGGAAAAAAACTGGTTCTCTAAAACGTCTTCTTTAACAACATCTAAGAAGTTGGGCCCTGCTGTCCAAGAACACATCTTTTTCTGCCTCTGTTACTCACTGCTGAAGGAATTAATCATAATGTTGACTTGATTCAATGATATAGAGGAGACGTGCAGCATAAAAAAGAAGGAAGGGAGGGAGGAAAAGAATTTAGCAACGTCTTTAGGACTACTGGGCTTTATATTTGCATAAACTTTGAAGTACATAAACCCACTACTTCAGATGCAGTACAGAATAGAAAGTACTGCAGAAAACTCTGTACAACAACCAAAGAAGTGGGTTTACATCCCCAAAAGCACATACAAAAATAAAAGCCCTTTAGTTTTAAAAGTGCTGCTACATTCCTTTTTTACCCCTCACCCTCCCTTCCTCCATTTTATGCTGCTTGAGACTAACAAAGCTACTTCTTTGAAAACTAGTGCAGGTATGGAAGCTCTGAAGTGGACAAGGAATTTCATTACCCGCTTGGCCTGTCATAATTTATTTCTATGATGATTGTCAATCTGTATGCTTCTGGTTTCCTTTGGCCAGAATTTTTCTTTGCTTTACTTTATTTGTTTCATTTCCTTTTGTTGTGGCTAAGAATGCCTACGGGGTCAGAGGAGCATTTCAGATTAGCCAGAAAACAAATGCAGGTAGTAGCAAAATCAGTGGCGGAGCTTGGAGTGGGTGGGGGTGGGTGGGAGGGGGACAAAGGCTATAGCACGAGGGGTGTGGCCCCTGTGTGTGGGGGTGTGGCCAGGGCATGTGGGGGTGTGGCCAGGGCATGTGCGGGCATGGTTACAGGCTGAGACACCCCAAAAACATTGCTGCCCAGGGCAAACCGCCTCCCGCCCCCCCATCCCTATGCAACTGAGCACAATACATTTAAATTTGTTTCATTGTATTAAATATTAACATTTAAAGTTATGCAACAGAAAAGTCCTAGTACTTGTCAATTCGTATGCACTGTGCCTTTTCACTCAATGTTCAGAACAGTGTGAGATGGGAAGAAGTTAACTTCTTAGTGAGCAGTTTGATAGAATGGGGCCTACATTTTATTCTCATATTTCCACAAGTTATTGTTTCATTACGTCTTGATATCCCAAAGCAGTGTATGCATCTTTCCTCACTACCTATTTATTCTCATAATAACCCTATGAGTTAGATTAACCTTCCCAAGGTTACCTAGAGAACCACTGAATCAATTGGAGTTTACAAAAATGTTGACTTAACATTCAATAGTTGATTTGCTAAGGGCCTTTCTACATTGCACTGTTATAGTGCTATTATTCCACTTTTAACATCCTGAGGAATTCTGGGATTTGTAGTTTACTGAGGCCAAAGAGCTCTCTGGCTGAGAATTCTAAATGCCCCTCCTTAAACTGCAAACTCCAGGATTCCACAGGATGTTGAAAGTGGAATAATAGCACTATAATAAAGTAGGGTGGAAAGGCCCTGAGTCTATAATAATGTAGGGTGGAAAGGTCCTGACTATTAACTATATTTAGACCCAAATCTGCTTGTTTGTAATCTCTCACTCTAACCATTACTCCATGCTGGTTTCCTTAAAAAAAATCTTTCCTACTTAAAAAGGACATAAATTACTCAAATATATTATTATTAAAGAGTAGCAGAATAAACAGTTTCAAATGTATCTATGAATGGCATATCTCTATTAAATAATATAGGTCTGAATTACCTGGAGGCAAATCATTTTGTTCTGGAACCTGGCAAAAAAAGAATCACCCATTCATAAGCAGCAAGGTTATCTGTTTTTCTATGTGTCATTGTGTAAATGAATCACTTATGTTTGCAGATGGGAGTTGCTCCTTGGATCTCCTAGAGGAAATGGTGCTGATTTGTAGCAGTGTTCTTAAGAACTGTGCCAACCACCTGGTTACAGCAAGAGTTGCATTCATGCTTGACCACTGAGAGAATGTGCTATTCTGGAAACAGTTCTTGCTGAGCAAGCCTTATACCACTGCCAGACTTATGCTATTAGATGGAGCCTGTCCAGAAGCTGAGAGTGTTAATGAGAAGCCAAAAAGAATTATAAATAAGGAAGTATGTGGAGGCATAGTATTTCTGCATTATGAAAAGAAGAGTTTGGGGATGGTAGCTTTGCAGTGCTGGGTTATCAGGAGTACTCAATAGCTAAACCAAAAATGGTGGAAGGAAATGATATCATGACATTAGTCTCTCTGGCATTTGTTAACAAACTTATTTCTCACCTGCATGTAAGATCTCCAGAGGAGGATGTCTCTATTAGAATTTTTCTTCGTCATTTTGTGAAGACACTTATATATCTTAGCAGGGCCTGGTCTTATCAACTCCAGTATGTTTCTGTTTCTGAATTGTTCACATATATCTAGCTACTGTTTTGCCTTTTCAGTAATTAATGGTCATCTGACAGCAAGACTCTTCTCTATAAGGGTGTCACTTTCTAGTTATATATGCAAATATCCATGTATCTATTTAAGAACCAAGAGGCTTCATACAAATCCAATATCTTTATTTTTTCCCATTCTTATGTGAAATATGTGAGTACACAAAGAATTCTGTATTCCCTGATTCTACTATTTATCAAGAGAGTGTATCAGCAGCCATTCGTAAGCCCTTTTCTCATGGTATTTTCCATGCGAAAGGGCGCCTGAAGCATCGTGCGATTGTGAGGAGTGATCTGCAAGACGCACTCACAATCATACGATGCTCCAGGGTGGGGCAGGCGCTGCTCATGCACTTTTTCATTTTCGGCTTTCAGCCGAAAATGGTGCGCGACCGTGCATTGCTCCAAGGCCCCACGCGCACTTGCCATGCGTGTGGAGCCTCTGGTGCTGTGGTGGTCGCACTTCCTGCCCCAGTACAGCCTGGGAAACTCCCAGGCTGTGCTGCAGAAGGAAGAGGCGGGGCTCTTGCGCTACCTGTTCGGGAGCAGGCAGCTCATGCAGAGCTGAAGCAGCGGGGATGCGAGAGCCTCTTGCTGGAGGCTGCTTGCGTGATCCCGACGCTGAGAAAAGGTAAGGTGCGGAAAGGGCCATAGTTTAGTAACTCAATTTTTAGAGTCTAAAATGTGGACTTTAAATGGATAATCTAGTCACAGTGACTAGAAGCAATTTGGATTCAGGTGCAGACATATGAAAGAACTGCACATTTACTTTGGATTTGGTTGAAACTGGAATTCAGCTTTAGTAGCCAGGATGGAGGTAAGGACTTGCTGTGTTAACAGACACATTAAAGGTATAGAAATGGATATGAAGCTTAAATCTAGGGTGTATCTGCACCAGATATATTTACATCTATGGCAGCTCAACACCACTTTAGTTCAATCCCAATGAAATCCTGGGTTTTCTAATTTGTTGAAATACTTTGAATTTTTTGCTGTACTCCCTGACATACAGCGCTAAAGCTCTCTGGCAGAGAATTCCAAGGAACACAACAAATTATAAATTCCAGGATTTCACTGGATATAGTTGCATGGTGTGCATGTTTAGGTAACCCTGTGGAAAGTGAAAGCACAGTCTTTCTTAAAGGTTAGCATCCATCTTCTTCCTTTTTCCTCTCTAAAAAACAATCCACAAGGTCTGGGATAGGAAAGGACAGCTTTTTTTTCTCATGTTACTGACCTAGTTATCCTGAAGATAGTTTTTTTTTTTTTTTTTTGAGGAGGCAGTACAAACCAGATGTGGACAAGCTGGGACCAGAGCCGAAAGGTTGTGACCCCACTCCTCTGTTTTATCTTCATGTTATCCTTTTCCTTCCTTCTTTGCTGCTAGCAAGGCTGCTGAGGAAGGGGCAGATTGGTCTTGCAGAGGTTAAGAGAGATCGTTTTCAAAGATCCTTTGAAATTAGACTGAAGGCCACATGAGATCACTTTCAAGACTGCATGCATCATAGTGCAACAAGTTTCCTTTTCTTTGGTCTAGCACTTCAGCTATTGCTCATATAGAAAGTAATCATATAAAGTGGCCATATATAATACTGCTATGTTATAGAGAACTGCTTCAACTGGAATAGTTGTGTGTTTATTTGAGATACACTAGGAATTAAAACTGCTAGGTGACATTCCCTTTTTGTTCTGTGCCAGGTGATGGTCTCAGCTGGATGGATTTCTACCCTTTGTGGAAAGGGGATGCTAAGTATAAGTTGTAGTATGGAACTTAGTCACATTCAGACTAGGACAAGGCATTGCCAAAGAATGCTGAGAGCTAGTTCTGGCAAGGCAAATTCCAAGCCAAGATGTCAGTACTTTGGATAGTTCTCAGTGAGTCCCAGACCAGAAAGTCGTACAAATAGGCTCAGATGTTGCTTCAGCAACAAGCATATGGAAGCTGAGCCATCAAAAGAATTTCAGCTTTGATCTGAGTGGCTGGTTCTGCCCCTGGTGAGCAAAGTCTTTCCAGCTAAAGAGACTTTAGCTGGGCTGGCATACTGTTAGTGGCATATGCAAATATCAGTCCACCTTGCCTCCATATATCTTTGTCTTTAATCTTTGAGGAGTTTGGCATTCTCTTCCACCTCTGCAAAAACTGGAGTAGGGAGAGAACTGGAGAGCTTCTGACTGTGTCCTCATAGCCAGGCACAGAATGATTATGCCATCTGCTGAGATCTCAAGAGGGCCCAGGTGGATCTCAGCACAAAATGTAATAATTCTGCATCTGTCCATGAGATGTGGCCACATGCTTCTCCAGTCCCCTCCTCTCCAGTCTCCACCAACCATGGAATAGCTGGGGAAGCTGCAGCAGCTACACTGTGAGCCTGGGGGGTGTTGGGTGGACAGATAAAGCATAGTTCCATGTGCAGAACTTTTATGCTATGTTGTACCATAGAGGATCTCAGTTACTGAGTATGACAGTGCAGGAAAGACTGTGAGTCTTCTTTGGATTCTAGAATCAAGTCTTCTTCAGGCTGGAGAGATGCTAGCAAAATGAACATCTGGTGTGCTGACACTTCTGGTGTAGTAGGAATATCTGGGGCTAGTTCCAAAGGCAAATCCTTTTCCCACTCTGATGCTTCCTCCAAATCTATGGCCTCACTCCCTTCTAATATATGACATTGTAGCCCAAATTCACCACGTTCTACCTCTTTCCAACAGCATATAATTTGTCAGTGCTGAAGAATCAAGTAGTAGGAAGTTACCTTTCTTTGGTCTGGATACCACTTTCCTGAATGGTAGGAACCTGGATCTTCTAGGACAAAGCTGCCTGTATGTCCAATATGCTTTGTTGCACTCATTTCTATGCTGATTCAGTGCATGATTATTTTGCACTTGAACGCTCTCTTGTCACAGAAGAGCACTTCTGAAAGGGGCAACTGTAATGAGGATTTGTAAACAGTGACAATCTTGTCCTGAGCAACGTTGTCTCCCCTTCTGGTTCACAAAATATGAGAGATCATAGCAGACTTCGTTGCCTCTTCTGTGGCTTCAGATAAGAATGCTTTTGCAACTTTCAGCTTCGTGTATTTTTAGTGTCATAGCAAAAAAGTCTAGCATGTTTCTTACCTGCAGTGAGACCTGATTCTTCATGACTTTCACTGCTGGAATTCTGCCACAGGCCACCATCAATAACAACTGCTTGTCCAACTGCTTAGCCCTTATTTTAGCTTTGCTTTTCTCTGTGTTAAATTGGCTGTTAACTTACGACACTCCCATTTCATTAGGAGTATTGTGCTGTAAATATGTAGTGATTTTAGGCAGCCATGATACACCAGGACAACTCACTGAGGAATCCAACCCGTTCAGGAAGATCGCTGCTTAGACCAATTATGGCTTGAGGGAGTTCACAGAAGCTGACATTTCTTGTTTGGCAATCCTATGTTAAGGGTCTGATCAATCACAAAAGCTGATTTTGATTAGTCCTGTAATATTATGTAGGATTGCACCAGGATGCAAGAGAACAAAAACATTTCTGGAACTTCTTAATGCTTTTTTTTTGTCTCTACAGTCTCTACACTATGTTTTAGTTGTATTCAGTTGATGTGGGCAAAGTCCAGGATACACGGCTGACACACAGCCTCCCTAGGACCCCTCATTTTCCAAAACTCTGGGGAATTTTAGCCCCCAAATAAGGAAATAGTGTCCCTATGCCTCTAGGGGGCTGCCACTGGTCCTTTTACCAGTTTATGGGACTTAAAAGCGTTCTACAGTTATTTTAGATTTTTTTTTCTTTGAGGAGGGCTTTTTTGGCTTTAAGGTACCCTTTTCAAAAGACAGGAAGTGGTGAGAGAAGGAGATCTGACTACTTCCTGGTTTTAGGACAGTGTGGTAGTTTGAGTATCGCACTACAACGGTGGAGAGCAGGGTTCATGGAAACCCACTGGGTGACCTTGGGCAAGTCACATTTTATCAGCCCCAGAGGAAGGTGAAGGCAAGCCCCCTCTGGACAAATCTTGCCAAGAAACCCCTGTGATAGGTTTGCCTTGGGGGTTACCATAAGTTGGAAATGACTTGGATCCATACAACAACAAAAAGGCCCCAAAATATGAGGAGGACTGAACAAAAATCTGAAAAATGTGGCAAAACATTCAGTAGCCCAAAGGAAGGAGAGGGAGAGAGATGCTTCAGGGGCACTATAGACCATTATGGGGTAAAAATAACATAACCCCCCCAATACGGGATGAAAGTGAGAGTGCAGTAAGGTCCAACAGGGGGTGGCAGTGCAGCCCTCCAACCCCTGGAAATTTCCTTTCCTCTCTTAGAGTGTACCAGCACAAAACAGTTACAGCACTGTTACCACTTTGAGAACTGTGACTCCATCCTACAGGAACTGGGATTTGCTATTTGAGGAGCTACTTAGAGTTCTCTGCTCAAGAGCTCTAGTGCTGTAGTTCAGGGGAGGGTACTACAGCAATCTTGCAGAGAATTCTAAGGACTCTATCAAACTATAAATCCCAGGATTTCATAGGATGGAGCCATGAGAGTTAAAGTTGTATCAAACTGATATAACTGTGGCCCTTTCCGCACAAGGCGAGGGAATCGCTCCATGCCGTTACTCACCGGATCTTCTGGCTCCTCGGTCCGGTCCAGGGTGAATTGGAGCAGTGCGTGGTCTAGATCCGCACTGCTCTGGCTTAGAAAATGGTGGCTTCTGGTTGGTCATGGGTCCCGACCAACCACTGAAGCCCGCCCCTGCAGATCGCAGGCTCGCATTGATGCGAGCCTGCGAATCTGCACAAGGGAGCAGGCACACAATGGTGCGCTCCGGCACTTTGAAATACCTGATTTTTCCAGTCTTTCAAAAACACGCTGGAGAACCACGTGGGGTTGTCTTGGAGCAGACTGAGGTGCAGATCTCCGGTAAGTAGCTCGAATCCAGTCCGCTCCAAGGTGCATATGTCCTCCGTGGAGGACTCACTGCACCGCTTTAATTCCCCTGTGCGGAAATGGCCTGTATTTTAGATACACTCTCACGAAAGGCATGGGGAGCCTGTGTCCTTCCTGATGTTGTGGATCCAACTCCTCTCTATCCCAGCCAGGACTGATCAACAAGGATAGAAAGATAGAGGATAGAAGTTGGAGTCTGACATCATCTGGAGCCTGGGGCTAGATTATTAGTGGTTCACTCAATGCAACTGCTAGGGCTAGGGGCCTAGAGCTGAAGAGGAAAAGGGGGTTGCATGCTAGCTTTTCTTCCCCAGTCACTTCCTGAGTCTTCTGGTGTTTCTGCTATCATCAACATGTTGTGTCTTACCTAGTTGAACAAAAATATAGAGACTCAAGCTGATAGTCTTACTGAAGGTACAGGGCTGGAAATAGGTTCACATGTCAAGACATTTGTGTTGCTCTCTGTTCTACTGTGTTAGCTGAACATGAGTTAGCAGTGTGATGAGGCAGCTAAAAAAGCCAATGCAACTCTTGGCTGGCTAAATAGGAGTTTAGTGTCTAAAGTCAAAGGACGTGATAGTACCACTCTATTCTGCTTTGCTCAGACCCTATCCGGAATACTGTGTCCAGTTCTGGGCACCACAGTTTGGGAAGGATATTGATAAGCTGGATCATATCCAGAGGAGAACAACCAAAATGGTAGAAGGCCTGGAAACCAGGCTTCCAGTGGTTTGGGGAGCTGGATAAGTTTAGCCTGGAGAAGAGAAGGTTAAGAGGTGGCAGGATAGCTATGTTTAAATGTTTGAAGGGGTGTCATATGGAGGATGGAGCAAGCTTGTTTGGCTTCAAACTTCAGGAAAAAAGATTCTATCTAAAAATTAGGAAGAACTTCCTATAGTAAGACCAATTTGACTGTGGAATGTGCTGCCTCAGAATGTGGTAGAGTCTCTTTCTTTGGAGGTTTTTAAACAGAGGCTGGATGGCCATTTGTCAGGAATGCTTTGATGATGTATTCCTGCAGGGAGGGGGCTTGGACTTGATGGCCCTTGTGGTCTCTTCCAACTCTTTTATGATTCTATGATTTCTGTACAACAGAATAGTCTACTTACTCACACAACTGGGACCCTATTTTGGGAAATACTCCAACCCAATTTCATCTGGCCTTGTCTCTGTCTTCCTTGTTTGGATGAGATGATGTAAGATATTACCAATCTGAAGGCCATTCCTAGATGAAATAATGTTTACAAATGGCCAGAAGATTTGAGCTGAGGAAATTTATCTTACATAAGCTGCCATTCCTCCCCCAACCCTGGCTGTATACACATTTGTCAGGAGAAATGGTGGCAACATTTCTGCCTATCAACTCATCATGATGCTATTCCACTTAGGGTTTTTAAAAATGTTGTCTGCCCAAAATATGCACTACCTAATTCCACGTTAGGAAAAGTGGTATTTGTTAACTGAGGCACCTTTTGGCTCACCTCGTCAATCACCCTCTCTGCTATGGCTCTGCATGATAGTTCTAATGCTGCCATGATTGATGAGCGATGTGAGGAACAACCTGCATGCTGTGAACTGGCTCTCCCTGCAAGAGCTCCATGCCTTGCTTAGAAATCTATCTTCATCACATTTGTGCCATGTTCCTGATCCCAGTACTTAATCACCACGTGTAGGAGGTGTTAAAAAAGAGAGCAGACTTACTTGTCTAATTTCATTATTGTCTGATTATCATCAGTGCAACTCTGCAGCTGTAGCACGGGGCTGCACCAAGAACTCAAGGATGCCACAGTGATACCAGTCTTGTCCCGAAAAGCACATTTTAGAGGGAGGGTACCACAGGGCAAACAAGAGCAGGAGGAGTGGTCTTTTAAAGCCAGGGAAACTTCCTGGGACAGATGTCAGAAAATACTGTAGGAGGACGAGGAGGAGGGAGCCTGTTCCAACCATGGGAAATGGTCTGAAGCACTGAGTGGGCGACTAAAACAACTTGAATTTTTATACACTTGTATCTGCTGTCTTATTCAGAACCAGTTGTACTGCTGAAACTGTATGGAATTTGCAAGAATAAACAGTCTTAAAGGGGCACTAGCTTTAAATAAAACAAAGAGAGAAGCTGCTTGAATCTCTGCCATGCTGAACTTTCATTAATCATTGCCATTAATGCTACAGTATGTTTGCTTTTATATGCAATGTTAAGAATGCCTTTTTGTCTGTGATACATTTCCTTTTTGAAAATTAAATACAGGAAAGGAGGATTTTTTTTTTTTAAAAAAATAGACTGTTAGAGAGGAAGAACAGAAATTCAGATAGCAGTGCGCTTTTGCAAATGACCAAAACATGCTAGAGATTCTCTAGGCATTATAATTATAGGGTACAATAAATAAATAATCAGGTGAACTTCTATTATCTTAACCTTATTTTATATGATAAGGAACTGACCCTATGGATGTGGTAACATGTTTTTATGAAGAGAGTCCAGTTAAGTAGATGACATTTTTCATTTCCCAATTAAAAATAAAGGTTGATGCATACTTTCCCCCTTGCTATTAAAAAAAATGAATCTTAATTTTTCCTGCACACATTAATAAGAAATTAATAAGAAAGGCTGTTGTTTGGAATGCCAATCTTCAGTCAAAACTAATTTTAGCTGCAATTAAGGGGGGAAAATTAATACAGAAATATTATTTCTACCAGTGGTGTAGTGGAGCCAGAGCTCACAGGCTCAAACTACCAGGAATTTCTGGTTGTCAGAGACAATGTTATCAAGCACCCCACCCACAGCCTTCCTGGCTATTGGCTCTGAGAATAGCAGCAGCAGCAGCAGCAGCAGCAGTAGTAGTAGTAGTAATAATAATAATAATAATAAAAAAACATTTTTTTATAATGTCTTTTACA
The DNA here is from genome assembly GCA_030412105.1 of Cyclura pinguis. NCBI lineage: Eukaryota > Metazoa > Chordata > Lepidosauria > Squamata > Iguanidae > Cyclura > Cyclura pinguis. The sequence goes on from CM059603.1 coordinate 191,604,038, forward strand.
CCAAAGGTGGAACAATGACAAATACAATCAGGGACAAAGATATTAAAACAAAAGTTCACAACAATATATGGCATGAAATCCCCAACACCCTACCAGCCACTACCCATCTCAGCACCTTAAACACATCTCTATGACTTAAGGTGGAGAGTCAAAGAGGAAGGTATTCAACCATTTGCAAAAATGGATGAGATCCTCCTCCAGCTGGAGGTCCAAAGGAAGACCATTCCACAAATGCGGAGCCAGATCTTGAAAGACTCACAGCCTTGACTGAGCAGTATGCCTTGGTGGAACAGACAATAATCCTTTGCCTGCAGGTCTCACATTCCTGGATGGAACGTACCACACAAGCCGAGCTGCAAGGTACTGAGGGAGGTTAAAGTGCAAAGCTTTAAATGCCAGGACCAAAAGTCTGAAACAGGCCCTGGCCTGAACTGGTAACCAGTGAAGGGATCTATGGGAAGAAGAAGCAAGTTAATGTTTGGCAGATTTAAAACAACCCAGACAGCATTGTTCTGAATTAAAACCAGAGGAAGAAGGGAGCAGGAAAGCAAACCTGCCAGTAGGCTGTTACAATAATCCAAGTGTGAAATAATCAAGGCCTGGACAAGCAAATGGGCAGTCTCTGCAGACAGGAACCTCCGGATCCTGTGGATGTTCAAAAGATGGAAGTTACATGCCTTTGCTGTAGCTCGGATAAAGGGACATACAGGTAGGTGGTCATCCAGCAGGACTCCACAGTTCCTGGCAACTGAGATAGAAGCCACTGTGCAACCCTGTTAATCCAGTGGGGGACATGAGAGAGGGGCTGCTGGGTGATCGGACTGAAAAACCAAGATCTCTGTTTTGTCCATGTTCAGCTTAAGATGGTGAGTGGTCATCCATGAAGAAACACATGACAGACAGTCTGTCACTGATTTCCACATAGTGGCATCAATTGATTTGAAACTGAAAATTCTGAGTGTCATCTGCATAAATATGATACTGAAAACCCAGTTCAGAGACAAGAAATCCAAGAGGGAGTATATATAATGAAAAAAGAAGAGGGCCCAAGACTGATCCTTGTGACACCCATACCATTACAGGAAAAGCTTTTGACATGAGTCGCTGAAATGAAACAGAAAAGGAATGATCACACAAGAAGGATTTAAACCAGGACAGAGCATTTCCTGTTATACCTAGTGATGCCAGCCATAATAATAAGATTTGATGGTTCAAAGCGTCAAAGGCTGCAGAAAGATCCAACAGGATCAACATAGAAGTTAATAGCTGCACCTTTGCCACTAGAATGTTAATGACAATTATCACAATAGTTGGAAAGAGGATTTGTTTTCCCAGTGAAAGATATGTTCTTGTGAATGTTGCCTGATACCAAGTATTTTTTGTGTGGCTTGGTCTCAAATAGGATATTAAGATACATTTACTTCACAAAAGATTTGCTCCTGACGTAGATAAAAAATGCTAGAGCTTTCTTGTTGGTATGGATCAATGTAGGTCCCTGTATTTTTGGATCCTCTTTGGAGGCATTTCTATGGAGACTGTCACAGTGGTCACTCACTTTTAACATTAACATTTAATATTAACCATTACAGTAACATTAACCACCACATCACAGGGATTGACCCTGTCCTGAGAACGAGGGGAAAAACGAGGCAGCCAAGAAAAACTCTATATAGATAAGCAGAGATAGCTCCACATAGCTATCAAAGCCTGCCAAGCTGCAGAGAACACCTTTAGCAGCAAATGCACTAAGCCAGTAACACTCACCTACTGAGCTTGTAATCTTCCAATATGGAGGCTCTTTATTCTTTGTTACAGAATATATATACAATATTTACAAAGTCCAGATGGCGATCCACCATATCTAGCTTGCTCTTTCCGGCAGAGCCCCCAGCTACATGCATCTGGCAGCATGTGCACTTGTTGGCTGGGATTGTGCTACCTTTATACAGACACCTAGCCAATCCTAGCCAACCCTTGCATTGTCTGCACCTGGTGCTCATCAGCATGACTCAGCATAAACTAGCTCGAGTCACATTTCTTTCCACAGGTGCACTTAACAATTAAAGCAATTAAAGCAACATGACATTTACACTTACATCACGAAGTATTTTCTTGAGGTTTGGTCCAACCTTTTCTGACAATTCCCCTCCAAAATGCTTTTGATGTTGTCACCCAGTGCTTTAATTCAAACCAAAGTACCAAAGTAACTACTTAACCTCCTCTTGCGTTAACATACCCAGGGGTTTGATACATCTGGGGTTTTATAACTTTCCCCCAACATTCTTTAGCAACTGTCAGTGCCGTTGTAGCGCTACCATTACCGCTGACAGTGCAGCAAACCTTGTTGTGTTCAGTACCAAACAAGTTTGCTTTCTGGACCTCTGCTGTGCTCTCTTGCTCAGCAAACTCTCTGTACTCTCTTGTTCAGCAAACTTCCACTGCGCAAATCCTTTTGCCATTACACTAGCCTAGGGTTTCACCCTGCTATCCGGCAAAGTCTTACTTTGGCATTCCCATTAACAATCCACCACTGCCTTGTTGCCCCTGGGTTCTTTGTACCATCTCAAAATCTTTTTGGTGTTCCATCATGGACCCGAACTCAGCATCCATGGACCTAAACTGGGTCTTGTTCCAGAGCTGTTGCTCAGCTTGCGAGCAACTTCGCATGTTCTTAAACCTTCCTGGCTTCTTGCTAACTAGCATGCATGCTCTGACCTCCTGAATGACAAATCTCTCAGGAGCCTTTTTCCTTCTTTTACTCCTTCTGGGGATGGTGGTCTCAATCCTGGTCAGGCCACCATCACCAGATGCTCTCGTCGCCCCCTCCACTTCTGGCTCCCTTTCTGCCAGGGAGAAACCTGGTGGGGGAAACCTGGAGACTTCCTGGATTACGAATCCTTCAAGAGCTGTTCCTCCGCCTTTACTCCTCCTAGGGATGATGGTCTCAAATCTGTATAGGCCATCATCGCTGGGAGCTTCAGCCGTCCCTTCCACTTTTGGCTCACTCTCTATCTGAGCTCTTGGTGGAGAAAAACTGGACAGGCTGTCATCACTAGACTCTCCTGCCGCCCCCTCCACTTCAGGCTCACTTTCTACCTGAGCACTCAGTGGAGAAATGTCCTCAGTTTCCACCTCAGTTGTGGAGGTGTCAGGCGGACTATCCAGTGGCTCCTTAAGTGTTTGTGGAATGGTGGCAGATGGTCCCACCCCTCCATTCCCAGGGCTTTCACTCTGCTCTAGCCCCAGTGGCTGTAGGAACACTTCTTTGTTGCAGTGCAACTTCTCCCAGCCACTGTTGGTCTCAAAATTTGCACTCCTTGAGAACAGGAGTTTACCATGTCCTAAGTGAAACTTATACTTGTTCCCAAGGTAGCCCACAAATCTCAGTCTCCTCCACTTGGGCTGTCCTTTGCGTCTCTGATTACTGGGAAGAAGGACATTAGCATATTGACCAAACACCCTTAGATATTTCAGAGTAGGAGATCTTCCGTATAACATGAAATAAGGCGTTTGCTTACATCCTGTTGATGATGTGGTCACAAGAACAGCCTCTGCTCACAGTCTGGGAGGTGGTTTGGAGTCAAGCATCATGCAATTTTTCATCTGTTGCAACACTCCAATTCTGCACTCTGCCAGCCCATTCTCCGCTGGTGTATACGGATTGATGGTGTCATGTCTTATACCTCTCCTTTTAAGCCAACTCTGAAATTTGGCATTGCAGAACTTGCCACCGCAGTCTGTGATGAGGCATGAGACTCTATGGGGAAATTGTCTTTCCACCATATTAACCCAATCTCTGAAATACTCAAAAGGCTCATCCTTTGTTCTCAATGGGAACACGTACCCATACCTGGTGTGTCTATCCACCAACACAAAGATATACTTGGACCGTCCCTCGCTCTCAGGAAATGGTCCTGCTAGGTCACCATATACCACCTGAAAGGGCCTCTGGGTGGCGATTTTGCTTTCCTTGGGTACCGGAAAGGATTTTACCGTGGCCTTTTTGCAGACCGAACAGTCAAGGAATTTGCCACATTTCTTGACTTTCAAGTCTGGACACACCCTTGCCAATTGCTTCAGCCACCGTAACTAGCATGACCCATTACCCAGTGAAGATAATGCCTACAGTTGTCATGTAGGGGGACATTGGCAATGACATTAGCCATTTGGGAACCTATAGCAGTTGATAACATCAAATACAGTCTGTTCTGTTTTACACCCTTAGCACAGACTCTCCCATCATGGCTAATCATGCAGTTATCCCCTTTGAACACTAGTTCATATCCCTCATCTGTCAGGGATAACACACTTAAAATGTAGTGTTCTAAATCCTCTGCACATAACACATTTGCAAAATTCTTTCCCAGACAGTGAACAAACACAGACCCCAAATAGAACACTTGCGAGTGTGCTCCATCAGCCATGCAAACAGAGCACACAGGAGCCTTTCTAGTGTTCCTCAGCATGCTCCTGCTGTTCACCATATGATGGGTAGCACCACTGTCAAGCAGCTAGTCATGGCAGACTGTCCCTTTTGCTGCAGCAACAACAGTACAGGTGCTGACTTTCTTCCTCCGGACTCCAGGCCTCTTGTTGTCCTTGTCCCCAGGCAACGTGGCTTTACAGTCCCTCTGGAGGTATCCTCGCTTGCCGCATTTGAAGCACTGCCAGGCTACGTTGCATTCTGCAGTCTCCTCCCCCTCACATGAAGGCTTGTGCCAGCTGTTCTCTGCTCTCCTCTCAGCAGCATGCTTTATCTGATCCTGGGATTCAAATTCCCGCCTGCCACGTTCCTCCAGAACCCATGACATAACTAAGTCAAGGGTCAAGTCTCTTTCGCTCAGACTTTGCAGGCTATAAAGGATGAAGTCCCACTCCTTACTTAGACTGCTTAGGAGGATGTGACATTTATGAGCCTCACCAAAGTCCATACCTCTATCAGCCAACTCGAGAAATATAGACTTCATGGTGTCTAGATGGGCTTTCACATCTCCCCCTTCTTCCAGTTTCATGTTGTACAGCTTCCTAGTCCACAACATCCTGGAAAGGCAGGAATCACACTGATAAACGTTTCGCAGTGCATCCCACACGTCAATTGCAGTTGGCTTGTTTCTCACATGGATGAGCTGGCTGGGCTCCAAGCTCAGGATCATGGTCGCTTGGGCACGCTGATCCACTGCTCTTTCAGCTGCATCTTTAGGTGGGTGTTCCACCACAGCCCGTAAATTTTCCCTCACTAGCAAGCTCTGCATCATCAGACTCCAGGTCTGATAGTTTCCCTCACTGAACTTATCAAATCCAAGTGCCGACGACATCGTGCTTTGAGCCATTCTGCTTCCTCAAAACCAAAACCAAAAACACAAAACTTGCAGCTCTTCCTGAATTTACGGCTTGGAAGACCTTGTGGGTGAAGTTACAAAAACAAACGCTGGCTAGGCAAAAACAAAACAGCTGCTTATTCTCTGCTGCAGGAAAAGTCCTCCCACCGGAGCTTTACCAGCCGAGGCTCTGACCGTCTCCCAGGCTGTCTGCCATAAAAACAATAGGTTTAACTGGTCCGAACTGCTAGAGCTGACCAGAACTTGGCAAAGCTGGGCAAGGCTGGGCCCATAACCGATTGTCCCAAGAACAAGGGGAAAAACAAGCCAGCCAAGAAAAACTCTATATAGATAAGCAGAGATAGCTCCGCATAGCTATCAAAGCCTGCCAAGCTGCGGAGAACACCTTTAGCAGCAAATGCACTAAGCCAGTAACACTCACCTACTGAGCTTGTAATCTTCCAATATGGAGGCTCTTTATTCTTTGTTACAAAATATATACAATATTTACAAAGTCCAGATGGCGATCCACCATATCTAGCTTGCTCTTTCCGGCAGAGCCCCCAGCTACATGCATCAGACAACATGTGCACTTGTTGGCTGGGATTGTGCTACCTTTATACAGACACCTAGCCAATCCTAGCCAACTGTCAATGTCAGGTGGCGGCTTGAACAGAAAACAGAGGCAGGAGCTGAAGTGTATGGCTTTTAGTGATAAGTAGTAAAATAAACAAGAGGTTACATCACCCAAATGAAAAGAGACAGCAAACTCAACAGCTAGGCCTGGAACGAAAAATACAGGACACAGATTCCCCAGATGTAAGACAGTTGTTGCCCCATGCCCAACTCCTCCCAGCCTCTGACTTAAATACATAGTCCTTAACCCAGCTGGGCTGATCAAGCGTCCATTGGCCCAGCTCACAGCTGTAGGCCCTCAGACTTCAGACGCTTCTCCTGCAAGCGTTTTGATCTGCGAACCGCCTCCTTCTCTCGCCGCCTCTGGAGGAACGTGGGGGGAGGGTCTGCAGCAAACTCCGAGCTGGAGTCAGGAACAGCAGCTTCTGTCGAGCCCGAAGCACTGGTCTCCTCTGCTGCAGGTACTGGCTCCGGGACCGCTGTGGGGTCACTGGCAGGCCCCTCCCTTGCCTCTGCAGGAGCCCCCTCTCCCTCCCAGGGATCCACCCCCGCCTGGGGTTCCCCGTTTAGCTCAGAGTCCCCGTCTGAGTCGGCAGCATGCTCAGCCGGGCTCATGACACCAACCCTTGTATTGTCTGCACCTGGTGCTCATCAGCATGACTCAGCATAAACTAGCTCGAGTCACATTCCTTTCCACAGGGGCACTTAACAATTAAAGCAATTAAAGCAACATGACATTTACACTGACATCACAAAGTATTTTCTTGAGGTTTGGTCCAACCTTTTCTGACAGACCCAACTATCCTTTTCTGCTCAGCTGTTTGGGAAATGTCCAATGATGACTTCTGTCCCTATGTGTCCTTCTTTCCAAATCATGTTGGGGTGATGCAAGAGGATCAAATTATTCTGTCAAACCAAAATTGAATCTATGGGGATCTGCTGCCAGGTGGGACTGTCGGAGTGAACTTTTGGCTGAAGGGGAAAAGAAGTTTCCACAATTCAGGCTAATTTTTATTTAGAACTAGCGTATATACCCAGCATTGTCTGGGATTTTATTTTCTCATGGGTAATACTTGTTAGAAAGATTTGAGAGTCTGTGTCTCTGATTCCCCAAACTGTCTTGTCCAGTACCTGTAACTTTTCCCCACATGCCCCAATCTAATCTGTATTCAGAGTTATTAACATAGAGAGGTTGGGTTCCTGAGGGAATACATTCATCCTTTCTGCTAGAGCTCATCTCCATAGCAACCGGCCTTTTCAAGACAGGCCCAAGAGCTCTCTGGCTGAGAATTCTAAAGGTCTCTCTCTAAACTGCAAACCCCAGGATTCCATAGAATCTTCTTAGGCAGCCAATCATATGAGGTCTTCATCTGACACAGCCAATCATATTGAGGTCAGGTTTTCGCCTGACACAGACAAATAGACAAACTTTGACTTTTATATATTAGATTAAATCTATATTCCACCTTTTTTTCAATGAGAGAAGAACCTCTCTTCCCTTGAGTTTATCCCCAGAATCGTCCTTTGAGATTCTCACTAGCTTGTCTTCCCTCAGCTTCATGCATATAACTTCAGCTGCCTCATCCAGCTCCAAGGACATCCTACCTCACAATCTGAAAACCACTGATTTATGCTGAAAATGGTTCACTCATCTTTTATATCTCTGCCTAACCAAACAGTCAGAATGAAGTCTCTGGAAATGTTTTCCCTCCATTGTGTCCTTGTTCCAGCCAACTCTAATGACTGGCAGGGATGCATTTTTCAAGGTCCTGCAGCATTTTCTCTCTTCTCCTGCATCAGTTGTAATCTCCCTTATCACCTTACCATCTTTCCCCATTTGATTACCATAATTGCCTCTTCTTCCTAAATTAATTAAAAATGTTCATTTATATTATTCCAAGTTCAATCATCCATTTTGACACTAAAGCATGGGTAACTGCTGTATGTGAGGGGTTTTTTTTAAAGCAGTATTAAGTGATAAATGAAAGCAGGAAATTTAATAGGGAGGCATAAGTGGGGAATAGAGGATTCACTTAACAGCAGGTACTGCTCTGTACACACATAATAGTTTACATGCAAACATTTTCCCTTATCTATATGGCTTGGATTTTATGGCAATTATTTAGAAGTGTTGTTTCTATTATAACAATTATTGAAATTCTGTCCTATTTCTCTCTTTATCTGAAAAGAATATTTGTATTAAAGATGGATAGACAGTGATATAGACATACATACACTCCCACCTTGAGCAAAAAACCACAGAAGTTATATAAATACTACATATCACATACATATGAAATATTCAAAGATCTAGTCAAAAGGCACCAGAAGGCTTCTGGTGAAATGGTAGGGAAGATTGTTTTGTTTTTGTTTAGTTTTGTTTTAACCAAAACCAGCTTCCAGGAAGTTCAGCAGCTTTAATGATCTGCATGCACCCTTTAATTCCTGTGACTTGGTATCTAACTCAACAGTTTTTATAGGAAGATTCTGAACTGCACACTGAAACATGATTGGAGTCTCCACACTATACCAGCATACCTTACATCCTTGGGGCAAAGGCCTTCCTTCCTGGTTTATAGTCACATTCCATGAGCTTTAAGAGTCAATGCACAGAGTGAAAGAAAATCCTCAGAAATGGAATGTTGACAGCCACTGGTCCAAGACTGTCATATTCAAGCAGCACACATCAAAAGCTACATATGGGGTGAGGAACCAGGCGGACAAATGCAGGACAACAGGCCTCAATTTGCATCTTCTGCAGTACGGACTACATCAGATTCTAGGGCAACCAAAGTTCATTTTTAAACAAATAGAAATCCGCAATCCATAGGTCACAAGGAGAAGAAGGCAGTTAAAGTTACAGTCGCAAGTCCTGACAAAGTGGTTTTTCACCATTATAGCAACAATTTTTTTTAAAAAAAGTAGCAATTTAGGTTTAACATAACTAACTCAGGAGACCACAAGCTGAACATGAGTCAGCAGTGTGATGTGGCAGTTAAGAAAACCAATGCCAGTTCAACAGGAGTATAGTGTCTAGGTTAAGGGAAGTGATAGTGCCACTCTGTTCTGCTTTGGTCAGACCTTACCTGAAATATTGTTTCCAGTTCTGGGCACCACAGTTCAGGAAGGATATTGACAAGCTGGAACATGTCCAGAGGAGGGTGACCAAGAAGAAAAGAAGACTTCCCTGGTGATGATAGATGCAGCATGTGATTTTCGTGAAGAAAAGTATACACAGTCCTTTCATTCAGTAGAAGCCCAGCTTCCTTAGATTAAAGTGCATGTTTGGAGTCATTGAAACACAGGATGTGCTCTCAAAATCCATGCCTTGCAGTTCCCTAAGCTGGTTTTAGCCTAGGGCTGCCAGAGTGAAAGTTGGAGAAGGTTCCTGTGCCTTCAATGATTGTATAGAAGAGGGAATTCCAGCAAGTGTTGCTTGTCATGCAACCAGGTAACAAGCAATACCTGCTGAAATTCTCTCTTCTCCATAACCATTGAAGGTACAGGAGCCCTCTCCTGACAACCCTGCTTCAGCTTTATCCTCCCACAAGGCCACACTTACTACATCTTTAACATCTACAGCGGGGCACAGGGCACAGCTCAAGCTAGCATTAATAGTATGATTGTTCCTCTTCCACAAAATAGTTAAGGTATCCTTCATTATGTTATAGTTAGAATAATAGAATCATAAAAGTAAGAAGATGCCACAAGAGCCATTCAATCCATCCACCTGCCATACAGGAATATGTAATCAAAGCACACCTGACAGATGATCATCCAGCTTCTATTTAAAAATCTCCAAAGAAGGAGACTCCACTACTCTCCAAGGCAGTGTATTCCACTATATTATAATGTAATATGTCTTAATTACTTTAATCTCTTGCTGAATAAGGCCCTGGACAGGCCCATTGTCCTATGTTTGTCCTCCCTATTTGTAGCGTTTGATATGACTTGCTGCAAGTAAAGTTTTGTTGGAATTCGTGATACCTTTTGTGTGATGCTCAAATATATTGATTACTGTTGTCAAACACCAGAGTCCTGCTGTGTTGGTGGCACTGCTGACAAAACAATGCAAGCTGTTGCATCCTTTGAGTTATACTGCAGTATCACTAAACCTGATGTCCTCCTTGCTTGGATTTGTGGATGTGGAGAATGGCTGATCTGTCCAGAATTATTTGTCATGTTTGAACAGGTTGCAATCCTCTGTGCTTAACCATATCCCTGGCTACAGCTTGTCCTGGCCTGGCATTGTCAATGTGCATTATCAACTAATAGAAGAATCACTTGTGAGAATGTATGGCTCTTGCAATAATAAGACGCTAACTTCGCCTAGTCTAAAGGGCAACTGAACTTCCTTTTTTTTTTTCTGCCAAGGAAACAGTTTGGCTTTGAGCAACATTTTAGAAAGTGCGTTCATATAAGTTACTATGCGGCATCACTATGCTGCCCCCTTTGATGAATTTTAAGAATGAATTAATAACAACATGTAATGGATAAGCCTAATCTCTGTAACATTAACTTTCTTTTCATCCTTAATAAACTCATTTTGGGCTTAAGGGGGTGGACTGGAAGAAGGAGTGGATAAAAGTAATTAGGATGTTTCTTATACTGCAGTAAAGGTCAGAAGATAACTGAAATTTATACAAATAGATCCTCACTTATTCCCAGACAAAAGCTTAGGAGAAAATCTTATTAAAATGCATTTAATATTTCGAGGTGGGATTATTGCAACATTCATAATATCTTTTTCTTATTAACACTGACATCTTACAGATCCTGCAAAGATCGTTTCAGCTTTTCCAAGCTATCATTGACTGAGATGCTTTTCTAATTCTACGCACTAACTTGAAAGGAAGTTTAGCCATACTTAATGGTACTCAGGCAATTTCATGTGAGACCTCCAAAGTGTGGTAGCTATCACAGGTTGGCTTCATGTCACTTCGCAATGTTCAGCATAACCAGGGTATCCCTAATCGCATTCTCATATCTGTAACAGCAATTGAATAAAATACAAATTCTTGTCCAAAAAGAAACAGTATTTTTGCAGGGAGGGGGTTGCTCCAGATGAAGAAAAGGCTATGGAAGACCCAGGTTTTGTTCCTCTAAAAATTTATTTTGAGATCTATATGAAGATTTCCCTATTCTGAGGTATATCCTGGGAGTTTCTAGCATTACCAAAGACTTTTCTTTCCCATTGCCCAGGTCAGTCTAAATCAATGCATTATTTTCCACAATGAGATGTATCTGTGCTTCCCTGTGTGTTTTTACTGTTTCAGAAGCTATAAAGATGGCTGGCATCAAGTAGTAAACACAGCCCTTGTTTCCAGGACACAGATTCAACAGAGATCAAGCAAGGGAAAAAAGAATGTTATCACTAAAACAAAATGATCCTAACGCTTAAGTATTGTAGTGTTGCTGAAGCATTTTAGGACTTTGACTATAACTTCTGAATAATAACTTTTAAAAAGACACAGTGGAAATTGGTGAAAATTAGTTTCCAAAATGTTGCACTATACTGGATGTGACATGTGATCAGTGGAAGGATGAAAGGATGAAAAGGAATTACACAAGGGAGAAGGGAAGGGAGGGAAACCCACTATATTTCAAGAAAGAGATTGGATAGGAACCCATGAATAGGCTGGTACTATCAAAACAAAAGTCCTAATATTTCCTGAGTTTTTTTTTTAAACCCATCTAGTTTCCACATGTCTTCCATATGTCATGTTGTGGGCCTACAATATAGAGGGACAGTTTTACAATTACTGCCAAATGGCTTGAGTATTGCAACGAACTGTACGGAGTGGACATTGTGTCTGTATTCAGCCATGCAGTATTATATGCCAATGTTGAGGCTCCAACACACAGATTATGAAAGCCAGAGACATGCAGTAGTTAGACTATTGGACACTGGCGGAGCTTGGAGCACGTGAAGGGGGGGCAGGCAGAGGGGGGCAGGTGCAGGGCTGGGGCTACGGCACGTGCGCCAGGGCTGCAACAGAGGGACGAGGCTATGGCGCATGGAGGAGGGCAAGCAAAGAGCTGCAGTGCCCCCCAAAAATTGCAGCTGGGGGTGCACCACCTCCATCTCCCCTGTCCCTACACCACTGTTGTTGGATCAGGACTAGAGGAAATGAGGTTCAGGTGCACACTGAGCTAAGAATCTCACTGTGTGACCTTCGGGTCATACAGTCTGCCTTGCCTCCCAGGGTTCTTGTGAACATAAAATGCAGAAAAGGAGAACTGTGCATGCCATTTGAACTCTTTGGGAAAAAAGACAAAACATAAATGTAAGGGCCTTTCTGCACTATACTGCTACAGTGCTATTATTCCACTTTCAACATCCTGTGGAATTCTGGAGTTTGTAGTTTCCTGAGGCCAAAGAGCTTTCTGGTTGAGAGTTCTAAATGCCCTTCTCTAAATTGCAAACTCCAGGATGCCATAGGATGTTTAAAGTGGAATAATAGAATTATAACAGTATGGTGTAGAAATGGTCTAAGGCTAATATTCCATTTCATTTTGAGGGGACTGTTCTATACATGGATTTCCATTATCTTTGTGGTATTCCTAACTTTGAAGTGGAACAATTCCCACTTGGGCATATATCATCTATGTAAAATTCTGATGAAGAGAGCCATCTGAAGGATAGACTTACAGACGTAAGATACCATCAAAAGAAACCAAACCCAAGGGTGGTAGTAGGGAAACATAGAGGTACATATTAAGGTACAGTGTCAGCAGGTTTATAATTGGACTCCCTTCTCTGTTTGATGAGCACAATATGAATGATCACAGGAAACATCAGGAAAATGTGAAGCTCTCAAGAAGACATTATCTCCAAGACATGGTCCTCTGCAAAGGGTGACTTTGGAATAAAGGCGACACTGCTTCTGATCTGGACAAGTTTTTTTTTTCAGGTTATAGATCAGGGGACCTTTCGTACTACATAGATACAGCACTATGATTGCACTTAACCACCATGGTTCCATCTTATGGAATTCTTGGCTTTGTTATTTGATATTAGAGCCCTCTGCTTGAGAATTCTAAATTTTGTTGTATGAGTATGTGTGTGTGTGTGTATAAGTGTTGTATGTCTTCTTGTCGTTTCGAACTTATAGCAGCCCTAAGGCAAAACTGTCACAGGGATTTCTGTGGCTGCGAATGTGTAACACTCAGGCCCTTTCCACATGTGGTTATTAAGGCAGGCCAATGCGTCTTGCCACAGAGGTCTTCTGCACGTTGAAGCGGACTAGGTTTGGTTTATTTACCTTTGTTCCGCACATAATTCTGACTAAATGCACCCCCATGTGGTGGTAAAGCGTGCTATTTGAAAACCGGAAGAAATCGGTTTTCCAATTTTCCAGATCAATCCAATTCGTACTTTCACAGTGGTGCAAACACGTACATTCGCACCAATGTGAATTGGTGGTCAGGGGAGGGCTCATGGGAGGGGCCGGGGGTAGTATGGACTTTCGCACGTACGCAATGACATACTAAACCATGCAAAAAAAGGGGGGGCCAATCACAGTTGATGAGGCGGGATGACGGGAGTAGCGGGATTGGCCACGGCAGAGGCAGTGTGGGTTCATGAACTCGCACTCTTCCAAATCAGAATGGAACATACGCAGTAGCTGTGCGGAAGGAAATGAGGGAAAGTCCGCCTTGTTTCAAGCCCAGAAAATCCGGTAAGAAGCAGCACGAACTGATTCATCAGCCTCGTGCGGAAAGGGCCTCAGTGTCACCCGGTGGGTTTCCATGGCCAAGAGGGGAATCAAACCCTGGTCTCCAGGGTTGTAGTCCAACACTAAACCACTACATCCCCTCCATAAACTGCAAATACCAGGATTCCATAGGATAGAACTTGGCAATTAAAGTGGAATCATGGCACTATAGGTGTACAGTGAGAAAGAGCCCTGGGAACGGTGCAGACATTTAGATGTTTCCCACCTTCCCCATCATATGCTATCCCAGCTAGGGCTGCTGGGAGTTGCAGTTCAAAATCTGGTTGTTGTTTTTGTGAGCCTTCAACTTATGGAGACCCTAAAGTGAACCTACCATGGGGTTTTCTGAGGCTGGGAGTGTGTGACATGCTCAAGGTCACCCAGTGGGTTTCCATGGCCAAACGAGGAATCAGACCCTGGTCTCCAGGGTCATAATTCAATGCTTGAGCCACTACACCACACTGGCTTTCTGGAGGACTCCACAATTCCCACTGGGCTATAGGTGTAAGGCACCAAGTGGGTAGATGAATACTAAGCACTTTAAGATTTGATTTTGGTTTTGGTTTCTGGGTTTTGTCCAATAATCCAATGTCTTCTTTTACTTTGTTTGTTATAAGGAGAATGCATTGTACTGCCACATTTAATGTAACTGTGCATGTAAATCTGTCTTTGTTTGTTTGTGTGGAAACAAGTGACAAATGCTAGCTTTCTAGGAGCTTTTGATGCCAAAATTCTCTTCCTCTCAAGTATATGTGTTTCCATAAAGAGGAATTTGTGAAGCCATGTTATTTTGCAGCAAAAACAACAGAGCCTGGTAGCACCTTAAAGATTTATTATAAAAGACTTAAAATACTTTTTAGTACTGAAAGCTTTGCTAAAAGCAAAAATGCACAATAGTCCACTTCTGTTGAAGTGTATTTTAGTCCATGAAAGGTCATGCTCCATTAATGTTGCACTCTTACACACATTTACCTGGAAATATTGTGCTCTGTGGAGGTTATGTCTAAATTACATGTATAGTTTTAATGTAGATCTCTTAGACTTTACGTAATTTATTTTCATATACAGCATGATATAATGGTTTCAGCACTGGACTATAACCCTGGAGACAAGGGTTTGGTTCCCCAGTCTGCCATAGGAACCCACTGGGTGACCTTGGGTACTTCACACACAGCCCCAGAAAATGCCATGATAGGTTCACCTTAGGTTTGCCATAAATTGGAAATGACTTGGAGGCACACACATCCTTTTGGGAAGGATTTAGATGCTGTCCTTCAACAAAATTCCTCAGTCAACTAAAACAATAAAAAATTCCAGTAAAATATATTTAAAACAGGCACATTACAAGTATACTAGAAACAATGACTCTTCTGCAGGCCTGACAGTCTCAGGTGAAACAGAGGTAGTAAATGTGCAGTCCTCCTAAAGTTGTAGGCCCTGCACACTCCCCAGCATTCCTCAGTGGTAAGTATGCGAGCTGTGACTGCTAGGTATTCTAGTTCAACAACATCTGAGGGGTCATCTAGTTCCCACCCCTGAAGTAGTGTAAAGCAGTCACCACAAGCAACAGGATGATAAAGGCCATTTCCGCCCTACACTGTTATAGTGCTATTATGATCTTGGTTCTTATTGTCCAGTCAGGCTCCCCCTCCCATTACTTAAACATCAAGGCAATCACAGCAATATGGCCATAGCACAGCTAAGCATGACTAGCACGGCAGAGGAGCCTAATCTGATGGCCCTCTGACAGAGATCCTGTAAGTTTGTGGGCTTGTGGGTTGGAGTGCCTTCAATTGTGGCAGTAATGACACAGTACGAGGCATTTTCCTGGTAACAGATAGGCTTCGTCTCACTTTTCCTGTTACTATTACATTCCTGTTAAGTTCCTATTACATTCCATTGACACCCTCTCTTTAATGAATTAGGGAATGAGAAGTCTCCTTGTCAACAGATGAAAACATTGGGAAATCTCCAGTGGAGAATCTGTGAACGGAAAACACATGAGCTACTATGCAAAAATGCCAAAGGATAGGCAATGAAATGGAACGGGGAATGTTGAACTACAACCACTCTGGAGTCGGATCAGGATGGCAGCAGAATGCCTTAGCAGTTTTACTGTTGTTTATGTACATTGCAGTTTTCTTCACATAATAATTAGATTTCAGAAGCAAGGGGGGCAAAAGTAGGACTTTACATCCCTAAAGCAGGCACCCCAACTATCCCCTAATATAATGACTGGGTTCATCAATTCCAACCCTAGTCTGAAAGAGGAAGGGAGTGGAAGAGGATGTAGTAGGGATGTAAACACATATGCATTCCCAGCTGAACAACAAGTGTCCTAACAGTCAGGAAACCTTGTTGGGAAGAATAGTAGACTTGTGAGAATTGTGCTGTTTTCTCTTGGTGTTCAAATATCTCAAAGGGATACAGAAGTTATAGAGAAAGGGTTATAGAGGTTATAGAGAAAAACACACAGTTCTTTTGGGAGGAGGCACAAAAATCCTGTTATCCTGTGTAGAAAATGGCTTTCCTGCACAGAAATCACTATTTCCTGCATAGAAAACATTTTTTCCCAACCAAAAAGAAAAGGTAAGGAAAAAAAGAAACAAAACACCATGTCTTTTTTTTCTCTGAAGAAAGATTTCTCTGCATGACTTCAGGGTGTTCAAATATGGGGAGAATACTGTGGAGGAATATTCATTTACTCCTGTAGTGGGGAGAAAACTACTGTAATTATTCATCCTTGCTTTTTAGGATGAAATAATTGAGAATTTAGATCCTGAGGAGAAAGTACTGGCAATAAGGGTGTCAGCATCCATAACCATGGCAACGACTATGGCAACTGTTCCAAAATTCCCATTGATATTCCTTCTTCTACCATCAACCCACTGGCTTGCAGGGAAGGGGGCACACTGGAAAGCATGTGGGTGGATGGAAAGTTGGGAAGGAAATTGGCATTACAAAAAGGACTTTTTTCCCCAAATGCTTCAATGCAGAATTGTGCAAAGTATGAGTATATAAAGAAGAAGCTATCTTTGGATGGAACAAATGAAACAATTCCATATCGAGCATACGAAAAGCCCAGGACACATCAATATGGATGAGCTTGCCTGTCTTTCCCATGTCCTTCTTCAGACCTTTTGTTTTGTTTTTCTTTTGGGTCATGTGTTTTAGATGGTAAGTCTGTGGCCAGGATTCTTTTGTTTTTGTTAATCTGATGGAAGCCACCCTTGAAGCCTTTTTCTACTGAAGAGGAAGACAAAATGCTTTCAAGAAATAATGTTACAAGATTGAATTAAACATGTAAAAATAATTTTAGAACACAAGTGGGCTTTGTAGGTTATGTTGGCTGTTTAACTTCTGAGACTTGGTACTTGAAGCAAGCTTCCTTGCTTCCTTCCTCTTTCTCTCTTTCTATCCCCCCCTCAACTGTTTATTTATTTAGATCATAATAAGTCTATGGAAAGGGTCTGTCTTATTCAGGAGCTACTGGAGCCCCCCCCCCATTATATATTAGGCAAGAGGAGAGGTGCCCCTTTTCCCCATCGTCTTTGCCATCACCCATGTTCTGTCTTACTCCAAGAGTGAGACAAAGGGCAACATGGATGCATGGAGAGGAGCACTGTCCTCATAATGGCCAGCACTGGTCCCCACTGTGTCAACTAGGCCTGAAGGCCAGCTCTGAAGGAAGAACTCCAGCATCATGGCTGGGGTGTTCACAAATCCTAGCTCTGAGGAACCCACTTGTGGGTCTAGGTGGCTCTGAACAGTTGTGAATCAACCCTTTTGGCAAATGATTCCCTCTGCTGTCAGAGGATGTGACTCTTTATGCTTTGGGCTCTCCCAACAGAATCCAGGACCTTACCTAATAGAAGAGTCAGCCTTGTTTTCCTTCACTGATATTGTAGAATTGTTGCTGTGTTTCTTGATCATAAGTAAACCAGCCTTGTGTTGAAGGCCATTTCCGTACTAGACTCTTATAGTTCTGTTATTCCACTTTCAAAATCCTGCGGAATCCTGGGGTTTGCAGTTTAGGGAGGGGCATTTAGAATTCTCAGCCAAAGAACTCTTTGGCCTCAGTAAACTACAAACCCCAGAATTTCACAGGCTGTTGAAAGTGGAATAATAGCATTATAACAGTGTAGTGGGAAAATGGCTGAAGAGTGGGAAGGTAAATGCATTAAATCAATCAATATAATAAAAAAGTCTTGATAATAAGTGGGGGAACTCTGTATCACTATAAGAGGGAAAAATCACAATAAGAAAAAAGATTTTTTTTGCTTCTTGAAGTAGGAAGGCTTACCATATAAGAAACCTCTAAGCAGAGAGAGAGAGGGTTATGTAAGGTCTTCCTCTATTGAGCCAATTTCAAATCTCTGTGACGACTCATCAGCATAGTATACTATTTTGAACCAGATGACCTGATCTATTGGAGGACAACTCCTGTCCATCTCTAATTACTCAGAGACCCTGGCAGACATAAAAAGGGACAGGCTTACCTGTTTCCTCCTTATCAAATGTATTATGATTGACAGTGAACTGGAAGCATGGCAGGAGAAGGAGGGGAATGGATTTTAAACTTTTCATTTTCTTTTCAGAGTCTTTTGCCATTTATGCTACAATCCAGTGAGGTAGCTTTTAGCTTTTGATTTCATCAGGGCAGCTCATATGCTTTGGGGAAAGGGCAGATTCCTTCTGGGGCAAGCAACATTCCCAAGGAATGAGATACCGCTTCAACAGCTTCCATAAGCTCTCCCCATGCTCCTGGCTGCCCCATCCCACAGCCATCGCACACAGACGTGGACACAATGAAACAACAACAAAAAGGCCCCATCAGTGTTAAACTAACATAAGTTGCAACCTACGTACTAGCTATCAAAACAAAATTAACTGCAACAAGATAACGTGCCATTTCTGTGTAAAACAGAGCTCAGAAAAGTGATGTTTTTGGATTACATCTCCCAGAATCCCCTAGCCAAACTGGGAGATTATGGGAACTGTAGTAAAAAAAAAAAGTATTAACTTTTCCAAGCATTGGTCCATAATGAAATTTATATGTTACCATTTGTATGTTCTTTCTGTATCTCTTACTCTCTCTGCATGTGTGTGTGTGTGTGTGTGTGTGTGTGTGTGTGTGTACTGGGCTTAGTTTATCACAATTTTCCCCCAGTGCTGTAAGGCAGAGATTTTTTCTTCTTATCATCCACCCCCTCTGTCATTTATGATAATTGAGATTTCATAATAAGCAAACTGTTCCCGTCTTGTTGAAATTTTACTAAAAGAATGCAAAAATATCTTCAGCACTGAAGGTTTCTGAGAATTTACCCACAGCTAAGAACGCCATGTGATGCTGCAGTTTAATTTTTCTTTGATAGCTGTTTAACCTGTCGCTTGCAAATTTATATTAATTGATGTGGAAAGAAGGGTAAGTTAATCTTACAGCTGATATTTCTTCCCTGCTATAAACTCAGTAGATGCCCATACAGAAGCTATCACATCTTTCCATCTCTATACATTTTAACAGTGGCAGAGCTTGGAGTGTGTGGAGGGGGGGCAGGAGGGTGTGGCTACGAGCCAGGACGCCCCAAAAACATTGCTGCTGGGGGCAAACTGTCCCCATCACCTACCCGTCGCTACGTGACTGCATTTTAAATACTTTAAGTGTATCATAAACACATACATACATGTACGCGCATGTGCGCGTGCGCACACACACACACACACACAGAGCATTATAGCTATTTATACAATATATATATATTAATTAATCATCCCAAGTTCCAGAAAATCTTAAATGTTCTGTACTAAGTACCTAGAATTGCCCATTATATTTCTCACATACTTTCCTCCCGTATGGGGGAGATTTTGTTAATATGTATCCCACTTTTCCCCTCCTAAAGGTAAAACAGACTTGCAAGATTTTTTTTTAAAAAAGCATCAAAACCTTTTACAACATTGTAAAACTATTTACAACGGGTTAAAAGCAGCAGGAAAAAAAAGCCCAATAAATGCTAACCTAAAAATAAATAAAACAAAACAAGTTAAACTACAGAGAAGTTTCTTTTCTTTTCTCTCTTTTTTTTCTTCTTTTAAAAAATCCCTTTCATTTCCAGATCCTTCTTAATGACAACATTGGAGTTAGTCTTGATCCAATGAACCTGCAGTGTGGGACATTTAATCTCTCTTACATGGTTCTAACTCTAGTTACACTGTTAAAACATACCTTTCTATGATCAATTGCTTTTCCAGAATATGACTAGCATGCATGTTTCAATTCAAATTTCAGTTAGGCGGTGTTTACACTCACTTACAAATTTGATCCAAGTGATTTTATGTCCTCTGACTCAGCTGTGCAATGTTTTCATTGTAAATAATTATAACTTTATGAAGCAAACGTCATAGACATTTCTTTTATATCCTATGTGGACACAGTGTTTGGTTTAGTATGTATAAATCTTTGCTTCTGCAAAGATCTAGGCACTTTGGCTGGAATATTGACAGTGTTGTACACCAGACTAACCTGGAGCTGTTGTTGCTCTGTGCCTTCAAGTGGTATCTGACTTACGTCAACCCTAAGGCGAACCTATCATGGAGTTTTCTGGGGCTGAGAGTATGTGCCGTGCCCTAGGTCACACAATGGGTTTCCATGGCTGAGTGTGGAATCAAACCCTAGCCTCAGGATCCATAGCCCAACACTTAAACTACTACACCATACTGGGCATTGCAGTAAAAAGGCATTTAGTTCCTTCCAACACAACACCCCCACTTAGAGAGGTGGCTTCCAAGAGGTGAAACATGCCCTACCACAGCCATTTCATGGCCAGAGGGAAATGCCAGGTGGTCTGTTTGTAGTTCTACAGCTGGAAGAAGAGATCAGATGTAACTGGAGATCTGGGAAAGCAATATCTGCTTTCTTCTGCCAGCAGGTGTTTAGGTGCCTCTACCATCCTTGGCTGCTAAATGGCCATGGGTATGTATTCTGCCACTTCTGAGCTGCCTTTGGGGGGGGGCGGGGCACAAGGTGAAAGGCATAGCTGTGCAGAAATGCACTATTGGAGCATTACGCTCTCAAAGCATGGTAGGATCTTGTGTGCATATATTGAAAGAGCTTGCATGTAGAGGGCTAGACAATCCATGAGCCAGTCAGTGGCTTGACATATGCTTGAAGGTATAGAAGCTCTATTTATTTGCAAACCCATGTGGGTTTTATATCAGCAAAATAGTGTACAGTCAGCCCTCCACATTAGCGGGTTTGATATTCATGGATTTGATTATTTGCGAGTTTCTCTACCCCCTGCCCTCCCACCACACGTGCTTCTTTTTGGGGGGAACCTTCCCTCTTAGTGGCTCCAATCAGGCCACATAGCCCTTTAAAAACTCACCTCTGGTCCTCGTCTTCCTCTACCAGTCTCTGCCTGGCCAGCTAAGGATGGCTCTCTGCCCAAATTCTCAGCACCACAAAACCTGTACCATGTTCCACACACACACACCTAAGGAAGGAGATGGGCAAGAGAGAGGAAGTACAGGACCACCATGACAGTCATCTCCTTTCCGTGACCTGCTTTAGATCCTGGATGCCCACTTTTCCCAACCGTGCTTCAGCCCCCTTCCCACGGACACACACATTTTGTTATTTGTGAATTTTTCACTTTTGCTAGGGTCCTGTGTCCCTAACTCTAGCAAATGTGGAGGGCCAAGTGTATAGGTTTATTCAAGAAATATGTACATTGGAAGTTTGATTAAGATCTATCCCCACCACCATTTATAAACAAAGCTACACTGCAATTCTGAATCTCATGTGCTTGAATGGGTACTTTGCCAGATTTACTTTGGGTTCAGTTTCATATCCTGTTGGATATTTGTTGTTAAAATAAGATTTACAAGTGGTGGTCATGGCTTATTTATGCCCTTCCTTGTTTCCAAATATGTGACTCAAGATGATTTACTCATTCATGAAAAGAATATAAAACATCATGCAAGGAGATAGGGTCTGCAGTTTGAAAACAAATGTAATGTAATGTACATGTCTTCAAGTCATCTGTTGACTTATGTGACCCCATGAATTTCACAGGATTTTACTAGGAAAGGAGTACGCAGAGGTAGTTTGCCTTCGTTTTCCTCTGAAACATAGCCCACACCACCTGGTCTCTCTTCAAAGTACTAGTCAGGCCTGACCATGCTTAGCTTCCAAAATCGAAAAACATTTTAAAAAATGGCTGCCACATTCCACAAAAGCCTACCAAAACAAAAGATTTTTCAACAATCAGCGAACTTAGCAAGGAGTCAAATCCTGACTCAATGGACAAGTGTTCTTTAACCCAGGTTCTTTTCCTTCTGATTGCTTGAAGTGGGCAATCTGATGCAGAAGGAGATAGCCCCTATGGTTTCCTAGCCCCAAGACATTCTGGATTTTAATAGTAATCACTAGCACTTTATATCCTCTCTTTCTTCCAATGTGGGTCCCAAGCCACAGGGATACAATACATAGTACAAAGATAAAAATCATTAAATAAATAATCTTATTAAAATGTCAAAGGCAACTTAAAATGCATTTAAAACGTAAGATAAAATTATAGTACACCCCATTAAGAGACCATTCTGCCACACCTAGTTAAAGACCAAAGGGTTCTTTAAATAAGGTATTTCTGCCAGCAAAAAGAGATCAAAGGGGGAGCCAATCTATCCTCCAGTGGAAGGGAGTTCCACAGTACTGAATCAGTCACCAAGAAGGCTGTCTCTGGTGTCCTCACCTGATAAATAGGTTATTTATATTAATGTAACTTAAAACCATGCAGTCCATTGGGGGCCTCAATACTCCTTAATTGTCACCTAATTCCCTTGCACTACCAATATCCCAGAACCTATCCACAAAAACAACCCATTAAAACCTGAAAATGTTGTTTTTAGCCATTTTGCCCCATTTTCAGCCTCCCTGACTTAGTTAAGGTCAGGGGAAGGCCTTTCTTCAAAAGCCGAAATTGCAATTTGGTCACTTTTAGTTTTGGGTGAGGGCCCCATGGACCTAAAATAGATTGAGTGAGAATAGGGCATAGTGGCCACACATGGCTTCTAAAGGGCTTAACTGGCTCTTTTAGACTATTTTTTTTTTTTCAGCAGGGTCATGGGATAGCTCAAGTCAGGAGTGACCTTGGTAGAGCCTGGAATGATGTCAGCATGGATTCCTCAAGAGACAGGAATGACTTTCTAAGGTCCTTGGTGGTGGGGAGGGGTTATTTAAAAAACCATAAATAGGACAAAATATGTTTCTTGAATGTTGCAAACCTCTGGTCAGAAGAATCAGACAAGGCTATTAAAAGTTCATGAGGTATTCAATGCCAAATTCACACATGATTGTTTTGCACAGAAAACAGCATTTGTCTGCACAGAAAGGATATATTTCTGTACAGAAAGATGGTGTTTCGGCCAGAAAATGCTGTTTTCTGTGCAAAACAACCATACGTGAATTTTGCATGGAATAGTATAGGACAGCGAATAGTCTTTTGAAATGATACAGTTTTCAAAATGGTGCAGTTTTCAAAGACTCTCTTACAGCAAGAAGAAAATGGCTAAAATTATTCACTGCTCCATTTGAGAAGAAAATTAGTGAAGAATCACATCTTTAGTGCAGATGCAATCCCTGGACATCTGGGAGTTGTCCACCCCAGATTTATCCCAATTGTCTCTTCTGTTGTGGATCATGGGAGGATTTTGTTTTAGGTCTCAAAAAGAAAGACATAATACAGAGTAATCCAATTCCCTGTCCTTCTTGTACAGGTAGCTTTTATGCTGAAAGCCTGTAACTTGTTCTTTCATATGCTCTCATTGCCCCAGAGACTCATCTCTTAGTTTTCTTCTCCTCACTCCCCCACCCTCCAGTACCTATGAAAGTCTCTCAGGCTCCCGGAGCACTCTTGGCACTGTGAAATGTCTGTTGATCTGTGAAGGAAGCAGCTTTCACTTAAGCCTCATTGTCCCCATCTGGATCTTTCACTGTGACCCCAAATGAGGGCAAGCGTGGCTGCCACAGGGGACCTGTTACAGTAACCAGCCAGTGGCTTGTGCTGCACGGCACGTCCTCACAACTAGGCACAAGGCACAGTTGTCATGATTCTGATACCACAGAGGTTGTGTTTAAAAAATCTGTCAGGATTCCTGGCTGTGTATGTCTGAACACTGAAGAACTGAGATATGAAGGTTACTTTTTTTTTTTTAAATTACAACTCTGTGAATCTGGGAGGTCCCAGAATCTGGGAGTTGTAGTCCATTTTTGTCTCTCCATCTCTAACTGAGACTGCCAGCCTATGGCTTTCATGAGGAAAGTAAAGAATTTTCAAAGCTATTTGGAAAATGGTCAAAAATGTGTTTCTCAAGTGTCGGGAGAAAAACCCTGGACTGAGGAAAATATTCTCCATTCAGCACTTATTCTATGCAAAATTACATACTTTTTTTTTTTTGAGCAAGAAAACCCTAGCATTAATTTTCTGTTATATTATTAGCTGTGTAGAAAATGACATTTTCTGTGTAGACACACACAGAAAGACACACAAAGACATAAACATGCACACACATACATGTGCACATTTTGCACAGAATAAATCTCAAACTGTGAATAGCCTTCAAAAACAGTATAGCTTTTCAAAACATCCTCCCAATGGAAAATTGCTACAATTACTTGTCGCTTCCTTCAAGAACAAAATCAGTCAAGCATGAGATCCCTAGCTGTCAGAAATGTGCACTTTGATAAGACTTGGACCCAGTCAATACTGTTCAATACTCCTTTAATTAAATAATTAATGCCTAACATTTATATCCTGCTTGCCTCCAATAGGATCACAATGGCATAGATGTGTTACATGTTCCTCATGTCATAGTTTCATAGAAGGGACAATTGTGATGGAAGGCCGGGGGGAAAAAAAACTTGTTTATTAATGCATCAGCAGCTATGTTAACATTAATCCTTTGTTGTGGTGCCATTTCTGAGGTTTTTGGTGTGTTTTTGAAGAGCAAGGAAAACACATTTCCTTTGGGCACAGCTGTGCCTTACTGTGCAGCTTCTTCTGGAATTTATCTTCTTCACTAAAGTTACAGAGTGCAAACGAGCTAGTCTGAGCTGAAAAACTGAAGGAAAATATCTTCATTAGACTTATAATGCTGCAACATGCTGTGATTGACATTTACTTTTATGCTGCAAAAATAAAATGAGGATTTTCCCACTTCCTTTACCACCTTTACCACCATTTACCAGGAGGAATATGGCTGAGGAATGAGATGCTAAGGATTTGCTCTCTGGAGCAAGCACATCAGTGCTTCCTATCGCAAAATACATAATGAAAGGGAACTAAGGATTAAGGTATCTTTGAAATGGTGAAAGACCGTCCTATTTCAGGGTGCAAAAAATCCATAGTTTCTTCCTACTATAATGGATAATTCCAGCATCGAAGCTTTGATGCTGTATGTAGTTACCAGGGAGAAAGATCCACAGAACTCAGTGAGGCTAAGGCCATTTCCTCACTATGCTGTTATAGTGCTATTGTTCCACTTTCAACATCCTGTGGAATTCTGGGACTTGTAGTTTACTGATGCAGGAGCCCTTTCCTCTTTTGCATCTGGTCATCCTAGAACCCCCAACCCCTGTACAGACAATTGTTCCAGGAGGAATAGACAAGCCTTCCCCTAGTCCAGCCCTCCCTAATGTGCTGTCCAGACATTTCGTACTACAACTCCTACCAGTCCCATGCAACACTGCGTATGGACAAGTGAGAACCAGCCTGATGTAGTTTGAGTGTTGGACTAGGACTCCAAGAGACCAGGGTTTGAATTCCTGCTCAGCTGTAGAAGCCACACTGATTGACCTTGGGCTAGTTACACTCTCTCAGCCTGAGACAAAAGTAACACCAAGCCTCCTGTGAATATATCTTGTTAAGAAAACCTTAGGATAGGATTGCCATTAGCTGGAATTGACTTGAAAGCACACAACAGCACTGGGGTGGAGATGGCTGCTTCAGTTGGTTCTCCATTCAGATTGAGTGATACCCATGCTATCATATCCTTTCATCTTTGCCGTTGTTGACCATGAAAACATGTCTGCTTGATGACAGACAAGAATCAAACAAATCAGTGCTCCATATCCCCTTGCTAGTTTGGCAACACAAAAATCACTTGGCTGGCTTCTTAGGAGTCTAAGCAGAAAAAGAAGAAAGGCAAAAACCTGAAACAACAAAACACCCTCTTCTTGTTAAGGGGTTCTTTGTTGACAAGATGAGAGAGAAGCCGTTATTGACTCAGACAACCCTACTCTGAGGATAAAGAAGGATTTTGTGTACCCAAACACTTGTCTAATATCAAGAATCAAATGCATAACATACTTTCCCAAACAAACACACAAAACCAATTCTGAGGAAGGTGTTAGATTGGAAGTTCTATTTAAAAATTCCATCAGGACTCCCAGGATCAATGTGTGGGAGAAATAAATCAAGTAGAATATTTGTATGACATATTGCTCTGCATATTTCTACAGTGTTTGAAAATGTTCCCTTAAACTTAGAATTCATCATGGGCTTTCTGGAGACCCCAGTCCTTTCAACTGCAGCTTGCTCGTCCTCTGTGTTTTATTATATGGAGAACTGCAAAATGATAGGACATTAAATTTACGCTGAGTACAGAGTAGGGTATCACTTTTTCACTTTTGTTTTTAATATTGGTACACTCAAAGATTTTTGTGAAGAAAACTGGGATACTTATGTATTCTCCGATTGACCTTTCCAGTGTTTTAGCCATATTATCCACCTAACCTTCTCACCATTATACACTGCCTGCCCTATGTGAGTGGTTGTCAAACTTTTTACCCCGTGATCCTCTTGACATCTATATGAGGACATTGCAGCCCCTCCTGCTCCACAAGGTGCCACCCCATGTCCTATCCTACGCATCTCTCTCTCTCTCTCTCTCTCTCTCTCTCTCTCTCTCGCTCTCGCTCTCGCTCACAAGCCTCTTGTGCCACACACATCCCATGTCTTAGGTCATTTCCACACTAGACTGTTATAGTGCTATTATTCCACTTTCAACATCCTATGGAATCCTGGGGTTTGCAGTTTAGGGAGGGGCCTCGGGCTCCTATAACAGTTTAGTGTGGAAATGGCCTTAATGCTGAGTTCGCATGCTCTCTACCTCTTCTCTTCACTTCCTCCCTCCCCACCTGAGAAACTTCCTCATGGTTGCTAAGGGGCATCCGCCTGCTGCAGCAATGACAGAGCGTTCAGAGAAGCTGAGTGGGAAAAGCATAAAAAAAGGGAAGCTGATTTTTGCCATGTATGAAGTTAAAAGGAAGGTATAATAGGGAAAGATGCTTTGTGTTACTCTTTTGCAGAGAACAATTAGTTCTCAATAGTGTGGGTTGCCTTTATTTTTCACATTAGCTGTACTTGCAGGCTCATTTTTCTTGTACCCCCCCCCTTGAGCAGCTCTTGTACCCCCTTAGGATCCTGCCCCATAGTTTGAGAACCACTGCCCTGTGCTTTATAACCAACACTTCAGTATTTTGAAATGGGTTGTCCTACTGATGAAGCACGTGTACTAATAAACTAATTGGAAAAGCTTCCTAATTTGGGCATGGTTTGAATGGGTATATTGATCATGAAATAGATCTGGTTGGATCTATTACACCCTTCGTGAAATAAGCATGGCCAGGAATCTTAACTATGGCCATTTCTGCACTAGCCTGTTATAGCGCGATGATTCCACTTTCAACATCCTCTGGAATCCTGGGGTTTGCAGTTTTGGGAGGGGCTGGGTGGCCCCTCCCGAAACTGCAAACCCCAGGATTCCAGAGGATGTCGAAAGTGGAATCATCGCGCTGTAACAGGCTAGTGCAGAAATGGCCTATCTGTCTCTGAGAGATGTAAATGTTGTTGCTTCAGCAGACAAAATGGCACCATTCATGCACAAGAGGTCTCAGGAAACAACACAAGTGTTGTGTCAAGAGGCACAGGATCCCCACAGTGGAGTAAAACAGGCCACAACTTTTATTAGCAGTAACATTTAACAGATTAGCTATATGAAAGACAGGAAGGGAAACCGAGAATTACAGGTCTGATCCAGCTAATCTCACATTTCCTTAAATTGGGCCAGATCATTCTGCACCCAAACTCAAGCCTGAGTTGAATTCTACTACATGGGAGTGTGGTGGGGCATACCATGGCATCCTGCTCCCATTTGCCCAAATCTAGGAAGCAGCCCATATGTGACCATGCCGATATCGCTATCCAATTTAATGTACATGGTTCTCCACCCTAGATTTATACAGACCCCTACAGCTTGATCCCATCTGGTAAAAGCCCACAAAACTGAAATGTTTCTATAAAGCTTGTGACAAAAGTTCATTGGTGGGTACAATGCATATCTCTTTCTCACTCTCTCTTTATTTATAGCCCACATTTCTCCAGGGCTAGGACTCAAGGAAGCTTACAAATAAAGTATCCACACTGTACAATTATTGCTGTTTTATCTCAATTTAATTGCTGTGGCGCCTTCCTATAGAATCCTGGGATTTGTAGTTTGGTGAAGCACTAGAGCTCTCTGGCAAAGAATTCTTAGACCCTTGCTACCAACAGCAAATTCCAGGATTCCACACAATGTCATATTGACAGTTACAGTGATATCAAAGCAATGTAGCTATAATGTGGATATATCCAACATTATCTACTGGAGCTAACCATGGGCCTAGTATGGAGATGAAGCAGAATAAATTGGGAAGAAGATAGTGACTCCTAACTTGGTAGAACAATATAATTTCAGACTGGGTTTAGATTACATTTAATCACCCTTGCCAAAGCACTAGACACTACTGCAGTGGCAAGTAGAAAACAAATGCGACAGAAAGAAAACTGGCTCCATTCCTTGGTATGCTAGTTTTCTACTTGCATGGACACATTATAAAACATAGAGGAAGATCCAAATATGGCACCAACCTTAATGCAAATGGCACAATCTCTTTCTTCCACCTCTAAATTGTAATACAGGGATGGGTAATTTGTGATTCTCTGTCTAGATGCTTTGAACTGCAGCTCCCTCTGTCAAGTTGGCTGGGGCTACTAGGAGCTGAAGTCCAAAACAACTGGAGGTCAAAACTTTTCCCACTCCTTTTCCAGTCCATTATGCTTTGGCAGCTCCACAGAACTCCTGCAGGTACACCAGCATCATGTACTACTTTGGATCATCATGTGTGTTTGTAAGTGATTTTAGTATGCAGATTCCACTGTTGTAAATGGGTCATATTGTTAAAAGCTTCTAAAATTATACATTGCTATATTTTTCTCTCAATTTTTCCTCTCTTTATAACTTCTCATGCTGCATCTTTTCACTGTAAACCTTTTCACCAGGCCCTGACACCCCTTCAAAAGTAAAATGCCAACTTCCTTTTTGATCTCAGCCTGCCATCATAGCACAGCAGTGAAATGTCTTTGCCATATATGAGTCTGAGCCAAAATTAAATCTCTAACTCATTATTAGAAATAATAATTTGTGCTCTCTTTAACTCACTTATCCCTGCATATATCGTGACCTTTTGAATGCTTTCAGAGATGAGTAGACACTCCTGGGTTCATTTTCTCATATCCCTATATTCTCTTACCTAATGGAATAACAAGATGATCTAATGTGTGTTATGCAAGCTGTGATTGATTCAACAGACAAGTAGAGTATCACACTTCTTCTTTTTTTTTAATTTACAAGAGCTTGGCAGGCAGGGTCAATATATAAACAAACAGGAGACAGGATTTTCTGTTCCATCTGGATACCATTAAATTCAAGAGCTGCATGAAGGCTCCAAGACAATCTTTAAGAAAATCAGTGACAAATAATAATCACATGAGAGTTAAACCTTATGTAGTACCAGATATCTTTGTTTTGTTAAAGCAGGGCATTCCTCTGTCACAAATAAATTAGCAGCCATCTCCCATGTTTAGAATATAAAAGACATGTGGTTGACCTCAAATGAAATCCACCCCTTTATCTATTTGAAGATGTGCTTTTTCATACCATCTCCCTATGTGCATTTATTTATTTACTTTGTATCCCATCTTTCTTCCAATGTGGACCAAGGTAGCTCACAATATTAGTTAAAATAAAATACACTTAAAACAATGGATAACAATGCAGAAGTTTAATAAAAACAATTAAAGAATTTTATTGAAAGCTACCAAAAGAATTTTTTTTGAAATGATGGATAATTTAGAAATGGTTAATATATGGAGATTTTAAACATCCAAATAAGAAGGAATTTCAGCAGGTGTAGTTTGTTGTGCAACCAGGTAACAAGCAACACCTGCTGAAATTCTCTCTTCCATACAGCCATTAAAGACAGGGATGCAATTCTTCAACAATTTTTTTTCTTGAAGGAAACAATGGGTAATTTTCTTCCCACTGCAAGAAAGCCTTAGAAAACCATACAGTTTTCAAAGCCTATTTTCAGTTCAGGACTTCTTCTGTGCATAATTTGCACCTCATTATACTCCACAGAAAACAGTTGTTCTCTCTGCAGAGCAACCATGTGCAAATTTTGTGCACAAGAAGTCCACACAGCATTCTGTGCACAGCAAACAGCTTTTTCTCCACAGAAATATTATTTCTGCACAGATGATACTGTTCCTGTGAAGAAAAATGCTGTTTTCTGAGCCAAACAATCATATGTGAATTTTGCAAAGAAGCTCCAAACTGAGAAGATCCTCATCAGTCCAGCTGTCTTCTCAGCATGATTTCTCAATACTCAAACAGGTTTTTCAATTATCTTTTGATTCTCATCCCTAATGAAAGGTACAAGAGCCCTCTGCATTCCTCACTCTGGCAACACCACTTTAAAACAGCCTATTGACATATGTGTAGTATGAGTTTCACCAGGTTCTGTGTTTCTAATCATATCGCCTCTGTGTGAAGGTTCAGATTAATTTCCTCATATATTAAAATAGTATACAGGGATGAGCCATGGAGGTTTTCCGGAACTAGATCTACCCCTAACCAACACCACCCCTGATGGCTGTGTGCCTCTCTGCTGAACCTATGCCTTCAGGAAGCATGAGAAAGCACTGCTTTTCACTGACAGTTTTTAGCAGCAGTGTGGACCCCTGTTGCTGTTATACAGAGTTATCATTTTTTAAACTGAGATCACAAGAGAAGACCTTCTGCTCAGTTGCTTGTCCAGGGAGGACACAACTCTTGTAAGTTTGCTGAGCATCTGCCCTCTGATTCCCTTTGTTATTCAAGATTTATGTACTATATGTGCAAAATATTCAGAAACTGCCTTTCTGTCACCAAAACAGCCACCAGGTTGCTTTATAACAACTAAGAGGGCTAAAAACAATAAACACATCTGGCATAGTCTTCTTCTTTGGAAGCATTTGGTGCTTGGGCTGAAAAATCCCCAATCCTGATTTTTCTCCCCCATGCTACATGACTATGGCACTTTGATTCTACTTTAGCATGGCTGCATCCTAGGGAATCTTGGGATCCGGCATTTGATGTCTGACTACATATGTCCGGCCTGATACAATGTGTGGGATATTGTTAATTGTTTTGTGGATGTGTATGGGTGTGGGAGTTTTTTTATTATGTATTTTAACTTTATTTTAATTCTTTTTGACTATTTGTGCTTTAACAGCTGTATTGTGGGGCTTTTAACTATGTCTTTTTGATTATTGTAAGCTGCTTTGAGTCCCAGCC
This sequence comes from Cyclura pinguis, assembly GCA_030412105.1. Taxonomy (NCBI): domain Eukaryota; kingdom Metazoa; phylum Chordata; class Lepidosauria; order Squamata; family Iguanidae; genus Cyclura; species Cyclura pinguis. The sequence continues at coordinate 191,635,422 of CM059603.1, forward strand.
TGTGAAAAAAGTGGGATATAAATAAAGATCGTTACTGTTGTTGGTGATGGTGCTGTTATGTGTAGATTGGTGAAGCACTAGAGCTCTTTGGCAAACAATTCTAAATACCTGGCAACTGAGGCAGTTGCATACAGTACTGGATTGAGATTTGTCAGGGATTCCTGGCAGGGAACCCTGGGAAAATGATCAGCCCACTGCAAAGATGTTGCATCATGCCCCAGCTGTGGGTAATTGCAAGGTTGCATAAGAAACTGGGGTCGTGTGCAGATGGTAGAGGGAGGTGTGCAAACCTCCACCTGATTGGTTGTAGATATGTATATAACAAAGCAACGCTAGTATGTATGTGTCTGTTGACCAAACCTGTTGCAAGCTTTTGTCTGTCTGTCCTATGTTTTGTATATAACAGAACTTTGCTGCAAGATAGAGTGCCTCCTGTTTTGGAAGAAACTCCTCCGTGTGCGAGTATCCTTACAGGGGAATAAGGCTGCTGCTCTTGGCTTGCTGAACTCTGGTTTTTCCGCTGCGTTTCCGTGGGGCTGAAACTCCTATCATCCCCAACAAGACTGAGGTGTCCAGGGCTTTGAAAGGGTGCCTGACTTAAATATCCACTAGATGGCTGAACTGAGGCTGTTTCCAGACTACACTATTATAGTGCTATTATTCCACTTTCAACGTCCTGTGGAATTCTGGGGTTTGTAGTTTACTGAGGCCAAAGAGCTCTCTGGCTGAGAATTCTAACTGCCCCTCCTTAGACTGCAAACCTCAGGATTCCACAGGATGTTGAAAGTGGAATAATAGCACAATAAAAGTGAAGTGCAGATATGGCCTAATTGTGTGGACATTCTATCTTAGCCTGTAAAGCTGGATGTGCTGACCTTCATGGGCAGTGCTACATTAACATTCATTCCTTTTTCTATTGATGATATATTCCATGACAGGGGGAAATCATGTATGCATATCATGAATTAAAGGTTAGGGCAGAAATGCATTTTTAAAAAATAAGATATTCGAGAACTGAACGTAGGAAGGAAAAGCACCATAGTCCCACTTTGCCTGGGGTGCTGTTTAGTCTAGGACTGATCTTCTATAGCCCCCATTTGACCTAGCTACCCAGCTTATTTTGGTGAGATCAGAGCTCAGAAAACCTAGATTTTTGGACTTCCTAAATTATCTATTCAGAAAGGATGAGAAATTTGGGGAGCTGCAGTTCAAAAAAAAAAAAAAAAAACCATTCTGAATTCTAGATCTGAAAATACTTTTTTTTTTTTGGTAAATAATTTTCTTAGAATGCATCAAAAGAAAAATGACAATCTCCTCCTCTGTTTTCATCTTTTTCTTCAGAATACCTGAGACCAATTCTGTAGGAACTACTATTGTCCAGGAACAAGAGCCTTTAGATTTCACAAAATTTGTGCATGATGTCTCAGAAGCTCGTAGTCAAGGAGCAGTTCATTTTTAGCAGGGATAGGATGGTGCCAAAGTTCGCATTTCTGAGTTTAGAAATGAGAATGTTCGTAATGTATCAGTATTACTTTCTTCACATGAGTGTGTTGTTCACACCACAGGGTAGTTTCCTTCAGGAGTTGTTATCTCCTGGTTTAATGAGAATCTGGAGAAAGCCGGGGTGTTTGAATCCCAGACCATGCTATATATTACAGAGAGCATGTCGGTGGAAGCTGAAAGCCTGTTTGTTTTCCAGAGATGTGATTCCAGAAGAGCTTCATGCCTGATGGAACATACTTACAAACATTGGGAGTTTACCTCTCAATTATCCATCACAAAACAAAGCAAGCTAATTTGCAAACTACGGGAGGCGTGAAAAATTTGTGCTGTGACAGTAAGATATTTTTCAATACTTCAGAAACTGTGCTTCTAACAACATGTTATCTGTGAAATATATTTTAATGTAAGGTATAGTTTACTGTAGAGAGCCAGCATGGTGTAGTGGTTTGAGCATTAGCCTACGACCCCAGAGACCAGGGTTCAATTCCCCAGTCGGCCATGGAAATATCAAAGAGAAAATATGAACAAAAAGAGCTAATATGGTATAAAACAGTAAGGCTGAGGTAGAGAACATGTGCCTTCCAAATGGTGTTGACTGCAACTCCCATTATCCAAAACCTGCATAGTCACTGATGAGATATGATGGATACTACAGTGCTTTAGCATCTAGAGAGTCCCATGTTCACCATTCCTAGATTGTGCAGGTCAAAGTAGACTTGAGATGAATATCCTTGGTTTAAGATCTGCTTTTTCTCTACTAATTAGTTACCTTCTGTGACTGGTTCAAAAACCAGTGAAGTGGCATGTGTTATATTTAAATTTTTCTTTCCTACTCCTTTTCCTCAGATTAGATTGCTTTTCCACAGATGATGGGGATGATTTGTTATCATATTCTCCATGCATCCAAACAAACAATACCAAAGGATTCTGGTTTGTTTGCATGGGAGGGAACTATGACATGAGCACTTCCTACATGGTTACCCCGTAGACTTACAGCTTAAGTATTGCCAAAAAGGAGGAAATGCACCCACAAAAAAAAAGGGGGGGGATTTACGTACAATTTACATGTCTTCATGTGTATGCTTAGTTGAACATTTAGATTTAAACATAAATACATTTAATCTCAGCATAATGGGGAAAGACTTTGGTCAGGTGACCAGTGTGCCTGCTTGGTCTAGTCTCTAAGTGTTCACAGGTGAAGGGCAACTTCAACCTTCTCAGGGTTTTTCCTATTTCAACCAGATGTGAAAGCTCTCAAATAGAGAATACATTAAAGTTTCCTGTACAATAGGACACAGTTCAGGAAGGAACAAGACTACTGTAGTTCCTGTAGTACTAGGAGGGGTCAAAGCAATTAACTACAAGTGGAGAAGACTAACCATTATATAGTTGTAAGGATGAAGGTCAAACTAGAGATGATACATTGTGGTTTGCCCTACTTTTCAAGGCCCAATTTGTGCTATTACTGATTTCATTTAGCCGCCAAGTAGAAACTTGGGTTTACATCAAAGCCTTTGAACACATTGATGTGTCCAAAAATTAAAGTACATAATTTTAAGATTTAAAATCTCTTTTAACTTGTTGATTATGTTCAACATGTTCTTAGCTTATTTAAATTATTTTATTGTTTTAAACTGCTTTAAACTATTCATTTTAATTTTACTTGTAAGCCACCCTGAAATCTTTTTGATAAAGGGTAGGGTAGAAATATTTTAATAGCAATAAGAACAACACATATAGTTTCAAAAGTTTGCAGATTGTTCCTAGAAGTGGTGAAAGGAGTTTGTTTGTCATAATATGGATTATGGATTTTCCCTAGCCCATCATTACTGTAGTTTCTTTTGTTGCTGATTACTGGAAGGGTAACACAGCTTTAATGTGCAAGTTTTGATTGCTGAAGGACCTACCCATGAGGAGATCACATTGAGGCAGGGAAAATGAGAATATGGAATCCCCTTGACCCTATGATAATATTTCTGATGTTTGGCCACTTAGGAACAGTGTAATAAAAACAATGAATATTGTTGGCCTATCATCTCACTTAATAGTTTTCTGCCCTACACAACTAGGGACCTTAGCTGGAATGCACAGTACTTTAATTTAAGATTCCCTCTGCTCCCTCTCCTACCATGTGTGGTTTGAGTTTCATTATGTAGAGGAAAGAGACCAGAAGTTCACTAAATAACTGAATGAGCTTTCAGCAGAAATGTTAACATCTTAAATAGGAAGCCATGAAGGGAAAGGGGAGAAGCAGAGCACCTTTTCTTCCCTCATGTCTCAAAACTGCTTTCTTCCACAAAGCTGCTCCTTGCTACAAAATACTCTCCAACATTTCACAGATGACAAGCAGGATGCATGTGGTCAAGGAAGTCAGAGTATCTTGATAACGGCAAAATTAATGAGGAAGAACATACAAGTTACGAAGAGACTGCAGCAAATTGCTTTTGCCTGATTCTCCTGTGAAGTGCAAGAATCTGCCCCTCTCTATTCTTGTCCCCTCTGATTTGAGTTCAGACTACTTTTGCATTTGAACTAAGTTTGCAGCAATTGAAGTAAGCTGAAGACAAAGGTAGAAAGGAGGAGGAAGAGAGATAAACTGGAATATTTTAAGAGCAGTTGAAAAAGTGGGATGATAGGATTAATCAGGTATGTTCCTGCCACACTGGGACAGCTGGAGGGTATGTGCTTATTATTTTGCTATTCTGGAATAATCTAGTGATAGAGGACTATTTTGTTTCAGAGGTGCCTTCAATTGACTTAGCTGTGGGAAGAGAGGAGGGGCAGAATTTTTCCTTTCCTTGTAGGCTTAGTCAGAAGCAAACTGCTGCAGCTGGTATGTACTTTTGCATTAATAATGTTTGCCATCGTGATCACACTCTGACATTCGCCCTTTCTGCATGAGGCAGTTAAAATGGGCCAAGGCGTCCTGGCACGGAGGTCATCCGCACCTTGGATCGGACTAGGTGCGGACTATTTAACTTAGTTCCGCATCTCAGTCCGATCCAACCCGCCCCCCAGTGGTCCTCCCCCACGCTAAGTAAAGACCAGAAAAATCAGGTCTTTACATTTTTTGGAACGCGCCATTGTGTTCCTGCTTACCTGTGCTACTTACCTCGCACCAATGAGAGCCTGCGATCAGTGGAAGGTGGGCTGTGGGCATGGGCAGCGTCAGCGGTTGGTCCACTCCGACAAAGACACAGGAAGCCGCCATTTTGAGCCGGAGCAGTGTGGATCTACAGACCTTGCACTGCTCCAGTTTGCCCTGCACTAATGGAGGAGCCCTGCGGAAGGGCTCAAGCTGCTCTGCATTACTTCGGACCCAAGAAGAGCCAGTAAGTAACCGCACGGAGTGATTCACTTGCGTCGTGCGGAAAGGGCCATTGTTTGACCATGTGTTCTACTTTTCATCTGTGAAGCCCTGGAAGGTATGCTGATTGATCATATGTAGTTTAATGGATTAACACCACTATAATCTGGATCTGTAACTGGTTGACTGACCGTTCCCAAAGGGTGCTCACCAATGGCTGCTTTTCATCCTGGAGAAAAGTGACTAGCGGGGTGCCACAGGTTTCTGTCCTGGGCCCAGTGCTCTTCAATATTTTCATCAACGACTTGGATGAAGGAATAGAGGGCATGCTCATCAAATTTGCAGATGACACCAAATTGGGAGGGGTTGCTAATACGCCAGAGGACAGGATCAGAATTCAAAATGACCTGGATAGATTGGAGAGCTGGGCCAAAGCTAACAAAATGAAATTCAACAGAGAGAAGTGTAAGGTCCTACACTTAGGTAGAAAAAATGGAATGCAGAAATATAGGATGGAGGACACGTGGCTGGATGGCAGTATGTGTGAAAGGGATCTAGGAGTCTTAATAGACCACAAGCTGAACATGAGTCAGCAATGTGATGCGGCAGCCAAGAAAGCCAATGCAATTCTCGGCTGCATCAATAGGAGTATGGTGTCTAGATCGAGGGAGGTACTGGTACCACTCTACTCTGCTTTGGTTAGACCTCATCTTGAATACTGTGTCCAGTTCTGGGCACCCCAATTCAAGAAGGACATGGTCAAACTGGAGCAGGTCCAGAGGAGGGCGACCAAAATGGTGAAGGGCCTGGAAGCCATGCCCTATGAGGATAGACTTAAAGAGCTGGGTATGTTCAGTCTGCAGAAGAGAAGGTTAAGAGGGGACATGATAGCTATGTTTAAATATTTGAAGGGGTGCCATGTAGAGGAAGGAGAGGGCTTGTTTTCTGCCGCTCCAGAGACCAGAACAAGGAGCAATGGATTCAAGCTGCGGGAAAGGAGATTCCACCTGAACCTCAGGAAGAACTTCCTTACAGTCAGGGCTGTCCGGCAGTGGAATATGCTGCCTCGGAGTGTGGTGGAGTCTCCTTCTTTGGAGGTTTTTAAGCAGAGGCTGGATGGCCATCTGTGGGGAGTGCTTTGAGGGTGTTCCTGCATGGCAGGGGGTTGGACTGGATGGCCCGTGTGGTCTTTTCCAACTCTACATTTCTGTGATTCTGTGATTCTGTGATAAATTGTACAATGTTGCCATTTTTCTTCAGTAAGAGGCCTACTTTTTACAGACAGCATAGTGGACATCATCTTAGAAGAGAGATTCTCTTCTATGTAAACTAAAATGGTTACAGTCTCTATTGATGCTTTGCACCTGAACTTTTAAAAATAATTATGTATATGAAACTTTCAATAGACAGAGGCTAAATAGATGGAGAGGGGAAGAGGAAGACAAGAAGAGAGAGTGTGAGAGAGGTCTGCTTACTCAATTAGGGCAATTAAATATTTTTTAAAAATTGATTAATCAAACCAAATAAATCAACAAAACACTGCAGCACTAATATAAATATAGAAATATGCTGTTGGATTGGGTTACAAAAACTGTGTGAAGATTGTAATTTTATACTCAGAAGAGTCATCGTTCTCAGGAATTAAGCTGTCAGGGCCTTGACAAGAGAATAATGCTGAACTTTGCTGAAGTACCTGTAACCCTCTCAATTCTGTTTAAGCTGTACATTCTATGCCACAGTATGACATCTGAGAATCAACAGACACACAGCTCACCCTTTTCTTCATACATATTCACATGGCAGTGGGCATCAATACTGGCATCTTCATGAAGTCTTGTAGCAAAGCATTCCATCTTGCTCGTGTTGATTCAGTTGTGAGGGTATGGCAGTGGTACATTGGTCTGTGCCTCGATTTCTAATGTTTTGCAGTCAGTTCTGACTCAGTGTTAGCAAGCACAACCTGAAAGTGTGAACTGTTTGCCAGTGGAACAGGCTGCCTCAGAAAGTGCTATATTCTTCTTTTTTTGAGGTTTTGAAGATAAGTTTGGAAGGCCAGTTAGCAGGCATTCTATAGCTAGTAAGTTATGCTATATTGGCAGGGATGGTCTCTTCCAACCCTGTGATTCTGTTGGTTCCAGCAACTTGGTCCTTCACTGGCAGAGTCATAGGCTGAAGGCCTAACTTTTCTCTTCCAGTCTGAAATGCAAAGGAAGCTCTGGAAATTTTCTCCATAATTCCAATACTAAAAATCACAACGTACAAAAGTTTAAAAGTAACTACACTTATTTAAAAAAATAAAATAAATACATACACCAGGATCCTATATGACCTGTTATGTTACATAACCTTACATATACCTAGCTATATAGCACTGGCACTAAATTACTGAATTGCAAAGGTGCCTAACAGGATACTGGCAAGAGTCCAATGTGATGACCAATGTGATGGTGCATGGAGCACATTGGTGTTTGATGCATGTCAGTGCACAATTCACGTCAGTGTGCATTGTGCCTTGATGTGTATCATACACCTCTGTACATCATACATTGATATTCATTGTGCACTAAAGTGCATTGGAAACTTTACCAGCTCTACTACATAGTAACATAACAGCAACACTCTATTGGATATGGATGTTGCAGAACTGTGCTATTCTAATTCCTGCCGATATAAATCTACTTGTGAAGATGTAAGAGCCCAACAGGATTCCAGAACTAAAGACACACACACACACACACACACAGAGTGCTGTGTATTATACAGATCTGTTTTTTAAAAATCAGTTCTCAAAGGCCTGATAGAATAAAAAAGATCTTCATGTGTATATGGAATGCTAGTAAGAGGGAGGCAGTCTAGACTCTCTGGGAAGTTTCAGAACCTGGAAATAGCCACTGAGAAGGTCTTCTTCTATGCTCCTGCTAGATAAAAGTGGAGGGATAGCTAAAAGGACTTCCCCAGAAGATCTCAAAACATGGGCGGGCTCATATTCTTATAGCACTTGAGGCAGCAGCACAGAAAAACTATGGAAGGAAGAAAGGTAAGTAAGTGAGTGCTCTGACATAGCTAATGGTGAAATCAATCCACAAGAAACTTTGAAAATTTGCACAAATTCAGTGGCCAATATGTTTGTCAGGTGAAACAAGGGACAAGGCTCCTGTACCTTTAACAGTTGCATAGGAGAGGGAATTTCAGCAGGTATTGATTGTCATGCAAGCAAGACCTGCTGTTAAAGAGACAAGATGCCTCTTCCTCATACTGGCAGGGAACTGAAAGTTAACAACACCAATGACAGCAGCAGCAACAAACAATTATTACTTGGAAGTAAGTGCCACAAAAAAAACCCCAAAAGAACAAAACACGTGCATGCGCGTGCGCGGACACACACACACACACACACACACAAAACTTGAAAAAATGTTATTTGTGGTAGTAACAACTTAACAATGCTGGGAGTTGTAGTTCAAAATGTTAATGTTTCCAGCTTCTCAGAAAAGGCCCTCTTTCAGAAGGCCCTTACTAAAGAAGTTTGTAAGCTTCCAACTTCCAGGTTTTTCTCATTTCTATGGTTCTACAAGTCACAACAGCAGTATTCTTAGCACTCAGATATCCCTCACTGCAGTAGTCATGTGTGACCTACATCCTGTTTTTTGCTTTGGCACTTTTTGAAAAAGGAAAGAAAGTTGCCCTGCCCCACCTAATCATCTTTGCGAGGCACTCAGCTGTTTCTGTCACTGCAGCCATCCATTCTCTCAACATTTGGGTGGCAGGTGCTCTTTGCCAAAGGCAGTTTGGCCATCAAATGAACACACCAGAGAAATGTATTTCCACCTGAAAGAAAGGGTTGTTTTCGCAATGCCATTTCCCAGCTGCTGTGTTCTATTACTTGCTCTAAACAAAAGAGTCCAGTAATCTCATAGTGATTAAAAGTAACACATGGAGCAGGGGTGGGTGGAGAGATAAATAATAGTCTGCCATGATTACCTTCTGATAGCCTGGATATATATTGGGGGGGGGGCAGCTATAAATCCTACGATTCCGCAGCCAGCATGGCCACTTGGGGATCCCAAACTCTACTCATTCGTAAGTGAATGTGGTCATCTTCCAAACACCATCTTATGTTTACTGGTTTTACACCTCATGAAATCAGACCTGGTTCTCTCTGAAAAGAGTCAGCATACGAGAGAGTTTCATCTGATATGATTTTGGGATAATAATCATACAGAAGAGGTTTGTATAAGTGTTTGACTTGTGGCTGCACAACGAGAATAAAATATGAGTCGATCTAATGTGTTCAGTAACAAAATCGAGTATTTCTTAAACCCATAAGACACACTTTCCCCTCATCTCCACTTAGCAATGAACTGCAGTCCAATTCACCTGGGAGGTACTGGATTGGAGAATGCTGCCATATGTAAGTCATAACTGTTAATCCACAAACACAAAATAAGCATACAGTTTGGTAAACTGTAAATCTCATTCATCATGCAGAAACCATTATCAGTTCTGTGTTTTATTCCATGTGTATGACATGCTGTGGGTATTTTGTTTTCTCAAGAAGAAGAAACTATACTCACAGTATTTGCATATGCATGTTAAGAGATTGAGCTATAACTGCTCATTGATTGTTTTGTAAATGTAAACTGTGTGGATGCTTGTGGCTATGCTTATTAGTGTGGTTATTTCAGTGTTAGATTATATCTTTAGGAATATTCTGTTGTAGCCCACCTTGGTCCCTCAATATCATATCATATAAAAGGAAGGAAGGAATGAAGAAAGAATTAAGCTTCCAAAATCACAAGGGAATGATTGTTATTCTATGTGTTTTAGAAAATGCCTAGTTCCTTTGTGAGGTGATATAGAATAACTGATAACCATGGGTCTTTTCACACTACAGGATTATAGCACTATGATTCCACTTTAACTGCCATGGCTGCATCCTATGGAAACCTAGGTTTTGTATCTTGGTGAGGCATTATCGCTATCTGGCTGAGAATTCGAAATAGCCTTCCCTAAAATGCAACTTTCAGGATTCCACAGGGTGAAACCATGGCAATTAAAGGTGAATCATAATGCTTTAACTGAGCAGTGTGAAAGGCTCTCATAACTACACATTTTTTTTTCTACAAGGCATAGCCTTGGGAGAGACTGGGTTGAAGATGTTCAGGGGTATGCACATTAGGGTAGGGGAAAACTAGTGGTCTGACCAGACGCTTAGCAAAGTGACCCAGCAATATGAAAATAAATGGTTTCCAGAGGTTAGCCTGCTCCTCCAACTTTATTTCTCCAAAACATTATGCTGATTTTTCACCAAGTCTACATGGGAATAAAGGCAGCCATTTCCCTCAAATTCCCAAAAGTACCTCAGAAAAATATTTTTGACAAAAAGAGTGCCAACTACTCTGCATGCTTCCCCCAAAGAAGAATTATATCTCAGCAGTCCTGATCCTTAAGCACAAACAAGTAACAGTTGATTTTAGAAGTGAGCAAAATGACTGAGAAAGGGCTTTCAAAAGTACATCCTTAATACTAATTGACCACTAAACCCAATAGGCTAAGCTCTGTTCACATATTCTGAATCATGAGGGAGTGATGGGAGATAAGGGAGATAAGCATGCTAGCTTCAACCCATTTTGATGCCATTTTGTCAGTCGCAGAATTTAGAGGATCACTGTTTAAAGGAGAGAACATCCTCTAGCTATGGAGGCTCTCTCTGTGGTTCAGAATTCTGGGAAGTTTTAAATGAGGGGTATGTTACTGTGTGTCTGGGAGAATATGGGGATAAAGTGAAAAATGCTTCATCTATACCTGTAACATTTCTTTGGGGATCATGTTCCTTTGCTTAACATTTCTTTAGCTACACATTTTTTATTCATACGTACTAGGTACTTGTGCAAAGAATATTTGCATGTTTTCTCTTTGTTGACAAGGAAGTGTTTCTTGACATGTTGGAACTCTCTGTGGAAATAATTGTCAACAATGGTGATGTTTTTCACAGTGTACAAAAGTGATGTGACCAGTAGTTTATTTCATTAGCAGCAGCGATAGCAAAAGAAAAAGAAAAGAAAAGAAAAAGTTGTCTTTTGCCATAAATGTTGCATTTTGCCATTTTTGTGCATGTCTTACCTTTAGTGCAATGTGCACCAAAAATGTCCTCAAATACAGAGAGAGAGAGAGGCCTAAAAACTCTTGTAGCCTTGGCCCAATGGGAGAAAAACAACAACTCCTCCTCCAACAAAAAATTAAAGAAAAAAATAACAAGCATTGTAATGAAATGTGTAAAGTTCATTGTAACAAGTAACAGGGAAAACTGGGCAATGAATAAACCAGTGGAACCTGGTAGCTTCCCGATCAAAGGAAAGAGCTAGTAAAGATCCTGAATATATCTGGGGAAAATAGGATTCAGGACCCTGGAGAACTCCATTAACATTTAGACTAAAACCCAGAGAGAATTCACCATCAGCCACTGCAGAATTAATGTCAATTATTCCTTTCAAAAAGTAACTTTCTAAGCATTAATATCTGGCATACTGAAAAAGTATGAGGCTATTATACAGGTTTGACTGGCATTCACTTGGGACACCCTACATAAATTACTTGTCACTCTCCAGTATTATGATTAACTGAGTTGTCCAGAACTCTTGTTGATAAGACTGGCAGAGCATAGGACATAGACACATTCTTATCAGTATCTTGCTACAATGCCACCTAGGCAGCACAGATATCTTCCATGAGAACTGTCACTATGACAGTCACAGTGAGGCACAGAGAAAAATGGAGGTGGCTGGCCCAGCTTCACCCAAGCGACTGCTTAGGGCAATGGTCTTTTTTTGGAGTCAAGGAAACATGCAGCCTGAGAGAACTGCATCCTATTATCTTTTACAACAATAATGGGCAAACTGTGGTAAGTGCTCTGCTGGAGAATGCCAGATAGTCTGCTGCAAGCATTGTTACCATTGGCCAAACACTGGTGAGCATGTTTGCCTTGCGGGATTTCAGCCCAGACACATGGAAGACAACACATTAGCACTGCAAACACAGTGGTCCACTGCACATTCCTTCATAGAAAAGGATAATCTCCCTCCATATCACCCTGACAGGAAGTTCACCAAGGGCTCTTTCACACTACTACACAATTATAGCACTATATTCCACATTAATTGCCATGGCAACATCATATGGAATCTGGAGATTTGTACTGCGGTGAGGCACTGGAGCTCCCTGGCTGAGAATTCTGAATGGTCCTCCCTAAACTGCAAATCCCAGGATTCCATACAATGTTGCTAAGGCGGTTAAAGTGAGGTATAGCACTGTAACTAAACTTGGTTGAATGTCTTCTACTCTGGGATTCTCAACTTCCAGACTATCTCTTGCTTCATTTTGCATTGTCTCATCATCATAGGAGTTTCAAGGTTAAAGGCATTCAGGAATATTTTGCCAGTTCTCATTCTGCACAGTACTAACAAGAATTAGCTAAAGTGTTACTGCTATAGCCTCTGAGAGATCCTCCACCATTTTCACCCCGCTGCTATTGCTGCTGCCCACATTTGACACATTTAGTCTTGCTCCTCAGCAAAAAGCTTCTCTGATTTGGGAGACCTTATTAGTAGCAATGCTATTATCTGCTCCCTAAACCCCACTTCCAATACAAAAGAGAAATAAAATCTCTGGTTGAAAATAGCCTGGAAATGGTGATGGGAAGTGATTTAGTGTTAATTCCATGTGCCCAAATGTACCACTGTGCCCCCCATCAAAAGAGGTTTGGTTTCCTTCCATCTACAGATTCCACAAAAGAAGAAGTCTCTATAGCTGCAATCCTATATTGATTTATTAGTGAATGATCCCCTTGGAACTCCTTAGGGCTTACTTAAAAGTAGACATATAATAACAGGATTGCATCATGAGACTCCTATGATTTTTTTTTAAAATCTGCCTTCACCTTTCAGTCATTAACAGTTTGTTACCATTGTTGTTGTGTGCCTTCTGTGATAGATGCGGGGTCAAAGGTTGAAGAGCAATTTATTTTGCCTAAAACAGAGACCTTACAGCTAGTGCCTGTGACAAAGCACTATCTTGCTGGCGCCTCCACCATCTGAAGGACAAGCTGAAGCAGAGATTTTACAGCTAGTTTCTGAGAGAGAGGGGTTAGTGATAATTTTGGGGAATTAGATTCATCTTTGCCCCCCAGCTCTTAGTCACGGAGGAGGCTAAAGAGGACAGCTCAGAAGGAAGCCATTTTGCTGAGGTTGAGAAGACAGGAGACTGACTAGAAACACCTGTTCTCCTCTGCTATTTAAGTCTGTCAGCATGGCTTGCCTTTCGCTTGTGGCAAATTGCTATTCAAGGTCCTATGACCCCTGCATTTTTGCTCTGCATCTTGTGAACTTTGGCATTGACTTCTTGGGCTGACTTTGACTTCAGCTTTTGTCTCCATGTTTCTACTAGATTGATAGCTCTAGACTCTCCCTGCTACCTCCACCTCCTTGGCAAGTACTATCATCTTTCCTTCCCTTGCTGGCAGATAAGCATGGGCTGGGAGTTAATCTCTGACACCTTCAAGTCATTTCTGACTTGTGGCAACCCTAAGGCAAACCTATTAGGGGTTCGCTGGGGCTGGGGCTGTGTGATGCACACATGGCCAACCAGTGGGTTTCCATGGCTGAGTGGGGAATTGAACCCTGGTCTCCAGGCTCACAGTCCAATGCTCAAACCATTATACCACACTGGCTGTCTTGTGAACAATGCAAGCTAGTTATTTCTGGAACTTATTGTTCATGACAGTAACTTGCTTTCACTCAAAGACACTAGTGTACACTCCCTAGCCTTTCCCATTAACCTCAGAAAAGAAATGAACTATTTTGCTAAATAACTTAAGGAGCAGATACTTTCCCCTATTTTCCTTTCTGTTATTGAAACAAGTTCCTAAAATTTTAATTGAGAGTGTACATTGCCAACAAATATTGTGCTAAGAATTCCCATTCTATATAGACCTGGTATAATAGTGTAATGATTAAAATGATGTTCATATCCATGAATTCACTTCATGGCTTTAGGCAAATGTTAATTCTTTATCTGTAAAATGGGGATATTGTTACTCTGCCTAGCAGTAGACTAGGGATAGCCCTACTGCTAGGCTGAGTAAATCATCACTCTGGCATAAATGGTAAGATATTTGATTGTCATTGAATACATTGTTGTTTATTTATTTATTTTTATGGCTCTATTTTGACTGCCAGGGTTGAGGAGATATGCTCATGGGATTTTCTGCCTCATAAACCAGAATAATCTGGCTGGCATATGATGCTTTATATACCTTGGCTTAGAGAGTCAGGGGAGACATTTGATCGTTCAGTGCAGGTAGCAAAATGTACAGGCCAATTGCATGCTGATGCCAAAATTGAATGAATAAATGAAATGATAAATGCCCTTCCCTTAACAAATTTCAGTTGATGTACTCAGTTTTAATTATTAGGTTCTGAAGATTATGTACATTTTTCCTATTTGTGAACATTTTGCACATGGTTTAGTCCTTAAAACTGCCAAATTTAAGAGCAATTATAAATCATTTTTACTGGCACTTGGGTCTGAAGGCTATCAACATAAGTGTTACTTGCAGCATAAGTTTATTCAGCAGGGAAGAGCCATGGCATGCTTTATTCTTTTTTTTTTAATCTTTGTATTGAAGTAGGGAGAGACCTGTAAAGGAAATAAATTCTGTACCTAGGATATTTAAATAGTGATTTCAAGAATCACCTGTCTAAATGAGTGACTGTACCCATAACTTTCAAATCAATACATTAGCACAACTGTTTTGAAACTGGATGCTTTCTGAGAACTTAGGTTTCTTAACAATGCAATGCACTCTTGCCCAAAAGAAGAGGATCATGTCAAAGTGATGATGACCATCACTCACATTTGATTAAGAGAAAGGCCCTTTCCGCACGAGGCGAGGGAATCGCTCCGTGCTGTTACTCACCGCTTCTTCTGGGGTCTGAAGCAGCGCGGACTGTCCCTGAAGCCCTTCTGCAGGGCTCCTGCTTGGTCCAGGGCGAATCGGAGCAGTGCAAGGTCTGTAGATCCGCACTGCTCCGGCTTCCAAAATGGTGGCTTCTGGCTTCCAAAATGGTGGCTTCCAGCTTTCAAAATGGCAGCTTCCGGCTTCCAAAATGGCAGCTTCCAGTTGGTCATGGGTCCTGACCAACCGCTGAAGCTTGCCAAGCCTAAATCCCGCCCTCCACAGATGGCAGGCTCGCATTTGTGCGAGCCTGCAAATCTGCGCAAAAGAGCAGGAACACAATGGTGCGTTCCAGGAAAATAAAGACCTGTTTTTTCCGGTCTTTCAAAAACACGCTGAAAGATCACTTGGGGTCGTCTTGAAGCAGACTGAGGTGCAGATCTCTGGTAAGTAGTCCGCTCCTAGTCCACTCCAAGGTGCAGACGACCTCCCTGCGAGGATGCACTGCCCTGTTCTAATTGCTGGTGCAGAAAGGACCAAAGTGTCAGAAAATCATAGAAGGGGTCATATAACAGTATGTCACACTCCTTAGTCACTTTGAAGTTTTTGCATGATTACAATGATTCCAGATGCCATTCATCTGCCATAACCTAAAAAGCAGTGATGCAATTTATTTATTGAACAGGAAAAATGGAGTGAAAATTTTTTCTTCTCAAGACATATGAATGGGAGCTCTTACCTGGACACTTCAGTGAGGCAGAACTTTCTGCTAAAATGTGCTTGTGATAACTTATTAAAAATGATTAATCAACACCCATTCAGAACCTCTGGGCTCCTTCCTTTTAATTTAGCATCTTGAATGTGTAAATCAATTGGGTTGAAGCTGAACTTCAGAGTCACTTCTTACCAGAAATGGGGATACTTGACACTTTGGGAAGAAAAGAAGTCATTGCAATGTTTCTTTTTCCAAAAACAGTTATTGACCCTATTACTTTATGTAACAGTGCCTATTAGGCACTGATATTTATACCCGTGGCCATGGTCTTAAAGGAGATCATAACATTTACTTTATATTTTTCCTCATTTCTTTTTGAGGGACTAAAAATGATTACTAATAGTTTTAAAAAGTTTTTAAAAAATAGGCAGTGGCAACTGAGTTGTGAATCCAGTCAGGGTTGTAACGCAAACTTCAAAGAAGTTATCCAAAGTGCTGATTCCTACCCACAAAATAGGTTCAGCACCTGAGACAGCTCCATTTATTTTTGATTTCCAGGAAGAATTATTATAATGAAAGAGCAAACAAAAAAGGAGAAAGAAAATGTGGGCATGAGCGGGTAGACAGGATGTGAATGTGGGCTACACATATGCATTAATACATGCTGATCATATTTCCAAAAACACATTTACATGGAGTTGATGTCTATAAAATGCACATTCAGGCTTAGCTCCACTTTTCACCATTGAAATACGTGTGTGTGTGTGTGTGTGTGTGTGTGTGACTGAATAATACAGGGTTGTCTTGATAGAGTTGTCTTAAGCTGGAATCAACCTGAAGGCACATAACAACAAAGAACAGGCAGGATCCTGCCATGTTGATCATAAGTTAAATTCCATATGGAGAAGATATAATTTGAAATAGCTATGTATGCCAAAGATTTTTATAATATGAAATCAATGTTTTCTTACATCCAACGAGGAAGGATTAGCTCCTTTAAAGTCTACATTAAACCCCAGAACAGATTCACTGATATGGAAGCCACCAGCCACCAATTATATTAGCCCATTTTCTTAATTGTTTGGAAGGATCAAAAGCAGTAAAAAAAGTAACAAATAGTGTAACAAATGTCATCATCATAAGAGTACCATGATGAAAAATGATGATGAATTGCTGGGCAGATGGCAATGGAAACTTCCCAATGAGTTACATAACAAATTGCTGTTAAAACATAACTTTCCAAGCTCTGGTTTATTAGTTTGCTTAATGGTTTATTAAAATGTTTATATCCTACCCTTTATTGTTGGGTTTCAAGTTTGCATACTGATAAAACAATAAAATATTTGAAACAATCCAGATTAAAACAGTAGAACTGCTGAAACAGGATAAACACATGACAACCAGTTAAAGCAGCTTAAGAGGCTTCAGAAATTAAAAACCATGTTCATGTAACTTTAAGAAAAATCAAGCTCTAAAGTTTTTAATAAAAAGCCATGTCTTGTCTTGTTACTGGAAAGAAACCAATGTTGGCATGAGTTGGGCCTCCAAAGGGACAGTGTTCCACAGTTGAGGTGCAACAGCTAAGAAAGTCCTTTCCCATGTCTTCCCACATTGCATTGCCTGCACTGGCATGAATTAGAGGAAGGCTCCTCCTGGTCTGAACATTAACTTAGGGTGAGTGGCTCCATATGTGTGCCTTCGGTATAAAGATATCCCACTTGTTGACTTAGACATCACAGAGGCTATCATCTGTATCTGCTAACCTTAACACATAGTTCTCAGACCCTGAATAGTTTTGAGCCCATATTTGTATGTTGTCCTCCATCCAGAGGAGAACATTTACAGCATCTTGAATGGAAGGGATATACTCTTATGCTGGCCCAACCATGCAATTTTGATAGTAAATTTCCATGCTATATTTAATTGGATATTTTCTCACTTTTTATAGTTTCCCTGTATCCAAAAGAAGACATCTGCCATCTTCGTTAGGCCTATTAGGCACTAATATTTGTATCTGTGGCAGGACCATGGTCTTAAAAGAGATCATAACCATACTCAGATGGGCATATTTAGAGTCATTCCCATGACTGGAACTCCTGATCATGCTGGGTTCCCAATCACAAGGAAGACAAAATTGGTTGCACTCACTTTTCAGGCGTCCCAGCTCAATGCCAAACCCCAAAGATCTCCATAGATACCATTTAACAACATGCATTTAGTGAATCAGAGCTCATAATCTAAGAAAGCACATCACAGAATGTGTTGGATCTGGATTTAGGCATGTATGTCTGGACAGGTAGAAAAGGACTTATTCACTTATGCAGCCCCTGGAAATGCTACACGGAAGTTTAGCAATAGAATAGAATGAGAATGGTGATAACCAAGAATCAGGAAGAGGTAGCTTCCATAAACAGGAGTGTAGCTACCATGGGAGGGGAATATTCCTTCAGTCCCCAAATTTCTAGCAAAGAAGCGGTGGTGTAGCATTGCCCTACAAAAGAGAATTCTTCACCACTAGTGATATCTTTCTTTAGTCATTGAATTTCTAGCACTGCAGTAATTTAAAGCTTCAGTTGAGCTTTATGTTCAGCAACATAACACATTCCTCCAGAAACTTTACAACTTAACTGTTCACATGACAGTCTGTCTCAAGCCCAAAGTGTGGACACATTTCTCAGAGGGAACAGCAAATAGGCTTGAGGTGGAGTTGAAGTTTGCTCAGCAGCCTGTCCCTGCTTCATATAGGAGGAGCTTTCTAAAACTTTTCCTAAGAGCAGAAGGCAAGCTTTGCAAAGGGGAAGTAAGAAGGATCCTATTCCCCACTTCTGAAGCTGCAGATGGCAAAATCACAA
Organism: Cyclura pinguis; assembly: GCA_030412105.1. NCBI lineage: Eukaryota > Metazoa > Chordata > Lepidosauria > Squamata > Iguanidae > Cyclura > Cyclura pinguis. Next base: position 191,653,751 of record CM059603.1, read on the forward strand.
AAGTGGAGGCTGGCTCTACTTAAATTGTTAAAACTGACTGTATTCGACTCTGTCCAGAAATTCTGGAATACAGGTTGGGGTATAAAGTTGGCTCCCAGACTTGAGACTTGACTTGAAAGTACCTTGCAAGGACTTGAGACTCAAGTTAAGACTTGAAGATAGAGACTTGAGACTTGACTTGAGACTTGGAGTAAAAGACTTAAATACATCACTGGAAATACAGTTTAAGCATCCAAAGGAGCAGGCAAATTAACTAAGGGAATGAGAACACAGCAAATATTAATGTTCTAGGTGTGAATAATTTTCAGTGTCTCAGTCTGTGCTGTGCTAGAAATTTGAGGGCCAAAGAAAAATTTCATGTAGTGAAGAGCAGGTATACGTGTGGTCCGTTTGTCTACAAAAGGTGAATCCTGTTTCCAACCTCTTATCTGCAGCTTGTTCATATTTAAGATGCCACAAGAAAGTTTTGTTTGTTTTTTAAAGTAGGAACATTGGGAGCTGTTTCATATAGAACATTAGTCCATTCAGATTATCGCTGCCAACTCTGACTAGGAATAGCTCTCTCGGGTTTCAGATAGGATCCTTTTCTAGCCCTGCTTAGAGATCGCTGCCATACCCTGGTTGTCTCCCACCCACATACTAGCCAGGCCCAACCCTCAGTAGCTTCCAAAATCAGATAAGGTTTGACATGTTCAGTGCTGTACAGTGCTATGTTGTCCTCCCTATAGAACCAATACAGTGAAAGCCATCACATAGATACCATGTAATTATTCTATATGTGTAGTTCTTTTGGGTGAACAATGAAAGTACTCCTATGCTGTTTAGCAGGTATGGGTAAGAAATTCATTTCAATGCTTTTTTAAAAAAAAGTATGTCAAAATTTGCTAAATTCATCATGGAAAAAACTGATCAAAGATTTCTTTAAAAAAAAATAGAGAAAGTGAAACAGACAAATGGTCCCATTTTTTAACTATTTCATCCCCCCCACCTTAATATGTTTCTCTTCTCCTTCACTGGCCTTCTCAGTTTCATGCATTGTTGCTTTACCTGCTGTGATGAAGAAAAAGACAGGATTGGCCCATACACCTCTTATCACATATTCCAATTCACTTTGGTCAAGGCCTCAAAGCAAATGGGTGGTATTATCCCACCCAGCTGTCTTGTTCTGGCAACTGTGCAGTTGTGTCTTGAGTGACATGATTAGATTTCCTGGACAAATTAACAGTGGACAGTAAGAGAGCAAAACTATTGCAATCTCTTTAGAGATAAGATTTTAGTACTTTCCATGTACCCAAACTCTTGTGGTGGAGTGTGTCACTGTAATAAGGAAGCGTTGACAGCTATTTATGTCAGGTCCTTTTGAATTTGCAAACAGAACTTGACAAAACTAAAGCAAGTGTCAAGAGGTTGCTTTACACTTGGTTGCACTACATAATGTGATACGAAGACATTTCAGAAAAGTTTAATGCAACAGGGGAAAAAATTGTGTGCTTTGTTGGACAAAAAGCCAGATCATGTTAAGTAAGCATAACTGACATGACACATGAGGATTTCCTCTTTTAACAGCACACTTAATATACCAAAAGTTGGCAGTGTTAAAGGTTGCTAGGCCTTCAGCAGAAAGTTGACAACGAGTTTAGTAAGGCAACTTTGATACCAAATTCTGATGCAAAGTCCAAACTCAATTCTTCAAGATAAATCAAGCCAGGAAGTCTGGTGATATAGTGGCAAATTTTGAAGGGCATGTATTCCATAACAGTTCTAGCAGAAGTTAAAAATGTGTAGATATGCATACACACATAGCTCACAATAATATGTAATTGCCAGGGAAATCAGTCTCCCTCCAGTTAAATTCTGATAGAATAGGCAAGAAGCCTGAGGGGGCTGACAGATAACATAAGCATCCTTGCTATTCTTAAAGTTGCAGTGCTTTGTTCTGGTAGCTTGATTTGGGATCTAGTAGTTTAGCTTGATTCATTCTGTTCTCAGTTCATGGATTTCCAGGGGACTATGATTCTATGGCTCTGTTAACAGGTACTGAAGAGGTATGTGCAAGCTGATGATAAAACACATGGGAATACCTATAGAGCATCACTTAAGAGACTGTTAAAGATATGACTGAGACAATGTATATGAAGTGCTCTGAATACATAAAACACTTCATACCAGAGATGGACACCATACAGGGGTCAGAGGGCCATTTTTGGCTCCTGCAATCATGGGTGGCTGTGGTACCCCTTAGTAGCATTTAGAAGTAACATGTTGAGTGAAAAGAAGTCATTCTGGTTGCCAAAAAAAGGTTTCCATACTTCTTTTTCGTGCTGTACAAAAAGGTGGAGGTAAAGTTTTGTTTCAAGGCCCAAATCCCAGGCCTCTTGGAATCAACTTTCAGCTGAAAAAAAAAAGTATTTTAAAGCTATTTTTTGCTGAAAGCATTTCTGGGGGTTCAAGGGTGTTCTAGAGGTTCTGAGGTCTATGGCTGCCCAATTCTCACTCCTCTTCTCTGTAAATGCTTGTTATACTTTCATTATGAGTCACTGAAATCTTATTACCATAAATAAACAGCTGAAATAGAAAATAGGGATTCATTTATTTTTATAAAACCCCTTGGTCACAGTTTTTATCTTCTGCTTCCATGAGTAGATATAGATCCTCTAGTGCTGCAGCAAAATAGGATTTTGCAAAATATTTGCCACAATACTATTCCATTATTATAGGTGATTATTATTTTGATATGTGACACTGTTGTTGCTAATATCTGTGATCATGCTTAGTGAAGTTAAGAAAACAATGTGACTAAAAAGATAACAGTGGGGAAATGCTAACATTATTAGACATGCACATACACACCCAAAAAAACACAGGTTATGCTTTTTGAGACTTCATCCTGTGGTTACCCTATTAAAACCTTACCTTGAAACTGTCATAGCAAATTATCTTCTGTTTGCATGCCATAACCCTTTGAGTATATATTTCAAGTAGTGCATCTTGATGTATTTTAAGTAGCACCTGAAAGGGAACAAAGGCACTTTGCACAGCTAAGCCATAGCTGTAATCCAATGACTCATCCACTTTCAGATGGGGTAACCAAGCAAAACCACCCTCCAGATGATCTTGCAGTTTTTGCAGGGTGAAGAAATACCCTGAACCACCTCAGCAGGCAGACTAATGGTGCAGACAGACCCAGTTTTATCATTCCCACCTCCTCTCAATCAGAACATTCTTCTCTTTGTCCATATCAACCACTCCCAATAAGGCTTCTTTTTAACCTCATTAAAAAGTGATGTGAACTTGATATGTTATGACTAAATAAACTGCCTTCAGAGCCTGGAATGGTGAGGACAGGTCAGGATACAGCACTCTCAAGACTAGGTAAGGGGGAGATGAGTCTCCCTGAAATGATTTGGCAGAAATGGACCACCAACACTGCTATGAAGTGGTGCCTCTTTAGGAGTTATAAATCAGAAGCATACTAAGTGATCAAGTACTAAGAAATAGTAAAACAGTTATTGTTGTTGAGCTCTCCCGGGAATAATAAAGGCAACCTGCATCTATCCTATGCATATTCACTTGGGAGTAAATTACAATGAATTCATAGAGGGTACTTCTAAGTACATATTATGCTTGTAAGAGTCTTCATATTTAAGGATGTTACATTGGTAATGGGTGGTACTGAAAGTACTGATAAGTAGGCAAAATTAATAACAACCTGATTGCCACTGGTAAGCTCCACTCCCACTTTAAAAAACAATTCTGGGGTCACCACTAACACCTTGAGCCAGTGTGGTATAGTGGTCTGAGCATTGAACTATGACCCTGGAGGCAAGCGTTTGCTTCCCCACTCAGGCACCGAGTGACCTTGGGCTCATCACACACTCTCAGCCTTATGAAACCCCATGATAGGTTCGCCTTAGGTTCACTGTAAGTCAGAAATGACTTTAAGGCACACAACAACAACAGACACATCAATTACAAAAGTGACACCTCAGCTAGAAGCTTCATACCATTCATCTAAAAACAATGTACGCTTTGTGTTTTAAAACTATTTTCGCATAGTTAAATCATTCCTTCTGTATTTATTTGTTTAAAACATTTCCCCTGCTCTTCAGGAGAAAAGACTCCCAAAGCAGCTTAGGTTAGATCAATAAAAATGAAACAGTCCTGCCCAAAGGATTCTTAGGCCATTTCCGCATGAGGCGAGGGAATCGCTCCGTGCCGTTACTCACCAGATCTTCTGGCTCCTCGGTCCGGTCCAGGGTGAATCGGAGCAGTGTGAGGTCTTAGATCTGCACTGCTCCGGCTTCCAAAATGGCAGCTTCGGGTTGGTCGTGGGTCCCAACCAACCGTGAAGCTCAGCATGCCTAAAACCCGCCCTCCGCAGATCGCAGTCTTGCATTGGTGCAAGCCTGCGAATCTGCACAAGGGAGCAGGCACGCAATGGCGCACTCCGGTCTTTAAAAAGCGCACTGGAGGACCAGTTGGGGGCGTTTCGGAGTGGACTGAGGTGCGGATCTCCTGTAAGTAGCCTGAACCTAGTCCGCTCCGAGGTGCAGACGACCTCCGTAGAGGATGCACTGCACCATTTTAATTCCCCCGTGTGGAAAAGGCCTTTTATATACAGTCTGAAATGTATGCCACAGACATACCTGGCAAAAAATAAGTACATTGAGACTCTAGCTCTTCAAAATACACAATATCTATAAGAAACAATCCAAATGGGAACTGTATAGAGAGAGGAGAAGTCAAAGAGAGCTAGTCTCTCACTAGAGCTGTTTGAAATGGCGCTACTTCCCATCTCTTCCTCTGGGCTACAGCCTGCTGAAATTGCTACTGGAAGGAGAGAAGCAGAGGAAGCTGTGGGAGTGAGGAACTGAATGGAATGGGGCCCCGTTCACACTACAGAATTATAGTGCTATTATTTCACTGTAACTGTATAAGTTAAGTGAGGGGCATCTAGATTTCTTACCCAGAGTGCTCCAGTGCCTCACCAAACTACAAACCCCAGGATTCCATCAGACAAATCTGTGGTAGTTAAAGTGGAATAACAGCGTTAGAATTCTGCAGTGTGAATGCACCCCTAGTCAGTCCCTGTACTCAGTGGAGTGTTTCTGCTTCCCATCTTTTCCTCTTAGTCTGTCCTCCTAGTCTGATGGAATGGTTGCTGCCAGGTAACTTTGCAGGAAAAAGCTATCCAGTGAAGCAAGCACCCCTTGAATGAGCTCAAACTGCAACAGAACTGGATGAGCCTTAACTTAAGGGGTGAGCTATCCAGACTTAAGTACTTAAAAGCCAAGTAACATAAGCTGGGATATCAGGCTGGAATTCCCTTGAGGCTTTACAATAGAGTAAACAGAGGTCACACTAGCAGATCTGCTTCTCCTGACATTGCATAAGGAGGTATCTAGTACCTCCTTAAGCAACAGTTTTGTTAAGTGGTTCAGTGCTTTTTTGGGCAGCGCCAGAATACAGCTCTGCCCACTAACCAAAACAGCCACTGATAGGCCACAGGGAGGTCCGAAAAAAGCTCTCTTGTGCCATTGCCAGGCTGGTGCCTTTATCATCCCTTCCTAAGGTAGGTATGCTGGCAAAATTTTCTGCTCCACTTTTTGCTTCAAATAGAATCTTGGCCTTCAGCATGCCCTTAAACTTGATCCTTTAAGTTTTGAAAGAGGAAGCCAAGAAAGCAGAACAGATTCATTTCCCAAAGTCCAGTGCAAGAATATTTAGAGAGACCAAATTTCAGTAAATTCTGCAATGGGTGGATCTTACTTTTCTGTTTATACTGAATGGTCTCTGAACTATAGCCATTACATTAAAGTTGGAAAGAAAGAGGGAAAATATAATGTTTGCCAGGGTTAAAACTGTAAAACATGGAAATTTTTGTTGAGCAGCTGAGTACAACAGATGGAATGATCTTAAGGGAAATAAAGTTTGGAAAAACAAGCAACATGTTCTAGCAGTCATCAATGAACCCGCAGTGTTTTTAAAAAGTCAGACATTTAATGGAATCTATACAGTGCCAACCTTTTGCCACCAGCATTATATAGAGATGTGTAAATACAATGCATAGGAGAGAGAAGGAGAATTGCTTTTAAAAACTTGGTCTTAGTTTAAAAAATTAGTTTAAAATACAGATGACATTACTTCAGGAAAGCAGGAACGGAGATCTACCAATTATATGACAATAGGAATCCAAGTAGCTGAGTCAAATTAAACATTCTTCTGTAATGAGTCAGCTTGGCTTTACATGACAAATTCTATCACCTATTGAATCAATCAGTCATTTTATTTATATACTACCTTGATTTTTTTTCCTCCTAAAAATGCAAATCTAGGCAAACTGTTGCCTTTAGTATGTATGTGTTCGGTGCTATGTCTTTAGATTTAACCTGCTACAGACATGCAAATATTTTCTTTTTAGAAAATATGCTAGGGTAGCATTGTTTCTCCCCAGATGCTAAATCTTGCACACCGCTGTGTCACAGTCCAGGATTTTCTTTGAGAAAGAATAGTTTGGAAGGAGCATAGAGAAAACTATTTGTATACCCAGTAGGAGGCAGAATAAGTTTGCCCCTGCACTCAAGATCTTTATATAACCTAACTTCAAGCAATAACATATGAAATATTTAACTGTTTTAGCAGTCTTTAAAAAAAAAACAAAGAAATGCATGAAGTGAACTTCAGTGTCAAATTTAATTTGATATCTTCCAGAATATTGGAAGACAAATGACCTGAGATTGCTCCTACTTTCTAAGGATATTTTGGTATCACAATCTCCACATGCAATTTTGATTTTAATGCTAAGTCACAGAAAACCCTAAGTTGTGTAACAAACCAGCAGAGGTCTGTTATAAAATACTTAAAATTTCACATTTGATTATATGGCTACATGGAGATCGAGCAAAAAAAAAAATTTAAAATATTTTGTGAGGTGTATGTGGTAAACATATCGCTTACACATTTTTATAACTAAGGTATCAGCAAAACCGTATCCTTCAGTGGATGTCCCCTGTTTAACCGTTCCATGTGACAGGGACATACTATGTTCCCTTCTCTGTTAAATATTTATGCCTTAACACCAGTTCACTGAACTCTCCTTACTTAATGTTTCATGCATAGCTCTTCTAATGTGAAAAAAGTTATGTAACAATTCCATCAAAGCCAAAGAAGTAATGTGACTGCAAAGCATCCCCAAAGTGTATGTTAGGAGCACAGTGAAAGCCCAGTTCATACACATTCTTTGCCTATAATATACCTTCCCATAATCAGAGTGGGGGGAGGCTACTTTTTGGAATATAACTCTATACATGCTCAATATATACTTTCTGAAAGATTCCGGGAGCTGTAGTCCTCTTTAAGGAGCTTTAACAAGGCTTACCACCATGTGCTTGGGAAATGTGATATTGTTGCCAGGGTTTTGGTTACAATATGTTGTCGTTGAGAAAACGTGATTTGCACAACAAGCACACATGCACTGTTTGGGGTATTGTGGTAGGCAGTTTTAAATGGTTGCTGCTGCTAATGTTTTGCATGGCTATTCTAACCACAAACAGTAGCGGACCTCAGACACAAAGGGGGAGAAGCTGCCCAAGTCAGGAAGGCCAACAGCTAGGAAAGGGAATTTTGTGGTCTTGCAGATGTTGAATTGCAGCTCACGGCAGCCTTAGGCAGGATTGCCAATGGTGAGAAATGTAAGGATAAGGGCTATGCAACTGCACTCTTGCCACATCTGCCATACGTTACTGAGAGCTACTAGCCACAGGCTCTCCAGCCAAAATCTTTCACCAAATCCTTCAAACTAAAACTCTCCATCAAGCGAGGATCCCTGGAGGTATCCTTGCCTTAGCCAGATTCCCCTTAGGAAACAGGTGCCTGAACTCCAGGGGCCTTAGCTATTTGCCAATCGAGGCAATGTGGCAGGATAGCAAGAGATGTGACAATGCTAAGTTCATGATCATGGCTGAAAAACCTATGACATCAAATTTTTGTGAACTTAATCTTTAAAAAAAATGCTTGGGAAATATGTTTCAAAAACACTCCAGTGGCTTTTCATTTTCCCCTTGGTATTTTAACCACAGCTCTTTCACCACTCATTAAAAATGTTCAAAGAGAGTTAAAAAGATCTTGTCCTGCTATTGTACCCCACCTTTTCAACAGCTAATACTTGAATGCTTGTTGATTATGTTCCTTTCTAGACTGTGGATCCAGGACTGAGAATTCATCCATTTTTTTTCCTGAGGTACGAAAATTAACACAGATATCACACTATAGCAAAGCCGCTCACAACATGTTAGAAAAGGGTTCATGAGCTAGAAGAGTCAGGACTAAAATAGAAATAAACATTAAATATATTTTCCAGCATTCTTGAGCTGCATTTGAGTAGCTGTTTCTGCTGTAGAAGGGTTAGGGCCTTAGCATGATTAGTTGACATAGGCCTCGATTGCATTTTAGTTTTTTAAGTTGTGTAAAAGTGGCCCTACAGTGCCAGCATGATGTAGGGATTCAAATGTTGGACTAAGAATTTAAGAGGCTAGGTTTCAAATCTGTGATCAGCCATGGAAACCCACAGGATGACCTCTCAGCTTGAGAAAGACATTAGCAAACCTCCTCTGAACAAATCTTGCCACAAAAACCCTATGATAGGGTTGGAGTTAACTTGAAGGCACATGAAAACAAGAAGAACAAGAAATGTATGGACCTCTAGTTGTTTGAAGAGTGAAACTCCTAGCATCCCTAGTTGGCTACCTGTTGAAAAAGCGAGCATAGCAAAAAACACCACCTCCTCAACAAATAGCATTAAAAAAATAACCTTTCTGTAGTAGAAGGACAGGTGGACCAATCTGTTCAATTTTCTCTCACAATCTTTCTTGTGATTTATGGTAAATTCTGATTGAATGGATTGAAACCCATCCTTAGCAGGAATAATCTGAGAATTAACTGGCCTGTGTTTGGCCCCAGGTTTGAGAGTGCCTTCCATTGACAGAGACTGGAAATAATGTGTTGCCAAGTAACAACTGTACCTGCAATACTCGGTAGCAATGGCAGCGTAATGATGTTCCCTTTTCATAAGAGCTGTTATGCTACTTTCTTTCATACAATGAGTCAGGTTTACATTTTTGGGTGAAGGTTAATGCTTTTTGGCGGCATTTTGAGGGGATTTTTTCATGTTTTAATCAATATATTAATGAGTTACTTTTTGGAAAAAAGTATCATGATCATGATACTTTCATGATAATATTTCCTTTTAGGAGTAACTTTCCAAACAAAATTGCTCTGAACTCCCAGACCTAGCTACCCAGCATTTCATTGTTATGTTGGTGAGGGATAGGGATGTAAATCTTTGTAAATATTGTTGTCACAGGCAAGAACAAATAATTTTTACCATTTCTCTTCTTGGTGTGAGAAGGTTATTAAAAACTGTGGTTTTCAAGGATTATTTGAAATTTGGGAGTCATTCTGTATACATGAAAAATGCTGTTTGCAGTTTGGAACTTATTCTTTACAGGTGAAAAAAATATGTGTTTTGTGTGGGGTTGTTATGTATGTTTGTGCAATAAGCTGCATTTTGTGCTCAGATACCAGCAGTGGTGGACGGAGTGTTAACAGTGCCCAGGGTAAGGGGGCGGGGTGACCGGACGGAGTGGGGCGACCAGTGGGCAGAAGTGGGCGAGGCGAGTACAGCGGAAGGGGGAGGGGCAAGGGAGGTGAGTGAGCTGAGTGGCAGGTAGAAGTGGGTGGAGGGAGAGGTGGAAGTGGGCATGGTGAGCAGCAGAAGTGGACAGGGTGAGTGGGGCAGGTGGGGAAGGGGCAAGTGGAGGTGGGTAGGATGAGTGATGGGTGGAAGTGGGTGGAGAGAGAGGCAGAAGTGGGTGGGACAAATGGTGGAAGTGGGCGAGGTGAGTGGGGAGGGCGTGGGAGGGGCGGTCAGAGGTGAGCGGAACAAATGGCAGGTGGAAGTGGGTAGGGCGAACGGTGGTGGGGGTGTTACCTCACTGGAAAACCCTGTCCTGGGGTCTACAATTTTGATATTAAAATATGATTCAATGTGCCTGAGAGGTCACCTGGATGAGCACATAGGCAGCAACAGTTGAACGATAAAAAAACAGGTCAGCCCAGTACAATCCCCCATCATGTAGCCCCAGGAGACCTCAAGCTGTGCAAACCCACAGTAGTCAAAGGGTCCTCAGCCCCTAAGAAGCTGACTTGAGGGGATTAGTGTGTTTGCCCCAAGTTGAGCATTGATAACCGTAGGATCATACCAGGCAAGGACCATTTACATAAAATTGCACCACAACTCAATGCAACTGAAGATCCTGAGACTTTGGCAACACCTCGTAATCCCATCATGCAAAGGAAGTTGCCATTGTGGAGCTCCTTTCTCATTGCGACACTCACTGTTCTCCCCAGGAAAGGATTAGCCCTCCAGGTACTTTTTCCCCTACAAATAGTCCCAGTTTTTGAGCAGTTCTTTGGATCATTTCCGGTCATACCAGCAGACCGTTCTCCATCTGGCGAGTAATCCCCTCAACCCTCTCCGTGCTGAGCTCCACTTCTTCACTGTTTTTCCTGGACCAAGGACTTCATGAAAAGGTCCAGTATTACCCCAGCTACAATTCCTTCAATAGTTCCCCTATCCAGTTTCCTCTCTTTTGCTTCTTAATAGGTCTTGAGTGAGTGTGTGAGTGATTGCGTTGCTGCGTGAGACTTTCATTCAATAAAATCATTTTATTGGATGTCTTCGTTTGGTTTTTGGCTTGGCCTGACCCCATAAAAACTGGATAAAAAGACCCCGCTAGGTTACCCTGCCTCTCACATTGCTATTGCTCGTGCTCTGACTAGTTTCCATTCCCCATCATGTGGAGCACATTAAGGCGTCCCCCACGGGACCCCAGAAATCAGGGTAACAGGGGTGGTGTGTGTCGGAAAATGCAGGGGGGCATGCTGTAGATCTTTAGCATGACCCACAATTAAACTGTGCTTAAAAGCAAGACAAAGTACTTGTTCAGTCCCATAACCTGCCAGTGAATGAGGCCAGCCAGTTTGACTAAAAAACTACTCAGTTTATTGAAGAGAAGCATGAGTACATATTCAGCAAATCTATGTAAAATCCATGTCTGAACACACAGACAGGTAGCTAAGAGAATACATGAAGAGAAAGAATACAGAAAGAGACACTGCCTGTTTTCAGGCTGTTCTTAAGTAGAATCATGTCAACAAGTTTTCACACCGTGGGACAGGGAAGTTTGGTAGTCTAAACACACCTTTGTTATGAGAGAAGCGAAGCTGCAGAGATTCTCAGGCAAACTCTTATCTACTTGAGCTGGGAACAGGGACCTCAGCAGACAGAGGACAGCGGAGTAAACAAGAATACAATTAACCCTTAACACAGACAGAACTGTCTTGGCCTGCAAATGCCAACAGTGTGAACAGGGGTGAAAGTGGGTGGGGTGAATTGCAGTGAGAGGCAGGCAGGGGATTCCTCTTTCTTTTGTGCTCCCTGACATTGGCACCCAGGGCAGGCACCCTAGTTGCCCCATCCTAGATCTGCCTCTAGACACCAGGTTTCCTGCGAAGAAAATGAGATTGCTGCATAGAAAACAGTGGACATCTGTGCAGGAAACTTGTCATCTGAACAAAAAAGTTGTTTCCTACACAGAAAATACTGTTTTCATACAAAATAATAATAATAATAAAAAACCTTGTATGTATTTTTCATGTAGAATAAATCCTGAACTTCAAATATTCTCATCCTTCCAGGATCCTCACCATTAGGGTATCCTGACACTTGTGAAAACTATTTTTCAAATATTTTCCAATATTCTTTCTGACCCTTTTAAAGGAGCCCCTGCCTGACATCAGTGGTTGCCCTGTTGAGGTTCTGGAACACCAGGAGCAGCCCAAGGCCTGCTTTAGACATAAAAACCAGAGTTACTTAGAATTTATTCTTTCTTGCAACTACAAAGGCTTGACTAAATTGCATTGCAATTGCAATGTAGTAAAAGATACCTTCACTTTTTTGTGGCGTAATTGCAGCATTTAATTTTTTAAGTTAGCTGCAGGATGGTTTCACTAAAGGGTGATAGAGGAGGAATATCACATTGTTCAAGGGTTGAGTTGCATTGCACATTGCTGTTGTGGGTGTTGAGGCAAAAAAAACATAATATAGGGTCACCATAAGACAGAGTTGGCTTGAAGGCACAGAAAAACAGTTTAAATTTCTATTTAAATTGTAGTAATTGTTTCTGAACTTTCAACTATCCCAACTGGTTTGTTCATTCATTCATTTGATTTATATCCTGCCTTTCTCCCAGGACTGGGACTTAAAAGCATTTCCAACAAGACACAAACAAGTATAGATGAAAAAGATAAAAGCTGGCAGAGATTATAAACAAATGTTGCAGTTCTGAAGCACAGTTCATCAAATTATAAAATTAAAACACTATTGAGAAAAATTAAATATTTAAAGTATAGGACCAAACCATTAAACCCCCTTTTCTGAAGAGAGTCAATTGTCAAAAGCTGCCTGAATAAAAAGTCATTGTCTGCAGATTTCATGCAAAACTTATATTCAATTTTGTCCGTTTTTTTTTTTTTTGGATGGATATCCTCTCTGGAAGCTATGCGTAAGTAGATACTCTACTAAGCATGTGATCTTTGCTACACTTCCTCATTTTCTATCATCATATTTCCATCATTCTTACCCAACCAATTTTCTTCCATGTCATTGCTAAGCCTCTTCACCAGTCCTATGATTCCTAGCAATTTCTGGAGTGATATTACCTAGCTTTCCTCTGAAGTCTTTTGGGCAGATGGAAGCTGGCTGCTTGTCTATTGCTCTTGGCAACAGCTAAACATATGGAATTGCATTCTCAATTTGACATGGTGGAAGGAGTGGAACAGTGAGGATGGAGATGAATTAAACCCCAAGCTTCTTTGTTTGGAAATCACATTGGCCAGATCTCATTGCATATTTTTTGAGGGTGGACACTTTTTACTGTGTACAGAACGGAAGGTAATTTAATTCAAACAAAGTGAATTGGCTTCTACTTACCATACAGTAAAAGAAGATTAAAAAGACTGTAGAGTCTTTGGGAAAATGCTTCTGGGCAGACCGAGCATGTTATTTAGGAAATATTTCCATGTGGCAAAAATCTCAGGGGGAAGAAAGTCCTTGGAAGACCAAAATAAAATCATTTTGTGTTTTGCTTGAGCAAGCCAATATTGCTCTAGAAGATTTAAACAGTGTGGTTGGGCTTTCCCAGCTGTCACTCTACATTCCATAGCTAACAGACACACTTAGTTCTCAGTAGGCTTCCTTTTGCCATCTCTCTATTGTTGTTGTTGCTTGGATTTTTTCTTAAAAAAATAGAGCTTATTTTTTGTATGTGAGAGCCAGCATGGTGTAGCTGTTTGAATGTTGAACTACAACCCTGGAGACCAGGGTACAATTCCCTGCTCAGCTATGGAAACCCACTGGGTGACCTTGGGTGCATCACATACTCTCACCCCCAGAAAACCCCATGATAGGTTTGCCTTTGGGTCACCATAAGTTGGAAACGATTTGAAGGCGCACAACAACAATAATTTCTTTTTGTACTTTTTGCAAACTTTGGGTTTCTCCAAGGAACTGATGCTTTTATCCTATGTAATCCTGGGATTTGCAGTTTATACAAGGGAGTTTAGAATTCTCAGCCAGAGAGCACTAATACCTCCTCAAAGTACAAATCCTAGGATCCCACAGGACAGAGCTTTCCAAACTTTTCATGTTGGTGGCACGCTTTTTAGACATGGTTCATTTCGTGACACAGTAATTCAGTTTAATGTATAATAAATAAATAATAAATCATTAATCACCTATTTTTAAAAACAGAAATGGAAAGTTTTCATGAGATATGTTGTGTCCCTATACATTCTCTTACTACAATTTATGTATGTGTCCATATCTTTTACATCTCTTATGAGGGGTTTGTTACTAGCAAACTGGAGGTTAAACTAACTAACCACCACCCTCGCTGGGGTCTTTCTTGGCCCAGGGCAGTGGTGGCGGTGGCGGCGGGAGACACAGTCCCTCCACCCGGGCCTGTCGCACTGCCACAGCCCAGGGCGGCATCAGTGACACACCCACACATTGCAGCCAACACACTAATGTGTTGCAACATACAGTTTGGAAAGCTCTGCCATAGGATGTCACCATGGGAGCTGAAGTGGAATCATACTACTATAATCATGTAGTGTGAAAGGATGACAGAGTCCATATAGGTTTGACTCAGCAATCCACAATAACATCATGTAGGGCTGCCTTAAAATGTCATTAAGCAAGTGTGAAGGATTCTCAGATGCTTCTGTTGTCTGAACACATTTGGCGCCTGTTCTTTGCTGGTCCTCAGCCACAGAGTGCCCAGATGACAATTCACCTAGTGCCCATGTTCCCCTCAAAAAAACCCACCTTATTTTACTAGGTCTTTTAAAAAATTGTAGAGATCTTTGGGGCTTAAACATCAAACAAATTATTATGTAGCTTTGTGATCTTTACTTTTTTTATGGGTGTGGACTGGTTGCAGTGGTCTGTTTGGACCCAGGCAAATTAGGATGCATATGCACTGCCTGGTTTACCTCAGTTTCATCCACTTTAATTATCACAACTCCATCCTATGAAATCCTGGGATCTGTAGTCTGGTGAGGTTCTCAGGATTCTCTGTAGATATGTAGTAGCAAACTCCCAATTAATGATTAGTCAATAACACCTGGATCATAACAAAAGGTTCTTTTTATTTTGTTTGCACAAGCAGGGAGTAGCTGTGCTCATGCACCCAAGACAAACCACTCCAAAGAAATGGCTGCATGCAGCTATATACCCTGCTGAGCATGGCTATAGAAGCAAAACAAACAAAAAAAGCTAGTTAACTGGCTAATCCAAATACATACGCATAGGAACTATGTCATGAATATATTATTATATCAGCATTCAAACACTGTGCATGTCCATATAGGCGGTCTCAAGTTATAATACCAGATCCCACCTTGGTGTGTAAGTTAATATTCTAATGAAGCATAATTAAGCTGTAGGTAACTAAAGTTCATGGCTAGCTGCGCCCCCCTCCCCTCAGTCTGGTTTCAACTGCTTCTTAATTACAAAGTTGCAAAGCTCACCCTATTCCAGACAACTCACCCCTGTGCATCTGTCTGAGACCAACAGACTTCAATTGTTCTCAATGTTGTTATCAATTCTGGCAAGAATGCATTTCAAAAACCTTCATGGCCAACTTTTCAGATCTTTGAATGTACAATAGTACATTTTTCTTTTAACTACAAGGATTAAAATAACCTCAAGGCTGGACTTTACTTAGCATAACTTTTAACATCTTGCTTTAACTGCAACTTAACAGAGTTCCCCTCACAAAATCCATATTTTTATTTCAAGCCATCAGATAGACACCAGAACTCTCAAGCAAAGATTGCACCCCCAGCACATTTCCCCACCCCTGGTGTAATGAGTAACACTGTGAATTACTTTTTAGTTACCTTTAAAGGCCCTTTTAAACACATTTTCACAGCAATTTTTCACATTTTATGGCATGGTAGGCAACAGTATGAAGGATACTATTGACAATAATAGTGTTTTTGAAAACAAAAAACAAAGAGCAAGGAAAAGTAAGAAGTGACATATCAAATCATGGCAACAAACTGAACACCAAAGTGAATAAAGAGAAGTGAATTGCTCTTTAAAAACCACTTTCATACCCTCCTGTGTTTCCCAGATGACAATCAGGACGTGTGTAGCCAAGTAACATCAGATTATGGACAAGAAGACCAAAGAACACACAACCTAAGAGTGGGTTCAGCAGTTGCTTTTACTTGAGCCTAGTGGGAAGGGCAAGATTCCACTCTTACCTCTCTTCTCCCCTGCTGAGTTAATTGAGTGAAAACTACTTTTGCAGTTTGAGCTCAGTTTGCACCAACTCAGTGGTGTAGCTTGGTGTAAGCAGGGTAGGAGCAGGGCTACAGCACACGTGGGCATGGCTACTGCATGCAGGGGAGGGGCAACGGCACACAGAGGGCAGGCAAGGAGCAGCGGCACCCCCCCCCAAATGCCCCCAGGCCACACCGCCCCCTCCGTCCCAATGTGACTGTACCGATTGAAGTAAGCCGAGGAGAAAGGGAGAAAGTGGGAGGAGGAGAGAGAAATTGGGACACTTTGAAAGCAGGTGAAAAAAAGAATTAATCAGGACTGTCCCTGCCAAATCAGGGCAATTGAAGGATATGGGTCTTCCAACCTTGGTCAAGATTAAGGCCATTTCCACGCTAGGCTGTTCTAGTGTTAATATTCCACTTTCAACATCCTACGGAATCCTGGGGTTTGCAGTTTAGGGAGGGGCCTTAAGGATTCCATAGGATGTTGAAAGTGGAATAATAGCAATAGAACAGGCTTGTGTGGAAATGGCCTAAGAGTGCCTGTAGTAATATAATATCATGGCAAATTTTGTATTTCAAGATACCTCATAATTTGATACCCCACAAAGGAACTTACTTTGCTTATGTGTTAAACAGGCCGTGAGTCTGAGAATTCTGTTACCTTTTTCACCTTGGATAAGGAGAAAGAGGAATGTCCAGTAACAGGCAGAAATACACATCCATGTCGACAGAACTAAATTTCTTTTACTAGCATATACATATACCAGATGTTTGAACCTTACCTCCAGCATTGTGATAGGCACGTTCCAAAGCAGTTATATTCATTAAAACCTTTTAGACTCAACCGTAACCTTCAAGGGTCAGTGTGTTGCTTTGTAAATATTTGACTTTTTATAGGAACAGATTGAGAGCTAACTATTCTAGCATTTATTTTTCCATTACAAGGTACTACGAAAGGATCGCCTGAGCTGAGTGAGGGTCATTGACCACATAGTGTGCAACGCTTCTTCGTGAATACTCTTATGACAGAAATGCAACAGAATGAATACTTTTTGTCAACTGGTTACATGAATATATGATTTTTAAACTAATGATTACTTCACAGTTGACAATCTTTAAAAAGCAATTCACAGTCCATGTTTATACACTTAAATATATAAAGTAGGAAGGGTAGAAGCATATATATGTTCTTGTTCTTTGTCTTTAAGTAATTTCCAACTTATGGCAATCCTATGATGAATGTATCACAGAGCTTTTTAGGGGCTGTGTTTGTGTGACGCACTCAAGGTTCACCCCATGGGTTTCCATGGCTGAGTGGAGAATCTAACTCTGGTCTCCAGAGATGTAGTCCAGCACTCAAACCAGTACACTATACTGGCTCTAAGCATTTACACACACACACACACACACACACACACATATCACAGAATAAATCTTAATAGGACACGATTGTCTGCAGCTCAGTAAGGAACAAACACTATGTGACAAATTGAAGTCTCTCTCCCCACAGTGTGAGAAGTGGTCTTTAACCCTCCAAATGGCATCCTTCCTTAAACAGAGTGGAAAACATGTGGCCCTCCAGATGCTGGTGCAAGTCCCATCATCCCTAACCAGCAAAGCTTATACCAAGGGACTGCTTAGAGATTTTATTATATTCCTCTGCATACAATTGCAACAATCATCAATGTTGCAGTCCAAGAACATCTGGAGGGTGACATGTTTCCCATCTCTACCACTAAACATGGCTAAGTTTGCTAAAAATGCTTGCCCCATGGGTTGCCTACAGGCAGTCATCCCAAAGATGATTAAGACTTGCCTGAATTTCTAATGAGAAGGAATGAAAAGCTGGGGATTCGGACAATCAAATCTGGGAAGGAGAAAAATCACATATGCTGCTTTTCACTCATTGGAGGAAAGATGGCATATAAAAGTAACTAATCCAGGCACACCTCAGTCAACAAACCATCTGACAAAGTCCTTTACAAAGTCTGTTTATGCCTGGCCAGCCACTCCTTTCCTCCTTGTCCTCTGTCTCGCTAGAAGCTTTTTTTGGCAGTACTGGCATTGAGACTGGAAAATTAGACTTTCAGTGTTGGGTTGAAGTAGTATGTCTGCAATAAACAATGCAATAAAACTTGAGCTGAGCTCTACTTTATCCAGTCCTACTGTGTGTGCCTGCCTACAGTAGGCAGGGTAAACAGTAGCTATCTCCAGAATCTCTTACCGGTATTCATGAACTGCAAAACAAAGAGAG
Organism: Cyclura pinguis; assembly: GCA_030412105.1. NCBI lineage: Eukaryota > Metazoa > Chordata > Lepidosauria > Squamata > Iguanidae > Cyclura > Cyclura pinguis. The sequence goes on from CM059603.1 coordinate 191,671,917, forward strand.
AAAAGGAAAAGCAGATAAAGGTGCCTAACCATCTCTCTTTGGCATGTTAAAAAAATGCAGAGATCTGTAACTCTGGTCACCAAACCAGCAACCATAAGAGAAGTGGAAGTTGGTGAAAGAAAAAGTTACCCCTGGATGCACTTTGAAAGAAGCTTTCAGTTGGTCTCTGGAAAAATTGCAATGGTTTTATTTATTTATGCAAGGCTTACTTGATCCGCTTTTTAAAGTTCATTTCACTGAGATATGTTGGACTGCTCTTCTTTTTTATGGTGCAGGTATTACTATGTTATTTTTTCTGCTGTTATCAAACTTTCCGTTAAAGAAGTAATGCCCAGGAACACAACTGCTTCTTTAACTAAGGTGTACCAGTAAATAGATAAAGACATATACACACATCCAAACCCTTTTATATTCAGAATTGTCCCAGATTCAAAACAATTTTGTGCCTACTGTCAGCTAATAAGGGTGCCTCCTTACAATTAGAAAGTAAAGGATCAAACTAAAGAAAAGCAATCTGCAGAAGCAGCTGGGCAGCAGGAATGGAATTCCTCTGGATTGGCTGTCCCTAATGTGAGACTGGCTTGTCTTCCTGCAGTGGAAGATAGGACTATATAAGGCATCAACAAAAGGGAAAAATGAAGTGTCAGTGCAATGCAAAAGCTACCTAGCAACTTCGTAACTGGACTTGCTAACCCAAAGAGAACATGATATAAACAGTGGAAGGTTTGTTTGGGTAATAAAAATAAAATATAAGCTTCCAGAGATGTCATGTCTCTACAAGGCATTGATAATATATTATGAGAATTCACTTTTGTTGTAAAGATGCTTAATTGATTTGCCTTTTGTTTTTTTATGAGGTTAGTTGTATTTAAAGGATCTAGTCTCAGAGAGATTTCCTTGTGAAAAGGCATCCCAAATGGAATGAGGAAAAATTCCCTTGTGCATATGTATGTATGTGGTGAGATCCAACACGGTGTATTGGTTTGAGCACTGGACTATGACTCTGGAGACCAGGATCTGATTCCCCACTTAGCCATAGGAATGGGGTGACTTTGGGTACATCATTCACTCTCAGCCTCAGAAAACCCTATGATAGGTTCACCTTAGGGTTGCCATAAGTCGGAAATTACTTGAAGGCAGACAACAACAAGAATGTATGTATGCATTTATTGCATTTTTAATCCTATGAAACAGCCAAAACAGGCACTTATATGGCTTACTGAAAATCAGTTTGTAGCAAGTATAAGAGAAGTGTGGTCTCTCCAATGTTATTGGACTACAGCTCTTTTGATCCTTCACTGTGACCCTCCAGATTTTGGGTTACTACTGCTCCCATGATCCTTTACTGTGGCCTAGCTTCCGCCTTTCATCTTACTTAGCTGGCTCCCTTTCCCTAAGCATCAGGATCATCCCTTGTGGTGACGCACAATACCATACAGAGATAAATATGAAACAGTATATTTTGATGTACAGCCTGGAAAACGATATTCCCCTGTCTACAAAGAAACAGGTTGGAGTGAAGCTTCTAGAGTAAACCACAAGTAGAGCAATACAATTACAGTACTGTTCATTTCATGGAAATCAAATGGTTGTGACCCAAGCTGTTCTAGGAAATGTGCTGGTACAAGGAGCAAAGGGAACAGAGATAGAAGTGGAAGTGGAGTAGTGTGGAAAGTGAAAAAGGAATAATAGTAGAAAAATATCTTCATTACTCTTTCTTCAATATGTGGAATCATTCATCTCAAAACTTGGTTGGTCACCTATCATTTGCAATATGACCATTTCTATTGGCTAGGTGAAAAATTCGTTGGGTTCACATTTCAGTTTGAAAATACAAAATTCATCCCTTCCCAGACTGAACAAGAAGCAGATCTTGTTGCTGAATTCTATACTTTTTCATGGCTTACAACAGGGACAGGAATCTTGCTTGTCTGGTTTTTGCATATGAGAATAAGAAACTGCAACGTTTTTCTCCTCACTTAAATGATGGTGAAATATTTCCAGTTACTCTTGATCGGAACGATTGGGGTTGTAAGAATGATTTTCATGCAAATTCCACAAACCTGCAATAGGTACTGTCTTGTTGTGTGGACATTTAAACATCAGATGCATTGGTAGGTTATTTTCACTTTTTTGAAAAACCATTCACCAGTCTATCCTGTGTGCATTTCCTTTGCTTCACAAAGAGGAAAGGAACTCCTTTTGTGTGGAGACATCATGCACCAATTGTGTAGACCTTGAAAAAATGGAATTTTCTTTCATGCTGGAGACAAGAATTCTCGTTTGGGTTAATAAACTCTCAATGATCTATCTCAATATGTCCGGACAATTTCTTGTGATGAGAAAAAGTATGTTAGCACACAACTAATCTGCAGGCATATTGCTGGTGTGGAGGAAATGCATACAAAAGCACACATTGAAATACATTGTTGTTGTTGTGTGCATTCTATTTATTTCCTACTTACAGCAATCCTAAAACAGATTATCATGTGATTTTCTTGGCAAGATTTGTCCAGAGGAGATTTGCCATTACCTTCCTCTGAAACCAGGAGAGAATGACTTGTCCAAGGCTGCCCAGTGGGTTTCCATGGCTGAGCCCTGGTCTTTCAAAGTCCTACTCTAACACTCAGAGCACTATGCTGTGTTGCTTCCTTTTATTTTTGCAAAAAATGCACACAATGATGCTTTTCTTAATAGGAAAAAAAAATGTATTAAAATGCCTACATTTAAGAATCGTGAACTCATAATGCATTTCATTTGAAAAAATCTGTTTGCATATAAGTATAAACTGTTATGCAGGTGAAAAGAAAAATCTCACAGACTACTGTGCGTGGAAGATAGAATGAGCTTTGTGGTGGAAAAATGGGAATCTAGACAAGCTCGGACTTGAACCCATTCACACAACAAAGCATATTATTAATTTTACTAATTTTAAAATTAATGCCATTCTTTTAGTATTCAGGTGCTGACAGCAAGTCCCATTACATTCATTGTCTGTATCATTGAAAGCCCTTTCACGTTACAGTTATAGTGCCTTTTACACTGTAACTACCATGGGTATATCATACGGAATCTTGGGGTTTGTAGTTTGGTAAGGCACTTGAGCTCTCTGGCAAAGAATTCTGAACACTCCTCCCAGAACTGCAAATCCCAGAGTTCCATAGGATGTTGCTATGGAAGTAAAAGTGAAATTATAATACTGTAATTGTGTAGAGTGAGAGAGCCCTTATTGTATAGATCTCCAGATGTTGTTGAACTGTGGCTCCCCTCCAGTATAGAGAAATGCTGGGAGTTGCAATCAAACAGCATCTGGAGGGCCATGTCATCTCCATCCTGATTGACAATGAACTGGTGAGCAGAGGAAACAAGGGATTAGGAACAGTAATTCTTTGTAATTGCTATGAAAACTTTATATCTTTGCTACCTTTGTCACTCACTAATGGTCAATCACTGTTGTAGGCAACTATCAAAGGTGTACCAATAGTTCAAATGGAAGCCAGAGCCAAGACACATCCTAAAGTCAGAAATGGCTCATTGTTCAAGCAAGGCCACAGTTCAGACAAGAAGCCTGTTATAGTTTCTTCTCGTCTAGGAGGTATCAATGACCAGTCTTGACTGGTATGGACAGTCAAAGCCTAAGAACTTGTCAGTAGAAGATCTTTTAGGGCAGAATTGTAATAGTTCACCAAACGCTACAGCAAGTGCATACAGGACTAAAAGTTACTTTATAGTTGGCTATGTAAGACAATGTGTGATTCACAATTGGTATAATCCAAATTTAATGATGGTGTAATGTAAAATGTGCATAATTTGGAAGAAATGTGGTTGAATCATTGGGAAAACAAACAAATCTTACAGCCTCAAAACTTTGTGCTCTCGTGCTATTCCACTAAGCATACTGTTAACTTAATCACCTCTTCTGCTCTGACAGAAGCAACCATTTCTGTTACTTGTACTGTGGATTTAAGGTTTTACAGTCATTTCACCTGTCATAACTTCAAAGCTTCATGCTGATTCTGGTATATTAATTGAATGTGTGTGTATGTGTTTATTAAGAATTTATGGGTGATTAATCTAAAACGGGGGGAGTGCTATGTTTGCCTGTGTCACATTTATTATAACCCAGTCTTACAGTACATTGCAGAAATGTGAGAAGCATGTAATTGTCATTCCCTACTTGGAGGAGACTTTCTCAAGTGAAGAAGAAGAAGAGCAGAATCACCATGGCAGGTCCTAGTTGGAGCCAAGGGAGTCTGGCAGTCCATTTGAGATAAATGTTGCAGATCAGGAGGAAGAGGAGGTACTTCACCCTGTTGAATGATGTAAATTAAAGAGCAGGGAGCAAAAGATCAGGCAACTGCCCTACTGTATTTTAAATACAGGATGCTGAGCTAATGAAGTCAACTGGGCTGATTAGCTGGCTATAAATTAGCTCAGCACAGGCCATTCCATTGCTTCAGAACAACACCTCTCAAACCCTGTCTGGCTTCTCTGCTTCCTAGCTCTCTGACCTTCAGCACATACTTTTTGACTAATCTTTCTGGCAATTCTTGACTTGAATGCTTTCTCACTTTGAAACTTGGACTGCCTAGATCATGTTTCTGTTTGTCACTCTGTGCAAATTTTAGAAGTAGCCTGGCTTTCCTCTGTCAGTTCTTGTGGAACCTCACCTGGGCACTTACTGGCTTTAAATAAGATAGTAATTCCCTATCCAGATTTCTTTGGGAAGAGGAGAACTGGGAAACCTAGAGATTGTGGGTCCATCTGTCCATGAGTTTGTGGAACTCTTGCTTATAGTGTTGACATGGGTGTGTGTGGAATGAGGTCCTTTTTCTTCGCTCACAGATATGAGCGAAAAAATTCCAGTGCAGTATGAAACAATACCATTCTCTTGGATTCTGCCAGGCTAACATTTACACAAATATTGCAAACACAGTTACAGTGTTGGCAAGGGTCTGCACACATTGTAAAGCAGGTAACCACAAAACAGCCACAACAATGCAAACATATGCGGAAATAGATTGTATTGAGGCAGATGCTGACTTCCATGTCAGTGAGGTGGTGAATCTGGTGTGGAGTTTATTCCAAACTTTAAAGAAGCTATCCAAGCAGTTGAACTCTATGTTCAGAACTTTGGATAGCTCCTTTAGAGTAGAGACTAAAATCACTACAATGACAAGGGAGCCACCAGCTGCTGTGGATTATCCGGCTATCTGTCCAATTCAGGAAAAGAGGAAGACCACACTACAGTTGTATAGATTCAGTCAAGGGAGCCACAACCCTGATATTGCAAGACCTCAGAAGCGCAGTTGATGACCAAGTTGATGATCTTGGGATCTCTCATTCATCGGGTCACCATAAGATGAAAGTGACTTGACAACAAATAACAAATCTGTCCACCTATCTGTCCATCTATGTCTATCTTTCTCGCTCTCTCATTTTCTATGCTCCTAGATTCAATTAATCAACAAGGCGTCATGGTAGGAGATGACTGAAAAAATTAAATTCTCTTCTAGATATCAGAACATTGTTATTTCCCAGAATTTTGCCCTGTAGAGCCAACAACTGAGAACCCAGTAGCTACAACTGATCAACCTTAAAATCCAAGAATAAAAGACTAAAATAACATACTATGGTTGTCACCCTGTTAGTGACATATAGAAGCATAATTCCACTTTCCTTCCTTCCTTCCTTCCTTCCTTCCTTCCTTCCTTCCTTCCTTCCTTCCTTCCTTCCTTCCTTCCTTCCTTATTTGGATTATTGAAAAAGTTGGTATTCCCTTCCTCTCTCTACAACAACCAAAAACACACATCCCAGGACTCACAATATAGCTCTGATAGTTCATTGTCTGTTCTGTTGCTGATAGAGAGGGGATAAGGAAAGTTTCTGGCTATGTCCCCAGACCAGCAACATCTACCCAGAGAATCTTGGTGGAGGACATCCTCAGCCTGCATCTGACTGTGCTAAAATAACCAGCGACTTCTCTCCACCCCCACTGCCACTCTCCATCAGCCACAGAATGGCCACTGTGAAGGGGCTATTGAGGCAACACAGTGAGTTCTGGGGCAGGTAAAAGAAGAGCCACAGCGATAAAATTGCATGCGGAGAACTCTCCTGCTATGTGTGACTATGTAGGATCTCAGTCAATGTCTGTTATAAATTATTTTCATTTTTACCCTCCTTTCATCCTTACCATTGCACATCTAATTTAAAATGCCATTATCCAAATTAAAGATAATAGGGGCCTACATTGCTCTTTCCTGGGAAACAGCAGCTCCACTAATCCCCTCCTCTTTCTTTTTCTAAACTAAAACTTTAAGAACACAGACTCTCCCTTTAGGACCCTCCTTCCACTGGGCTGAACCAGTTAATTTCCTAGGGATTACATTACTCCTGGAGACCTCTTTCCAGTGAGCATTGTACTGATGCAACTCCCTTTTGTATGAGAGAGATATTGTTGCTGGCTACATATTCTAGTTTCCCAGTATGATTAATTTTAAAAAATTGTCTAACATTCTTGTTATGTTTTGGTTAGGCAAGCAGGAACCATTATTTTTGTTTTTTCCTACAGATGTCTTGAAGTGATTAACAAATAGAACTGAAAAAAATACAAAAGGAGCAAAGCATTTCAGCTTCCTCCTTCTTCAGTCACTAAAGATGAAATTGAGCTACATCCAAGGTGGCAGATTAGAATGCTCTCTTGTCAACATTCTTCAGTGGGAGATGGTATTATCCTCTAGGCTGAGGCCATGTTGGCTTAAGTCTATGAATCCAGAAAGTCTCCCTTTTGTCCAAAATGCTTGAGGGAAATGGCATTTTAGTATCAAATAGAGATACACCAAGGAGTCAAAATGCTTGGCCTCTGGTTGCCACAGCTTCCTGGCCAGGATTGCAGGACTTGCTGTTCCTGAATTGTGGACACAAGTCTGTGGTTGTTTTATTGTATTCTAAGTTTTATTGTAAATTGCCTGCAGGGCTCACTGAGTTGAGAGGTAATTCAGAAACATGTTAAATACATAAATAGTTAGTAGGCTATGCTGCTTAATGAATACGTCTTATTGACATCTCTGTGCCAGTAGCAGTCATCTTAGAGACAGAGGACTATCAGATGGTGTAAGCAAGAATTATCAGTGTAACATAATTTTGGCTTTGTTTTCTAGCTCAATGCTCTTTATTTTTTATTTGCCTCTCCCCTTGCAATATCTTTCCCACTACTTCTATGTGATTGTGAAACTGGTTTAAAAAAGAACAAAATGTAATCTCCAGATTTCCAAAGAATAAGAGGAGATAACCTTTGTTGAGGCAGGAACATGCTGATACAGTTGGCTTCAGCCATGTTGTCTCACAGTACCTTTTTTCAGAAGCTATACAAGTTCTTTTGGTAGATAAAACTGACTTTCCCCCATCCCCTAAGGGCATGCTTATTATTCCTAATACCACTAGAGAGACATAATGCAAGCAAAAGCGTTTGTAATTTGAGCCCAAACTGGCTCAGAAGAGAAAGCATCTCTCATTCTGGCAAGACAGCAGGATGATCATCTCCTGACATGGCTGATATATATTGGGGTGGGAATTATGTTGCTCTCTTGATATGGTTGGATTGCAACTTCTATCAGCCCTAGGCAAAATAGTCAATGGTGAGGAATGTTGAAAATTAAAGACCAACAACTTCTGAATGATTCCAATCCCAACAGACACATACGTCTTTCTCTGACAGAGAACATATCTTTCAACAATGCACAAATGTGATCCTCAATCAGAGACTGAGAGGTTAATTTTACCGGCTATTGGATGTGAGCACAGCTCATGTCTTATAGCTGAGTAGGGACAAATCCCTCCTTCCAACAGTTAGTTGTTGTGCGGCAAAGGAAGATTTGGCCTTCTCGTGACCACCAAAGTGACAGTAGATAGGATGTACAACATAAACCACAATATTAATGTTTATTTTGCTTGTAAATGCATACTTGTACACAATTGTTTTATTTATTTACAGTGGTGGGCATTGTGATAACCTCCAGATGATGTTGGACTGCACATGCTAGCAGCTCTAACCATAATGTGTGGAATTCTGGAAGTTGCAGTTCAACACCATTTAGAAGGCCACATGATCTTCATTTACAACATTTGAATGCTAGTCCATGGCAAAGTTCCCTTGGCAGTTTATAATAAGGAAGTGTAAAAATAATATAAATACAAAACAGGACATTATAAACCAAAGCAACATGAAATATAATAACAAAACAAATGTCATAGCACCCTTTAAATTAAACATTCATACTTTAAAACTGAGATGCCCAGGTTAAATGAATTTCTGAAAACCATGTATGTGGTTTTAAAAAACCCTTTTATCCTTTAAGCTTATGGAGTTGTTAATATGTTTTCATCTTGTTCATTGATTTTAATGTGGAATTCTTTATCTTGGCTAAAATGCTGTTGGGTGTTCCTACTTAGAGTAGACCCATTGAATCTATTGTTTATTGGTGAGTCTGTCAGAGGGATAGTGGATGATGGTGGCTACACAAAGACCTCGGTAGCACTTCCCTCCAGCACTGAGCTCTGGCAAAACAGCTTACCAGAGTCAAGTGTTTGAAAAATCACCATATAATAGAGTTTACTCACACAGCTTAGAAGCGTCCGGCAGAGTATAAACATTAAAAGCCCTGAAGCCAGGAAAAATACTCCCACGCAATGTTATCTTCCAACAGGAGGCCTTTACTCTTGAGTTACAATACATACAGTATATACAAGGCTCCAATGGAGTTTCAGCATTCAACAGCATGAGAAGATAGCCTCCGGCCGCTCCTTCAGACATCAAGAGGGGGCTCCGTTGGCTAGAACACACCCCCTTATATACAGACATTTCTAATGTAACTCTAGCAAAGCTTGCTAGGTGTATGATGCAACCTTCCTGCCCTGGTTACACAGCCCAATGACTCATGCAGGTATTACATGGGATTGCATCATCCACTGTCTTTCCCAGGTGCAAACCTTAATGTACATCATGTATATTTTATTTGGACTTAGGCTCTGTCCAACCTTTCCTCACAGAGTCAAAACATAGGTAAACCCTATGTCAATTCCACTCTATGTGGAAGTAACCAACAGGATTCTGGCAATTGTTTATATTGCGTTATGAGTTTGGTGTCCTGAGGACTCATGATAAAAGGATGAACTAAAAATAGAATAAAATATATTTTTTTCTGGATGAACAGAATGCTGTCCTTTGGCACCAAAAAGATCACAGAGATTGCTTCTAGGGGAACCTCTCTGGAAAGGGTGGTTCCATAAATTGGTTATAATAAGTGAACATAACAGTTGAATCAGCAGATGCCATGATAAATTATATTTGAAGAATAAAACATTAGTGAAAAGTTTTCCTCATGTCTTGGGATGGCTTTTCCATCTAGTTGAAGAAAAAGAATAGAGTTCCAACATGCAATTTGAGCAAGAACAAAAAAATGAGGGCATATTCCTAATCATCATTCCCCAAATGCTTCTTTTAAGGAGGAGAAAATACACAAGTGAATTCCACAGTTATAAGATTATTTAGAAAACAAGCACAAGGTTATGCTCCCCCTCTCCAATGGTGGATGCTCTAGTCTGAAAGCCCGGAGGCCCTTTTGCTGACTGTCAAAATATAAATTACTTTTATATTACTAGTTATGTCCTTTTTAAAACCAAGAGTAAGAACCTAATGTGCGCATCAGTGATATATCCCTTACTGCAATCCAGGTGTGGATTTGAGTCCTCCACTAGTAAAATTTAGGAATATAATTCTTCATTAATTTTGTTCTGGAAGGAAGCAATATGTAATCTGAGCAATTTTCTTTCCACTGTTCACAGGTTGCAACTTACTCTGTGCAAAATCTGTACACGGTAGTTTTGCAAAAGCCAGCATTTTCTGCACATGACACAATGTATTATATTTTGGTGCAGAGAATGCTGTTTCCTGTGAAGAAAAATGCTGTTTTCTGCACAAAAATACCACATACAGATTCGGCACACAATAAATCCTGAGCTGCGAAGGCTCTTGTCAGTGCAGAATTCTTCCTGTCAGGGCTTCTGGAAACTAAAGAAACAAACATTTTCAACCATTTTCCTCTCTCTCTCTCTCTCTCCATCACTTTTAAAATCAGTGTCACAAAGGTTTTATGGCACAAGACCAGTGCATTTATTCTGACATAAACCATTGTGTAATCTTTTGTCAGAAGCACAAAATGTTATCTATAGTTGGCAGGTATGTAAAATATACAAAAGCAGAAGAAACTGGAAGCAATCAGTGAAACCTGATGAAACAGTGGTAAAAAATCTCTGATTTTTTTTTTAAAGAAACCTGTGGTTGCCCAAGGTGATTTGGCTAGAAAAGGTATTTATGGCTTTCCTCAATTAAAAAAAAAGGTGATTTGAAAATCAGCCTGCAGGGATTTCAGAAAAGTGTGTAGCCAAAAATAGAAACAGATGCAAAATAGCATAGTGACCATTTGCAACAGTGTTAACAGTCAATAATACAACGATACAGAAATGTGCAACCTTCAGATATTTCTGGGCTTCAGGTCCTCAGTCACCAGAGTGATAATGGGAACTGTAGGTCAGAAGCATGAGGAAAGCCACAGTTTTCCCACCCCAATGTACAGAATGGAAGACCCTTTCTTCATCTTCCTTTTGCACTAGTCAGCTTTAGAACTGGAAATAGATGTGCTCTCACTACCATGAGATTTGCATTTTGTGCCACTAGGACCATATCTGCACTACACTGTGATAGTGCTATTATTCCACTTTCATTATTCTGTGGCATTCTGGGATTTGTAGTTTAGGGAGGCCAAAGAGCTCTCTGGCTGAGAATTCTAAATGCCCCTCCCTAAACTGCAAACCTCAGGATTCCATAGGATGTTGAAAGTGGAATAATAGCACCTAACAGTGTAGTGCGGAAATGGCATAGGCTTCATCATCAAACTGGCAAAATATACCTCATGATGCACCAGACATTATTTTTCAGCATCGTCAGGATGCAGTAGCAGGAAAGGTACATGTACTAATAAGGTGCCATTGCTAATACTGTTTCTGGGCCTTGTATTATGCTGCACTTGGCTTTCAGTCGCAGCCTAATCATATGCTTTCATTTTTCAGATTTCCCTTTTTTGCTCCAAAATGTCCTCTAGGGGATGCAGGGTGCCTTTTTCAGTCCCTTTGCCCAATGATGTCCCAAGAGAGGACTTTTTTGAAAAAGGAAATGAATAGGAAGTGACTTTTTCTCATTTCCTTTTCTTAAAAAAAAGTCTTCTCCTGTGCCTAAAATGCCAGAGGAAGCCCCCAAAATATGGTGAAAATGCTCTCTAGAAAGTGTTTGGGGCCAATATTTTTGTGGGAGCAGGTGTGGTAGAGGGGTACAGGCCTCCAGTGTCTCCGGGGGGAGATAATGTGACCCCCCCCCAGCCTTCCACTGTTCTTCACACAATCTTCAGCTTTGTGATAGTGACTATGGTAACTAAATAACTAACCATACCACATATACACAGAGAATACTTAAATTCAGAAGGGATTTCTTCATCCCAGGGCTGGCCCTACCCATTTGACAGAGCTAAACAGCCATCCCAAGGTCAGTACTTTTGGATATCATGAAAAGGCAACAAATACTGAATTAATAAATTATTATGATTGCATTTTTACTGCCAGGAAGGGAGAGAGATGCTCTTTGGATTATCTATTCCAGGTGCAAAATAACGTGCCTGCCCCAAATGAGGACTGGGTTATCAGTGGTTTCATTGGTGCACTTGCTCCAAGCTAGATATCCAGCTTTGAAGACGGAAGATCTACTTGGCTTCCTCTTCTTTCACAGTCACTTTCTGAGTATCCCAGTCTTCTTGTCGCTGTCAACATTTTGTGTGCGATTTGAGTAACTGAATACAAATGTATGGGATCAGAGATCACTGAAGCTGAGGCTTGACAATTTCATGCATGAAGATTTTTCTGCTGCTGTTTTTGTATCTTTAGTAATTTCTATGTTGTCACTCTTAGAATAAGCCAAACACATGCAGGAAGTTATTGTTTTTGGAACTGTTCCAGGATCTCAGCCACATTAATCTATCCTTGCCTTGAGTAGTATATACTTTGACTTTGGGTGGGGTGCTATTTGCTGCTCTGCCTCAGGCAGAAGAAATGGTTTTGGTGTGGCTCATGCCAGTTTTACTCTATTACACTTAATTCAGATTAAACCATCCTTAATCCTACCTTTACATCATGGAAGAAACCTACCTAGAGGATTAATTCAGATCAAGTAATTCAAAATAACAAATGGTGGTTTAAACATTTTGGAAACCTTCTGAGTCAGCAAGATTTTAAATAAGAACATGGGAATGGCAATGCCAGTGTTTGCAGCTACACATCATGTTTGGTCTTGGTAAACCATTTCCAGTCAGGAAACATCTGTGATCTTACAGTTATTCCTTGAAACATGGAAACAAGGATTTCATAAAGGTTATTTAAAAAATCTCCACATCATTTTCCAATTCAAAAATTACCAAACTATTGTCATAGCAACTCATAAAACCCAACCAAAAAATCAATAATAAATGGCGGGAGACTCAAGACATCTACTAGGAAGTACAGTGCGTCATCAAGCTGTGAAATGTGTCAAGATGTAACATTCTGAATACCACATTCCAATAGCTTCAAAAATAGAATAGACAAATTAATAGGGCCATTAATATCTATTAGTCATTGCTGTTATGTGCCTTTGAGTCTACTCTGACTTCTGGTGACCCCATCATAGGGTTTTCTTGACAAAATGTAGTCTGAGGAGGTTTATCATTGCCTTCCTCTCAGTCTGAGTATGACTTGCCCAAGATCACCCAGTGCAGTTTCCATGGCTGAGTGGGGATTCAAACCTGATCTCCCAGGGTCATAGTCCAGCAGTCACTCCACTAGTCATCAAAGTTACCTAGTATCCCCAAGCAGCATCCCTCAGGATATTAATTGCTGTGCGATATGAGTGGGAACATGTTATTGTGTTCACCTCCTGTAGTGGGTTTCCCATGGTCAGCTGCTGTTGAAAGAAGATGCCAGTTTGTATGCCCTTGCTATTTTTTTCTTTAAAAAAACAGTTGTTGTTGTTGTGTGCCTTCAAGTCATCTCCAAGTTACGGAAACCTTAAGGTGAACTTATCATGGGGCTTTCTAGGGCTGACAGTGTATGATATACCCAGTGGGTTTCCATGTTTGAGCAGAGAATCAAACCCTGGTCTGCAGGGTCATAGTCCAACACTCAAACCACTATACTGTGCTGGCTCTCGGGAAAAACACACACACACAAACAAACCAATATACGACTGTAAAAACAATAAAAGCAATTCCAGCAGAAATAGGAGAAGACAAGTCTAAGACAGGAAAATCCTAAAAAAAATATAAATATCTTTGTTAGAATCTGTAAGATGCTACCTTTAATTTACTTACCAGGAAAGCTTCCTTGGGAAAGAGATAACAGAAGCACAGTGCAACAGAGAACTAAGACCTTCTCTCTAATGGCTACCCTTAGTGTACATGAGAGGCGGAATATAATTTAACTCTTCCTTTTGCAATGAGAGGGAGTATTTTATCAGAGGATGACAGCTGGGTGGCCTTTCAGATGTTGTTGTTGTATCAGTTTCAGTCTACCAGGTTTTACCAATTGGATATTTGCACCATCAATGAATTCGCTTCTATCCACAAATCTCGGAATCAGTGAGGTATTGTCAGATAATGTGGCACATTCTGGATAGTGTCAATTTTTTAATGGTAGTAGTGACACTATCAATGATGATCTCATTCAGATGTTTTGTTGGTTCATTCGGAATTGCTCCCAGAACACCTACCTCTACTGGAAGCACAGTTGCTTTCTTTTCCCAGGGGTGATGAATCTCAACCTGTAGGTCTCAATATTTCATAACATTCTCTCTCTCTCTCTCTTTCTCTCTTTCTCTCTCTCTCTCTCTGCTTCTGCTTATTCTTCCTCCCCCTGGATTTCCATATTTATAATCCAAGATTTCTTTTTCTCAACCCCAGTTTTCTGGAATATTATTTTCTAATTGTATGTCAGTTTTAATCATATAGTCTCATAGGATTTTTATATCACCATCTTCACTTTTTCAGGCTTACATTCCCACCGGTTTTTTGTGGGTAGCCAATCATATTTTTTGCATAGATTCCAATGTATCATTATAGCAACCTTATTTACATTGCTGTTGTTTTTTGTAGCTGCTGCTGCTGCTATTTTATTCATTTGCTGGGACTGTTTCTTGTTAACTGCCATCAAACTGACTTCAAATTATGGCAACCCTATGAATGAGAGATCTCCAAGTCACCCATCAACAACCCTGCTCAAGTCCCACAGACTCAGGGTTGTGAATTCCTTGATTCTTTCCATGTTTAATGCAGTCTTCCACTTTTCCTACTGCCTTCTACCTTATCAAGCATTACTGTCTTTTCTAATGACTCATGTCTTCTCATGATATGCTTAAAGTAAGACAGTCTCAGTGTAGTAATCTCGGCTTCTAGGGAGAATTCATGTTTAATTTGCTCTGGGATCCATTTATTTGTCTGTTTAACAGTCCAGGGTATCCACAGAACTCTTCTCCAGCACCACATTTCAAATGTGTTGATTTTCTTCCTCTCAGCTTTCTTCACTGTCTAGCTTTTACAACCATACATAGAAACAAAATATGATAGCATGGACAATCCTAACTTTAGTATTCAATAGTGTATGTTTACACTTCAGGATGTTGTCTAGTTCCTTCTTAACTCCCTTCCATTCCCTAGTGTTCTGATTTCTTAACTACAGTTCCCATTCTGATTAATGACTGAGGCAAGGATTGGAAAATCTTGAACTACTGCATTTCAGTGACTTCATCATTAAGGTTATATAAATCACATGTGGTCATTATTTTTGTTTTCTTAATGGACAGTGATAAACCTGCCTTTGTACTTTCTTCCTTAACGTTCTTCATTAATTGTTCTAAGTCTTTTCTATTTTCTGCTAGCACTATAGTATCATCTACATATATTAAATTGTTCATGTTCCTGTCTCTGAGTCTAATCCTGATTTACATATATGTTTGGCATGCAGGTTAAACAGAGAGGATGATAAAATGCAGCCTTGCCTGACCCTCCTGCCAATCAGAAACCATTCCATTCCTCTTAACTGTGTCTTGAAGACAGTCTCTCATCCTGAGTACAGGTTAAGCATACGCATTAGGACAATCAAATGTTATTCTTTAAGAGTGATCCATAGTTTTTCATGAGCTACACAATCAAATCAATTTGCTATGGTATATAAACCATAGGCTGATTTCTTTCTGAAATTTTTTTGATGTACTCCATTATCCAGCATATGTTTGCAATATGATCCCTAGTGCCTCTTCCATCTTTTCCTTCCTTCTTCGTTTTCCTTCCTCCTGCTTGCTGTGCAGGAAGCCTGGGTTTGCTTCCTGGACAATGCAAAACAGCTTACAAATTATTAAAGGAATGCAAATTAAAACACACACAAAACATTGGTCAAAACATATACACATATAGATAGAATTATTATAATTATGCGTATATGTTGTTTAAAAACAATTTAAGAATCTATAGAGCTAAACCCTTTGAAATTCATTGAATTTCAATGAAAGAAATTCATTGAAAGAAACACTTCTTAAAAGTCTTCACTTTTTGGTGGAAGAGAACAAGCAGCGAACCATCCTATTCTCCACTGGAGAGGGAGTTCCAGCTAAAGAAAAAGCCACTGAGAAGGCTCTTTCCCTTGTTTCAACAAAACATGCCTGAGAAGGTAGTAGGACATAGACAAAGGCCTCTCCTGAAGATCTTAGAGCTTGGACAGGCTCATAGACAGAATCCTTCACATAGACTGAATCTGATCCATAAATGACTTTATAGGTCACAGCCAGCACTTTGAATTGTGCCCAGAGACCTACCAGCTGGCAGTGGAGCTGTTGCAACAATGGAGTTGTATACTCCCTGAAGGCAGCCACAGATAACAACTGGGATGCAGTTCCTTGGTCCAAATCAAGTTTCTGAACACCATTCAAAGGCAGCCCCATGTAGAGCACATTACAGTAATCCAAAAGCAATGTAACCAAGGCATACGTCGCCGTGGCAAACTCAGATATCTCCAAGGATGCACGCAACTAGCACACTAGCTTTAACTGTGCATGGTGACGTGGTCTCCTAGGCTTGCAGCTGAATCCAGGAGTACACTCAAACTGCAAACCTGCATCTTCAGCTCAGCTCAGGCTGAATCCCTATTCCCAGATCTGTGTTTCAACTGACCAGGAACACCTTTTTCTTGTCTGCATTAATCCTTAATTTTTTCACCCTCATCTAGTCCATTACAGATCCTAGGCATCAGTTTAGCACAGAGACAATTTCCTGGGAATTATGTTGAAATAAGTAGTAGGGCTGGGTGTCTCCAGTATATTGATGATGCCTGGCCCCCAAATTTTGGACAACTTTAACCAGCATTGTCATGTGTATGTTTAAATACCCTAGGGGACAAAACAGAACCTTGAGGTACTTTGCAGGCCAGTGGTTGAGTCAAACAGGAATCTACCAGCACCAGCTTCTGAAAGCACATGTCCAAAAAAAAGAAAAAAGACTGGAGCCATTGTAAAACAGTACCTCCAAGCCCCATCTCAACAAGTAAACCCATAAGGATGCCATTCTTGATGGTACCAAAAGCTGTAAAGAGGTCCACCAGAACCATCAGGGACACTCTCATCACCTAGTTCCAAGCATCTAGTCTAGTTCAAGGCATGAAGGCGACAAAAGCCACCTGTGCCCCATAAAGCAGGCCTGAAGCCAGACAGAAATGGATCTAAGTAATCCGTCTCATCCAGGACTCCCTGAAGCTGAGACAAAATGAAACTCCCAGCTATTCCTTACCACTTGACTATGCTGCTTTGGTCTGCCGAGAGTTTCAATCCAGCAATATCTAGAGGGCCAAACAATTGGGTTTACATCCTGGGGATCATTTGCAGGCCCTTCCATTGAAAGTCTCCTAAGGCAATGTTCATAATTACAAGTTTTGAGTGTGCGCATAGGTGTGTTTTTCATTTTCTACAAGCGCAGTTCCAAGACAAATCGGCTAGAAGTCTGATTTAAAACGGACTCTCCTCTGCTTTCTCTTCATCCTAAGAGTGATTCGCAAGGGATAAAATTCCAGATTAAAAGGCACTGTTGGCGTCACTTGGCGAACACGTGGTGTTTGACGCGCTTTCAAAAAAGGGGAGCTCTTCTGCTAGAACACTCATCTCTCACGCTTGCAGTTATTTTTTTTTTTAAAGAAAGGATGAGAAGGGGGAAAAAAGCCCTCCCTCCCTCCTCAAGCTAAGCCGCTCCCTCTCCTCTTTCCTCCTTAGAAAATCAAAGCAAAAGACTAGAGGTGGTGGGCGAGATGAAGGACGAGCTATTGCATTGAGAGACTCCGCGGGCAGGCAGGCAGGCAGGCAGGCAGGCAGGCAGGCAGGCAAGACAGCGAGGGGAGAGCAAACCTTCCTGACCTAAAGGAAATCTGCCAGCTCGCCCGCAGCCCCTCTCCCTCACCCTGTGCGCTCACGTCGGCCGCAGCACCTCATGGAGGGAGACGTGCTTGGAGCTGCTGCTGCGGCTGCAAGGGACACGCAGGCGCGATCCTCACCCAGGATCTTCCCCGCGCCACCCCGCCGCTCATTCTGTAGCAAAGCGTCGGAGACTATGACTGACAGCCGGGGGCCGACCCCGCTTGCTAACCGTGCGCGCCCGCATCTCCTCTTTTCTCCTGGCCACCGCTGTAGCCTTGGGGCGAGCGGCGAGAAGCGGAGGGGGGAAGGCGGGAAGAAGGCCCTGCGGCGGCCCATTTACAAATAATGTAGGTACAGGAGATATGGACAGACGCCACCGCAGTGTGTTCACAGCAGGAGTCTGTTTCCCGCTTTCTTAGGTCTTCCCCAGCCCGATCGCACAAGGGCTCTCACTGCATTCTGTGAGGAAGATGCCTCGCTGCCAACACTCCTCGCCATCGTTCACCAGCGCTTCAGGCAGGATGCCACCCGCCGCCACCAGGGCCTCCCTCTCGCCTCCCTCTTCTGCTGTTGCTACAGTTCTTCCGCGCTTCTCCCACCAGCTGGAACCTCCTTTCTCTTTCTGCCCTCCTCCCCGTCATTCCCACAGCCTCCTTTTCCAAAAGCTTTCCCTGTCATTCCCACAGCCTCCAGGGCCCAAAGGTGGTTTGCGTGTGTGCATGTGTATGTGCGTGTGCGCGCCCCCGCGCGCGCCGGCCCTGGCACATGACGACGGCAAACACCTGAGAAAGGAAGAGAAAAGAGAGAGAGAGAGGAACTTCAAGGGGCGGAGGGGTTGGGTAGGTGGGTGGGGGAAAGGGCGGGCGCTCGCTCCTTTGACAGTGATTGGCAGCCAGGCCCGAGCCAATGGCCGCGGAACTAAGGTTTTGGCCGGAGGGAGGGTGGTTCGAGTTGGAAGGCTGAGGCGGCGAGGATAGGTTGCGCCACGGACCCAGCGTCGCTCCACTGGCTGGGGTTGCGTGAGTGAAAGGAGAGCCCCTGCGAAAGGGGTGGTGGCACCGAGGGAAGGCAAAGGAGACGGCGACAGCGACGCCGCCGCGGCGGAGGAGGAGGAGGCGGAGGAGGAGGAGGGCAAGGCGAGGGACGGATCCCGTGTAGCGTCGGCAGCAGCAGCAGCAGCAGCAGCAGCGGGAGCAGCGGCGGCGGCGGCGGCGGCGGCGGGAGCAGCAGTTGGTCTTCTGCGCCGTGGACGGATGCCTTCCTTCGCAGCCCCTGCGCTCGGGTGACTCTGCCTTTCGCCCTCATCGCCGGCCCGCCTCGAGTCGTTTCCCCCCTTTCTTGGACTTCGTGTGCTCCCTCGGCCACCCCGTCAGCCTCTTCTCCTGGGCCACTCATTCTAATAAAAGCGAGAGGGACTTGATTGACATCCAGAGGGGGGCCAAAAAACAAACAAACACCGAACCACGGAGGAGGAGGAGGAGCGGTGGCGGCAGCAGCAGCAGCAGAAGGAGGGGGAGAAGGAAAGGGAGAAGGAGGACCGAGCGGAGGCGAGGACGTCGGAGCGAGGGGAGCCGCGGGCGAGCGGCGTGGAGCTGAAGCGGGGCTGAGCTGAGCCGAGCCCCAGAGGGGAGCCGGGAGGAGGAGACGCGGGTCGCCCGCTTGGCCGTGTTTGCTGCTGCAGCCGCCGCCGCCGCCGCCGCCGCCTCGAGCTTTGTGTCTGGTGTGGGAGAAGCAAGCCAGTGAGCGAGCCTCTGCCGCCTCCTCCGCCGCCGCCTCCTCCTCCTCTTCTTTTTCCAGGTTGCTGGAAATGTCTGAACACAAGGCGCTGGATCCGAAGTTATCGACGACGGAGAGGGTGGTGAAAGGTAAGAGGTGAGCCCGGTGTCCGCGGGCAACCGTGCCAGCCGCGGAGGGAGACCCACGGGCTCTGACGGAAGGGGGCTAGGGTGGGGGAAAGGATCCGGTTCTCGAGGGCTGCGAGGCGGGAGGCTCTCCCCTTTTCTCCCTTCGCCTCCCTCTCGGACTGGGGAGAGAAACCGGGGGCTGCGGTGTGTTTGTGGACTGTGGTTGCGGTTGCAAAATGGGCAAGGCGTATGTGTGGGAGAGGAGGAGGAAGAGAAGGCGGAGGTGGCTTTCTAGATCTAGGAAGGGGGTGCCTTGCGATGGGGCGGGGAGGAAATGCCCTCCCCCCGCACACACACGGATGAAGAGTTAGAGGACACTGGGCTAGTAACCAAGCAAAGAGTGGCTTCGTTACAGAGAAGGCACCGAAAAAGCACGGATTGATCCGGGTCCAGAGCGAAGGAGAGGGGCACAGCTCTTCCCCCGTTTCTTTCGGGTTACCCGTTTACGGTGGCTTAGGCTTGCCATCTTTCGATTTTTTTTTTCCTTTTAAAAAGCGCACATACATACACACACTCTTGCGGCTCCTTTCTCGCCTTCTGTCTGTTTGCTACATTGCAGCAATTTTCCCTCGCTCCCCCCCTCCGCCGGAGTGTTTGCACGGGACTCGCGAGAGGCAAGATGGGGGGGGGGGGGAGGAGGAGGAGTGGGGGGGAGGAAAGCCCTCCGTTTCCTTCTTTGCGGCTTGAAGGATCCGGAGGAGCGGTGTGTGTGTGTGTGCTTGTGTGTGTGCCATGGTAGGCGATCTCCCTCCCAGTCGTCCCCCCCCGCCAATTTTTCGGGGCATTTCCACCTTTTCTCCGCCCACCTTCGGGTGGGTGGCCCGCTGGGCCGCGGCTTCTTGGCTGGCTGTGGGCGAGATCAGTTCCCTGAAATGCATTTCGGCTCCCCCGCCTGTAGAAATATGCCTGGGTGTGCGTGAGGGCGCGCGCGCGCACTCAGAGCCTGCATCTCCAGGTTTTGACAGCTGGGGCTCTTCCTTCCTCCCTCTCTCCCTCCCTCTCTCCCTCCCTCCTTTGACACAGCTGCTTGCCTCTGATTAACAGGCTGCTTTGATGTGTGACAACCTGGAGGGAGTGCTGGAGTCGGTGGGGAGGATGTGGGGGTTCCCCCCCTCTGCTGATTCCCTCCCTCTCTTTTATGGCCCACTTCTCTGTTTCCAGGGGAAGGGAGCAGAGGATCCACCTATATACGCGCAACTCTTTCCTCCCCCGCTTTGTCTGTGCCTTCTCTCCCACCCACCTGCACCTCATCCCGCAAAGGCTGGTGTGGAAACAGGCGAGGCTGTGCTACTGCAGCCGCAGAAGGAATCTTTGAGGGATGCCAGCCTCTCGCTTGCTCGCTGGATCCGTGCCTTTCTGTGGACGAGGCGGACAGATTATATATCCTTTTCACCGTTGGGATTTCAAAGAGAAGATTGCCGATGCGCTGCCAGGGTAATCCCCCCTCCGGTGCAAAGGGAACACAGTAGAAGCAATAAGCAGTTTCTACCATCGCTGTTTAGCTCTTATTACTCTCCTCCTTCTCCCCCTGCAGCCTACATCCCAGTGATCTGCTTCAGCTGGATGCTCAGTGATCTAGCAGAGGTCTTTGGCAGTACTATATGTTATTATTAAAATGTATGATATTTTGCAATACCATTGAAATGGCCTTTTTTTAATCAGCTGTGTGAGTATGTGTGCCTATGTGTGTGTTTGTGTAGAGACAGAGAATGGAAAAGGCTATCTATGGCACTGTTGAGAAGCCACTTCTGGGCTGTAAATTTACAGACCTTAGGCTCCCATAATGTACACTCTAACCTAGGAGTACTCTTTGTTGGCTGCAGTTGGATTTACTTTTGAGTAAATATGCATAGGATTGCTCTGTTGGCCATGATTGTTCAGGTATTCACATTGGATTAAATTTGATTCATTGCCAAGTAGCTATAAGATTTTAGCCTTCTATCCTGATCCTAGACATACTTATTTGGAAAAATTACGTCTTGCTGATTTTACCAGTATTTTTGCCAAGTAAAATGTTCAGTGCTCTTGACAAGAGTGTAGTCCACTTGTACTGGGGTAAATAGGTTGGTTTTAACAAGTCACAATGGCATCTTTAAACGCTTCAATCCTAAACACATTCAGAAGCAAAGAGACTGCGTTGAAATATGTGAAATATTTCAAATGAAACATGCATTCAGTTGGATTGTTTAGAGAAATGTTAGAAGTGCTTTATGGCCAGGTTCTGTAGAATTGTTTGGAACAATACGCAATTTTGAAGCCTTCTTGAAAGTCTGCCAGATATTGACCAAGTCAAGCATATACTAGTGTATAGGCCACAGTATATATTAAATGGAAATGTAATGCTTGGCTCTCCTGTATCTCAGTCGTTTCCACATTATTGTACAAAATTCTAATGAAGGATAGCATTTTGTATTCTACAGCTTTAGTCTTAATCTAAGCACTTATGAGAGACTTAAACCCCATTAAGCTCAGTAGGGCTTACTTCTGAGTAGACAGAATTAGGGGTTGTGTTGCAGGACTGCAACTGGCTTGTATACTGAACTTGAGAGCAAGGACACTGAGCTTTAGGGTACTGATGGTTTAGACATTTTTCATGTCACTGTAAGTCATTTCAGAGACTTCATATACCTCTAATGTTTATATGCAGATACAATGATTGTTGGACTTTTAAAAAAAATTCATCTTGTGAAAGTATATACATCTTTGGATTTGAAGATGAAAGCAGAAACTTGCTAAGCATTGTGGAGGATTCCCTGCAGTTTAGGAGGTCTCAGAATTTTTGACATTGTTGTTTTGTTGTTCAGGAATATGGATGCCTTCTTTAGGATTTAGTTTTCAACCAATCTGACTGCCAGCATTAACATATTAAGGGCTGTACTTTTAATGCATACATGCCTAGTTGAAAAAATACTATATACTTCCTGATAAATATGTCAAATGGGCCTGAAATTGTAAATTAAGCAATTAACTGGCCAAGACCTCTTAGATTTAATTTTCTATATTAAGCCAAGTACACTCTGAAGTCAATGACATACCTTTGTCACAAAGAAAGAAGTAGGAGGATTTGGTGTTTAAAGGTCCACATTTCATAAGGGTTCTTGAGTAGATATTGTAATGCTCGTGCCAGTTTAACAGGGATATGACCTCCATTTCTTCCAAACAGTTTTTCTGATAGTAGAAATATAACATGAGTGCCATAGTGTCTTAACTGGAGGATCTTTTGATCAGCTAGATCCTTCCTTGCTGTAGAATGCATTATTCAAAGACAATTAGAGCAAGTGGGAGTGATGGTGCCACAGTCCAGTGTTTTGTCAGTAAAGACAGGGAATAATTGAAATTGTTCTTGTTTTAACAGGAATTTAATGCTTAAAGGTACCATTTTGGAAGAATAATGCATAGTGGTGCTAAAAATGAGTAAGATCCATGGTTTCCAAATATGAGTTCCTAGATATTGTTGACCTGCAACTTCCAAAAGGCCCAACAAACATGGCCATTGGTAGAGGGTGCTGGAAGTTGTAGGTAAACAACAGAACTGCTGTGGGACAACATGGCATAGGCCTGTTACCTTTATTAAATCACATTTCTCCTTTCCTAATACATAAAGAAGATACATTGTAGAAAAGTTATGCTATCACCGGTGGTAGTATGTCTTATGTTCTTGTTCAGATCTGAAATTATCTACTATTAAGTGTTTTGGACAGCTCAACATTTTTGTTTATAATCAATAGTAAGTCTCACTTTGTTCTTTGGTGGTTCCTTCTTAATAAATGTACAAGGCAGTCCCTGCATGTTTTTCTCTTTGGTATCTGCTTGAGCATCTGGTTTGGAATGCTCCTGCGTGTATTAAAATTATGCATATAGTTTTTCTTCTCCCAAGGGCAAGGATTGTTTTGGTAATTTTCATAAATGCTTGTTCTTTCTATTTCTTCCTTGGACCCCGTGCGTTAGGAGTGGATCATGGGAAGCTTTCTAACAACTGGCTTTATATTAAGGAAGCTTGTTTGGGAATGAAACTTCCATCTTGATTTTAAATAATTTTGTTAGGCATCTCGGGGGGGGAGGGGGACTGCCCAGAACCTTCCTACGGCAGTGAGGTGATCTGCGGAAGAGGGGAGAGTGCTAAGATACTGTTAACTTCAAAAATTCACAGTTACCCAACAGAAAACTGGAGGTGTTTTGTTATAGCAAGAATTCATTTTTCAGAGGAGCTTGTAGGTAGGCGCTATTATATAATCACTGGTGGTAGATTTGAGGGGGTGAAAAATGCCTACATTTTAAAAAGACTGTGTTCCTGATATTTGGCATATAATAAAACTAAAAGGTAGGCTGTACTTGCAAGATGAAAATGGAAGGAAAAAGTTTTCATCAAATGGCATTTGGGAATGTGTCTGATTGTCTTGTGAATTCTCTTGCTTTTAGTTGTATATCTTGTCATTTTGCACACACAGAACCCTTCACGTCTTGTGGATTGATAATTGAAATCATACGTTCCTGAACTCTGCAAGGCATTTCTCCTAGTTATACACAAGTGCTTGCCCTTTAAAAGCCCTGAATTCATGCATGCCCACAAATATTGCTGGTAGCCCTTTATGATGTGAAAGGCCAGGCCATGTGAAACAAAATCTATTTGGGAACTCTTTATGGTATATGCATGTGGAAGTAGAGGGATATTCAACGTGGTATAGCTGTTTAAGCACTGGTGTAGTGGTTTGAGCATTGGATTATGACTTGAGGTTTGAGCACTGGATTATGACATTGGATTATGGATTATGAATTCAAATCCCCACTGGACCATGGAAACCCTCTGAGTGACGACGGGCAACTCAGGCTCTCACCTTCAGGGGAAGGTGAAGGCAAACTCCCCTCTGAACAAATCTTGCCAAGAAAACCCCACGATAGGTTCTCCTTAGGGTCACCATAATTCAAAAACAACTTGAAGTCATACAGTAACAACATGAGGAAGTAGAGTGTGCTTGTCTTTTTCCGTTAACATCCACACATGACGGGTGTATTTTTCCAAAGGGGAAAGCGTCCTGTATTTGTGTAGGTTCTCTTTATGATTTGGAACACTGGAAAATCAGCATTCAAACTCATGTGGAGAGTTTCCATGGATTCAGGAGGCTCCTTCCTCCAAAACAAAAATTGAAAGCTGCCTTCCACATGTAGGCAGTACTAGCAACAATAATTTGGGGGGCAACGTGAATAGCCTC
Organism: Cyclura pinguis; assembly: GCA_030412105.1. Classification (NCBI taxonomy): domain Eukaryota; kingdom Metazoa; phylum Chordata; class Lepidosauria; order Squamata; family Iguanidae; genus Cyclura; species Cyclura pinguis. The sequence continues at coordinate 191,696,558 of CM059603.1, forward strand.
TTTCTTTCTCATGCAATTATTGTGCACATTCCTTGAATACTTGAGTAGGGGTACATACCCCCAGCAGGGGTGGCGCTAGGGCCTAAATCAGCTGGGAATCCTGCAGCGTTCCAGATGTTGTTGGGCTGCAGTTTCCAGAATTCACGGCTGGTAGCTATATTGGTTAGGGCTGCTGGAGTTACTCAGTTCAGCAGTGTCTGGAGACTGCATGATTACCACTTGTGGCCTAAATCCAGCTCCTAGTTGAACTTCCTTAGACCCTTGAAATTAGTGGGAATTAGGTAAGTGTAGATTTACCATTCAGTAGGTATATAATGTAATAGTTGAACTTAGACCTAGAATAAATGCTAGAGAGGTTGGTACAGGGAAAAACTCTTCCCATTACTTTGTTTTTTTTTCAGATTGTGTAAATTTCTCATGACATTCTTAACACTTCATACTGTGAATAAGGAGAAGGGGCATACAAGGAGTTTTTGAGCTGCCAAGAGCTTTGAAATACATACACAGAAAAGATATCTTCAGAATTATATTAGACACTTCTCTTTCGCACTCTCCTTCAAGCTCTGGAATGATTGGGCCTTGCACGATGGCCATTTCTGCACTAGACTGTTATAGTACTATTATTCCACTTTCAACATCCTATGGAATCCTGGGGTTTGCAGAAAGGCCCCTTCCTAAACTGCAAATCCCAGGATTCCATAGGATGTTAAAAGTGGAATAATAATACTATAACAGTCTAATGCGGAAATGGCTGATAATATGGAAGACTCTGTGGTGTGTGTGTATGTGTTTAATAAAAAAAGCCAGTTGTATTCATAGATGCTTTGTCCGTATACTGCATGATCAGACAGAGCAGTTCACAACCTTTTGTTCTATTCAACTTAATTCTTCCAAGGCCTGCTCCAGTACAGTTGAGGCAATGGAAGAGATGACTTAACATCGTAGTTTTGGCTGTGAGCTTCCTGCTCCTCAGTTTTTTGGATTCTCTATCTTGGGAATTTTCCCCCTTCAGTCCTAGGATACTCAACTGCTAGAATCTTGGGGGGAAAAATGCCACTGGAGTGTGGTATCGCATATTGAAACCTACCTGGTAAAGACTTAAGCAACCATAATAATATACTGGCTTTAGGTATCCTTTCAGAACATTAATAGCTATTGGTCATGAGCATACATGAATTTAGAGCTTCTGAAAGCTTAACAGCAAGGTTTTGCAAGCTAATAGTACACCTGTTTCACGTTCCCCAAGGGTGATTATTCATAAAATTGTGACGCTGGTCATATTTATTCAGAGCTTGCGTGTAAAAATTTGGATCTACATAAATATTCTGGAAGAATGAGAATATGGAAGCAAAAAGTATGCAGAAAAATTAAAAAAAAGTGCCATCCTAGATTTTCTGTTACATCATTCTTAATACATAGCTGTTCTGGGGTCTGTACCCCACATACGAATCAGGTTGCATTGACAGAGATGTGGGAAAACTGGGACTACTGTTGAAGATCAGTTTGTTCCAACCCACTTGCAGTAGGTAGCTGCCTGTTGAAGAAATGTATTATGATTTATGATAGTTATAAGGAAATGCATTGTAGTAGTTGGCTCTTTATGGAAGAAATAACCTAGTTTTCTAGGAACTAGATCAAGAATATCAGCCTATTCTCTATATTTTGAAGACCTCATGTACAGTAGAAAAATGTGGACATGGTGTCAGTAATGTAATAATACAGTACATTATTGTCCAGTAATTGTATTGTAATGATACAACTGGCAAATTGCATGAATTATACATATTATACAAAATTATATAGATATAATAGTTTAAAGTCCACAAAATCTTATTTAAGGCAAGAATTATCTTGGAATGAAGTTTGAAATAAGTCTGTATTCCTGTGAGTATATGCTCAGAAATGAGTCACGTTGACTTCAATGGGACTTACTCTTTATTGAATATGTATAGAACTGCGGTTTAAAAATGGCCAGTGTTAAATGAGAAGTACAATTGGCCCTCCACATTTGCAAAGGTCAGGGGCTGAGGACCCCTGCAGAGTTGGAAGAATCTCAAATATCAAAATGTGTGTATGTATGTGAAAGGGGCTGAGGCACGATGGGAAGAGTGGAAGCCAAGTTCCAAACCAGGTCAGATTGGGGAAAGGAGAAGGAAAAGAGGTGGGTCAGAATGGCAGCCCTGTACTTCCTCTCTCTCATTCGTCTCTTTCCTTGGGTGTGGGGGCATCAGGGGAGGGGTTCTGATGCTGAGTAATTGGGATGTTTGCTGTCCTTAGCTGGCCAGGTGGTGGAGGAGGAGGGAGAGGACCAGAGGCAGGTTTTTAAAAAGCTGTGCAACCTGATCAGAGCTGCTGAAAAGGAAGTTTGCCCCGGAAAGAGGCACTTGAGATGGGACACAGAGGTTGGACAAATTCACAAATAATTAACCTATGGATATTGAGGGGCAGCTGTGCCTCTTTAATGCTGTATGATGCAGGACCGTGGCATCTTTGGCCCTCCAGATGTTTTTGACTACACCCTCCCTTACTGTTAGCCATATTGCAGAGAGGCTGATGGGAGTTATGGGCTGAACATCTGAAAGGCCAAGGTTTCCTCCCCATGTTATAATAAGTTGTTAGGGTCCTAAATTCTGTACATTATAGGAACAAAGATTTTAAAGGGCCCAGGAGATGAAACATAAGGAATTTCCAGTATGTTCTTCCTTCATTCTCCTCAGAATCTCAGCTAATTAGTTCACTGCATACAGTTGTTGGTTCGGCAGTGATTTGATGTAATATCTGCAGTAATTCTTATAACCTCGAGCATCTATCAGTTGTGTATTTTTCCCTCTAGATCTTTATTATGGACAAATGATTCAAGTTAAAACCTTGCAGTAGTGGTTGAAGCATTTGTTCTAACACCAAAGAATTTCATTTCTCGAAAGAGATGGAGCTGATGTACAGAGTTGCAGCAGGGAACTTTCAGATGGAATGTTTATAGTGCTCTAGATATGGATAAAGTAGAATTCACAGGGCTTTCCCAGAAGCATTGCAAAATAGCTCTTATGTATTTAGTAAAACAAGTGAGCTCTGTCTGTATTGATATGTCTGCTGAGGAAGGTACATGTGCTATAGAGTGCATGTCCTACTATGCATTTAACAGTTTACACAAAGCACTGGCCAGGTCTCTTGGGCCTGTATCTTGCCCTCTGGGAACTTCCTACAACTCTGGAACACCCTCGGTGGTTGGGAAGCATAGAGTTAGGCAAATGGTATTTCGAGAAACCTAGCATACTGTCATTGTTTTTGTTTTGTTTTTTCTCTCTCTTTTGGCTAGGAACACTTCATAAGCTTTGGATGAACACCAGTTTCATTTTTCTGTGATCTCTCACTTTGTGCCTTCATTGGGGAAAGGCAGGAATGGCAGTGGTGTGGCCCTTCAAATGATTTGAGTTGGAAATCCCAGTAGCTCTAGCTAGTGGTGAAGAATGCTGAGAGCTACCATCCAACAACATCTTGAGTGTTGTATGAGTCCCACTCCTATGTTAGTGTGAAAACACTAAGTGGTCTGTGCAATACACAGACAGGTTTTTACTGGCCACATATTGGCCACAGGACAGTGATAATAAGTGATGCAATACAGACCAAATTAAGCTTGTTGAAAACCCATTGAATTAAATGTGAGAACTGAGCACTTGTTGTAATTCTTTCGGTAGAACTTTTACCAGCATGAACTTTCATTTGAGCTCACTACATATAGATATTTGTGTAACACTCTTCTATGCACAACTATCTATATTTCTCTCTCTACAGTCTAGAAGGAAGCCTTGGGTCATAAGAGGCTGTGACTGGGCATGTAATTTTTGTGGCAGAGTGGGTTTTTGAACCTGGAACTCTCACTGCCATGTTAAATTATGTGTCCTAATGCTGCAGTTGGCTTTTAGAGTCAAGAACCCCTTATGGCAAGACTCTGTGTACATGCTTAGCTTAAGTCCAAGCAAAGCTAAAGAAACTCGTAGATGCTGTGTCTTTGTAGCTGAACCCGGAGGGGTTAAACAGTTATTTACTTGCCTTAGGGGCTGATTAAGCACTACTGTTTCCACATGGGAGATGTGCTCTATGGCCTGGATGTCTAGCAGAATTTGCTGCCAGGAATTCCCCATGTGTACTGGTGGATTTTTAGGCAGTGGACGACTTTGTAGGCTTTTATTTTTAAAAAATTAGCTATTGCTTATGGAGCCTGCAATCATTCAACCTCTTGACCAAACCTTTTCCTTGCTTTAAAATGTCAAGTCATCTTTAAAATAAAAAGGGAATAACACCTGAAAAATGAGAGTTGCAGAGTAGTTATTATTGTCCAAACTAGCCAAATAAACATCCAGTATCAAGGAAAATGTGATTATTCTACATGCATGTGTGTGAGCCACTGTCCACTTTGGATGGCTGTCTGAAATGTTTGTCCTTTGGTACCATATGCATTGGAAGTTCCAGGTTCTGATATATGATGGCAGGTTCTCTTTTACGGTTAATAATGAAAGCCACAATACATAAGGTTAGTTTTGTGTGAGTGCTTTAAAAGTTTCTCCTACTTTTGCAGCTGAAGAGGGGGGAACTATATTGGTTTAATGCCTGTTTCATGAGCTAGAGAAATAAAGTTTGTATCAACAGGAACTCATTGTTCTGTTCTGCATATACGTTAGTTTTTTAAAAAATGTTCAAATTTTTGAATAATGCCCGTATAAAAATACAGAAGGCACATATCCACATACCTTTTTAATGTTCAGCTTTCCTTCTTCCCCTGCCACAAATCGTAAGACTGCTTTATATCTGGCACATAATCACTGAAGGAGTGTATGATGATTTAAATGAAGAGATCCAGGAAAGACTGTGGACTTTGCAAGATAAACTACTGGAGTGCTAAAATAACAGGGCCTTCTAACTACTGTTCAAATTGTTTATGTGGTTACTGTCCCTGTTTCATTGGCCCCTTTAGCTGGAAAACTGAAAAACAGTTGGTTAAAATAACTTGAAATGGATGGAGTGCATGGCAGTTTCCATTTTAATAGAATTAGAGGTGAGTCCCAGCAGTGTAGAAATGGCTGCTTTTGCAAACGCATTTGTTAGTGTACCTTGTTAATTGTTTTTTTGTTTTGTTTTTTTATTTTGGTTGGATAGCTGAGTACTTCTACTTGGCAGGATCATTCAGCACATGTGTTGGGTACATTCTCTTTGCTACTAGGTGACATCCCGCTACTGCCACTGACGCAAACAGCAGGATGTTCACAAATACCACTGCAGGAGAATAGGCATTTCGTTCTGGAGGTGGGACGTTTTGCTTCTATAAAACAACTAAATGATTGTCATATCAGACTTGGTAAGATTATCTTTACAGCAGTTAGCTGAGTTTTGCAATGTTCTTTTTTCAGTGTTCTCCCATTAATATAGAACAATGTGATACTAGGTCTGTGTGGGGAAAGGCCAGTTAGGATTCTTAATGTTTGGCATGAGTTGTAGATGCAGTGAGCTTACAGCCAGATCCTTGGTGGCAGAGTTTTGCTGAGGGCAAGAGTTCCTTAATTGTTTTCTGTTTCTTCCTGTCTGAGTGGTATTTCTAGACACCAACACTATGAAAGCAGCTTTGCCCACTTCCTTGTTGCGTAAAACATGGGCTAGCGTAACAGAACACATGAACTTGCACTTCTGAGCCTACCATCTGAATGTTTCAGTGCAGAAACCTCCTTTATAAAAGTATACAGCATAGGAATATCAGGAAGCAGAGCTGAATTATGGTTTAAGTTTTGGTTGGGTGGGTTTTAGATGAAGCAAAATTTAGATGTTACACTGAGCTGTTTTCAGTTTCTGCATTCTAAAAAATAATCTTACAACACAGTATTGTGTTTGCTTATTCAAAAAAAAAAAAAGGAGAGAAGAGAAGAGAAGAAAAGGAAATGTTTAGTAGGTATCCAATGGTACTTACTCCCTGGTAAGTGCACTCATCCCAAAAACCTGATTAAGTGTGTTTGATCAGAGTTTGTAAAAACAATTAAAGCATTTTGGTTCTTTTAATCCTTCTAACAGCTGTAGCACTTAGAAATGTTTTGATTTCTATCTAAAAAGACTGGAAATATGCTCTTAATAGTATTTTTATATGGATTGTAGCCCATGTTGCTTAAACATGGCAAAGTAAGCATTACAGCTGAGGGTGATGTTACTTATAAATCAAGTTGAAAGGTATATTTATTGGTCTTATGTATCCTTCAAGAATTCTCATAAAGAAAAATGAATGAAGCCACAGCTTGCGAACATGGATGCTACTTCAAGGCAAAACTTAGCAAATGTGCTATTTTAGGTGGTTACATGAGCTCATATTTTTAAGAAGCAGGCCTGTGTTTTTAGTTATATCAAATGACTCCTACTTCTAAGACCTCCATTTACTTCTCTTTCTATAAGAAAACTTATACTTTACAAGTTGATGCTACAATCTATTATTGACACTTTAAGGAAAAGCAGAAAGTGAACCTGTATGTGGGTTCAGTGATTGGCAGAACTGGAATAAAAGTACGTTGGGGATGAAAGACACAGGATGCCGCAATTTGCCTAGTCTTTTTGAGTATACCATGTTACTTGTCTTTCTCCTTTCTTCTAAAACTTGAGCCTTGGCTGGCATGTCAAGGTTTTGAAGGCTTGAAGGAAATGTCCATCTATGAATCATTAACTTACGTGTTCCCATAGACTGGTATTACCATAAACAGATTTGTGGGCCTGTCTGTGTGCATACATTCATAACCTTTCTATATACTGCTTCTAGATTAGGGTTGGGAATGTGGCCCGAAGATTTCCCAGTATTGGCCTTGCTGGCTATGACTGTTGGGAGATGCAGTACTATGGCATCTGGACGATTGCATGATCCCCATCCCTACTGTAGACCCACATGTAGATCTGTGCAACAACCCGTAGGTTCAGAGAATTGGGATAAGGAATATTGCCATACACAGCAGTATCTTCTACAACCTGATCCCTTGCAGACGTCATATAATGAGTAGTTTTAAATGGAGCTGTTGTTGGTGTCCTTTGAAAGCCAGCATCCTAGGTGGTTGTGCGCTGTCCATGAAGCCTGCTGGGCTTGGTGTTCTCCTATATTTCTGACAAAAGGACAGTGGTTAACTACTGAATTCGATAACTGTGGCCATCTTGTACCTCCTGAGAGTTTTCTGTCTCTCTCTCTCTCCCCCTCCCTCCCTCCCTCCCTCTCTCTCTCTCTCTCTCTCTCTGTTGGTGGAGAAAGAAAGAACCCAGTATCAGTTGTGCTTGTTGCAGTATCAATCCTGTGTTTTGTGAGCCACTTGTGCATACTGAATTTCTTTATATGCTCAGTAAAACTAGTGTCAAAACCACTGTGTCTTAAATGTTTTCCTGATCTTTTGAAAGAGAGGGAACTCAGCAACTGGCTTCTCATTCATTTTTCTGGATGACATTAAGTCAGAGTTTCCCTAGGTCAGTCATTATGTCAGGCTTCATATTAGAATCAGTGTAGAATAACAAAGGTGGAACAGGGTGTGAGAGACAGAGTATGTAGCCTCATTAGTCACTCCTAGCTTCATAAACCATGATTTAGGAGGCGTATAGGAAGTTGTTCATGACAGAAATGCATGTGCCATTCAACCAGCACTCTGGATTGGAAACTCTATCAGTCATCAAGGCCTAAATCCATTTTTTAAAATTACTACCACAGGAGATCTGTTGATTCAGTGGAACTTTAGATGAACCTTCAAAGTTCCATTGATTCAGTGGGTTTACTTTAGTTGGGATTAGCAGTTGTATTTATCCCATTTTTCTACGTGTCTAGATAATTTGGTCATCAATTTCCTTGATTCCTCGCAACAACAACAACAACAACAACAACAACAACAACAATAATAATAATAATAAAATTTATTTCTATGCCGCCTCTCCAGATGGATCGAGGCGGCGAACAACAATAATGCATTAATTACATTAAAAACATTAAAAAACATACCTAATCCTCCCCACCCACCAACCCAGCTAAAACCAACCCCCTAAAACCCACAACAATTAACAATTAATTAACTATTGAAAGAACAACAAGACAATTGGTGGGAGGCGGTGGAAGTACTAGTCTTGGAAGGCCTGTCGGAAGAGATCAGTCTTGACTGCTTTTTTAAAGCAGTCAAGACTGGTAATATGCCGGGTCTCCTCCGGCAGGCCATTCCATAACTTGGGAGCGATAGAAGAGAAGGTCCTCTGGGTAACCGCAGCCAACCTAGTTCTGACTGGTTGCAGTAAATTCCTCCCAGAGGACCTTAGTGTGCGGGACGGATTATATGGGATAAGGCGATCGTGCAGGTAGGCTGGCCCCAAGCCATGAAGGGCTTTAAAGGTAATAACCAACACCTTGTACTGTGCCTGGAAACTAATAGGCAGCCAATGTAAAGACTTCAGAATTGGTGTTATGTGGTCAGTTTTAGGTCTACCAGTGACCAACCTGGCTGCCATATTCCGAACTAATTGAAGTTTCCGGACGAAGCACATGGGTAGCCCTATGTAGAAAACATTGCAGAAGTCAAGCCGTGAAGTTACCAGCGCATGCACCACTGTTTTTAGGTGTTCCAGCTCCAGAAAGGGGCGCAGCTGGCGTATCAGCCGAAGCTGACAGCAGGCACTTCTGGCCGCCGCATCTATTTGAGCTGTCATCTGAAGTGGCGAGTCCAGGAGCACCCCCAAGCTGCGGACACAGTCTTTCAGGGGAAGTGTGACCCCATCTAGAACTGGTTGGCAGACCTCCATACCTGGGCTAGGGCCCTTAACAGCGAGTACCTCCGTCTTATCTGGATTCAGCTTCAGTCTGTTTTTCCTCATCCAGTCCATTACTGCTTCAAGACATTCGTTCAGAGGTGAGATGCCACCCTTAGTTGATGCTATTATCCGAGGCATGGAGAGATATATCTGGGTGTCATCAGCATACTGATAGCATATTGCTCCATGCCTCCTGATGATCTCTCCCAGCGGTTTCATGTAGATGTTAAATAGCATTGGGGACAGTGGCAATGGCCATTTTAGAGTGGGAAAGGCTCATAGAGAGTTCAATGATCTACATCCAGTATCTGTATGTGTAGTTATCACTTCCTTATGTGTGTTGCATACATATGGCAAAGCTGATGTGTCTAATCATTGTACATTAGAGTCTGTATGTGGCTTGCACATTATTTTTCTGTAACTAAATACTATCTGTAATGCCATTCAGGAACAAACAGTAGCATTTGATGAAGCCTTACTTGTATGCAACAATGAAACTTTTCTTAGTTTTCTTTCATGTAACAAGATTTTACTATTACTTTGCTTCATTGAAAGCCTAGTATTATAACAGAAGTAAACAACTACAATGGGTATGAGGGACAATTTTCTGCTCCTTGGACCCTGCAGAGGCAACAGAGACTGCTAAAAAACCAAATGGTTTTCCTCAAATGCCAGAAGTCTACTTTCTGTTATGAAAAATGGATACATTTGATGTTAAGCAATGCAGGAGGTCAGGATGTGTGCAAACTATTTAAACATTGAATTAGTGCTCTCAGATACTTTCAGAGAACAAATTCATTCTTTTTTTTGGACAGTCTGGGGAGTCTGGATGGGACAAGGGCTGAATGAACACCCTTGGAGAGTCATGTGGAGCCCCAAGCCTGTATGATGCCAACCTGTGTGTTAGCTTATGATGGCATAATCAGCTAAGCCTAAATGTAATTGTTAAGCTTAACTTGAGCTGACATTGAATCAGTTCTACGTAAGTGTTTAATTTCCAGTTGATTCATTGATACACCCACAATTAGACTAGCAACTATTTAGGTCAGGGGATGCTTCTACAAGGAGGTCTCTTAGCAATGCCAAAATGTTTTCTGCAGCTAGTCTCTCTTTTCTTCTTTAATTGATTTTCTGTAGTAAAATGAAGGCTCAAAACAGCAGTGGGAAGACACAAGAGGGCTGCAAGTGAAAGATGATGTCATCTTGTATGTGTTATGCATGTGTATGTGCCTTCAAGTTGCTTTTTGACATATTGTGACCCCATGAATTTCATAGGATTTTCTTAGGCAAGGAATACGTAGGCATGGCGGTTTGGGCAGTTCTTGCTTCTGAAATACATTGGTCTCCCATCCAAGTACTGAACAGACCTGACCTTGCTTAGGTTTCAAGATCAGAAGGAATCTGTTACCTTTAGGTAACCTTTAGGCAGAGGCTTGTAGTCTTTTGACCTTTTGTAAAAATTCTTTGAACAAGGCAAGGCAACTTTACAATAAAATCTTTGGCCAAAAGTCAGCTTAGTGTTTTCATTGATTTCCCTGTTGGATAAGTAGTAGATAAGAGACTGTTAAGTATGACGTAGTGGTTTGAGCAGTGTACTGTGACTCTGGAGACCAGGGTTTGAATCCCTGCTTAGCCCTAGAAACCCACTGGGTGTCCTTGGGCAAGTCACACTTACTCAGCCTTAGAGGAAGCCAAAAACAAACTCTCTCCGAACAAATCTTACTAAGAAATTGCCTGGATAGGTTTGACTTTGAGTTGCCATAAGTCAGAACTGACTTGAAGGCATACAACAGCAACGAGAAGACAAAAAGCATATGACATGCTATTGAAATACTGTTTGCATCTCTTCTTTCAAACCCTCCACTTATCCATCTCAAATTATTTCTTCATTTTTATGATAAACATAAAGCTCTTATTAAAAGAAATTTAGTTGAAAAATTAAGGACTTCTGTTTGGTAGGGTAAAAATGTTAAAAAGGCACATATTAATTGTGTGATCTTTCTTATATAGTACAAAGAGATTGTCTTATTAAAACCTTGACAGATATTAACTCTACCCAAGATAACATTTAAGTTATCTGGGTAAAGATCTTTTTATTGAATAGACATTAGGCAATAAAGTGGCTATGCAGAAGGGTCTTTAATAGTGGGTTTGTGTTGTACTTTTATTGTTGTTATCATGTTTTTAAATGGTTTTGTGTTGTTTAAACCGTTGATGTTGTAATATGATAGTTTATTTGATTGCTTTTTAATCTTTTTATTACAAGGTTCATGAACCTTGTTTTAAATCATGTTGCGAGCCATCTTGGGTCTCACTCAGGAGAAAAGCAGGATATCACTTAAATAAATAAAGATGGTCACAGACCAGCAGAAACAGAATCACATGAAGCGCATCCATGGGCTCTTCTTTCTGCCACCATGAATAAATGTAATAAGCCACTGAAAGTACTGAAGATTTCCCATACCTCTCCATGTTGGCTGTAGTAACCTCTACATCATGTCTCATAGGCCACTTGAGCTACCTGAGGCATTAACCCAATACGTATTCCTTGTACTAATCCAAATCTCCTAGCACATCTGTGGAAAGTAGTAGATCAAGCTGGATGATGCTTTCACATTGCTGTCTTTGATTCTGCATGCCAAGGTCTGGACTGTGACCAGTGTTTGTAGGAAGCAAATGTTATAAAACACATTAGCAAGATTCAGCCATTGTGATTTGAGTCCAAGGGTATACTTTTGCCTTAGTGAAAGTATTTTTGTTAATGTAGCGTGAAATACTTGATATTTTACATTCTCCCTACCTATTTAAGACATGGGAGCCAGCATGATGTAGTTTTTTGAGTGTGGACTACAACCCTGGAGACCAGGGTTGAGTTCCCCACTTATTCATGGAAACTCACTAGATGACCTTGGGTGCGTCACACACGCTCAGCCCCCAGAAAACTATATGCTAGGTTCACTTTAGGATTGCCATAAGTCAGAAACAACTTAACAACAACAACTGCACGTTTCATCCTTCAAAGTTTGTAGTGGAGGAGAAGGGACTATCTGGAGCAGAGGCCTGCAGAAAGTAGGTAGGAATCAGTGCAAATCTGGTGGCATTGTTTTCTACAAAAGAAAGGCTGCCAGCGGGTTATACTCTATATTCAATCATAAACATAATACCAAACAGTAGGACTCTATAAAGGCTTGTAGTAATGTGACTCAGAATACCCTACGGCCCTTCAGATGTTGTTGGACTCCAACTCTTATCTCTTCCTAGCATAGGCAATGCTGGACAATGATGGAAATTTATCTAGAAGACCACACTTTGGCCTCCCCTTGGTTAAATGTCTAAATGGTCCACTCTGTTTATATATGGAATTGGCAATCTCCCCACCAAGCTGGAGAGTGGCAATTCTGTGGTTAGAACCCATAGGTTTGGGTCATTTAAATGTTATCTCAGCAGCAGTGGGAGCCGCATATGGAAAAGTAGGCCCCCATGTGACTGGGGTAATATTTAAAGAGTGCCTATGATATCTTCTTTTATAGACAAAGCATGTTGCTGTTGGCATAGCAATACTGCTGTTTGGAAGTCAACATGGCTATCTTATTATTTTGTTAAAAGATTTTACAGGGCTGCCAACATCATGTCCCAGCTAACTTGTTTATACAGAGACCTGAGGTTAAGATGCCATAAGACAGCAACACAAATTATATTTCTGATTTATAACTTCGTTTATATGAATTATGAGAGGGAGATGCCAACTAAGGCTTGCAGTGATCGTGCGTGTTACTTGGTGACATGAAACCTTTTGAGTTCTGAAAGATGATACAGACTGTTTAACTGCAGCCAGGTCCTACATAGTATAAAAGGAAAAGTGGGAACCTACTCCTCTTTTTAAAATAACACCTGACATCCCAATAATGTGAGGGTTTTTTTCTGTTCTTTTTGACTGCTTTTTCTCTGTTCAGTTTCAGTCCTCATCCCAGCTCCCTTCATGTGTGATCCTGACTTCCTTTCCAATAGACCTTGGTCAAATAAACAGTGGTGATCACTCATTCCAGATTTGTAGTTTGTGACCTAGAACACTATACCTGTGGTATGACTAGTATATTTCATTTTGCCATTTTATTATAAGAGTCATCATTTTACTACATCATTGTACATAATGGGACTTGAGCATCTACAAATTTTGGTGACCATGGGGTGGGGGGCGGGGGAGGGTTCCTGGAACCAAACTGTAGTGGATACGGAGGGCCCACTGTAACAGTGACTCTATTGTATGACTAAGGCTGATTCAAACCCATTATGTTTTTCTGCCATAAGCAGTGGTGGCTGATGAATTCCATGTGAGCATGTGGGAGTGCATCAGCTCTGGGTTATATTCTGAAATTCAAAGGAGCTATCCAGAGTTCTGGACATGTGTCCCAAATAGATTCAGCATTTTGGATGGCTCTTATAAAATCTCTAGACTAAAACGCGGAATGGATTCAACACTCTACTGACAAGGGAGTAACTAGGTGCCACTGGTCCCAAGTATTCTATTAATTAAGCACCACTGCTATCACTGTCTATTTGTGTGCATTGCATTATAATAGGGACAAGTAAAACCAGTCTGTGTTCTGTCAGATTTATCCTGTTTCCCCATCACTGGGATATTTGGAGACCATCATCTATAGGCATTCTGTGTTGGATACATTTATTTTATTAGAAGATTTCTATACTGCCTTTCAGCAAGTAGTTTATCAGAATTCTGAGAGAATTCCTGGTGAGGCCCTTCATGCATGAATTTGCCAGCACCATTGTGGATTTTGAAGTCCCACCAAAATGTTATCATGAGGTCAGTTAGAGAAGCTCTCAGACCTGTCTGTAAATTCAATTTTAAGTAACAACCTTAGCCTGAAACAGTCCTTGAAAATTGATGTGATTTTTGAGTTTTAATGCTTGCTTCTTAAATACTTAAAAATTATGTTCCTTTCAAACACTCAGGGTTTTGCTTCTGTAATGTATCATGCAATTTTAGCAAAAGCTTGTTAGTTTAGGGTAAGGCTTCATAACGTGTAAGCTTTCTGACTGAACACAGCCTATTAGCCATGTAGTGGGCTGCTGTGAAAGTAATATGCCCAGGACCTCCTTCCTTGGAGGTGGAGTCTCCTTCCTTGGAGGTTTTTAAGCAGAGGCTGGATGGCCGTATGTCGGGAGTGCTTTGAGGGTATTCCTGCATGGTAGGGGGTTGGACTGGATGGCCTGTGTGGTCTCTTCCAACTCTACATTTCTATGATTCTATGATTCTATGACCTGCGAAAACAGTGAGATTCTCACAGAGCTGTCAAACCCACAATACAGTCTTTCTTCCTGACAAAGAGTTATTTGGTAATCAACACCATTCATTTGTGTGAGGCCTTTCCCATCTTCAGAGTAAAATGGTTCAACCCAGAAACATGTCAGCTCCATCTGCTATTTGTGAAAACTGAGCTGTTGCTAGCTTTTTTCTTCCGATCCGCCCAGTCTTTGGGATACAAGGATGTTACTGCATTGTGTGGATTGTCCTTAGAGCTGTATTTCCTAACCTGGTAGCTTTGGATGTTTTGGACTATAACCTTCATAATGGCTAACCAGCATGGCCAGTGCTCTGGGATTGTTGGAGTTGAAGTCCAAAACACCTGGAAGGCATCGGGTGAGGAAAAGCTTTGTGAGAGCCTGGTTAGAGCAGTTGGATTGTTTCTCAACCACCTGTTTGGCGTTTCTTGAGTAAAAGGGAAAAAATGGGTATATTGTGGAAGAGTCCTTCTATCTTGATATGCATCTTTTCTGCCTATAGGGAGAAATGTATACAGTGGGCCCTTGGGTATCTGATCTGCTAGGGTTTGGTTTTAGGATACCTGTGATTCCAAAATTTGTGGATGCACAAGTCCCAGTATGTACATTGGTGTAGTAAAATGGTGTTTTGTTATATAAAATGACAAAATCAAGGTTCCAAAGCTTTTTGGATTTTTTTAAAAATATATTTTCAAGCACTGGTTGGTTTCATCCATGGATGCAGAATCTGTGGACATGGAGGGCTGACTGTATGAAGGACAGTAATCACAGTGTGACCTGTTTGAGAGCTTGGAACTGTCCTTTTTGGGCTTTGGTTGCTGGAATCTACAACTAGTATGGCCACTAGAACAATGCTAGGCACATTTATGAGGATTCAGTGTCTGTTGATCATCAGCTGTTTATATAACTTGGAGAAGATGAGGGTCTGATATATGTGTTCCTTTTCCCAGCTCCATTGATTCTTCAGTTGTCCAAATACAGTCTTTGATTGTTAGTTCTGATTTCTATGTTAGAACCATGGTATGGAGTCTGTGAGCAGGCTGAGAAGTACTAAGCAAATAAATAAGATCATCTTTTTTCCTGACTGTAAATATCAGACATCCGATGTCACATGTGGTGCCATTTTGAATCTACAGATTTAAATAGAATAGGAACTGTTGCATATTTAAGTGTTTTCATTTTAGACCTAGAAAATTATGCAGAATCAAGTTGCGTGTATTTCTAGATCCAGTATTGACAACCAAAATAGTGTCATTATGACTATGCTACTGGTATTTGTTTACATTCATTTTCCAAAGAATAGATGGATAAGTAGGGAAAGAGTGGTGTGATGTAATTTTGTTTTCACAAACCTTTCTCTTGCCTTTATCTCCTTCTGAGCAGCATTTTAAATCACTAGGGCAAAAACAGACTGAGGACTTTGCAGGCTGAAATGGATTATTCCGTAAGTATTCTGCCCACACTGGTTTCTTTGACACCTGGAATGGCAGTAACCTTCTAACATCTGATTGTTATCTTTGCCACCTGTTATTTGCAATGTAGTCCTGTATGCTGAAGCTTGACACTTCAATAGGACTTACCTGGCAGTAAGTATGCATAGAACTGCAGTATGAGTAACCCTGAAGAGGTGTCTCTAAAGGTTGGGATAACCTTTGAATTTACTTGAGTTATAGATATATTTGAATTAAATATGTGTGGACTAGATTAACTCATTTGCGGTGTTATATGAATATATTGAGAGCCATTGTGGTGTAATGGTTTTAGCATTGGACTACAACCCTGGAGACCAGGGTTCGATTCCTGGCTCAGCCATGGAAGCCCACTGGGTGACCTTGGTCACATCACAGTCTTTCAGCACCCAGAAAACCCTGTGATAGGGTCTCCATAAGCTGGAAATGGCTTGAAGACGCACAGCAACATCAGTATGCATATACATTGCGCAGAGTTCCTGATACGATAAATCTGAAAGTTGCCTCCAATATTCATGAAGTTCCTGTCCTGCTACTCAGTATTTGAACATTAAAAATTATCTGTATTTTAAAAAAGGAAAAAAATCTGTATCTTCACATACCTTTCTCCTCTATATTAAAATTATAGCCTGTTTTTCCCACCCATATTTTGCCTTAGTAGAGCTGATGTTCCGGTTGATTGACTAGTCAGATATTGTCAGTTGATCACTCACTGAGCTGTCTGTTTTTTGTCTGTGGCCAGGTATAGGACAAAATGACACTGGAAATGTCAGTCTACTTAAATATGTTAATTATGGTGTACCCTTCATTATCAAGAACAGCAAAGGTCATCTGCAAAGCTAACCTCATGAAAAAACTTCTCATGTTGACTGTTTGCTATAACTGTAGGCATCTCCTTACTGAAGAACTCCATTAGTCTTTTGTGGTAAGAGCTATTGACTGTTTGGTACTACACTGGACTAGCAGCTGGGAGAACTAGAGTTAAATCCTGCTGTTGTTGTTGTTGTGGTGGTGGTGGTGGTGGTGTGCCTTCAAGTTGTTAAGGACTTAATGGCGACCCTAAGATGAAGCTATCATGGGGTTTTCTGGGGATGAAAGTATGTGACATGCCTAAGGTCACCCAGTAGGTTTCCATGGCTGATGGAGAATTAGACCCTAGTCTCCAGGGTCATAGTCCAATGCTCAGACCACTACACCGTGCTAGCTCTTAAATGATCCATCAAAAACTCTTTAGGTGACTCTGGGCTACTTGTATGCTGTTGACTTAGCTTATCAACCGTGTTGACTGGGAGAGGGGAAAGTAGGTATGCCCACACTCATCTAGAAGGAGGCAAAATAAGATGGATAATTTAACACATTTTGTGAAGCCAGTATCTTTGCCTTGTAGTTCCAACTATCTAATTTGCAGTTTGTGGTTAACGTAAGTAGTAAATCTGTTGGTGATTATTGTGTTGTTGTAATGGTTCTAAAAGACTTGCTGTGACAATTATTTGATAATATTTGACTTGTCAGTAAAGCAAATAGTTTTTGATCAGTTGGGTGCTGAATGCTGTTCTACCTTTTATTTTTGGGAAGAACTGCTATTGCATGCTTTTGGTTTTTGTACATCATCCTGGGACCAATATGATGAAGGCTATCATAAAAAATCTGGAAATAAACCAATTTTCTGTAGCTCTGTTTCTTACTACCCCGTTTCTTTTGGAATGCCATAATGTTCTTCTAACTTTTCCTGTGCATTCCACATGTTGCTGCTCCGTTTTCATCCTGCTATTCTCTGCAGCCTTGGTTATTTGCCTCTTTCTTGCTGTATCTCTCATTCTTTGTTCTCATCTGTCACCACATTTCTTTATGTCCACCCTACAGGGCTTGTTTGTACATGATTTCAATTCAGCTTTAGTCTTTACTGTTTGTTTCTTTCCTGTTCTTCATCTGTATCTGTACTTTTGCTTGTTGAGTCCACTGCTAACACCATGTGGGTTATACACTGGGAGGGCTTTCGGCTGGCTTGCAGTATGCCTCTGAATTCAGTGCTCATGATTCAGTAGTATGTTTCTTGCTGGGTCTTCCTCCTTCTGCTAGAATCAGCGATCCTCCTCCATTCTGCAGCCCCACATACACATTCAAACCTTGTTCCAGAAGGTTAGAAGAAACCCTATGGAGTAGTCTATGCAGACTACCACAGGAGATTAATGGGAAGATACTCCCTAACTCACTGATGATAGATATGAAAGTACACCACTGAGTCTTGGATAGAGAGAAAGACGGTTCAGATGTAGTGAGGCAGGCATTCTTTCATCCCTACCCTCACCTCTGAAATGCTTGTGCAATTTTTGTTTATTTTCACAGTGTAGTGGAAAAATGTCAGAGACAGCAGGAATTCCAGATCTGGATTTCTCTCAGGGGGCTGCAAAGATAGCCAAGGAAGGGGTCATAGTAGCCTGTGGCTTTGGTTGAATAGAATCATAGAATCATAGAAATGTAGAGTTGGAAGAGACCACACGGGCCATCCAGTCCAACCCCGTACTATGCAGGAGTACCCTCAAAGCACTCCCGACAGATGGCCATCCAGCCTGTGCTTAAAAACCTCCAAGGAAGGAGACTCCACTACACTCCGAGGCAGCATATTCCACTGCCGGACAGCCCTGACTGTCAGGAAGTTCTTCCTGAGGTTCAGGCGGAATCTTCTTTCCTGCAGCTTGAATCCATTGCTCCTTGTCCTGGTCTCTGGAGCGGCAGAAAACAAGCCCTCTCCCTCCTCGACATGGCATCCCTTCAAATATTTAAACATAGGTATCATGTTGCCTCTTAACCTTCTCTTCTGCAGACTGAACATACCCAGCTCTCTAAGTCTATCCTCATAGGGCATGGCTTCCAGGCCCCTCACCATTTTGGTCGCCCTCCTCTGGACCTGCTCCAGCTTGACCATGTCCTTCTTGAATTGGGGTGCCCAGAACTGTACACAGTATTCAAGATGAGGTCTAGCCAAAGCAGAGTAGAGCGGTACCAGTACCTCCCTCAATCTAGACACCATACTCCTATTGATGCAGCCGAGAATTGCATTGGCTTTCTTGGCTGCCGCATCACACTGCTGACTCATGTTCAGCTTGTGGTCTATTAAAACTCCTAGATCCCTTTCACACGTACTGCCATCCAGCCACAAGTCCCCCATCCTATATTTCTGCGTTCCATTTTTTTCTACCTAAGTGTAGGACCTTACACTTCTCTCTGTTGAATGTCATTTTGTTAGCCTTGGCCCAGCTCTCCAATCTGTCCAGGTCATTTTGAATTTTGATCCTGTCCTCTGGCGTATTAACAACCCCTCCCAATTTGGTGTCATCTGCAAATGTGATGAGCATGCCCTCTATTCCTTCACCCAAGTCATTGATGAAAATATTGAACAGCACTGGGCCCAGAACAGAACCCTGTGGCACCCCGCTAGTCACTTCTCTCCAGGATGAAAAGCAGCCATTGGTGATCACCCTTTGGGAACGGTCAGTCAACCAGTTACAGATCCACCTGACAATAGCTCTGTCCAGCCCACATTTTACTAGCTTCTTTGCAAGAATGTGATGGGGAACTTTGTCAAAGGCCTTACTGAAATCGAGATATGCTACATCCACAGCATTCCCTTCATCTATCAAGCTAGTAACTCTATCATAAAAAGAGATAAGATTAGTCTGACATGACTTATTTTTGAGAAATCCATGTTGACTTCTCGTGATTATCGCATTGCTTTCTAAGTGATTAGAAACTGACTGCTTAATGATCTGCTCCAGGATCTTTCCAGGTACTGACGTCAGGCTGACTGGGCGATAATTATTTGGGTCCTCTTTTTTCCCTTCTTGAAGATGGGGACAACATTTGCCCTCTTCCAGTCTGCTGGAACTTCTCCTGTCCTCCAAGATTTCTCAAAGATTATAGCAAGCGGTTACAAAGAATGCAGGCTAGAATGCAGCCAATATTTTTCTGGAAGAGTCTGTTCTAAAAGAATTTTTTATAATGGTGGCCTAAATATCCTAAAGGCACTGGATCCTGCCTGATCTTCGAAGATATGCAGGGCCAGCCTCGGTTAGTACACTAGGACCATATCTATGAGGAATTTGTTCCCAGACTTAAAGGGGATGGTAAAAACACAGATAATGCCAAACACTATATTTGACCCACAGGCCAGGTGACGCAGTGAGGGAGGGAGGCAGCTCTACTGCCTGACTCCTCCTTCCTTTCTGGCTCCCTTCCTAGTGGGGGCTTGGCAAACAGCCTCCTCTCTGGGAGCCAAATCCAGTGGGAAACTTAGCTGCTCAAAGCTATGTACCTCTATCAGCCGAGGAGGGAGTGTCTGTCTCCTTCCTTGGCCAAGGGAGGCAGGGGAGAAGCCATCCTGGGCTTCCTGTTCCTATCTAGGCTGAGGAAGAAGTGTGTGTCTCTTTGCTCACCCAAAAGAAGCATGGGGGAGCCACGCCAGCATTCCTGTGCCTCTCTCAGTCAAGGAAGGAGTGTGTGTCTCCTTCTTTGGCCAATAGATGTGTGGAGTGGGGAGCCATGCTGGGCTTCCTATGTGTCTCTTGGCTGAGGAAGGTGTGTCTGTCTCCTGCCTCAGCTGTAAGAGATGTGGATCAGTGAAACCATGGATACTGGTCACCCAGTTCTGTGGGACCTACTGTACTTGGATAGGAGACCACCAATGAATGCTAAGAGTTGTAGACTATTGCAGAGAAGGGAGCTGACAAAGCTGCCTCTGAGTGTTTCTTATCTAAGAAATCCCTATGGAATTGATGGAGTCGCCGTAAGTCAATAGACAACTTGAAGTCTTGCATGTGTGCACACACACATGGCAAAGCTTGTTTCCTATTATTGAGCTTCTCATTGAAGTATCCTTGATAAGCTTCAAAAAGTAGATGGTTTGGCTTACTTACTAAGCAGCCGAGTTTGCATTCCGCATTCTGTTGGAGATGTATTCGAGTCCTCTATCTTGTTTGAAATAACTGTGCTATAGTCTTATTCTTTTAGAGAGGCTGATATTGTCTAGTAATTCCCTGGATGCTTGTTTTAAGAAAATTAAGGGTGATGTGGAATAGCAGGGTGTTCCAAAATAAAAATGGTATCCTATATTATAACTGCTCTGACTTCTAAATGACCATGAAATATTATGAACTATAATTGCTGCAGTGGCAGCGTAAATGGCTTTCTTAATTAATTGTCTTGTGTGTGTGTGTGTGGGGGGGGTTGTCAAATTTCATTGTAGGAGTTACAAGGCAGGCATTTTGTTTTTATTTTGAAACACGAAGGGACAAAAAAAAGTTAAACTAGCCCTGAAGAAAATGTGTGTATTGGGAAACAAACGCTAGTTACCTCTGACTCTGCTGTTGTTCTTTCCCTAAGGATATGAACCTCAGGTGTAGCTGTCTCACATGTAAACAGTGTAGAGACAATGTTTTCCTCAGCGAGAAAGTGAGGGAGAGAGATCATCGATTTGAGATTGTCCATATTATAGCACTTCCTTCGCTTTGACTTCTCTCAGCAAAGATCCATTTTATATGAAGTAACTGCTGTAGAAAATTTACTTGGTTTATAATTGAGTAACCATATGTTGCAGTATGACAATAGAATCTGTCTGTGTCTAATAGACTAACATGCCGTTATGCCTTATGGTTGCGCATGTCTGTTTTTGGTTGTTGTGGAGCGTGTTGTTCTCTTTCCCTGCTGCAATGGCAAATCTCCCCACCACCACCACCTGGACTCACTGTTTAACCACTGCAGCCCTTCCATGATGACCATTCATTGGCTGGTGGAGAGCACAGTGGGGACAGGGAATCAGAGAAGCATCTGGCTAGTTCCCTGTAACAGACTGCTGAAACACCATGGTGGAAGTCAGTGGATTATATCATTGATTTGTGTCCGGCTGTGGGGACATAGCCATACACTTCTTCAGTCCCCCTGCTCTCCCAGTACCCACAGAGTGGCTTTTGAGGATGGAGGCTATAGCAGCTAAATGGTGGGTCCAGATGGGTTTGAGTGGGGATGTGGCATAGTACTGCCTATGGAACTACTACACTGCACTGTGCCACAAAGGATTTATGTCATAGTGTGTTAGTGTTTACAGCAACTTTCAGCAACAGTGCACATTCGTTCTCTAATGCTTTTGAATATTTCCAGTGTGTTCTGAAAAACAAAAAATTGAAAACACAAGTAATTTGATGTAGCTGCCCTTCAAGAATTCATCTCAATGTTTTTCTGTAGCAGTGAAGCCAATAATGAGTATTGCAGCACCTTAAAGATTAACACTCTTATGGCGTAGAGTTTTGTGGTCTGTGGTTGCGTGTGATGAAGTAGACTTTAACCTGGAAAAGTTTATGTCATAATACTTTCATTATATTTACAGTGTCAGAATAGTCTCATTTTTGTAAACACTGTGAGAAAGCATTTATGTAATAGCTAGATATGATTCATTTGTTTTCACCATGTGTACCTGAATCATGCTTACATATGTGTACTCTTGCAGTCTCTTTCCCTCTTGTGTGCATGCTCTCTCTGTCTCTCTTTCTCTGTAATCCTTTTGGAAACATCTTCAGGGTGAACACACTCCTGAAGTAGAGGTGACTGATGTTTGCACTTAATTCAAATCATCCATGTATCTCCAAGGAAAACTTAAACTGACTGCTTTGAGGGAAGCTTCGGAAGGCATTATAAATAAGTGCTTTTGACTAATGAGTGATAAGATGAAATATGATTATGTTTGTTCTGTCTAATGAACAGGTAGAGACTTGAAAATTTGCATTCTTCCCGAGAATCATTTGATGGCAGCTTAGAGCCCCATGTGGCATATAGTAAGTTCCCTTAACTGAACGTATAAGGAAGGAAGCATGCAAGCTCTGCCCCCTGCCATGTTGGCTTCCATGTATAGAGAAGGACAGTCTGAAGAGAAGAGCCTCCTCTACACATTGAGCTCTCTTCTTTGAACTGTCAGTCTTCATGTGGAGAGAATGGTGGGAATAGGAGTGAAGGTGGCAATGTGTTTCCCTGAAATACATTAGCAAATACCTGAATGTGTTTATCTAGTTCGCAGTAAAAGGTTGCAACAAATCACAGCTGTTTTTGCAATTTGTCCCAAAATGTATGTTTGTACCACCGGTTCTTTGTTTTTCTCTTCTCAATCCACATGTGTTACTCCACAGCGATTACTCTTGCTTGAGTATCTGTCTGTACAATTGTCCTTTTCCCCAATACATAATTGTATTTAGCATTTAGAATTTCCCTTTCAGAGAGATTTAGTGCCTCACCAAACTACAAACCTCAGAATTCCATGGCAGTTAAAGTGTTATCGAAGTGTTATTATTGGGAAGTGAGAAAGGGACCAATAGATGCTTCCACACAGAAGACTTCTGCTGTTAATAATCAGGAGTCATTGTTATATCTCTTATGTACTCCCTTAAAAGACATCTGGTAGAGAAAAAAAAGGAGAAAAAGAGAAAAACATGGGAGGTCCATAAATGGAAAACAATGACCTTTGAACCCTCTTTAAATTCCGTGAATGGGGCAGTGTGGTTGCACTGCAAAAGCCTCTTCTGACAGCACCTGATGCATATAAAACTTGTGTTTTGAGGCAAGTAACACATACGGTAAACCATGATTTATTGAATCACAACCTTAAGTATACTTAGCCCAATAGCACTTCCAGCTTCAAAATACCCATCTTGTAGACTGACTGTCTCTGGCTTTCAAGATAATTATGGCCATCTCTATGCAACTCTAGTATGTTGTGGACTAATCTTTACTGCTATCATTTCTGAGATCAAGTTTCCAGTATACATGGGTTATATTGCTATCATAATGCCAAAATGCAATATAAACAATATCCCTGTAGAATTTGAGGACCATGTAAGGAATAAATTCACGCTACTAGATCTAACTGACCGTGAACTAGAAAATTGTATACTTGAAAGCAGGGATACTTCCAGAAAGAATGTAAAAAGTCGCATCTGTAGCCAAAAACATTGCTCAAGATTTTAAACAGACCTTTACCATATATGCAGTGAGAAATCCTGGACATCCAAGTACGGTTCTGAAAGAGGAAGAGATATTAGGGGTCATAGTGCAAACATGTTGGTTACTAGAACACACCACAGAATTTCAGAAGGAAATCAGCCTGTGCTTTATAGGTTATAATAAAACCCTTGACTGTATAGATCATGAAGAAAATATGAATTGCTCTTAAAGAAGTGAGAGTGACATAACATTTTATTTTTCTGATACATGAGCTATAGTCTGAACAAGAGGGCACCATAAGGACAGAATTGGAAAAAAACAGAATGGCTTCTGATTGAGAAAGAGATCAGACAAGGCTGCATTTTATCACCCTATCTGTTTGATTTATGTGCAGATCGTATATCAAAAACAGGATTAGAATCAAAGGAAGAAGGCATGAAAATGGGGGGAACATCAGAAATTTAAACTATGCAGATGATAGCATATTACTAGCAGAAAATAGCAAAGACATGGAATGATTAAAGTTCAGAAAGAAAGTACAAAGGCAGAGTTGCAGTTACCATGTAAATAACAAAAATAGCAACTACGGATGATTTACATAACTATAGTGAGTGAGTGATGAAGACACAGAAGTAGTGAAAAGATTGTCTATACCTTGTCTCAGTCTTTAATTAAAAAGGAAACAGATTAGGGCTAAGACTTGGAAAGGCAGCTATGAGGGAACCAGACAAGATACTCAGGTGCAGAGATATATAATGAAATACCAAAGTCAGAATCATCCGTGGCACATTAATTACAATTCTGTGTACGGATAGCTGGGCGGTAGAGAATGAAAATCCATAATTTAAAATGTGTTAGTGGAGGAGAGTTCTGCAGCTACCATGGACCATCAAGAAGACAAATAAATGGGTCCAATAATAAATCAAAGCCTGAGCTCTCACTAGAAGCCAAAATGACTAAACTGTGGATATCAAACAGCATGACTCATTGGAGAAGACAGTAACTCTCAGAAAAGTTGGAGGAAGTAGGAAAGGAGTAGCTCACATTTCAGATAAGATTGGGCCTGTCAAGGAATCCATTGCCCTGAGTTTCCAGGGCCTCAGCAGGACTGTTAATAACAGTATCTCCTGGAGGCCTGTCATTCATAGCGTTGCCATAAGTCAAACTGACTTAACTGCGCACAGCAACGTTACAAATTGTTGTCGTTTTTGTTTTGTAATTCTATTTCTGCTTCAGAATGCATAATCATACCCTAAGGCTATAGGACAGAAAATGCAAAGCAGAGATGCCCTATGAAAACTGTAATTAGATATACATATAGCCGCATCAGCTTTGTTATGACAGAGAGTTCAGAATGTCTTTCTGAAGTGAGATACTTAAGTTAGCCAGGTGGCACTTCATTTTGGGCAAGTAATTTAGATAATCTAATGTTTTGTTGCTCAGTGACCTCTCCTTCCTTAATGCACTCAGATAAACCTCCTGGAAATAACTCCGTGGGTTGTATTTCAACCTGTAGACTTGTATTCATAATCTATTAGCCCTGTAAAGGAAAAGGAAGTGTAAGACACAGATAGAGAAACAAGTTCCAAGGCAGAGAAGGGGGGAAGGAACACAATTTTTTGTTTTGTTCTAATTTATGTTTATTTAGAAATATCAAGGAACGTGTTTGTGACAAGTTTAAAAGCTGATTGCTACAAAGTCAATGTATATGATGTTGTGATAGAAGTACTTAATATTTTCTTTTTGTTTATAGTTGTAATAAAAATAATAATAAAAAAAAATCTGTTAGCCCATAATAATGGCTCCCTGAAACATATCAGTCTAATTTCTTCACAAAAACCAAAATTAAGACTAATGCTAGGTGAGGGCTAGGAAAACAGCTCTCATTTAACTGTACATTCTCAGTGCCCTTCTTTTTTTGTGTGTTTTGTGATTATGTAAACATAATAATAATAATGATGATGATGATGATGATGATGATATTTATTTTTATCCCACCTCTCCACCTGGATCGAGGTGGTGAACAACATTAAATACTTTAATACATTAAAAACATTAAAAAACATACCCAATCCTCCCCACCCACCAATCCACCTAAGACCAACCCAGTAAAACACACTACAATCAATCTATCCACTATTAAAAGAACAGCAAGACAATTGATGGTAGGCGATGGAAATGCTAGTCTTGGAAGGCCTGTCGGTGAAGGCTTTATGGATATACTGTAAAAATGTAATATGTAAAGCAACTCTGATAAATAGACTTAGGTGAAGTTCATAGTTTCCTACAAGTACAAAAAATGACTTGAGAAACTGAACCAAAGTATATGACTAACTCTTCTGGGATTCATTACTTGTGTGAACATGACTTCTTGCTGAGGGTTGTTCTCTAGCAACTTCATATATGGATGCAAGTCTGGGAGATTCATGTCCATCTAGCAGTTGTTCAATCAGTTGCTTGAAAAGAGTTTCCAAATTGGAAGGCAAGTATGAGGGAAAGTGTGGATGTTAACAGTGTTGAGAAGAGTGAATGTTAAATAGTGGATGTTAATTTTCTCATATGTTTTCCCTTATGAACACTTATTTTTTCCTGAGTAAAGGCAGAGGATAGAGGTTCCTATTAACAAGAACATGAGAAGATACCCATAATCTGCAGCATCAGATATGCTTCTATCTCAGTTGTCGATAAGCAGTAAGCCCCCACTAGTAGAAGCTGCAGTGCATTGTGGGAGCAGAGGCATATCTAGGGTGGAGCAAGTAGGACATGTTCCTTGGGCACCAATGCTGGGGGGAGGCACAAAAAAATCCATACCAGAATATTTAGGAGTGATGTTGTTGTTGGTGGTGGTGGTGGAGGAGGAAGAGGAGGAGGAGGGGGCAGCAGCAGCAGCCCTGGAGGTAGGGGCACAACTTCCATGCTTGCCCTAGTGCTGTTTACACTAGATATGACTCTGTGGGGAAGGCATTTTGTTCACCCATTGTATCCTAGAAGAGTGGGGGAAAAAACATTCCCACATATCCTCTTAATATGATCCTTAGTTCCTTACTCAAAATCAGGATTTGTGAGGAAAGATAGACCTCATTCCTTCCGTGTGTAACGATATATTTATCAGTATTGGTATGAATATGGAGTATGAATTGTCACCTGGAATCCAAAAGGGTACTGGCTAGAAACTGCTTCCGCATCTACCTGGTGTTCTTAAGTCACTCTGTAAGAGTCTTGGCAAATATTTGTTTCATTCAGTTGCATTTTTGCCCTTTTGTTTAAGTATTCCACCTAGCTGTGTCATTTGGCTATATTGTAGTGCTTAGGCTGTTCTGAAAAATTTCCCTTAAATCCAATAAGAACGTTTAGTGGTACAGCACGTAGAAGGCTTTTTCAAAGATAAAGAAGCTCAAATACCTTTAAAAAAAATGTTTCCTTCATCAGACCAATAAGTTCAGTTTTGAAAATGTTCATGAATTCATGTGTAGAATTAACAGTGTGAAATTTCAGGCAGCTGGAAACTGTTATCTGTTTAACATGTTCCTTTTTACTGAACATGGTGAAAGCTTCTTCTATCACCAGCTCTTTCAGCATAAAACTATTTCAGAGTTCTACCTGGCTGGCAGTTGTGGCTACTACTTATATTGCTGTATTGCTTCCTATAGGCCGCCCACTTACAAGGGCTACGGATATTAATGCTTTTGAAAGATACATCATTTGACAACCTGAGACTGCTGAAAGCACGAAGCGCACTAGGAATGCTTGGCTATGGTGGTGCTGCTGCCTCTGCACAGGCTGTTGCACTCTCACAAAAGCAGACTTGGTGGTAGTTCAAGTGTGATATCGTCAATCTGTCCTGCTTTTTCCCAATATGACTGGTGTTCCTGCTTGCAAAGGGTGTGATAGGTCAGCCATAAAATTATTCTCTCTGACTTAGTGGCTGCTGCTGCTTCTTCTCAGAAACAGCGCTGATCTATTTCCGTCTCTTAAGCATCCTTCTGTTGCCTTCTAGAATCTGCTAGTTCCTTCTGTGCCTTTCACTGTGGCTTTCTTGGAGCAACAGAAATGCTCTATATTTCATGAAATTAGCCACAGCGCTCTCTCTCTCTTAAAAAAAAAAGTATAACATTTTTGGCTGCCAGCTCTGAATTGTGCTGAAAAATATTTTAACTTACGGACTTTCTCACTTCTTTTTATCTTATCATTGTCTCAGGGATGATAAGCTTGCCTTGGGGTCCTCCAGATGTTGTTGGACAGCAATTCCCCTCAGCTCTAGCAAGCATAACCAGTGGGGTGGGATGTTGGGAGCTTTAGTCCAAGAACATCCAGAGAGCTGCATGATTCCTATCCCTGATCAGTCAGATAAATTCTTCTCCGTGCTTATTTCCATGGAACGTTTTCTGCTCTGTCTCACTTGGTCACTTCTTGGCTGCTGTAGCAAAACTGGACATTAGAACAGATGTGTCTTTATTTTGATCCAGTATGGCTGTCTTTACTGATCCATCTCCCACCATTGCCAGAACTTGGAAGAGGTACTTTGTGGACCCCTACCCCTCTCCCAACAATACAGCCAGAGGTTAGAAGTATTTGGGAATCTGTAGGCTAAAAAAGTGACTTTTCCTACCTCTGTTGATTACTGCTACTGTCCATTTGAAACCAGAGCAGGGTGTATGGATGGTGTGGGTTGTTTCTTGACATTTTGTGCCTGGAGGATTTAGCTTATGGTCTTGGAAGTGGTTGCAAAAATCCTGGATGCTATACTTTCCCTGACTGACTGCCTCATCATTTATGAGGTTTCCAATGTTCTCGACATGTTCTTTTCCCTTCACTTTGCCAGTAGTGGATTCATTCTTGATGTCCCATGCTTGCCAAGAAATCTGGCCAAGACAAGTCTAAACTATGAGACCCTGCCATTCTAATGCACTGCTTAGCATTGCTCTATGTGCCTTGGTGGGGCTGGGCCTTTAATTTAATGATCTGGGAAGAGGAAGGAAAGACAGGAATGCAAGTTTGACTATACCTTATGGCAAGGCTCACCCTCCCTTCTGTAGAAGTTTAGTAATATCCTCTGCTGAAGTTCTAACACCTCTGCTGGTTATGGCATCCTGGCAATAGTCTAGTCACTAGCTGGCTCCAAAGGCATTGTTGACTTAAAAAAAAATATTGGGGGAAGAGATGGAATTGTACATTTTGATTTTTCAGAGAACTCCCTTCTCTAAAAGCAGGGTTATTTTCCCAGTGTTTTGCATGTACATGCATGTAAAGCCAGGCACTTGTCTATGCTAATACAAGGGCTGCGCAGGGATTTCCATCATTGCCACAGATGCCTTTGTTTCCTTACAGAGCTAGGGAATACACATATTCGTTTTGCTCAGTTGCCAGTTGCAATAGCCAGTTCCAACCCAAATGGTATCTGTAGGTTTCTTTTGATGATGAATCCTGCTCCAGTTTCATTCTGCTGCAGCAATACCTTACAGCAGTGAAATTTGGGACAGGGAATCTTAACTGTTGCTGTGGTTTAATAATTGGTAGCAGAGAGCTAAGCAATCCTTAGATTTAGCAGGAAGAATAGTATCACAGTCATCATGACCAACACTCTGGACATGATATCGAGGTCTCTAGATCCTCCAAATGCAGCTGGACCCTGTAGTCCAGGTGACAACCATGCTGGAGCTCCCTGTGCTCATTCTGAATGAGATGAGAAAGAGATTTGTGGATCCATGCCAATTTAAACAGTCAGTGATTTTTTCAGAGTTTCACCTGTGAGGACAAGCATATGTGGTGTCTTAATACATTCAAGATATGTAGCCTCTATACTACTGAATCTTTTAAACCATTGTTGTGTTTGGGATCACAGCAGGGATTAAATTGGGTGGGCTTTTCTTGGTTTAGCATGTGTGCTTTTGTATGTAAAATGATGGTTATGTTCTGCACTAGTGACTGTGACAGTTTGTCTAATAGTTACTCTAGATTAAAGGTGGGTGGAGTGTGGTTCATAGACTGCATGCAGCCCAAAAGTGTTATTTTTGCAGTTCCTTAGTATTGTCCCTAACAAAAAACTTTCTGGAGCCCAATGTGTGATTTTTTATTTATTTTTTTGTACTCTTGGAAACCTTCAGAAGCAATGGATTTGCAAGAATATTGGACACAGGGCCCCACAACCACAACCCTGGCAAATAAACCTGGAAGTGGACTTCTGGCCACCTCCAGTTCTGCTTCTCTCCCCCACCCCACACATTTCAGTGCTTGTGTAGTCTCCTGTTTCGGGGGGGGGGGGGCAGAAAATAGGACCAGCTACTCTCCAAGGTTGCAAACCCCTGTGTTAGATTAATCAGAACAGCATAAAAGAGCCATTCATTTGTTTTATTATTTATTGAAGAGGTTTATACCAATGTTAAGATAATATATTGTTACTAAAAAGACAGAGTTGAGTAACCTGTGTGTTGCATAACCAATGAGAAATTCTTGTTCAAAGTGTACATATTGTATCCATGGCCTAACTTTTTGGAGGCAGTTATGACAAAGGAGTCTCTCCTTTTCAAAGCCAGTTTATGTGAGGATCTTAGTACAACCATTTCTGTGCCGTTTTCTAATACCTGATTGATAGCTTCAGATGAAGTGCACTCAATTACAGTTTCCACCATTTTGATCAGAGAGATTCTTCCAGTGTCTGTCTTCAAATAATTTTTGGTTTCCCATTACAAAGAGACCCTTTCATTGCCTGTCATTTGACTTGAGTGGACAAAGCAATGTGGATGTCTCATACTCCAAGGTCTAATTTCATTTCACACATGAATGACACTTTAATACCACTTTGATGGCCATGGATGCATGCTATGGAATTCTGGGATGTATAGTTTCATGAATTTTGAATTCTCTATTTGAGAGTGCTAGTGCCTTACCAACTCTAAATCCCAGTACTGCATAAGATGTAGCCATGGCAGTAGCCATGGCAGTTTAAGTGTTATCAAAAAGGTATATCTGTGTCATGTGAAACCATGCGAAGCCCTATGTGAACGCTATAGCCTAAGAAGTCATGATTCTTTACAAGATATGCAGAGGGTTCACCAGAGCTCTGAACTTCTCGTTGTTCCTCCATGTGTCCCTCTAGAGCTGAACTTTGCTGGAGTCTCAACTTCGCTGCATTATGGGCCACTTATCTTCTCCCTTGTTATACTGACAACATCTTCTTTAAAATTTTTAGGATCATTGATGAGCAGAGACTAATTGAGTACAGAGGGATGGATGATGAAGGAGTTATTGGTGGAAGGGCTAAAGGAAGATCTTGTGGTATTGCATCCAAAATCAGTGATAGATCAGGAAGGGCAAACATCTAAAAGGAGCATGTAAGAAGAATGTCCTCCACTGAGGCTGACCAGGATGCGTAGACAATCAAAAAGGTAGTAGTAAACTTATGAGACAGTAATTCTTAGTAGCTAAAAGGGGAGATGATTCCCATATGAATAAAGCATTTGGAATTGGACCTGTAATTTCAAATGTACAATAAAACCAAATTTTGGTAGTCATAGAATCATAGAGCTGGAAGAGGCCTATCAAGTCCATCCCCCTGCCATGCAGAAATACACAATCAACGCATCTGTGAAAGAAGGTCATCTAGCCTCCATTTACATATCTCCAAGTAGGTAGACCCCACCATGGTCCAAGGAAGCATATTCCACTGTCAAACCGCTCTTGCTGTCAGGAGGTTCTTCCTAATGTTTAGATGGAATCTCTGCATGTGAGGGAAAATGTCGTTGTTGCCCTCTGTTGATATTTTGCAACCATTGGACAGAAAATTATGTTGGAGCTTACTCCCAAAACATATCAATGTCTAAAAATGAAGGAATGTATCAGAAATGTGTTAAGATTTTGTAGATACCACTAATCTGTAGAAGTAGTGCCCTGTCAAAAATTACAGTTAAACTACAATAACAAGTGTCATTATCTTCTCACAAACCAGGTTCGTATGTGAATGAAAAGTGGGACAGCTTAAAAGAGCACTGAATACTATAGGGAATTGTGTGAAACTTGCCCAAGGACAAATAGCATTCTTTTGTTCATTTGAGGTACAGGCCATTGCAGGTTATTCTTTTCCTTTTCCTTTTCACATTGCTTGACTCACAGAGGATTTGCATCTAATATAATGGTAGTGATGACTCTCCTCATCCCTAGTTTTCTATATCTGGCTGTCCACCCATCCATCTTTCTTTGTTTTTAAAGTTATCATTTATGAATATTTACATTTCTATATCATTTAAAAAGTAGCCTTTGCATCTGTATGATATTTCACTGAAAAGATGCAGAAACAAAGAAAAGGTGAATTGTCTTTGATGATCCAGAAATCATGGCTGAATAGCATCCCATTCACCACATTAAAAAAAAAACTTTCATCAAACGTAACTCTCTTTCTTTCACTTGTGTACGTATAGGCAAACACTAAAAAAAAATCTAAAGTTGAAATAAATTGATTACATTTCTTTCAATTATAGCGTATCAATTTTCAGGAACTGTTTTTGTGTAATATGTACAGATTTTGATCTTTACACACTTGGTGAATATAATGTGTGCTGCCAGCTTTTAAAGAGAACACTATTGTGGGAGAACACTATTATGGGGTTTTCTGGGGCTGATAGTGTGTGACACACTCTAGGTCATCCATAGGATTTCCATGGTCAAGTGAGGAATTGAACCCCAGTCTCCAGGGTCTTGGTCTAATGCTCAAACCACTACACATATCTGCTGCTAATAAGAGGGGCCTAAATGCCCTAAAGGTACCAGATCTCTATCTGATCTTGGAAACTAAGCCCAGCCAGCTCTGGCTAGTACTTGGATGGGAGACCATTAATGAATACCACATGCTGTTGGCTATATTTCAGAGGAAGGAACCAGCAAAGCCTCCTTTGAGTATTCCTTTCCTAAGAAAACCCTATGAAATTCATGGGGTTGCCATGAGTAAACAATTAATTTTAAGGCACACACACACACACACACCATTCACCATTCCACTAGTGCCAAAACTGAACCACTTTTTTGGCTGGTCAGGTTCATTTTTGGCATATTAGAAGATCCTTGACATTTTGGGTTTGGCCACTACGGTTTTAAAGCAAGGTAAAAAAGGATGTATGCAGTTAATAATGTATGCTGTGTTCTGCAGCAGGTCTTGGGCATGATGGGAAAAATGGCATAACAGAGGCCTGTGTTGCAGCTAATTTGTCCTACTTTTAAAAAAAATGACTGAATCCTCTTAGTGACCTACAAAAGTCATCTCAAGTGTGCATTTTTTTTTTCAAAATAAATTCTCATGCAGGATTCTCGAATTGTGAGCTTCTGTAGTGTGATTGCTTAATGACATAGGCCTTATTTTTGATTATCTGTCTGGTTTTGTTTTTAAGTTTGCTTTGAGAGCTTGTTTAGTGCAACATTGAAGGATACGACATGTTAGCCAAGAAGTCTTCTGTCCAAATCTTCCTCTGATTGAGAAGGTATTAGATTAATTTAGGCAAGGCATTGATCTCCCTGCTTTTTCTCTCCACTTAAAATATGGAATTAATATTTCTGCTCTGCCTCACATAGCTGTTGTGAGGGTTTCTCCACCCCTCCTTATTTATTTATAGACATCATTTTTCCATGTGGGGGACTCGCGGTGGTTTACAGCAGTGAAAGTTTAAAATGTAATGAAACCATCAATACAATTAAAACCAACTAAAAACATACCCATTAAAAAGTAAACAGATAAACAACACAGCACACTGTGCAGGGACCATTCGTTTTGAGCAGTGAGTCTTCAAAGGCCTGCTGAAACAAAAAAATTCTGCAAAGAGGGTACCAGGCTAACCTGTCTAGGCAGGGAGTTCTAGAGACTGGGAGAAGGCACTGAGAAGGCCTTCTCCTGTGTTCCTATGAGGGGGGTGGGACTGAGTGAAGGGCCTCCCCAGAAGATCTCAGGACAGAGTCAGGCTCATAAAGGGATATATGTTCCTTCAGATAAGCTGGATCTGAGCTGTGTAGGGCTTTATAGGCCTATTGAGATGACCAAAAATAGCCCTGTAAATGTTCAGAATCTGTTGCAATAGCTAATGCTTGCTTTGTAGGCATCCAGAATTCTTCAGATAACTTGGGCCTGGTAATTTGGAATTTATGAACTTTTTGAGAAACACCTTGAGAGCCACATTGA
The DNA here is from genome assembly GCA_030412105.1 of Cyclura pinguis. Lineage (NCBI taxonomy): Eukaryota > Metazoa > Chordata > Lepidosauria > Squamata > Iguanidae > Cyclura > Cyclura pinguis. Next base: position 191,730,263 of record CM059603.1, read on the forward strand.
TGCGGTGGTTAGAGGGGTGGACTGGACTTGAGGAGACCCGTGTTCCCATGTTCACATTCCTCACATAGTTACTTTGTAACTTTGGCCAGTCAAACTGGTATCAACAAAACAAACAAAAAAGATAGATAATCTCTATACATACATGCAAATTTGGAAATATAGTCTAGTGGGAAAGATGTGACCAGTGTGCTGTTTCCATCAGATTTGGAGATGCTAATTATTGATAGGCAATTGCTGTGAGTCAGCTCTGTCTTCTTATGGTCCTTTATCTTTAAATAGGAGTTGGACTGGCCAGTCCTACATCGGGTAGAAAAGTCACCCCTTCCAGAATTTCGTTGAATTTAGCTAGCCTAGCCAGCTGTGAGAAGTGCTGTGAACGAACAGTTCATTAACATATTGAGTGCCATACTTTGTGCTGTAGAGGATGAATTACTTGAATAGGCCTATTGAAATCAATTAGATTTAAGGTAGCTGTGATTAACATGTCTCATGGAGGGGTCTCTTTTAGTATGGCAAGGATTAGATTAGGCCATCATATTTATTTACTAAAACATTTATGTTATGACCTACATCATGGGATCTCAGGGCAGCATACAACTAAAGTCATTTTGAACTGTTTAAAGCCATTCATAATTTGAAAACATAAAAATAATATAAATGGACTAAAAACATTTGAAACAATTTAACAAATTAAACAATTGAACAATAACAATTAAGCAGTTTAAAAACACGTATAGGTACATTGTGGGGGGAACAATTGGGTTGCAAAGGTTATGTTTGAACTTGCTGGTGGAATGAAACCCCTGTCAGAGCCAATTGGATTGCCAGGTATTTCATTGTTTTGTAGTTGTGTTAACACTGTTGTTATCTGCCTAGGGATTGCAATGAAGAGTGGGACACAAATAGAATAAATAAACAAATGAATGCTTTAAAGATTAAAATGGGTATCACAAAAAAGATGCCAAACTTAACTTAGAAGCTCAAATATGGCTGAATACCTAGGGATTGAAATCTAGACTTAGAAGTTAAGCATAGAAATGCTTCTTTATTTCGTTATTTATTTAATTTATACCCCAGCTATCTCCTGAATGGGACCCAAGGTGGTTCACTCACGAGTTAAAAGGAGGTATATGAATTGAAAAATTAATAGTAAAAAATTAAAACAATTAGATACTGTATTAAAGTACCCATTCCTTAAAGCAATTTTTAAAACCAAGACAACAATAATTAAAAAGCAATGCAGTGTATATACCCTACAAAGCCACTTGGTAACCAAATAATGCTTGTTGAACTTATAATAATAAAAAGGTCTCTTTACTTGCCAGTGGAAGGATACCAAGGGGAGGGCCAGTCTGATCTCCTGTGGCAGCGAATTCCATAGCCTGGGAGCAGCTGCCAGAAAGGTTTTGTCGGGTATCTTTATCAAACATGCCTATAAAGGTAGAGGGACTGAGAGAAAGCATTCTCCCAAGGTTCTTAAAATTTGGGCAGGCTGACATGGGGAAGTACAGTCTTTTGCACACTCTGGATGCAAACCACATGAATCTATCTGCCTGGCTTCCTGGATCTGTCAGTTTTATTTTTTCCCATATTTTATTTTTTGAAACTTTTTTCTCACATATTTATGAAGAAATTTGTGAATTTTGGAATATTTTTACTTTTTTTTCCTAAAAAAAAATCTTGAACAAAATTCCCACCTATTTTTTGTTTCTGATTGTTCTGTTTCCTGAGGGGATAAAGTACAACCAGCTTCTTGTAAATTTTTGCATGACAAGGCAGAATGTGAATCAAGATCAGTTGCAGTGCAAATTAAACAATTCCTGCCTCTCCCTCCTGTCAACCAAAAAACCTGACTTACCTGATTTTGTTACTGGGTATTGCTGGCTGGCTGAAGCCCAAGCCCGTTGAACAGCAGGAATGAAAGGCGGAACCTGAGGTATAAATTTGCCAGCTCTTGAAAGAGAGATAATTTGTTGTACTTCCTGGCAACATTTCCAAACAGGGTGTGTATTCCAGTGGGATATCCTCAGGCCTTCAGGTTTTATTTATTTACTTATTTGACAGATTTTGCATGGAGAATGAGTACTTGAGAACATTTTGTAATACTGAAAACTAATTACAAAACTGAACCAACTCTCTAGAAATAACAAAGAGTACCCATATTAGAACAAGTTTCTGCAGGACTCCCAGTTTCACGGGTCACCCTAATCCTCTACTGTCATTCTGCTTTTCCTCCTGTCTTTCTCTTCTTGTCCAAATTTAATGTAATGATACTGATATGGAGTCTGTTTGTAACTTCTTTTACATGAACCAGTGGGTGATTTACAGTGTTGTTTGTATTTCTTGTTTCCTGTGTTAGAGAAGACAGTGTTTTGGGGAAAGAACAAGACATTTTTTACTCTTTCTCATTATGTGTACGTGTATGTATGTATGTGTTAAATCTCTACTCACTGCAAGTACTGATACCTCATTTAGAATGAGTTTCAGATTCCTCTTCTGAGACTAACCAGTGATCTTGGCTACTCTTTTCCCTGCTGCATCTTACAGAAAAGTACAGTTTGGCTTGCTGGCATAAGCTTGAATTATTTCCTGTACGGCTTGCTTTGCTTGCAGTTCAATTGCACAAGCACATTATGATGACTGCCTGGATGCCTCTAGGTCTGTAGGTAACTTACTTTAGCTATAGTGATGCACACAGTAGCTTGGACTTTTGTCTTAAAGGCAGTAGCTGAGTTTGGATAAGGAGAAGAAAGCTAGCTGAGGGTGTCTGGATATCTGAGATAGCTGCATGAATGCACATACACGAATTCCTGGACAATTGCCATAAAGTCAAATGGTCTGTGGCAAATCAGCATTCTATCTGCCTACAACATGGGTATTTTCATACTTGCCTATATTTTTATAGGATTGTTGGATGGAACATTTGGGGTGAATGTGAAGACCTGTTTAGTCTTCTGAGTATATACTAACTACTAATATTAAGGATGGTGTTATATATTACTTGAAACATCGAGCTATTTTCTTTCTTTGGTGTCCATATTCAGTTAGCTATAAATGTAGATTTGAAAAAGCTAACGACATATAATTTCTGTGCCTTCTGTTTGCAAGCTACATGTACTGAGTACTCTTTTTGATTTATTTTCTTTTTTAAAAAAGTCACTTTGCATTTGACTAGCATTTCAGTACCTCTGTTTGTACCTTCTTGAAACTGAGACAAGCAGTTCACTCTCGTGGGTATATTTGCATACCCTTCAACATTTTACAGATGAAAACCGCACCAGATAACATCAGATGTGGTCAAGATGGCAAAAATTAGTGATGAGGAAGAATACATAAGGCAGGAGAGGCTGTAGCAGTATTCTTTTGCCTAAATCTACTGGGAAAGGAAGGATTCTGCCCGTCCTTTCCTCTCCCCTCCTCTGAACTGAGTGTAAACTACTTTTGCACTTTGAACTCAGTTGCAGAAATTGAAATAAGGTATAAGGTAGGAGGAAGAAATAGAAACTGCGACACTTTAAAAGAATTGAAAAATGAGATACAATAGAAAGCGTTAATTGGAACTGATCCTGCCAAAATGGGACAGTTAGAGCGTCTGTGTTTGTATAACCAGTTGTTGGTGAAACGGACACATGCATTAAAAGGATCGTGAGTGCTCCATGCATGTTTTTTAGTGGAATTTTGAAATCTTGTACCTTATGTATCTTGATATTTCACTTATGTGTTGTCAGGGGCAAATGTTGGAATACAGTCAGCCCTCCACATTTGCGAATTTGACTTTCATTGATGTGATTATTTGCGAATCTCTCCAAACCCAGCCCTACCACCTCAAGTGCTCCTTTTCCAGGAGAACCTTCCCTCTTCGTGGCTCTAATCAGGCTGTGCAGGCCTTTAAAAACCTGCTGCTAGTCTTCCTCCTTCTCCAGCAGCTGCTGTTTGGCCAGCTAGGGATGGCTTGCAGCCTGATTTCTCAGTACCATAAAACCTCTCCCAGTGCCCCCACACACCCAAGGAAGGAGATGGGCAAGAGAGAGGATGTATAGGACCACCATGCCAACCCACCCCCTTTACTTCTCCTATCCCTGACCTGGTTTGAACCCTGAGTGTTCGTTCTCTCACCGAGCCTTGGCCCCCTCCCCCCCAACACACTTTTTGATATTTGTGATTTTCCCAATGTGCCCCCTAACCCTAGTGAATATGGAGGGCTGACTGTAGTTCCTTTTTGGACTTCAAGTCTCAAGATTTCTCAGCCAGCTTGGCTGGAGAATACTGGGAATTATAGTAGTAAAAAGTAGCTTTTCCAAGCTCTGAGCAGGGGTGAGTAGGTAGTGCTAAGTAAAGCATCTACTTAGTCCCTTATGGCCAAGGCTGTCCAAAGATCTTACTTCCCCATGTTCAAGTCATGAAATGCCAGTGAAAAATTGCAGTCACTGAATCTTACTGTTGCACCAACAGATTTAGGACTAGAAATTGCTTCTGGTGCTAAGTTGCTGCTTGCACTGGAAACTAAGCACACACAGCCTTCAAAGAGATGACCTCAGATCCTAAATCATTTGGTTATTGAAAGAGGTAGCAGAAAGTGCAGAAAATACTGGTGTGACTGGATTTCTCCCCGCTTATGTGTGGACAGCATAATTTGGCAGTAGAGCAATGCTATGAAGATGAACAGCACTGTCTCATTCAGTTTGTTGTTCTCTACACCTAGGGATGTTTTGTTTAACGTAGAGAAATATGCTGAAAAAACTTGTCACCACATATCACAACTTTGATAATCTCAGCAAACTGATCTGTTAAGTATTTTGCCTGACCAAACCAAGACTCTTTATTTTTGTATATCCTACAGAACAACTCGGAGGAGGGGGAATTTCAGCTGGTTACAAGTGGCCCAGTCCTGTTACTAAGCTAATGAGACTGTGCTGTAGATTAAGAGTTGGGAAAGGAAGACCACAGCATGTGTTTCCTCTTCTCCAAGTTTTTTTTTCTTTGACTTAATGTGTCAGAGCAAAACTGTCAAAAAGCAGTTTTACTGCTAATTTATCAACTTCTTTATACCAAAGCCTTTGCATGGAAATGAATGTGTGCGTGCATTTGTGTATGATAAATGCAAGTATGACAAGGTATAAATACAATATGTGATCTTACCTTACGCTAGGATGAAAATGGTGGACATCCAGCATTTCAAGTCTGAATTTTGTGTATTTAAGATGCTTTTCAGCCACTCTTCTTCTGAGTCCTCAGAGCAGCTTGTAAAATAAAATAATAAATATTAATATAAATAACAGCACAAGGTTGAAAGAATCCAATATAAAAACAAAATAGTACTAAAAGAAGTGGATTTTTTAAAAAAAAAAACTATTCAAGAAAGAGTTTTTAGGGCTGGAAGACTTAAGATAACATTTAAAACTAACAAATTTCTTAAACGTTAAGGTGCCATAAGACTCTTAGTTGTCATGCTGAAACAGACTTACACAGTGGCTTCCATTCTGTTGGCCATACCCAACTAGGGTAGACTGATTCAATTGTTGAATGGTGAGTCAAGACACAGTTAAATCCCATTGATTTGACTGAGTCTGCTCTATTCAGGACTAACAACAGGATTTAGGCCAGTAATGGAAGGGCATAACTGAAAAAGGCCTGTTGTTACCAAGATGGTTGGCTTGTGTAGACCATGAGGAAGTGTCACTGTACATTATTTAACTCTAATCATCCTTTGTAATAATCTGATCTAGACATAAATATAGCTTTAGCAAGTCAGTATATGGCTTCTTCCTATGTGCACCATTTACCTTTGAAATCTTACAAGCAGATGCAAACTTTTATCATTCCTCCTATGTCCAGAGAAAACTCTTGCATTTTGATTTGGTCTCTGTAGCATCATTCTTTTACTATTTTTTTTTAAGTTTTCCTTGAGTGTTTGTTTTCTCTTACATGATCACTTCATCTGCTTCCTTAACTGGGTTGTAGAATGTTTAAATGTTTCAGGAACACTTAACTTGAAGGCCAGACCATACTTTTGCTCTATACTTTAGTCCCAGACAAAGCTAGGTTATCTTTCTTTGGATCAACATAATAGTTTTAACACTTCACATGGTTTCACACTATGTAGTCATCATCAGGCATAGGTGCTGGGTGCAAGATGAGAGAAATGTAGGCCTAATGATAAATCTTGATTGACAGTGGCTTGATTATATTTGTGGTTAGGCAGTGGAAAGGAAATGAAACTGACAAGTCAGAAAATTTGTGTACAGGCATGATATGAAATGAAGGAATGAAAAAAAAAAACTTTAAAGACTATATCTCTCTATATGAACCTTCCAGGGTCTTACTATTCACAGGAGAGGACCTTTTCTCGATCCCACCACTATCACAGTCCTGATAGAGAACACAGAAGAGTGCCTTCTCAGTGGCTGTTCCCATCCTCTGAAATTCCCTTCCAAGGGAGGCTAGGCTACTGCTCCCCCATACCTGCTTTCCTTTCACTGACAGACAAGACCTTTTTGTTCAAACGGGCTTTTAATAAATAACTGCTTGCAAAGAGCTTTTTATGATGTGTATGCTCTATTTTAACTTCATGTTTTTGAATGTTTCTAAATTTTTTAAAAAATGGTTTTAATGTGATGATTTTTATGTGTATTTTAATTTTTATTATGAGATTTTTAGATGATCTTGTTTTAGCTTTGTGAGCCACCTTGGATTCCACATTAGGAGAAGAGTGTCATGTTAAGTGGAATACATAAACAAATAAATGAGCCAGTGCTATTTGTTTAGTTGCGTATATCCCCTGGAAAGCTTGGCTACTTATATTTTTAGCACCCCCTCAAAGCAGTTAATATTGACTCCTGAAGGAGGACATTTTTGCATTTCCTGTGTGTGCATTGTGACTTGGCATTTAACAGTCTTGTGGTTCTTTGTTAGATTATAGATTGTAAGATCTGTCTTGGATTTATCAGTTTTGTTAGATGGAGAGCAGCAATGGAGAAATATGCTTCAAGTTAAAGTCATATTTGATGTGATCCATTGCTGTAAGTACTGGGAAGTTAAATGAACTCTAGTACAGATTCTGGCAAATGGGTACAAATAATTTCCCTAGTAGCCAGTGTTGTAACTGAATTGGAAAAGAATAATCGCTGTTTTTTTTAAAAAAAATAGTTCTTTTATAATCATAATAAAATATAAAGTGTTGCATGCTGTTTTGTACAAAGTCAGTTGGGCCAAAATACTGTGATCTGTAATCTTATGCAGAGGTTGGCCAGTATGATCTGGGGAGTAATATTGGATGTGAGCCTGAGAAGATCAGTACTCAAAGCTGTTCCTAGCTCCCTGAGTTTATAGTGTCAGATCGGCCATGTTGGTCTAACCCTCTCATGAGACCTCTCCTAAGGTGAATGCTCTATGTCTCCTAGCCTCCATGTTTGCTTATTGTGTACAAGAAGTTTCCTAAATGAGGATACATTCAAACACAGTATTCTTGCTATTCTTCTTTGTGGCCTCTATGCCTCACATAGTGGGTCTTTGCACCTGCACAGAAGCCCCTATCAGAAAGTTCTAGAGCTGAGTAGCTTGGCGGAAACCCCTCCTCTTCCTGTGTACTGAGCATGCTCAAGCCCACCAAGCTACAGAAATCATTCAGTTGCTCTGTTTGTTTTTTTTAAAAGAGTAGTAATCACACTACCTTGTCTTAGGGATGAAGAATCCAAAGTGTTATAAATCATAATATAAGACCAGTTTTATCTACTCAGACATATGTAATATACCTTATAAAAAGGGGAGGGGAGGGAGGAAAAGGCAATATAGCAGCACCTTTAAGACTTAACTGGTTTTCATTTTAGTATGAGCTTTTATGGATATAAATCTGCTTCTTCAGATACAGTACAGCCTGGATGTCACTCTGTACCGAAGTGGGTTTATATGTGTGAAAGTTTCATGCTAAAATAAAAACCAGTTTCCCTCTCCCATCCTCCTTTTTAGGCTGCAGGAGACTAATGTGACTGCTTCTTTGAAAATTAATGTAATCTGCTGTATTTGACCATCTTATTTAACTAAAATGTTCACACAGATTTTAGAGTACAGGAGTGGTTTTTTAAAAAAATTGAGGCAAAAAGTGCTTTAGACCCAAGATATTGCTGCCCAAAGTAAAATGGTCCACCTTCATTCCATATATAAACATTGACCAGAGTGATAAATCAATCTTCTTTCAACAGTAGCAACAGGAGAGTATCTTCCTCTACACATGATGCCATGCTAGTTTAGTTGGTATAATGCAGATGGGCAGCACTGGTGATGGCACCGTTCCACCTAATGGTAGAGCCGTTCCTTTACACAGCTGCCAGATGGGATGGGGATTCATACTAGGGATAAACAGTGAGAGCCAGGTGACTTTGTGGAGTTAAGGCAGCTTGCAGGAGGAGAGCTATGGGCTTGGGCTTGGCTGCTCTACCAGAATGAGGAAAAGAGTTGACATGAAAAATCCATAGGATTTCACTTGGTCCTTAAAAAAGTGCTTGATTTTGGACTGGCACTTTGGCATTCAGTACATTGTTGTTTATCTCTGCTTGATTTACCTGTTTGTCTTCAGACCACCAGCTTGGATAGAATGGAATAATAAATTCCTAGGACAAAAATGCGTAACATACATATTTGAAATTCCAGAACTGAGAGCAGCAGCAACTCTGATGTTTTGAAGCTGATAGTTCTGTTTTAATTGGAATATAAAAGGCATTTTTTAATAACATATTTATAAACTGCTCTTCAAGAAGAAATATTACAAAGCTGTAACTGTGAGGTTATGAATCAAATAATTAATAATTAACATTTCTGTTTTTTTAAAGGATAAAGAAATGAGAGGTGAATTCAATTCCATGACATTTTCCTAAAAATTTCAAATAATTTTCAAAACATAGATTGCAATCCTATACGTAGTAACAAGAGAGTAAACGCTGTTGAAGACAGTGGGATTTATTTCTAATGAATGGGATTATACTGAGATAGAGGAGTTTAGCTCTAGTACTTCATTGTGAAAGGAAATACTGAAATGCAAGAACTGTGTCATTACAATGCGTCTTGATAAAACAAGAGCTCAGCATGGCTTTTGTAAAGGAAGAGGTCAAGCCTCTGTGTTAGTCCATTTGAAAATGCCAGCAAGCCTGTAAATAAAAGCAGTCGTGTGAATGTAATTGGTTTTACAAATGCAGTTCTTCAAATCCATTCCTTCTAAAAACTCATATTAAAATGGGACAGAAAACCTTTTCATGGATTCATCACACATACACACAAAATCAATTAGTAGTCTGCCCTTGGACAAGAAACATTAAATGGCAGGGTTTCCTCAAGGATCTGTACTGACTGGGCCTGGCTAACAATTGCCCAACAATAAGATTTTGGCAAGAAGAAATAAAGATCAGCCGTCAGTGACATTTAGCAGATGATACACAATTATCCAAGACTGTTTCATCCCGAGCAGACTGTGAAGAGTTGCAGAAGGATCCCATAAAAACTGAAGTGCATAAAAAGCTGTGCCAGATGCAAAATGGTGCAAAGCAATGCAAGCTGAAGTAATCTGGTTTATATCTGCAGAAGGTTGAGTTCTTCACCAGCTTAACACTTCCTTCTTTCTTTCTTTCTTTCTTTCTTTCTTTCTTTCTTTCTTTCTTTCTTGCGAGTCATCTCCTGATTTTAAATTTAGGAACATAAGAAGAACCCTGCAGGATCAGACCAAATAGCCTATCCGTCTGTTTTCCACAGAGACCAACCAGATGCCTACATGAAGCCTGCAACGGGGTCTGAGGGTAAACAGTGCCATCTCAACATTGCTTCCTGACACTAGAATTCAGAGAGATGATGCTTCTGATCCTGGAGCCAGAATTTAGCCATTGTAACCTCTAGTCATTGATAGCTTTATCTTCAGTGAATATGTCTAATCCCCCATTAAAGCTGTCAGAGTTGATGGCCATCACATATACTGTGGAATTTGTAGTTTATAGAAAACCCTGTTTAAAGTAGTAGATTGTTTTACCTGTCCTGAATCTCCCAACTCTTTAGCATTAATGGATGAACCAAACCTATGGCATCCTGAGAGAGGAAAGACTTCAATTTTCTCACACCCTGAGTAATGTTATATTCCTCCACAATTCCTTGATCTTTTATAAACTATACATGCATGGCATTGTAACATTTCAGTGAAGTTGCCTCAGTCCCCTGATCATTTTTATGTCCCCTTTTTGTTGTTGTTGTTGTTTGTTGTTGTGTGTCTTCAAATCATTTCTGATTTATAGTAACCATAAGGTGAATCTATCATGGGGTTTTCTGGGGCTGAGAGTGTGTGACACACCCAGGGTCACTGAGTGGGCTTCCATGGCCCAGAGGGGAATCAAATCTTGGTTTCCAGGGTCATAGTTCCAGTGCATAAAGCAGTACACCACACTGACCTTTTTAGTCTGCATTAATTGGACAACATCTCTGATTGTGGTCCTTATTCATTTTCTGTTATTGGCTAGTTATTATGGGTAAGGTCCAGTGAGCTACTTTAGGAATGCCCAGGACAATAGGCAACCATATATTTATTTTTTTCACATTTCCTTTTGAACAAAGTCCTTTCAATATTGCAAACATGTTCCAACGGTCACCTCAATTCCAAAGACAGGTTACCATCTTCAGCATTGAAAGGTAATTTAATTTTCTATGAAAATAACCTGAAGAATATAAAATTTGCTGTATTTTTTTTTAAGAAAAATGATTTTATGCAACAGGAATACAAATGCAACAACAACAAATGGTGAGACTTGGGTGTCTAGGATTGTATAATGTGTAGTTATGATAACAAATGTTTTGAAAAATCTTGGAGGAGAATATATTTGGTAACTGAAGGCTGCTGCTCAAGCAGCATGAGGTTAAAATCTCACTGTATACTACACTACTTTGGATCTTCCTGGCTGCTGTCTACAAACCACTGAGATATATGGTTATCAGTATTCTGCTTTACATACACAGTTCAAAATAGAAATATAAGTGTGACAATCAGAAAATGATTTTTTTTCCTCATCTGTGAAATGGATGAGAACATTCCTTAAACAAATTGCATAGCTAAACTATGATAGCCGCCTTAATACATGGACTTTTAATAATTAGAACTTTATTTCATTGTATTTTAAGCATTTGTTTATCACCTCTCAACCCACCAGGGTGATGAATCATAAGACTAAGATGGGTTGTTTGCATCTTTTTGATCAGGCAACCAGTCTTCCTGGTTGCTGTGTGTGTATGTGTGCTTTGCTTCAAAAAGGTTGCTTTGCACATAGCCATTTTTGCAGAAATTGTAGCACTCCATGTCTTGTTCTTACACTGAAGAATGTAGATTGCACCATTCCTTGTAACTTTGGTAGAGGCTGGCAACTTCTTGGCAGGCTGTACTAACCTATTGAGAGACAACCTGGCTTTCACTGAGAGTGGCGTTTGTGCATGTTCTAGTCCTCCAGATGTTGTTGGGCTACAGCTTTCATCAGTCCCAGCCAGCATAGCTAGTGGTAAGGGAAAATGGGAGTTGCAATTCAACACTGTCTTCATCCCTCCTATTAAGGCTGATATTCTCCATACCTGCTATTAGGTAAAATAGCTAAAAGTTCCATCCTGAGGATCTGCTATTGTGAGGATGTATTATGATGCTGGTGGTCTTTCCTAAAAGATTACTGTAAAATTGGAAGAAGAATGAAGTTAGTTTTCACTGTTCCCTGTTAAGAGATTTCTAAAAGCATAGACTGGTAGTTCACTTGATATACAAAGTATTCACTGCTTTTTGTGTCAGCAAGAAGTTTAGCAGTAAATTCAGTGGTGCAAAATTTAATTTAGAAAGTTGCTGGGTAAATCAGTGTGGAGTGTGGGATATTCAGAGTGCCAAGTATTTTCTTCAAACAAAATTTTTTATAATTTGCAAAGGCACAAATAGGGATTTTCAAAATCTGTCCATTTCTTTCCAAAGAGTCTTCTATTCTGTGGTCTAGAGTAACTATGGAAGGTCAGTGTGACGTCTCTAATATCCTTGATTTTAGGCACTGAAAACTGGAAATTATTGATTGCAAAGTAAAAAGTCTTGACTTGGTAGCAGTAGCATCACTTCAGTGGGGGAGGACCCTAAAAGCTTGGCAGAATCAAGAGGTCAGTTAAGAAAAACCAGGGTGGAAGAGTCTCCAGGAAAGGAGAAAAAGACTACATTTCTCCCAGAGCTTGGTAAAGTTAGTGTGTTGGGCTACAGGTCTCAGTCATGCATCCAGCTTTTAGTCCAAAGAAGTAACTTATCCATATGTTGTCCCCACCATAATTGAGTAGAGTTTACAATTTATTCTGATACTGCAAGAAAAGGCAGTATATCTCGTGAAAAAGCAAGCTCCACGGTGACACTTTCATACGCTGTTAGTACTTCTACCCTTATGTTAGTTTTCAGGACAGTCGTGTAGGGATGGGGGGGCAATGAGAGTAGTCTGCCCCTGGCAGCAATATTTTAGGGGCATCCCAGCCTGTGGCCACACCCCCAGGTGCCCTGGTCACACCCCCACACACCGCAGCCACACCCCCTTCCTGCTTCCCCCCCTCCACACACTCCAAGCTCTGCCACTGTTTCAGGAAAAAAAAATTGGCTAGTCTAAGGCCGATTGCTCTGGACCTGTTCTGTTTGAGTATGGTTATTGTAATGTAAACAGCTTCTGAACTGTGGCTTAAACATAAGTGAAACACATATTTACTTGTGTAAAACCTAAAGGAATGCAAATTTGGGGGCATAACCCTGAGATGCAATAAAAGTAATTGTTTTAACTTTCCTTATGTATAGTGCATTGTTGTAAAGGAATATTCAGCCAAAGAATGTGCATGAAATTCTGTGAAGTCCTAAGGCTGTGTAGATGATTTAGATGCTCATGCTGTTTCTCTGAAAATATGTACTGGTAGATAGAATTTTTGTTTTGTATGAGATGTTTTTGAGGATTTAAAAATTGGCACTTGGTCAAAGCAAATGCAGTTCAGTGCTTTCCACAGTGAGAGGTTAAGAATGCACAAATTAGTATGCTAGGCAGAATGAGATCTTGTTTGGCTTCCAAACTATTTTAGATTTGTAGTAGAGGGCTTGTCCAGACTCCACTTCATATTCTGTTGAGGTTCATTTAGTTCCTTCCCTACTCCATTACACTGCATAATGCAAATTGGATGAATGAGGCTCTTCAGATGCAGAGAACAGCAGATGTGGCCTTCAGACTGTTGTGGCCAATTGACAATGAGTTTCTTTGAAGTCGTTTCTTGTCAGTAGACTAAAAACAAAACAGGAGATGCATTTTTAATTCCTTGAAGCTGAGTATCAAAAAGCAAACATGTGTGCCTTCAGATGAAACTTGCTGGTACCACTTCTTTTCTTGTTCATGTTCTATCCATTGCGTGTATGTGCACGTTTTGCAGAGCAAAGCGATACAGCTAAAATAGGTTCAGTTTGGTTTCCCCCCTCTCACTCTCCCCAGACCAAGTTCCTTAACTTGTTTCTAAGACACCTATTTTTAGCCCATGCCACTACTCAAGCGAAGTTGCTTTGCTGGCAGGGCTTGGGGGATTCCTGAAGGTGACATCATCTCATCAACAACAAACCTGTCTCTAGCTGTCATTACACCTTTGGGTTAAAGGTTCACAAAAGGGCATTTTATAGCCAGAACCTACAGTCTCAATGTGTCTCTTTATTTAATTTGTATAGAATATGTCCTCATTTAAAACAATTATCAGTCTTGGGTTTCTTTCCCCTCTTGTTTTGTACTATAATGTTGGGGTCATATAGGGAGGAGGGGGACAATACTGAAAAGCTGCAGATTCTTCCGTGTAAGTGCCAGTGTTTGGGCTTATAGAAGGTCCATATTCATTGACATGTATCTTTTCACTTTTCACCCTTCAAGTGAACGACCGGGTATTTATATATGGCTAAACTTGGGCACTACATGGTTGGATTTATTTTTATTAATTTATTTACAACATTTTTTTACTAGCCTTTCCTAGGGTCCTTTCTGTCCATATGTTCTATTCACAGCAGCCTTGTGGGGTAGGTTTGGCCTGAGGTAGAGTAATTGTCCCAATATTGTCCATTGCATTCCATGGCACAGCAGTTAACCTGAATCCAGGTTTCTCTTATCTTTGTCCAGTACGCTTATCCCACTGGGAATGGGGTTGACACTGTCTGTTAATTCATCGTTACTATATTTTCTCAAAATGAGACAGCTTTCTCTTACTCCCTGCTATTTCTGTTCCGGATTACAACCTGTTTATCCAGCAACAAAGACTGATTTTAAAATGTAACTTTATTTTCTGCTCAACTAATGAAGAAGAATTAGAGTTCTAGTTGCACATATAGGTTAAGCAATTAAAAAATTGTCCTCTTGTACTCTTACCTGCCTCCATTTGAGAAGTATTCCAAGAAGCACTGTGGTTCTGCTTAGGAAGGGATGGTCTTCTTAGTAACGTAATTAGAATAAGTCAAGATAACAGTCTTGAAAGTAAAGGTAACAAAAGAACAAAGACATTGCAGAGTTAAAAACCAAGAAAGGAAAAACACAGAGATTGATCCAACTATGAGCAGTATTCAGGATTTTGTTTTGCCAGCCAATCCATTAGGCTTAACAGGGCTTAGTTCTGTTTAATGAAAACACACACATACACACACATGCTGCATCGTTCTGTAGATGTTATTTGGAAAATCTGAAAGGCAGCATTTGAAAATTCAAAATGGCAACCAGTTTGTGAGGGATGTGTGTTTTAAACCATGTTGTGAGATGAAGAATTTCTGGTGTCTGTCCTCAGCTACACCCAGATCCTGAAAAAGAAATTAAGCTCTTAGTTGAAAAATATACCAGGGGTTCTGAAGGCGCAAATGATTCCAGACTCAGCTGCTGAAAAACGATACTGGGATACCACAGATAATATGTTCCTCCAATGAGTAGTTTGAACTCTGTCACAGGTGACAGCTGACCTACTTACTAAAACCTGGTTAAAGGGAACTAGACAGCCTTGGTGCTTTTAGATACTGTGAAATGCATGGCTTGCTGTTGCACTGTTCCGGAGTCTGCTTCTGCTTGCTCCTGGCAAAACTGTTTGCCACGCAGTTCATCTGTATCTTTAGTATAATTGGCACTATAACAGTATCAGAACAGCATCTTGGCAGTGTTTCAGTGGCTTTTAATGAGGGGAAGAGCAAAGTTCATAAGGACACACACTCTCCCTACTTTCTCTCTTCAGGTCTGTAATGGGAGATGAGTTTACTGGTGGCTCACTAAAAAAGGCTGCATCATCTAATACCCAGAAAGGAATTTTATTTATGTGGATATTACCATTTAAAAGATGCTTAATGGATGGCAACTAATACTGACGACATTTTAGATCTGTCGGCTCACAAATGATGCACGTTATTCTTATGCCAATGATTCTGTTTCAAAGGTTATTTTAAAATCATGTTGCCTCTGGCATTTTTTTTTTAAATTCAAGTCTATGTGCTGATCTTTTCCAAGGGACTTTTATTAATGGGCTTAAGTCCTACGCTTAATTGCTTTAAAACAAATAGTAGTGTCTTTTTTCATGGTCTTGTGCCTTAGGTGAAAGAGAAGTTTATCATGCTGGTTCTATTAGTTTTTTTATGCAGCATTTAGTCAACTGCATATAGAAGAAAATGTGTTCTGTTCTATATGGACATTAGTTAAGCAGTCTGATAATTTTTTCTTATGTCACATTAACAGAGACCTGTAGAAGTCATGAGACATAATAGGGCTGCCTTGATCAGTGGCAGGGATGAGGTGGGTTATTGCCTGCCAGGCTGTAGAGGACTGCCCTGATGTGCTTATCAGTTGGAAGTGGGGAATTGGGAAGCCAGCAAATGCTGAAAGGAAGTGGAGCAAACCATTAATTACTTACTTTTCTGCCCCTAGAAAGAATTCAAAAATACTTAAAATATTTTTTTATGGCAGCTATACAAACCAAAGGCCAAACAAATATTACAGGGTTTTTTTGCTCAGCATGAGTAGAGACATTCCGAATTCTCCTGGGAGATAAATCAACTGTTCACGTGCTGCAACAGAGAAAGCTATGCCCTACATACTTTCCAGCCTGACCTCTAGGGGTCATGGGACACACAGCCTCTGCTGAAAATCTCAAATTTAGGGTGAGACTCATACAGGAGTAGGCAGTTTATCAGATATCTTGTCTCCAAGCCATTTTTAGGACTTTGTAGGTCAAAAGTGCAGTTTGGATAGAGCTGGGAAATGAAATGGAAGTCAGTGCAGTTCATTCAAGAACAATGATATATGGACTATAAAGCAGGCACCAGACAATGATCTCGCCACCACATTTTGCATGAGCTGTAACTTCTCGACATTTTTCAAGAGCAGCACCATGGACAGCACATTACCCTATCATGGTTGAGAGGTAACGAAGACATGGTTTGCTATGGCCATATCTGCCTTTCCTAAGAAGAGGTGCACCATCTGAAGCTAGGAAAGGGGCCCTAGGCAACACCAACCAGCTGACCCTCCAGGAACAGTGTTGGGTCTAAGACCTATTTAAGAGAAGAGGGAGAATGCTTCTTTTAAAGATGTGAACATTAATTTTAAGATGAGAAAATTAATTAAATTTTAATATGGGGAAATTAATTTGCAGTTTTCTGAAAATTGTTACCTAATTGTTACTTAATGAACAAAGATTGTCTTTGAGTAAACATACATTTCTTTTCAAAAATGTCTTCTGCAAAAATGTTGATTTACTAAATAAGGCAACATTCTCTTTCTCTTTTTTTAAACTAGGGGGTAATCAAATGTCTAGATTACCTCCACACCACCAGGTTGCTCAGTTACAGATGTTGCTTCAATTCTAAATTGATTTCTATATAATCTTCTAAAATAACTCAGAGATGTTTAGAGGGATGGATCGCCAAATAGCCAATAGTTGGTAAACATTAAGCAGAATGTTTTAAGACCATAGAACATATAGTCTGACTATATGTATATTTGTATATATGTTTTCTGACTAAGAAAAGCTGCATCTCCAGCAGTATTGAAAGTTTGTGAAGTATTCAATGATTATTTTGGATCAAAGGTGAATGGGGTTTCTGGGAGTTGAAATCCAAAACTACCTGGTGGACTCAAGTTTGACAACCACCGTTGTTGAATCTCCAAACTTATTAAGTACCATGACCATCCTATTATACAGTTCACTCTCCATATCCATGGATACTATATCCATTGATTCAAACAACCATAGTTTGAAAATATTTTTTAAAAAATAAAAAAAAAGAAACTTTGCTTTTGCCATTTTATGTAAGGGATGCCATTTTGCTACACCACTGTATGTAATGGGACTTGAGCATCCATGAATTTTGGTATCCACTAGGACTCCTGGAACCAAACCCTAGTGGATACTGAGGATCCACTGTATCATTCAAATCTTTCTTGTTAAGCTCTATCCAAGCATACAGAACATTTTACTCTCCCATAGTTATTTTCTGTTGCAGAATTCACAATGAACTCTACCAGCAAAGTAGGCTGTTACGACAGTGTCCCCATGTTTCCGTCATCTGACCGTACCTTTTAAAAACAGATTAAGAGATTGTCTGAACAAATATTTTGCTGTTACATTGGTCCTTTTATTCTCCCCCCAAACAAAGGCAGCTGACACCTAATCAAAATAATGTTCCACTCCATGTGGACATCTTTTTCTTGGCTCTGGATATTTGGGAATTATAGAATTCTCTTCACCCAGAAATACTCCTGTGAAGATGGGACATTTTTGTATGGAACAATACATGGGAATTCTCAATTCTGTCAGAAGATACCATAGATTAAGACATTGGATATGAGTTTTCAAAGCTATCTGGATGAAGGTTAAAGTTACTATTGGAGTCTTTTTATCTTGCTTACTAAAAACACTGTATGTTTTAGTAATAAATCCAGAGGATTTAGTTCCCACTAACAATCTTTCACAGTTAGTTTTTGAACGTGAACATTTATCAAAAGATCAAAGAACACATGCCTAATTTGGGGAAATTGGAAAAAGGACAGGTGAATCCATTTATATTCTTACTGATTTCTTTGTAAGACTGAACCTAGTTCCCTTCAGTCGACTCCTGCAACAATACTTTTTGAAGTCTATTTTTGAAGCACTTCCTAAATGCTTTTGTTCCCTTCATACAGTACCTTTATGTATTTCTAAAAAGATGGTAAAGGAGAAGTTCTTAGACGGAACTTGTTCTGCAGTTTGTACTCAGTTGTTAATAGGGATTTTAGAGAGGGAATAATATTAATGTTTTTGTTATTTTTTTGCTCTTGAAAAAAGGAGTTGATTTATATATTTAAAGAAAAGCACAAAGGTTTATGTTAAGTCTTCTGTCTTCTTTGGAGTTCCTCTGAAAAAGAGAAATGGGAACAGCAGTGTAGTAGTACTAAATTATATCCAGAATACCACATGCCACCATGATACGCCTTTTGGCACACAAATATTGGACCAAATTAATTTCACGATTTATTCTTGCTGACTGTCTACAATAAAGAAGGAACCATTACAGGAGTATGAATAAGCAAAAAAAAAATCATGTTAAGGATAGTATAGACTAGTAACAGCCTGTTCTCCCGTTCTGAAGCTTAATATGATGCTAATGGACCAAGCTTCAGTCTTGTACCCCAATACTTGCAGGTATCTGTGTTTGGAATCAGTAATGGGCTTTAGGATTTTTTGTTGTTGTTATTGCTACTTATATTTCTGTTTATCACATATGTTTAGAAAAGCAGTATGTAAATTTATAAAATAAATGAGCTCGAATGTTGATTCACAAATACTTTTAACATTGTGTTTGGTTCCAGTGAAAATGTTGTATGGGATTGTGGAAGTTGCAGGGTGTGGAACAGTAGAATAAACACTCTAAATTCAGTGTAAATACCAGGGGTTTCAGCAGAGGGAAAATACATGTGCCTAATGGAAAAAAGACTGAGTCTGCAGGAAAAACTTTCCAATTTTGCTGAAAGCAGAGTTTTTAATTTATTGACCACATATTTGTTGTGCCTTTTCTATGAAAGAACTTAGGTGGTATGTATGGTTCACTCCCTCTTATCCTGAAATCAGGCCTGAGAGGCAGGCTAAGCTAAGGCCTAAATCCAACTGTTATTCTCAGGGAGAAGAGAACCATTGAATCAAATTGGATTTAAATATATTCTCATTTTCAGTTCAGCAGTTGATGTAATGTGTCTGCTATGTTTGGGACTAACAGTTGAACTGAGACCAGATAGTTAACTGCCTGACGTATGGTCTTCCAGTGAACTTCATATCTGAATGGGAATGTGAATTTTGCCCTTCCTAAGTCCATCCCTCTAACAGTTTTCGAGAGTCTGGATGGCATTTTTCCCTACCTTGACACCTTGGTGGACTGCATCTCTTTATGTCTCCTCTCACTTGAAAGAGTTGCCTCTTAGCCCCACCACAGAAGCCTTTGATAGATGAGATTTGTCATTTCGGTGCATTTTCATGCCCCCTGGCTGCCCTGTTTCAGAACTTTTAATAATTCTTAAAAAAAAAAAAAGACTGAATTTTTAGAAACAGGAAGTAGCCAGACCCATTGATTGTTTGGAGTCCCATCAACAAGTAATACATCTGAAACAGTGATATGATGGGAGGGGAGTTGTGTGTGGAGAACAGAAGAGAGATGTGTTAAAGGTTGGAATCAAGGTGATGCGATTTCAGGCTCAGTGCCCCAGCTAAGGGTAGAGTGAGGCAGCTTGTCCTTTTTTATCCACAACCCCCTTAAAGAAGGGTGGGGTAAAAGAGCCAGACTCAGAGTCCTATAGTCTTCGATGAATCTTGTACAAAAGGAACTGATCAAGTCAGAGAAAGAGAGAGAGAGAGAGAGAGAGAGACTTGGTATGTGCATTCTAGTCAATTCTGACTTATGGCAAACCTATCATACGGCTTTCTTGGCAAAATGTATTCAGAGGAGGTTTGCCATTTCCTTCCTCTTTGGCTGAGAGAATGTGGCTTGCCCAAGGTGAGTTTCCATAGTTGAACAGGGATCTGAACTCTAGTCTCTCAGAGTCCTAGTTCAATATTCAAACCACTAACTGCACACCACATTGGCATCCCATGGCTCATTAACGGTATAATTAGATGAATTTCCTTGGAGTCTTCTCTTTGTCGTCCCCAAACAGTTAGACATGTGAAGATAGTGTAGGTTCTTCAAAGATTCTGAATGCTGAAATCACTGGTTCTTCTCAGCCTCACTGATTAGTTAGGGCAGGTTTAGGCATGCATGCTCCAGATGTGTTGTGTACACTGGATGCTAATGATAAAAGTTGCAGTCTACATCTGGAGAGTACAAGGCTGGGGAAGGCTGAAGGAACATATTTGCTGTAAAGGGATCCACTCGATCACTGGCATATAGTAATTTTTCATTCTGTGCAACATTATTCATTTTAATAGGTTGAGAATTCACAAAGCAACCATAGGCAGCTGGTCCCAAGGCATAGTGCTGTGTGCATGTATGTGTCAGTTCTTCAGAAATGAACCTGGCAAATTTCAGACTTGCCGAGCTGTACATTTCCCCCTTCTTCATTCTGCGCTATATTATATGAATTAGTCATTGTGCAGTTAGAGTGCTTTAAAACATTTAACACAGCAGGCTACAGAGAGGTCAACCGGGGCTTTGGGGGATCTGAATGGATTTTTCTTCTCCAACCTTCCTACATCCATAGGTACAATTAGATGTTCTTCTAAAATGGAGAACTGCACGTTCTTGTATTGTGCATATTAGTCAAATGACAGTGGTGTTCACTGTGGTTCTTCCTTAATCCCAGTTCACATGCCCAAAGCCATTACATATTGACTTGTCATTTGCCTGTGCATGATGGGAAGAGGGCAGTCTAGGCATAACTGATTTATTTGTTATAAAAGAAAAGACTTGCAGACTTAGAGAGTAACTTGTTTCATATGCCATGAGTTTTGATAGACCCCAGCCAGCTTCATCCAATGGATGAAGTCTTATCCTCTCCTTTAAAGTTAACAACAACAACAAGAAGTAGTAGTAGTAGTAGCAGCAGCAGCAGCAATTTTCCCCAATATTGCAACTCCAATTTAAATGACTGTCAGAATAAAAACGTTTTAACCTGCCAATGGAAGGACAACAAGGAGAGGGCCATTGTGGCCTCCCTGGGAAGGGAGTTCTAGAATCTGGGAGCAGCTACCAAGAAGGCCTTCTCTCACATCCCAGCCAACTGTGTTTGTGACAGAGAGAAGGGCCTGTCCTTGTGAACTCAGGTTTGTTCGTTTGTTTTTTAAAAAGTCTAACCTGTTGTTCAGGTGTTAGGCTCTTCAGATGTAGTGCTGGAAGAACTTGGTTTATATGCAGAAGGTCCCAAGTTCAGTCCTTGGCATCTTTAGTTTCTTTATTTCATGCAGGGTTACCTGAAGGGCATTTGTTTGAGAAACTAGAAAGGAGTTGCTGCCAATCAGAGTAGACAACTCTGGGCTCCATTGACCAATACATGGATATGGTACAAGTTATTTATTATTTTTTCAGCTTATAATCTCAAGCATAGGTCTCAAGGTGGTTTACAATTAAAATCCAGTTAGAACATAAGAAGAAAGAACAGTCTTTAGAATGCTTGAAAACACACAGAAAAGGGCAATTTACAGCATCCACTCAGTTTAAACATCCCTTTTTGCAGCAAGTGAGGTCAGTTGCCAAAACCCTATCTAAATGAAAAGGGTGACAGAAAGATAACAGGGAAGGAGACAACCTAGTCTTTCTTGGGAAAAAGTTACAGGGCCTAAGACTAGGCAGTTGGAAAGTTCTTTCTTGTATCCCCGCTAGGTATGCTTTACAAGCTAGTGGAAATAAGGCCCTACCTTGAAAATTTCAAGGCTTGTAGGAGAGAGTTTGTAGCTCTTGTTAATTTCTGCCAGGTTTTCTTCCAATCTGTGAATGAGAGATCTTTAAGTCATTTTGTTACGAAAAGCCCTTCTCAGGTCCTGCAAACGCAAGTCCAGGGTTTCATTGACTGACTCTAGCCATTTCCGCACTACAACTCTTATAGTGCTATTATTCCACTTTCAACATCCTATGGAATCTTGGGGCCCCTGGAGCCTAAGGCCCCTCCCTAAACTGCAAACCCCAGGATTCCCTAGGATGTTGAAAGCCTCTGTCCACTTGTAATGCAGTCTTGCTCTTTACCTCCTGCCTTCTACCTTCCCAAGCATTATTATCTTTTGTAGTGAGTCACATCTTCTCATGATTTTGTCCAAACTAACACCAACCTTGATTTAGTCATCTTGGCTTCTAGGGAGAGATCAGACTTGATTCTATCTTGCAATCATTTATTTTTCTTTTTACAGACCATGGTATCCATAGAATCTTCCATCACCACCACATTTCCCCTGAGTTGATTCTGTTCCTATCAGCTTCCTACCAGCTGGAGGAAAATCCAGTCCTTTAAAATGTAAGCGTAGTGTTGTAGAAATTCCAAAGTTCATATTGTGGTAATACCTTTATTAGGCCTACCAAGAAGGCACAAGATTTTCTGTGCACGTTTTAAAAATATGCAACCTCTACATCAGAAAAACATTTTTTAAAAAAAGGAATGCAAGAAAAGGAAAGAGGAATGATCATGATACAGCTGTCTAGTTTGCATGTTAATCTGAGATGGTATGAAGGAAGAATCTTGCAGGCTGTTGGAGTAAGCTCATCAGACCACACCTAGTAGCATTGAACCCACTGGAAAGGACAAAACTGATAAAAGTAAAATGGTTTTTTTCATGTGTTTTCAAATGAAGAAGCAAAATAAACTTGTGGTCTTCATTTGAAAAGACAAAAACCAACCAACCAAAAAAAACCCTTGAGAATTAAAACTCCTCTTTGCAATCCCAAGCCTGCCAGCATGAAGCTCCTAGTTGAACACTCAATCCTGCCAGCATGAAAGGAGAGAGCAGTCCTTTAGATAATGCAGACCTAAGTCATATAGGGCTTTATATGACACACAGCTTCCACATAGAAAGGTAACTTCTTATATAGTTGTGTAACAAAACAAAATGATGTTTTGTTACATAACACATAAAAATGCAGAATGAAAAAGGCAATATAGATCTATTAAACAGAAGATTTAAAACAAAACAAAACAGGGAGACCTTTAAAAAGCACAAGTGAGGTCTTAGTACCTTCCCAGGAGCCCTTACACACTAACAGTTGTAGCATTATAATTCCACTTTAACTGTCCTGGCTGCATGTTATGGAGTCCTGAGTTTTGTCATTTGCTGAGGCATTAAGGCTTTTGGACTGAGAATTCTAAATGTGTGTGTGTATGTATGTATGTGCCTTCAAGTTGTCTTATGGCAACGCTATGAATTCAGTAGGGCTTTCTTAGTCAAGAAGTACTCAGAGCTGGCTTTGCCAGTTCCTTCCTCTGAAATATAGCTTACAGTACCTTGTATTCATTGGCAGTCTCCTATCCAAGTAAACCAGAACTGACCCTGCTTAGCTTCCAAGATCAGTCAGGGATCTGGTGCCTTTAGGGCATTTTAAATTGCCAGTCTCAGGATTCCACAGGATGGAATCAGTTAAAGTAGAATGATAGGACTATAATTGTATACTGTGAACAGGACTCTGGTTTATGTGGTCAGATATAGTCCTTAAGGTGGTTTGCTCTGAAGCCATTTGGACTATTAGTGTTAATCAACACTAATGTTAATCAACAGCATCTCAGTTTGGGCTCTGAAATAAACCAGGAGCCAGTGAAGTTGATAGCTAAACTGATAAGATGCATTCCATCTGAACACGGTCCTAGCATATTAATCTGGCTGCCCTCTTCTGTTTTAACAGTCTTCAGGGGAAGTTCTATAGAAAACATGTTGTAGTGATAGTTGTTAGAACTTAAGTATATATAGGCTTCTAAGTTAACATGTCCACTTAGTTTCAGCGAGGAGTAGGAACAGATTTCATTACACTATGGGCCCAACTAGGTGCTCCTTCATTTTGATATGCTGTTACAAGTGTTGTGTAGGTGTCCAAGGGACACAATGTCGGTTCTTTTAATGATCTGTTGTAAACAAACTACGTTAGCCCCATGTTGCTTGGTTCAGATTTGTTTTTGTTTAAGAAGAAGCTACAGCTTGTCCAAAATCCTGAAGCCAGACTGCTGACTGGAGTTGATTACCTGTTGTTGAAAGACATGTCACTGGTCACTTTCCAGGCAGAATTCAAAGTGCCGGTTATGACCTTTAAAGCCCTTTGGTTTGGGTCCATACTGTCTAAAAGACTGTACCTCCTTGTACTCAGCTGACCTGAGTTCTAGGATCTTTGGGGAAGGACTTTCTCTTGGTCCCACCATCTCTTCACAGGCGCAGTTGGTGAGGAAATGAGAGAAAGCCTTCTCAGGGACTGCTCTTTGGCTGTGGAACTCTTTCCCACAGGAGGTCTGGTTGGCCCCTTCCCTGCTCCCTTTTCTCTCGCAGGTTGAGGCCTTTTTATTTAGGCAGGCATATGATTGATTTTAATCATATGGCAGAGTATTGTTTAAAATAATCAGCTCAGTTTTTACTTTTATGCTATTTAAATGCTTTTGATAATGTCTTAAATGTATTCTAAAACTATTTTAGACTATGTTGATATTTAATTGCTTTTTTAATGTTTGTGTAGTACCATTTTTAGCTGAAATTTTAAATTTTGTAAGCCACGTGTGTCCCTTGGCAGGAGAAAGAAAAAATATAAATTAAATAAGTAAATAAAGAACAGAGGCAGGAATTGTGTGGCCCTCCACATGTTGTTGAACTGCGGCTTCCAACGTTCCTTAATCATGGCTAGGTGAGCTCAGTCTACTGTGCCTTGCAGTCCAACAGCATGCAGAGGACTGCTCAGTTCCATCCCCAGTTATAGGATCTTAAAGTAACACAGAGGCCATTTCCACACTACAGTCTTATAGTGTTATTATTCCACTTTTAACATCTTGTGGAATTCTGGGATTTGCAGTTTATTGAGGCCCAAGGACTCTCTGGCTGAGAATTCTAAATGCCCGTCCCTAAACGGCAAACCCCAGGATTCCATAGGATGTTGAAAGTGGAATAATAGCGCTATAATAGTGAAGTGTAGAAAGGCCCAGAGTTTAGTCCAGGTTTGTGTGTAGAAGAAATAACACATTGCTTTTTTAGGTTGTAATGACTATCCCAAACATTTGTGGCTCATGGTCTGTCTTAGATTTTTGTATTTGTATTTTTTTTTTGGCATGTTGAAATATATTTATAATTAAATACTATTTTATTATTCCAGAAATACCTTCTGTTTTGGGGTCTCTGATATTTTTTTAAATTGTTTTGCTTGTTTTGTGTAAATACTCTATGAACTTCCATGGGAAAAAAAGAATCCTTTTGAATTTACTTTAGGTTAGTGAAGTGAATTTTGTTACCTTGCTTTTTATGTGAAATATTTAACATTGCCCTCTAAGCAATGGTATGACCATGTAGTAAAGCATGTCAGAAAATATCAATTTACTTCATTTCACAGAATGGTTTATGGTGTGTTGTGCAAGTATTTGTCCCAGTGGTGCCACATCTGCCCTTATATTGAGATCACTAGGAAGACCGTACCCTATTAGTGTCATCCTGTGATGAAGAGGTTAAATTGTAGAAACTGCTTGCTTGAGTAGAAAAATAGAGAAAAATAAGTCAGGCAGATGCGTCTCTCATCTTATCAAGAGCTTAGGTATGCGGCTCGGCAATGCATGGGATATAGGGAGTTTGGGAGTTGATGCAACCAAGGGAGAATACTCCCTGGTACAGAGATACTTCATTTTTGAAACTGTAATACATCATTTTGAAACTTAAACTTTTGTAACCTGAACTTTTTCATATATGGTAATCACTTCCTGTACTTGTTTTTTAGAAAGTATAAACGTGTGCTGAAACCTAAAATGGGGCTCTCAGTGTTTTGGAAGTTGATTCCACTGAGATTCCTGCGCAGTATAATAAACTCTTGTTTTCTGATCTGCTGGTCTCAATTCACTGGCTCACCACAACATTTTCTGGTGCGTTGGCTGGGAATTGTGAAGGGCTTTTGCCCACTTTGGCGGACCCCAGGGCGTCAGGACCGTCGCCCCCTTCCTGATACAACCCAGGGTGCCCTCGACTTTCTTTTGTTGGAAGGATTGGTTTGGAGTGGGGCGACGGCTCTGGTGACGGCGCTCCAGCCAAGGAACCAGAGGTCGGAGCAGAAAACAGAACCCTCCCACGACTGTTGGTGAGTGACCTCCCCGCAAACTCAGGGGGAAGAGGGGCCTGATCAACCCCTTTCAGCTTTGCCCTAGTACCCCACTGTTGTTGTGGGCGAAGCCGCAGAGCTTTTGTTTGAAAGGTGGGAGGTTTGTGTGTTGGTGTGAATGTGTGAAAGGACGGTTGTGTGATGCCGCAGTTTCCAAGTCATGCCGTTGAGTTTCCGGGTGCTTGGATTGGCGTGAATCGAGTGGTGTCTCTCCCCCTTTGTGTCGATCCGTGGGACCCCTTACCCACGGGTCAAATCCCTTTTTCCTTGTGTATGTTGTCTGCTTTGGGAGGAAATGGGAGGGGGGCAGAGCCGACAAACCACTTTAGGCTGTATGTTGAAAAACTTTAAGAAAGGATTTAGTGGGGATTATGGAGATCCCCGAATAGTGCCTGAACAGTTGAGGACCTTATGTGAAGTAGAATGACCATCCTTTAAGGTGGGGTGGCCCCTGGAGGGGAGCCTGGAACCCTCACGAATCAGGGCAGTGTACTCAGTGGTGGTCGGTGAGCCTGGCCACCCTGATCAATATCCATACATAGATTCATGGGACACAGTGGTCACTCAAAACCCCCCTTGGTTGCAGAAATGTCAGGAGCAAATTAGTAGGGCTATGGTAGTAATGCAGGATGGGACCAGACGAAAGTTTGGAAAAGGACAGATATTGGCGGAATTGGTCCCGGAGAAACCTAGCGCTCCCCCTCCCCCCTATGTGCCACCGCAGCCAACTCCACAGCCACCAGCCTTACCCCCACCCCACCGCAGCCAGCTTCGCTGCCGCCAGCCCAACCCTTGCAGCTGGACCTCCCAGAGCAGGAGGAAGCCACAGCCAGGGGATTGACGGATTCTAGCCCAGTTGCCCAGGGGATGGTGGAATCTCCCGGAGCCTATGATCTTAGAACAGTGCCGAAAGAGAAAGCCAAGATTAAGAAGTCCAAGCATCAGAAAGAGATGGATGAATCAGATGATACAGACGAGGAAAGTGGAGACGTGGTCGCACCATTGCGACAAGGTACTCAGCTGGTGGCAGGCCCCAATGAAGAAGGAGGATACCGGCGAGTACAAAGTTACCAGTACGCCCCTTCCACCTCTTCAGATTTATTGAACTGGAAGACCCACTATGGATCCTATACTGAGAAGCCCCAAGAAATGGTAGAGCTGTGTACCAGCATTATGGCTACCCATCTCCCCACCTGGCAGGATTGCCAACAATTGTTGTTGACTTTATTCACTACCGAGGAGAGGAGGAGAATATTGGAGGAAGTGGAGAAGGTAGCAGCGGCAAGAGCGGGCCCAGAAGTGCAAGATGTAAATGCCTGGGTGTGGGAGCGAGTCCCCACTGTGGATCCACAGTGGGATCCTAATGATAACCAACAACGGGACAGATTAGCAGAATATCGGGCAATACTGTTGACCCGAATGAGGAGAGGTGTGAAGAAGTCTATCAATATGGCCAAAGTACAGGAAGTGACACAAGGACCTACTGAGGCCCCAGGGGAATATTTAGAAAGGTTGTTAAAAGCCTACCGACAGTACACCACCATAGATCCGGACGCTGCCAAGAACCTCCGAACAGTGACTGCGGCGTTTGTGACAGGAAGCTACCCTGATATTCGGAAGAAGTTACAAAAACAAGAAGGGTTTGAAGGAATGAATCTCAGTCAATTAGTGAGCATTGCTCAGAAGGTGTACATAAATAGGGAGCAGGAAGAAAAGAGGGAGCGAGATAGGAGAATGCACAAGAAAGCGGAATTATTTGCCGTGGCACTAACGGCAAAGGAAGGATATCGGAAAGGTGGAAGAGGAAGGGGAGGAAGCGGACTTCCATTGGGATGCAATGAATGTGCCCTTTGCCGTCAGGTGGGGCACTGGAAAAACGAATGCCCTAGACAGAGGGAATTGACAAATAGAGGAAGAGGAATGGACCGAGGAAGAGGAAGAGGGGCAAATAGAGGAAGAGGAAGAGTGATGAATGGAAGATATGAGCCAGAGGTGGATGAAGGATTCGAGGACTTGATTGGGCTGGCTGGAATGGAACATTACAATTAGGACAGACCGGGCCCCCTTGCTCTCGGCCCCAGGGAGCCTATGGTCACAGCACAAATCGGGGGCCGAGCCATCCCAATGATGGTGGGTACGGGCGCTGCCCATTCCGTATTAAATTCAGCAGTAGCTCCAAAAACTGAAAATGCCATAAGAATTGTGGGAGCGACCGGAAGAACAGAGCAGCACCCTCTTTTGGAGAAAAGAATTGTGGATTTAGGGAGACACCAAGTTACTCATCAGTTTTTATATTTACCAAACTGCCCTGTACCTTTATTGGGTCGAGATCTGTTGGCTAAACTGAGAGCCCAGATTTCCATTGAAGAAGACGGGGTGATGGAAGTAAATTTTAGAGGACCAAAAAGCATCTCAGTAACCTACCCAATGGAAGAAGAGTGGCGAAGGTATCAGATCATTGTTTGTCAAGAACAACCCACTACCTTTGGACCCCCAGGGGTATGGGCCGAAGATAATCCTCCTGGGCTAGCCCGATTTGTGGCCCCCATAGTAGTGGAATTGAAACCAAATGCTGTTCCCATTCGTGTAAAACAGTATGACTTGCCCGGAGAAGCCCTGGAAGGGATTCAGAAACATTTGGATCGGCTGAAGAAATACAACATAATTCGGGAATGCCGCTCTCCATGGAACACCCCATTATTCCCTGTGTTGAAGCCTGGAACGAAAGAATATCGCCCGATTCAAGATTTAAGGATGGTGAATGAGGCTACAGTGACCCTACACCCAGTGGTGCCAAACCCGTATGTTTTAATGGGACTAGCTCCTTCCACAGCTACTCACTTTACGGTGTTGGATCTTAAGGATGCTTTCTTCTGTATTCGGGTGGCCCCACAAAGTCAAGAAATATTTGCCTTCCAGATGGAAGATGTTGTTACTGGCCAGAAAACCCAGTTTGCTTGGACTCGCTTGCCACAGGGTTGGAAGAAGTCGCCTACAATTTTTGGGACATCCCTAAGTCAAGACTTGAGAAGATTCAGATCTGAGCCCGAGAAACGAGTTTTGCTGCAATATGTAGATGATCTGCTGTTGGCAGCCAACAGTGAGGAAGAGTGTAAAGAGGCTACAGTGGAGTTGCTCCAGCTTTTGTGGGAAGCAGGCTACAAAGTATCTAGGAAGAAGGCCCAGTTGTGCCAGACAGAGGTGCGGTATCTGGGATTCCAAGTGACTCAGGGAAAGCGAGCGCTAGGCTGAGAAAGGAAGGAGGCTGTGTGTGCTCTACCTGAGCCCTAGAGTCGGAAGATGGTACGAGAATTCTTGGGTGCAGCTGGGTTTTGTAGAATTTGGATTCCTAATTTTGCAGTAATGAGTAAACCCTTATAGGAAGCTACCAAAGGCCCGGAGAATTCTGAATTTACGTGGGGAACAGAACAGAAGTGGGCCTGGGAGCAGATAAAGAAGGCATTGATGGAAGCTCCAGCGCTGGGTCTGCCTGATGTGACAAAGACGTTCACTCTATACGTTGATGAAAAAGGAGGAGTAGCAGTGGGAGTACTGACGCAGATGTTGGGATCTTGGCATCGCCCGTGGCGTACCTTTCTAAACAGTTAGATCCTGTTGCCAGAGGATGGCCTGGGTGCCTAAGAGCAATAGCGGCAACTGTCTTGTTGGTAAAAGAAGCAGACAAATTAACCCTAGGCCAGAATCTGACGGTGAAAGTCCCACATTTTGTATTAGCTCTAATGGAGTACAAAGGCAATTATTGGTTCGCAAATAGCTGAATGTCCAAGTATCAAGGAATGTTATATGAGAATCCTAGAGTAAAGTTGGAAACATGCACCACTTCGAACCCCGCAACGTTGCTCCCCGTAGAATCTGAGGTTACACATCATGATTGTCTTCAAACCATGGATGAAGTGTATTCAAGGAGACCAGACTTACGGGACACCCTGTGGCCCCATCCTGATGTTACTTATTATACAGATGGAAGCAGCTTTGTACGAGAAGGAAAGCGAAAGGCCAGATATGCAGTAGTCACAGCGGATAAGACAATAGAGGCCAGAGCGTTGCCCGTTGGTACTTCAGCTTAGAAGGCGGAACTCATCACCCTTATTAGAGCTTTGGAACTAGCTGAGGGACTCATCGTGAATATATACACAGATTCAAAGTATGCCTTTACTACCCTACATGCGCATGGGGCACTGTACAAAGAAAAAGGATTAATTAACTCTTCGGGACAGGAGATCAAGTACGGAAGAGAAATAGAGCATCTGTTAGAAGCTGTATGGACCCCTCGTAAAGTCGCTGTAATCCACTGTAGAGGACACCAGAAAGGATATGATCCAGTGGTTCGTGGGAACCGAAAAGCAGCTGCAGCTGCAAAGGAGGCTGCAGAGAGGGAATTGGAAAATGAGATGGAAGATTTGCCCCAGGAATTGGTAACGCCACTCTTCCAAGTATCATTGAGTGACCAGACCCCTAGGTACACCAAACAAGAAAACGAGAGGGCTGAAAAAGACCTGAAGGCTATGTTGGACAAAGACGGCTGGTGGGTCTTGCCAGATGGAAGGTAGTACATACCCCAATCTATGGGATGGTCAGTTGTGCAGAAGGCGCATGAAGCTACACACTTGGGAAAAATGGCGTTAGCTCAGCTATTAGAGAAAGATGTGTTCATAGACAGGATGAGCCAGTACTCCACGCTGTCATCATCGCGGTGTCAAACTTGTGCTCGGAATAACCCGCGCCAAGGACCAAGATTGGAGGGGGGAATACAATATGAAGGATCTACTCCTTTTGAATCCCTAGTGGTGGATTTTACAGAAATGCCACGGACGGGACAGTACCGGTACATGCTGGTAATGGTATGTACTCATACCGGATGGGTTGAAGCATATCCTACCAGAACTGAGAAGGCAAAAGAGGTAGTATGAGCCTTGCTTTGGGACATCATACCGAGGTATGGATTGCCCCTCCACATTGGATCCGACAACGGCCCAGCTTTTATGCATGGAATAATCAAGAATCTTGCAGAGACTCTAGGAATCACTTGGAAGCTACATTGTGCATATAGACCCCAAAGCTCTGGGAAGGTGGAGAGAATGAATAGAACATTGAAGACTCAGCTTGCGAAATTGTGCCAGGAAACGAAACTCAAGTGGTTAGATGCACTCCCTATAGCACTTCTGAGGATAAGATGCACCCCCCATCGGACAACTGGGCTAACTCCATTTGAAATACTATACGGAAGACCCCCGGCCATCCTAAAAGGGCTAAGAGGGGATATTCGGGAGTTGGGAAGTCTGGCCCTCCAAGAAGAGGTGCAGGCATTAGGAAAGGCTCTAGAGAAGTTTAAAGCCCACGCTTTAGAGGTTAGACGAGTTCCGTTCCTCACGAAAGCACATTCCTTTCAACCTGGGGATGAGGTGTGAGTTAAAGACTGGAAAGGAGAGCCCCTATCACCAGGGTGGAGTGGGCCGTACCAGGTGTTGTTAGTTACCCCCACAGCAGTAAAGGTAGCGGGACTGAAATCCTGGATACATTATACTAGGGTAAAACGAGCATTTACTGATTGGACTGTGATCTCATCACAAGAAAACCCTCTGAAATTGAAATTGTCCTGACGAGAGAGGGGAGAGAAGGTTTGGACTAGACTCTGCTGTGGTCATACCAGGGAACTGACCACTCTACGCACAGTCAGATCCGCAACAGGTGAATGAAAAATCTAGGCTAGACCCTACTGCTGCCACACGTCTGGAGGCTTGTAGCTCTACATACGGTCAGACCTAGCAACTGCAGAGGAAGGAAGACCGGGACTAGGCCTTGCTATAGTCACTCCGGAGGCTGGCTATTCTACGCACGGCCAGATCCCCTACGGAGGATGATGATGAGCAATGAGTGTTAGTGAACTAGTTATAATAGTAGTGTGTATACTCTTTGGAATTTTAGCTCTGGTGTATTTCTTGTATATGTATAGAAGGTACTGGTGTGGGATAAGTAGGCTTGGACCCCTGTTTGACTCTGAAGATGAAGCGGATAATGTTGATAGGAATGTGGGGCATGATGTGTGGAATAATTGAGGCCAACTGATTTAAGCAACACGCTGCACATATGTTCCAACAACATGGACCCAATGTCACTCTAATTTATGAACACCCACAGACCGTGGCAGATTTCGGTTTTATGCCCTCCCTCCCTCTTTAATGAACCAGGAGTGGTTGTAGGAGCCCTGCAGTCAACATTAAAGGGAAATCCCAATATGTTTGCCAAAGTTGACGGTAGTCTAAACAAAACTCGGTTTAGGTGGCTGAAATTTTATACTTATTCCCCCGGAATGTGTTTTTGTTGTTACCATAGTGGAAACTGGAATTCTAAGTGGAAAGGATATATACAGCACCCCTCATTTTATGCTAAATTGGGAAATTATTCGGCCTGTAGTAGTAGATTTTATTTGTATGGCTCATATAACAAATCCTATCAACCCGAGACAGATTTAAATGAAACCAGTCTTGGAGAGTTGTATCCGGAATATCCTATGTTTACTCCTAATTATACAGAATCTGGCAGTATATGCTCCGGATTGATGGCTCGGGATCCAAATTTATGGTTTTATTTTAATGGATGAGCCACCAATTATCACCCAGGGACTTATCAGTGTGTGGGAATTGGGTATATGACTATACCTGTTCAAGTTTTCCTTCCAGGACAACCAAAACTGGCTGATAGAAGAAGAAGGAACCTGGTGGGACCACTGGGTAGCCAATGTGAAGATCTGATCATTGTAGGAGGGAAATTGGTTAAGACTGAGGCCAGTAGAGTAGGAGGTGGACTAATAACGGGGGTCCTTACTTTGGGATCCTATCCAGGGATCATAGCTCAAGAAAATCGTGAAAGCATGTTAGGATTGACTTGTAGATTGGAGAAAACTATAAATGCAACTGGGAAGTCGATACAGCCCCTTCAACAAGAAATTGAAGAGCTCAATCAGTTATTGTTACAACATCGGATGGCCTTGGATTACCTATTAGCCAGAAAAGGGGGATTTTGTTCTATAGTCAAGGGAGGATGCAAAGTCACCTTCCATGATTTGAACAAGACTATAGAGGATGAGATACAACACCTACAAGGGCTAATACAAAACAATGACAGTGGCATTAGTAATCCTTGGGATTGGTTGACTTCCTGGTTACTAGATTTTGACTGGCTGAAAACTTTGTTTTTAGGCATTATAGTTTTGATTGTAGGAGGGTTTCTAATGATGATATGTATTTCCTGTGCTATGAAATGTATATGGGCCTCTCTCTCTGAAGCTGTGAAGGGAAAGGCAGCTCATTTTGCTGTTATGGCTCAAAAGCAGGCTTAAGCAAATTATGCTCAAATTGCAATAGAATTTGGCAGAAAAGGGGGGAATGATGAAGGGGTTAAATTGTAGAAACTGCTTGCTTGAGTAGAAAAATAGAGAAAAATAAGTCAGGCAGATGTGTCTCTTATCTTATCAAGAGCTTAGGTATGCGGCTTGGCAATGCATGGGATATAGGGAGTTTGGGAGTCGATGCAACCAAAGGAGAATACTCCCTGGTACAGAGATACTTCATTTTTGAAACTGTAATACATCATTTTGAAACTTAAACTTTTGTAACCTGTACTTTTTCATATATGGTAATCATTTCCTGTACTTGTTTTTTAGAAAGTATAAATGTGTGCTGAAACCTAAAACAGGGCTCTCAGTGTTTTGGAAGTTGATTCCACTGAGATTCCTGTGCAGTATAATATACTCTTGTTTTCTGATCTGCTGGTCTCAATTCACTGGCTCACCACAACACCTGAGACTTCTAGGTGGGGGAAGAAATCTAAAGAAAGGAAGCAGTTAGGGCACTCTGTATTCCCATTGTCCTCAGAATGAACAGTATGGCAGCAAGACCCATATGCCTTAATGACCCCTAAAGATACGTCTGTTGTTGACTTGTGTATGTTCATGTGAACACAAGCCAGTATACATGTGTATTTCGAAAGCTAATATGCTTTAGACCCATGGGTTTTGCTCACAATTGCATGAGGTACAACTGGGGTTGAAAAAGGTCGCATCTGGCCCAAGAGCTTTCCGCAGCTCAACATATCTCTTTAGTGTAGTAATGGGAAATTGCTTTACTTTTTCAAAACAAATGCATTTAAGGCTAAGCTGTTGTGTCTTGATGCTGTAAACAACACAGGAAGGGGATTATGAGTCCAGCTGCATGACACGTTTGGAGAATATTTATGTCAGTCTGTCCCAACATTGCTATGGAGTCTTACCTTTTTTAGCTCAAGCCTTAACTGTACGTGTTGTTTACATATGTTTGGGGTAGAAAATGCCTTGAGGCCACTCAATCAGGACAAATTTTCCAAGGCGGCCATTGGGACAGCCGTCAAAGCATGTTTACCCCTTTTTAAACCAGAGTTTTCACATCTTCTGCCTCAGTTTCTATTCAATTTCACCTTCACCAAAGAAATGAAGACATATATTTTAGAGTGTGTTCTGAGTAAAATGATGCAAAAGCTCAGAATAGTTACCCTTTTGGACAGTGATTCCTAGAATGCCCTAGTAAGAATGGTTGGAGGATTCAGAGAGTTGGAGTCCAAAAGGTAACTTTTCAAAGGTCCATAAGAGATGAAATATTCCTTTCTGCCAGAGTTGCAGGATTTTAAACTATTTTTATAACTTCAGTAATGTGTTGTAGAGCATGTACCAGAATTTTACTTTTTTTCTCAGTGAGCTGAATGAGCTATTTATGAGCATCCCAACTTCAGGAGTTTGGGAAATATATGCCTGATTTCAAGAGGCTTGGTTTAGTCCAGAAGGAATTGTTTGCTCTCAAAACTGAGCCTGTGGACGTGCTCTGAAAATATTCTGGGAGATTTAAAGCCCTTTGCGGTTTATTTCCTTATCTCATCCACACCATTCCCTGTATTTGACTCAATATTTGCCACAGCCCCTGCTGTGTTCTTCTTTCTCCAGTATTGTTGATGTTATGTATGTAGGATTGGGCTTACCAATAGGGATTGTCACAATGGTTTGGTTACAGCTGTTTTCTACAGCTGCCAACATGCACATAAGCACTGCCGTTTAAAATCTTAATGGCCAGAGACCAGTAGAATCAACAAGGGCTCATACATGTCTAGTTTGGCTTTGCTCAGTTCACTGTTTTTTCTTGTGTTTGGTGTCCTTACAACAAAACATAATAATAAGAGAACCAGGACACAAGACTAGAAGCTCACTTTATAGTCATTCTATGTGATACTTTATAGTCCTTCCACGTGATATGATTGAAAGAAAGAAAGAGAGAAAGTAGGTTTGGGACTATCTATCACTCATACTTCTCATCTTGGGGACAGGGAATACTGGGTGATGATAAGAAGTAGAATATTGGTTAAAATAAGGTAAAATAAGATGAGGGCAAGGGTGGTTAAAAAGTCCTTCAAATCTATGACATTTTAAATTAATGCAGTAGTAGCAGCTGCTTCTCCTCCTCCCCCTCCTCTCTTTATTCCTGGCCTTTTTCTCACAGTAGGGACTCATTGTGACTTCCTGTATTTGTGTGTTTAGCAAATATCTGGCCTTCCAGATGTTGCCAGACTGCAGGTCCCATCAGCCTGGGCAGTATAGCTCGGGTGATGGATGATAGGAGTTGTTGTCCAAAAGAATATGGAGGTCATGTGCTGTCCACTCGTACTTAGCTGTATAATCAGTAAATGGTAAGGACCATCTTTATAGCTTATACAATTTTACTTGAACTGACCAGAGCTGGATATTTAGACAAACAGATAGACAAAAAGATAAACAGTACAAGGCAGAGGGATTTTTACAGAAGAGAAATGGACATCAAAAAAGTTAATTGATAATGCAGTTTAATTTTCAGTAATTTGCTATTAAGGCCATTGATGAGTTGGGCAGAGGAGCAATAGTTGATATTGAGAGCCTATAAATAATGTATATGGACAAATTGAAGCAAGGGACAATTGGAAAAGATTGATGAGATCAACATTCTTTGGAGTAGATTCCAGTGCAGAGGTAGTGGAAAGCCCACCTGCCAGAACTCCTAGAATTGAAATGTTTTCGATGATGAAAAATCTTGGCTGTTCTGCATCAGGAGAGAAAGGTTTTCTTGATGACTCATTTCAGTGACTAATGAAATAAAACTGTAATGTGTTCCTACAGGCTTGAACTGAAGTGTTTTTAGGGGGGAATGAATTGTGCATGAAGAGATGCAGAAGAATAAAACAAAACTACAATTCATAAGGGGCATGCCTAGATTTTACACTCCATGAAGCTGAAGTAATCAATTATAGAATCCATAAAAGAGTTATCTGTAGGACACTGCAGAGAGATAGAGAAATGAGTCATGTATCGAAGAGCTTAAGTGGTTCATTGTGGTGATGGTTCAGCCCTTTTTCTCCTTGTAAACATAGATAAAAAGACAAAAATTTTCCAGTGTCACCTTTCTTATTTTGAAGCTATCAAAAGGAGGAACTAAATTAAAATATATTTCAGGGGGTACACTCTTTTTATATATGGGGCAAATAGGATGGGAGAGGACTCAACTCACCAAGCCCTGTGTTTACTTCCTTTTAATTTTACTAAATTTTCAGTTCCTGCACTCAGTTCTGTATCAGTTAGGGTAGATGTTAGGAGCCAGGTAGGATGGCTCAGGTTTGCATGTGCTGTTTCCATGTGGTGGGTTGAAAAGCCATTCCTAACGGGGCAGATTGGCATGAGTTTGTACAGAAAGGTAATCACTACCCAGTATACTCCATAGCCAACCCCAGAGAACTGGGCTGGCTCAAGACATTTGCTGCCTTAGACAGGGCAACTAGCAGTGCTCCTCCTACAAGACAAGGTAAATAGTACCCCAGACAAACCACGTTGCTTTTCAAATGAGGCAGAAAATCCACGAAGCTACTCTCCTCAAGGTAATTTGTTTACCTTTTCATTATACCCAAAATTTGCTGCCCGCAGTGGCTGCCTGACTCCGCTTAATGATAGGGCCAGTTCGGCCAAAGAGGGAATGCATTTCACAAGTGATCCACAGAGTACAAAGAGAGTATATATGCTGAAGAAACAATGAAGAGTCTTCTGCTTCCTTAATAACTAATCTTTATTTATCTGGCATTCAGTTGTGTGGACTTCCGCTTACTTCATAAGATATATCTTAAGACTTAAAAAAAAAGAAAGAGAGATGTCTCCAACCATGCTTTTAATGGGCAGGAGAAATGCTACTCTTCCTTTAGGTTGAAGCTGCTAATAACCTCTTAGTAATGCTGAGGAACTGACAGATGAGAGAACTGTGTCTTGAGCACATCTTCACATTATGACATATAATGTCTTGAAATAACCAAGGGCTGAATAAAGAACTTAATGGCATACGTCTTGAGGGGAGGGAGGGTCCAGTATAGAAATAGAATGAGGAAGCTTTTGATGACTTACAGAAGTCGTCTGAACAGTCACTGTTTTCAGTCACACCTTTAAAATCCATGAACTTGAGTATTTTAATGTTTGTCTAGATATTTTGCTTTTTAACATGATAGTATCAGTGTAACTTATATAGGACAAAAAGGCATTCACGTGTTCGAATTAAGTTTATTTTTAATAGCTGCAATTTTGTCTGGCCTTTCTCTCAATGAACTGAATACAGAGACTGTGATTCTCCCTCTCACCACTTTACCCTAACATTAACCCTGAGAGGTAGGTCAGGCTAAGAAAAGGAAAGTGACTAGTCCCAGGTCACCCAGTGAATTTCATAGCTCGATGGGGACTTGAAATTGGATCTCCTGGACCCCAGTTGATGCTTTCACTGCTAAACACTACTTCTGTGTACACATTTGGCAAAGGCAGATCTTCTACATGGAGCTGCTAACACCTTTGAATAATAGAGAGATGGCAAAAGCTGACTGGAGGCTGGATTCTTAGTCAGCACTCTATAACATTGTGATTGCTGACTGAAATGACTGACATTGGCAACAGATGTGCACAGGAACTAACCAACCACAAATGAAATGCATGCACAGTTGCTAAGTGCTTCCACATAGCACATCACAGCATGGCTCATGATAAATGCTTAGTCCAAACCTAGTGTTAGCCTTACCTAGAGTATAACATTTGAAATCATTGGAATTTAAGTTAATTCCGACCTACAAATTGAATTCATTTTGATAGGTCTTCTCCAGATTGGTCCAAGGTTGAGTTTAACTCTTAGTTATGTAAGAATTCTGATCATAGTATGTGTATCAGGGTATTGCAACAATTGGCCTATGGTACCCATGGATTTATGTTTGGATATATGATTTGTATCACTAGTTCAACTGTTTCCTGGGTTGCTGTGGACATTTGTGTCTGTATTTTTCCTGTATTTTAAATCACAAGTAGAGCTTGGGAAAAGTTACTTTTTTGGGTTACAGCTCCCAGAATCCCCCTACCAGGATGGCCAGTAGTCCAAAGATCATAATACTGTGCTCACAGATCTTTGTCAGCACTTGTTTCTTCTCTCTTACCCTACAGCAGGATCCTTTATACCTCTTTCTCTCAGCCCTCCATTTTATTTTTCAGCTCACCAGTGTTTGACATGGACAATTGAATACTCTAATAAGAGATGGTAATGTAGAAACTTTGCTATTCTTTCCACTGTTGGCAGACAGAAAACATCTGTCAAAGAAAAAGGAAGGAAAGCTATCCCCATCTCTGTAGCGTACATACTGTTATTTGTACAGCTATGCAAAGCTAAGGGTCTGCTCATGGTCATGTTTCATACAAGAATAACACCAGTAACAACTTACCACTGTTCAGTGCATTTAGGCCTCTTTGAGTGTATAACATGAAGCTGGACTTCAACTGCTGTAGACAAAGTTCTAAAATGCATTTCGTTCCCAACATCCCATGAACCTTTCTAAGTCTGTGGAATATAAAGTGACATTCTGGACACATGAGGAAGGTTATGTTATTCTTTCTGCTGTGAAAATGCAGTTAATTCCCCTTTAATAGCTCTGATTGGGATCCATAGAAGTACTGCAAGCACACCCAACTTATGCACATGACCAGCGGGAGCCACGGCTGTGTTTTCGTTGAACAACGTAACACATATACACATCTTCCATGAGAAATTCTCCTTAGTTTCAAAAGTGCTTTCCTGTATGGGCAAGTAGGCTTCAGTAAGGCCTTATTTTCCTCTGGAAATGCAGATGTTGGGTGAATTTTTTAAAAAAGATATCAGCAACTGATGAACTGATGTTTCCAAAGGGAAATATTATTGGATTTTTAATGTTGTATCACCAAGTAAATATACTTACAAAATAGAAGTTACATAGCCTCAACAAAGAAGCATATCCTTGCCCTGCAAAAGTTCCAGTCTTGGTTGTCCCAGGTGTGGGAAAATGTCTTTAAATTATTGCTGGGTACAGGGATTCAGAAGACATGACAGAGAAAGATACAAGGCAGTTGGGGAGGAAATATGTATGAACACTTTTTGGTTTTGAAGATCAGGAGCAATTAAACTCCAAAGGCCTCCTTTCTACCTCCAGGACCCACTGTGAGCCACAGCAGACCCCTAGCATGACACTAGAAGTGTTTGGAAGTATGCTTCATGCTTTATAAGTTTCTTGTCTTGTGGCGGGGGGGGGAGTAATTGCTCTTTGAAGCATCCATGAACTTGTCCCAATTTTTCTAGTGGTGGAAGCATTGGAGAATTTAAAAAATAGGTCCCCAAGAGCATCATGCATCTTACCCTGATGTAGATAATAAGGAATAAAGTGTTCAGCCAAGAATCTGAAAACTGAGATTAATGTGGAAGATGCTAACGTGTGTTCTGAAGAGATACTTGATGAGGAAACAGGAGGGAAGCTGTCAAGGACAAAGTGAATATTTTGGTTCCTAAAACTTTGATGGTATGAGTAAGTCCTCAAATCACAGTGAAGCTATGATGAAAATAGAAAGGGTCTTATGATTGCTCTAGAGTGTTTTTTTAAAAAACAATACTAAAAAGACAGCTGTTTGCAGCTTTCAGAGCATGGTTTCTTTCTGAGCTTCTCTTCCATTATCCTTCCTAATGCAAGGGAAATGAAAAACAATCTGTTCCATAGCTGCTGCCTCTCTTTGGATGTCTGTGCTGTGCATTATGCCCCTGAATAGCTGCTAAACTTAATCTATATTGCAGCTTCCTTGTTTCTTAATAGAACACGTATACATGGGTGTGCTCGCGTGCACGCACACACACACACACACACTTTCCTTTGTCAGTGCCCGGCAGCTAGATGACAGAGTATAATCTTAGATGAATAAATGTGGTGCAAAGAAATTAATGAAGACTCCTTACTGACCCTTGTATCAATAAAAGTTGCAGCACCATAAGTATGGCATGAAGATTAAACAACTAAAATGTTGCCTGTAAGACTGATAGCAAAATTCATTGGCAGCTGGTGATTAGAAATTTATATCGTGCCATAGTGCTACATGTATAAGACAGCTGATAAGACAGAGAGAGATTGAGCATGTCCCAATTTGCTTATCCCTGTAGAGGAGCGTAATGGTTTTTAAATGCTAACATCACATATCATTTAGCAGGCTCTGTGTGAGTGAGTGTGAGAGAGTGACTGAACTGTTTGAGCTGAAGAGTTGAATTTAAAGGGTTTTGTTATAAGATGGTTTGCATACAGACAATTATCTGAAAGATTTAAAATGGAGGAAATGTAACCATGTTGAAGGGACATTTTATCATATGTGGCATATGTGTGAGAAAGCAAAGAAATTTTGGGTTATGATAAAGATTGATAGAGAAGATTTTGAAAATTAAATTACAAATGAAACCAGACTTGTTTTTGTTGGGACTAGTAGATGATCAGATGAACAAGAAATGTGTAAGAGTAATATTGTATATGTTGTGACAGCAAAATACTCTGTGCTCAGAAGTGGAAGGGCTTTGAGATTCCATTGCAGGAAGACTATTAGATTGGTGGAAATGGATAAGTTAATGACTTTAATAGGAGATGGCTCTCTTACTAAATACAAGCGACAGTGGGAGGGGATCATAATACGCTTAAGATCAATTGAAGAAAAACAAGCTGTAAGAGGTTTTGATTAATAAAAAAGCGTAAGAGTATGGCTGTCTTGGTAGAATAGGATCAGTCCTCTATATTGATATTAAGCAATAGAAATGTAGTATATCTTTAAGTTCTGCTTTAATTAATATTAATGTTATATAATGCTATATTAAGATGGAAATTTTCTTCCTTTTTGCTTAACATTTCTATATGTATGAATACAACCTTTGGAGGCTGTATACTATAGTAATAGCGTCAACTTTTTTAGTGAAGAGTTGGAAATCAGTTTTCTATCTTCTGTAGTTAAAGTTTGTTTGCTGTTCCTTTGTCTAGTAAAGCAGTTTAGTATTGTAGTTAGATTTGTCTTCCCTATGTGTTGTTTTATGTTATATTGATACTGTGTTATGAAGAATATTATAA
Organism: Cyclura pinguis; assembly: GCA_030412105.1. NCBI lineage: Eukaryota > Metazoa > Chordata > Lepidosauria > Squamata > Iguanidae > Cyclura > Cyclura pinguis. The sequence goes on from CM059603.1 coordinate 191,772,021, forward strand.
AAATAGTACATGTACTAGATGAGTGCATCAGGGTGTGTTTCTATCTACCTGCATTTCTTGGTAGTGAAATAAGCTAGTGTGGATTCCTTTCATACAACACATTAATGATACAGTGTGCCAGATAATGTGCCACTTTTATAGAGAATTTTGCATTGCATGAAACAAATTCAATTAGTAGGTAATCTCACAGCACTGTACAGTTCACAAGCAGCTGGCAGCAACTGTCATGTTGGAATTGTTAATGCCTATTATCTGTAACTTGTTAATTTTTTTTTCTTTCGTTAACATATTTGATACCTCACCGCATTCAGCCTGGCTGAGTGATGAAAAACTATCAAAGGAAGAATGTTATTTTCAGACAGCATAAACTGGGCAAGACTGTGTTTATATGATAATGGACTGAGTCTTCCAGCATCTACTAAGTGAGACTATAAAAGTACAAGAAATTTAAATAGAAATATAACACAATGAGGGACTTGGTGTGGTGTAGTGATTTGAATGTTGAATTGGACCCAAGAGATGAGGGTTTAAATCCCCACTCAGACATGGAAGGCCCCTGGGTGGCCTTGGCTGAGCTATACTCATCCTGAGAGGAAGTCAATTGTAAACCTCTTTGGAATCAACTTGCCAAGAAAACCTTGTGATTGGGTTGCCATTAAGTTGGGCTTGACCTGAAGGAACACAGCAACAACAGCACAACAGCACAGTTTGATGGCAGGGAGGTGTGGACCACTTCACATTTTAGACTGATAATTCTCTTTTTAGTAACCCTTCCTGATCTGCCTCAATCCCTTTAAAAGGCTTTAAAAGTCAACACTGGTACTTTAAGTTAGTCTAGAAACACACTGATAACCAGTGCAATTGGTACAAGATTGATAAAATGTGTTGTGACTGCCCTGAAAAATGAGCTCTACATATCCACAGTCTGAAGTGATGCTATGGCTCTCTATTCTCTAGTCTCTTGAGTTCTCAGGTCTCCAGCAGTATTGGATTTGGTCAAAAGACAAAGCCTAAACTGTCAAGAAGCATGTCTAGTGACAAAATGTCTACTTAGGAGTAAGACTCTTTAAGCTCTGTAGTGCTTTTACCCCAGTACAAATAGGATTAAGCCAGTGTACGTGTTTCCCTATGGTTTGTGTTAGAAACCCAATACTGTTGGAGACCTGATAGTGTGGCTGTTTCATTGTTATAATCAAGCACTATAATTGAAACATGTTTCTGATACTGGGAAAATAAGAGTGTTATTCCTTTGCAGTTACACAATACTGTGTGTAAGAAATGTGTAACTAGTTATTATATTGAAGATGTACATAGTATTTCACCTTAAAGAGTCAACAGTATCACTCCTGAGAGGATAATTCTTTTATTCAGTAGCTTATATAAGTTGTGCCTACAAGCCAGTTTCAATTTCTACATTAGAATTAAGACTGTCCTTTGCAACCAGCTGCTGCATGTCTCCAGTCCTGCTTGGTTGTACAAAATGCCCTTTTGTTTTGACAACTGTTTGGTTTTGCTGTAAACCAGATAAAGAGTTTTGTAATCCCTTGAGCTGGGATTTCCACCCTTCAGGTTTGTAAAGCAGGCTGTGAAATTCTGTCTTGCTTGAAACTGAGGATTGCTTCAGGGTGGAATTCTAGAAGATATAGCTGTTGGGTTCAGAATGGAGGGCACTTGCCTATATTTTCTTGAGGCTGGTGCAACTTAGTGAGTCAGTTATCAGGTGTTCGTAGCATTAGTTTGAGTGAAGCAGCTGCCTCAGAAAACAGAAGGGGGAGTGGTGGGGTGATTTTGGAGGACTGAACTCTATGTACTACATGCCTGCCATTTGCCACCTAAATCACCTTGCTGTCTGGAAGTTCATGAGAGAATCTTGGCCCAAACTATCAAAGTAAAATTCAACTGGCAGACTGCTCAACTTTTGTACGTGTAAAGGGAGGAGATTCTTTCTTGTACTTTGCTGCAGGCATCAGAATTTCCCACCCCTTCTTCATACCATTTTGAACCAGATTTGTAGCCATGAGGAAGGCAAAATGGAAGCATTGCCCCCCTCAGCAAGAATTCTGCTCACCCAACATGAAATTTTCCCTCACGCACCCAAATTTAAAGCAGAGACTGATACACTGAATATTGTTCATACCTAGATCTCTTACATTTCCTGTGTTTGCATTCTCTTGGGAACTTTGCATGCCCCCTTTCTTGAAATGCCTAAAATGTACAATTGGCCCTCCACATTTGCCAGAGTTAGGGCGCAGTACTCATGCAAAAGTGGAAAAATCACAAATATCGAAATGTATGTTTCTATCTATGAGAAGGAGGCCGAGGCTTGGTGGGGAAAGTGGGCGCCCAGGGTCCAAACTAGGTCAGAGAAAGGAGAGGGAAAGGGAGTGGTTCAGCATGGTGGCCCTATACTTCTTCTCTCTCACCGGTATCCTTCCTTGGACGTGTGGAGACATTGGGAGAGGGGTTGTGGTGCTGAGAAATTGGGCTGCAAGCTGTCTTTAGCTGGCCAAGCAGTGGGTAATGGAGGAGGAGGGGTACCAGAGGCGAGGTTTTTAAACGGCTGCACAGCCTGCTCAGAATGGCCAAGAGGGAGTGTTCCCCTGGAAAAGAAGTGCCTGAGTTGCGGGGTGCGGGGGGCAGGGGTTGAAGACACTCTCAAATAATCAAATCCATGAAAATCAGTGTGAAAGACTGACTGTATTTCTGAATGCTCAGCTGAAACTTTATGGAACTGCAATGCTAGAAATGTTGAAAGTTTTCTGGAATTCTATCGAAGAGCAATGCCCTCACTTTGCCAGTTCCCCCAGTAATAAACCCCTGGTAACATATAGCATTTCACTGGCAGTAAACATAAGACATGCCATGCTGTGCAGACAAGTCCGATAAATCCTAAACATGGTATATTTTTTTCTTGAATGGAAATGGTTCAACCTGTTTCCAAAAAAAAAAAATAGCTTCAGTGAGGAGAAAAGACTAGTTTCTTGTTTTCTGGATGCACACACTTACAGGTCAAGTAATTTAGGCTGCACATCTGTGTTCCTCTTTCTGTTCCTCTTTCGAGTAAACTTTGTGCTTCTTAATTTGTAGTTACCATTATACATTAAATAGAGAAAAGCTCTTTCTATAAAAAAAAATCTAGAATCTTTCAGTTTAAGTTGGATATGGGGGTGGGAGTAAGTGGAATTTATTATTCATGTTTATGAATGCCAGGATTTAGGAAAATTTTAAGAGTTTCTTTGAAGACACTTAATGTTAACCATATGTATTCTCCATTTTGTTCTGTATGATTCTGATTCTGATGAGGGACAATCTGATCTTTGTATTGAGCATGATCAAGATAACAGTATACTGTTTCAGGCTTCAGGCAAGGGATTTCATGGTTGAATGCTTGTACGTGTCTCTGTGTGTAAAATCCTCCTCCGGTTTAGAAAAAGCATAAAAGAAAAAATGTGGTAGCATTAGTCTCTTCCTGATCTGCTTGCTGTCTACCTGCAGGATATTTTTCAACGCTAGGGAGCATTTATACCTCCTCTAACTGAAAAATGTATCTAAATACCCCAAAGGCACCATATCCCATTGGATCTTGGAAGCTAAGCTCTGGTTAGTACTTGGATGGGAGACCATGAATGAATATAGCTGTAGGCTATATTTCAGAGGAAGAAACCGACAAAACCAATTCTGAGTATTCCTCACGTAACAAAACTCTGTGAAATTCATGGGGTTGCTATAAGTCATCAGGTGATTTGAAGGAACACACACACACACACACACACACAATTTTAGTAGAACACCCCCTTGGGACCCCATCAGTTCATAAAACTGAACTATGGATCTCTTCTGGTTTTTCTTATATTTTCCAGAAGCAGCACTTTTTTAAAATAAAAAACTCCAATGCACAATGTTACAAAAGTACTGAGAAGAAAACAATTATTCAATATTTCCACTCCCACCACCTCCTTAATTTTAAAATTTGGATCCTCTTCTTTTTCCACCTCCACTGTACAGCTACATTCATTGTGGTTGGTAAATCTTTTTGTATTTGCAAGGTTAGAGGATTGGATCTATTTTATTTAACAACTAACCATTTTTTTTAAATAATTGCCACTGTGTGGTGGTGTATTTTACTTGGTTATTCACTCTTCTCAATTGTTTCAATACTGGCTAAGGAATGCAGAGAGAGAGGTGGTGGTTGTTGTTTGGAGTGGCCTACTATCTTGAAATCAATAGGAACCTTTCTTTGTTACACTGTGGTCTGCCTACTCTGCAGTTCTGCATCTCTCTAGGGAGACATCCTAATTGATTTTTCCCTTGTACTTGCCAGACGCAAAGTGATATTGTACAAACAAAATTTTGCTAACCTGTTATCATGATTAATATTGTGTCCCTTGTTTGGATGCTGAGTAAGCGCTTTGGATCTACTCACTTACAAATGAGCAACACTCTGTAGTGCGCTGTTATCTTGGGACTATCACATTGAATTGGATTAAATGAATTTCTGAAACAGTATAACTGATCTAAATATCCTAATGCCAGCACATCCCATCTGATGTTCAAAACCAAGCAGGGTCAGCTGTAGTTAGTATTTGGATGGGAAACCACCAACAAATGCCAGGTACTGTAGGTTATATTTCAGAGGATGGAACTCGCAAATCGCTTCTGAGTATTCCTTGTCTAGGGAAATCCTTTGAAATTCATGGGGTCACCATAAGTTGGCAGGTGGCTTGAAGGCTCATCTCCCTGCCACACCAGTTAAAATCTGTTGTTAAATGTGTGCAACATATATCTCAACTGGTAGAATGGCATAGTGTGCTGCGTATGTATGAAATTATCAGTAATTAAGTGATGAATGTAGACCTGGAGCTTACGCCTCTCCTTTGGAGTTCAGGGTTTTACACATTCCCAAAGCTCCATCTCTGCCACCAAGTTGTGATGAGGATGACTGTGATACCGAGAGAAAGAAAAACATTGGAAAAGTATAATTCTTTTCCCTTCCTACTCAGAAAACTGTCAGTTGCCAAGTGTAAGCTCTGGAGACATTTTTAAAAAATCCCTGCAGGTTGATTTTAAAATTGCTTTAAAAGTACTAAGAGAACATTGCTCTGTATGCGTTCGGCTTTATCTGGTTTCATATATTGTTTCTTAATTATCGTATTTTATATGCTGTTTAAAATCGGGCATAATTGCACACCCGTAATTTTTTATATTTTGTCTGTGTCTTGCCTATGATTATAAATCAAAAGTATTGTCGTCTCTCCTTATCTTTTAACTGTCCCTAGCGGAAGCCATAGAAATATTTCATGGCCAAAATATGATGGACTAATTTAAGGAATAAAACCTTTTTTAGACATCTTTAGGTTCAGTTTCTACAGTATGTAAACATGCAACAGCACCCTCAAGTGTATGTACTTTTGCTGGTGAACAGGTGTGATGTATCTTTGTCTGACTGTACCTTTGCTGATCTGCTAAATCAGGAATGAACTGTTCTGCATATTTAAATCCAAAAATGGTTTTCTTGCTTTTGGGAAAGCTATTATTCTGCACATTGGAATGGGAAGGCGAGGTCCCAGGAACATAATTGCATGGCTGTCTGAAAGCTTAAATGGTTTTTCAAGGCCTGAAATAGTTTGCACTGGTTTTGCCAATTACGTGTGGTAATCAGGATATTTTAAAAAGCATGCCAGATTTCTTAAAGCATCCCTCAGGACTTAAGAACACTGTACCTTGCAAGCAATTGATGACTCTTGGGTGTTTGAGGAAAAACCAAGGTTTAAGCTCCATTTGGAGTTTATCTTTGTTATCTGTAAATGTGGACAATTTAGGTAGACCCACAATTTCTGTGAAAGCTGGAATTATGTTACCATTATGCTTTTGTGAGGTAAAGACACAACTATTTATATTTCATTGGAAATGGTGACTGAGGACTGCGTAAAAACCACCTTTGGCCCAGGTTCTAAGGAAAAAGGCAGGATATAAATAAAGTTAAGAACAAGAACAATGACAAAAACATGTTTACATGAAAACAAGAGTCTGTTTCAATCAGTATTCTTTATGTTCTTTGCTCAAAACAGAGTAAGCCTAGTATAATTTTATTGCTGGTATCATTTTCGAATGTCTTTGCAGGACTGTTGAAATCTCATATTTAGCTCCAGCAAACTACTAATTATGGCGGAAACTGTATTTCTGTCAGATTTTGTTTGTTCTGTTCGAGTACATTTACTTATATCTGCATAGTTATTATAGGGCTGCAAGAGCTAATAATTTACTAACCCAAATTTTAGCTGGTTAATCTAAGAGACCAATGACAATCAGAGGATTTTTTGTGGGGAAGGGGAGATTGAGAACTTCCTTCTTTCTCTAGATTACATTGGTTCTGGTATGATACCATAATTAGGGCATGAAAATGAAGACTGTATTAAAGATAGCTTCTTTTAAAAATACAGATTCTCTTCAGTGTTTCAGAAAAGCACCTGTACTAAGGCTTTGATACTATGCAAACTGATTTAAATTTAATCCATGTTATCGTGCAACAGATTAATTGACATCAAATATTGGAAAAGCCAGTGTGGAATAGTGGTTTGAGCATTAGACTATGGAGACTAGGGGTTGAGTCCCAGCTCAGGATGTCACACTCTCTCAGCCTCAGAGGAGGGCAAATGCAAACCCTCTCTGAACAAATCTTGCCAAGAATACCCCATGACTGTAGAGTTGCCATGAGTCAGAAACAACTTGAAGATACACAACAACAACAAATTGGATCAATACATTGTGCAGCAGATTAACTGACTGCAGATATTTTATATTGTTTAACAATTCCAGTTTATTGCATGTGTCTTGACCTATCCTGTATACTCAGGGAAGATTGGATGCTTTCCTGCCCTCAGTTTAGCCCAACTCCTTTCTTATCTTCCCTATGGCTGTTCTTTCCACAGAAGCATCTTTTTAAAGCACTGAGCCAAAGGTGCAGCTGATTATCTTTCCTTCTCTTGCTTGCTTCACTGCAGTTAACTGAAAAGAGGGACATTACACTCCCCCACACACTACCCAGAACTTTTCCTCTGATTCACACGTTCTTCCTCAACTGTATCTTCCCAGGCCTGTCTTTGCCCCAATTTATCATAAATTTTGACTGAGTAAAAATTCTTACTCTTGTATGTAGCATCTTCATGCACTGAAGCTGGGAGAAGAGTATTTCCCATTTTCAGAAACCAGTCCCCAGCAAACAATTGTGTTGCTCTTTTGGTGGTGGTTGTGGTTTGTGTGGGCTAAGAGTGTATATATGGATTCTGCACGTGTGTATGTATGTGTGTGTACATGTACACACCTTCTGCTGAAGAATTGAGTACAGCAGATATGTTTCCTGCCTCATGTATCCACTAAACAACCATGTGAGGTATATTAGGCTGAGAAAAAGACCCGTCTTTCACGTAACACAGTGAAAACTTCATACTGAGAAAGGGCAGGCTGCCCACCTTCCTTCTTTTCTTCCACCAGCAGGTAGAGCTTTTCTTCATACCTTTGACAGTTCTACTAGGTTGCTGCAGTGAGGCTTTTAATGCAGATGACTACTGCTCTCCTTTGATTGATGTGTTTAATTGCATGTTAATTATTGCATGTTTTAATTAATCTTTTTGTTTTTAAATATATTTATTTTATTTAAAGATCTCATGTGTTAGGAGAAAAGTAAGGGCAAATTTGGACATACATAATAGGGTTAAGAATGGGAGGCTCTTCAAGACTGAGCAGTGCCTCAGCTTGCTGCCCTCTTCTTCCCCTGCATGACCCAAACGAGGAAGAATCCATGATTCAGATTTCTTAATTTGTTTTTCCATACAAACCAGGGGTCATATTTGAAAATAACAGTAGCAGGTGGTGATTATTATATTAGTGAGGTGTCAGTCAGCTTTTGGTCTATCCTCTAAAGGAGCTGTCCAGGGTGCTGTTTTAATGTTGAAGATAGGGTTCAACCCCTTGGATAGCACTTTTAAAATTCAGACTAAAACTCAGAGCAGATTCACTGCTCAATGATATGGAAACCAACAACTCCCACTGCTTGCTAATTAATAGACAAGGACATTTCAGAGAGTAGGTTAGTGAAACTGACTGCTTTCTTTTTCCTTCTTTCTTTCTTTCTTTCTTTCTTTCTTTCTTTCTTTCTTTCTTTCTTTCTTTCCAAACTAGAGTTTGTGTTAAATCATGATTCATGGTCCCCATGGGATTATAAGGCAGAAAGTGGGAAGAGGATGACTCTTTCATCATTTATTCCTTCAGCAGAGGGACAGCAGGAGAAGAGGGAAGTGGGACAGTGGTCCAGGCCAATACATTGCCTGGGCTTGCATAGGTTCATGCATGTAATGCTAATCTTCGTTTAACTATTAGCTGCCAGCCAAATCAGGGTGTTATATGATGCATATGCCTACACGCAATGTCACTATTCCTTTTTCTCATAATTCTTTTAATTACTGTCCATTGAATTTACTGACACCTTGCATTCATGTTACTCCAATCAGTAGAATATAGTATAATTTTTTTCTTACCAAGACAGTCAAACAAATAACCAATAGAGGGAGATGAATGTATGGTACTTAATTTATCCTAGATGGCCATAGGTCCTCTGGAGTTTTGTCTACCCCCCAGCTCAAATGCTGTAACAATCCTATTTACTGCATGAGTGAATTGCTACAGTGTGACTAAAATATGAACCCCTCTCCTCCTGCTTTCTGTAAATCCCAAATTGAGATGTTCTTGACTTTCTCAGTACAATAATTAGAATTCATAGACTTGTGTTTGTATGGGTTGTTCATGCATTTCAAATCATCTGGTATACCATTCCATCATCATCATCATCATCATCATCATCATCATCGTTGTTGGTATTATTATTATTAATATTAATATTATTATTATTCTGGAAAGAGACAGAAGAAGCCTAATGCAAAGGAGCATGTTCCCACAGATGCTAGTGCTGCATCTCACACACACAGACTCTGCAGAGAAATGTGTTACTACCAGTGCATTGTGGTTCTGCCTTACGGGAATGGGGCTCTTTTCTAACAAATGAATCAATAGTAATATTTATCTTCCTGTCCCCCAGCATTAAAAAAGGGACTATATAGAAGGCATTCTTCAACTTGTGGTTGGTACATAAGTGTGAAACACCTTAGCTGGGAAAGCTGGCCTCAAGGAGTACTGTTCAATTCATTGTGGCGATAAGTGCTGTGTATTGAAAAGAGAGGCATAATGAGATTTCAGGAAAGGCAAGCATGAGAATCGGAATACTGGTATTCTTCCTGCTGAACCTTCCCCACTCCTTGGGCTCCTGCCAAGAATTTTCATCTGCAGGGGCAGGCCGTTGACTTATCAAACTTTTGCTTTCATGGGACGAATAAAGCTGCTGCCTTTTCAGTCAACTAGATGCTAGGAGAAGAGGCAGAATTCCATGTTACTTTTCATAGATTGGTTAATTTTTTGTCTGTATCTCATCTCCATGCTCTTATTTCCATATTCCAAACCCTGGAAGAGTCTGGAATATCCAGGCCCTGAAGAGACGGGTTGATGGTTATAGCAGTAGAACCATAGGCAGGGAGGGGGACCCATAGCTGAATGGAAGAGCACATGCTTTGCATATCGAAGATTCCAGGTTGAATTCTTGATCTGCGGGCAGCCGTGGCTGGAAAAATTCCCATCTGAATGGGTGGGACGCTGTTCCTCATCTGTGTTGACAGTAATGGACTAGATAAAACAATGGTTTGAGTTGCCGTATGGCAGCATCCTATGTTCCCCATGGGATTAAAAATAACACAAAACAGAAACGCTGTAATCAGAATAAATTATATAACAGAGGCAGAAAAGTGTTCATTCCCCTTCCACTAAGCTTTTATGTGATACTAGAAGTTGCAAATTACAAGAGAGTGAATGTGATGCTGCTGACCAGCTTCTCTATGACACCATATAATTGCAAAGCCATGTGATGTATTGGTATATTGATATAATGCCCACTGTGCTGCTGGGTGTAATACCTAGCAAATAATAAAGCAAATAAGGGTGAGAAAAATGGTAATATGATGGGTCTAATATCAGTAGTCTGAACTTGAGACATAGAAACTTCCAGGAAGTTAAACTCTGGGCTGGGTAGCAATTTCTATGCCTGAACAGTAAGTTAGCAGCTTAACCTTCTACCGCTACCTGCTCTGTACAGTAATAAGGCTGTACAGATGGTATGTGATGAAGAGGTGTAAGGAATATATGCATCTCTTGCCATAAAGAAGGTTGTAGCATTCATTATTCTGTAGGTACGTTCAGGGGAAAGGTATTGTTGGAAAGTTTTCAGGATTGCCTCCTTATGGAATGAATACACACTCACAGACGTGAGGAAGTGTAAATTAGTCTGCTTTGGAGCCATGACAAAGGAATACATTTTGAACCAGCATACATCCCTGTTCATATCTTGTTTTATAATACATAGTCACTTTTCTGACTACATATCAAAATAAGATCACAGATTAGAGTAACAAGCATGATTGATAAGTGTGCTCAGGTACAAGTATTCCAAGTTGACTGAATAATCTTTAATTTTCAGTCAACTAGATGCTAGGAGGCTAGATGCACTGTCACCCATTTGTTATTTTTCTAGGAAATATCCTAGTTTCTTTGTTAGTTCTACCACCTGCAGTCACATTTCTCAGGGCTGTCGGATAATTTTTCTGTAACAAAAAGCCCCACTTTGAAAGAAAATTATATTGAATTTATATCCAATATTTCTTCCACTTTTATCACTATAGACTGTATGTCCGAGACAGTGGCAGGCACTGAACAGACTCATGTGCTTTCAAACATCCCTCCACTTTAAGTAAAATACAGCAGATCACATTTGTATGGTACACCCTTCAACCCCCAATGTCATGTAAACTTGTTTGTAGGCTTGGATGGCCTAAAAGCTATCAAAAGTCATGAAGTCACAGGCCTTTAATCGAATCTAACCAGTTTAGATGGATCAGGGATATAAACTGAGATCTCAACCATACTACATTGGACAGATAGCCATCTAATTTTATAATCCTTGCTAGACAAGCCTTGCAGACTGGGGGAAGAAAACTAATTAGTTTGAGTGGATGGCCTAATAGCAGACCAGTGTCTTGACTCAAGCCTGTGGAGCTTGTGAAAGGCAGCAACATTCTGTATCGGTTTCTGTAATGTGGTGGTTTCTTTTTGGTTGCCTTTTGCCAGAGTCGATTACTTTTATACCGCTTTGAACACCCCAGTCTCTTCTGATTTTGGAAGCTAAGCTGGGTCAGGCCTGGTTAGTACTTGGATGGGAGACCACCAGGGAATACCAGGGCTGATAATGAGTGTACCTGAATCCCTGGAGAATCAGCTGCCGTGGATCCCGTCTTGGGAGAAAAGGGGGGTATACATCCAAGAAATAAAATAAGTGAATAGTAAATAAGAACCACAGCCAGTGAAGATTTATAATACTGGGCTCCATGTATCTTTGGTTTGATTCTGAGAGATGGGCAACTTGATACCTTTCGTAAATTTTAGACTACAATTCCCAGTTCTCTGCGCAAGAATATTTTTTTGCTCAATAAACATTTTTTCCACAAAGAAATCTTTTGCAAAAAAACCCTCAAAATGTTAAAAATTGTCAAAGATGTGCATGAACTCTTGTAATCTCAACTAGAAGGGAGAAATTATTTGTTCTTTCATCAGAGAACAAAGTAATTGAAATTGTGTTGGTTTCTCAAAAAGTCAGTACAGTACTTTTTTAAAGGAAATTTATTAGTCTTCCACAATATCTTCCACAATTTCATTGATTCTGTACAGACAACCAGTAGTGTGCAACTTGTGGCCTTCCAGATATTGTTGCACTGCATCTCCCATCAGCCTTAGAAAGCATGCCCAATGCTGAAGAATGCTAGGAGTTGCAGTTCAATGTCATTTGCAGGTCCACATATTGTCTACCCTGGTACAGACTGCAGATTTTAATTATTTATTAGAAATACTTATATCCTGATATCCAAGAAAAAGCAAGTGACGCTCACTCTTGACTTGACTATTCTGAGAGAGAATGGCTAGCCCATGTTTACCCATGGGGTTCAAAGCTTTTTGGGACTTGAACTTGTATCTACCCAAGTGCCAGTCCAACATGCAACTGGTTAGACTCTAATCTCTACCCCCCATACACTTTTTAAGGATTCTTGTGTAGTTTACTTCAGGTGATCCTGTCTGGACCATAGAATATCCAGGTTCTCCAAAGGAGTATGGTCAAGTTGTGTTTAGCAGAAAGAAAGAGAGGAGACTGTTGTTTTCTTTCTCTTTAATTTATGGAATTAAGCATAAGTCAACTCTGTTTGTGCTCTGGCACCTGTATTTGCTAGGCAGAATGAATGTAACCATATCATTATTGGAGAGTTGCTGTGTGAATTAAATCTCTCCTTCAGGTTGATAAAGCATGATTCCAAAGGAAAGCCTCTGAAGGGGTATAGATACTAACGGGGAGCAATATGCTTGGGAGACCCTAGTTATGTGGAGTTTTTGTGTGTGTAACTGATCTGAAAATTGATAGGCTTAGCAGCTGTTTTAACAGCTGAGCTTTGCATTCCCTGAAGGCCTGTCAAACTAGCAGAACCACAGTACCTTCCTCCACTCTTCCCCGTATAAGTTGACTTTCAGTGGACTAATTAATGGTGGGAATGATTGCTTGAATTGCTGTGCCTAAAGCCAATGAATAAAGCGTCAGAGTTCCAATTCAGTCATCAGGTTTTTATCAGTAGAACTGAATCTTCAGCCACTGTTGACTACCGAGTTTGCAGTAGGATCATAAAATGCACTTCTACCAAGCCAAGAGTCTTTTTTAAAATACTCTAAAAAAACCACACACACACAAACTACATAGAATCAGCTGTTCAGGCAAAGCAACTGTATTCCAATATATGGACACATTTATAATATTGATATATGAAACAGTCATTAGGCGAAGCTATAGGCTCACCTTGGGCCATCTCCTCACAGTAAAGTTTATTTGACCACAGCCCTCACACTTTTAGTATTAGTCCTTCCCCAATCTTTGATGCTATAACAGTGTCCCTTTTTCTCTTTTCTTTTTAGAAGGTCGTCATGTTTACTTTAGGGTAAATCTACACTGCATAGTTACATTGAAAAGAAGTTGAGGCCACTTTTATTATTGTGGCTTTTTCATACAGAATGCTGGGGTTTGCGGATTTTTTGAGGTACTAAGTTCCTCACCAAACTACAAACCTCATAGAAAGGAGACAGGATAATGTAGTCTCAACTATAACTATGCAGTACAGATGTGCGCTCTATGGCCATTTCTGCACTAGACTGTTATAGTACTATTATTCCACTTTCAACGTCCTGTGGAATTCTGGGGTTTGCAATTTAGGGAGGGTCCTGGGCAAACATCAGGATTCCATAAGATGTTGAAAGTGGAATAAATAGCACTATGACAGTCTAGTGCGGAAACGGCCTATGTCTCATCATAAATGGATAAATGTTTACCCCAGTCAGGGAGGGAACATTCCTATTTTAGTTCCCTTTGTTCTATTCTAGCATCTCAGCTTTTCTCCCCAGGGTAAGGGAAAGTACTGTATAAAACAACAATCCTCCGTAGTCTGTCAAATCAGTTACAAGAAGAGAGAAGAGGCCATCTAAACTCCCAAATGCCCTGTTTCTTCTTAAATTCTGAATGTCCATCAGGACCTGTGGATAGCCCCAGTGGAGCTACATGGCCCTGCTTAAGAATCACATGGTTTAGAACACGGTTTAGATACTGCACAGTACCCAACAGCAAGAGATATAAAGTCATACTGCAGTGTAAACCCTTCCATGCTGCTTTCTTTAGTTCATCTTGTGTGGCATTGCCATCTTTTTTATCCATAATAGAGTTGTACATTTAGGCATAAGGTGTCATTTATCTCATCCTTATTTACATATCTTTCTACCAGGGTATATCTTGGATTTCCGTTTCCTAGTACATTCTTCATCTATCTTTCTTATGCCACTATTTTGCATGTTGTGTATGCATGTCCTAGTGCTGTGAAACTGACTGAAATAAGACTGTGTTTCTAAAGAGATTCATCTTTCTCTTTAGCAAGCCCTTGCCCCACCGTAGTTGATGAGCTATGGACCAAAATAATAATTTTCTCAAATATCAATCGTAGAAGTAAACTAAGAATATACTGTGTAGAGAAACTCTTCCTTGTTTAAGCAAATTGTTTCAGTTTCAATGATATGATTGTATCTCTAAAGTTATGTACTGTGTTTTTACATGTGTAAGCAGATGAACCATCACAGCCCAACAATATTTTGTATGTTTCTCAGAACTTGATACCCCTGCCTTCAATAGAATTTATTCCCATAAATGTTTTGGAATTGCAATCCTACTAGAGTAATCCATATTTTTATTCTTATTATTTATTTTATAGAAAATTTCAGTCAGCTTGTTAGAACAACTGGAACTATTACTTGGAAATGGGCCTTGCTGAAATGACACTTCCAGTTAATATGTACAAACTGAGCTACTAAGACTCAAAGTAATTCAACTGACCAAAAAAAAAAAAAAAGACTCCAAATATTATTAGTGGGAGAAAACCCCAAATAGAATCCTCCATCAATGATGCATTTCAAATCTTGTAAAGCATTTTATGGCTGTTTCTGACAGCCTAAATGCCCTAAAGGCATGAGATCCCATCTAATCTTGGCAGCTAAGCAAGGTCAGCCCTGGTTTGCAATTGTACGAGAGACGACCAGCAAATATCAAGTACTGTAGGCTATATTTCAGAAGAAGGAACTGGCAAACCCACTCCTGAGTATTCCTTACCTAAGAAAACTGTATGAAATTCATGATGGCAGTCACAAGTCAACAGGCAACTTGTAGACACATGTGCACAGAAAGAGATGATTCTGGATAGTCAGAGTGAATCACGTCCACTGAGGAAGGACTTGAACTATGTTTAAGTATTTAAAAGAATGCTCTCTCCCTTCCCTCCGCTCTCTCTCTCTCTCTGTGTATGTAAGACAGTGAGTGTATAATTTCTTTCTTTTATCTTGTAGGCTGAGTAGTATAGCACTGAACACTGAGTATCTCAGGAAAAAAAACTGATATAAGAGGGTTTTTTTTTAAAAAAAATGTCTCTCATATTTCAAGCTATTTTCCAGTTTTTAGGCTTGATTGTCATTTTAGTTGTTCAGTTGTCATGCTCAGTAGATAACAGCTGGGGGAAATGTTTGTGGGGTTGATAACAAAACTTACTGTGCTTTTATAGTGCTATTATTCCACTTTCAACATCCTGTGGAATTCTGGGATTTGTAGTTTACTGAGGCCAAAGAGCTCTCTGGCTGGGAGAATTCTAAAGGCCATCCCTAAACTGCAAACCCCAGGATTCCATAGGATGTTGAAAGTGGAATAATAGCACTGTAACAGTGTACTGTGGAAATGGCTATAGTCTCTTTTCTGAATGAACCTTCTTCTGAATGAATTTTGCCAAGAAAACCCCATGATATTTTTGTCTTAGAATTGTCGTAAGTCAAAAGTGACCCAAAAAGCACACTACAACAAAAGAGCAGAGCTACTCAGATTGGTGTTCCTCGGACTGGTGCTGGTCCAGAAGCATCAGCTGATAGTGCCTTCTGAGTTTCCAGGAAAGAAAGGAATACTTGAAACCAGTGAGCACAAATATGGTACTGGTCCCTGGTGCATTAGGGAAAAAAAAATCTGGTCCTCACCATCAGACAGCTTGAGATACACTGTAGTAGAGTATGATCCTAGCTTCAGTAATGGACTAAGGACGTTTCTGCACTACACTGTTATAGTGCCATTATTCCACTCTCAACATCCTGTGGAATTCTGGGGTTTGTTCAGGTCAAAGAGCTCTCTGGCTGAGAATTCTAAATGCCCCTCCCTAAACTGCAAACCCCATGATTCCATAGGATGTTGAAAGTGGAATAAAAGCACTATAGCACTGTATTGTGGAAAGGCTATAAGTAAGGACATTACCAATTGTACACCAAATATTCCCCCTTCTAACTTATAGTGGGCTTCATGCAGAATGAACTACCATCATGTATATTTTGAAACCTTGTTGGTTGTGTGCTGCAGAGCTTTACAGTAAATTGCACATTGTCATGTTTGTCTTCTGACCAGTGGTGGATTTAGACACTAGCTAAGTAAGCTGTTGTTTAGGACCTCAGATTATGCAAAGTGTCCAAATACCCCCCAAATATATTGAGTAATTCTGGGAGTCTATGAAACTTCACATAAGTAAGGGCCCTAAAATGTCTTAATCTTCTGTGTGTGTGTGTATATATATTTGTGTGTGTTGCTTTTTCTAGAACTGTGTGAAAGCAATTTACATGATTTAAGTTCTTCTTGGATTTACTCTGAAAGTTATTAATAAAAATGATACTTTGCCCACTATCACCAACTGCCATTTCTAGAATTAGCGGAGGTGGGCAAGGCTTCTGATTAGAAAGTGGTAGCATTGAGACACTTTTTTCTTTCTTTTTCAAATTAAGCCTTCATATATACATAGGTGTTATCCATGATGTTCATGGAACATAGGGTTATGAGTAGCAGAGCCTGCTAAAAAGATACAGCCACAGATACTCCTTTGATGAAAAGAGAGAGTGGGAGGTGGAAGGTAATGCCTTAATCAGGATTGTGATCTGGACTCAAGATGATCAAGGAAATTATAAAGAAATCACATCCATTTGCAAAGTAGCCTTATTCCAGAGCTTGGAAAAGTTACCCCCCCCTTTTTTTTTTACATAACTACCAAATGCATGACTCATTGGTAAAAATGTGCTTCTTTTGTATGTTTTGTAAAGGTGGCATAAAGGAACAGAGGTGCACCATTTTTTGTTGCCTAGAACCAAACAATTATGCTGTTGTCTTTTCAAGTTGTTTTCTTGCTGCTGATTGAGATATTTAAATAAAATGGTTGAACAGCTTATAAGAAGGTTGCAGAGCTCATGCTGTGAAATCAGCAACAACTTTACTCCTACCTACACAGTGCTGCCCACACACTCCTGGAACGCTCACTGGGAGTTTAACTAGGTACAGTTGGACCTGTGTAATTAGCTTACATTTTCCCAAACTCTTTCTGAGCTGTAAAATGTCAAACATTTAGCTTTTTAAATGGAGCCACCATGGTGCCTGAAACATCAGGAGCCAGGAAATGGTTTCTTTTCAGATACAAAGCAAATGTGCCTAGAACACTTGTATTAAGCTACAGGTAATGATTGTAACTTGGCTTGAATGTCACAGCACTGTGGTTATCTTGTACAAAAAAATAAAATAAAGAATAAAATCAGCATTTGGCATGTCAAAAAAGAACTGGACTTCTATGCAGCTAAGGGGGATTGCTTGGGGGATGCTTCAAAGTGCTTAAAGCTGTTTTTTCTTGACCGAAATACATTTGATGTTGCTGAGTTGAGAACATATGGCTCTGTAGGACGAAGTTCTCCACCCCCTCCTCAGCTTCTTCTTTTATGCCTGTGAGTAGGAGAAAGGAAGGGGATTTCTATCCCACATAAGTAAGGAATTCTGTGTGCTGTTCTGTGAGGCATTTAAATGTGTTCTTCTTCTTTTTTTTTTCAGTGTGCTGCTGCCAGGGAGGATAATTGCTTGTGGGAGAACAAGTTTGCTATCAACTTATGAATAACTCCTACCGTGAAGGGTTTTTATAAATGGGACTCATTGATCCCCATATCTGAGGACTGATGAAGCTTAGTGAGATGTTTGGTCTCCAGGGAACTGTGCTAGGAACCGTTTTTCCCTGTCAAAGGATAGACTTTCAAGAGCATTTGATTTTACAGAGCATCAGGTTTCACAAGATGAACCTTTTCTAGTGTTGCTGAAGGTGGTGATGAGACAGAAGGTTGTCTCTGTAAAACCTTCTTATGCTATAAGCCTGTTGCTTTGTTTTGGGATGTGGCCAAAAGTCTGAACACATCGTATTCCTTGGAAGCCTTTCACTTACCACCACGGTAGTATTTGGATAGCTATGTACAGCATTTGAGTTCCACCCATCTTACAACATGTAAGGAGAAGCAGGTATCTTCAGAATTCCCCTGGGATATCCCCATTTTTTACCCTGTGATGGTAGCACAGAAGAGACCCAATGTGGTATAGTGGTTTGAATGTTGTGATGTAGGAATTTGGGGAAGAAATTCAGGAACGTGTCCAGCTTTGGAGCCTTTCAGACCTTCTTTACTGTCATGTTGCATAGGAACCAGCAGTAGTTTTTGCCATGTGGGATTCTACATATTGTCTTCCCATGTTTATCCCACCAGGTGGCTGTGGAGGCGAGGTTCACTGTTTGACAGATGGGCTGTTCATTCCATAGATCCATTGGCCTGTGCCGTACTATAGCTTTCAACCTGGAGACAACAGAGCTGTGGTCTTTGGTTTATTCCAGCAAGATGTGCTGTGTACTTTGATCGTTGATTCTTCTAATGCTCCACGCACATTTCCTGGTTCTTAAAATGCTCCACACTTTTTCTTTATCATTTGGACAGCAACTCTGACAATGCATTTAGAGCATAATCCAGAAAAGTATATGTAGAATTCAGCTTTAATTTAGGCTCTATACATCAGAATCCACAAATCCTCTGGTGAACATTAATGAAGCAGCTTGGTCACTTGCTTGATACCTGTCTTCTCAGTATAGTTTTCCTAGATATGATTTGGGAAAAGGTGGGGTTTGGAAATTTCAAAATTGAATGTTCCCTCACTTCTTTTCCTCTGACAAAGAAGGCTGCTGAATGCAGTCTTGAGCCATTTCTGCACTACAGTGTTATAGTGCTATCATTCAACTTTCAACATCTGTATAATTCTGGGCTTTGCTGCTTACGGAGGGAAAGCTCTTTGGCTCCAGTAAACTACAAACCGTAGGATTCCACAGGATGTTGAAAGTGGAATAATAGCACTTTAACAGTGTAGTGCGGAAATGACTTTGCGTTTGTACAAACTCTCATTTGATGTGCTGAAGTTGTATAAGCTTTCAGTGAAATTAAAATGATGATGTGGGACAAAGTGGGCAGTGGGCAGTGCTGGGCTCCATGTGATTCCCAGCTGTTTGTGTGGTTCCTTGACCTGAAAAGATTCAACAAACCATCCTTTTTTTTCCCTTGACCTAAAGAGTATGAATTGCCTTTCCCAGGTTGTAGAATTCCCTCACACAGGAGATTCAGTTGGCTCTGTCTCTCCTCTCTCTCTTTCCCCAGGAGGCAAAAATCCTCTTATTTAGTGGCTCATAATTCGTATGGCAAAAGGGACTTTTTAATGGGGCTTTTAAATGATGTTTTAAATATGATTTAAATGGTTCTAACTTTGTTTTTTATATAACTGTCTATTTTTTAAGCTTCTGTACAAATAGTATTTTTTAGCTGTACCTTATTTTAGTTGGACGAAGGTATGTCTGGGCAAGGAGAAAGGCAGGGTATAAATTAAATTAATTGGATGGATGGACGGACGGACGGACGGACGGACGGACGGACGGACGGACAGATGGATGGACAGACAGACACATGCATACTTCTAGGAGCAGCAGTTATTTTTTAAAACACATTACAGCCCCTCTTGCATTATTTAACATTAAAAAATTATTCATCTCCCTCAAAAACAAAAAAACAAAAACAAAACTAGAAGTGAACTTCTGTCAACTTCCTTTTCTTAAATTCTATTTTTTGGCAGACTATAAACTCCTGTAAGTGGTTGTGAAAGGAAATTAGCATCTGAAACCACTCGCACCACACACACACTGTTGCCCACTTCTGGTGTATGGAGGTGTAAGGCGAAGTGCACTAGTTAATAGCAGGAATGTTTATAAACTCAGGTTGTGTCGTCAGGTACATTCCATAGATTACATTTACGAAAATGTGGCATTTTTCACTGTTTTCACAATAGCTTTGGCCACTGAGGGTGGGGAGGTATTTTTCTCCATCTGTGCTTTCTGGTAAAACTATTAATTTTCCTAACAGCTTTTAAATGGGATGTCATTGTTCTTTGTTCAATATCTAATATAAGCAGAATCTGTCAACACACTGCTTGGAAACTTACAGAACAAACTTGGGTGGGACACCAAGTTCAAAAGCAAATTCCACTGATGGAGGTCAGGAAATTGCAATCAGCTTTTCCAGATGTAATCCTCCATGCATTGGTGTATGCTTAAAGAGCTCTTTCTTCTACGTTGTTTTAAAGGCGTTTTGAATTACAGCTGACATGTAAACAAGAGATAATGTGTGCACATCAGGGCGTGTAGCAGACATAACCTTGGATCCTGCATAGCCCTAGAATGAGATGAGAGGGATGAGTATACCCATAACTGGGAATCCCTGATTCCCAGGGATTCAAGCCTCACACCACAGTGAAAGCCATTCCTAAGTTTCTGGTGACTTCTGAATCAGCTTTGAGGGCACACAAGGGCCTGGAGCAGGAAGGAAAGAGCTAAAAAGATGTCATTCCGTGAGCAGAATTCCATTGGCAGCTCTTAGGGTCAAAGCTGTTCTTTGAATCCTAGACCTCCTTATGTGAATGTGCACACACATGGTTTGGAATGATTTCAATTATGTTTGGCTCATTAGTCTAACAAGAAAGCATACCATTAGAATATTATATCTATATTTTATGAAAGGACTGAGTAACTAGGGGCCCGTTCACACTTCACAGTTATGGCACTATGATTCTACTTTAATTGTCATTATGGAATGCTAGGATTTGGATGACTTCGGGCATGTCACACACTCTCAGTCCCACAAAACCCCATCGTAGGTTTGTCTTAGGGTCGCCATAAGTTGGAAATAGCTTGAAGGCACAGAACAACAACATTTAGAATGGTCAATCAGAGAGCTCTAGTACTTCTCCAAGATACAAACCCCAAGCTTCCACAAGATGTTGCCATGGCAGTTAAAGTGGAATCATAGTGCTATTACTGTTTAGTAATGAATGGGGCCTGGGCAGCTGGACTAGTGTTTCTTGAAACATCAATTCCTGATGCTGTCTGGGAGAACTATTTTGAAAACTGAGATGACTTTCCGAAGTAGATCAGTTGCAAAATAATAGTGGCAATGCTTCTGTAGGAGTGCTGTTAGAGATATTGTCAAACATTTAACTACTCATAGCCAAGAGTACAATCCTAAACACATGTCGATAAGGAAAAGTCCTATTGAGCTTATTGGGTTTGAATAGACATAAATAAGACTGAAGAGACAAGCTGTATTTTGTATTCCAGCCAAATACAAGTATTTCCAAGAACCAAATAAAACAAAATATGTCAACCTATCATTTCAGTTGCAGTTAACAATGCAGTAAACAATGTATGAAGGATGAGGGTGCAACCTTTTTAAAAGATGAATTTACATTCCTCCTTTTGTTGGCCAGAAACACAGGAACAGGGATTTAACAACCATAAACAGCCTCTGAGGCTGTGCATGTAGTTCCAAGGGCTGCACTTTGCCTTCTCCTGCTCTAATATCTTATTAGCAATTCTGGTTGCTGTTCTCTGTTGCAAAGCAAGTAGGACATGCCATCTAGCAGGTTTGTGGCCTAGTAATTTGTTTGATGGTTAAGTGTGTTTAGCTGAAGAGCAGGTAAATTTTCTTCTGTTTCTGTATCTACAGTGCCTCCTAGGGCTGGAGAAGGATACTTTTTGAATTTTAAACTTTCAATGAAGATTTCCATTTTCTGTCTCTTGAGGGTTGTTGTGGGACAAAGTGGATCTTGCCTTCAAAAGCCACATGACTTGTTTCAGACTGAGGCTGAAAGAACTTATTTGTGGATTACAACACCAGAGTCCCCGAGTTAGCAGTGAGAGGGTTAAAAATTGTAGTTTAATGTGTAACTTTTCCAAGTGTGGTTTTAGAGAATTTTTTTTTAAAGCACAAAATCGTGCATACATTTTTTAAAAATGTGACTAGCTAGAAGTGTGTGAAAAACATGCTTCAGTTACTGGGGAAGAGAGATGGATTTTAAAATATATACGTAGTTACGTACCTCCCTAGGAGGACTAGGATAGCCCTCTTCACACTCTCCTTTTGTCAGCAGGTCAAAACATTTTTATGCCGTGAGGCTTTTAAAAACTGACGAGCTAGGTCTTAATGCTCTGTGGTGCTGTTTTTAAGGCTTGAATATGGTATTTTAATGAATTCTAGTGTCTTTAATGTTTAGTCTTTTGGCTGTATAAATTGTGTAATAACTTTTTAAATAATTCTTATATTTATACTTTTATTAATGACTTTGTATAATTTTAATTTATATTATTTTTAAATACGTTGTCGTGTACCGGCAGCCAGCCAAGGCTTGCAGCTGTCTGATTAGCGCCTGTTATCAGTAGCCAGGGAGCAAAGTTTGTCTTAGTTTGCTTGCAAATTACCCAGTGTTATTTTGCAGTTTGAGTTCACAATAAATCCAGAGTGACAGTCTGATGGCAAAATTCTTAAACCAGACAAAGGTCACGTGTCCTGGGAGTGCAAGCAAGGAATCCAAATGTAAGCCGGGCTGCCTCCACTGATAGAAAGGGCTGCAACAGTTTCCTCCCATTCTGGTTCCTCTTTGTATGAGCTCAGAGTCTTCCACAGCTGTTGGTCTAATTAATGAGTCCTTATTATATAAATGCTTTGAGACCCCAGGCTCTCCCTTTTTCACATATACTGGCTGCCACAAGTATTGCCCGTCTCATGTCTCTGTGATGTGGCTGTTGGGGGGTGGTCTTATCTGGGTCCTGGGACAGGAGTAGGACAGTTGGTAGCTGCCTTGGGTCACACTGGACTCCAAGGGCCTTTCCACAAGGGGCCTTTCTACTTTCTACTTTCAACATCCTATGGAATCCTGGGGTTTGCAGTTTAGGGAGGGGTATTCAGGATTCTAGCCAGAGAGCTATTTGGCCTCAGTTAAAATACGAACCCCAGAATTCCACAGGATGTTGAAAGTGGAATAATAGCACTATAACAGTATAGTGTGGAAAGACCCAAGGTGGAACATAAATGAATCTAATAACAACAACAACAACAACAACAACAACAATTCTAATAATAATAAGAAGAAGAACACTTCTACTACTACCACCACTATACTACTACTACTACTACTACTACTACTACTACTACTACTAATACATTTTTAAATGCTAAAACATTTATCAGTTCTCTTCAAGAAAAACTACGAGATTATCACAATCTAATAGGAACCCAAGATGGGTCAAGAATGCAGGTGGGATACAGAGAAATGCTTTTAACATCTTTTATGCCTTCTCTGTTCATTCCTGTGCGGAAGGCCAGCATTTCAATATGGAAGGTGGGAAACTTCTGAAGATTCAGAAATCATCTTTGCACTGCACTGCCCCCCAGCACTGGAAAAAAAAATCCCAAAATAGCAAATCTGACCCCTAGAAACCTCAGGCTGGTCACGGTTTTATTTGTTTATGATGTTGTTTTTGTTGCTGTTTAATTTATGGCATCAGCAGAGTGAAGAGGGGTGTCATAATGTAACAACACGTAGGCAGATTTTTTTTTTCTATACATCCTACAGTAGTTCTGCATTGTAGCACTTTGGCAGACTTCTCTACTATAAGTGGGCCGTGACTATGCTGTTCCTTAGCAACCATGAACTGTAATGACTCACTTTCTACGTACTGTATATCACCTGTAACAAGCAACCCAGCAAAATAAGACTAAAATAGCTGTTAACTTCACAGCAATTGTTCTCTCCAAATATGCTTTCATTTTTCCTCTTGTCTTACTTAAGCAGGTGCAAAATTCATGCTTTAATTCTGTCTAGCTGAGGGCAGGCGTGAACTGTTTCCTCTATACCTCGCCCCCCCGTAGATATTGGTGTACTGCTTTTTTTCTATATCTGGCATATGGTGAAACATTTAACTCTGAAGAGTTATATATTGCACTTTATGCAACAGTGAATATATAATTGACTCCTTCACTGGTGTTTGACTTAAACTAACATAGCTTCCAAAGCGTTAATAGGTATAGGTTGTCAGGGTTGTGAAATTTCAAAGGGTTTGGTCGATGTTATTTTAAGTAACGCAGTTGGACAATAAATTGGAATACTGATGGTCAAACTACATATCATGTAAATTATGTAACATGCACTTCCCCCTCCCCTTTTTGTTTATTGCAAAATAAGAATACAAGTATGTGCAGTCTCTACCAAAACTTTTAAAAAGTTGTTGTGGTGGTTGTGGCTATCGTTGCTATTATCTGAGTTGGGGGCCACCACACACCTCTAGTCTCATTTTGGGGAAAGGCAGTATATAAAGCAAATATATATATATATATATGTATGTATGTATGTATACATACATACATACATACATATATAACACAGGCAGAAGTTTCCCTCCTTAGCCATTCCCTTCCCAAAGACTCCATTTGTGCCAGTGGAAAGCCCACTTGCTTTTAACAGCTCTTTATGTCTTGGTGGATTTTGAGAGAAGGGTAATTGAGAAGGAAGGATTAAATGGCAGCCTTATCTTTGGGGTGAATTTTGCTATGCAGTAAGTTTTGAAAAACAGAAGGAGAAGAATCAGATATCCATTTTAAATATGGAAGGGCCAGAATCCTGTTGGTCACTGTGCTGGCAGTTTTCCGCCCTCTGGTTTGTGCATTGATGGTGATGGAGACAACATTAATTGACCCTAAGTAGCCAGTTTCTCCAGTGCTTTACTTCCTTCATGACCACTCTGCTTGAAGCCTTTTTACTCTTGTTGCCACTTTCTATGCTGTTGTTAGTCACACCAGTGCAGTGGGCCAATAGAATGCTGGCAATAAATAATATAGGGTGTAGCTTAATGCTAAAACTGTGTGTTGGGAACTGCTTGGGAGTGGTGGGGTGTTCCCCCACTAACAACATTGCTACTGAAATTCAGCAGAATTAGTGAGAGTTCCATGGTACCAGAGGGTTTTTCCGTATCTTCTCTACATGCAGACACCCTACATCGTTGAGTTCCATGACAGAGCATTTCAGAGTTTTCTGGTAGACTTAAGGAACAGAGGGGAGGAAGCAGCATTTACCAGTGGTTCTATTTTCGGGGGGAAGGTGAAGGGAAAAGGAGGCAAGTACAGCAGCTACAGAAACATTGACATCCTTTGGCACTTCTGCTGGATGTGGGATTGGAAGAGAGGAGGCAAGTATGGTAGAGCTTGCTCAGGGAAATAGTGTCACTCACAGTGTTGATCCAAATGCCCATGAAGGACCATGTGATGCTCTCCTAGATTAAGCTACTGATTTCATTAATACTGAGAAAGATAATGTTTCTAAACAAGATGACATCTTAAGGAAAGTGATTTTAAAAAAAATCTGAGATGCTCCAGAATAAACTGATTTGGCTCTTTTGAGGTTCTCAGATGTGTTAAATGTTGCATTTTTCCCAGATGGAAAAAATAAATCACGCCTGAACCAGCTATCACCTGTGTTACTTCTCTTCTGACACTGAGCTGGCCGTCAGCACTCATTTCATTTAGTCAGTGAGTGAAAACTTAGCTGTTCATTAATGCTTTTGGGCCTTGTCAGTTTGTCTCAGACACACATGTACGTAGTTTTAAAAACCGTTTTAATATTTTAAATCTGTTATAACTCATTATAGTTAATATGTGTTTAGCTTATTTAAATTGTTTTTATTGCTTTAAACTGTATAACCTGTTGTTTTGATGTTATTTGTAACCCCCTCCCCAAGATCCGTTTGATGTAGTATGGGGTAGAAATATAACAATAACAATAATAATCATAATCAAAAATAATAGTAACAATAATAATGATTTATACAGTTAAGGACTGTGGAGCAGACCGTAGAATTATGTACTTCATTCTCCAATACTTAATGACAAAAAAACCCTTTTGGATGTTTTGGCTGTGCTCTTTATGTATTTATTGAGCTTGGGAAAGGGGCAGGAGGAAAAGGAGGCTGTGCATGTTTATTTGAGCATTATTTATTAAAATATTTATAAACC
Organism: Cyclura pinguis; assembly: GCA_030412105.1. Classification (NCBI taxonomy): domain Eukaryota; kingdom Metazoa; phylum Chordata; class Lepidosauria; order Squamata; family Iguanidae; genus Cyclura; species Cyclura pinguis. The sequence goes on from CM059603.1 coordinate 191,797,995, forward strand.
ACCCTATATACAATGTCTTCAGTGTGGTACACAGGCAATAAATCAGCATTAAAATATTTAAAGCATTGTAAACTGGAAATCGGCAATACTTTGAAAAAATATCAAATAATTTAAATGTATATAAAACAGTGTAAACCAGAGTATGTAATGTAAATGAAAACAGAAATTGTCAGTTTATCAAGCAGTGATCATTAAGCCCCAGAACCTTTGTTGAAAGGGTGTTAACTCTGCACAAAAAGGGGGTCAGTGTCAATGCCAGTTAGGCCTCCAAAGGGAGAGTGTTCCGTAATCTGTGTGCCACAACAACGCAAGTCTTTTCCCATGTCTCCACATAGCATAGTACTCCCAACAGTGGGACAGAGAGAAGGGTACAGTATATCTATGTATGAACACTGTTATCTATGTGGGCACATTGTGGACATGCAGACAAAAGCACGTAAATGCAGGTTAGAGTCTGCTGCCCCCACTCATCCTGTATTCTTCTACTGGTCTGATCAAGGCAGAGAGTGGAATATCTGAAAATAACCAGGAGTGTCAAACCAGTAACAAGTCCTGGTTAGGAACAAACCCTGGTTAAGGAAACAGTTCTTGTTCTTTGTGTTTCCCCTGTTTAGGGAAATTGCTACTGCAAGATTGTACATATCAATTAGTAGGTGTGGTATTTACTGGCTGCTTTCAAGTGACCAGTAGGAAGATCTTATGAAGCCCATTTGGCTGTTCCTTTTCAGATTATAAATGACAATCTTACACCTGTGAAAATGTTGGTGGGTTACTGCTTTGGTTCCACTATTTAAAAGGCTGCTGTGTTGCTTTCCTAGCAAACATGTGAAGAAAGAAGCGTTTATTCTCTTGGCCCAAGAGTCAGTGCATGGGCACTGCAAGACAGTAATAATACACCCTTCACATCCACAGAACCTGTGGTTTTTCACATTCCTGTGTCATGAAGAATCCAATCAAATTACCTGGTAAAGAAAATGTAGTAAAGTATTTTTTTCTCTAGACCTGTAACCAAATAGAGTCATTTTTACATTTTTATGTATTAGCTATGTCTGGCTGATGGAAAGTGCAGGTGAGACACAAATGAAGTCATCAGCTTGTGTATGTAATTATTTTCAAGAATGAGCGGGTGAAAAAACATCTATGTTTTCAACTTGTTGCAACATCGTCTAGGGACCCAGGAGCCCAAGGGACAGATTCTGTTCAGTTAACATGCAGTCCCTAATAGTTTCTCTTCTGAGCCCTCAGAAGATGTCATGTGCAGGTTGAGACAGAAGTAACTAGACCTTTTCTCTAGTTTATGTGGTAAAGGCAACTACAAATAGTACAGTTAGCTGTTTTCAGCCTGGAGCTGCTACATGTGCACCATAAGGCAAAATTTTGTATTAAGAAATCTTAAAATTACCCACAAGGAAAGCTTGCCCAAGGCATCTTGCTGCCTCAGGCATACCAAAATGGTGCCTCTGTCTCTTCCATGTGCAGAAGCTCCCATACTGGCAATTTTTGATACAGGTAGCTTAAAGGCATCCATCATGGCACCTGAAGACAATAGGTTATTTTAAAGGGTGTTAGACAGAATGAATCAACACACACAGATCTCTAGCCCCCCAAAACATCTCTGCTAATCTCTCTTTCAAAGCATCCACCAGATAGCATCGTTGACCTTGGAGATCTTCACCAAAGTTTTCTGAAGAAGCATTGTTAAACATAAGCTAAGGACTTCAAAGAAGCACTTCATGAGCTACAGGATCCTTAATGCTGAGGATTCCTGTTCTCTAAAGGACTAATAGTACTGTAAAAATCAGTGATGAAAAATAAAAATGCTAGTGGTGTAAAGGGCGTTATAAATAAACGTTTATTATTGTTGTTGTTGTTATTATTGTTGTTATTGTTATTATTAGCAGTAGTAGTAAGCCTCTTGGATATTAACAATATTTAAATAAGTACGACGTATTATGAGAAGCCATGCTAACATAGTACCACTGGTGGTAGGAAGTTCTTTTTGTCTAGCAGTATTCTGTTTATGCATCCACGCAATAAGAAACATGGTTTTCCTCCAGAGCAGTGTGTGAATCATCCCTTAATCTCACTGAAGTCAGTAGCGTAACTATGGAATACACGGAGAGTACAAGCAATGTATCTTTAACATTACAGCATTTTCTTGCCCTCATGTTGTGTTTGGGGCTTCCCATGAACAGCTGGTTGACCACTGTGCTGGACTAGATAGCCATTTGATCTGATCCAGCATGGTTCTTCTATATGCTTATCCATTCATCCTTTTGCTTTTTGTTATTAATGTGCTTTTAAAATTAAACCTCAGTCTTTTTTTCCGTTGCTTCCTACAATGTCTTGATAAACTTCCATTTTAGATTTGCCATCTCCTGTTAGTTCTTAAAGCATTTTAACGTTTCTCTGAAATGTCTGTGTTCTCTAAATTAATGTGCAATAGCAAATAGCAAAACTGGAATGACTGTTATCATCAGTTAATACTGCTGTGAAAATTAGCTGAAGCTTTATAAAGGATTGTCAGAAACTGTACTTTTTCATTTCATTCCCTCCATTTCCTAGAACTTTTGTTGCAGATGGCTTTGATGTCAGAAGGGTAGTGAATCTGCTCTGGGTTTTAAAGGTACTGAAGATACTGAACCTATGTATCATCCCAATGGCATGGCATCATATCTATAATATACATACCTGCCAACTAAGGTTAATGCTGTGTACTCCTGATAAAGTAGATTCTCATCTGTGAAAGTGTATTGACATACACTCCAAGTTGCCACCAGACTCTTTGTTATGTTTTCTGCAATTCATTAAAATAGTGACATTTGTGGAAATTGTGTTTCCTGAGACAGGGTGAGCAAAAATTAGATTGGTATCTAGTACTTCATTGAAGATTTTTGACTGCTGTTTAACAACAGCAACAAAATGCTGTTGAATTGGTTCTGAATTATACTACTGAAATGAAGTATGAGAGCAGTGGTGTATGGATGAACTATGCAGTTGCTCAGTTTTTCTTGTATTCAGAACACATTCCTGGGCTCAGAATACTTTGAGTCACAGTATGCCTTTTACATCTGGCTTTTTCGGTGAATCAAGGGGTAGAAGTAAAACCCAAAGTCTGTCCTTGAAGCCTGAAATCTGGGTATCCTACTCTGTGGTATCAAGAACTGAAATTCAATTTTAAGGCTTTTCACTTATAATTATACCAGGTAAGACAGTGCTATTGTAGGAGTCATTACTGCCCTCTCTTGGTAATGGCATTTATTACGTGGTTGGTAGAATCCCCTTTTAAACTAATTTGGCTTTGTTTATTTTAATATGTTTGTGCAAATGAACTATTCACACACCTTCTGTATATACAATTAAATCAGCAACCAAAGTAACAGAAGGCATGTCGTCAGCCACTCATGAATTTCCCTTCCCTATTCTTTTTAACTTTGTGCTAATTAACCATTAATAATTTGCAGCTGGAAAATATTTTAATTAGCTAATGCAGTATGGATGTAAGTGGCTTGCATAGCACTTCCAGTCTGAAGCACCAAAAATGTGTTTTCAGTAACTTGAAAGATTTTTTTTCCTTATTGTTGCTTTTTTGAAAGGCTGCCCATGTTTAGTGCCACAAATCTTGATACCTTTGGGAGGCACTTTGTTGCTAAACATTCTGTTAAAACATCCACGGCGAAATATCTAAACCAAAAGATATATTACAGTTACTGCAGTTGAAATGGCAGCCTGTTGTTTCTTTTGTCCAGACATATGATTAAATGGTAATGGAGCATAATTACTGGCCTACTCCGTGTCTGGGTGTGTGTTTGGTGTCATCCATATATAACAGTGAACTTTTGAAAAATAAATGCTTTTTTTAAAGTAAATGCTGAGTTCAATGTGGGTGAAAAAATGGAATGAGAAGTTGCCCTCTTCCTGTTTTGCAAATCTAATTTAAAACCACTTACAAATAAATATATAAACATATAAAGGTAGTAGTTATTATGACCAGACTCGCTTTCACAAATTCTTAGCTTTCTTGAATTGATACTTCCTATGGATTTCAAAAGTCCAGTTAATATAAAATGAGTTGTGCTTATAGCATTTATTTTGTAGAAATGACAAGCAGATTTGCCATTCTACTTTAGTGCAATCCTCCCCATCAGTATTAAACAAACTGTGGGGGTAAGATGGCCAGCATAGTATAGTGGTTTGAGCATTGGACTACAACCCTGGAGACCCAAGATTCTATTTCCCGCTCAGCCGTGGAAACCCACTGAGTGACCTTGGGCACCATATACATTCTTAGCCCCAGAAAACCCTGTGATAGCATCGCCTTAGGGTTGCGTAAGTTAGAAAGACACTCAATAACAAGAAGAAGAAGTCAGTCTTTCTTCCCTTGTTCTCCTTTGAGGAGGTTCAGATCCAATATGCATGCTGCTGACGTTGGACTCATTCACACTATGTAGTTATAGCATTCTTATTCCACTTTGACTGCCATCTGTGAAATCCTGTGGCTTGCAGTTAGGTGAGGTGCTGAAGTGCTCTGGCTGAGAATTCTAAATGCTCTTCCCTAAACTGTGAGGATTCCCTGCAACAGAATCAGGACAGTTAAAGTGGAACAATAGCGCTATAATTCTAAAATCTGAATTTTAGGATTCATGACCCCTTGTTTCTCATCATAGCTCCCATGTCTTAAGAACATTGTATGTTATTGCTAACACAAAAAATGCTAACAGCTATTGCAAATCTTAGAGGTTGATATAAAGGAATGGGAACAGATGATGGGGGACAGTACAGGAGCTTGAGGCCCTGTCAGGCATGTTATTAGATGTAGTTTGACTAGACCAATGGCCTCTAAATGTTGGTCCCAGGTGTTGCTGGGTTCCAATTCTTAGAACCCTTGCCAGCATTGCCGTTAGTTGAGGATTCTGGAAGGTATGGTCCAACAACATCTGGAAGCCCAAAATTGGGAACTATTGGGTTAGAAAGCAATAAAATCCGATACCGGATATTGCAGTTACGTGTTTCTCTGCTGATCCATTTGTATATATGTATAGAAAAGAGCTGTCTTTGTATGTAGTGTAAGCTAAGTCAAAATCAAACTGTCTTGTTAAAATGTCAGGAAGCTAAAGGGAATCAACACAATAGTACATGAGGCATGTGCCAGGAATGGCATTGTGTTCCCCTCTGCTGGCACTGGCAGTGGCTGTTTTATTAAGAATCCTATTCCCAAAGCTGTGCTGAGAACACTGGTATCACTGGCAGAGACAGCACTAAACAAAAACATTAACCCTTTCTCCTGCATCGGAGCGTGGTATTTCGTTGGAATGGTTTGTTTATATAAGAAGTAGAAAATTACAAAGCAAGCCAGAATACACTCATCTCAGCTGCCCTTTTCTCCAACCTGTAGGAAAAGTTAAAACTTCATGTTGCCATTTCCATAGCACGATCTCCCTTCCTTTCCTCTCTCCTAACTTGCTGGAGAAACCGGATAGTGTAATGACCCCGTTCCTAATGATATTTTGTGTTCTAGCTTTTCTGTGGAGCCTGTGAATAACAGCCTGAACATCATAAATGGGAGCCATGGAAGAACTCGCTTATGCTTTTCGCACATGTCATCTGTTTAACCTTCATACTAGACACACTCATGTTGTACTCTCAGTCTGAACTGAATTGAAGGACATACTTTTTGTAGGAGGCTGTTCTGAAGCACATGTCTGCCAGTATATCTTGTACCTGCAAGGGGACAGCTGTCTTGAAAGTCCTTTTTACAAATAATAAGAAGGATAGTTACAATTACTAGAGTAAAATGTGGGATAAAATATTTGCAAGCTTGAAGAGGAATGTCTGTTTTTGTAGGAAGTTGCATTATTTGCTTTATTAAATTTTGGGAAACACAGTATACTTTAGCTTTAATTCTTTTTCTGTTGATGAGTCAATAGTGGCTTATTCTAGTGAAGGTCCCAATGAATGGCTATTGAAAGATGCACCTTTTCCCTCTTTTGCATGTCTAAAGAGATACGTGTAGTCTAGTCTCATGAACAAACCTGGAGGCCTCCTTTCAGGGCCTCAGAGGAGGTGTATGCACACCTTTCTAAATGTGTTAGAAAAATATTTCTCTTTCCAGCAGAGAGACCATTATTTAGCCCATCTAGTCCTTTTTATAGCTAGTTCAAACCATTTTTAGGATGCTTTCTTCACTTCTGCCAATTGAAATTCTCAGCCTTTTGAAATGTGATTTCAAGGAGTTTCTAACTCCTACACTGCGTTCTTTACTCCCATAACCAAAGAGTAAAGTTAACATCTGAAACAGATCTTCAAAACAGCCTTTCCTAATGTTGTGTTCCCATACCATGGGCCATGGTGGGTATTGTTGTGTGTAAAAACCCCTGAGGTCCAAGGTTGGTCGAAGTTGTTTCCCCCCCTCTCTTTCAGATAGAGAAACTTAAAGTATTTTTGCTTTATTAACTCTAGGAAATACATAGATAGATTGGGAGATTTACCCCATTTGGACTCTATATACTGTAGACATACTAGTTTTGACTTCACCCTAGAGCTTTTCATTCACTTTTTGATAATCTGAGCCACCCACAGTAGCAGCAACTTGGATCAGCATAATTACCCTACAGCTGGCAGGGCAGGCACTCTCTAATGCCACTCCAATTTAGCTGCTTCGGAAAGGGGGTTAAGCTGGGATAATACTTCATCTTGATCCTGGAAACTGAGAGTGTCACCTCTCTTGCTTTCAGCTGGGAGCAAGAAAGTGAAAGGAGTGGTATTGCACGAATGCTATAAAAGCCTAGCTCCCTGCGTGATAGTGGAAGCCTTTGCGTTGACTGAACCGTCGGTTCGCTACTGTTTTGAACATTGTCATTAGTGGACGAAGCATTGGGATTGTCTGTGACTGTTTGCATGCTGAAGAGGGATATCTTTACATAGCAATCACCTACTATTGATCTGCCATTTTATCTATTGTTGAAGGTGTCATAAACTACTTTAGGGTCTGTACTTTATCAGCTGTAGTAGAATTTTGTAGCGTTGCTGCCTTTGGTAAGAAATATTCTTTGGGGGAAAAACGCAAGTATGGCCAAGTTGGAAAATGATGGAGGAGAATTCATATTAACTATTAGTTGTCCACACCAATACATAGGTGGTTGAATTTAAGTGCTGTTTTTAAAAGATGCATATTCTATGGGTGTTCTGTTTTCCAGTGATAAAATCCATAAATTAGCCATTGACTCTCCCCCAATGGGAACAATGCAGTTTAATATAAATTTTTTAGGAATCACAAAGTAGAAGTGTATAAAAAGCTGGTGCTAATTGCTTCAGAAAAGGTTCTTGTTTCCTAACAGTCTTATCACACACAGAGTTGTTGGAAACCAAACAAGTTACCAGTAGTAGAGTTAAAACATTGCCTTTTGAGGGACTAATATATTTACTTGATGTATTGAACTCATCTGTCTTTATTCTTACAGCTGTCCCGTTCCCTCCAAGCCATCGGCTCACAGCTAAGGAAGTGTTTGACAATGACGGAAAGCCCCGAGTGGATATCCTAAAAGCACACCTTATGAAGGAAGGAAGACTGGAAGAGAGTGTTGCTTTGAGAATAATAACAGAGGGTGCTTCAATTCTACGCCAGGAAAAAAATTTACTGGATATTGATGCCCCAGTCACTGGTAGGTGCAAATAGTTGTAAAATGGTGACATGTAATAGGGAAATATATATTGTGGTGCAACACTCAAGAATGTTGATCTATCACTTATTGGAATGAGTATATTCTAACCTATCAAGTGCATTTATGCTTTGTTTTCTCTGTCATCTGGCATTTTAGGTTGACTTTGAGTGAGAGAGAAGAACTCTGGTGCCTAGGACAGGGAGCAAAGAGAAGGTGCTTTGACAGCACACAGGAATTGAATCATTAGCATGGCATAAATTTTTGATTTATAATACCTTTCTTCTTCAAAAGCAAGCTGAGCCAAGTTTTTTTTTCAGAGAAGGTGCTTAAGCATTCTTCACATATTTTATCAAATAGCTTGCAGAAACATTCAACTGTTCAAACAGTTGCTTTGAGAAAGATAGATATTGCTCCAGAAGAAGGATAAAAGAACTTAAATGTATTGGGTCCCACTAAAATTATTCTTTTGGAACACTGACATCTCATCATGTTTTTGTTTCCCATACTGGTGCCTTCCCTTCCTTACTTGTTTTGTTTTCTAGGCCAGACCTACACAACCTATAACTGACTGAGCCAGTCACAGCTCAGCAGCCATATACAGAGGTATTACTTCATGCCTGCTGGGACTACAAAATTGCTGTCGTTTATTGAGCACCTTAAATCCATGAGTAGGTTTGAGTGCATCGTGGTGGCTAATGTCCCAGTCTTTCTTTGAGGATTAAATGGATGTTAGCTCCAGTTCCTATGATTCCTCACTTCATTTAAGTGTGTCTGTGTGTACAAAGAAATATGTGTTGGTGATTTACGTGGCCTGTGCTGACAAAAAAACCCTGTGTTTTTACAGTAAAGATATCCATGAAACAGGTATTATTATTTTTTATCAAAGATAGGTAACTTATGCTCCTCTGGTTGTTGCTGCATTGCAGTTCCCATCATCTTTAGTTTAGCCAATAGTGAAAAATGATGGGAATTACAGTCCAGCAACTTCTAAAGGGGCACAAGCTATCCTGCCCTGATTTATATAGTGCCATCAACATACACAATGTGGTACAAAGTGCTATAAGCTAAAGATCCCATAATTTGATTCAGTGCTGTCCCTGGTCGCACACAAAGACACTGATATCGATTTGCCAGATCCATCAAATCCTCATGCTAACATAAGTTTGAATTCTGTTGGTTAATCCCAACTAGAATAGGCCTACTGAATCGTTGAATAGTGATTCAACACATAGGTAAATCCCATCAGTTCAGAAGTTCTACTCTAGTTGAGACTGATGATGAGATTCATAGAATCTTGGGGACTGTGGCAGCGAGGAGGAGGATTCTGACTCCGAGGTAGAGACTTCCCCACAGGCTGAATTGTCCCCAGAAGCTGATTCAGAGGGAGTTAACACACAGCAACTACAAGGGCCTGAGCCAGGGGAACAAATAGAGGAAGACATAGCTGACACACCTACCTTGTAGCAGAGACACTGTGAAAGGGAGGGCTTGTGTTGCTCGGCTCGTTTAAATAGTAAACGAGCCCTAATGAAGGAACAACTGTGGCGGTGGCAGCCATAGATAAAAGAGGGCTCCAACTGGCCTTTCCTCCCAGGGTCAGCAACTGGTCTCTTTGGCTCTGAAGCCCTGTGTTGTGCTCTTGGATCTGGTTGTCTGGGAACTCTGCCTGTTTGGACTATGGTTTGGATTTGCCCCTTCGGATTTGTTTGCTCTGGGCTGCCCTTCTGTTTGGACATTCTCTGACTCTCGCCTCATGTGTAGTAGCTGTGCTGCACTGCTGCAGACACGACAGAATCATAGAGTTGGAAGAGACCACAGGGGCTATCCAGTCCAACCCCCTGCTATGCAGGTACACACATCAAAGCATTCCTAACACATGACCATCCAGCCTCGGCTTAAAAACCTCCAAAGAAGGAGACTCTACCACACTCCAAGGCAGCATATTCCACTGCCAGACAGCTCTGACCATCAGGAAGTTCTTCCTAAGGTTCAGGTAGAATCTCCTTTCCTGCAGCTTGAATCCATTGCTCCTTGTCCTAGTCTCTGGAACAGCAAGAAACAAACCTGCGCCCTCCTCGACATGACATCCCTTCAAATATTTAAACGTGGCTGTCATGTCTGCTCTTAACCTTCTCTTCTGCAGACTAAACATACCCAATTCTCTAAGCCGTTCCTCATAGGGCATAGCTTCCAGACCCTTCACCATTTTGGTCGCCCTCCTCTGGACATGTTCCAGCTTGTCAATATCCATTTTGAATTGAGGTGCCCAGAACTGGACACCGTATTGAATACTGATGTCAAGATATGCCACGTCTACAGCATTCCCTTCATCTATCAAGCTTGTAACCCTATCATAAAAAGAGATAAGATTAGTCTGGCATGACTTATTTCTGAGAAATCCATGTTGACTTTTAGTGATTATGGACTTGCTTTCTAAGTAATTACAAACTGACTGTTTAATGATCTGCTCTATGATCTTTCCTGGTATTGATGTCAGGCTGACTGGGCGATAATTGTTTGGTTCTTCTTTTTTCCCCTTCTTGAAGATGGGGATGACATTTGCACTTCTCCAGTCTGCTGGGACTTCTCTTGTTCTCCAAGAGTTCTGAAAGATTATTGCAAGTGGTTCAGAAATGACTTCTGCCAGTTCTTTTAATATCCTTGGATGTAATTCATCTTGCCCTGGAGACCTGAATTCATCTAGTTTAGCCAAATATTCCTGTACTCCTTCTCTGCTTATTCTGTGCTGCATTTCCCTCACTTCCTCACCTGCTCCCCACCTCCCAGGCTGAATACTTCTATCCTTTTGGGACAAAACTGAGGCAAAGAAGGTGTTGAGTAGTTTGCCTTCTCTCTTCCCCCCATTATTAACTGGTCATCTTCTCAACGCAGTGACCCTATCATTTCCTTGTTTTTCCTTTTGCTGTGGACATATCTAAAAAAGCCCTTTTTATTGTTTTTGATGTCTCTGGCAAGCCTGAGTCCATTCTGCGCTTTAGCTTTTCTGACCTTCTCCCTACATGTCCTGGCTACTTGCTTGAATTCCTCTTTGGTAGTTTGACCATTCTTCCATTTCCTGTATATATTTCTTTTAACACTTTTAACACTTAGCTCAACTGAGAGTTCTTTCGTCAACCATTCTGGTTTCTTTACACATTTGCCATTTTTCCTCCTTATTGGCACAGTTTTCAATTGTGCCTTCAGTATCTCACTTTTAAGAAACTCTCATCCGTCATGAACTCCTTTTTCTTTTAGTATTCTTGGCCACAGGATTTCAGCAAGTAACTCCCTAAGTTTACAGAAATCAGCTTTCTTAAAGTTTAGGATGCATGTCTGGCTATGCTTGATTCTCCCACCCACTGAATGACAAACTCCAAAAGAGCATGGTCATTCCCCCCTAAGGATCCTACCACCTCCACTTCATCAACAAGGTCATCCCCGTTGGTCAGGATCAGATCTAAAATAGCTGATCCCCTTGTTGCCTCTTCTACCTTCTGGGCCATGAAATTGTCTGTAAGGCAAGCGAGGAACCTGTTGGGCCTTGCAGTCTTGGCAGAGCTTGACTGTCAACAAATATCAGGATAATTGAAATCTCCCATTAACACTGCATCTCTCCTTTTTGAATGTGTGGTCATCTGCTCCAGGAAGGCCTCATGCAAGTCCTCAGGCTGGCCTGGAGGCCTGTAGGAAACCCCCACATTCACAACCCTATTGTTTCTCACTCCCTTAATTCTTACCCAGATGCTCTGGGTAACAACTACTCAGGCAGAACTACTCAGATGCTCATAATTCAAGGTATGATAATTAGTTTGAATAGGGAAGAAAACAGTGAGGGGTGTCCCAGAGAAGATTTTCAGTTTCTACAAGCGTTAAAAGAAATAGCAAATGAGAAAAGGAAGAAGGAGTCACAACAAAGAGGAATTTTGTTTAGAACTGGTTTTTGCCCTTGGCAGAAAATGTTTTCCACCTGACTCATTAATTTACATGAAACACTTTGTGCCTTGATCTTTCTGCTTTAATTGTCTCCTCCTTTGGGTGGTGTCCACAAATGGGAATGCTGTGCACTTTGCCTTCTGGAGCACTGTCCAGTGAAAAGTTCTACTCAGAGCCCATTAAAATAAAGCAGCTTCATAAACTGTACAAAGGAAAATTGTCATTCATTTCCGTGGCACTTGTGGAAGGAGCTTAATAAAATGTTTTTAGTTCTTAAATCCTGACTCTGAAATTTATTCCTTTCCAACATGAGGAATTCTGTTTTAGAGATTATGATGAGAAAAGAAGGGGAAGTCCTCTTAAAAAAAATGCGAAATATATAAACTCATCTCTGATCCTGTGGAATGTCAGTTTGTGGGATGATAACCCTTAGTATCATTTGTTGTGCTGCTGCCTGAAGTTATGAGGGTGCCTGAGGTAACTGGGTAAATCCAAATATAGTTTGAGGTAAAGTGTGAGAAAGCAATCCTTGTGTAAGCATGGTCAGAGAGTTAATAGCATAGCCATGATGGAGGTACACAAGGACCAGAAACCGTTTGAGGTACGATGGAAATTGGAAACTGAGAGGCAGGAAGAGTCAGTTTTCGCCAGGAATATGTTGAGATGGGAACTGCTTTGTCCAGCAGTGTAAAGGCCAGAACTGATGATTTTTGGTGAGTGTGGAGACTTTGGTGGTGATCTAAGAAACTAGTGCTGTCTAATATTATCTTATGTCCTGTCTCTGCCCTGTGGGACAGCTTTGTACATTTGCTGCTGAACCACATCTGATGTTTGTGGTTACAGCTGGCAAAACTTTTGAACACGAACTCCAGGTAAGGACTGAGTATTTGTTAAAGGTTAGGCCAGAATCAGATGAACAATCATATCATCAACTTATATTAAAAGATCTGACATGGCGTATACCTATGTCTTACATGGCAAAACTTGCATCTGGAGATTTTTGCACTCTGAATATTATTTTTGTTGTTTGTTATTGCGGTTGTTAATATCCCACTTTTTCCCAGTATGGGATTTAACGTGGCTTACAACAGATAAAACAGCCCACAAAATTTAAAAGGCAGTTCAGCAATCTTGTACCTTCTAAAGATATAAAGACTTGGTGGCTGCTATTAGTGAAGTGTTTTTCTGTTCTCCTGTCCCACTAGTATACATAATCAAGTCCAAAGCAACCTTCAGAAATGGCTTAAAGGTTTAATACAAACCAGGCATTTAAGATCCCTGTCTTCTCTCAGTGCAAATTTTGTGGTGTGTGGGTTTTTCTCCCCTGCTTTGTCCATTCTAGTTTCAAATTACTTCACTGAATCTTCCCGAGGCTCCTTTGGGAAATTACTGCAGAGGATAAATAGATCTTGAGTTACAAACGTTTCCTGATGTTCAGCTTAGACTTTTCTTTTGTTTAGTTTCACCCAATTGCCAATATCAAAGCTAATAGATTGTTTCTAACTGCTCTTGGAGTACTGGTGGCAGAAATTTGCAAGTGATCAAGAACTGCTATAATCTAGAAGTCTTATAAATGAGTAGTTTGAAAGCCAACCTGACTGCCAAATGAACTGAAATATTTAACATTAGATGTTCAGAAATGTTGTATGGCAAAGAGACAAAGCAGACTATACTCTAAGGAAATGTCCTTAAGCGGAAAGCAAACTTCGCTGACTTGCAAACGTATTTTTACTTCTACTTAATAAACATCAGATGAACTCTTAAAGGGAGAGATCATAAGCAGCTGTAAATCAGTCTGGCAGCCTTTAAAATATTGTACAAATATAAGCATTCAAATAAGTAGTGTGCTAAAGGGGAAGGAAGGGAGGAAGGAAGGAAGGAAGGAAGGAAGGAAGGAAGGAAGAAAGAAAGAAAGAAAGAAATGCCCATCACCTTCAGTTAATCGAGTTAAAGGGCTTCTTATTACACTGTGTATTTTCATTGTTGAATTAAATTGTGGATGTGATTAAAACAGGCAGTGTGTACAGGTTTGCATGTTACTGGATAAGTAAACCCACAGAGTGTTATGGAGATTGCATAACTTCTATTCTGTTTCCTTAAAAATGGGCTTTCAGTTCATTTAGGGATGCAGGGGCAGAACTTTGTGGCCCAAATGAAGGGCAGGGAGGTGTAGAGTGGAAAATGCATAAGAGCTAGAAAGCCAGTAAAGTTCTATGAAAGGAAATTATTTCCTGTTGCAGGAGTGTGGTCTTACCAAGGATGCTGAAACCCCACTCTTGAAGTCTCTTAGATACCTCTGTCCTAGCTTTTGTTAATATCTAGAGGGACAGCAGCCTACATCATTTTGAAAGGAAACAGTGTGCATGTGCTTCTTTGTATGTTTGTGTATGCACTTGCCAAAATCCGTAAGGAATAAAGATCTTTTTTGCAGAAGAGTTGAGAATATGCTGAATGTATTCAGCACTAATGTGTACTTTGTATTTAACTTGCATTTCTTTTTTCAGCATACTTTATGATTGATGTATGGCTTCTGCTGTTTTATTCTAACAGTTGTATTCTGTAGTTTTATTCTGATGTTTTATTCTAAGCTACAAACATGCGATAAACAAATGAAGTTGTTTGAACATTGGGTTATGACTCCAGGGAACATGGCTCAGCCATGGGAACCCACTGGGTGACATTGGGCAAATCACATTCTCTTAGCCTCAGAAGAAGGGCAAAGACAAACTCAGACTGAACAAAGCTTGCCAAGGAAACCTTGCAATAGGTTTGCCTTAGGGTCATCATAAATTGGAAGTGATGTGAAGCTACAGTACAACAACAACAACAACAACAACAACAACAAAATTGATTAAGTCTGTGAATGTGGAGTCCAAGGTTGAGATGAGGATTTTACATATAGTGGTTGGGCCCCTGCAGTGTTCAAGGGAGGAAAATGAGATGATTTAGAATGAGTAACAAAAAGTAGACTGAAATGTCTCTGGTGAAAGGTAGTAGAACTAGGGCAGAAGCATTAGAGCAGAACATGTTGTATGAACTTGGAAAGTATATGGTCTGCACAGATGGCTATTCTGCCTCGTGGTCTCGTGGAGTAGTGACTAGATAGAAGTTTTCTTCCTCAATCATTGCTCCTACCCCAATAAACTGGTAGATGAGGATATGACTCCTCCTCTATCATCCTGCCCAATCACTGAGGGCTTCTAAAGATCTCCTGCTGGTGGTTCCATGTGGGTCTGAAATCTGCTTGGAGTTAACCAGGACTAGGGCCTTAGTCTCAATTTGCTGTTGACCTTTCTTTTCAAACAGTACTTCCTGATGACTAAATGCCAGTTGCTCTGTTGTTAATATGTTTGTTTTTATTGTAGCTCCATGTATTTACTTATATTAAGCTATCATGCATCACTTAAAAAAAACAACCTCTGAAATGGAGTGATTTATAAATTCAGCAAACCTGAATTTTTCTGTGTAATTGTTTATTTTAATTAATCTTTATCCCAGCTTTGCACTTAAAAATGACACCCCAGAAAATTACCAAACATCCTTTAAAAGAATTTATTAGTTGCACCTTGAGAACATTAATTGCTTCTTTACTGCCTTTGCAATTATCTGTCTTTCCTGCAATCTGAGTAGAGTAATACACTTGTGTCCCAGATTGCACTGAACCTGTTTCTGTCACTGGCTGCTTTGACATCAGAGATTCAGCCAAATGGCGTTGGTTTTTAGTGGCAGCTGTTTAAATCCATCTGTAACCCAAGAGAAAGGATGCAGAAATCCTGTAATCTCTATATAGCTGCCCATTTAAAAAAAAAGTAAAAGCAAAACTCAACCCTCAGTGACAAAACGAAAGTAAATAAATTTGAGTAATGAGATTTGACAAGCCAAAGAGGAAACGATTGAAGCTCGCATCTCTGTTCAGAAATAATGCTAAGTAGTAGATTGTATCCTGTGGTTACAGCATCAAATCCATTTCTGAAATGGCATGTTAGACTTTTGGTTGATCGATATAGATAAGTGTATTGAAAACTGAACCATACAAAGCAAGACTAGTCTTGCTTTGTTTTTTTTCTTTGCTCTCCATCTTCCCTTGACTTCTGTTATAGTTTTGTTAAAATACATATAAGCTTTTAACTTTAAAAAAATTGTTTTTCAAAAGCAGCAGTTAGTTAACACTCTGAAGATCCTGGTATGGTGCTGGCAGGTGTTACCTAATCTCTATGACAAAGCGACACTACTCCATCTCCCTGAAATTGCTGGCGGGCCTTAGTTCCCCTGACATAGCAGGGAATTAGCAGGACAGATTCTGGCTCCAGATGAGACTGCATTAATTACTCAGAAATCCAGGACCAAGAATACTAGTATATGTTGAGGTCCCAGACATTGTCTCTGCCTCTTTCATATCTGGCTTGGATCTTTACTGCTTTTCTTACCCAATAAATTGTTCTGGACACACACACAGTTTCACAATGAGATGAAAATCAATATATAGAAACTTTGTGAGGCCTAAATTCCATTTTAGTTCCAACTACAGTAGACCTATTAAATCGATGGGACTTTGGTAAGTCAACAATCAGTGGGTCTGCTCTTATTGTGACTGATGATTGCTTTTAGCCCTGCATTGGCATGGTCATGTTGAAACAAAATGGGGTAAGTGTGTGTGCTGTTGGGAATGGGGAAAATATCTATGCCAGTGTGCATTTTCTTTTTTCTTTGTGGGAAACATTTGTTGTGATCCTGCAGTTATTTTTGACCTGCAACTCCCATCTGCCCCAGCTAGCGTAATCCATGGTGGGGAATTATGGGACTTGAACACCATTTGGAGGGTCTCAGTGGTCCACCTCCTGCTATGATAATTCTTCTAGCCATAATGCTGGAACCTTCCTCTAGTCTGTCATGTGTATTATCAACAGAATGGACTGCATGTGATGGGACAGGGTGAATTGCATGTGATGCTGTGTATCTTACAGGGATGATGACACTGAACTGAATCAAGAGAGTCCTTAAAAATACACAAATAAACTGGAAGGCATATTTGAACATGAACAGTAGATGTGCTTAGATTTTTGCAAGCCTTGCATTAATGATGTGTCAGGTTGCTTGCCAAGCATTGCTGTTTTCTCAATGTGAATGTAAATGTAATGCTATCCAGCAGGGCACCAGGTTGCCTGTGCCTGCCTTATCCAAATAATACTACATGCTTTTTTTTTTGAACAGCTGGAATGTATATGCACACACACTACGATAAGCCAGTTTGGATATACTTAAAAAAACAACAACCTGCAATTGGATACACATGGTTACTTAGCTTGCAACATTCCGTATTGATGTCCAAACACAGCAGATTCAGCTGAAAGGTATTCCTTGGCTCCATATAAATGTTAGCTCTGCAGCTGCTTTTCCTTTGGTGTGCACCCTCAGAGAGGGGCCATCCATGGTAGGGATGATGAAGGAGGAGTGTGTGTGTGGGGAGTGCTTAATCCATTTCCTTGTACCTGCTTTTTCCCTTCAAATCCACTCCCTTCTACCACCTCTTCATGCATGGGTTCTGACCTTGCTTTGTGCAGTAGCCCTTCATAGCAGAAGTTGCTTTAGAGTCTGCGACTCTAAAGAGGGTGTCTGTTTCTTCCTTCTAAAAAAATTGTTCTCCCTGCTTTGTGGATGGACCTCTGCATACGTTATAGTGCAACCGTGAACTGGAAATAAGACTGCAGTGCTATGTATACATCACAATCAAAAGGCCATACTTTGGAGAAAAGATATTTAGGATGGAATTTTGATTGAGAAATATTCCTGCTTGTCCATGAAAACCTGTCAAAAAACCTATGATAGGTTCACCTTAGGGCCACTGTAAGTCAGAAATAACTAGAAGGCACATAACAACAAACTCTTCCAAATCCTTCTCTTCTTTAGACCTTCTCTTCCCCCTTCCATTATTTTGCTGATGCTCCTCACTCCTTCAGCTTCTCTGTGGCAAATCTCTGCCTCCTGACAGCTCACTGTAAAGATGAAGCAACTATAGGGTAAAGGTACACTCAGCTATGGTGTAACATTTAGTTTGGCCCCAAGGTACATGCAAATAGGACATGAGCTGTAATATTTTCTTGATGAGATATTGCTGTAGGCTCACATGGCAACTGGCATAGGAATCAGCACAGAATAAGAAACTGCAGAGAAGAGAAAAATAATGGTCCAAGGGTATGAAATGAAGCTGTGAAGGGTATACGCTATTCACAGTTAAAATCTTGCTTTGTCTTCTGTTGTTATCATCACACACTAACAACAAGGGTTATTTGTAAAGGTAGCAAGCAGGTGGCTCCTTACATCTTCCTGTACTCATTGTTCATCAATCATATACCAGGATCCTGTGCTATTTAAGCTAGCATCAAAGTTATATTTTGAGTGCCATTATGATGCAAAATTGAACATTCAGCTGCACAAGCAAGTACATAAATATTACTTGTAAATTCTTGCCTTGAGCATGGAGTTGATTCACCTTTGTCCTAGACATGCAAATTGGGTTTTCACCTATAAGAGTTCTTGCCCTATGCATTACTCCAGGGGGACAGCAGAGTTTAGCTGTTAGGTCAAATATACACACGTAGCATTGGACTGTATGCAGTCATGACTTTATCTTGGCAAAAAGGCTTCAGGATTTTCTTAATTCTCCCCTACTCCCTTAAGCCCTTCCAAAACTACTGTCGGAGTTTAGAAGTCCTTCTGGAAAAAAAAAGTGCTTATGGCAGAAAAGATTGCAACAGATAGATGACATTAGTGAATATTTGATGAGGTGGAAGTTCACAAAAAGCATTTTTCCACCAGGGCAAGGCTGCACTTAGATACAGTCCTGTCTTTAGACCTTTAAATTTATTGTAGGATAAGCCTTTGTGAGCTCTTTATTCGTCAGATGCATGAAGTATGTGGATGAAAACATGTGCACATGCATATCTGCATATGGATACAGTGTGGGAAAAATGTAAACACTGCAACCAAGAGGCCACAGAGTGCAAGAAGTACAGTCAGTGACATTTCTACATAGACAGTGCTTGTTTCAGAAGACATCCAGTGTTAGTACAACATTAACTGATTTTAAGATGCCATCTGGTGGCTTCATTTGATACCTCTGGGCTTAAATCTCTCTGTGATAATACTGGATTACTTAATGTGAGTCATGTGTTCAATCACGGGAGTTATTCTCCTAAGCACAGGTCTTAGCTGGAAAACAGAGACTAATAAAACCTGAATTTGTCAATTTCAAAATTGGTACACGTTTTAAGTTTGCTTGGTTTTTGAAATAGCCTTCAGATTTTAGGTTTGCCTTTCCTTCTGATCATGGAATATATAAACTCATTGCAATCAGTGTTTTTGCATTATTTTTGTTCCATCTTAATACTTTGATGGAAAGCAGCAAAGGAGTTTCTTTCATCCACTGAAGAATGGTGTGGGCAGCTCTTATTCATCATGTCATTTATTTTTGGTATATCTAAATTGTAGTCTTAAAAGTGTTTAGGAAATATTGTGGGCTGAAAAGAGAAGAGGGAGAGTCTCCAAATTGCCTGAATCTAATGAGCTGCAATGGGTACAGAACCGACAAACCTATAACTGCGTGTTTTTTAATATCTATCTGTCTGTCTGTCTGTCCATCTATCATGCACACACACACAGACACAGACACACATACATACAGAGATTGGGAAAGTTACTGTGGGTGGTACAGCTCCCAGAATCTGCAACGAGCACAATCATGTTAGCTGGAACAATATGGGGGTTGTAGTCCAGAAAAGGTTAACGTTGTCAAGCTCTGCTTTATCATTTATAATGATAAAGATGATAATTGGAGAATACATCTCACAAAACATTATGTAAGCTCGCTTTTCTATAGTAAAATACAGATTTAGGTCATTTTAATTCAAATCTAGCTATGCATAATGTAAAGCAGCTCAACACTGGAGTCTCACTAGGATTTTCTTTCTTTTTTAATTAGTATAATTTCAGAGAATTTTCTCAGTCATTTCCCAATGTCTTTGACAATAGCTGGGCAACTTAAAATCTAAAAGAAATCCTCATCTGCTTCAGTTTGTAGGAGAAATACAGGCCTACCTTTGTTTGCAAAGCCTTTGAGAAGCTCCCTTTTCAGTCTTTTTATGACCACCCAGCTCAGCCCGCTTTCCTTCTCATCCTCTGTCTAGCTGAAAGTATTTTTTTTTAGCAGCACTGACATTGGGAGGATGATGAAGGAGAGTTGGAAGAACACAGACGTTCAGAGCTGGGTTGCAGCAGTGTGTCTGCTATAAACATTGATATAAAAGCTTGAACTGCGAAAGAGAAGGATTCTACTGTAGTCAATCCTGCTGTAGACACATCTGCTTACCTGCCACAGTCAGGGAGCAGCAGAATTCCTTACTGAAAGTACATGAACCACAAAACAGAAAAAGGACAGAGTAGATAAGACTACCTCACCAGCTATCCCTAGAATATTTTTTAAAAAGCATAGATTGCTAAAAGGAATGATAAGAAAAGAGGAGGCTAATATAATAAAAAACTCAAGCTTGATTCATTTTGGAAAAAGTCTGTAAGTGAACTCTGGAAGGTTCAGAATATATATGTTTACTTACTGAAGGTTTACCTGACCTGGTTGTTTAATTTTCACACGTGCATATTGTTAGATTTGAATGAATAGTTTGCTCATATATGTTGACCTGCTCTTTTTTTTTTATGATGAAGAAGCCTATCTCTGTTCTTTCCATTTTATTTCTGCCTCTGGTACCCAGTTTTCTGTTAAAGAAGTAATGCCGAGGAACACATCCATTTTGATAACTGAGGTATGCATATACCAGATTCCTGGTACACTTCTAAATACCAGATTCTGGTAAACTTATGAAGATGAGATTCCAAGGTCTGGTGTTTATGTAACTCTGATCCATTGCATGTTTCAGCATTGTAAGGACGGCATGTGTGCACTGTAGTTAGTTGCTTAGAGTCTTGGGATTTCAGATCCATTGCAACACTTTTTCAATTATTTTGCCTGTTTGAGTGAAAGGGAATAAATGTCAAGGAATGTGTACACAAATTGGCAAGAAACCAGTCAGACACCTACTCACACATGAATCTCATAGAATTCAATGCACTGCTGGAGAAATAGCAGAACATCCTGAAAGATCACACTGCTTTTATTCAGGTCTTTTCCCCAATATATGTACTGTTGTGGAAAGAGCCATGAGTTCCGTCTTACTACATTTCTGTCATGTACATAGGTGCAACAAAAATGTAATCACAGCAAAAGTCATCATGGCATTAGCATACTTTGGAATGAGCTGCTTTGAAACATTGATTGGAAATACTGTTTGGGGAAGATCTTAGACCAAACAGTGATATGCTGCCCTCCCAGCAGCATCTGGAAGACTACATGGTTCCCACGTAGATGTACAGAACATACAAGCTCTGATTCTTACATGGTTTGTTTTATTTTCTATCGCTTGAAATGCTAGCCGATGAATGATGCTTATTCTACCATGAACGTGACCTCATAATTTAATTTTCGCTCAGTTTGTTGAGAGGAACTAAGCCTTTCAGCATAAGCAAGCTGAGGTTAACAGGAAGTTGACTGTGGTCCATGCTGCCAGTTTTGTTTGAAGTACAATCATTTCCAGGAACAAACAGGAAGAGATATCAGCACCAATACTTAGATAAGCACCAGTATTCCAGACATAAAAACATGTTGATATAATCGAGCAGCTAGTATTCTGGAAACAGGACACCCACTGGCTCTCCAAGTTATGCTGTGGGTTCTTTTGGTTCGCTTTTGCAGAGATTCTACTCTTCCTGTGGTGTGGGTGGGGGTCAAGTTGGGAAAAATGTTATATGTTAATAATCTGCTACAGTCTTCAAAAATCTGTTAGGTATTTTCAGCCACTGGAGCCCTATATTTGTGATATATCTTTTTAAAACTATACAGAATAAATAGGAACAACAACAATTATCTATGTTTTTGTTGAGGAGATAGATTGAAATGGCTCAGTTTAGAATGTAAAAAAAAGTCATTTTGTGGGTTTGGCAAGGGAAAAAAATTATATTCCCGGGCATGTAGAAAATACATGTAATTGGAAAAGATAGATTCAGTCCCTTTTCCTTAGTATATGTGCAGTAAAAAGTATAGTTAGAGTAAGCTCAGCATATATTTATATGCTACAAGTAAAGTAACAGCTGACTGTTCTAGCCACAAGTGATGATGCAGCTCAGAGAGTGACTTCAGGGCCATGGACAGTCAGCCAGAGGAGCTTGGGAAAAACCCAGAGCAGCTGTGCTTGGTCTCCAGGGCAGAATGCCACCTGCGCTGTTCTTCAGTTGGCAAGCTGGCTGTGGACGGCATTAATATGTCAGCTCTGGGGACCCAGGCACCACCTGATTACCATCCAGCATATTCTCTGATTAGTGTACTTCACCAAAATATGTTTAAGTGTTCTTGAAGCCTAATTGTAAAAACAGGGTTAATATAGTGCCTATTCCAAAGTGCAGTTCTCTTGATCATAATTTGGTGGAACAAACTGTTATTCTTTGCATAGGACCATTGATGAACACATCACTGTGGAGTAGTATAAGAAATAAAATTGGCCCCTGATATTTTACAGAATAGGAGAGACAATGTAGGGACAAGGAAAAGCAGGGAGGTAAAGGGGGACTGAATGTGGGTTAATGCATTTAGCTAGAAGATAAGCCTGGCTTCAGTTCAGAATGATGACTAAAGTCTTAAGCCATAGGCTCACAGCTGGAAGAGTTAGTTGTTTGGACTACAGCTCCCAGTATCCCCATGCCAGCTTTTGAGGAGGAGTTTGGTGGAAGTGAGATAGATGGCATGTTCTGGGAAGGATCAGCTGGCAAAGGAGATAACATAAGAAGACTAGACATTCTTGACCTGATTCTGTGTGTATACCAATCTTATGTGTATGATCAGTCTTTTCATGACTCTGGCACACAGTCTTACTAATAATTTAAATTAATGAAGAGATGCATAACAATTTCATCTGTGTTACGTATAGCACAAATAATTGATGGAAGTGGCCTCAGGGTAATCCATCGGAAAGTGTGAAGATTTTTTTTTTAAATGAAGCATACCTTGAGATGGCAACATCACTGATCTAGTGCTGCAGAGGTACTCAGAAAGGAGAGTGAGAAAGGAGCTCCAGAACACCCACCAGTTATCATGGTGGTCTTGTATTATATTTTCTTTTCCATCTGTAGAATGCCGCTTACTCTGATCCTGATGCTTCCAAATGTGCCATTTCAGTTAGCTGCTCAACGGTATCTGGCATGTTTTCCCTTTGGATCTGGTCCTTTAAATTTTAAAAGCCCTCTGTTTGGAAATGCCACACTACAAGTGTTTCTGCCTCTGAGTGAGCTGAGGTGGCTGTTCACTCATATATGCACAATTTACATTAAATCTGGTTTTGTTGACTGCGTTGCCACCCACTTATATCAGTAGAAGTGATTTATTTGGGCTTCCCACAGTCCAGCTCCAAATGGCAGCTGTTTTAACATGGACTGCCTAAAAGAATATTATCACGCATGCCTATTAATCTTTACATAGAACAGGTAAACAGGACACGTCCAATACATTTTCCCCTTCCCCACTTTTAAGGAAGGCTTTAGGGCCACCTAATAGGAACCACTTTAGAACTACCTTGTCATAGTGGCCTAGTAATGGAGGAACTAAAGTGTGGGTTTAGTGGTTTATAGGAAATTTATCAATCAGGGGATAGATTTTTTTCCCCTGTTGATTCACTTGAGGGGTAGTCTTCAAGAGGACGCAGTTTAGTGAACTGGCCCAGAACCAGAAGTGCTTCCCCCCCCCCCCGCTTCCATTCACAGCCATGAAAACTGTTGTGTCTATCTTTTTATGTTTTTGCCTCTCGTAATTGTAGAACCCAGACTTGTCTAGAGAAGATGCCCGGAGGGAGATTTGGGACTTATAACAGGAAGTACTTCTTTAGGCAGTACATGATTGAACTGTGGAATTCATTGCCAAAAGTTGTAGTGATGGCCACCAGCTTGGATAGCTTTAAAAAAAGACTGAAGAAATTCTTGAAGTATCCTCAAAGATACTTCTTGAAGTATCTTGAAGTATTCTTGAAGAAGACTGTTGAGCTTGATGGCTATATTTTATCTCCAGTATCAGAAGCAATATGTCTCGTCTCCCTGCCATTTTGTTAGGGAACACAAATGGGAAGTTGCTATTGCAGTCAAATCCTGCTTGTTGGCTTCTTCTAAACAAGTGTTTGGTCAAGGTGTTAACCAGATGTGAACCAAATGTTGGGCTGAATATAGAATTTGGTCTTCCTGATAAGGCTTTTCTTATGTTCTCTCCATTTTGACCCAGTCCCTTTTCTGTCTGATTATTTATTTATTTACTTACTTACTTACTTACTTACTTACTTACTTACTTACTTACTATTGTGCCTGTTTCCCAACATTGGGACTAAAGATGTAAAGAATATTGAGCTTTCTTCATTTCCTGATCCCCAGGAACTTTCAGAAAACCTAGTCAAGAAGAATAATACATTGGTGAGAATTTTGTGCAATTGTCACCAAGTATTCACACATCCTGATTTTGGGGAGTGAATGATTTTGTGCAGAAATACATATCGGTTATTTGCATAATCCCCACATGGTTTTCTACAGAAAACAAATAATGGTGTAAGTTTTGTGTGCAAGATTACCATTTTCTGCACAGAAACAGCAGTCTTGTCCAAAAAACACATATGAGTATTAGTAAAAAAGTGTTTTTTTTTCACTGCAAAGAAATTTCACCATTCTCATGCAAAGCACCACACATGTATTGCCGCACAGAGTAATTTCCCAAAACAATTCAGGATGTGTGAATACTGGGCAAGAACTGTGCAGAAATATTGTTTTCTATCTGCAGTAGACAGAAAAAAATTGGAAATTATTTGTCTTACCTTGAGAAGATGAAATACCCAAATATTTACATCCTAATTGGAACTGCAGGCAGCTCACAAGTTAAAACAAATACATATCAAAACAATGTAAGTAAAAACATTTATTATTATATTTTGTCAAGTCAGTTTTGACTTACAGTGGCCATGTGAATGCAAGACTTCCAAGAGACCCTGTTTTTTAACGGCCCTGCTCAGCTCTTTCAATTTCAGGGCTGTGACTTCTTTGGTGAGTCCATGTCCCTTTACTGCATTCTTCCTCTTTACCTACTGATTTAGACTTTACCAAGCATTCTTGTATTAGATGTCTCTTTGGACCAGTGATCATGCTGACCAGAGAATTCTGGGAATTGTAGCCTCCCAAATGTAAATTTTCCAATTTCTGCTGCGTAGGCCTAGCGAGTTGCATACTGTTCTTATAGATCATGGGCCTTTGTAGATTTTTAGATGATCCAAGCTGCTAGAGGTTTTTGCTGATTGTGTCAGGTTTTTTAAAAAATATTTATTTCCTTTTTCATGGCCTTGACATTCTGAGAATTCCCCACTCCCATCCCCATGATCCATTTAAGACTCTTAAGTTTTGAATTTTGGCTAAGGATCTGAAGGTACACTTTAAAAGCAGCCACACAAAACCTGAAATTACCTCCGTTGTCAAGAAAACAATAAAAGATAGAACTGATAGAAGCAGTATTATCTGCGTCAGAGAGTGGTAGCATCACATGAGATGATGTCAGAAAAGGAAAAAAAAATTCAGCCCCCTTCATTGCACAGGCAAATCTCGTACTACATCCTTCTGGATCAATGTGCATTGCTCTGTCAACAAATGCTGCTTAATATGACAAGGAGGAATTTACGCTGCTAAGGGAAACAGCTGTCTGAGTTGCTTTGTTTGGATTTATGCCTTTATTTTTGGCTTGCTGGGTAGGAGAGCAGGTATCTTGTATCACAGAGGCTGTGCCATTCCAGTGTTTGTGTTAAGTGATTCAGAGAATTAATGGCAGCTAGACATGCATTTAGTATAGCAGACAAATGAGCTGTCAACGTGGTCAGGAGGGTGTCTGTACAAACTGTGATATAACTATTGATGACTGTGAAGAGGACCAGATTTGCTCAAGTAGTCATTTTTTTTAAATGAAAAATCAGGTGGTGGTATTATGGAGACACTGCACCAGTCTGGGAAATCATGGCTTCCCCACTGCATGATCGAGTGCTAGAGATCGTAGGCTCATATACTTCTCCTCTTCCTCTTTCCTGTATTTCATTAAGAAACTTAAAGCCTCTGCTTCTGGTTTTAAACTAGCAGTTCTGCATAATACCTTGCACTTGAGAAAGTTAGGCTTATATAAGCCTTTGGGCTGAATCCAGTCTGTGCTTTGCAGAGTTCTGTGAACACTAGAAGAAGATCACAGGGCTGTGATTTGCAGCAGTTCCTCCCTGAAACCTGCTGTATGAAAAGTTGCTCCTAAAAAGGCATGAGAAGGTATTCCGTAATTGTGGAGGGATAACACTAGGGGCTGCAGGGGACAATGGTACTTCTGCAAGTTTCCTCTAAAGGGACGCCTTTGCTGAAACTTAGATCCCACTGCAAATGGAAAGAACCCTCCCGTTAGTGGAAAGGTGAGTCATGGACCATCCAGATAGTTTTAGAGAAAGCCAGGATTTGGACCACAGTTTGATCTTGGATTGTTCATACTAGCCATAGTTTAAACCTGGGAGAGGCAATTTGTGGTCTACCAGGTGTTGTTGCAGTGCAGCTCCTGTAAGTCTCAGCCAGCATAGCCAGGGATGAGGAAGTGTGGGAGCAGTATCTGAAATGCCAGAAGGTCCAGTATCTGGAGGGCCACATGCCATGGTCTCCCTAAGTTCAGATGTTGTGGGGTATTCAAAATCCTGATGATGATCTGTAAAGCTCGATATGACCCAAGTTGAGGCTGTCTGAAGGACTGCATTATCCTGTATAAGTCTACCCAGGCTTGAGATATTTGTGGCAACACTTCTCTCTCATGCACAAAGGAATATTTGGTGGAAATATGGGACATGGCCTTTTCACTGGTTGTCCCAGGCCCTGGAACCATTTTCCTGTGAAGGCTAGGCTGTCTCGTTTCTTATCCTGTCCTAAGCAAGCTTTGAGGAATTGACTGTTTATGAAGTAGGGGTTTAATAACAGGCTCTACTGTTTTTATTTCTTGCTTTTTAGTGGGTATATTTTTGTCCTTAATTCTGTACATAGTTCAATTATTTTTTAAATAACTTTTTATGTTTTTAACTTATATGTGTTTTAAATTTTTATCTGTTAATTTTTGTAAACCACCTTAAACTGGGGGAAAGGTAGGATTGAAATAAACAGCAGATGGTTTGCTTACAGTTCAAAGCGAAACATCTAACATTCTCATGAACATGAAAGTGCGGGCACAGTGTGGGACCAAGCATTACTATAGATTGGTCACATAGCAGAAAAACATGATTTCCTGTTACATCTAATTCAGGCCATCAATAGCTTTTATTATTTTCAAAGTCATTTGGCTGTTATCAAAACAAACACATATGCAGTGCTTGAGTTTCATCGTGTCTGCTTGAGTTATGTGGTAAAACAGTTGTGTGTCCAGTCAGTAGTGTTTGGTTGGCTCTCAGTTTGGTTCTTAATAGCAACATCTAATAAAGAGATCAAAGAGGCCATTTTAACTGCAAATGCTGTGCTTCTGCTCAGATTCTGCTCAGGTAAGTAAAATGTTATTTGAAATTCTTTGTGTGTGGTTGTTGCTTTTTGCCTTTGTTTCCCCCTTTTCCTCCCCAGTAAACTTTTTGTGTTCAGTCCTTGTGTTCTTTTAAAGGGGACTGGTCCCCCAAACCTTCTTCACATGTAGTACTTATAACTGCTTAGCTATCCCTTATGTTCTCACAGCTTGCCCATTTGTTCTCAGAAGAGTTGGTTAAATTCTGCACTTTATAGTCTTTATACAAGAAGGTCTTAAAGACATTCTTTTTGTAGTTCCTCTTCTCTTTCCATAGATCAGAGTTTAAGGGGAAAGGACTTAGAATCTCCTTATAGTTACACCTTAGAGCTCTAAGGATGTGAAATATTAATTATTTATGCAAACTTTAAGAAAGGGCACATCATTTAAGCAGAGGCTGGATGGCCATCTGTCGGGAGTGCTTTGAGGGTGTTCCTGCATGGCAGGGGGTTGGACTGGATGGCCCGTGTGGTCTCTTCCAACTCTACATTTCTATGATTCTATGATTCTATGATTCCCTCCCTTTCCTTTCTCACCTCTAACAGTATTTAGAATGATGAATATGAGTTAAGATTTTTAAAATTTGGAATCGAAACTTGAACACTTAGAAAAAATCCTGTAATTTGCCATTGGAGACTTTAATTATGTTATTTTTACTACAAGGGACCAGTGGATTAACTCATTGGGATGATCAGAAAATGACTTACTCTCCTATTTACGGCAACAAGAATGTTCATCTTTTAAAAAAAAAATTAAAGATGTCTTATATCAGAGTAGTTGCTATGTATCTGGAATAATGGACATGCAATAAAGTTAACAAGCCTGGAGTTAGCAAAGGCAGCCAAATTGCTAAACCTATTTTCAGAGTGGTAGCTGTGTTGTTCACTTGTAGCAAAGACAACCAGGAGGTCTGGGGCACCTTATAGACCAGTGTTTTCCAAACTTTGGTCTTCCGGATGTTTTGGACATCAGCTCCCAGAATTCCTGACTGTTGGCCAAGTTGGCTAGGGCTTCTGGGAACGGAAGTCCAGAGGAGCTTGAGGACCAAAGTTTGGGAACCACTGTTATAGACTAAAAAAATTATTACGATGTAAGTTTTCATGGGCACATCTGACATTTCATCTGATGGGATTTTCATTATATATTTCAAGTGAAAGTTAATTTCTGGATTCCACACAACCTTCTGAAGGATTCAGCACTGTTTAAGCTTCTTACAAGAATTACTGGTTTGATTATGATAATAATTTCCAGAATGAACTTAATTGATTTGTGAAGATCCAGAGAATTGTATTAAGCTTTGTTTTCTCATAAAAATGTGAAAAAAATGTTCCGGTAGACTTGGTCAAGCTATATAGTATAAGCAGCATGCGTTTTTGTCTGTACTTAAGTTCTGATCTCTATGAAACCTGTTCCGCAGTAAAAACAGCCTGAACCAAAAAGCCTTATTCTGACAATCTAGGCTTAAGAAGAGAACATGTTCAAACCCTCAGTTATACAAGGGGGGCATTCATGAAGAATCTTTTTGAGTAATAATCTTCCCATGTGGAACATATTCCCTTGCCTCTGAGAGTTAAGAATGATAACCTTGTTACTAAATTTAGCTCTGTCTCTCCTGGTCTAAAATTCTGTATGGAAGAGTCTTAAGTTCAAGGTAGAATAGGAGGATGCTTAGGATCCACTGAGTGGTAACATCAAGACTTCATTTACAAAGTAAACATTCTGGGTCACTGTGGCCTCCAGATGAGTAAAAGGTTGCTGGCCCAGCAAAATCTAAGGCAAGAGCCTTGAAGAGCCGAAGTGGCATCTATCATACATAACATGAAGACAGCATCCAACAAACTGTAGTACTTAATGTGACAGTTGCCATCTTGGTGAGCAAATGAGCAGTTGATACTGGGATCTTAAGCTTCCACAGCTTGAACTGCAGCATATAGCTCCTCTGTGCAGCTGCTGTGTTCCATGGATACTTATGATTAGTCCAGTGCTGAAGGACCCAGACAGTACACAAGACTTAAATTGCTGAATAACTGTGGTACTTCAGGCACCCTAGATAGGTTGCCTTGGTTTAAGTGACTACAAAGCCAGCTCTTAGAAGCTGTGATTTTTAAATTCAAGATATTATGATTTTTTTACTGTGCTGCTGCTTTGTTGTCTGTATCAAGGTAGGTGTGTGGTTGAATACAGGCTTAGTCAGGCTTACAGTAGACCCTTTGAAATCAGTGGGAAAAGAAGTTCTTTACTAACATCACCATGAATGTAACATCCCAATAGACACTGATCTTAGTTGTTCCACTTTAGCCATTACTGAGTCTGGACCCAATCCATGACTTACATTTTCCCCTCCCACGTTGTGTGCTTTGATAAAAAAAGCCTTTCACAAAACAAATCTCACTGTGGTAGCTTTGAAAATGCTTCAAGAAATATGATATAGGCATCCCTGTGGACTGAACAGCAACAACAAAAGGGCTTCCTCCCACCCCCTACTGTCTGTCTGTTGTGTAATCAGTGAGTAACGTCTCTGAGATGATCTTGCTATGTGTGCACTGTGAAAAGGTCAAATTACATTATGTGGAGCAGAAGAAGCAGAGACATCTTGTCCCTTGCCAAGCATTTACTATAAAAGCTGTCCTATTAATTGGGGAAATACTTACACACGCCACCGCCTCCTCCTCTACCATCTTTTCCTGTCCAGCAAACAAAGCAAAACCCTCCGAATATTCTGTCCTCTGAGTTCTTGAGAGCATTTGCTACATTCAAGCTAACAGATTATTATTGTTGCAGAATGTTTCACAGAGTATGTCTGAAATGAGCCAGTTCAGTTGCCCTGAAGTCCTGTCTTGTGTGCTGCTTTGCATACTTACAGAAGCAAAATGTGATGGCCACTAAATGCTTGCCTTCTCGTTTATTGGTGTTAATTTGTGGTAACTTCTCTGTTTGTTCACCTGCGACGACTTTCTCCATGCTGGTAGCCCTGTTTCACTCTATTCTCTTTATACATTAAATTTGTATTTGTGTGAAACCCTAAGTGGGTGTTAACTGGTCCTGCTAACCTTGATCAGAATATTTAAGAGTTTTGCATGGTACGTAATTACTGCATCTTCATTCTACATTGGCATCATACAGCTGACACATTCTATCTCTCTATCACATTGATAGCTGTTCTCACAAATCTTAACACAACAGATGGAATTTCTGTATCACCCAAGGTTTTACTAGAGGAACCTGTTCACACCTTCATCTGCCAGGGATCAAGTGGTAAGGAATGAGATGCTTTACGTGCATATGTGAACAAGGTTGTTGTGTAACAGTGTTGCAGAGTACGTTACAGCTCACTAACAGGCGCTGCTCATATAAGCATTTTTCTCCTTTGATTTCTACTGTCCTCTCTCTAGGAGTATGTGCTGCGGTAATATCTGTTGGGGTTCTTATTAAACCCACTGCTTGCACCTCTACGCCTAAACATGTTGATACATTTTAAGTACATTGAGCTCCAGATAAATGTTTTGTTAGGGCACTAAATATATTTAGCTTTTTTCTCAGCAAGAACATGTTCAGAAGTAGCAACACATGCATGCATCCATGACTTGTTCACTTAAGTGAAGGCATAGAGATGTTTGCTTACATGGGGAAGTGTTTGGCACTTCATTTAACATTTACTTTTTCCCCCTAAGGGTTTTAATATTAAATGGATAATTCAGCATGCTAGTGCTGATTTTAACTATAGAAAGAAGTCAGAGAGATGGGGAAGGGATCTCGATATGGATAGAAAACCAGGAAGATTACTTTATCAGCCACTACTTTAGTTAAAAGTTTCTATTGCAATATCTTCTACTCTTTCAATGTTCTTCTATTTTCATAAGTGTGACATGTAGTTGTTAGGCTCCACAATAATGTTTGTACCTTCTAGTGATGAGGAAGCACATGAGGTACAAGTATATAGAATACACATGCTTGCACATAGTTAGGACTCTGCATACAATATAATGCAGCATGAGCTGAGATATACATAGATATTCTGTCATGAGAACATAAGAAAGCTCTGATGGACCAAACTGGAAACCCCATCTAAGTTCACCAAATGGCCACTGAACTACACCATCCCATTGAAATTATACACTTCTGGAACTCTCTAGATGTGCATTTACCATTCAGCTGTAATTTTTCACCCCCTTGTTTCTGTTTTAGCCCCCCCTCACCCATATTTTTTAATAGATACAAAAAGTGACTGTCCAGTCACTGTTTCTAAAAAAAGTAATTTTGGAAGTTTAAAACAGTCATGTGAAATTTCATTTAAATAGAAAATCTATGTCCCCTTCTCCCACGCTTCTGCATTATGATTTGCCCTTTTGAGGTTGATTCATGTCCAGGTTGAGGGAGTGGTCTGTCAAGATGTTGGGGAAGGCAAAAATGCGTAATCCCTCAGAAGTTGCCCAACTGACCTTATATCATAATTGGTAGTCACTTAGTGCCTGATCCTCCATGATTTTTTTCTTTTTCCTTTTTCTTTTAAACCATCCAAGCTGATGTTACCACTGCATCTTGTGATTATGAATTCTGTAATTCATCCTCTGCCTGAAGAAGTACTTCCCTACCATTGGATTTTTTTTTTCATGTGGTGGGCAAACGTTTAATACTATTATTTTTAATAGAGTAATCAGGACCAAATATCAGAACTTGGGGGTCTGTAGCAGCGAGTTCTTCAAAGCCTACTCTGAGGTCAAGGACTTTACAGGCCTGGATGAACAGGTATTGACCTTCAGCCTTACATATGTCGTTGCCCTTCAGTACTTAGCCTTGATTTCAAAAAGAGTCAGAGTGTTGATGGCACAGATGGTGAGGTGCAGGATCTTGGTATTTGCCGGGGATTTTTGGGTAAGTTGGCTTAAGATTTTGCTGCTCAATCAGCCTTGGTTCTTGCAACCAAAGTCAACATGTAACACCCCTTCTTTTTATTTATTTCTTCTTTTTTCCATCATATTATCAGTGGATTCTCTCACCTGGTATTCATGTTTCTGATCTCAATCTATATTTCTTAGGCTGAAGAAAGGCATGTGCAACATGGCTTAATAAAAAAGGAAGACCTCATCTGCTTTTTATAGCCAAAGTGCTTCCCTCACTCATAACACGGCACACCCTAGATGGCCTTGGAAGATTCATTTTTAGAAATGATATCCTTTCTAAATTTACATGTTCTTCCTGTTTATATCTGTAGTGATTAGTCTGTATGAATTCCAAGTAGGCCTTGTACATAGCTGGAGATAATACAGATATTAATTACATATTGCCAGTAGGTAAGGCATAATAATATGCTGTTTTTATTTTATTTGTTTATACATTGCTTGAGCTGATAGTATTGCCTACCTTATGGTCTGTATCTTTAATCAGTCATTGCTTTCATAAGGTAGAATGTTTTGCTTTTGGAGAATGGTTAATATATAGAGAAGCAAGTAGGACTGTTCTCTTTTTTGTTACTATACCATAGATGACCTTTCAAATAGTTAAGAGTATAGAATGGAGCATAGTGAACACTTTTTGGACACTGCAACACTATTTAGGAATATCAGGTATGTTAGGGGACAGCAACATTCACAACTGGGGATTGTCCATCTATTCTCTTTGTTGAGATTCTTGCGAGTCCATTACCGGTAAGTAAAGAATCCTATATGAGCAACAAGAACTAGTACTTCCATTATCAGACAGAGGAATCCTCTGTAAACATCTTATTAATTTTATACTTTTTACAATTTTAAATTTATTTTGCATTATATGCCATTATTTGGGGGAAAAACTGAAATTGTTAAAAATGCCCTAACAGATTAAGTGCGGTGTATACTGAGCATTTAAATTAAAATGTACATTTCATAAAAAAAAAAATGTCCTAATGTACAGGTTGTTTATTTCTCAAGGATCAACGTGATTTACACAGCAGCAGGAAGCAAGCATATTATGTGAGAGTTACATTAAGTTCTGTATTAAATACAGGTCAAATTACTCCCTCCCTCATCAGCAGTGAAACGGAACTGGTTCATTTCAAGCCAAGAACAATTTGTCCTCATGTCCTGCTCTGTTAGTTGGGCTGCCATGTGAGTGAATCCATCTATGTGTTTCCACATTCATTGCAGTCAAGATGCTGTCATCTCCAGTCACTTAGTAAAGGACAAGGTATTATCTGATGATTCCAGGAGTTTGCAAACAAAATCCACAAATAGCCTGGCATAAGGCAAACCAGACAGACCCACAGACCTGCAGCAATCCAGGACACAACCACATATGCACGCATCCTATGCTCCACTCCAGAATTAAGTCCTCAGTATATCCAGTTGATTTTAGTGGGGGGGAAAAATTAAACACTGACCGGTACTAACTGTTGTACTGAAATAAGTTGGACAAAGTTGCCTGACTGTTCATAGAGTGTGTGAAAAGATAGCACTATTTATCTAAACCTTTACAAAGTTTTGCAACTGCCTGTCTTTGGACACAGCATCTTTAGAACATTAGTACATAAAAAAGAGCCATGGCAGATGATACCAAAGGCCTAACTGGTCCAGCGGTCTGTTCACACAGTAGGCAATCAGATGCCCACGTGAAGGTTGCCAGTAGAACATGAGTATAGCTGCACCCTTCAGTGTGTCTGATAATGAGGATAACATATAGCAGTCCTAACTAGTAGCCACTGATGACCTCATCATCCCTGAAAGTATGCAATTCCCTTTTCAAAGCCATCCCAGATAACCATCATTACCGTATCTCTGAATTAGTCTCTGCTGCATGGAAATGCTTCCTCAATACCTGATGTTTTGCATTGCCTCAGAAGTTATTCCTACAATGTCTTCTCTTTTGACTGAATCAGCAAATGCAATGAAAGAAAGAAACCATGTAAACCTGAAATAATAAAAATTGAGCACTTTTTTTGATCAGCTGTGGTACTTAATACACAAAATAAATAAACCAGCAGAACAGATTGGTTCACAAACCAGCAGCAGAATGAGGTCACATGAACTAATTAATTGGCCAGAAATAGAAAAGTCTTTGCCATATTTCTTAAAAACCATAAGCAAGCAGAAAGGGCAGGTTGTCCTGGAGAGAGTATTTCACTGTGGAATTAACATTGTTTCTGGTAATCACAAGTCTCAGTTCCGGTGGCTGAACAGACCTTTATGATGACACATAGGAAGGTGGAAAAATCTTATTTTTTGTTAACAGACTTCAGTTGTATTCTCAAGCTCTTCTGTTCAAAAGTGTTGCAAAGTCCTAATGTATTGTAGAAGGTCTTATCCTCTTTGTTGGCACTGACTTAAAAAATGGTAGACAACAAACTGGTTCCCACAGTTTCCTAATTAGAAGTTCTCTGATACTGTAATCTGTTTTTTGCTCTGATGCTTGATAGATAAGGGCAACCAAACAATTGAAAATTGTTTACCTGGGATTTAGAAATGGGTATTCTGCAGTGGTAGAAGAATATTTAAAGATTCTGTACTTCATATTAGTCTACCAGATAGGTTTATTATTGTTATTTATTGTCAAATCAACATACGGTGGCCCTATGAATAAGAGGCCATCAGGAGCAATATTCATCCTTAGGTCTGCTCAGGTCTTGCAGTCAGAAGGCTGTGGCTACCTTGATTGAAGCAATCCAGCTGTAGTATGGCCTTCCTCTTTCTCTACTGACTTACTCTTTACTTTTCCGTATCATGGATCACATCATCTCATGATGTGTCCAAAAAACAACAGCCTCAGTATAGTCATCTTATTCCTGGGCACTTCACATGTAATTTTTGCAGTTTTATTTTTATTTTTTTCATGAGTGATTTAAGTAATTTACAGACATGTTAACATAAGGAAGAAGACATGACCAGAGGAGACATCTGGACATTCAATTTTATATTGCCCCATTTACTGTGATACCGGGTTTTTAATACCAAGATATTCCAAGCATTTATTAAATGCTGAACTGTTAAAAACTTTTAAGAAATTCATTAATAATTAGGAGAAAATTGAAAATCTATTCAAACTTGGAAGCCAGGTTCTAATCCTTATGACTCCTCAAGTTCTTTCGTAAACCTACAGGGAAGACTCTCTGTCAGATATTTTGTAAACAAGTTAGTATTTCTGTGCCCTTTCTGTAAAATGGAAATGCTATTGATATTGTTTCTCTTTATATCATGCTAAAACTGTATTGGATGAATTGACAAATGTGAGTCTACTCTGAACAATTAAGAACTTGGTCTTTTAATTAGAAAACCTATTCTGGCTACTTGTTCTTCCACTCCTATGTATTATGGACCCCTTATGATGTATGTGAAGCTGCAAATATCTGTTAAGCATCCTTGATAAAATTATTAGGCACACTTCATGGAATACAAATATGGTTTCTAAGCAGGCTGGGCTTTCTTTATTTTTAGCAAATCTCTCTCTAACAGTGAGGTACTGTACAAAAAGATGCACTAAGACCTAAAAATGCCAGTTTTGACAAGATGCTACTTGTGAAATTTTGGTTTTGACAGCTCGTACTCTTGTCAGATGTATAGAGATGTTTTGTATATCTGTCCAAAACTTGCTTATTGTGGGAAATCAGAAATGTTGAGTTAGCTCTGTCTATTTTCTTTACTATTTTGAAGCATTCTGTGTGCTTGAACATTTGTCAAGTGAGTATGGTATAGAAATCGCATGTGGAGCAGAAAGGAAAGGCCATGGGTAGCTAGCAGATTCCATATTACAAGGGCAGTGAGTCTTTTAAAAAAATATTTTAACAACTGTTACAAATTTTTCAATGATATTACAATAGTATTACAACAATATTATATATCCCACTAATATACTTAATATGTTTCATAGTATAATCAGTTATTTAATTTAGCTGTAGCTCCTCAGATATTTCCTCCTTTTTTCATCCCCACCCTCTGACCCCCCCAGAGAACAGTCTAGTTATTTATTATAATTCTCACTTACCTTTCATGTGGAATATTCCTTAATGATCTTATTTGCATTTTGTACCTACCCCTCTCTCTGTTTTGTGTTCTCAGGCGGGGCAGTGAATCTACTCTGCATTTTAGTCTGAGGTTTAAAAGAGCTCTCAAGTGTATTGAATATGTTTATTGTCATGGAGAGATCCTTTAAAATTCAGACTAAAATCCAGAATGGGTTCACTGCCCCAGTGATGTGGAGCTACCAGTGTTACCCTGACTTCTGGGGGTCCCTTAGGGGACACCGTGATTTGCTCCAAAAATGCAAAGATTGGGGAAATTAGCGGAGCACTGGCTATAGTAAAACAAGGGGCAGGGTCACCCACCAGGATCTTTTATCCAATTTTTACAGAGTCCAACCAAGCGAAAAGCCAGACAAATGTATCAATAACTGGATTTTATTAACAAATGTATTCTCACGCACCAACACACTCACTCACTCACTCAGGCACACGAGGCCTATTGAGAAAGGAAAGAGGTGAAAATTGGTAGGGGTTTC
Source organism: Cyclura pinguis (assembly GCA_030412105.1). Lineage (NCBI taxonomy): Eukaryota > Metazoa > Chordata > Lepidosauria > Squamata > Iguanidae > Cyclura > Cyclura pinguis. The sequence continues at coordinate 191,834,727 of CM059603.1, forward strand.
AGCGGAGAGGGTGTAAAGATGGTGATACTGCACATATCCTGACGTCTTCAGTCCGGGAAGTGGCAAGAAGAATGGAGCTCAGCAAAGAGAAGCGGCTGAGGGGGTCACTCAACTAACAGAGTGCCAGTCTGCTAGCGTGGCAGGGAGTTCTCTGAAGAGATCCTCAAAAACTGGGACTACTTATAGGGCAGAACGTACCTCAAGGGCAGGCCCTCTCCCAGGAAGAACAATGGCCAAAACAGGGAGAAATGCTGCACAATAGCAACTTGGTAGTTTGCATGATTGGCTTATGCAGATGGACCTTGCAGTGAAGGGTTTACTAATATCAAGAGTTGTTTAGCCTGGGGAAAACCCAATAATTCACTCAGGTTGGCTGAAAACCTTTTGTCCATGTGGACGTGTTTAGCCTGAGGTCTCCTAGGGGAATGTGACTGGGGATTTTCCTGGCCTGATCTATTTTCGGTCGTTTGACCTCCTTGTCTATGTACCCATTCGGGCAACCTGTCTGGCATGGCGGGCATATTTGATATCAAATTTACAGTCCCCAGGATAGGGTATGCCAGTGGGGTAGTACTAGTCTTTTTCACATCCGTTTCTGTGGGTTAGAGCAGGTTGTAGCAGGTGAAATTATCTGCTGATGGAGTTTATATGCCAATTGTGGCAGCCGCTCTGAACATATTTATTGTGTTGTCTTCCCTTTGTTCTTGTTATTTTTCCTTCAAATTGACTTCGAATTATTGTGACCTTATCATAACATTTTCTTGGCAAAGTTTATTCATAGGAGGTTTGACATTGCTTTCTTCTAAGGCTGAGAGGTTGTGACCAGTGGGTTTACTTAGGTTTCCCTTTTCTTAAACCTCGTGGGAATCCTACCCAGTGGGATCAAACCCTGGTCTTCTAGAGCCCTAATCTAGCAGACAAACGACCACGCTACACTTTTCTCTAGTTTGCCTTTCCTGTAGACAAAATGCAAAAGCTTACACATTTTCTTCTACATAAAGCCACATGCGCACTTTTGTTTCTACATACAAAACCATTTTTTCCCAGCTGGCTAGTAAGCGTTGTTGCTAGGTCAGTCTGCAATCTGTCAAGTGTCCCATTTTTGCAAGAACTGTCATGAATTCAAACTCAGAATGTGTTTAACCTACACTGTTACAGCAGTTTAATGCCACTTTAACTGTCATGGTTCCATCTGTCATAGCTTCATATCCATACTTAGAATTCTGTAATCCATCCTTCTAGTTCTGTAGTTCACAGGAGGGTGTTGGATCTCTCCAGCAGGAAAATTCCAAGTATCTCACCAAATTACAAATTATTTCCATAGGATGGGGCTATGGCAATAAAAATTGTATCGAATTCCTCTGTGTTAGTATAGATACACTTTCAGAGTTCTGTGCAGAATTAAGTAAACTTCCAAGCAACCATTGCTTTATACAGTGAGGTAGTTAAAAGATATCATTAGCTGTTGAATACAGTGAGATGGTTAAAAGTATCATTAACTGTTTAACTCTCTAGCCTTTTGAATGTCAAACTAAATTATACTTAAGAGACATGGCTACCAGGTAGCTAGAGTAAAAGCATGTGATGTGAACTGGAATAAATATATGGGTCTCATTCACATTTGGGACCCAAGTATGGAGGGAGCAGGTTTGACTTTTGTTATAGTTGTTATCTGGATCTAGTGGCCTGCATTTGCAATTCTTATTGACCCAATGTCATCTATGTGTTTTACTAGATTACTTTTTCAGAAATAAGTATGTCAAGTATTTGGCATCTGATCTGGAACCACCAGCATTCCTGTGTTTGCTTTAAAGCAGAGGGAATTAAAATAGACATAGCTGCTTTATACATCTTTAAAGTGTCAGATGAAGTGAGAAATGTGTTTGCTTGCATGTGTGCATTAAAACCTTAAGTTATTTTTAATGGTCCCAGAATGGAGGCTGGTCTATAAATGGATGCAGGAGTTAATGGTGTAGCAAACCACTTCAGATAAGAATGGGATTATTTTAAGTATGTATTTCTTAACAATTGTTTTGATGCTAAAATTAGATTCAAGTAAGCTGCCAAGGGTCAATGGCCCAAACACCCTAAAGGCACCAAATCCTGTCTGATCTTGGAAGCTAAGCAGGATTAGCCCTGGTTAGCACTTGGATGTGAGACCAACAATGAATACCAGTCTGTAGGCTATATTTCAGAGGAAGGAACTGGCAAAACCACCTCTGAGTATTTGTTGCCTAAGAAAATCCTATGAAATTCTTGGGGTCACTCTAAGCTGACTGGTGACTTGAAGCCACATGTATACAAGCTGCAAAGGAAGGCTAAATGAAGTGGCTTAAATCTACCCACTTGGTATTTGTCCTCCAGTATGGACACCATACTGCCGTGTCATCTAACTGGAGACTTATCTGAACATACATGTTCATAAAAACTAAGGATCATAGAGAAGCAGAGGAGATTGAAGAGTGAGTACAACTGAACCTGATAAGTGCAGGTTTCAGAATTTATGCAGTGAAGAGCAGATATAACTAAACCAAAAGCCGTCAGTATAATAATATTTTGTCTACCCCACTGTTGTTTTTACTCATAGTTTTCTGTTTTGGGCTTCCTAATTTGCTGGACTGTAAGGAGCATGTTTGACCTAGCCTCATCCCTAAGCTGCAGGGTCAAGGAAGGCTTGTGGCAAAATAGCCTTTTTTTAAAAAAGTATTCTCTGTAGATTAAAGCTCTCCCACAAAAGCCCTTGGGCTGAGTTTTGCAGCTTTCAAGATAAAATATTTAATATCTGTGGGCGGCAAAACAAGCTTTCATCTCAAAACTCAATAAATAATATTGCATCCATTTGCAGCCATTGAAGAAATCAGATCAAGAAGGGATAACTGCATTCAAATATTTTCCCACTGTGCAGATTTTCCCTGTATTTCTCATAAAATGTATTTTTCTGTCATAATAAAGTTGAACTATATATGCATTTTGATTGCATTAACTGAGCGATAAGCTGGTAAAATAAACCTAATGATTTTATGAAGGTAGATCTTGTAAAGCACAAAAATCACAATCTTGGTAACAGAAGCTACAAAAATTATTTTTGATTTTTTTTTAAAATATGGAATCTGAAGAATATATCTTTATTAAATCCTAAAGAGTTTTTAAAAATTACATTGTGTAATAATTGTATTTTATTATCTTGCAACAAGCAGTTTGTTTCAAGGTAAGAAGATATATGGTTGTTGTTTTTTGAGTTCTACATTGCAGTAACCTAATTCTGAATAATTTTAGTTCTTTTAGTATTAGATTGTATTATTGAATAATCTGTTGTGTTATCAAAGAGGAAATGATAGAAACATTCTTGATTTAGGCAGCAGTCCTATTCACTATCACCTGGGAGAAAGTCTCACAAACAGAGTGGATCTTGTTTTCTGACTAAACTTTCATAAGATTCTGTTGTTAAGCTCCCTAGAACATTTCCAAACACAGGGGTAGTTGTGTTTCCTCTAAGACAAATTCCAGAATCTATATGTGGTAACCTTTATTACGTCAACACAGAATACACAAACATCTCTGTACCGGCTTTTGAGACCACAGGATTTTTCATAAGGCAAAACTGTTTTTAATAAGCAGTGAGAGGGGGGTAGTCAGCAGGGCAACTGCACTCAACAAGTAGTCTGTCCACATGTTGCATTAAGATGTTATAGACAGAAGAGTTAACAGCCTATCAAAACAGGTTCATCAGATTACAACTCTCCCTCCACATTTGTAGATTTGACCTTCACAAATTCGATTATTTGTGAAGCGTGTATGTCCCTCTCCCCCCCATTCTCCTCGTCCCATTCTTCTGCATTTTGCACAGGAACAGAGAAGGCAGGCAAGCACATCCAGACAAAAGGCAAAGGAATGGAGGGGGGAGGCATGCTCATGTCTTTCCCCTCTGGAGCTCCTCACTCCTATTCGCATACATTTTGCCCTAGCACTGAGAATGTGCACCAAGACAAAAGGCAAGAGAATGGTGGGGGAGCCACAGGAGTGAATGGGAGGAGGAACACAGGAGGAGTTATTCATGATTTTTCCATTTTCGTGAGGTTTTTGTACCTTGAACATGAGGAACATTCCTCATGAAAGTGGATGGGCCACTATACACTGTAGTGGAGCCCCTAGATTAGCTGGGAATAAGAAAGGCAACAGAAAACAATAAATTTTGATTCTCCGTTTTGAAAATACAAAAAAAAAACAAAAAAAACCCCACACATCAAAGGCCCTCGAAAAATGAAATTTGTCTCCATCCAGCGGGAAGCTCACTGGTTATTTTATACGAAGAGAACAGAAAGTTCCGTATGTAGTCTCTGTAGTGTTATGGGTGGAGATACTCATTCAATGAGTTGGGCAAAGCAAAACAACATAAGGCAAATCAGATAGCATTATTATTCTATTCTGTTCTTTTATTTATGTCTCACCTTTTCCCTAAAGGTGGCACTCAAGTGTATAGAGAGTACTCCTTGAGAAAATAGATTCGTTCTTCAAGAATGAGTCAGTCAGCTTAAGGGTACAGTTCTATGGATGGCTGAGAACTGGTTGACAAGCCCTTGGATGTGGCAGAAAAGCAACTCTGCTGGCTTGCCAGCAGGGTAGTACTCGCACTGCTGGAAGTTTTCCAATATGCCTGCAGAAAGCTCTTGCTGGTGTAGATGTTCTACCAGCAGGCTTCTGCCAAAGGTATATGGAAAATCTGTCCGTAGCAGGTGCGGACATGAGGTACAAAGCTCCCTCATTTTCCAGACATGCCTCCCCAAAAGCACAGCAGAACCACCACAGGGACTGGTCATCCCAACCGGGGCTGTCAGCAGGAAACTCCTGCCTCTTAGTGCTGTTCTCAGCAAAATGACAGGGCACAGAATTCCACTAATCTCCCTCAAAATTAAAGTAGCATTGCTCTATGCATTGCTTTTCGTTATCTCTAATGGTAAGAAAAGGAGAAACTAATCTTCAGTTATGAAGGAGAATGAGTGCTTGTCAGGACCATAACTCCAAGACCATGAAATCTAGATGTCTCCAACTTGGCATGCATATTAAGGGGAAACTCAAGGTATGAACCTGTGAGTTATTTGTTTTTTAACGCAATAATTACGTTTAATAATTTAAATGTTTACACGTCTATGTGTTTGAAACCTACAGTGCTGTCTTCAGTCCTTCAGTTAACAGAGTTCCTTAATGAGTGTTTTGGTTTACTGTTGATATAGATGGGGAGTCATTCATGATGTGGAGTTATAAGATTCATTTTATTAAGGGGCAGTCCTCCTTCAGGAAAATGGGCTACCCAGACCCTCCCAACAAAAGCTGGAAGGATTCACCACGGCAGGCAGATGCACCTTTGCAGAGATTTGGAAGATGGACACTTCCCCCTTAAGCTTGATGCCAAACTGGAAAATGTGTTTAGAAAACAAATTTAATGGCAACTCACAGGATTATGTGATCTCTGCATTTTTCTTGTTGTCAGTGGTAGCCTGCCTGTGCCTAGAATAAAAATTCTCTTCAAGATTTCCTCTGTGCTTTTTTTTAAAGTTGAACATACTTAAGGGAAACAATCCTAAAATCAAATTTTATACTTGTACAGAGTATTAGTGTTTTAGAGTATACATTTACATGATTGGCTAAGTTGAGCTCAAGAGAGTTCAGCATGAATACGAAAGATCCACTTTGTGTTTGAATCCCACTTTCTGTCCCCCCCCCCCCCATTGTGAGATCTCAGGCTGGCATACAGTGAAAACAATATGAACAACATAGAACAATTCCAAAACTGAAATAGTGAATGGGAGATTCATAGGAAAGATGTAGATTAAATAGTGCAAAAATTTGTATATGTGTGAAATACATCTTTTCCCTGGAACCCGGAGTATTAACCTTTAAGCTATCTTTTACACACTAGATTTGTCCCTAATTAGTCCAGCTACCAGAAGCTATATAACACTTTTCTCCTTACTGTGATGTATATGTTCCATTTTGACTCCAAGTTAATTAATTAGGGTCCTTCCAGATAGGTTGTAGTACAACCAATCTGCAACTGTTCTTGGTTTTCTTCCCTAATGGATTTTTGGTGCTAAGAAAAAGGACATAAGATACTGGATTAAACATGGAAGATGATATACAGTCGGCCCTCCACATTCATGGATTTGATTATTTGTGAGTTTGTCCAACCGCTGCTCCTTTCTCAGGGGATCCTTCCATCTCGGTGGCTCTGATCAGTCCATGAAGCTCTTTAAAACCTACCTCTGGTCCTCCTCCTCCACCAGCCACTACCGGGCCAGCTAAAGACAGCTCACACCTTGATTTCTCATCAGTATGAACTCCTGTTGCAGACACCGGCTTGCCTCGCTCCCCTTCCCACACACACAAACACACACAACCACATTTTATTGGTGGTTTATTGGTGGTTTTCTACTTTTGCAGGGGGTCCTGAACCTTAGCAGATTTTACATAGTCTAAACTTATGTAAAAATGATGGATTTGAGGTAGGCTAATAGCACTTTAAAAGGCACATGTGGAAACATCAATGTGTGGATGCTTCAGAATATATTTTTTCTAAGAATAAGTACCCTTTCCTTGTGCTTTCATGTGTTCAACTGATGTCCAGTATGAGAGAGTGAAGACATTGTATCTTTAAGAGAGAACTCATATTTTAATAAGAGAACAGTTGGTGCTGGATTCAAAGACTCTGGTAACAGGAATGGTATGGTTTCATTTAAATAACAAAGGGGTGTGCCTTATTTTCATGCATTTGATCCCTCAGTTTCACACACAGTCTAAAACAAAGTCATCATGTTTTGTAAAAATTTTCTGTGTGCTAACCTTTTCTCAAGCCACTGTGTTTATATATTGCCCTTTACAGCCTGTGTAATGCTTGAAAGAAAGAAAAATAAGTTAATATTAGTGTACAAATGGTCTGTTTGAAAGCTGGATAGCCTTCTTTTTATTTCTAAAACCATAACATTTATTTGCCTTTGTTGCGGCTTGTCTTCCTTCTTGATGAAGCATGCAAGAAATTTTTTTTAAAAGGAATTACATTTCACCTTAGCAGAATGGCATGCCTGCTTTTGTATTATAAGTATTTTGTATTATAAGTAAAGAAATAGACAAACACCGCTTTTATTATATTGATTGTCAAGTGACTGGTAGAGGCACGAAGATGAAGAAGACTGCATAAAAACCCATAGATCAAAGGCGTTCTATAAGCTTAGTGTATCAAGCAAATGTTTATGATTCTCTTAGGCTTTTTTTGCAGAGAAATAGTGCTGGTGATGACTTACAAAGCTTAGATCCAGATGATCCAACAGATCACATCTCCATGTATGAGCCTGTCCTTGTTTTGAGATCTTTGGGGGCTCTTCTCTCCACCACCACATCCTCACAGGTATATCTGGTGGGAAAATGGGAGAGGGCTTTCTGAGTGGCAGTTCCCAGGCTTTGGAATTCCCTCCCTAGAGAGCCCAGACTGGCACCTTCCTTGTTATCCTTCTATAAATAGGGGGATACTTCTTTGTTTCAGCAGGCCTTTGAGGACAGATTGCTCATGAGGAAAAGACCTTTAATAATGTGCTGTGCTGTCTGTATTTGTTGAGTTTTTTTTTAATGGGCTTGCTATGAATTACTTTTAAACAACCAATTTCTAAACTGTCTTGTTCTCTGTACCCTCACTCCTTTTAAATTGAAATGAATAACTGTTGGAAGTGGAACATCTTGAATTTCTTTTCTATTATTTGTTTAATAAGTTGTGCCATATATTTCATTAGGTGTGTGTGTGTGTGTGTGTGTGTGTGTGTACAAATACACTTACACACACACACACACACACACACATACACACACACATTGAGAGATGTCTTTTAATAAAAAGTACCCAGTAGCTCCTTCTTGCTGATCAGTAGGAAAGTTGTATCCAATGCGCTCATCCTCCAATGGAATGAAAGGCAGTGTTGGACTGGATTCTACATTTTTCCCTGCAGATTCAACATGACTTCCAAATATCATCTAGAAGATTGGACAACACTCCCAGGGTACATTTTGGTGGCATTTGGAAAGATGCATGGGAAAGATCAGTAGGAGGAGATCCTATTGTTGGAGTAGTAATCTGCTTGTATGGGGTTTGACAGAACCCCTTGAATGAAAAATACATTCAATTTCTCCGGAATGTGTTTTATTAGAGCATTATATAAAACAGGGTTGGAACCCTAGGTTTCCATGAGAGGTTACTAGGGATTCCATGAGAAACTGTGGCCATTTCCACACAGGCTTAAAGAAACGGTGCAGAGCGTCCTCCAGGGAGGACGTCTGCACCTGGGAGCAGACTGGGTCGGGCCTACTTACTGTAGTTCCGCACCTCAGCCCGCTCCCGAACAACCCAAAGTGGTCGTCCAGCATGCTTTTGAAAGACCACTTAAAACAGGTCTTTCAAAAGCATGGAGCACGCCACTCCATTCCCGCGCTCCGGTGCAGATTTGCAGGCTCACACCAGTGTGAGCCTGCCATGTGCCGGGGGCGGGCTTTAGGCTGGCGAGCTTCAGCAATTGGTCAAGAGCCTCGACCATCGGAAGCCACCATTTTTGTCCACGGAGCAGTGTGGAGCGACGAGCACGCACTGCTCCAGAGCACTGCGGACCAGACCAGGGAGCCAAGAAGTCCGGTAAGTACCAGCATGGGGCGATTCCCTCGCCCTGTGCGGAAGTGGCCTGTGACTGAAAATACGAAGACTCTTTTAAAAATTGTAGAAATAATTTGTATGTAAGGGTTCCCCGAGACCTGAAAATTGTTTATTATATCAATTATATCAAGGGTCCATCAGGGGTAAAATGATGGAAAAAGCTGATGTAAGATATTTAAAAAATTGTTCTTTCCCAGTTAAAAAGGGGGTGGTAGTTTTAGCAAGCTCTTTGACTTTTATGATAGAAAACACCTCTGAAATGATGTTTAAATTTTGTAAGCTGCCTTGAGAAAGGCAGGGTATAAATTAAATGGATGGATGGATGGATGAATTTGGAATGTATTTTATATTCTATATAAATTTCTATATATAGAAGAGTATAGTTGATTGATAGACTCAATCAACCTGTTTCTCAGAGCCATTTTCTACGATGGTATTTATGCTGCTAAGCTTGTTTCATAATTAGAAACTAAGCATATTTGTAAGGTTTGAAGTTTGACAAAACTTTTCTGTTGTTTGTGTTGGCTGCCTGCTTATGTAGAATCCCCCCTTATCCAATACACTATCTATCCATTTTCACTCATCGAGTTCATCTTTAATTTTTAAGCCCTAATGTGAACTTGCCTGAGGAATGTTGTTCCAGTCCTACGTAAGAACAACCCTGCCGATCAGACCAAAGTCCTGTTTAGTTCAGCATCCTACCTGCTATAGTGACCAATCAGAGGCCTCTAGGGAAGTTTGCAAATGAAGGATTTTAGACAATAACCTATTGGCCACAACAGCTGGTATTTATTATCATACTGGCTCTGAACAATGTGTTTCTGTGGAGAATCTTAGCTATAGTGGCTAAGGCATCCCAGTTCTCCATGAACTTGTTTGTTTCAGATTTAATGCTATTTAACCTAATGCCAATCACTGCATCTTATGGTAGCACACTCTCCACATCATGCACAATTTTATAAACCTGTATTAACCTCTGGATACTTTGGTGGGTCCAAGAGTCAATTTTGTATCCCAGGGCCTTCTCGAGGCCACACACACTCCCCAAAATAGCAAAACATGTAAACAGTAAAGCAGAGAGAAAAGGGGAAGGCAAATCAGCCTCCCTTACTAGCTCCCACCAGCATGTTAAGAAACATGTTAAACTGCTGTTCCTTTTTGTAGTTCGCTAAATGCTTCTGTCATTTCCATGCTATTTCTGCCTTTGGTACTAAATTTTCCATTAAAGAAATAATGCACAGGAACACATTTGCTTCATTAAGGGAAGTGTACTAGTAGTTGTAGTCTTTTCTTTCATTATCAGTATGTGCTAATATCTTGAGCATTTCCCATGGGTAGCAAAGCTTGTTCTCTGTCAGCTGTTGTTTTTAAAAGTTATCAATATAATATTGCTCTTTTTTAGACTTTTAAATTGCTCTTTGATGGGCCTTTGTGATTTTCTTTCTCTTATAATTTGATTTTTCTTTGTTTTGTGTTTTTAACTGCTTTATTTAAACTTTTTATTAAAAGATAGAGATTAGTAAATGCAAAATATATTCCAAGGCATAAATGGTTCTTCATATTGGAACAGTAAAATAAAAATAAATGTTTGGCATGCAAATGCATTTTATTTTTTGTAAGCGGTTAAGCCAGTTGCTAGATACAGAGGCATTGGAAAATAAATAAGAGATAAGTTAGTCATATTGGTGCTAACACTCTCTTGAAGATGAGTGTGGGAAAGGATCAAGGAAGAGCCTTGTTGCTTCATTGATTTCCTGCAGCTGTCAAACAATGATGGTCTAATGATTTGGATGGTGAAAACGATGTTAGTTTGCAATTTTCCTTTAGGTATTGAATCAAGCTAGTATGGAAATGTACTTTTAAAAAAATGAAATGTAAGTAATCTTTCCTTGTACAGTTTGGTAAACTTTAGTGTAAATTTGTTAGCAGCATACCTGCTACCATAATTGTGATTCTCCTTCAATAAATGCTGCTCTTTTTCTTCTTAAGCTCATTTTTGAGAATGTTATAAGTTGATATTACATAGTCTTAATAAATACAAAAGTATAAAATCTGATGATAAGTTATTATCCCTTTATTGGCTGTGAAAACATATGCAGTACTTCTGCAAATGGGTATTTGTTGCATGTCCATCAGACTTAAATAAATTCTAAAAATATTGGATGGGAACATTCTTGTAATTCAAGAAAGGAGTAATTTTAATGAACACTCTTATAGCAGCAATACAATAAAGGAATAATTTTAACGTCTACAAAACATAGAATAAGATAACGGATGAGGTCATTGTGGGCTTCCAACAGGCATCTGGTTAGCCATAGTGAACTGAATACTAAATTAGTTAGGCTTTTGCTGTGTTCTGATCTCCTTATAAACCTGTATTTTATGTGATGTCTTAATGATGCACAGCTATCTTGGTCTTTAACCATTAATTCTTTTATGGTTATGAAATCCTGGAGTCCATGTTTTGTGCCAATTCATACAGAGTATTTGTTGAGTCAAGAGACTGCTGTATGTATGGTATTGATTAGGTGCTGTATTTAAAAAAAGAAAAAAGCCTTAAAGTGCATGCTTTGCATGGGGAAAGGCCCGGATTCAATACTCCAGAGTCTCCAGAAAGAGCTGCAAAAACCTTCTGCCTGGAACCTTAGGGAATCCTTGCCAAGTCACATAAACAATTTTAAGTTGTGTTTTTTTGGTTGACATGCATATACAGCATGCATGCTCTGGGTATTTTGAAATCAATGCATGAAAAAAGAAGAGTGAAAGATTTCATTTGCAGGGGAACTATTGGAGGGAAAGAGAAACTATAGAATTTCTTCTTACTTTAAGATTACTCTAACTAGTTAGTTACATTGCTGTGGTGGTGGTGGTGGTCGTTTGCAATCATGCCGGCTTTGACTTAATGGTGACTCTCTCTGTGAGTGACCTCCAAGATCCGCGGTCATCAGTTGCCCTGTTCAGGTCTTGCAAACTCAGGGCCATGGCTTCCTTTATTGAATTAATTTGTATGTAGTGCAGTCTTTCTCTTTTCGTACTCCCTTCCACATTGTCAAGGATTATATTTTCCAGTGAGTCTCACTGTCTCATGAATTGTCCAAAATACTACAGCTTCAGTTTTCAGAGGGATCTTCTAGCATCTTTGAGAATAACTGAGAGAAAGTAATCAATAACATAAACTTTCATCAGATGCGTGGGAAAAGTGAAGTGCCTAGGACATCTTACCTCCTTCCTTTATACCCCAATGACCATCTTTGAAACTGAATTTGTCACCTAAGCACCATACTCACAGGTTTCACATTTCTGTTGCTATTCACACATACCACCTGCTCATTCACAGCTGTGAGGGTCTGTTTCTAGGCACTTCATGTCATGCATCTGATGAAAGAGACTTAAGTCTATGAAACCTTATGCTATCATCTTCCTTCTCCCAGTTAGTCTCTGAGGTGCTACAAGATCCCTTTTCATACTGATCCAGACTAATAAAGCTATATCTTTGAATTGAACCTCCATGTAGTCATCTTTGTTTCTTGATTTGCTTTAAGACCCATTCGTTTGTCTTTTTAGCAGTTCATGGCATGTGTAAACCACTTCTCAAGCACCGCATTTTATTCCTTTCAGTGTTTTTCACTATCCAGTCCTCACACCAATACACACATCTCAGACTTTGGCATTATCTTTCCCTGGTGATGGGATTGTGTGATCCTGTGAGGAAAGAGGCTATGCTGACAGAACATAGCTGTTGGTAGGATCTCCTGCATCAAATAGGTTTCTCCTAAGGAGCCTCTAAAGATGCCAAACAGTTACTGGGCAGGAGCAGGGGGGCAGGAGGTGTGTGACACTGGCAGAGGATCCCTCAGAAACAATGACAGTGGCACTTTAGCTAACTCATACTGGTACTGTGCTGAAGGAGGAACCAGTAAACTGCATCTGAATGCCTTTCACCGTGAAAACACTGTGATGAGTTACTTGATTACATTTGCTTATACATTTGACCTGCCTGTGGATTCTGTCATTTTACCCTCATGTGCAAAAGTAATTTTTAACAAAAACCCATTCAAAAAGTCTAACATTTTTTTAAGGTATGGATCGGGAACATGTTGTTCTTCATATGTTTTTGACTGCAACTCCTATGAGCCTTAGGCAGCATAGTCAGTGGTGAGGGATGAGACCACTTGGCAGTCTTACAAGTTGCTCACCCCTTAATCAAAACTTGTGGGTGTTAGATAAGTCACCAATCTGCCAGTCTGACTTTGTAGAAGGAAGTTTCTTAAATCCCAAAATTAACAGCAAGTCTCCTGACAGGATTTATGTGTCAATAAGCAAGTACTGTATTTGCTGGCTCATTTTCCCCCCAAAAAATACTGTTTGAAAATGGGGTGCGTCTTATACACCAGTGTGTCTTATACACCAGCAAATAGTATTTGCTGGTGTATAAATGGGGTGTGTCTTATACGTAGGTGTGTCTTATATGCTGGCAAATACGGTATATATATCAGTATGTATAAATATAGTATAAATTCCTCTTTCCCTTTCTCTCTATTTCAGTTTGTGGGGACATCCATGGACAATTCTTTGACTTGATGAAGCTCTTTGAAGTGGGAGGTTCTCCTGCCAACACACGGTACCTTTTTCTAGGGGACTATGTTGACAGAGGGTACTTCAGTATTGAAGTAAGTGTTGGTTTCTCACTATTCTTCTGAAAACACTTTTGAGTGCAGATTTTTTTTCTTTTCAATGTACTGTACTTGTAAATGCATGACTGGATTTCACTGCTGTCCTTGTAGCAAACAGGGTAGAGGAGACTGCATGCCCTTGAACATTTCACAGATGAAAACCGGGATACATGTGGCCAAGCAACATCAGAGGGTGGCCAGGGTGGCAAAGTTATTAATGAGGAAGAACACACAAGCTAAGAAAGGCTGCAGCAGTGTGCTTTTCCTAAGCTTACTAGGAAGAGCAAGATTCTACCCCCTCTTCTCCCCACTGCTGAATTAATTGAATGAAAACTACTTTTTCACTTTGAACTCAGTTTGCAGCAACTGAAGTAAATTGAGGGCAAAGGGGAAACGTGGAAGAGGAGGAGAGAGAATCTTGGACATTTTTAAAAGCAACTGAAAAAATCAGGATGACAGAGGATTAATCAGGATGGTCCCTGCCAAACCTCAAGAACTGCTTGAGTTTTTAAGAGATTGTTCTACAAAACAATGCCTATTGAATTGTTGTAATGAAAGTGTGTGTCTGATTTCTGACCAAAGAATTGCTCACCTTTGGCTTCATTTTTAAAAATTTTTAACAATTAGAAAGTTACATTTACATCAGCTAGGATAACTATTTTCTCAAATCCTGAACTTGTATATTGATGTGTATCTAATCATTACACTCCCCAAACAGTGTACTGTGTCATGGGGAAAACGGAAAATACTAGTAAACCAATAATCTTCAACTAATATTCTAGGGATCTATGGGTTTGAGTTTCTCAAATATCAACCCTTCCATATTACTTAGTCATCCACTTTTGAAATTAAAGCTAACTTCCAAAATAGCTTGTGGTTTATTTTAGGGCTTTCTATTCAAAATAACAGAATTAAAAAGCTCTATTGGGTAAGTCAAACTCTTGGTTTACACCTAAATTAGTACTTTGGTTCCCAGGCACTACAGGAGCATAAGAACTAATTAATACTGTTAGCCTTCTTGGCTGAAGAATTATTCCCCAGAATCCTACTGTGTCTGCAGTTGAAATTTTCAGACTAATTGCAAATCACAATTATGGCCTAAATCCTATTTCTAATTATAAATAGAGTTGACCCGTGGAATCAGTAAGCAGTTGAATGCTGTGAACATAAATTGTGTTTTGTATACTGAGAATTCTAATTGTGATTGGAAAACATAGACTTCAAAAACATCTCTACCCTTTTGGTTTCTAATTACTGTGGAAAATGAAAATGCTGTACTACCTTACAGCACAAAACAAAAGAGTCCTGAGATTTTTTTTTTTTTAGACTAAAGTATTAAGTGTGACATAAACTTCTATTGACTAGAACCGAATTGACAAGATACAGCTTATGTATGGATTGAGGTCAGTTACGGGAGGTGAAATAATTGTTTCAAGGTTAAAAAATAAATGCACAGAAAACAGAAATATCAAGCTTTAGTGGACAAATGCTGAATTTGCATGACATCACAGGCTAGCAATTACAGATTGCACTAGGTTTTCAATGAAGTCAAAAAGGATTTTGTCAAACTGATCAGTGAACTGCAGTTTACCAGCCTCGACCTCCTTTCTACTCTCTTAGTATTATTTTGCTTGTGTATGTGTTCCCTTAAAATAGATGAAACAAGTTTACCATTAGAAATCTGTGCTGAATGATTTTGAGAAAGGTCCCTTGAGTAAAGATAGGTGATGGTAATCAATTATAATTGTAATACTACTAGAGGATGTTTTTGCTGTAAAAGCCTGGTCTACGAACCATAGATTTAGAAGTCATGAATAGTCATACATTTTGTGGTGGGGAACTTACATGTATGCTTAGAAGAGAGGCTGTAACAAATGTGAAACAGCAAAAACCTAAGCGCAATAAAATATTTTTATTAAACTTATTTATTTGATTTATATCCCACCTTTCTCCTGGCAGCTTGAGGGTTAAGTGTTAAAAATTTTTTAAAATAAGACCTAAGAATTCCCCAGATAAAAAGAGACTTCTTTCTTAGCTACTGGGTAAATATCGGCTTGGATATTTTCCTTATCTTCAGCCACTTAAATACACACGTGTACACAGTGAGAGAGACGTAATAAAAGTGAAGAGTATATTAAAGAACTGTATATATTGTCTACAAACCTTGGCTGAAGCTCTGATGCTCTTATGAATGCCCCTTTCTGCTACTCAATAGCAAGATTAATTTTGCGCAATAAGAACATGCTTTTCTTGAATCACTTTGCGAAGAGGGCGAATAAATCTTGCCAATGTTTGACATAATTTACTGAGCAAGAAGCAGTGGATTGTCTTTTAAATCCAAGAAATTATCTTAAACAGCCACTTGTAAAACAGTGCACCATAAAATTGCAAATGTTATTCTAACATAAAAATGTTTCATCCTCTATGCTTTCAGTAGCATTGATTTTTTCTCTTGCATACAATTAATTGTTAGGATTAGCTTCTTAACCACACAGAATATACATAATGTTGACCATCAGAATAAATACAGTTTGCTCATTAGACAAGGTATAAGTTTAGTTACGAGGAGAAGGGAAGAATTTCTGTGTAGTGAGTCTATATGCTAGACTCTTTAACGATGTTAGATCATGAGTGACTTCATTTAATATTAATATCATTGCTTTGCAGCTTTAAGGACAGTGATGCATAGGAAAAATCAGTACCTATAATCCAGTTCTTTTAAACACTTTTTGTAACATTGTTCATCAAAGAAATAACAGTTTGTGTGGGTTACAAGATTTACAGCTGACAGCAAAATGAGATGGATTGTGAACACTCTCATGGACTGGAAAAGGAATTGAAATTGTCTTAACAAAATGGGAATTGAATTCAGCAGAAGTAAATGCAAAATATATAGATGCAGAGGAGAAGCTAGCAATATGGTTTATTGGTTTAGGTTTAGAATTAGCTGATGTAGTGGATAAAAAGCTTCTTATTAATGAGCATTAAGAGAATGTAGCTATGCAGAAACTACTGCATCACTATATGATTTCAAAATCAAAAAGTATTTATCATAAACATCAAATAAATTGTGGAGAGAATCCATAAAGTTGGAAGGGATTTCAAATGGTTATCTGGGGAAGGACTGTATCTAAGGAACCATATCTTCCCACAGGATCCTGCCTGAACTTTGGGACATGCAAGGCAGAAACTTCTCTCTGTCCCACAACCTTCACAGACATGGTTGGTGGGAACGTAGAGAAGGCCTTTTCTGTAGACGCTCTGCTCTCTCACTAGGGAAGATAGGATCACTTGTTGTTTTTCTTCTGGGAGAAGTTCAAGACCTTTTTTTTCCCAGCAAACCTTTACAAGAAAAGGGCTTTTACTCTACTGTTTTCACTGGTCACTGTGCAAGTAGAGGGCTGTAATGTTCTTCATGTCGGGCAGCATCTGAAGATAGCTCAACAGGCCTGTAACTTCAGTTCTGCATCATCATTGACTACTTTTTGTTTTGTTCCAAATTAATTTCAAAATGCTAAACTTTCAGTGCCTTTAATAGTTGGCCACGAGATTGTTTCAAAAACTGCCAGAGGCTTTATCAACCTGCCCAGGCCCTAATGTTGACATCAGAGGCCTTACATAATGGTAGCCTCAGATACTGTGCAGAGGCAAACTTGCCATGAAGAAGAGTCCTTTTAGGCCCTCCCAGGTTCAGGGTAGGGTTCGGGTGGTGAAAAAATGGTTTCCCAGGTATCCCAGCAAGAAGAATTCTGGATTCAGTGAGGTCCTACACTGGCAGGACTTCTTCTGAGGAAAAAAAAACACCACATTTTTTGTACAAAAATTGAATTGCTATACAGGAAAATTTTTCTGCAGAAAGACTTTACTTCCTGCACAGAAAATCCTATTTTTCTGTATAAAAACAAGCTTCCTACAAAGAAAAGTCCATGTTTTTGTACAAAAAGCACAACGTTTTCACAGAGTAAGTCCCAACCAGTGAATAGTCCTCAAAAACTTCAGTTTTCACTGAGTTTTTCCCAGTGGGGAGGAAACTGCATGCGTTTTTCATTCTTGCTAGCAAGAAGGAATAATTACAAGAATTACATCAGCAGTGCTAATGCACCTTTGGGCAATCTTACATACTATGTTATTGTCAATTCTATCAAAAATACTGTTGGCCCTTTTCTTCTATAGCATGAAATTCATAGTGGACCATCATAGGTTGATCATTTTGCATCTAGGATATAGACTTTTTCTTTCTTGGATACAAAATTGGAGAGAGAGAGGAAAAAAGACTTTGCTTCCTTCTTTTTGAATTTGACACTGGAACCATAGCTGTAGACCATTCTATATTTTAATTTTTTCCATGTAGTGAAATGAAGATGTGAAATCTATCTAATTTTTTTTCCTTATAGTGAATTAAATATGAGGGATCCATTGTGAAACCAGACTTGTTTTAAGGCCTTGGACTCAAAACTCCTTCCAGTTCTTTTGAGTCTGTCTTTCCATAGTGGGTGGAATTATCCTTGTACGTAGGCTGCAAATAATTTGTTTCAAGTCGTGAGGTGCTGAAGGAAACGTCCCTGTTGTTAAGAGCAAGAACTGGAAATTATACAAAGTGGGTGGAAGAAATTTAATAATGCATTGGAAAGGACAATCAAGTGTTTCAAACTTTTATTAAGTGCACATAGCAAAAATAAATAAGATGTTGAACAGCACAATAGTATCTTCACACTCTTTATAAATCATAATTTCAAAACAGAATTATTTACTTTCCAGTTAATAAGGTGATAGGCTTTATTAGGCCTTGATTTTCGAAGTCTTACTTTTTGTGATTAGGATTTCTTTCTTTCTTTCCTCTCTTTCTCTCTCTCTTTCTCTCTCTCTCTCTCTCTCTCTCTCTCTCTCTCTCTCTTTCTTTCTTTCTTTCTTTCTTTCTTTCCTTTGTAAATACATTACTTCTTCCTGGCAAATTGTAAGAAGAAATCTAAGTAATGACACAGTTGGTTAAGTTTAGCATATATGTTAGAAATATGATGAAATGAGAGCTATTCTATGGAATAGTACTAGAGTTTACTAGAACCTGTGGACCGTAATATATTCAACATAGAATTTTGGAGTGTTCAAAGCAGTAACAGGAATTAATTAATTAAACTCAATTACGTTATTAATTGCTTGAAGTATTCAAATGTAAAGGCAACTTAATTTTTTAAACAGAGTTTCAGCATTAATACATCATTGACTCTCAAAGTAAATTTTTAATTAAGTTATTAATTTCTTAACTGAAAGACCGTGTTAAAGCACCAACAAATTTCACATTTCCCAGCTGGTTCTTTATCCAAAGCCTATAGTATATACTTTTGTATAAATCTAGACATTTTAGTGAAAAAATGGACCCCAAAAACCTGGGTTGACTTATCCATGGATCAGTGTGAATACTGTACCTTAACTCTTATAAAAAAAAAAAAAGGACCATCCGCTTCTCTGAATAGAGTGGTGAAATAGCAATAACAGTTACATTTCTGTACAGCTTATCAGTGCTAAGCACTCCCTATGTGGTTTACAATGTGTTAGCTAATTGCCTCCAACAAGCTGGATACTCATTTTATTGACCTACAGAAAGATGGAAGGTTGAGTCAACCTGGAGCCCTGCAGGACTGAACTCACGGCATTGTGGGTGCAGTACTAGCTTTTAACTACAGCACCACCAGGGCTCTTCAAGAGGTTAGTCAGTCTCCAGAGAATCTAAAATAAGCATCAACCTCCCTCTACTCTCTCCACTGTGATGCTACTGCTGGCCTTTTTGGAAGTCTGGGCAGGAAAATGGGACTGGCAGCATTAGCTCTTTGGTACTTCTTCTCAAAGGAGAACTAAGAGAGTTGAGGGGGTCAGTCTTTCTCTTAGGTTCCCCTGGGATAGGCTAAGCTCTTTCGCCAATCTACTCAGAAAAAGGGGATAGTTCCTTTTCTTGATAATACAGTACTTTAACTTCTATTATTTTTAAGAACATCCCCCTCTCTGAGTAGAGTGGCAAAATGCCTGGGTGGGAAAATGGTGGTGGTGGTGGCTGCCCACCCAAGGGTGGCTGCCCCCCTGAATGGCTGTCAACTCATCAACAGGTCATATCAAAATCCCCAATTTTGGTCCCAAAATATATTAGAATGTAAGATCTTGAGTCTGTCAGGGCAGGAGACAGATTCTTTCCCTAAATAAAATTAGATCCTTGATTCACTGGGCCTGGTCTTCTAATTTCTCTTAGAGTTACAGGGGAAAGAAAGTCCCCATCAGGACCACAAGGACCATCTAGTCCAACCCTCTGTCATTCCAGCTTGTCAGTATCTTTTGTGAACTGTGGTGCCCAAAACTGAACATAGTATTCCAGGTGAGGTCTGACCAAATCTTGGGATAATGGGAAAAACATTTGCAGTAACTTTTGACAAGGGAGAAAAAAAGCTATGACAAAAGCCAGTATATACTTCTGCACTCAACTTTTTCCTTAGTCATCTAAAACCCTTGTGGCTTGATAAGCCAGCTGGGAGTAAGAATATTTTTATGCAGTTTCCTATCCCAGATCTTTAGTGCTGGACGATCTGTGAAAGAAAATGATGCTCAGAAATTTCCAGGCTGACCTCCAAGTAAAAATCCATTCAGAAAAGACTTATGGTTTGTCTTCTGCATAGGCTTTTAAGAATCACCAGCAGTGATTTCAAGTATGTGTATGTACATGACACATTCTGCAAGCAAGATACATTCCTAGCTGCCACTTAGAATCCCCCTTCATAGACTTGAGACTTCTTCAAGAGTATTAAAGGGAAACATAAAAAAAAAACCCACAGATTTGTGCTTGGTATGCTCTTGAATTGCCCCTTATTGTGAACCAGAGAGTGTCCTGGGATTTAGGGAAAAGAGACAGAAAATGCCCACTTTCTACAAGTGTCTTTGTAATTAGGAAGTGATGAAATGCCTGTGTAATCAGAGTTTAAGTGCCCTAATGCTCCCAGTGCCCTGTCAGTAAAAGAGTGATGGAGTGTTTATTGGGACAATACCACTTTAAACTGAGTGGAGGTTTTTCTGTAAGGTGTTCCTCGTATAGAATTTCCCAGCACATAGCAAATGAATGTGTCTGTGTGAAGGATCAGAGGCTAGCCACTTACTGACTGGAAGAATGACATCAAAGTATAATGGAAGAATAAGTGCATGAAGGGAAGCACTTCTGGGAACTTCAATAGAAGACTGAAATCTGGAGCTATACCATTTGAGAATTAGTGAGAATAAGAGTCATGAAGCAAAACCTGCTGGTTCCATCTTTGATTGTAGTCTGACATCATTTTGCAAAGTTTATAGTTGCGAATTTTATTTTATTTTTTCTTATTTATATCCAGCCTGTCTCCCAGTATAAGCAGTGTAAACAGATTACAACATAAGTTTAAACAGCACTGCAAGAAAGCTGAAAAGCAATTGATTATAACCTTAAGATACAATTAAAAGCAAATATGCTAGCATGTTTTAGCTCAGTAATGAATTTTAAAAATGTTTTAGGAGTGTAACTAGAACATACAACACACACATACAGACACCATGAAAAGTCCCTTCCACAGCAGCCAGCTAGTGGCCAGAAACCTGAATGAGAAAATCTTTGCTTTCCAGTGGAAGGAAACAAAGTGGAGACTGTGGAAAACAATTCCACACACTTCAAAGCAACCATTGAGAAGACATATCCCAAATATTCCTACCAAACATACCGATGACAGTGATGGAACAGAGAACATTCTGAAGATATCACAACTAAGACAGGCTCATATAGGGAGCTGTGGTCTTTCAGACAACCTGGACCAAAGCTTCATGGGTACAAGCTAGCTCATTTTAAAAGTACAGTCTTTTTGCTGTTGGTGCATATATGTGTGTGTATATGTGAGAGAGAGAGAGTGTGTGTGTGCATGCATGAAAATTATCTTTTGAAATTTGTGCTTTTTCTCCAAAATTTTTACTAACTTTCCCACAAGTTGATGATAAAAATAATTAATCTCACTAATCTATCTGACAAGAAACAGTTTAGATCTCATGATTTAGAAATGGCCGGCCCATGCTTGAGTATAGGAGCTTAAGCACATTAGACTCCTTTTAATTTAAAAGGCTTTGAGAGGAACTTCATTCAACTCCTTTAAAATGTAGAAGCATTGCACATCACTACTGTCAGTTGGATTTTACATTGAACCTTTGTTATGCTGTCTGGCCATATCAATAACATGATGCTTTTAGTTTCTAAGCAAAATACTATCTTTTAAGTTGAGCAACTGGATTCTTTTGGTATTCTGGTTTTGCATCCTTAGTTGCAATGTGATAACACTGAGCACAGTATGAAATTTGGCTCATACATACATGGCAAAATTCATAGAACCTATGCACACTGAATATAAGGAATTTAGCCATGGTCCTCCCCTCCCCCAGTTTGATGAAGTAATGATTGTGCATGTGGATTAGACCCACAGACATTGTGTTTTGTGCATATAGTTCTTATTTCAGTGTTTTTCTTCCATAGTTCTTATTTCAATTTCACAGTGTTAGGGAGAACCAGAAATTAAGCAAGCATATAAAATATGGGGTCAATTCATATGATCAGGCAGCACATATGCTGTACACGTTATGAATATTGTCCAAATTAGCTCCAAAGTAGTGCATGTCAGTGCTCATGCGCAGTATTCCATGTGCTCCAGATGTCTGGGGAATAATGAGAGAGACCCAGTTGTTTATTGGAGGAAGTCAATAAGCAAGAGCAACAATTTTGCACTGCCTGATGTGGGCCAAAGGGTAACAAGAATGCAAATGCTACATTCTTCATGTCCCTTAAACTCTTCCAGGTGGTTTGAAGAACAGTGCTAGCTGATAAGGTATAAATTCTGTTGATGCATAACTATGTCAAAATTCTAAATACTTGCATTTAAGGATAGTGAAATCATACTTAAAGTAAAAAATGTAGTGACTGGGGCAACGATATGAGCATTGGAAGATCTTGTGGGCATTATGAGAGTTGCCACAAGTCTTTGATGGACACAACACTAAATACACTAAGTTAAGCACCATAACTTCCTTCTGTGATAAATTGATATTATGGTTTGTTATTTCATAGAATCCTAGAATCTTGGAATTGGAAGGGACCACAAGAGCCATGTAATCCAATCCCCTGCTAAGCAAGCATGTATAACTAAAGCACTCCTGAAAGATGTCCACCCAGCTCTGTTGAAAGTTCTTCAATGATCTTCCACTACCTTCTGAGGCACTCTATTCCACTGTTGAACAACTCGTACAGCAATAAGGTTCTTCCTAACGTTTAGGTGGAATTCTTTGCTTGCAGTTCGAATCTGCTGGTTTGTATTCTGGTCACTGGAGCAGCAGAATACAAGCTGGACCCGTCTTCAACATGACATCCCTTAAAATATTTAAAGATAGTTATTAAGGCCCCACCCAGTCTTCTCTTCTCCAAGATGAACATATTATCATCTTTATTTGTATGTTATTTTTTGCCCAACACTGGGCCTCAAAGCCGCGACCCTGCTCAATAAGTCATTCCTCATAAGGCTTGGTTTTTCAGATCTGTGATCATCTCGGTTGCTCTTCTCTGGACCCATTCCAGCTTGTCAGTAACCCTCTTAAGCAGATTTGTCATATAGATACACTGAGATACAAGCAAAACTAAGCCTAGTTCACTCAATCAGTGACAAATAAAGGACTCCCCCCCCCCAAAAAAAGCAGAAAGGCAGCCAAATGGAAATTCTTCTAGTGTTGTAGGTTCTAACCACACACAAAAAGCCACCCACTGAAGAATGTTAAGGAAATGATTCAGCATATTAATAGGAAGGCATAGTGAACAGGTACATGTAACAACAAAGGCAATAGAGAAGGAAGTTTGATCAAAAGAAAGGACGGAACTACATGTGACAAAGAACTGAGTCTGCCACCACAAAGTCGAATTTCCCCATTCATTCAAAATACACCGTTTAACTTATCCTGTATCTCAACTTCAGTTCACACTACACTTTCAAATATTACCAGTGACAGCCAGTCATATGGAGTTGGATCAGGAAAATACATATGGTGACCACAGTTAATATGTGTTGGTAGAAGTGCCTTCCAGATGTGTACAGCTGTATCTACCACCACTGACAGTCTACATTTGGAATGTAGTCCCACATATCTGGAAGGTACTAGGCTGAAAAATGCTGACCTACCTGTTGTACAAGGAACAAGTTCCTTCTTTTTTTTATATAGCAGTTCCTCAAATGTGCCAAAGAGCTAGAAAACAAGTGCTCATAGCACAAAAGTCATTGTACCTCCAGCCCATCTGACCAAACTGTCCAGCCCTACAAGTAACAATTACAGTTTTAAAATACAAATGAACTAAAGCTCCTTGTATATGAGCTAGTTTGTTTACTGAAAAGAGAAGCCTCCTAAATAGAGGAGTGACATAGCAGATTTCAGTATTAGGAAGCTTGTGTGACTTATGTGTAGTGACTACCTTACATTGACTGAAAAGAAATGAGAAAAAGAATAATAGTCTTTCAAGCTCAGGGTGGAAGATAAAATCTGTTTTATCCAGTGCTACCATAAATTGCTGTGTAATAAGGGCAACTCTGTACACTGCAGATTGTTTCCGTCTTTAAGTTATGTCTTCCTGCTTTGATAATTTCACTTAATTTACTACTGAAGTCATCTAATCCTTGAACTGTGAGTTAGGATTCTTCACTCCAACTACCTCATCTCCAGCCGCGTATATAGGGACAGTCACATCTGTCAGTTTCAGTTTTTGCTACCCTACATTAATTCTGTCATGTTTATGACAATTTTTTCAACTTTTGGGAAGTTCTTATTTAAAAAAATAAATAAATCGAGTGGAAATGTCACTCATCCCTGTAAGCACGTTGTTCAGCAGAACATAATAGCATCTTGTCTGGCACAGCCAATCTATTCTGAACTATTTTGCTCATTTAGCCAGTGTGTTCAAAGGTCTAGGATATGTCTTACTGTAAATCCTCACATTGTGTGGTTGTAGTGTGCTTTACAAATAGAGGATTTTTTTTAAAAAAACGGTTCAGTTTACATGTTTCTTGTTTGCAGTAATGATTAGCTTTGTGGACAGTGTCAGGGTAGGGCATGTAAGAAGCTTCTCCCCTCTTTCTCTTATTCAGAAGTTAGACAGTTTTTCCACAGAACTCCATGCTTCTCCCGACTAGCATGTTTTTACTTTCACATTTGTTAAATATTATATTTATCCTTGTTTCTATTAGCTATGGAAATGTCCTCTCCCTCTTGTAAGGTTTGCAAAGTGCTGAAAGGAGTGCCATTGGTTAATATACTAGCTTTTGTTAATAAGCATCTCATGTTATGAAGTAAAGCCTGTGGGAAGCTAGTGTCCTCATTTTCCCCTAAGTATCTAAAGAGGAGGTGACTTGGCAAGAAGAGTAGCTATAGGGCTGCTTTAAAAAGAAGCACTTCAACCCCCCCCGCCCATCTTCTCTCCAGTTCAATTGTATCTCTCTCTTCTTACATTTAACCCTCCTTTAATTTTCTGCGATTTATATCGACACTATGATCCACCCCCATCCCTCCCCACCAACACTGAGAGAGAAAACTTAAGGAGATGAACTGGCTTTAAGTCTTTAACAGGCATAAAAAAAACCCCAAAACCCTGTTTGATCCCTCCAACATCAGTGAGATGAAACAAAAGGAGATAATTCTGAACCATCACAGTGTCTCATTATAGGCCCATATAGGCAGGGAGATCAAAGGGATAATTTGTCAGATTTTGAGGTGCCCTTAGGGCCCATGAAAGTTAGTGAGAAATGAGTTCAAGCAGCACTACCTTCCACAGAACTAGGAAGTATAAGGATAGATTAACACATTCTTATATTCTGCCTCATTGAACAGTGAAGTGATTTGTCACATTACTGTGGTACGTTCTGAACACACAGTGTCAAGTAGGATATCAACCTGTGGTTTAAAGTTGTTTTGTAAGTTGTAGCTGTGCTAACTGTGATTTGCTGTCATCTGAATTCACAACTCATTGGTAGACCACAGTTTGGACCATTGTTCTGTTAGCAACCACACCATGGAGAGGGGAATGAACTTATATAACAAACTGAATGCACATTGAAATTGGAAAGGTTTGTTTTATTTATACTTCAGAAGTCAAACTGTGTTGTTGGATACTCACTTGTGCCTAGCAGAAATCATGGCTTGGTTTGTAATGTTAGAATTATGTCAGACTCTTCTGAATTTTATGTGGTGCCATAGCTGTTTTCTTCGCATAGCTTCACAAACTAATTTGCTTTCATAAAGAGCTAATGAACAGCTATTTTATTAGGAAATGCTGGTCATTATTTTGGTGTATCTTCCAAACTAATGACTGTTGTGCATTGCGTCCATATGGATTCTTTGTTCTTGGTAGGATAGTGCAGATTTTGGGGGATTTGGGAAAAATGTGGAAATGAAATGTATGGAAATAAATGTTACTAGTCAGTCATTCAAATGTACTACATATTCACAATGACTTGTTCAATTAAGTTTATGGCAAAGCATACAGAACAAAATGCATGTAAAATATCTAAAAGTCTTAAGCCTCTGAATCAACAGTGTGGTCAATTAGGATTAAAATTGTACCAGGAAAACATTTTTTTAAAGCAAATTAAGTGTTCATCCTTGATCTTCTTTCTACCTTTTTTTTTCTCTGCAGTGTGTGCTGTATTTGTGGGCCTTGAAAATTCTTTATCCCAAAACACTGTTTTTACTGCGTGGGAATCATGAATGTAGACATTTAACAGAGTATTTCACATTTAAACAAGAATGTAAGTATGAGTCAAAATTATTTATTTTGCTTATATTCTTTTGTGGGGAGGGATGTAAAAATTCAACCAAGAATAAGAGTAACCAAAGGCAGTTCAGTTTAAATGAGGTTATATTCACAAATAGCTGCAATGATGATATTCACAAATAGCTGCAATATGAAGACAACTTATTCCTTTCCTTCACTTCTGGATCTGATCCTTTCTCTTTTAATCACATTAAACTTTGGAGGATCTACCTTTCCTGAGTTTAGTGCCCTGGAATCAGTGTCACAGAGTGAACATCTGCCGTTAAGGGTTTGTTCCAAACTGTGGCAGTACTCCAGTAGAGTAACTATACTTCAAATAAAACAGCATTTACGTCCCACTTGAGAGCTCTGATGTAGAGATGTTACTTCACTAGAAGGTTGCAGGTATAGGAAAGTAGATCTGAGGGACAGGGGAACCATTGGAAATAGGATGAACAAGATGTTGTAGCTGTAAATAAAACACAGAAGTGTTGATATGAACAACTGTTTGAAAGTCATGTTCACTGGCATGTATAGAGAAGGAAAGGCTTTTGTTGTTGTGTTCCTTCAAGTGATTTCCAACTTATAGGGATGGCAGGGTTTGTTTGGGGAGCTGACTTTCTCTAAGGCTAAAGAGTATGGCTTGCCCAAGATCACCCAGTGGGCTTCCAAGGCCAAGCACGGATTCAGACCATGTCTCCTCATCTTCTAGCCCAGCATTCAGATTCCTGCATCACACTTTCCCATTCGCCACGGCTTCTTACTGCTCCACACTTCTGTTACAAGTCTCTCACTTTTGGAGCTTAACTGCTTCCAGGTTTGTTTCTAGTTGTCTGACCATTTTGCATGAGCAGCTATATCAAAATCCAGTGAGGCTGCCTTTGAAAAACCATGACCTACAGAGCTATCTCCAGTGACGTTTCCTTTGCAGAGCTGAGGATGAGAAGGCTGTTAATTTATTTGAACACTTCATAATTTACAGAGTTATTGGCATGCATGTTTGCGAATTAACATTTCCAATTAATGAAGTGCTTGCATTTATTTCATAATAATGTTTCGGTAAGTAATTAGATGTGGGATGGAGGTTTATGTGCTGACCTACCCTTTGATAGAATGGGAAAACATATGATTCAACATAAAAAATGGTAGCTTTTGGGGAATGACTTTTGAAAGGATAACAGAAATATTAGTCAAAGTTCAAATGCTTGTTATGTATATTTAATGTATACGTGGTTTAAAGACTGACTCACACCCATAAAATTTAGTTTTCATTATTTGATGGATTTAAAATTGTATTAATATATGTATTCATAAGCTTTGTATACTGCATATTTTTGAACGGAATTCAGGGTTGCTTAACAAAATTCCTAAAGTGGAACTTATCATAAAGGAACAGCAGCAAATATAATAAAATTATACAAGAAAAGAAAAGACCAACAAAAAAGAGAAATGCTGCAGTTGACTAATTCAACCCATCAGCCATCGTCTGAACAAACCAGAGAGACATGCCTAGTGAATCAAAGTAGAATAAATTGAACTAAGCCTTGAAAATTGATTCCCCAGAGCCCAAGTGTACAGAACAGACTTTGTCTGAGATCTAATGTATGGCAGCAGGTGGATTTTGATTGGGAGGCAGGTCTGTAGTTAGAGTGCAGAGAAGAAACAGTTCTAATTCAAGTAGCCACCAGAATAACTTATGCAGGCAAGGGCATCTCAGGTAGGGCTTCAAATGAATGTCTTAGCTGGTGGACAAGTCAAGAATATAAAAGATCAAACGAGCCAAGCCTTGATCAATCAAATGTATGCCAGAAATAGTAGCATACCTCTTCCAACTTGAGTGTCTCTACATCTCTACTTGTCTGTTTTTGCCAGTGCTGAAATGAAAAACAGCCTCAGGTAGAAGACCATATATTATTTACCTGCCAAAGGTGTGGAGAAAATATCTTGAACTTCACAAGAATTTTAAGATGTCATAATCAGGGAAAAGATACTTCCTTTTTTACAGCTCCCAGAATTTCACAGCCAGCATGGTTATGAGCAGCCATACTGTAGTTCAGAAAAGTTAACTTTTTAAGGCTGTGATCACTGAAAGTCTACCAGAAGTATAGCCTTACATCTCTTGGAGATCACCGGTTTGTTCTCACAAAGCCTGAGAATGTGAGACTGAATTTCTGAGTGCAGTACTTTTTCCTCCTTTCTCAAGAACTTTTCCTTTATATCCAAAAGGTAAAATAAAGTATTCAGAACGTGTGTATGATGCCTGCATGGATGCCTTTGACTGCCTTCCCTTGGCTGCTCTGATGAACCAACAGTTCCTGTGTGTGCATGGTGGCTTGTCTCCAGAGATCAACACTTTAGATGACATCCGAAAAGTAAGTTCTGTATAACAAAAATCCAAATGCCACTGATTCAACTCTTTCTTTAAAATCCACTTTCTTCTGTTCCCATTTTCCTCTGTGATTAATATGTGGGAGATCTTTTAGCAGAGTTTTTGTATTTTTTTCTTGTTTCAAGAGTTCCTGTTGAGTTTACTTCTCTACACTAGATCTTCATTCTGATCAAAGCATTTGTGCATGACTATTTTTGCCAGAAAATACAGGCACTATTTATGATAATATGTGCAGATCTTATTATCTGTAACAGTGCATCAATATTTACCCATCCCATCCCACGTAACAATACAAAACTTTCAGATTGCCTGGACAAGCAGCAAGTTGTTATACATTCAGTGGTATAGGTTTTCTGAAAATAATTCCAGTGTCTTGTAAATAATTCCAGCTTGGAATCTGATTTAGCACATTTATCTGACATAGTTGGGCAATGATCTTTTTTTTTACAAGATGCCATATTAATCTTATAGTCTATTATTTAGTAAGGTCTCAGAAGTCTTCTATAGTAGTCACATTATTTGCACTTAAGTATTTGATGAGGGAGCGAATCAATATGGTAAAGTTAATTCAAACCAGGTCGAAGTTTACTTAGAAATAATTTTTATAAGAATGCTTGTAAATATTTTACTATAAGACCACTAAATAACTGTTTACATTTTTTGGGGAAAAAATGAAGTTACGACAACAACAACAACAAAACTAACATGCTGATTTTATTATCTAAACAGCTTTTTGGCAATATTTGTCTTCAGCATGTGTGCGTTCTTTCTAGGAACAGGCACCTGGAAATAAAATTACAGTATTGAAAGTGTTCAGCTCGACTTCCATTATATTGATACAGTATGTTGTTAATTTGGGAGGCGGGATTTTTTACTGGAATATATGCCAATGATAGGTTTCGAGGACCCTTTAAAACTTTATGGCATGTGTCGTGAGGGACATGTAGCAGAAAGTAAAATGATATTTCTTAAAAATCATAGACAAGCAACTGCCCCCGCTCCCTGAATTCATGGCCTACTGATTGCACATTATCTTTTGGATCTAAGTCACAATCTGAAAGCTGACAAGATGTGTAGATGGAATTATGCAAATAAGATATGTCTGAGTTCTTAAAGGCTCTTAATTCGTTATCTTATCATTCTCAGACATTTACCTGTCACTCCAGTTAAATTTCCTATTAAGATGACAAGGGAGACAAAGAGCACAGTGGCGAGGTAGACTCCTTTAAGACGGACTCCACTGGAACAAAGAGTTTCAATGAGTTTGGGTACAGTGGGAATCATGGTTCCCGTCTGATGATGGCCTGCATTCGACAGTGCTTTTATCATCCCTTATCATTAGCTGTGCCATCTAGGACTGATGGCAGTTGCAGTTCAGCAACATCTGGAGGGTCTCGTGATTCCTACCCTGCTGTACAGAGATGGGCCTCTGCAATATGCCAAAGATGGTGGTTTTTCACTCAGCAAATGATTTGTTTGTTCACTGTATTGCTTGACTTAGGTCAAGCGACTCGGATTTCTTTAAAGCAACAGCATGAGTATTTGATTGATTTTCTCAA
Organism: Cyclura pinguis; assembly: GCA_030412105.1. Taxonomy (NCBI): domain Eukaryota; kingdom Metazoa; phylum Chordata; class Lepidosauria; order Squamata; family Iguanidae; genus Cyclura; species Cyclura pinguis. The sequence goes on from CM059603.1 coordinate 191,864,857, forward strand.
TCCTGATTAAAAGAGCATTAAACAACTCTATTATTAATATATATCTAGGGACCTGTTCAGTTGATGGAATTGATTTCCTTCCTCCTTTCTTCCTTATTAATAAGATAATGGAAATAGTCATGCTGTCATGTGGTACTCAGTTGCGGATGGCATCTTACAACATACATTGGGGTAAAATATAATGAGACCCACATCTTCCAGGTTTGACATGTCCATATTCCTTGCCTTAGAATGCATCTGCAAGACAAGATCTAAGTTTTAAAACCATTTCAAAAAAGTAAGATTTCAAAACATAGTGATTAATCAACAGAATTTCAAATGTTGCTGCTCTTAAAACAGGGGTGAGCAGCCTTCTAATTCAGGCGTTCTTAAACTGGGATCCATGTAGTGCTTAAAGGGTTCGTGGTTAAGGTTGAGAGGATTCATGAACTAGGTAGAAAAAATGATTTTTTTTTTTTTGGTTCATTTTGTTTCTATCACTTTAAATTTTTCCTGTCATGGTGAATTTTTAAGTAAGGATTTTTTCACAACACACAAAAACATACGTGAAGAAAATCAGTTGCCAATGAACTATTTTAAATATATTGAGCATTATATGTGTTTATTGGTGTTGTGTGCCTTCAAGTTTCCATATTATGGTGACCCTAAGACGAACCTATCTAGACAGTTGAGAGCATGTGATGTGCCCAAAGACTGCCAGTGGGTTTCCATGGCTGATCAGGGAATTAAACGCTAGTCTCCAGGGCTGTAATCCAGCACTCAAACCACTACAGCACACTACGTCTTTTATATGTTTTTTCTGGTTTGTGTTATTTTTTAGACAGTGTATTTATATTTGGATCATTAAGTTAAGAAACACGCAAAACTTTTTGATTTTATTTTGATGTACCCACTGGATCCCCATATATTATATAACAATAATAAATCTTGGTTTTCTTTGCAATTTCAAGGCAGGGAAATATTTTCTTGATGCAATTTGCCTGTGACTCTTTATGATTTTGTTTTAGGCATACTGTAATATAAAGGCTTGAATTCCTCTGGAGCAAAAGATAACAACACCTGGCCCTTCTGATCTAGCACTTAGTCGTTCTCTTTGTCTTCTCTTTTTCTCAGTTAGATCGATTCAAGGAACCCCCTGCATATGGACCTATGTGTGACATCCTGTGGTCAGATCCCCTAGAGGACTTTGGAAATGAGAAGACTCAGGATCATTTCACTCACAACACAGTTAGGGGATGTTCATACTTCTACAGGTAAGGGAGATTTCTTTTCAAAATAGTTTGTGTAGATTAGTTTGAGGGCTGGTGTGAGTCTAACATACACTGCTTGATAAGCCACCATACTGGTACCTTTTGGTATACACATCTTCATATTTTCATTGATTAAAAAAAATGAACTTGTGTTTTAAAAATTGAGACTTCTGCTGCTGCAATGAAAGAATATGTGTAATTGGTGAGATTTTGAACCTGTTTAACCATTACTTACCTGAATTGAACACATAAATTGGAGGATACCTATCCTCCCCCCTCCATTGTAGCTTTCATCACACACACACACACAAAAACAGGAAGTCTGAAGAGGACAGCTTCCTGTTTATGTGGTGCCTTTAAAAATGTTCAGGAATCATGAGAAATCGGTGATCTCTGAGTCATTGTTTGGAGCCTACCAGCGGCAGCAGAGCTAAGATAGGTGCCATCTTCATCTGGTAATGCACTTTCCTCTTCCCATGGGTCCTCACAGATTTTAATTATTGTGCATCAGTCCACATGGTGAGGTAACAAAAGGCTGAGTAAGTTTCCAGTCTGCTCAGAAAGCCTGAAACAATTCCTCTGGCACACCACTACTTCCACTGCCTTCCCAACCCACCCTCTGTTGATCCATGTACTGGCACACATTATATTGCTTTAATTATGTCAGGGACTCTCTCATTATCAGAACTTTGGGTGGTTTTAGATATGGTGCCACATCCATATAGGCAGACAGGGCCTATATTCCCATTCCAGAAGTCCCTGTAAGGGACCTTGGTGAGAGGGGTGAAGGCCACCAGGAACATTATGCCTACCTTGGGGGTGGGTATCATACCTGCCTCACTTTCTGATGACAAAGGAGTCATACAGTGGCCTGCACCCATTGCAGGATAGAGGAGAAGCAGATACAGCTATCTGGCAGTGGAATATGCTGCTGCCTCGGAGTGTGGTGGAGTCTCCTTCTTTGGGGGTTTTTAAGCAGAGGCTGGATGGCCATCTGTCAGGAGTTCTTTGATGACGGTTCCTGCATGGCAGGGGTTGGACTGGATGGCCCCTGTGGTCTCTTCCATGATTCTATGTGATATTCTTGTCATATCTACTGCCCCATGCTCAACACCCCGTGTACTGGTGGCTAGTTTGAAACTGCTGACCAGTCTGGAACTTCCTGAGCTTCAGTGGATGGAGCCTTCAATTCTTTTGCTTATGTTACTTGGCAGTAAGACTTATTAAACTGCATGATATTTATTTCACAGTAAACATGCATAGTATTGCACTGTAAGTGAGCCTGACTGTGCACAAGGTGTATTCCTTGTCTGTGTATCAGCCAGATTTATACTAAGGGTGCATCTTTCTTTTGTGACAGTGAAATGAGTCAAAAAGTGAAGGATGAACAAAAGGAAGGCACACTGCTGTTTGTGTTTATAATACTTGCAACTTTGTTCTGTTAACATACGTGACATAGAGTTTGGTAACTTTACAGAAATATTTAATCTGCTGCGCAAGTCTTCTGTCAGTTGTACTGCAATGAGAGTGAAATGCTCATCAGAAATCACAAATTAATAGACCTTTTCCCACCCAATTAGCAGAGGAACTATATCTAAAATCTTCTTTATTTTGCATTACCAGTAGCTCCCATGGTTATATAACTAAAGCCAGTTACCATAGCAACTTCAGTATAATGCCTGTGTCGTGGGATAGATTCATAGAAAGCACTTAACCCAGTGTGGTTAAGTGAATTGAAGAGACTATTGCAAATAGAGCAGTAGATTTCTCATTTCTTCACTGGTTGTCCTCTTATCCATGTCTTCTTTGCTTCTGTATAAAGAACAAATAACAATCTGATCATGCTGATTTTCATCCCCTCTTGTCCCTTTGAAAACTGAGTCTTAGAAGAGAAACAACATTTAAACAAAATTAAATCCACTTTGCTGTAGTGTTCCCCAAGAAAGATACTATAAACCTGGGAAAAGCACATGAATAGGCTAAATGATTTGAGTAAAGGATTTGGGCATCCTCCTCACAGAGAACAGAGAAAGGTTAGAGAAGAGAAATGATGGACAGGAAATGATGGACAGGAAACATAACAGAAAGTTATCAAGTTAAGTATGGAGAACAGAGAGATAAATTTTGTTCCCCTATGATACTAGAACACAGAGTCACCCAGTCATACTGATTGGAAATAAATTACTTCTCAACACTGTACATAATTTGTGGAATTTGCTGCCCAAGAGATTGTGATATCTGCAGGCTTAGATGGTTTTAAAATGGCAATAGGCACATTTATGAAAAACAGGTCTATCAGTGGGTATTAGCCATGATTGAATGTGGAGATTCCATTTAGCCAGTAAGTATTCCAGTGAATATCTGTTCCTGGGTAACAAAGAGCAAGAGAAAGCTGTTGTCACCATGTCCTAGTGTGGGTTTCTCTTAAGCATCTGGATAGCTACCATTAAAAAGTAGATATGGAGTTGGTGCACTCTTGGTTTGATCTGTCTGTATTTTCTTACATGTTATTATTAAAGGAAAATTATGACAACTGTACATGATTTGAAGAGGGCTGACAGCAGTTTAGTCAAGAAGTTACCTGTTTTCATTGTGGCCAACTATAACCTGAATGGTAAAGCTAAATGGGGGTTGGTGGTGAAGTAATTGTGTGAATAAGGATTTACTCTGTTGAAGTACATCTTCTAGGGAGGAAGATTTGGAATAAATAATTCTTCAGACTTCCAACAGCACTATTACTAGAGCTGTAGATTGGCGTACCAACTTGATGTCTTTCAAAAATGCTAGAGTATATCTGCTACCATTCCTCGTCCAACAGTGCAGAATGTGCTGGCTGGGGATGATATAGTCAAAGGGCATAGGATTGCTACCCAAAACACCATAGTAAAGCTGTTTAAAAACATCTTTATAAAGCACATAATTCATTCAGTGGTTGTGATGTGTACAGTGACTCAATGCCTGAATAAAAACATGAAAACTCTCCATACTGCCACTTAACTTTCCTGGCACCAGCAAACGGAGGGCTATGAAAGCTCTCCACAAAATGGAGGTGACCACAGTGCTACCCTATTTTCAGTGGCCTTCCGGAGGCAAAGATGTTTCCACCATAAGCGCCTAAGAACTTAAAAAGAGCCATTTTGGATTAGGTCAACAGCCTATCTGGTTCAGCATTTGGTTCATACAGTAGCGAGCCATTTGCCTTCTGGAGGCCCACCATCAAGACATGAGTGCAACTGCACTCTCCATCTTACATTCCCCAGCAACTATATACAGAGCCATAATCTCTTGGCAACCAGCTTTGAAATGATCTTTTAGAAACAATTTTTTATATAATTTCTGTTTGACTTTACAAATTCATGTTGGATATAATTGTTCCTTGTATCTGTACATTTCAAAGAAGGGAGGAAAACTCCCAGGTTTTTTAAAAATCCAGATCTATTTCAGAAACCAAGAAAATCTTTCATAACCTCAAGTTTTTCAGAGCGTTAGAAAGAAACCTCTGAGAGGACTGATTAATGCAAGAAAACTCTTGCGGCAGCTGACATTGTCAAGCTAGCAAGTGCTTGCTTGCTTGCTTGCTTGCTTGCTTTTTTTTTTTTTTAAAAAAAACCAAGCTCCTCAAATTTACAAGCTGAGTTTTAAGCATGGGGTCTATTGCACATGATAGTTTTAGCCAGTAAAGCCTGGCTCAAGGGAAATTAATTTTTCACATTCAGTGAAACAGGAAGGAAGAAAGCCAACTACATTATTGTAGCCATTAAGAATAGAGTTTGTACCATTGTTGACAAAACCCCTTGCGTCTCTGTGTGGATAGCAAATATATTGAAAATTCCATGCTGAGAAATTAAAAATGTATAACTTGTTATAAGTTGATCCTTTGAGGACCTTGTCACAGATCAGTCTGATCACAGACATTTTCCCAGAACAATTAATAGTGTTCGAATACACACCCATGCATGCAAACACACACAAACACACACACATAATTCCTGCTTATCTTCAAACACTCAAAAGGAGGCGAGAGTTTCCATGCTGAGAATTTTGTTTTGAAGGTATCTAAATGAGCTTGCTTTTTTTACTTCCACCCTGCATATGCATTTATGTAGTGTCGCTTGGGAGTTCTAGTGTTAGTAAGAATTTTGTCACTAAGATCTAAAGATCGCAGGAATGGAGAGAGGAATAATTGAACAGCTCTCCTATTTCTTATGATCTCTATTGAGATTTCTGTGACTATACCAATCTCAGAAATTAGGGAACTGAAAAGAAAGATGGATGAGGACCATGCAACTTCAGGGGCCATGGAAGAAGCTGGAAAGGACTACAAATTTTGCCCCTAGGGTGATGGTCAGTTTAGGTTCTGCCTCAGGAAAAAAGGTTGGCTTCTTTTGGCACTGATCACCCACAAGAGTGGGATTCCATGCACCCAATATGGTTCCACACCTCCGGGTTTTTTTTTTCCAAATGTTTTGCACCATAAAAACCTAAGAACCATGTTGAATTATACTAAGGGCCCATCCAGTTATGTTCTTGGGAGATTTGCCAGCAGAATGTGAGTACTACTATAACGTCCATCTCACACTCCCCAAGTAAGTGATTTCGTATCAGTCCTGATTTTAAATCATTTTGCTACAGTTTTTGTTTGCTTTTTGATATTCATGTAAAAAATAACTATTGCACTGTTGGGCCCCGAAAACCTCTAGGAAAGTTGTGGGAGAATTTTGTTTCACTCCCATCCCAACTTGTTTTATTCCCCAAGGAGATTTTTCAAATGAGAAGTATTGGATAGGGTAAAAATCATGGTGAAATTTCCCCTTATTGCTCTCTACAAAGTTCAAGGAGACTTTTTAGGTTAAAAAAAAAATCAGGGGGAGGAGGATGGGAAATTGTGACCCTCTGGTGAGAGGCATGTGCATTCCTGCAGTAAATAGTGTGCTCTGCACAGTCTTAGACCCAAAAACTTTATTGCCCAAAATATTGTACAAGTGTCCCCCGATTTTGATGATCTGCTCTTTCAGCCTGTTTGAATTATACCCCAAACCTGTATATTCAACATGTGATCCGCTCTTTTGTCATGTTTGCATGACACCTTTGCGACCACATGCTGCTTATTTTCTCTAAATCAACTCAGTGCCATTTTCTAGATAGTACTATGTACTGTAGATGTTGTTTGTTTTGTGTCTCTTGTCTTTATAATACAGTGTTTGTAGTCATAATACATCATACCCCCCACATCTATATACATACAAACACACACGCACACACACAGAGAGTAAGAATATATATTTTATATCTAGATAGATAGATAGATACATACATACATACATACATACATACATACATACATACATATGTCAAAGTTTGTGAGTTTGGCTGTGTCAGTTGAAGACCTGACCTCATATGATTGGCTTCCTAAGAAGATTCGATGGAATCCTGAGGTTTGCAGTTTATAGGGGGACCTTTAGAATTCTCAGCCGGAGAGCTGTTGGGCCTCAGGCCGGTTGCTATGGAGATAAGGCCTGGCAGCAAGGAGGAGGAGGGCAGTGTATTCCCTCAGGAACCCAACTTCTGCATGTTAATAACTCTGAATACCGATTGGATTGGGGAATATGGAGGAAAATTACAGGTACTGGACAAGACAGTTTGGGGAATTAGAGACACAGAATCTCAAATCTTTCTAACAAGTTTTATCTACGAGAAAATAAAATCCCAGGCAGTGCTGGGTATATACACTAGTGTGTGTGTGTGTGTGTATGTAGAATAGAGGTATTTTCAGAATAAAAATTCACTTAATTTAAAATAGGAATAGACTTACAAACAAGACATCTTAATATGAAAGAAGCATGTCTTCCATTGGAAATGAGTATAAGCATATCAGTTCCCCAGTAATTAATTTGACTACGAAAGACCTTTTGGTTGCTCCTGCTGTAGACAAAATGCAGCTTCTGTCAAATGCCCCATGAATCAGAAGCACTTGTGAAACTGATCAAAAACATTTAGCTGTTTCATGTAACCACTTATTTGACTAAACATTATATCTATCACTGCAGAGAATATCCCTGTTTAATCTACTAGTTTCAAGCGTGTTTTTTTTTTTAAGATTTCAGTTGGAAGACCTAGAAGTTGCTTCTGACTGGAGGAATTACTCATAGTATTTTGCCAAGTTTTATTTCCTGGTTCAGGGAGTTTACAAGCCACCTAATCAAGTTTGCTTGAGCCTACTGACATATAATGGCTTGTTATTAACCTTTTCTGGGATTGTAGCCGTTGCATGAACTTGATTAATGTTTTAATTTTTGACTCTGCATTAATTTCCACAAGCCTGGTCTCAGGAAGATAGATAGATAGATAGATAGATAGATAGATAGATAGATAGATAGATAGATAGATAGATAGATAGATAGAATCATAGAAATGTAGAGTTGGAAGAGACCACACGGGCCATCCAGTCCAACCCCCTGCCATGCAGGAACACCCTCAAAGCACTCCCGACAGATGGCCATCCAGCCTCTGCTTAAAAACCTCCAAAGAAGGAGACTCCACCACACTCAGAGGCAGCATATTCCACTGCCGGAGATAGATGGATAGATGGATAAATGGATGGATGGATGGATGGATAGATAGATAGATAGATAGATAGATAGATAGATAGATAGATAGATAGGTATAAATAAATGGAAGAGGAAGAGGAGGTCTACATTTGAGAATAACAAAAGAATGATCAAGAAAACAAAACTGTGACAGTTAGAAAATAGAGTTGTTGACTATAAACACTTGGTATTTATCTGATTGTGACTCCCTTGGGGTTGGTGTTCATTTCTCAATATTAGTGACTGGTTCACTTGTGATAGATAAGTCTTCACATCCAACTGTAAGATCTTGCATTGTTTGCAACATGGCTTTCCTTGTAATATCAAATGTGTTGGAATTCTTTATGCAATTGAAAGGTTCTATGTTTAAATTTGGGCTAGGTGAAGATAATATATAGACCAACGCTTACTGGGGACTGAAAAATTTGCCTATAACCTTCTCACATGGAAGTATGAGTAATTTGTGTAGGTTTCTCCCTGCTGTGAGAGAGAATGCACAGTATTCTGCTGGTTTTCACAGCTTGTGAAGTGTTCTAGGGATCTTCCAACATTTGGAAAACAGTTGGGAAGAACAATGCAGCAGCAAGATCTGCACAGGCTTCTCCCAGAATTACATAATGTTCTAGGAAATTTTTCTCCATAAAAAGACACGTGGTTTTTCTGTGTGTGCAGCAAACACGATTTTATGTGCTTTCTGCAGAAAAGCATGTTTTTTTTGCCATGCTTTTTTTACGCACATGTGTTTCTGTGCAAAACACCCAGAACACCAGAGGTATCCTATTATATCTAAATTTGTCCAGTGATATTCTAGACTTGTGCAATTGATGGGTATTGTTTTGAGACAGTATAAGAGGAACATGTTTTTATACAGTGAAATGCAGTTTTTCAGTGCTCTTTCCCACAAACTAATAATATTTCATAGTCTGAAGACATACCATTAAATCAAATATTTGTGAATGTTAGAGATAAATGTATTGTTTCTGGTCTTTTCACTAATGGCACTTTTCCCCTACCTCTTACAGTTACCCTGCTGTATGCGACTTCTTACAGCACAATAACTTATTATCTATACTTCGAGCCCATGAAGCCCAGGATGCTGGGTGAGCATTCTTCTTTCTTTCTGAATAAATATTTTTCCTTCACATTGCTATCTGTACATTATTGTCAAGGTCTGCTAAGGCAAAGTGTTTTTTTTAGTGTCCCTGAAAACATTAACAAGCATGATAGGGAATCTCTGGCTAATAGGCCCAGTGTAGCCCAACCCATCTGGCACATGGATTCTTGGCTGAAGTACCATTCCAGTCCCTCAAGTTCTATCATCTTAGGAGAGCAAGAGAATCTTGGCTTCGGGAGTATTAATCAGTTGGATCCACTACTCCTTCTCTTCTTCAACTGGAAAAAGAGAGGGAGAGGAGTTACAGCACCTTGGTAATTCAGGCAGTGCTTCTAGAAGTCTTTCTACCAGAAATTAGCTAAGTCCCTTCACCCTCTGTGTGAAGGTCCACTTGGTGTGGTGAGCAACACTAAAGGTTACTATGCGTCTCACTTGATGCCTTGAGGATCTGGTCTTCCAAGAACCAGCCAAGTCCCTTTACCTACAGGCTCTTGTCCAGGTTAGAATGAGCATCAGGCAAAAACAGCTAGCATCTAGAACAATTGCTCCTTCAGACACCAGCAGAGCCCTTTTCTGTGTGAACAGGGAGCTGCTAAGCTTCCTGTCCTCTGCCATGTAGAAAGAAGGAAAATGTGCCAGATGATGGGTGGGCAGTGTTTTTGGTATGGTGGTTGAACAGTCCAGTCCTAATGCCAATCCTATTCACCATTTTTGATCTACTGTTTTGAAACAGTTATTTGAAGATTGAATTTTCAGTTGACAAATAAGGCTTTTATAAAAAAGATGATGTTGAGGCTTGTCTGTATTTGTTAAAGGTGAAGATTTAGCAGTGGAGGAAAATTTGGAATTGAGGGAGTTAGAATATGTATTTCCCCAGTTCAAAAATTCATGCTCCATTACAGGTCAGGCATAAGCTACTTTAAATGTGTCAGCTGACAATTCATATCAGGTTCCCTCTCCAGTTCTGTCCACATATGTGAAGGGATGGGAGAATTGGCTTCAGAGAAGGTTTGTAAAATCACATGAAGACTCGCTTGAACAGAAATGATGCTGTTGGGCATGTTGTGGGCAACCTCCCTTCCCTTTTATTCTTCTTTTTAAATATTTTTCTTGATCTTCCTGGGAAAGACTTGGGAAAACACAATATCCCCTTTCAGAAGATTTTCTTGTCAGAGTGTACAAATCCATAATGCACTGTGAAGAAGGCATGGAAAGATCGAGGAGCTCACCAATCACTAGGAATTACATTTGTGTGGAATGAGAATCTTAGACACTCACATACAGAGAGAAAGAGAGAGAGTGTGTGATAAAGTTTTACTTAAGCAGAGAAATATATTACTGTCGAAAGAGAAAATATTTTTATTCCATGAAACTAGTAGTTTTCAGGCTTTTTGACTTTCAGTTCAACTTGTCTTCTGGGGAACTCATGATCCTGGGCTGTTGAACTCCTGCAAAAGACAAAGGACCCATGAGACAGAAACATTGCAGGAAATGAAGTAGGCAGTTTCTTGTTGTTCATTGCCATCAAGTCAGCTTTCACTTATGGTGATCCTATGAATTAGAGACCTCCAAGTCATCCTGGCAGACTCAGGGCTGTCTCTTTCTTGGTTGAATCTACCCATATGTAATGTGATCTTCTTTTCCTAGTACCTTCCACCTTACCAAACATTATTGTCTTTTTCTAGTGAGTCATTATCTTCTCAGGAGATGTCCAAAGTGTGACAGTCTCAGTTTAGTCATCTTAGCTTATATGGAGAATTCAGGCTTGATTTGCTCTAGGACCCCTTCATTTGTCTTTTTAGCAGTTCACAGTATCTGTAGAACTCTTCTCCAGCACTGCATTTGAAATGAGTTGATTTTCTTTCGATTAGCTTTCTTCACTGTCTTTATTTTTGCAACCATACATAAAAATTGGAAATACAATAGCTTGGACAATCCTAATGTTAGTATCCAATCATATATGTTTACACTTCAGGATTTTGTCTAGTTCCTTCATAACTGCCCTTCCAAGTCCTAGTCTTCTTCTAATTTCCTGAATGCAGTCTCCATTCCGGTTAATGAAACGAGCGTGCCACAACATTTGATTGTCTTGATGTGTATCCTGTACTCAGGGCAAGAGGATACCTTCAGGATACAATAAAGAAAAACATAGTGGTTTCCAGTTGGTAAGAGGAACTGGCAGGGCTGCATTTTAGCATTCTACCCGTTTTACTTGGACACTGAACATATCACATGTAAAGCAGGATTAGACTCTGAGGAAGGAGGTGTGAAAATTGGCGGAAGGAACATCAACAAGTTAAGATATGCATATGATACCATATTACTAGCAGAAAATAGCAAACCACTATGTTTTTCTTTATTGTATCCTGAAGGTATCCTCTTGCCCTGAGTACAGGATACACATCAAGACAATCAAATGTTGTGGCACGCTCGTTTCTTTAAGAGTGATTCAAAGTTTTTCATGTTTTACCTGCTCAGAGGCTTTGCTCTAATCTAGAAAACTAAGACTGATTTTCTTTTCAAATTCTTCGGTTGCTCCATTATCCAACATGTGTTTGCAATGGGATCCCTCATGCCTCTTCCTTTCCTGAACCCAGCTTGGACATCTGGCATTTCTTGCTCCATATATGGTAAAAGTCTTTTTGTAGAATTTTGAGCCTCACTTTGCTTGCATGGGAGATTAATGCAATGGTCCTGTGGTTACTGCAATCGCTAATGTCTCCTTTCTTGAAGATAGGAATGTATATTGAGTGTTTTCCAATCTGTGGGCCATTGTTTTGTTTCCCATATCTGTAGACAAATTTTAGTTAGAACTAGAATAGATTCTGTCTCTAGCTTGTAGCAGCTCTATTGGCATGCCATCTGTTCCTAGCGATTTATTTCTCCCAAGTGCCATGAGTACAGGTTACACTTTATTTTCTAAAGTTGTAGGTTCATCTTCAAATGGTTCTTCTTTGAACAAATCTGTCATTTCTTGGATCTTGTGGAAGAGGTCTCTTTTTCTTTCTTGTCATCTTCTACTTCTATTTCACTGTATTCATTATTATACTGATTCTCCTTCTTCCAGCACACAAGGCACTGAATACTTGCAGAGTTCTTACCCTGTTTCTTTGACTGTTAATTTTGCTTCTTGTCTGTCCTTAATTGCTTGACTGTCATCCATGGAGGCTTATCTTCCTTTTCGGCTGCAGATAGTATTTTTATTTTATTTTATTTTATTTTATTTTATTTTTGCATTCCTCCCTGATAATATCTATGGCTTCAGTCTGCTGTTCTTTTGGCTCCCAGTCAATTAGTCTTAATAGCGCAAATCTTTAAATTTTACAGAGATGTTCTTCAGGTTGTACTTTATCACAGTGGTTGGTTTAGTGCTCTTCTTTAACTTTACTCTGATTTTTGATATCAGCAGTTCATAGTCTATGTCACAGTCTGCTTCTGGTTTTGTGTTTTGAAGAGAGAATAGAGCTTCTCTGTCTTTCGCTTCTGATTATGTAGTCTGTTTGATTTCTATATTGGCCATCAGGTGATGCCCATGTATACAGTCAGTGTTTGCGATGAACAAACATGCAAAATTCAATCAGTCACTCTCCTGCTTCATTTCTTGATCCTAGGCCAAATTTTCCTACAATCTTTGATTCCGCTCTGGTTCATACTTTTGCATTCCAGTCACCTATGATTGAGAAGAAATCCTTTTTTGGTGTGTGATCAATTTCTTCCTGTTCTCCAGTACAGAATCTTTCAATTTTTCCCCCCTCTTCTGCCCCTGTAGTTGGAACATAAACTTGGATTATGGTAATAATAATGGATTTTGCCTGAAGTCTTTTTAATATGATTTTATCAGACTTTATATCCCTTGACCGCTTTTGCTACATCTGTCCTTCCTATTAATGCTACCCTATTTCTTCTTTCACTTTGTGAGTAAAACACTGTGCAATTACCTAACTCAAAATGTCCCATTCCTAACTATTTTAGCTTGCTCACCCCAAGTACTGCAATGTTTATATATTCCATTTCTTGTTTTACTATATCCAGCTTCCCTGATTCATGCTTCTCACATTTCGTTTTCCTATAATATATGTTGTGCAGCTTTAGGTGTTCCTTTCACCTCTAAGCACATCAATAGCTGAACATCCTTTTGGTTTGAGTCCAGTTTCATCATTAGCCACAGCAGTACTCATAGATGTCCTGTGCTGTGCCATAGTAGCTTAATGAGTGCCATCTGATCTGGGAGTGTCATCTTCTGACACTGTCTCTTGTTTTATTTTAGATTGTCCGAAAGGGTTTTCATTGTAAAAGACCTCCAAGCGGAGGTTACCATGCCTCCTTCAAGCGTTAGCAATGGTGACACTGCTGTTATCTCTAAGAGATCCTCTACCAGTGTCATCCCCTACTACTGCTGCTGTCACATAGCTGAGAAATAGAGCACTGTGTCCTAAAAGAACCAGTAGTGAAGGAAGGACATTCAGGCCCGTTACTTCTCATGGAGAGTATGTCAGGATTTTATAGAATTCAGTTTGAAGATCACTGCCTTTAAAACATTGTTTACATAATATATTTTATTTGAGTTTGAGAATGAGTTTTCCAAATGGAGAAACCCGGCATACAGAGGATGTACATAGGGCACTGTCTTTTGTCTAAGCCATAGCTCCCACTGATATGGTAAACTTCAGCGTATAACATGAGCGTCATGTGCATCTCCATAAAGAAGTAATAATCCTTCCTATTACTTTACTGGAGAGAAGACTTATTGTTGCCTGGACTTGCTCTATGTGATGTCCCCATGATATTCAGTCATGTTAGCTCCTACTTATAGTCTGAACTAGTAAAGCCCAAATACACTTCAAATCCTTTGGCAAGAATTAGCCCTAAGCTTCCCCAGTTAGTATTTTCTTTTTAGGAATCTCATTGGTCAGTATGGAGAAATACAGAGACAATGTATCTCAGCTGCTCAGAACAATGCATTAGATAAAATCTTTCTGGTATAATTTTCAAAATAACCATGATATTTGTTGTTCAGAGAAGAGTTCTCAGTTGGAGCCCCATAGGGTTTTATATTCACACAAGGATGCCTGTCTTCCTCCCTAACAGCAGCCTCTTACCACAAGACACTGCAGACTAGTGCTGAAACTTGTCTGCTATGCTATGCATCAGGTTGTTGCCCTTAAATAATGAGCTTTTTTTTTAAAAAAAATGGAAAACCCACCTGCCACATGGAACCAATCACATTCTTCTTGCAAGTAATCATACTGCATCTATCTGTTGAAATATTAATCAAAATGTATTCATAAGTTTAATAAATTTAAATATAAAACTTACTGACCAATGCAACAATTCCTCAAGTTTCATTTTCACTATTAGTGTGCAGAAAGCCAAAAAGATCTACAGAGTTCCAATATACATCATTACCAGTAGCATACTTTTCTTGTGCTGCCAAGGTGTTTAGACTTTCAGTATAGCTAATAAAAACTGAAATGCCGTGTCCAATCATGCCTCTTGATCGGAAGAAAATACCACTTCTGTTGGTTAGCTTCCAGAATTCTGGGGTTTTTCATTTTCACTGTTGATCAAATAAACGTAGACCAGCTGAGAAACTAGGACTTTCTTTCCGCAAACAAGTATAAACATGTAGAAGCAATATTGGGGAGATGATTCTGGTTATTCTGTTGCCTGCACTGAAAATGTCATCTCAATTTTAAACATTAAACATTTTCATGCTGACATGGGAGAACCTCTCTCCCCACTGCCTCTGCACATACACCATAGTTTTATGGAGTTCAAGGAACATGTTGGCTCAGTTATGATTCAACCTGATTTGGGTGGAACTTCCTGCCCCACTGCAGCTCCCCTCATTGTAACCAATGCTATCAAGATTTTTTTCTGACACTGTATAGAGGTGGGTATGGCAGGGGACAAAAAGGGTTGTACTCATGGCTTCCCGCTCATATAATATTTGGATCCAACTGATTGATTCCATTTATGGAAAGGCATAGCTTTAAGATTAGGTTACTCTTACTCTGAATATAGTGGAAGTAGCTATGCACATTTGGATAGCAGGCCACAAAATTAGTTTGTTGTGCCCAAAGGACACTAAAATTTTTATAGCTGTGCGTAGTCAGTCCTTGATTTTCACACATTGCTATGCTGGAGAAAAACCTTCATCTATTCAAAACTCAAAATAAGGCACTGAAGAATATCTGTAATCAAAGGCCTTCATCCAACATCATGCTGGTGGATGGCCCCTAGCATGATGGAATACCTGTCAGAAGATGCCTGCCAGTGTGATCTCACTTTCTTCTCCTCCCTGCTCCCAGTCACCCCTCAGTACAGCTCCAAATCTTGCTCTAGAGGATTACACAGCTTTTGGAGTTCATGGGAAGGAGCTGATGCCACTTGCAGTTCCACTGATGGATCCTACTTTAAGACTGTATACATTAACATGAATTATCCTTTGACTGGTCTTTGAGAATCAAATTAGACAAAATGCATAGAATGATAATGGTGCTTATTTTTTAAAAAGTAGCCATAGTTGGTGAGTGGGCAGACGTTAACCTTTTTTCTTCCCATGGATTAAAGAAGGGTGAGAATCTCATACAGGATCACTTACTTGCACATGAATATTTTTAATAATAAAAAATTCCCTCACTGCATTTATTTAAAAAATCCTACTGAATGTGAAAGAAAATGAAAGTGTCAGATATGTCTGTCCCTTTGCATTCAGCTACATTTCCCATGTACTTTATTCTGACAAGCTTCTTTCAGACTGGGATAGCATTGTCTCCATCCTAAGAATGGCTATATGTACTGAATTTAGCCAGTGCTAAATCATTTGGTGCTTTTTTCAAGAACGTCATAAATGAGGTGGAAATTTGGTGTTGAAAACACATCCAAACATGGGAGAAGGCAAAACTGAATGATTTGTCCATACCTAATTCCCATCAGAATACACCCCATGTCTGCTGAGTGAGTTTGTCCTGCGTTTGTAGTCTTTTTTGTACATATTCTCCCTCAGTTTTCTTAAATAATAATAGTGCTGAAACCATAGAACTTGGTGAGTTGCATCCAGTCGACCATATAATTGCACATGTAAGTCACACAAATCCATGTAATGTGCATCCATGTAACTGTATCTGTAACAAAGTCTAAATCAACTACCATGTGAGCAATTAATGATACTAATAAGATTACTTATGCAATTTGTCGTAGGTATCGTATGTACAGGAAAAGCCAGACAACAGGCTTCCCTTCACTAATTACAATTTTTTCAGCACCAAACTATCTAGATGTATACAATAACAAAGGTAAGAGCGTTTTTCCCGCTGGAAATGTATTGTACCTTAAAATTAACTACTTCTGTTTTGCATCATTTAGCTCAGCTATTGCTATTGTTTTTAACTTTCCCTTACCTGATCGTAGATTTGAATTTTGAACAATTTGCATGTAATAATTTGTAATGTCATAGTAGCTACTAATGTTAAATGCCCATGCTAAGTTAACTTTGTTAACAGAACAAAGTTAGACCTAATGTTTCTGTTTCTTAGGCATGTACATTATAGGGATTTGTCAACAGGGTGTTGCTGAAAAAGAAAGGGAGGAGACAATAAGAAAACCACATCCAAAGAGTCACTCCCTCAAATCTGCATTGGGTTGCAACACTCACCTTCAGTGTGCTGCCATTTAGCTGATCTGGATATAGTGGAACATGGACTTTTTATGTTTACTTGTGTTTTCTGGGAATCCTAGTTGAAGTCTGTAAATGTCCAAAAACTCAGAAATGCTCCAGGGAATTTATTTTGGGAGAAAAAGAATCTAGGTCGGTGTTAGAGGACTTGCCTTGAATGGACTAGGTTCAGTCCCTGACGTCTCCAGCTATAGTGAGGAGGGGCAGGGTGTCAGATGGTTTGACAGTAATGTACTGAGCTACCTGAGACCAATTGTCTGAATTAGGGCCTTTCCGCACTACACTGTTGTAGTGCTGTTGTTCTACTTTCAACATCCTGTGGAATTCTGGAGTTTGTAGTTTACTGAGGCCAAAAAGCTCTCTAGCCGAGAATTCTAAAGACCCCTCCCTAAACTGCAAACCCCAGGATTCCATAGGATGTTGAAAGTGGAATAATAGGACTGTAACAGTGTAACGCAGAAAGGTCCTCATTATCAAGTGGTTTCCTATGTTCCTATAAGGTATTTTGTAAAATAGTAAGAAAACAAGATTTCTAGCATTTCCACGTAGAACTGCACATTTGCATTTGCGCATTTCTAGCATTTTCACATAGAACTGTAAAGCACTGGGTGGTAATATTCACATTGTCAGTCTGGGCTTATCACTTTCAATGGGAAATTTGCCATTGGCCAAGTTTTTAGGCACTGATGATAGCATATATTTCTTATTTATGCTCTGTGCATGCTTGCGTGTGTACGTGTGTGTGTGCGCGTGGATATAAATGCACAAAATGGTACATATGTGTTTTTATACAATCGCAATAAGGCTGAGAAACAGATCCCAAGAACCCACATTTCTGTTCTAATTAATAATTCAGTGTATATTGCAAAGATTTTATCCACTTGTACAAAAATATTCCCAAACTTGAAAATCTGTAGCTTCTCTAGAAGTACATAAGAGAAATGCATTTGTTTTGAACTTTTGGTTACATTCACTTTTGGGATGAAATCATCCCTTTTACTGACATTGAACAGAATTTTCTTTGAGCTGTGGAATAACTGCCATCCTGCTTAGTTGAGGTATAAATTTAAGGAACAGAATCTGAAGGATTAATAAACAAGTATGCATTAAGTCTTCTGGGAGCTGTCATTTCCTTATTTTTTAGAAAGCACAAATTGCATCCAGTAAATACAGTTCAGCTAGTGATTTAAATAAAATTTGAGTGAATTATGTTAGATTAGAAGAACAAGTAAGACGTGACTTAAAAGATACAGAAGGATCTGAAGTATTTTCTTCTTATTCCCAGATGTACTAGGTAAATGGAAGTAATGTGTGCAAAATGACATTACCTGTAAAGGGTTATGGTGTGGCATAGTAGTTGCTGCATTGGACTAGGACTCTGAGAGGATGTGAATCACTGTCTGGCCATGAAAAACCACTGGGTGACCATGAGCAACTCCCACTCTCTCAGCCTCTTAGCTGAGAAGGGCAGACCCCTTCTGAACAAATCTCACCGAGGAAGCCACTTGATAAGGTCACCTTAGGGTGGACGTGAATCAGAAACGACGTAAAAGCACAACAGCAGCATATAGTGTTGATTTGAGGATAACGAGAGGAGCCAGCTAACAAGAGGCATGTCAGTGGAGCAGTGAATCTGCTCTGGGTTTTGGACTGAAGTTTAGAGTCATCAAGGTGCTCAAGCTTTTTCCAAAGATGATTCAGCACCTGGGACAGCTCTTGTAGGATTCAAAATAGAACTTGAAGTAGGTTCATCATGCCACTGGAATGGAAGGAACCAGCCATCACTGGCTGAAGTAGAATGATGTATTTTTATAAAACAGCATGATTATTAATAGTGTTACTCATAACAGTGTTACTTAGAAATTAAAAGAAAACTGAGAAATAAAGACCACTGAGCTTCTCTGTTTATGTAAATAATGCATCATTAAATAACACTCAGCTGAATGTGTACGTGGATTCCATTGAAAGCCTTATGTTGATGATTGGATAGTTCTATCTAGGTTGGGTTGCAAAATTGTAGCCCCTTAAATATTTATTTGACTGAAAATTCCATCAGCCACAGAGCTTGTAAAGTAACGTTTTAAAAAGAATTGTTGTCATTGCTCCATAGCCTTTTTTTATTTTGAATTAGCTAGCTAAGCTCCTTGTTAAATTACTTTCGAATTTTGTTACTCTTTATCTCCCTTTTTGGAAAAAGAAAGACTTTAAAAAACTCTTCCCTGCACATTGTATATTTTTTTTAATGTGCTTCTTATTTTTTTTCTAGGCAAAACTGTACCAACTTTTCTAAGACAGATTTCTGCTGCCCCTAGTCATTTAGTTTAAACATTTCTGTACCTGTCTAGTTCTAGGTTATCCTTCTGGACTTGCAGCAACCAGAACTGTGCAATTGTCTAAATCTTTAAAAAAAATCTGCCAGAAGAACCCAGTTGCAGTTAATTAGGGTTTAAAATGAGGGGTGAACAACACTATAATGACCCACGTGGTTTCTGCTGTAGGTAGAAATTTGCTTCTGCTACAGAATACTAGAAGCAATCAGATCATAAAACTGCATCTGATAATAGTAAGAATTAATTCTGGGAAGAAATGATGTATTCTTCTCTGAAAGCTTAATGGGCAGCATAATTATCCTTTGTACAATATTTCAAAATTGGCAATTCTTAAACATTATAGACTTAGCAGCACAATAAGAGCACAAGAACATATTGAACCAGACTCTTTTCTCTCATATGGGCTTTGCTTTCGGGTGTTTTTTTGTGTTTTGGTTCTTTTCACATTGATCAGTTATAAAACATGTTTCCTTTTTTTTTTCTTCTTTTTGGAAAACAACATTGGTGCTTTTTCTCCCCTTGGCCTTTAAATTAAAGAAAGCTTTTGGCGTAGCAATTTAAATTGTTGTTTTAAAGTTACTTCTATTTGAGTGCAATTTCAGTGATATAAATTATTAATGAGGTGTAAGTTGGAGTAGCTTTTAGATTCCTTGAATGAATTATTTATTTTATCACTCCTTGGATTTTAAAATCATAAAAAAGAGCATGCATGTTCTCAGACAACTGCACTTTTGAGAGGATTTTAGTATCTTCTCTTCAAAGCTGCTTTGAAAAGTGTCTCCTGTAAGCTTTCACAAACTATAAGTATTAGATTCAATGCTCCAGATTGAGGGAGCCACCCTCCCCCCAGCTTGACCTGTTCAGCGATTTTTGAATATCATGTGTTCTTTCACAGAATATCTGCATCTTCACTGCTATCAGCAATAGCAGTATTCATTTAATTAAATTGCCTGCTGGCCTGTCTCTCTCTGTGTATATTTATATGTACAGAAGAAGTGTAGGTTCCCACACTTCAAATATGTAATACTGTTCTAGGCACAGAAAGTAACTAAGAATGGTCACTCTGAAATTACTCACTTGCTTATAGCATACAACCAAGCTACGCCAGCCATGTTTGCCTTTTCTAGAAAACAGAGCATGTATCCATCCAAAAATAACTAATGTTAAGGGGAAGGCTGAAAAACAGCATATGTTCTGTTCTTTTTATAACTCCTGCCCAAGTGCTGCAGAAACCTTGGTGGCTCATCGTGTGAATAGAGCAATGTAAGTGTGAAGGCAGAGTTGGGATCTAAGATTACAAATAATTTTTCTTTGCCACACAAAATCATATCAGTTTTTTTTTTTCATCTGTAGACTCAGGGTCCAGTGACACATGATAGGAGGTCGGATCTTCTGGGCACTCCTTTGTTTATTATTTATTAGCATCACATAACAGCTACATGGGGTTTTCGTCATAAGGGTCAGGTAAAACATGTTCTCTCCACACCATTTCTGTCCCCAGAGCAAATAGAAGCTTCAGAGGCTGTTAGGCCTACAAAACAACATTCGAGGACACAGAATTTGAATGTATCCTGCTCCAGCTCTTTGGCCCACGTTCAATACCTTCCTGAGAAGGATTTAAAAACACCCTCCCACACACCAGAGAACATATCAAATATCACTTGTCATCTCAAGGTGTATATTATGAAATCTTTCTCTTCTGCTGAAATGTATTAACTTTCATGTAGCTTGAATATGATCTGAATGTTGTTTGTTTAATTAATTAATTAAGTTAAATTGGTTAGTGGATTGGATTAATCCATGATATATCCATTTACAATTGCCCAGATGAAGTTTTAATAATTTCATCTGATGAGTTTCTGGTGAAATGGGACGGGAGGTGACTTTAGAAATTACTTCCCTTAAAAACGAGCAGCTAGGCACATTGAATTATACATGGTATAGAGAGTATAAGCAGATGCTTTATACTTGCATTAGAGTGTTGTACTGCTTTGTGATACCATCATTGCTTTGACATCATCATCATTGTCGTCGTCTATTTATATCCCACGTTTGCTTTGCAAAACCCAATCCTTCCAGCCTGATACGACCACACTTCTCCCTTATTCCCATTGTTTGCATTACATTGGTTCTGGGCAAGCTTTGATTTCTTTTACTTACACATAAATATATCTTAACAGAAATGGGAAACATGATCTTCCAGAGGTCTTTGGATTGCATCTTCCAGCATCCCTCCACACTAGCTATGCTGGGTATGGCTGATGGGAATTGTAATTCACAACATCTGAGAGGGCCATTTGATACCCATATGTGCTTAAGTATACTTTATAGATATTAAAATGGAGAAGGAAAATAATTTTACAAGCAGGATGGAAGTTAGCACTGCTCTTCTAGCTCCCAGTCCCTCGGATCAATAACAACTTAGGGAGAGGAAAGGGTGCTTAGTGACTCTACAGAAATGAACTGTAGAGGAATCATTACTTCATTATTTAGAGAATCTTCAAGTTTTTCAGAAATCCATCCTTTAGAGCAAGCATTCCTCTGGAGATCTACTTTTTAAATATTTAAGCATATCGTTGTGTGGTTATAGTTCACTGTTATAACCCACCAGTTACCTTTCCCTGATCCAACAGTTGGAAGATCAGTCCAGTTGTTAGTCCCAATTAGATTACAATAAACTGGAACCTATTTAAGTGTTGACTAACCAAATCTCCATTGATTTAGTTGTTCTGTTGCCTAAACTTTTTTATTATTGTTGTTGGTGGTGGGTGCCTTCAAGTTGTTTCCAACTTATGGTAAGCCTAAAGTAAACCTGTCTTGGGTTTTTCTGGGGCTCAGAGTGTGTGGCATACCCGAGATCACCCAGTAGGTTTCCATGGCCGAGTGGGAAATTGAACTGTGGTCTCCAGGTTTGTGGTCCAAAGCTCAGACCACTACACAACACTAATTAGGGCAAATGCAAGGTGGTTCAAGATCACTACAGAAGCTATTCCAGAAGGTTGGACTATAAATATTTGCTTAGCTCAAATGTTAAGAAGCCTCAGCTCTTGCCTGTTGTTGAATGTTGAGCATTAGTAATAACATTCAGCATTTTATATAACCCTTCCAACTGTTCAGAGCCTTTTAAGTATCTTAACCACGTATTATCCTGATAAAGTCAATATTGTTGTCATCTGGGCAGAGTTCGTGCCCAGTGTGCTAGCCAATAAGCCACACTGAGAAAGAGATCAAAGTTCTGTTTCAAATTCTGCAGAATCAGGAACAGAAGGCACACAGCACATCTAGTGTTCTCCAAACACCAGCCAAACTATATCTCATATAGTCTACAAAGATTACAGGATCCTCCCTAAGAAGGAGATAACTCTACACATATAGGAATCTACGTCGTGAAGCACTGCGCATTTACATATAGGTGGCCCCAAATTATAACACCAAATCCCACCCTGGGAGTGTGAAATTTAATATTACAATGAAGTTTAATGAAACTATAGTTAACTTTAGTTCAGCTCTTTTGGTAACTCCCCTCCCATTGGCCTAGTTTGCCATCCTTCAGACATTCCAGACCATAGAACTAACCACAATTTAGCATCTACTTGTGCTTTTTATCTCATTTCTGTGAAGTTTCCATTGCTTTACTTAGCTAGTTTCCTGTTATTCAGAGTTCTTGCTATCTTGCAAGCCTTGCCTTACTGTTTCCTTGTAAGCTTCTAGCTGCTTGCTAAAGCTACTGGTCAGTTTCTGGACTCTGGGCTCTCTCATTGTTGTCTTCATAAGGTGGGTGGGAAGACTGAGCTGAGAAAGAGTGACTTTTTTAAGCCTACCCAGTGAGCTTATGATAGAGACAACATGGGAACTCGGGGGGCTTTCTGATTTGCAGCTCAGTTTCTTAGCCATCATGCAGCTAACCATCCATAGCAGAGGATAATGCCTCAGAAGTATGTCAGTAACAAATACCTAAAAGAGTTTCTTCTTTTTTTTCTTTTGCAGCCGCAGTATTGAAATATGAGAACAATGTTATGAATATCAGACAGTTTAACTGTTCTCCTCACCCATACTGGCTTCCAAATTTCATGGATGTTTTTACCTGGTCTTTGCCATTCGTTGGAGAGAAAGGTATGTTAATTGCTTTCTACATGAAAACAGTTTCACTTCGAGGCACAATGAAGGGAATGGGTTGTCCAGTGGAAGAACACTGGCAGAGAGAGATGCAGAATATTCTGAGGCAGGCATTTGAAGCATGTCAGTGACCCCACTCAGGAGAGAACTTTTTTCATGAAGATAAAGACATGTAGTACACTCAGTGTAAACTGCTTTCTTGTTTTCCTGAGTTTTTCTCTTAAAAATGCTTTTTTAAAAAAATTGCAGCAGGGTACATCTGATTTGAAACTCATTCAGCGTTTAAGATCTTGTTTTTAGACAGATGTGTTATCAGTGAATGATGGCAGAATCTACCGTTAGTATTTTCCAAGCCTTTTAGTAAACCTTTATGACAGTATTGCCAATAATGAGGCTTGTACTAACCACCATTCCACTTATGTAAGCCCTAACCTACCACGTCTGGGACAAAACACAGGAACTCACCTTTGCCTGATTAAAAATACTGTGCAATGGCAAATTCTGCTTCAGAGAAGATGGACAAAGAGCAGGACAGAAATAGGACTTAAGGAATGGAAACACATTTAGAGAGAAAGAGAGAGAGAGATGCGGATCTCAAACTGTCCTAAAATATACAAAACCATCTCCTCTAGCTTGAAAATAACACATCCCTTCCAGACCCCACATTTTCAAAAACTTCAAGTAATCAATGCATGGATCAGTATTTTTTTTCTTTTTTGTGATGGTGACACATCTATGTATTTTAACTCCCAATGGCACCTCTTAGACGAGCTCACGTTATAGTCTTTGTTACCAGGTGAATACAATCCTGTATTTTTTCCCCCCAAAAAAGCAGTGTTTTTGTGTTGGTAGGAATTTATTTATTCACAGTTTCTGTTGTCTTGGTTTTGTATTGAAGTTGTCTTGATACTGTGGTATTGCTTCTGATTTTTAAAAATCCACAGGGCAACAGTTATCATAGTTTAGTTATTTAGTTTATGCAGAACTCATTCTCACAAAGGCAAAGAGCTTGCTTAAGATCAACAACAACAACAACAAAATGTCAGCATCTCATAAGGCAAGGAGAAAATGTTGGGAGCACTCTGATTCTCACATGTGAAAATGAGACATGCAATGATTCACATCCCTAATTTGGGTTAATGCATTGGTGGCTGATGGCCTCAAGTAAGTGGGATGATGAATCCACTCTGAGTTTCAGTACAAACTATAGAAGTGCCATCCAAGGTGCTGAATGCCCCCCCGCAAAAAAGGTTCAACACCTTGAGTTCCTCCTTCAAAGTTCACACTAAAACCCAGAGCAGATTATTACCCCACTGACAACAGAACCACTGTTTGCTACTGGGTTGTATAGAGATAACATTTCCTGTGCTAGTGTGAGATTCCTTATGTTGGCAGAGCAAATGAGTGGGAAAGGCTAGCCACGTAAGTGTAATATGCTAGTGTAGTGTACATGTAATTTTTAAGATTATTTCTTGTCCTCCTGTGCCTCTCTCTGCCTGTTCTATCCCCTCAGTGAAGCGTGAGCAATTTTAAAAGTACTTGTTTCAAGGTGGGTAGTAGTTGGTAATCTAGGAGTATAGGAATCTGGATGAAGATTTTTTTTCTGAGAACAGAAAATGAATTTGTATGAAAGAGCAAGTGTGTGAAGGCACAAGGATAAGGTAAGTGGTCTAGTTGAACATGATACATTTCAGAATGCAGAGCTTGTAAACATTGTATTTTGCACTACAACTCCAGAATTACTAGGGGATTCTGGAGATGTGATCGAACAGTAAGTTTTCTTAACTCCGCTGAAGAATCAGGGATCCTCTCCTTCTATAAATTTGTACTCATTTATCAGAGGAAGGCAATAGCAAATCACTTCTGAGTATTCCTTGCCCAAGAAAACTCCTTTTTTGAAGTTCATGGAGTCCCACAAGCCAACGGGCAGTGTGAAAGCACGTACATACATACTGTCATGTTCAGTTTCAGTTGTGGCGGTGGTGGGGTTTGTTTATAACTCTAGTAACACATTCTGAGTAGCCTTAAATTCTAATGGAATATATATAAACATTGTCCTATGATCAGTAAATTCAGAATTTTAAATCACTGATGCTTCCCAAGTTTCAACCACTTGAATATATACAATTGTCATAAAATCTCCCAGCATTAAGATATATTATATGATGGTACAAAATCCAGGCATGCCTTACTGCAGTTAGTGGTGTTATAAAAGACATGTACCCACAGATGTTACAACTTTATCTTCTATAAAAATGATTAAGTGAAATGGCTGAGATATACCATTATTGTGAAGTTACCAGCAGAGAATTCTTTTACAACCAAATTTTTTCTTTTGTCTTTTCCGCTACCACCACCTGCAGTACTTAATTTGTGCATCAAAAGGAAAGAACAAAATAAAAAATTAGAACCCTTGGTTATTTTACCATTTGATATGCTACTAGAAAAAATGTTTAAAAACCAAACAAAATTCAATCTTTTTGTCCCAAATTTTGAAGTTAGTCCATAGTTTTTGGTAGCGCTTTTAATTATACTGTCTTTGTAGAGATATTATGTAATTTTCCACATCTTTTCTGCTGAAGATAGCAAATTTACTGCCCAACTACAGTTTCCAAGGATTGTAGAACACATCGTTGTTTCTTTAGGTGAATACCTAAGATTTCAGTACATCTCAAAACATGCTGCGTGAATGCAGCGTATAAATAATTGAAAACAGTTGTACCATACATATCTGCTCATCACAAAATGAAGAGTGGCTGCAGTTCCTTGTTGGAAATACAATTGGTAACAAAGGTAGGTTTATTGCTGCATAATGTATGAAACAGCCCCAAGGATATAAACTCTTGCTGTCCTTTTATATATTTTGGGAGCTGTTTTGCAGTTATAGGTAACTTACAAGTAGATATGAGGTAGGATCAACCTGGGAATTGCCTTTTAGACTAACTGAGTCCAGTAAAATTGCTAAGCATTCTGTTTTTTCAGCAAACCCCAAAGACTTCTAGTTCAGGAGGCTCCTGACCTTAAAAAAGATGCTGTCAGCTTGAATTAACAACTTCTTAGTGTTACGTTGTGCTGATTTTATGGAACATTCTTAGACAGAAATGCATTTTTCCCCTGTTTAAACCTTGCCAGGTACTTAGTTAAAACATCTGTAGTACATGAGACAAAGAGAAAGGAGGGTAAGTTGCAAAATTTCGGTGGAAACAGTAGAGATCCTGGCCAAGATTGTTCCAGTTCAGCTTGCAAGTCATAGTTCTGAAAATAGAACACCAGCTTTCCTTTTGTAGTTCAATCATTAAAGGGATAGATGCAAATATATGTATATTTAAATGTACAGGTTTTAACTTATACAGAGTTATCCTTCAGTATTGGCAGCAATCAGAACCAATCATGAGTTCTTGGACTTCACTGCATGTTCCCAAAGGCATCATACCTGATCTTTGCTGTTGGTATATACTGTGTGTTATTTTGTGCTCGGACTGTCTTAGCCATACTACTTTGACAGACCCTTTGGAAGTCTGTGTTTCCCTCATGGCTCCCAATTGGTTTCCCTTGTAGTGACAGAGATGCTGGTCAATGTGCTGAACATCTGCTCAGATGATGAACTTGGAACAGAAGAAGATGGCTTTGATGGTAAGAGCTTAGTGCCTTCTGTTGAGGTGGTTTGCTCTGATTAACCTTTCTGCCTGAGAAACCATTTTTGTATTATTAATCCTAAAGTATATTCCTCCTGTGGGTGGAACTCTGTGGACAATGTTTTTTCCCATGCTGCCCAAAAGTGTGTTCTTGCTATTTGCATGGTTTGTAAAAAGAGATTGAAAAAACTGTCCCTGCTTTTGCTCGTCTCCAAACCAAAATGTCACTTAGTACTAAAATATCTTTTCTGTGCCTGTTAGGTGCATCATAGGGTTGCTAAATATGGGAACTCATGCATTGTAGAGTTGTACTTGTCACTTATATGAACAGTGTATCATGGGGAGTGATTTCATGTGGGGGGTGTGTGTGCGTGTGACCTGATTTGGCCCAGAATATTTAGAACTAAATCCAGTTGTTGGTCCCAACTAGCGCAGGCCCACTGAATGACTTGCTAAATGGTAAGTGAGCACATGTGTAAATCCCACTGATTCAACAGCCTTACTCTAGTTGAGACTATCAGTTGCATTTAGGCCTTAGCGTCATTTAGCAGAGCCTTATCAATGGCTCTGGGAAATTTGGTTTAGAAAGCTTATTGTCCATTAGAAGGGACAATGTGATTAGAATGGTATTTTGTGAAGATCTACATTGCAGGGTCATCCACAAATTATCATTCCCCCCGGCCAAGTCCACGCACAATCCATACTCTAGTCCAGTTGTGTCAGTTAAGAAACCCTTAGAAGTTTATTTAATCTGATTTAGTGGGAAGGTTCTTTTTACATAATCTCAGAGTGCGTGGAATTAATTACCACAATATGTGGTTATACTATCACCTTAAAATGTCTGGGTAAATGTGTACAAGATAAGATATCCACTATTACTAGTCTACAGTAGGGTGAAAGAGGCCTATACACTTGGAAAGAAAATAGTTATGGCTGTCTCCATCATGTCCTGCTTAAAACTTTCAAGGAATATGTGGCTGACTATATTAGGAGGTAGAACAGAGGACTAAACTGATCTTTAGTCTGAACTAGTGCTGTGAAACCACTTTGAAAAATCCTGACCTAAAAAAAAATTGGATTGATTTTGCTGAGGACCAAAGCTGGTTAAATTACACCAGTTCATGTGCAGAACAAACCAGCTTGCTCTGCAGCAATTTGTACCCATCCAGAGGGGGAAAAGAAGACAAATAGTTTGTCTCCACACTGTATAAGGAGTTTTAGTGATCAGAATTCTAGCTTGTCCTGTTCTCAAAGTAGGGAATTTCATTTCCCACCCCAGTTTACATTTTTTTCCTCCAACAATATACAAACTCGGGGATGGCAAGATAGCCCTTTGTATGTGCAGAGAGTTGATGTGTGGATGTTTCTTATTTGTACTGGGATATGAACATTTGTACTTTTTGTGTCCATGAGAGAGAAAGGGAGAAAGAGAAGTTCAGCCATTTGAGGAAATTATTGTTATGCAATAACAATTTTGAGTCTTTGGAGTCTTGAATTACCTTTTGTATTAAATAAATATTCAGGTGTTGAACAAAGTTACTAACAGTAGAGAGAGACTTAGGCCATTTCCGCATGGGGCGAGGGAATCGCCCCGTGCCAGTACCTACTGGATTTCTTGGCTCCCCGGTCTGGTCCACGGTGCTCCGGAGCAGTGTGTGCTCGTCGCTCTGCACTGCTCCGGGGACGAAAATGGTGGCTTCTGGTTGTTTGAGGGTCTCGACCAACCGCTGAAGCTCACCAGCCTAAAGTCCGCCCCCAGCAGATCGCAGGCTCGCACTGGTGCGAGCCTGCAAATCTGCACCGGAGCACGGGTATGGAGTGGCGTGCTCCGTGCTTTTGAAAGACCTGTTTTAAGCAGTCTTTCAAAAGCACGCTGGATGACCACTTCGGGTCATTTGGGAGTGGGCGGAGGTGCGGAACTACACTAAGTAGGTCCGACCCAGTCCGCTCCCAGGTGCAGACGTCCTCCCTGAAGGACGCTCTGCACCGTTTCTTTAAGCCCGTGTGGAAATGGTCTTAGCCTGTGATGTCACTGCGTACTTACAACATTTTTTAAAATAAAATTTGTTGGGGTGTGGATGAGACAATCCGTTAAAAAAAATCTAAATAAATGGTAATAAAATAGAAATTTGGTGCTTTGTTCCACAATTTGCTTTGATTGGTACCAACATTTATGGAGAGCCTAATCTTGAGATTATTTTAGAAATTGTAGTCCAACTAATATGCACTGAATTCGGTTAAGGGGAAATTGAGAGGTAGTAAAATGGCTTTATCATATGCTGTGTATTCATATGAAAGAGAGAAATGTAGGATAATTCCTTTTATTTCAGCAGTAACTATTAGCATCAGCTAATAGTTTTACTTAATTGTATAGAGAAGTATTATTATACATAATTTCTGTGGGCTATTTAACATTTACAATGCTATAAACCATATCTTACTAAAATCTGTGTTAATGGGTATAACAAGTTAGTACCAGCATTTTGATATAATAATTTTCGTATCACTTCTTTTCCTTTTCCTAATTGCTGTATTGAGACTACATTTATCCTCATTAGTGTTTAGTGTTCTTAAAGTGTTTTATTCTGAAAGACTTTAGCATGGTAAACAAGGCTAAAAATTTCTAATGTTACTTTGGTAGTCTAAATAATTTTCATCTAGGGTCAGTAGCTGCTTTGCCTTTAGTGACCCTACTGCAAGGCTTTAAGATAGCCTTCCCCAACAGTACACATGATTCACAATCAGCTTAATAAATGACCATGCTGGCTGTAGAATACAGAAGTTGCCTTTGATAAATTAGTTGACATTATAATTATTCTAATACCTAATTCTGTAAGAGGATATTTATTACCCCCCTCAAACACTGTGTTAGATGCACACCCTATGTTGATACTTTTGTTGTTGTTTTGCTGCCTTCCCCTCACAACAACATAATAATATTTCTCTGCTCTGCTCTCACTATCCTCAAGCTTACTTGTTCTTACTGTTGTTCAGTCTGATCTCCTTTGGCAACCCTCATGATTTTACTTATAGACATCTGTGAAGTCATGATTTCACCAACAGAACCATATGGGTTATTCAGCCAATCTGATTCAAATGTAGTGAAGACAAAATGTGCCCAAGTGTAAGAGAAGAAAATGTCATGGAGAATAGGACAGCACTAGCACTGAAATAGTGAATGCACAAATCACTGAAATGCTTTTTACAAAAACAACCTTAATTCTGGGTTTTGGTTGACATGATATCAAAATGCTGAAACAAATATGATAAACAGCATTTTTACTGAAGAGAACTCTGATGAACAAACAATATCCTTTAACTGGCATCTATTTCAGGACACAATAGCTGCTTGGAATGAATATGATAGGTTAGAGACTGGTGGCTAATAGCAGTAAAAAAAATGGCTTTATGTGCTTTGTTTCTCATAGCTACCTATTTATTTTCTTTGGGGAAAAGCCAATACAGTGACCTTAGTCCAATTGCTCATCACAACTAGATTCAACTAGAGATTGAATCAACAGAACTGTCATGGTGTTGCTTTAACGTTTTCATTGGTTCCGTGGTTTTTCTCTAAGTGGGACTTTAAGTTGGATTGGGACCAACATACCTAGTATCTTTTGAGTGTATGCTTATCTTATTATCACATGATATTCATCGGTGAATGCAGTGGTTAAACACATTATTCATATTACCTAGTAATCTGAAATAGCATGGGTAGCAGCCATCTCACATCTTGAGTTACTACCCTAATTAATGGTATTCCTTGCTTAGAGGATCTGACTGAAACAATTAAAGACCTTGGGAGGCACTAATTAAAATTATGCACTTGTGTGATAGACAGCTTGACACCAGATGAGTTGATTTGCCCTCTGCACTATCATCAACAACACAAGTGCCTATTCTTAATTACCTGGTGTAATTTTCTTTGGCTTAGATTTATTGAAATATTACTGTTAACACTTTGAAATACATTGTGTATTCAGGTTTAGATGGCTAAGGAAGTAAATTATTAGTATTCCAGTGTGAGGAGTTTGTTGATTGCATTGTGCATAAAAGGTAATATGGTAATCAAAATACCACCCTCCTGTGGATACTTTCTTTTTAACAACAACACTATAAAATTCAGCAATCTTTTACTTAGAGAAGTACATAAGTCCATGCTATTGTCTTCAGCAAGTAAAAGCTGCTTTTGAGAAAAATAGTCACATAAACTGTTAATTTAATTTGAAGGGTTTTTTTTGTATTCCCCTCCATCTGGACTGGTTCCCAAGCACTTTACACAATTAAAATATCACAAAAAAATGTAATTAAAAATTTCATAACAAACTGATAAAACAGAGCCATCAGTAAGTTTTTTAAATATCTGAAACTTAGCCTGAGAGAATAAAATGGCTTTCATCTGTCACCTAAAGGAAAGCAGTATTAAGAGGCAAATTTCATAGGAAAGGCTTCCTGTAAAATGGAATCATCACCAAAAAATATTCTTGTTGTCACCCTTTTCATCTGGGACAAAGAGGAGAGGTCATGGCTGATAATCTAAAAGTTCAGGCAACATGGTAAAGGAGAAGATGTTCCTTCAGATATCCGATCCTATGCTTAGTGTATTGCAAATCAATGCTAAAATTCTGAATTGAGCTTGGAAGCTGTTAGGTAGCCAATGAAACTCTTGTATTAACCAGTGAGATTTGATATGAGTGTACTGGACCCCTCAAATTCTTGCCTACTATATTCTTTAATATGTTATATTATCTAAAAAGGAAGAAGGGAGATGGAGAAAAAAATATGAATGTGGCAACAGTTTTAAGACTAATTGGTTTTTATTTTTGCAAGGGCTTTTGTGGATATAAACCCACACTACCAAGGAACTGCCATATTTCTGGGGTTTTTTCCCCCTCCCAGTCCCTTCCTCGTTTTTATGCTGTAAGATACTAACACAGCTACATCTTTGAAAACTACCACAATGTTGTGTCATAGTAAGATATAATAGGTTACCACAACCCGTTTGGGATCTTTTGAGGAACGGCAGCTGATGGCTGCTGTATAATTGGGGCAATGAATCTTCTCAGGCTTTAGTACAAACTTTAAATGGGTATCCATTGTGCAAAAAAAGAAGAAAAGAAAGAAAAGAAAAAAGAAAGAAAGTGGAAAAGCTTGGCAAGAATATCTGGTCTAGATATTAACTGATAATCTGGGTGAAGCTGGGAGAAGAGACACTGAGGTCACTTGAACCTTCTAGGGGCAAAGTTAGATCAATAAGAACCTATAAAATGCAGATTTGATCCCACATAGTGTGTATTATAATTCAGTAACAATAGTTAGAATACCACCCCCCTGGGCCACAGCATCTTTATCTTCTCAGAACTGGTTTCCATTGTTAGCCCTCATCCCATTGACTACCAGTTGCAGGCATTGTTTCAGTTTTACTTCTGCAAGTAAATTCTCAAGTGAGAAAGAGAAATAAAACTCTCATCAATTTACTCCAAGATAGCTTCAGCTAGTGGTTTCATACAGATGTTAAATAACTTGATGGATAATATAGAATTCTTTGGTCCTATGGACTGAACAGTCCTGTGGACTATTCATAATTGTCTCCTTACCAGTGATTTGCCTGCAGCTGCTGTTAGACTTTCTACTCAACTGCCTCTTCCAAAGGCAAAGGTATATTTTTTAAAAAAATTCTTCTATCTGGCTGCACATCTTCCCCTGCTCTCCCTTGTTGAAGCAACTCAGCCACTATTTCCCAGTTTTCTGGGAAGAGTGAAACAATGTACATGTGCAGCCCCTTAAAATATATGAAAATAGGCAGAGAACTCTATGATTGTTCACAGAGAAATGCCATGGAAAGAAAAAAAATTATTTTAACCTCACTGCCCCCTCCTACTCTGTTAATTCTGATTATAACTTGGGGGATACACGCACAACAAATGAAGAAAAAAAATGCAAGTTGTTTTTAAAAGCTTGGATTCAAACTGTGTTTTAGCCTGGCATGAGTCAGCTTCACTCATCTGACCCTTGGATGAGTCATTTGACCAATGCCTGAGTCTGCTTCATTCCTTTGATCAGGTATGCTTAAGGCACACATAGGAAAGTCCCTGTGATGCTGTAGCATATTTTCTTTCTGCTGCTGCCAACTAACTCAGCTATTCTTTTGTAATTTTAGATCTCTTGGTTGTTACAAGATTGTTTGACATTTACCCTTCCCCAGTGAACATATTGCATAGCAAAATGGCAGTTTCTACAATAGAAAGACAAGGGTGATACATTCAGATAAGCTAAAGTGCCAACACTTGCCAAGTCTGGACATTAAACTAAACAAACCCCAGGCGGAGGGTTGGTTATCCACTCCCAATGCAAGTGAAAGTAATCAGTCAGAATGGAAAATTCTAGCTTATCATGACATCTGAGTCCAGTCATAATGATTGTCTCCAGGTTTCACAGTGCAAATTCATGGCTTGATGAAGAATTGAATGGACTTGGAGCTTCCTAATGTTAGTCCAGTACTCCAGTTGAGGTTATGTTAGAAACATTATTATGAGCACGAACTCATACATACAAGTGACCCTGTCCTCTTCTGGTTAACATGTATAGCTTAAGAAACAACTGCATGCCCCATACAGCATGGCCAGTAGTAGACTGGATTTATGGTTGTCTTGCTGCGTTTTTTAGTTACTGCACAAGTTACTAACAAGGCTTTGGTCTGAAGAGTGTTCTTCTTCTCATAGTTTTTTTTTAATTCCTTTTTCAATGTTCCCTGCCTAATTTGTTTCTTTTCTTTTTTTCAGAATTACTTAAGCATTACTTTCCCATTGATGTTGTCCTGTTTTATAGTTTTCTTTCTTTTTATAAAATTCTTCTGTCTTCACTGATCTCTTTTCTCTCCCTCCCCCCCTTTGGAATTTCATAAGAAGATCCTTTTTATGCACAGAAGAAAGGTATTATTAAATGGGCAAGAAAGGCTTTTATTTAATTTGGTGTACTGTGACTTTTGCAAGTGCTAATGTTCAGGAAACTCTTGACTTTCCTTGTTATAGCTTCCATAGTGATTCTTCTCTTAATCCATGCTTCCTATTTAGCATTGGTCCTTAGTATTGTCTCACACAGCAATATGCATTTCTGGAGGAGATGGTTGACCTAGAGTCAGGAGGAACGATAGATTGACCATAACAGGTATATGCTTGCTGCAGATCTTTCTTTAAAGTTAGCTTTCTCTCATGTGAAATGGAGTGGGTGAGGAATGTGTCAGTTGAAGGTCCAAAATGATATGTGAGAGGTTTTGAACCCTTCTTCCTACATACAGAGAGAGTTCTACTTTCAGCGATCCCCACCATGTATTTCTACTAGCCTGACTCAACAGACTGACAGGCTGGGAGTTAGAGAAAAATCACTACTTGGCGCTCCTTTAAATTGCATTTTCTCTGCTTTGGGCATAAGTAAGGGAAAGCTGCAATAACAAAACTGCCTTGTTGTCATCGTATTCAGCTTGGGGCTTAGATAAAAGAAATGTCATGTTGAATGTCTGACACTTCATTATTAAGCCTCAAAACTGAATGCTATGAAAGCTTGGTCAAGGATATACTTCTTGAAATATTGGAGGTTTCAAAACTTGGTATTGGCTAGGATTTAAATCTCTTTCCAGGAATCAACTATTTAAATTTTTAAAACATCATCTAATCAACACATTCCTGAATTCTTCAGACAAATATAGAAGTCCTTTTTAAGTCCACATACCTTAATAGTTGTCACCTCTAATGAACTGATGTTTTACATGGCAGTCAATGTGTTTTAAAAACAGCATAACTTATGCATGCCATTCAGTAGGCCTATCACAATGCTACTCATCATAATCTTCCTCCTTAACAATCCAGTGAGTTAAGTTGCTGTGGTGTTATACGCAGCTGCCAAGTTGATTTCTTTCTTTAAAACAAAAACAAAAACAAAAACAGAAAAAGCTACAGTGGTGTTACAGAGCCCAGAAGCCCTTTGAATGCTGCATTGCATAACCCTTAACAGTACTCTTTGTATATTTATGTAACCTTGTCCTTGGTGACACATCACTTGTTCCTCTACCTGACATAACTGTGCTGTGTTAAAGATCAGAGGCTGCGCTGTGCTACTGTACTTATTTGGATCCCAAAGCAGTACCAGCCCTGGCAACATCCCACCATTGCTTTGCCAAGGCAGAACAACATAGGACGATAAATATTGCACAACACTTCTATTTTCATAGTAGTGTGAAGACCTTTTTACATAAAATAAATTTTAGAAATATGTCAATGTGTCATAAGTTATAAGCTTTTCATCTCATAAAATCTACCTATTTGTACTAAAAGTATTGATACCATAAACCATGCCTGAGGAGACTGGCATGGGTGCTAGGTGTAACCCCCTGCCTAATTTCACATGCCTCCTGTTCACTTCCAAGGTGCTACTTTTGCTCCAAGGCATAGTGTGCTTGGGACACTTTCAGCATCAACCTTTCCCGAAGGGAGGGCTGGAAGACAGCAGAACTGTGTGCCAATGATGAAGGTTCTTTGAGCACCATCCACCGGTGGGACTTTGCTTCCTCCTTCTGAGCACCATCCAGCATTTTCTGCTCCAGCAGCAATATTCTGTGATATAGCAGGGGTGTATCATCACATACTTCCCTCTCCAAATACATTTATAATATCAGCCCAGGGTTAGTGGACTCTCAACTTCAGTAGCTAGACCTTCAAGAAAGTACTATAATTCTGAGCATTTATTTTTATTTTTTTTATTTATGTTTGCTGTTTCTAATACTAGTAAGGATTAAATTGAATATATACAGTCAGCCATCCACATTTGCGGGTTTCGCTTTTGCAGATTTGATTATTCACAGATTATTTGCTGTCAGTTTTGCTGCTTCCCTATGCCATTTTTAATAGAGATTACAAGCCTCATGAGACTGAAAAACTGTGAACAAGGCTTGTAAGTCCCTATTAAAAATGATGTGGGGCAGCAGTGGAGGTGGCAGTAAGCCTCACCAGCCGCTCACTTCTGCCTTGTGCAGGAGTCCTGATGCCTCAAAGGAATCCATGGTGGATTGAATATGATGATCATACTTTTTTGTGTGTTAAATATGGTTTGGGAGGGCCTAGAGTTATTCATGGTTTTTACACTTTCACAGTATGCCCCTAACCCTAGCAAATCTGGAGGGATGACTGTACTTATCTGAATGGTCTTCAGATGGGTCAATGGCCCTTGAATGGAAAAAAAATCCCCATTCATTAGATAATATCATACGTCTCTGTAGATCCTCCTACAGAATCAGAATATATGAGTTATCAAGTTGTCTTGTGTTTAATGGATGGGGCTGTTTCCTGTCCACATTTGTAAGCATCTGCCTTGTTGGCTTTCACTGAGCCCTAAACGATAGAAAGTGCTGAGAGACATAAAAGCCAATCAGTGCTGTGATCTTGGTATTGATACTGGGAAAGGAGCTGTTTAGAATCTGAAATAATTTATGGCCATTGTTGCTAGTCCTCATTATCTTGTGACCACCCGTATCTTGCTCTAATAAACCACATCCCAAACATTTGGAATTCCTTTATTCAATGATATGGGATTAATATCTTATGATTTAAAATTCTGGGTGATCCAGTTTTTCACCTAGGTATCTCAACAATGTCCTTCATCCAAAGTTTTTACTATAGCATACTTCTGTTGTTGTTGTTGTTGTTGTTGTTGTAAGTCAGTTTTTTTTCCAATCTGCTGCCTATCAGATGTGTTGAACCACAACACCAACCATCCGTCAGTCAGCATATAAGAGCTGTGGTCCAAAAAAAACTGTAGGCATAAGGTTGGGGAGAGAGCCACTTAAGCACTGGACTACAACTTTGGAGACTAGGGTTCAAATTTGGAAACCCACTAGGTGACCTTGGGCAGATGAAGGTGTCAGCCTCAGAGGAAGCAACAGCGAACCCCCTAGGAACCAACCTTACCAAGAAAACCCCATGATAGGTTCACCTTATGGTCACCATATGTTGGAAACTACTTGAAGGCATCCAATAGCCAACAAGGTTGGGAAAGCTGATCAAAATTAAAATATCCATTGTGAGATGAATTTTATATCAAGAAAATGACTCATATTCTTTAGGTAGTTTAATAAAACTACCTATAGTTTATACAGTTGTGTATACTATTTGTATCTTTCAGAAACTTCAGATTACATTAAAAAAAAAAACGATAACACATGCCAAATTGCTAATTCCTTATGTGTCTTCCCTAATTAGGAGACCTTTGTTAAAATCTCCTTTATCTATACTTGACACTACAACATTGCTTTTCTCAGACAATATTTTGATGATGATGGTGATGATAATAAATGCAGCCTAAATCCTGTTGTTAGTCCTGAGAAGAGTAGAGCCATGGATTCAATGGGATTTACCTATAGATTCGGTTTACCGACAGGATACCAGCTATGGTTTTCTTCCTATGCCAAAAAGGTAGTCTTCATAGCTCTTTTGAGTCATTGATGGCTTAAGTCAAATTGTTAGTCCAAATAGAGTATGCCAACTGAAGCAGCCTGAAACTAGTAAATTAGCAAAAGTTTCTAGCGCTAGGATTCAGGCCTAAAAACACCATATAGACCAGTTCTTTAATATTAATCAACACCTTCCTTTTTCTTTCCTCAGCACAAGCTGCATGTACATTACCCATTTAGAAAGACTATGCACATTTTCTTCCTCCTTTTTAATACATATTTTCCCAGATAATATTGTATCTGCTTTTTTTCTTTGTTTCCCTAATAGCTCTGCAAATTTATTTCCCTTATTGGGGGAATTCAGTCTGTTGGCACTGAAAGAAAAAGTACTTGGATATTATCCATTATTATACTAATATAAATGGTTACAATTACTCCCAAAATGTAAAAAAAAGAAAAGAAAGAAAGAAATTAGAAATTGAGAAAGAAAGAAACATAGCCATGGGCTTTTATTGTTGTCTTCGCTTCCTCCACAATTATATTGGAAATGTTATGCAAATAATATTTTACTGTTACTAGTCATTCTCTAGCCTCATCAGTACTTGGCTCATGAAGATGTTTTGTTTGAAAATGATTCTCATTTGTATCTTATTTTTCCTGTAAGCAGATTAAAATATATAAATCTTTTCTCCTAT
Organism: Cyclura pinguis; assembly: GCA_030412105.1. Taxonomy (NCBI): domain Eukaryota; kingdom Metazoa; phylum Chordata; class Lepidosauria; order Squamata; family Iguanidae; genus Cyclura; species Cyclura pinguis. The sequence goes on from CM059603.1 coordinate 191,902,703, forward strand.
TTAAAATGTGAAGTTGGTACAACTTCAGCAAAACTTTGACTTCCTTATTTATTTTGAAAAGGTTGTCTGACTAGATTTTTCTGTTTTACTTGAAATAATCAGAAGCTAGTTCATTTTTTTTTATTTTTTTTAAAAAAGCAAAGTAAAACAAAAACCTCAGGGGAAGCTCTTTCTCATGGCATGCCCTGACCTGATTTTAAGAATTTAGTTTTTCTGTCCTTGATTTAATCTTCAGAAAGTACTATTGCACTCATGTTCTCTCATGGTTACACTTAAAAAAATACTTTTTCATTCCTTTATGACAAAGTAGGCAAAGTGTGGCCCTTAGGACCCCAAAATACACCCCATTGGATCACCAGAAGTTCCTCAAAGCCCTCCAATTGAATTTTTGGGACTAATTTTGGTATGATTGTTTTTGCCCCCAAATTGCCCCAAATTTCCGAAGTCCACTAAAAAGGATAACAGTTTGTTCCCGTGATCTCTCCCACATCTCCAAACAGACATAAAAAGGAGTGGGGGGGCAAAATGGCCACGTCACTCCAGGTGCACTGAAGTACAGTACTGTGGCCCAGCAGGCAAGCGCAGGAAGGAAGAATGGCCCTTGTTGGGTTTATGATTGTCCGCACTTGTCTTAATGACTTTCTTCATCTCTGGGTGTAGAGACAGTGGTTGCCCCCCTCAAGCAGCCCACTTATTTTCTGTCCCAAATATAGATAAGGAACAAAGTTCTCAAATCAGACTTTTTCAAACCTAGATGGGTACAAGATTATAGCTTTTACCCAATTTGGTAGTCAAACTGAAGTGAAAAATAATGTGGATTGAATTCTGAGTGTTCATTTGACGTCAATGCCAGGCATGCCACAAACCCTCCTCTGAGCCAGTTTTAATGACGTATCACATTTTGCGGTCATTTTTATTTGGGTGCAGTGTACTGAGCATTGGACTTCAACCCTGGAGACCAAGGTTCAGTTTCTAGCTCAGCTGTGGAAACCCACTGGGAAGCTTGGACAAGTCACATGGTCTCAACCACAGAGGAAACTAAGGCACACTCCTTCTGAACAAATCTTGCCAAGAAAACCCCGTGATAGGTTCACCTTAGGGTTACCACAGGTCAGAAACAACTTGAAAGCCTGTAACAGAAACAAAATCCTTTTCCCAATATCACTCATAGCTCTCTGGTCCCATCCATGGAGGGTACGAATGTCATAATGTCTACATTATGGAAGTATATTATCTCAAGTATCAGAAGCACTGTGTCTCACTATACCAGTTTCCAGGAAAGATAATCAAGTGGTTGCTATGTCATTCCTGTCCTGCTTGTGGGCCTGCCTTAGGAATCTGGTTGGCTACTTTGAGAACAGAATGCTGGACCATACAGGTTCTAAGTAAACAGAATGGTTCTATGCTAAGAGCGAGCATGATGTTGTTCTCTGAGTGTTGTACTAGGACTCTAGTCCTAGAAGCATTCTGAGGGTTTTCCCCTCTCAAAATGTAAGGACAATGAAGGTTATTTTTTAAAAAAAAAAATCTTATCAAGAAATGGCAATGATTCCTTGTAGAACGTATATTTTAAGCTGTACTCTTATAATATTAATGTTGACCTAACAAGAACCATGCTGAGAGACCAGGGTTTGAATCCCCACTCAGCCACAGAAATCTGTTGGTTGACCCTGGGGAAGTTACACTCTCTCAGGCTGAGGCAGGCAGCAGCAAACCCTCTCCAGCAAATATTCCCAAGAAAACCCTGTGGGAGAAGCTCCTTAGATTCCCCGTGAGTTGAAAGTTACTTGAAGGCACACAACAACATGAAATCTCAAGTTTTCTTTTTATCATTTACATGGAAGAGTCCTTGTATTTATTCCAAAGTTTAAATATGCTTTAAATGTTGTATCCATTGAAAGTTGTACAGAAGTTCCTCTTCTGCTGTGTGATGAAGCATACAGAATGCAATGTCTGCTCACAATCAAAGGCTACAGGCATAGACCAGCTAGCTACTATATTGACAAGAAAATCAGCCCTTGAAATATGCCCTCCTCAGGAACAGTATCCCTATTAAGCAATAGTTATAGTGTAATTTAAAGCAAATTTGTTTCAGATTGTACAGCTGCAGCCTTGTGATGTTATTCTGTATGATGCTGTCCCCCTAAATCTGAGCTGGTAATCACTGATGATTCATTGTGAATATATTTTTTTGGGGTGGTTAAGTAGCTCATCAGTGTACGGGGCAAGGAGTTGGCTGCAAGCAGCTACCTGGATTCTCAAGTGTAGTGGGGAAAAATGCGTGCAAAAAAGAATGATCATTTGATTGAGCATTTTTAATATAATAATAATGTTATTTCTGTGGAATGCTGTTGCCACATGTTAACTATGGTTGCAGTGCCGAGGGCAGCTTGCCATCTGTATGCTCCTCATCACATGGAGAGTTTCTGTATCTGTGAAGAATGTTTTTCAAAGTACGAAAGGCTGGTGTGGAAACTGTCCATGTGATTGCATGATCCATATGGCAAGCTGTGTTAAACATTAAGGCTGGGTACAGAAAGTTACCATGCAGAATAATCAGCTTCTTAGACATAAAGCCTTTGATCTGTCAAATGTACTTTAGTCTCCCAGGTGTACACCCAGGCAGCACAGGCTGTGTGTCATTGTACCAGCTCAACAGGAGCTCAATATAGAGTGTGCCCTAAAAGGAACAAAGAAGGAGGCGGTTAAATATTTCCAAAAACAAGAAAGAGAGACATTTTACTCAGAGCTATTTCAAGTTTGCATGCTTCGCAGTTTTATATATTATTTCATGGCAACAAATTCATATCACTTAAAAGAAAAAGATGGGTATTCATTCTAGAACATTCTAACTCCATACTTAGCATGCAGTAAGAGTATTTTAGGAGTCAGTTGTCAACTGGATTCACATTTGACATAGGCTAAGCACAAAAATAATTAAACAAGTTAACATCTGTTACATCAAACATGTGCATCTGCCTAATCTGTGTGCACACAATAAGCATACCTACATTCTCTATACATAAAAATGTAATGTATTGGTTTTTAAAAGATGGCCAAAATGCTTTTGCCAGAAAAAAATGCTTTTAATCACAGATGTCACCTTCAGTTGGAAAACTAGGCTTCAACATATTGGAAGTGTTATAAATTTAGAATTGCAGAGCACTAAAAATTACAGTCCTTTAAATGTATTCCTTTTCTCTCATAGGTGCCACAGCTGCAGCTCGAAAAGAAGTTATAAGAAACAAGATCCGGGCAATTGGCAAAATGGCTCGAGTATTTTCTGTGCTGAGGTATGACTTCTACATACCTTCTTGCTTATTACAAGGATGACAAAACACTTACTTTGCTCTTTATTCCTTTTCAGTCCACTTTTTGATGCTTTCAGATTCTTCTTGTGTATTAAGGCACTAATCTGTTGAAAGCTTTTCCCTGTTTGGCAAAGTGTTTGTTTAGAGTGCTCTGTTTTGTTGCCTGTTTCTGACCAACAGGAAGTTCATTTTGATTTACTTTGAAGTAGTAATATTAGACCTAGACATTAGATTAGCAAACACAGTTCTTGGAATCTCAGTCTTGACCAAAATGCTATAAGGTAGTGGGGTTACAGCACATCCCTGTTTTCAGTGGAAAAGTAGCAAACAATGGGTTCTTTATCTACTGCTCTTCTGCCTGCAAACCATTCTCCACCCATCCTATGGCTTTTCCATACAATGCAACATACATACTCTGAATATACTCTGAATATCCATACCTGCCACATTCATTACAATGTGAATATACCAGAGAGAGAATGCCTTGACTAAAAGACTTTGTGGCTATTTAAGAAGTGTTAACCTTCTCTTAAATGAGGATATGAACTGAAATGTAGACCTTATACTGGCATTCTGCTTAGGAAATTGATTTTCTTACCAATACAAACATAAAATTGAGACATGCACTTTTGCCATGGTCCAGCTTTTATATGTTTCTCACATCTGTCTAACTTCTTGGCCCATTTTAGGGAGGGAAGAACAAAGTAGTTTGTTCAGGCTGTATTTATGCTGCATTTTTGTAAAAAAAAAAAAAAAGACATCCAAAGCAGCCCACAGCAATAAACATTCTATATATAAATGATACGCAGTATAAAACACTTCTGGGGAGACGAGATGGTTCCTCAGCTGGAACCAGAAATGACAAGAGGTTGACTAGCATTTCTCTCTCTTCCGTCTCATTGCGTTGGTTGCTAGCTGCCAACTATTGTTGTTGATGTTGTCTCATTCTGTTCCTCCCAGGGAAGAGAGTGAGAGTGTGCTGACACTGAAGGGGTTGACTCCAACAGGAATGCTGCCCAGTGGGGTGCTGTCTGGAGGGAAACAGACTCTGCAAAGCGGTAAGCGTGTTTGTGCATGTGTGCTGTGATGTACATGGATTCAGCTGCCAAACTACAGAATTCCTGATGTTCCTTTCCTTTTTATGAAATTGTAATATTTTCAAGAAGAGGGGGAACAGGAGCCCCACAGGGGTTGGAAATGAGCTCAGAAAATTGGGTGGCTTTTTGTTGGTTGGTTTTAAATAAATGAACAAACTCAGTTTGCAATAGATGCCAGGTATAGCTGACATTATTTGGGGTAGGGGAGAGGATACTTTCATACAGAGGGAAGATTTGCAATTATGTGAAGGGGAAATAAATACTGGGTGGCAAAGCAACCACGTTTTCTGCACTCATTCTAGTGCCCTAGGACCTCATTGCCTTGTGTGTATGTCAGGACCTCTCTAAATGGCTGGAGATCACAAGTAAAGAAGGAAAACATGAATACACAGCTAAGTTCCTTTGCCCAACTAGTTAGCATGAGATTAAGCCATCCAGTAGTCACAGCTAGTGGGGATCCCTACATGGAGAACTTAATAGAGGCTTGCATTAGCTTAGAACAAGGGTGAGCAAAGTGTGTCCTTAAGGGCACACAATCCTCTGGGCCCCACCTAGCAGTCCTTAGAGCCACCCACTAGTCCCCCAAAGCCCACCCCAACCCTCCCCAAATGTGTTCAAAGTATTTAGGTGTGATTTGGGGGTCATTTTTGCTCTAAAATCATTCAGAAAGCCCCTAAATGCATCAAAACATGCAAAAATAACCCCATTCTTCCTCCCACAAGGATTCCAGAACCCCCTACTGCCCCATGTACCTCTGTTTTCTCCTGCAACCATTCTCAAAATGGCAACAGAAGAGATGCACCTTCATTTCCTGTCTCTTCCCATCACTATTTTAAAAGTGGTTGATGAAGAAAATGGAAGTATTTGGGTTTGGCTTGTAGGGTCTGCAGGAGAGGGATGGGGAGGATTAGCTCATGGTCCGCACATAGTTGTCTACCCTGGCTTTTATGGTCACTTAAATAGAAAGCATGGGGGGAGAGAGAGAGGAAGAGAGAGAGAGTTAGTTCTGCTCCGGACAGTGAATGCTTGTCTATTTGGGTGCTCAACCATTCCTTGCGCTCCATATCAGTTCCAGCTGACCTTGAGATAGCATGCCACTAAACACAACACTTGGTATGAAAGAAAAAATAACCAAGGTGCCCCCATGCCCCCCCCCCGTGAATTTCTGTATACCATCAGATGATCCCAAACACTCCCTCTGTCAAGCTGTTTTCATCAGATGCAGTAATAAATAGACTAACAGAGAAATTTAATTTTACATATATAAATTAGGCTCCTGGAGAGTTAATTTTTCAAAAATAGGAGCATGCCCACTGGCAATGAATACATGCCTTTCATTTATAACAAATGATTTCTATAGTTCTCAACTAATTCTCTCCAACCCCTACCCATAAGTAGATTTAGCACCAAAGACTGGGGCCCCAAAGAACCCAAAAGTAACTACTTGCAAATAATTAATGACTTGTGCTTAACTCCTTTTTCAGTATCAATAGTATAATTAAGTTATATTAGTTCATGAACCTTAACAAGTGATAGCTTCCCTCCTTTTGCAGTGTAACCGTAATATTCCATCTGTGCTTCAGTTTTGATCATTTAATTTATACTCTATCACAAGCAGAAAGCAGATTCAGCCTAGGGAACAGAAGGTCAGTGGATTGTGCAAGTGACAAATAGTTACATAAAGCAACCTCAATAAACGCAAGTAGTGATCTCAGCAATACCTTCCACAACATATCTGTCTCCTTATTTCCCCTGTCCCAGTTTCAAGCAACCTGATTCCAGATATCAAACTTGGAACAATTCCTACTCACCCTACCAAATACTTTAGTTGACACCCTGTTATGACTGTGGGTTGATGAAGATGAGAAGATGACTGCTTCTCCTGTAAGAATGCTGTTTCTCAGTGTATGAGACGATTCTCCCATATGGGGAGGTCAGAGTACAGCCCTCTAGATGCTGTACAAATGGTGAGGAATGCTAGAAGTTGAAATCCAACAGCTTCTGGAGAGCTGTGCTTTGCACTTCACATAGAGGAAGGTGTGTCAGGCCAGTAAGGATGCTACTAAGTATGCTTTCTCTTCCCATATGTGTATATGTATATGTATGTATATACATATAGAGAGAGATAGAGAGTTAGTAGATATTAGACGTATGACAGACTGCATATTTGTATAGAGCAGGGTCAGATGAGTAGGCTAACACATCTGACTAATAAAAAGTTTCTCACCATTGGTTCATGGAGAACTGGAAAATGGCATTCTGTAATGGGAATTCAGGGTTTTTTTTCTGAGTGCCATTCTGGAGGAAAAATTACTTGTTACATGGTAAATTGAAAATTTTCTTGAATAAACCTGACAGGAAGAACCTGTTAATGGTGGCTTTGTGTAAGCAAACACTGAAGGACTTCCTCCTATTCATGACTTCAAGTCATATTTTGTAAAAATGATGCTCCAGAGTTATAATAGAGTATTTCTTTTTGAAATAAGGAGCCGCAATCAAGTATTTTAATATATGAACTGTGTTCTGTTCTCTTTGTGTACTACTGTATAACATATAATTCATGCACCCATGCACGTGAGAGATGGACATTCGCCTTTTCAATAACTCAGTCTCAGCCTCTAACTTTCCATTTCTTCCTTGGAGTTTCTTCCCTGTATTTTTCCCTTTCTCTGTCTCTTTTCCTGTTATCTAGAAGATTCAGGTATTCTGTGGTAAACTCTCTTTTTGGTGGCTTGTGTGTTACACACATGGTAATGTTCTGCTTTGTAAATGCTGCAGTATGATCACTAAAGTACTTTTGTCACACTCAAGGAATTTTTGATGCATATATAGATGGTATTCATCACTAGTCCCTTGGTTTTGAGAAAATGCAGTCCAACGGATACTCTGCAGTTGACCCAGTAACTAGAAATTGCTTAGGTGACAGAATCCAAAAGTCTTACTAAACTGGGTATTGGTAAATCTCATACTGCAGTGTTACAGCATAGTGAAACATTACTATACACAGTCCATTAGTTAACACCTTGCACCGTTCACCAAATATACTGAAATCTACATACTTTCTGTTAAGCACACTTTTATCACTGCTCTATGCATTAACAGAAAATATGATCAATATATTCTGTGAAATGTGTACATTCCTAGTGGCCATTATTTTCAATGTATCCATGCTGATTTGGATTCCTGTTATTCATCTTATTTTCTACTGTTTCCTTCTCTTTCATATTTATTACACGTATTTATTTTGGTTGTTTAGTTCTCTTATTTTCCACATCTGAGGGCTATAGATTCCACGGAAGAACTTGTCCTTGACACAAGATGACACTCAATGAGATTCCATTGATCTTCATATTAAACATTGTAACTATGAAAAAAAAAGTAACTCTCTAAATTGGATAGATCTAGTTCTACTTGTTTCTTTATGTACAAGATATACACTTCCATACTGCGATTCTTAACATTACTTGTAATTTAGATGGATCTGGCTGCCAAAGAGAATTCAAAATAAAATTTAGTGACATGTTTCTAATATTAAGTTCTGTTTGCAAATTCCCCTTAAGCCCAATTCGAAAGGCTGCAGTGGTTTGATACCTATGCTATACTACCAAGCAACTATGAAATATATCTTTGTTTTGCCAGAATTTTAAATCAGAACCAGATTTGGCTGGCTTTTAAAACATAAGAAATTTCAGTTTTTTAAAAAAACCTGTTTCTTAATGGCTGCACTTAAAAATATTATGATCTGGCATTTTAAAAATGACATGAAAACGGTATGGGAAGGGTTGAAATAATCACTGGCTTTGGACACTCTGTTTGAAATTTCCTTAATCCTTTTTTTGTGTCTGTGTATGTCTCTGCATTTTTAAAAGAACTAAAGAAGAAAAATCACAAACAGCTGTTTTCCCAAGGCAATGCTGTCACCTCTATACTGACCGCAAGAAGTACTCTGATATTTTGATGGTCATCATTGGTGGTGGTCTCTCTGCTATCTTAACCTCACATTACTGGGTACTCTTTAGACTAACTTGCCCAATTAAATACAGCAATTGTGTTTAATACAATTTTTTTTCCTAGATGACTTTGCTTTTATTTTTTTTTAAATAATTTTTATTAAAATATAATTCCAAACATAAATCTCATGTATCTCATTAATACATTGTTTACACAGTTAATTTCTTTATCAATAATGTACAGATTCCTACATACATTCTGCTTAATACAATTAATAGTGTAGGCTGATGGACAATAACGTAAAGAATTTAAACTTAAATTGAATTTCAGTTTTATCAACCAAGAGCCTTAAAGACTGTTAAATTTTATTTGGCATCGTCAGTGGATTCAAGCACTTACTCCATATAAAATGTGCTAGTCCTTAAGGTACCGCAAGACTCCTTGCTATAACAATGATCACAAATAACTACATGTGAACATATTCAGTGTTACAATGGTTTATGTTAGAAGAAACAGTTATATTTCATCTCCCCCTCCCAAACACTAAAAAAGAAATCTATTGCCTGCAAGTTACAATACCTGTTTCTGTTCTGTGTGTGGCATTCTGTGTTGTCTTCTGTGTCAAAATCCAGCACTTACAGTAACCTTTAAGTGTACTAGCTCCTTTGCTATTCACTGACTTGTTCTTAGAGTTAAATCTTCTGCTCATTTTTCTCATTCGTTTTGCTACCCCTTTCTTCTCTTCAGCTACTGTTGAGGCTATTGAGGCTGATGAAGGTAAATTGGCCAGACCCCTTTCTGTTGTTTTTGCAACAGATAAGGGCTCTGCTGGGTGTATTCATTTATTTTATTTTAATTTTATTTTATTTTTTTTGCTGTAGCTTGTATAGAGTGTGTGGATGTTGAGCTAACAATCGTGGCTCAGTATTAACATAAGTTTACTTGCTTTAAAGGGGAAAGTGTTTCTTTTGTTGTTGGTGTTGTTTCTTAAAGTTGCAACGATGTTCTGATCTGTGTCCATGAAGCTTAAAAGTGCTGAATCAGTGTCTCACCTCTTGAGTCTAAGTGGCCATGGCAGCTCTTCAGTAAAAGTCATTTGACAAGAGTCCTATTTCCCGGAGGGAGGGGGGCACATTCCTCATGCCATTTTCAGCTAGATCTGAAAATCGGGAAAATGCGATTGCCCAAAGTTAAACAAAGTTCTCCCATAAGTGAGGTCCCTAGTGAAAGTTATTTTTAAATGAGTCTTCACCCTAGTTCAGCAGACTTTAAAATGTCTCCTTGGGGGCAGGTGGAGGGGGGATTTAAAATGGTGAGAGATAGTAAGATAACTTTTTTTCCCCCTACAAATATTGGATACTTCTGTAATATAGCCTTTAGTACCAGCACTGTTTTTAAAGGACTACTGACAAAAATGAATTGCTCTCAAAAATATTTGAAAGCTAAATGTCCAGCTGCCTTTTACAAGGACCCTTTTCTTTCCATTCCTAAGCAATTCATACAAGTTATACAGCTAAAACATCACCAGACTCCATCCTTAAATATTTCTGTATATGATGATACAATTAATCATTCAAATTGTTTTGCAAGAAGACTCTCAAAAGTTCCCCTTTAAAACAAAACAACCAACAAAAATCTTCAGTTGTATTTTATTCTTGCCCCCCTAAAATGTGAGTTTTTCCAAAAAGAATAACAACAATAAAAATAAAAATAATTAGCCATTAGTTCTTTTGGCAAGGAGTAAGAGTGCCATTTTGGCCCCTTCTATCTATTTTTAATAAAACCTTTTTGTTCCAGTTGCAGAAAAATTCTTAAAAAGAAGTAAGAGAAAATACAACTGCTTTCTAAATAGCAGTGAGCAAGCTGCTATTTACGTTGGAATTCTCTGTTCCTGTTGGCAAACTCTACTCTGCAGTGTGCATTCTTGTTGACAGTTTGGCTGTTTCTTTTCCTGTGATTTCTGTGACTGTGTTGTGTTTTTTAGTATTACTCTCAATGTAAACTGCTAATAATCATTGTCTGACCAGCAATTGCAGCAGAGCACTTTCTTCAACACTATGGTATATAATTATGTCTGCTTGACACTAAGATTAACATCTAATGCAACCCATTCTGGGAGTATGTGTTGTTCAAGTTAAGCTTCTCTTTACCATTATGTTGTACTGTGATTGAATATTTGGTTTTTAAACAATTAATTTATATTTTACTTTACGTTTATGAATTTATTTTTTTAAAAAAAGGTTTTCACCTTTGAGAAATCTGCAAAGAGTTTGGTTGCACAAATAGCTTTTTTGGGGTCCTGTTCAGGCCTTTAAGGGAGAGCAAATGTTTATACCTCCAGCTGCAGCAGAACATCCTTCAAAACTCTGACCACATTACACTTCACCTTACCATTCATTATATACCCGCTTCAAGGGACTGGGTAATAATTGGCAGCATTATGATGAAGGCAGGTTGGATATTTGGTTTGGGCCTTTGTTTAACCTCTCATCTGAACTACAAAACATCTGTGAAACTTGGCAGAGAGCTTAATGTTGGTTTACATGTGAGGAAAGACAGCTCCAGACAACCATTAGTGAGTTTGGCCCTATAACAAGTTTCACAACAAACTGGGTTGTCTGAAGTGGTCCAGCATGCAAAGTTTAAACACCTTAGGTTGGATCCAAAAGTGCCCTTCTTCATGACAAAGATTTCTTTCTTTCTTTGTTTAATATATCGCTTTTCTCTCAGCATGGGACCCAACATTGTTGGTTGTCATTGTGTGCCTTCAGGGTTCTTTATGGCCACCCTAAGGTGAAAGTTTCACACGCTTTCTTGGCAAGATTTGTTCAGAGGTGTTTCCTTTGCCTTCCTCTGAGGCTGAAAGAGTATGACTTGCCCAAGGTCCCCAGTAGGTTTCCTTGGCTGAGCGAGAATTCAAACTCTGGTCTTGAGAATCATAGTCCAGTGCTCAAATCACTATACCATGCTGGCTCCTAAGGCTGAAACAAGATAGGGCTCAAAAGGCTAAAAGGCTAAACCAATATAGCTAAAAATTTGATAATTAAATGCTAAAACACAATTAAATCAAATTTCTAGATCCTTTTTTTACCTTGCACTAGAGTCTGGTGGAGTGGGGTGGGGGGAATGAAGCCATACAGAACTACATTCTTCTACTTCTAGTGGCAGGAACACTTACCTGGAGAAGTACTGTGTGAATTCTGGTGCAAGTTTTCATGAAACAGCACCACTGGCTAGTTCCTTTCCACTCAGTTGTTTAAATCTAATCCACTGACAAACTGCTGGATCTTTCACAAGCAGTAATGGCTTCAAAGCCAATATCATGTTTCATTCCTTCAAATGGCCCAGGATTCCATCTGCAAAGAAAGGAAAGGAAAGGAATAACCCATGGTTCAGGGGGTGGCGGGCAGTCCTCAGTATTTGTCTGTAGTACACATTTCCACAGTGGTAGGTGGTAAAATGTCAGTACAAGAGGAGATGTACTTGCCACAAAATTCAACACAGGTGGTACCATAGACTTTTACCTTTAGGATAAAATTTTAACATGTATCAAAGTTCAGAATGAGTTACACTTCTTCTTAAGGGAGAACAAATTTGATTGAACTTCCTGACAGAGAAATGAAAGCAAAGTCAAAGGCTTTCACGGCCAGAATCCATAGGTCGTTGTGGGTTTTCCGGGCTTTGAGGCCGTGTTCTATTAATATTTTCTCCTAACGTTTCGCCTGCATCTAGGAGAAACTACTAATAGAACACGGCCTTAAAGCCTGGAAAACCCACAACAGCCAAATGAAGGCAAATTCAGTTTCCATCCCTCTTCCTTTCTACTCATACCCTCCTAGCATATCACCCCCGTGTTGCTAGTACAGACTGACCATTCTGGCTATCCTTCATGTAAAGAAACCAAACATAGATATAAACAACATTGTATCTGTTTTATTTATTTATTTTATAAAGATAAAATTGATTGATTGATTGATTGATTTGTTCATTCATTTTATATAAACTTTATTTATTTTATAAAAATAAACAAGCACACAAAACCAATTCATAACTTAAGGCCTTATGAGTGGACTGTTGGCCAGAATGATTGTGCCCCATGTTTTTGTTTTAAACACTTTCTAAAATAAATCCCTACATGGATGGCATTGTATCAGGCCCTCGTGGGTGAGACAGGGCAAAGGGAATCATTTCACTCTTTTTTTAAAAAATACCCTGTAAGATAATTATGGAACACCTAATGTCATTGCTGAAGAGCAGGTTTGTTAACTTTTAAATTCAGTTACAGGCTCCTGCTTTCTCGCTCTTTCAAAGTTAAGAAGGACAAATATTCCAGAAGAATGACATGCAAAGTCCATGTCACATTGAATTACTGCAGTTTGACCAGATTATTGTGTAGTGCTTTAGGGCTGACAGAGAAGGTTATTGTTCCTGAATAGTGTATAATAATTTCTCCTGCAGTGTCGACAGTGAGGGCTTTCTGTCTCATGTATTTTAACTTTCCTTAAATTATAAAGCCACATAAATGCCCTATACAGGTGCTTTCTAATGGCAACAACCTCTTTACCATGATTAAAGGAGCAGACCATTTGATAACATGCCACTTATCTCCACACTTTTCCATTTTAAAACATGTAACATTCCCTACCTTAACCATGATTTAATGTTACGTCAGCAATCATATTGATAGATCTAAACCAGGTTCTGCTTTTTTAAACCAAGATTCTTATCCAGGGTTTGAAGCAAGTTAGCAAATCCTGATAAAAGGAGAAGCTTAATTGTGGTTAACTTTTGTTCTGGTGCAGCACTTTATCATGACTAATATCGGGTGGGGAAATTCGCAGAAAAGAAATAACTAAATGGGTATAAGACACACAGAATCATTGGTTCAGTCCCAGTCTTATAGCTACAGTTAACTGCCTGATGCCCTTATGCAGACAGTGGACTCAATGTTCTTCTTTAAAGTACCCTAAGCCTTTTTTTAAAAAACTTTTTCAAAACAACTTCCCTCTCTTCCACAATCATCTGTGGATTTTCTCTGGATAACAGTACTTGTTTCTTCAAAAGCATGGCTCATTGAGGAATATGGCTATTAAAAAAGTTACAAACAAGAGTTCTTGGACAAACTGTAGGTTTGATTGTTCCATCTTTTTATGTGAAGCCCTTGACAGCAGCTGTGCTGTCCAATTTTGTCTCATAGGGTTTATTCAGGGGACAAAACCCTCCCAGGGAAATTGATGTGAATTCTTTCTTGAGCAAAAGAGCAAGACTGTGAGGGAATCCCAAGCATTTATTATCTAAGATCCATTTGACAGACATTGTCTTCTAATGCCATAGGGTCATTACAAGATGATTTAACATTTTTGTACCTTCTATTTGGCCTAGTAAAGGTATTGCCGCAGCATAAAATTTCTGAATTCATTTTATGATCTGCTTAACTACCCCAGATCGTTATATGGTTATGAGGGCAGACATTTCAACTACAGTCATCCCTCCACATTTGTAAAGGGTTAAGGGTGCACTTTTGCCCTGCAAAAGTAGAAAAACTGCAAACAACTCTACTCCCTCAAACCATATTTGACACACAAGAAAGCATGCTCTTTGTATTCTACTCACTGTGATGTCTTCAAAGTGTTGAGGTTCCTTCGCAAGACAGAAGTGGGTGGCTGGTGGGGTTGCCACCATCCCCATTGCTGTCCAATGCCATTTTTAATAGAGACTTACAAGCCTTGTTCACGTTCTCTGTGTGTCACAAGGCTTGCAGTCCCTATTAAAAATGGTATAGGGCAGCAGCGGAGGAAGCAGCAAATAATCCATGAATAATCAAATCAGCAAAAGTGAAACCTGCAAATATGGAGGGCAAGCTGTACCTGAAATTGCAAGGTAAAAGTCATTGTAAAGATGTCAGTGCTTCAAACCAAAATAAAAGTGTGAATTGACCCTCAGACTTTGAAGATAATAGATTTCAGTTGCTTGGTGTGTGTGTGTGTGTGTGAGTGACCATTATCTTGTTCCCAAAACTGCAGAATAAAATGTGGACAATTGAATTTTACTAGGAGTGTCTTAATCTTTCATAAGACATTGGCTGTTTTACTTTCTAGCTGTTTTCAAATACATCTGGAACCTTTAATTGCATTGTCATTTTATTTTCTTCACTACAAAGGAATTTCCCCCGCTCACTTGACTGTTCGCTAAAACTGACAAAATGCCGGCCCTTCGTCTCCATTCACTTTCCTTTCCCTTTTTTTTATTTCTTTTTTGTTTGTTTTGTTTTTTGTTTTGTTTCGTTCCCCAATTTTCTATGTAGCCATCAAAGGATTTTCACCACAGCATAAGATCACGAGCTTTGAGGAAGCCAAAGGCTTGGACCGGATCAATGAGAGGATGCCTCCGCGCAGAGATGCGATGCCATCAGATGCCAACCTTAACTCCATCAACAAGGCAATCTCCTCAGAGACTAATGGCACTGACAGTAATGGCAGTAATAGCAGCAATATTCAGTGACCATTTCTGACTTGTGAATTTTTTGTTTTTGAGCTGCAGGGCATGATGGGATTGCTGCTCATCAGCAGTTGGATGTTCTTGCCTCTGATGATAGCTTACGGGGGCCAGGTGTTGGATTCAGTTTACAATATCATCTAAGAAGAGATAGTAAACTTTATTTTGGTGGGTGGGGGGTTGGGGGTTAAACACCTCCTTGGATATGCCTTTAAAATGCTTGTAGAAAAGCTAAATGAAAGCTAATGCTGGTATATATTGCAAAGTTAGGGGAATGAACATGTTTTCCTACTGCATCGGAAACTTCTAGATATGTTAACTGAAAGGCCTTTTATTATGTTACTGGACATGACAACTTTGTCTGATTTCTTACTAACTATTGTACGTTTACAGTTGCAGCACTAAACATGGACAACATCAAAAACATTTTTAACAAAGTGATGTACAAACTAAATAAGGAGACTATTTATTGATAATGTTTTGCTACTCATGTCAGACAATGGCTATCTTAAAACAAATTAGGCTATCTTTAAAAATATATAAAAATAAAAGAATGTTGCAAATTTGTTAAAAATGCCAAAAAGGACAGTTTAATTTTGTACAGATTATGCTTACCTCAGGTTTCTTTAGTGTGCTTGAATGCCCTTCTTTAAAGATAACATTTACCTTAATTAATTTGGCAGTGATAATTCTTTTTTTTTCTTTTAAGTTTTTAAGGAAAAAAAACTGGAATAATTATACCCTTCTTTTCGTTTCTTTTTCCTTTTTTGCTGTTTATATTTAGGTTTTTTTTTTTTTTTGGTAAATCAAGTCTTGGTTGTGGCTTGCTGAATTTAAATATTTATGAGTGGTGCATTTTTAAGTATAGTGAACAAGACACCATATTAAGTGCAGTGAAAGCATCTATATTCTGTAAAAATCTGCCTATGCATGTTTTTTAAGAAAAAAAATTGGCTGTATAGGCCTGTATGGGACTGTAATGCGCTTAGTGGTCTGACTTATACTGGAAATGTATGTATACTGGCGTACTTTATATTCTCTAAAAAGAAAATGCTAATGCCTTTGAAATTTTGTAATCAAAAAAAAAGCTTTGAAAAATCTAAGGGGGAGAGTATTCTTAAAGTTTTTAATATAAGCTTGTCAGTGCACATATAGATGGTTAGCATGTTTAGCAAACCTTGTGAAATTAAAACTAAGTTTGTAGTTACATGTGAAACTAAATGCATGATAACTGTTAATGTCATGATGGTTTAGTCATTTTGTTACGTTCTGTCATGTGCCACAAAATGTGTAATTTTTTCACTTTTTTCCCTTTGTATATCAGTTACGGGTTACAACTGGTGCATTCTTAAAGGAAAAGGAAAAACCAACAAAGCAGTCCACTGATATTTTTTAACAATTGTATAAGTGCCCAAGTAATTCACTACAGCCTACAGCCTTGCCTTTGTAATTTGACTTATGAAATGTTGGCAATCAAAGCATGCACTTGTAACAATGAGAAAAAAGCATTTTATATTACTACTCAATAAAAACGTGCATGAATCTAAGACTCCTCTCAGTAACTGTCTGAAGCATTCTAGTTGTGTCTTTACAAAAAGAAGACTCATGGCGTGTGTTTTGCCCATTGCAGGGCTTGGAGTCCTGTGACCTTCTAGGTGATGTTGGCTCAGAAGAAAGCTCCTCCACTAGCAGTTTACATCACTGCAGACATGTTTTCCCTGGATAAATTTCTGGTATACACTAATATCTTGTTTGAAAAACAGGAACATTTTGATAGCATTCTGAGGATTTCAGTTCTGTTTTGTTTCCTCCAAGTTACTGCTAATGAACTGTTACTGGGGGAAAAAATCACAACAAAAAGTGAGACACTACAATATTGCCACACATGTTAGAGTCTCACACACTGCATCCCAAACATGCCACACTTTTTCATGCTGTATTTTTGGAGTATTAGTATTATGCAAACAGATTCTTGCATAGCAGCGTCTGTCAACATGAGGTACTGAACATGCCTGTCCTTAATATTTCACACTTTTAATCCAGCAAAAGAAGCACTGTTGGGATACGCATGGCACTGAGAAAGAACAATGCCAAACATTTTCCCCATCATCACAGGTACCATGTTTCATGCCTCAGGGTGGTTTACAAATGACAAGGAGATTCAGGGCCCAGAAACACGAAGGGAACATTTGATGAGATAGACTGCTGCTTATTTATGTTTAAGAAGCTAACTGTAATTTTCATAGGACTTTAGGGTATTTCAGGTTTCCATTATTAACAGTCTTGCATCTTTTGTTGGCATATATTGGAGTTTTGAAGGGCTTGCCAAGCACACTAAGAGCTGAACAGCAAATTCTGCCACTTGAATAGTAGGAACATCTCTTGTGCTTTGTACACATTAAAGGAGTTCCACCACCAGCTGTTCCTGCAGGAAGGGATGGTCAGAATGGACATAAGAACCATGTTGGATCAGACTAGATCTGGTGCACCAGTCTACTTACATAGAAGCCAATCAGTTGCCTATGGGAAGCTTGCCATGAGTTCATCAACAACTGATATACAGGGTCTCTCCCTCTGACATTGCAGGTGATGTATAGCCTCAGTGTAACTATGCACAGTGCAACTACAATCAGTGCAAAGAAGGACTTCCTTTCATCAGTCCTGAGCTTGCTATCAGTCAGCTTCAAATGGATGACCATAGGTTTTAGTATTATAGGAGAAGGAGAGAGAGACTTCTCCCTATCTACCATTTTTCCTCTTAGTCATCTTTTTAATAAGCTAAAGAAGCCAAACTGTTGTAACTTTCCTCATAGATCAGTTGTTCCATTCTCTGAATTATTTGGTTAACCTTTTCTCAAACTTTTCCAAAGATTTTTGCCTTTGGCATCATTGCTGATTTCCTGAAAGAAAATATTTATTATAAATCACCCTTGCTTGAGCTGTGCCTTGTTAGAGCTATAAGCATGTCACATGGCAGGCTTTCTCACTTCTATTGATTTCCGTGCTGGGTTTTTTTCTCCTCTCAGGTAATGTTTTATTCTCCAAATGTTTTTAGACTTCAACTCCCAGAAGTCCTAGTCATGAACATTCAACAGTAAGGAGCTGTAGGAGTTATAGCCCAAAACCATCCGGTCAAGGTGCAGGTTTCCCCACCCTGTGCAAAATAGAAGGTGGAGGAGGTGTAAAAGCAATAAATCCTTTCCTCTCATCAGAAGCTTAGGTGAAAATCCAATATGGCTTAGTCTTTGCCAGAAGCACCAAAAGCAACCAGTGCTTCAGGCCTTTGTAACCAGTGTTTCCTGTAGAGCATCTTGTCTAATACATAAAAGTCAAAGTTTGTGAGTTTGTCTGTGTCAGACAGGCAGAGACCTCATATCATTGGCTGTGTCAGGCGAGAAGACCTCATATGATTGGCTGCCTGTGAAGATTCTATGGAATCCTGGGGCTGGCAGTTTGGGGAGGGGCCTTTAGAATTCTCAGGTAGAGAGCTCTTGAACTTCAGGCTGGTTGCTATGGAGATGAGGCCTAGCAGCAAGAAGGAGGAGGACAGTGTATTTCCTCAAAAATCAAACCTCTGTATGCTGACAACTCTGAATACAGATTGGATTGGGGAATATGGGGAAAAGTTACAGTTGCTGGACAACACAGTTTGGGGAATTAGAGACACAGGACCTCAAACTTGTGTATTTCAACTGCATCTAATTCCTAAAGCAAGGTAAGGTAATTCCTAAGGTATTTCTAACAAGTGTTACCTATGAGAAAATAAAATCCTGGGCAACGCTGGGTAAATATGCTAGTTTTCTATTCAAGCAGGGCTAATTCCCCATGCTAATAAGATAAAATTAACTTCAGCTTTCATGCAAGTAAGCATTATCCCAGATGCATGTTACATTTACCACGTGAGAAGTAGCCAGGCACTATAGAGAACTTGGAATGCATTCTCTGGACAATTCGCACTCAACAGAAAGCATGCATGTCTGTTGCACTTATATTCTGTTTTTCCTCTACAGAGTTCATGGCAAGGTACATGGTTGCCACACTCCATCTTACTGATAAAGATCCTGGAAGAATAAATGGCCCAAGATCACTTGAGTAAATGTCATATCTCATTCATGACACTGAGTGGCCTCAATCCTGTTTTATTCCCAACTAGAGTAGACCCATTATATCAATAGGCTTTACATATGTGTTGATTTATCATTCAACAGTTCATTCAATGGGTCTACTCTAATTGGAACTCACAACATGATTCCAGCCAGTAAGTGCTATGGATTTCAGCATAGCTCTCCATAAGCTGATACTGCACCCACATTAGCTAGGAAGACGATTGCCTTAATTTTGTGCTCCAAGAGAGGAGACCTTATTAGCAAATTTCTTGACATCTTATTGAGCTAATTGTCCCCTTACTTTCTCAGATGATTGTAGAAGTCTGCTGAATGAGATGACAAGACTGTAAAAAGCCCTCTCACTGTACAATAATGTCAAAGAATATGATGCTAAGCTTCAGTCATATGGTAACTGACCAACTACCTTTCCATAGCTGGTAATACACATGACCTTTAATTTTCAATATAGTTAAGGAGCAATGAGGGATATATAAATGGGAATCCATGCACTTGGTGTCTCATACTTGCCAAGATGTCATAGATGAAAACTGGGACACGTGGGCACGCAACATCAGTATGGTCAAGATGGCAAAGTGTATTAATGAGAATGCAGTAATTTTCCTTTCCCTGAGTCTACTGAGAAGACTCCTCTCCCCACACCAAGGTAATTGAATACAAACTACTTTTGCACTTTGAACTCAGTTTGCAGCAATGGAAGTAAACTCAGGACAAAGGGGGGAAAACACAGGGGGAGGACTTTTAAAAGCGGCTGAAAAAATGGGATGACAAGGGATCAATTGAGACTCTACCTGGTAAATCAGGACAGTTAGAGGATATGGTGTCTTTGTGGGATGGAAATAAACTAGGTGTCAACTGGTGGGCTGGTCAATGATTATGAAAGATACATGATGGCAGAGCTCAATCTCTCTCACAACAGCTCTGGCCTGCCTCACAAAAGAAAGGTTATATATGAAGGAAAGGCAAAATATAACCTTAATCAATCAATTGAAAGATCCACCAGAAACAGACACTGAAAATGACAGAGAAATCCTGTGGTCATGACTAACAGTTTTAAAGAAAAGGTGGTGAGATAGGAGGGAAAAAAGAATATGAAACATCATCTTCAACCTGGAAATAATCTCACACTATGAACTATATGGTGGATTTGTCAAACATGCCAAAGTAATTGTGTTGGTCCAGATCCTTTCTGAACAAGGGATACAAGTGGGGGTGAGTCAGAATGATAATGAAATCAAACTGTGTTTGGTCACCAAGTCTGGAACTAGTAAGGTGTGGTCATCATCACTGTTATCTTTTTTGGTGAAGTGGAGGAAGAGAGAGGGAATCATCCATTTCGACAATATCATTAACCAAGCTGATGATATCAAGTTCTTGACCATGACTAATAAAGCCCACCATGGAGAACATTCTGGACATTTAACTGAATCATTCTCAAGTCCAAGATATTTTCCTAGTTCTCCCTTATAATCCAGAAGGGTAGAGCTAAAGATCTTTTGAAAGATTTTACCCCCAACTACCAAACCTACAGATTTTGGTGGAGCCTCTGGTTAATGTAAACAGGATATGGGGACATTTACTATGGAGGGGCATTTTATAAAGAGAGATGATTTCTTCAGAAGAGTCAAAGCTGGGCCAACTACACAAATACAATAAGCCATCACTTGGGGCATTAAATATGTAATCACAGCAAAGTAAATATTTGCGGCAGCTCCAAACTCAGCAGTAAAAATAAGTGCAGGCTTTAAAAAGCAAGAAGGTTATCTATCACCACAAGAAGGAGAAAAAATCTATGTGAAGCTGTCTTGTGAGACCAGTTCTAGAGGGAATGAAGAGAATACCATTTTAATACAAGTCTGAAATCATTTTCTTCCCACAACCATCTTCCAATTTTCCTTGGTATTGCCAAGATTAATTAAGGATGAAATCCCTGAAATATGGATCGTTTGAAAGAAATCAGATGGGAATGAAACTTTAATAAAATTGTCAAATGTCCAAATACATAATTTATCTCCATACTGCATATCCAGTGTGATGAAAAATATACTCTGCAGAAGGTTAAAAATCAAATTACAGCTTGCCCATGTGAGCCCATTTTATGTTACCATAGGAAAGCCCAAGGTTTTGCAGGTTGGCACAGATATTTCATTCTTCATGGTGAGAAATGGGACTAGAGGAAGATATTTTGCAAATGAAACAAATCTAGATCCTATGAACAGGGAAAAGGGAATGCTATGGAAGGCAGTCAGGTTCTCAGCACAGAGTTGGGTGACTTTTAAATACATCAATGTGCTTCACTGAGCTGGTTTATATAGCAGTATAAAGAGTGTAGAAATGGTCTTTTGGGAATTTCACTATACAAGCAAAGTGGCACTGTAGGCAATGTCAGCTTTACAGCCTTTCTACAGTTTAGAGTCATTGGTTTCTTCCATGGTAACTAGTAACTATAATAGGCTGCTGGCAGCCTGGCTATAGACATTACATAAGTGTTATTGCATTTGTGTATGTTCTTTGTGTGCTCTTCACACAGATGGGGTTTTCATGTCAAGACAGTGAAGAGTCAGCTTCCCTTCTTTCTTTCTTTCCCCTCCCTTCTTTCTTTCAAAATGCCCCAGCTGAATTGTAGCAAGAGTTATTGGAGTACACATACTTTATCCCGAATATTAGATGGCTGAGATGCTATGTTTTGGGTTTGCAGCACAAATCTTCACATGTGGAGTTGTGCCCTGATTGTGTTACACAAACCTTGTGTTGAATGGCTGAGCTGTACAACTAAAATATGCCCCCCTCCCTGAAAAAATGTTGCATCTGCATGCATAATGACAGTACATATGCAACTCTGCTTCTGCCCTTTAAATCAATACAGATGGTTTGCATTATACCCAACCAGAATGACACACAGCCTGGAATTGCTCAACATATGGGAGACACCACTCACAATTGAAATGAAGGGAATCAGTAAAGAAAAGAACAATCCCAAAACATACAATGTCAAACCATCTTGTGTGAAACTTCCAACATATGCATAGAAGAAATGGAAAGAGAAGCATCTGGTAAGAGCTGAGCTGGCCAATGAATGCTAATACTTATGAAATACTAGTACTCCACAATCTAGTCCTTCAGCATTAGGTCAGCAAAGTTTCTTCTTGACTTCAGGCTTGATTCTCCAAAGAAATGACATGCTTATACATGTCAGGGTAGCACGAAGTAGCTCCTCAGAGCATGTGCCGAGTGTTGACAGGGCAGCAAATTCCAGCTGCAACCAGGCAACTCCAGTCAAGCCAAAAACAGTTCCAGAGACTCATAAAGATAAGCTCAGGGCTATTTATTTAGTTAAGCACAGTGAGGTTAAAGTTAGGGCTTCTGGCAGCATGCAGGAAGCGATAAATAAGACAATAAATCAGCATACAAACCAGCAGCATTTCTAGATCCAGTCCGTGGAGCAGCATGACCACCAGGAAATGACTCAAGTGGTAAAATACAGTGGCATACGCAAGCCTTTTTAAGGGCTTAACATCAGCCCAGACCCTATGGGGTGATCCAATCACATTTACTGCAGGCAACCTTCTCATGTTGACAAGGTAAGACCTTCTGAGGCTAGCTAGTCAAAACATTCCTGCAGCTGTGCTCAAGGTCACATCATCTTGTTCCTGCTGTCCACTTAGAAAACACTTTACGCACTCACATTGAATGCCTTGACAATACATACCATAGCTTCAGGCTCAGTCTGAGAAGAAGAGTTTGGTTCTCAGACTTCATCTTTCCCTTCCAGTAGACATGTCAAGATACTGTTTTTCTTGTTTGCCACAATACATCTCTAGGTTACTGGTCAGTTTTTCTTACTTGTTGATCTTTTCTATGCTGGAAGATGTCAAAAGGAAACCTGTGCAACTCTCATAGTAGAAGGCCTAAGTTGTCCCATGCCAGTGCTTGTGAACATGTCTGACTTCTGTCCATTGACCAAACATTTTAACATAAGAATTGTTGAATATACAAAGATCCCCACATGCAACACATGAGGATTAGAACATCCTGAGTCCCTTTATTCCAGACAGTGGGTTTGATTACCATTTTTAAAACCTGGAAGTTGTTGACACAGTACGATATAAACGGGTGATATTCATACTCAAAAAAGCATAGAATATTTTTATACATTTTAACCCAATGTAACACGAGTGAAGTACGTCATCTTAAAGAAGTTTTCCTTATAGTGAGAAAAAAGTAAATTTTGGTTCCTTCTTCCAGACTCTCCTCTACTGTTCCAACTGAGCAGGATGGCCTATATTCCTCACCCGTTTTACTATACAGTTTTTAATTTGATCTGTCTCAGTTTCGTCTTTTAATATGAAACCTAAAGAGGCAAATTCTTTCCCCAGGCATTTTTGCATTAATAAATTGGGATATTTCTTTTTAATCTTTATTTCATGAAGACAAACAATATCTACATTTGGTTTCTTCAGATAATAAAATATTAATTTTTAATGTATTAATACCTTTAATGTTCCATGGTATAAATTTATGGTTCATATCCTGTTCTCTTCCCTTATTAGTCTAAGATGCACAAGTCTAATAGAGTTATCTCTCCTTCTTTTTTATGTTGATCCACTTCCTCCTTCTGAACTCTCTTTCTCTCCTTATCTCTTTTGTCTAGGTCTTGAGTTGTCCCACATTGTTAACTGAAGTATCATTACCAGAGGCTTCACTTTCACAGTCATTGCTTGGGTTCTCAGTTTCTTCCTTTGGTTTCTTCAAAAATTATAGCTTTTTCCATTGAGTTAATTTTATGTCTTTCTCCTTTGAACAACAAAAAAAAATTAACTCCCTCTAATTTGTTGTCACTGAAGAGAATTCTCCCTTGTCTTAGTTTATATACCAAGAAGGAACAATCCTTTATCTTCTTCAGTTGCCTTATAAGTATCTCCTTCAGAATAATTACTATTTTTTCATCTGCCATTATGCCTTTGTGATGATGTACATCCAGGATGGAGTCTCTGTATATATGTATGTATTACACATTATGCAATAATATCTTGTGGCAGGTTCTTTTTCTTGGTGAATGCTGAGTTTACTCTGTATATATAATCGATCTCTTGATTTACCTCATTTTCCCATTCTAAACTTTTCACCAGATCTCTGGTTATTTTCCTCCTGATTTCGCATTTGATTTCTCATCTACTCCATTAAAGCTTAGCCAAGATTCCTTTCCTACCAGTGCTAGTCAGTCTAGAGCCATTTCTGCACTACACTGTTATAGTGCTATTATACCACTTTCAACATCCTATGGAATCCTGGGGTTTGCAGTTTAGGGAGGCACATTTAGAATTCTTAGCCAAAGCGCTCTTTGGCCTCAGTAAACTACAAACCCCAGAATTCCACAGGAATTCAGTTGAAAGTGGAATAATAGCACTATAACAGTATAGTGCAGAAATGGCCTAGGTGTTTTTCCATTACCACATTTAGATTTTGGGTATCTCTTTTGAGTGCCTGGATTTCCTCCTTATTTTCTTTTACTTCTTTCTTTACCTTTTCCATTAAACTATGTAGCACAATGAATTTAACATTCATACGATCCAATCAAGTTCCAGTCTGTTTTCTAAATTCCCTCATTTTGTCCCTAAATTTGTGATAAATAATGGGGAATCCCTTCTGCTGTTGAGACTCTTCTATTTTGTGTTGATTGTATCTCAGGAACTCTTTCATACCTTAAACTGCAAGCCATTTGTTTTCCTTCTCTTTGCTCTTCTTTTACACTTCTTTCTATACTACTTCCACGCACTCTCTACCACTTTCTGTTTGCCTTCTTTTTTTCCTTTCTTCAGTTTGATACATCAACAGCCATTCATCCAAGGCCTTTTAATATTATGTGGCAGCAGAGTTAAAAATATATATTTTATGCAGCATTCATTATGTAGGGTACAATGGTCCCTCTGTATCCACTGAAGTTTTGTGCCAGAACCCCCCGTGGATATCAAAATCAACAGATACTCAACTCCCATTATATACAATGATGTAGTAAAATGATGTCCCTCACATAAAATTGCGAACAACTCAAATAAGTGCCAGAGAGAGTCTGAGGATCTGTGAAATGGTGGGAGGCTACAGCAGGGTATGTCTACACATCAGCAGAATGCTTGCCACACAGCAAAATCAAGGTTCGCTTTTTGGATTTTTTTTTTTTTCCAAAATGTTTTTGAGCTATGTTTGGTTGAAACTGTGGGTGCAGAACCCATGGATGCAGAAGGCCAAATTGAAATGTTTCAATTATAATAATTTTTTCAAATACACAGTGTCTTTGTAAATATCTTGCTATACTTCAGCAAACAACCAGGATAGTTGCACTGGTATGAGAAGCCTCCACCCAAATAGCCAGCTAGCTCTGTGCACAAATGCCAAACTTCCATTAACTTAAGAATAGCAATGCTGTTTAAAGCTTTTGTTTTGCTTCTTCACTTAATTGAGACCATACTCTCCAGGCTCAGCTATGTTTAAGCAAAGCTGGTTGCCATGGTGATGCCAGGGAATTCTAAAAGTGTCACCTCATGTCCAAAATGGCATTTGCTTTGGGTGATTATCAGAAAGTCAGGGCTTCAAAGTGCTACAGACCGAACTACACAAGTCAACAACTGTGGCCCACCAGATGATTTTTGGCTGCAGCTTCCATAATCCTTCATCACTGTTAAATATGGCTAGGGTTGATAGGATCTATAGGGAAAAAGCATTGGGAGGGCCACAACTGCCCACCCTTGCAACTAAACTAACCACATTCCAGACATTGAATTAGTAACCATGATCTTTAGGGTTCCTATAATGCTTTAAGAACGTTCAACACCTGCTAGAAACACAAACTGGCTCTACTCTTGGCTGCAAATTCTGTAAGATGCAGTAGTATTACCCTACCATATTACTGTAGGAGAGCTGGGGTTCAGATGATCTCTATGGTTCCTTTTACAGCACACAATTACAGTACCTTTATATAACTTTAAACTGCCCTGGCTGCAAACTACAGAATCCTAAGATTTGTAATTTCAGGGAATAAAAGTCTCAGGAAAATAATTCTAATTACCTCACAAAACTACAGGGACCAGGATTCTATAGGATGCAGCCATGGCAGATAAAGTAGTATCAAATGTTACAACTGGGTAGAGTGATAGACACTTGTGTTCATTTCTGACCTGTTCCTCAGGTTTAAATCTCAACTGTTACTCTCAACCAGAGTAGACCCAAAGAAATGAATGGGACATGTTAGGGAGGAGAATTGAGATTCCTATAGGTCTTTTCCAGGGGTTAACCAAAATTGGATTTTATATGACTTGTAATTTAAAAAATCCTAACTAAACTGTTGGAAAGAGAACTGAGCAGGTCAGTAATACAGCCTTATGCAGCTGGAATAGAACCAGAAAAGTTTCTGGTATCATTTAGAAATGAAGACAGAGGCTAATAAGGTAAAAATTAAAGTAGAACTGAGGGTGTTACAGGCAGAACATGGTAGAACCTGGAGTTCATCCACATTTCAGGACTTCTTCTTAACAGAACATACATTTTCCAAAAGAGACTAATACAGGTTCTAAATGGCTCACAACACAACATTGCTGATCGCTGTATTGCAAAATGCATATTTAATTAATTTATTTGTGATCCTGCACCATCCCATGGACTCAGGTTAGGTAACAACAGTTTAAAAAACAAGGTGAAACACCCATAATGAAAACAGCAACGACAAAGAAACCAGACGTATACTGACATTATGTCACTGCTGCTGAATTTTGGCCCCTGAAAACCAATTCAAAGAGAGAGATTTTATAGCTGTTCCAGAACTATACAAGCTGAGGCTTTTGTCTCCTGCCAGAGGAAGGGATATCATAATTGTAAGCCAGCTACTGAGAATGTAATCTAAATGCCCTTGCTGCTTGAACTTGGCACAAGCTATCACTTAGGAAAGTTATTCTACATTAAAGCATGCAGAGTTCAATTGGGTTTGTTTTCCTCCACTCACCCAGCATTGAAGACTTGGCTTATTTATTATACAATTTATTTATTATACAATCTGGCATCTTTCTGCCAAAGCAGTTAAGGCGTGTTACAGTTTTCAAATAATATGTTAAATTCTTATGGGCCCTTTTCTCAGGACATTGTCATCCTGCAATGGGGATGGGAGAAGGACGGGACCATGACGATGGTTACACATGACGTTGTCGCGGCCCTGTCCTTCTCCTGTCCCCAGGTAGTACAATCATGAAGTAAATTATTTATGGGTTTTCCCCATCAATGACCTCTGATCATGCTGCCATGCTTCCTCACTTACCTGGTGCGTGGAAGGTCTGGAAACACAATGGCTGTGCTTCCTGCCCTCACTCAGCCTGAGGAGGTGCCTGGCTGCACTGCAGCAGGAAGAGGTGGGGCCATCATGCTTCCTGGATTGCAGAGGCAGGTGGTGCAGAGGAGAGTGCTCCCATCATGCTCGTCTCCTGGCAGAGCCACTGCCGGGATCCCCACAGGATGCTGATGGGATAAGTTAGTGTGCAAAAAGAGACACAGTGTGTATATGTGCCTTCAAGTCACCTGTTGACTTACAGTGACCCCACGAGTTTCATAGGGTTTTCTTATGCAAGAAATACTCAAAGCTGGTTTTCCAAGTTCCTTCCTCTGAAATATAGTCTACAGTACCTGGTATTCATTGGCAGCATCCCATCCAAATACTAACCAGGCTGACCCTGCTTAGTTTTCAAGATCAGACAAGATCTGGTGCCTATAGGGTATTTAGGCTTTAAGCTCCTATAGACATGATACAAAATGAGAGAGAGAGAGAGAGAGAAGGAGGAAGGGTAAGCATTGGAGTTCTATTTTTTGTATGTGATATATGGGTTTCCATTTTTGGAATGGGTGGTGGTTTAGTGTTTGTGCTGCCATGTGTAGTGCAGTGTGGGAGAAAAGAGACCAGTTTTGCTGCTTAGCATGAAACATGAAACTGGGAATGGGCCCTGAGACCAACCAACTCTTTTCTGGAAAAAAGAATTCCTCCTCTGTTCTTGCTCCTGACTGTGTTTTCGTACCATTGTTGCAACTACATTGTCATGGGTGCTGGAAGCATTGGGCTGGATCCATTTGAGGAGGAACAAGTAGAGATTGTGATACCTCACTGTCCCAGACAAACAGGTCCACATCAAAAACTGCAGGATGGGGCTTCAAGTCTCCAGTCCAGCTTGGTATTCTTGCAATATGCTCAGTGACAGGGGAAGATGCCATTTTTAGACATTGGTGAACCGGAGGCTCCTGCCAGTCTCAACATTAAACCTTGAGGTAGAGAACTGGATAGCACCTGGGCTATTTGATTATTGTCTCCTTAGCCATTCTCATGCCAAATCTTAGTAGATTGTAGCCAGTGAAGTTTACTCCTCCTTCTGTCCTGCCTCCAATGGGCACTTTGGATACTAAATGTTATTTATATACTGTATTTGCTGGTGTATAAGATTCGCTTTTTTTCCTGAAAAATATTGTTGAAAATGGGGTGCATCTTATACGCCATTGTGTCTTATACACCAGCAAATATGATATTTTCTTTCAAGTTTCTTAAGGAAGAGGAGTTGATATCAAACTACATATTTTCTGTCCACCTTCCCCAATAAACAGTTCTATTTTGGAAAAAAGATGGGGAGTTGACAGAAAGGAATGTTTAGGGACTGGACCTCCCATCATTTTTGTTTTTCATTTAACAAAGGTACAAGGCCTTTATTTCCTGTCAGAGCAGTGATACTGACAGAGGAAGTGAATCCAGAGCTTGGAGATTACTTTAAAATGTAATTGGTTGCCACTATAGCTCCAAAGACACAAAAAGTACATAGTGGCTGTTCTAACTGCATTTTTAATGGTACTGAATTCCTGCTTCTCAAACGTAATAAATTTGTTACCTTTAGTCAAAACCTGAATTCTACAAACCACACTTTCCTCCCCTTTCCCTTGTCTTTACACGTATAGCAAAGCACAAGCCACAAGCCAACATTCCAAATGTGTGATATTCTTTTTCCACCATTTAATGAGGAAACACACCCAATAACCACAAAAGAATGACAATACTTCTGGTTAAGTTACAATCATAATGTAACTTAGTCATACCTTTGTCGTTGGAAAGAGGAATTAATTACCAGTAATTATTTGCAACCAGATACTTCTAGTTAATCCTATTTCTGGATGGTTTTTCCACATAGCCCCTTTTCAAAGCTGTTGCTTAGCCTCATGAGTATAGAATTAAGGTTGCCAAGTTAGTATTGTCCCAGGGACAATCCTGATTCCAAGGCCAAAACTTGAGACCTAGGATCAGCCCCTGGCAATGTCATAGCAGCAGCCCCTTGTGATGTAACAAGGAGTGGCCCCTAGTGATGTCACAGGGTATAAGCCCTGATGATATCATTAAGTATAATATATTAAGTATACACCACAGTTTTCCAGTGTATGTCATTCAAAAAAAGCTAAGTCTAACAACAGAGGGTATTTTGTGCGGACACAAACTTTTCAAGGCAGTGGTCTTGACTTGAGACGACTCCTCCTTTGCCTGAGGGTTGAAGGGGTGGGCCAGGCCCTAAGATCTGGGAACACTTTGTGGAATATAGGCATAGATGCTTAATTTAGAGAGAAATAAAATAAAAGCTGTAAACCAATCATATGTACTATGTCAAGGTTCTACAGGGCCAGTATCCAAGCAGAGGAAATAATAAAGAAGAAAGTGTTTTGCTGTAGATGTAGAATTTATTTCCGTCATCAGTGGGAAATTACCACTGGCCTGTACCCATTTTGGGATTAAGAGAGATTTTCCAAAGCAGCAGGTGTGAGGTGAGGCAAACTGAAGACTGTATAGTGCAGGTGTGTTTCTGTGTAGTTCCTTTATATACATTTGAGGGTTAAGGGAATGCAGAAATTCATAGGAATGCAGATGCAGAGTTACAATGGAAAAGGAAACTGATTTTTTTTCTTTCGTACAATGCTGACAAATGGAAGAGAAAACGTGCTCCTTGGAGGCACACAGAAGCAGATTGCTGTGAGTCAGAATCTCCAGGTTTCCTGCAAACACTTGGCTCTAACCACTCTGATACCTTGTGTTTGAGGAAAGATGTCTGGAATGAAAGAGAGGAGAAGGGACAGAGAAGGTGGGGGCAAGGGGGAATGCTGTTCCATGAAACAGTCATATAATTTTACACTTCATAAATCCTGGTGTTTTTTTGTTTTTTTTTACATAAAAAAAGAGGCAGGAAAATCAGGGAAACAAAGACGCCTTGAGGCTCTAGTAGCAGCCTTAGAAGTGCTGCCAAATAATCTAAGGGAAAGGAAAGAAAGGGGAAAGTGTCAGAGACGCTGGCACTGGAGTGAAATAAGGCCATCAGGGGAATCTTTCTGACTGGGTCTTTGGTGAGAGCCTCCGCTTCGCATGCCAGAATCAACACTGGATTTGTTGTCAGAACACAGGCGCAGCGTGCTCAGCCAAGAGCTTGTGGCTGTGGAGGTCATGTTGGCTGAGTTTAAAGAGTCCATAAGGTACACAGCAGAAGAAGGCCAGGGTTGCTTTAAAAGGAGTTGCCTTCTGTGTTGCTCACAAAGTAGGAACCAAGCCCTTAGATTTTTAAGATGTGACTTACCCAATGACTTGTTACAGTTTAAGAGAAAGGAAGGAAGAAAAGACTTATTTGCAGCAAAAATACAAAGGAGAATTTTAACGAGGTGAAAATCTAGCATTTCTTCTAACGCATTAGAAGCCAAGTGGGAGACTTATCTGTGTATGAAAAGGTGGCCACGTTTCACTTTTATACAATGTTGACTCAGAAAACAGGACGAAATTTCCCCTTTTTTATGTTCACACTTGAAGCTTGAGCATATTGAGGTCCAGGGTGCATCCACACTACAAAATTGTAGCAGTTGGATACCAGCTAAACTACCATGATGCCATGCTATGGACTAGTACTTTGGTGAGGTGCTTATAATTCTCTGCTAGAGAGCTCTGATAGATCCTATTGAGCTACAGCACTAGGGCTCTTTCGCAGAGAATTCTAGGTACCTTAGCAAAGTGCAAATCCCAGGATTCCATAGATTCGAACCATAACAATTAAAATAGTATCAGAAGTGTTGATATATTCCTGGTTGGTACTTGGATGGGAGACCACCAAATAATACCAGGGTTCTCCAGGAAGGGCTAAGAAAGAACGCTGCCTGACTCTGGAGAGCAATTGCCAGTCAGTGTTGAGTTCAGCTTAGATGGACAAATGGTCTGAATCAGCATAAGGCAGTTTCCTGTTTTCATGTGTACAGGAGGAGACTCACCAGGAAGCCTTTTGCCAAAGCCCCACCATAACCAAAAACTATGAGCTGTACAAACTATGAATAATCTGGGGCTTGGAAAAGTCCCCCAGTTAGTCACTGGGAGATTCTGGGGGCTGTAACTTTTAAAAGGTAACTATCACAAGCTCTGGTAATAAGAGATAGTACCTATTCTATTGTTCATATTGACACATGATATATGATGAAGCCAGGGTTCCTTATCCTTTTAGGATGTGTTAATATCATAGCGGCCCAAGCGCTAATTCAGATCCTGTACAGACAAGAAAGAAAGGAAGGAAGGAAGGAAGGAAATCACTTTACAGAGAATCATCTGGTTGCTTTGCTAGGAAAAATGACTGGAGAAAAGGGGTACTTATGAACTACTAAATGCTACTTACTATTTGTGCATCACCAGAAAGGAGGAAATATACCACCTTATCCCCCAAAAATTGAAAAAAAACAACAACAACACAAACTCACAGGTTGCATATGTGATATGTATATCTGGACAAATTTAGAAGTAATTAGTGCAGCTGAAAGAGAGGTATAACACATCTTTTCGATATCTGAGTGCCTGCTCAACCTACAGCCCATCTACTAACTTCTAGTCAGCTGCTTTCCTTTTGTATGATCCTTGTTCTTTAGACTGCACAATCCTTCAAACAGAAGATACCATCAAATAAGGAACTGTCCTGTGACAGCTGTTTAAGGAGATACTTAAACTCAAGAAGACTTCATGTCCTGGTGAAATCATCAGTTTTTATTTTTATTTTTAATAGAAAGTAGAGCTTGATTGGGATGTTTGTAGTCTTTATATTCTGAGATGTTATTTCAGCTTTTCCAGCTCATTGTCTCTGTACTGAGATAATTTCTTTTTCTTCCACAATTTTGCTGCAGTGGGCAAAGGAAAAAAATGAGTACAAATGAGTACAAAGTTCAAATGCTGGATTGCTACAAACTGCTAATGTATCGTAGCTGCAAAACAACCTGGGAGAGCAGGTTTTTGGCCTCGTAATTCCAAATATTGCATGTATGCCCCAAAGCAAATGTTTGTGCTTAGGTTTCCAAGATCTCGGAGCTTGGTCTGGAATCTCAGGACATAGCCCATCTTTTGTGGTCTTCATGGTGAGGGTAAGGAATCTCAGGGCAAAAGTGCTGCCTTAAAAATTGTGTGAATATATGTGGTTATTCACTGCCACCAAGTTGATTTTGAATTATGGTGACCATATGAATGAGAGACTTCCTGTGAATGAGAAATCCAACAGCCCTGCTCAGCTCTTTCAGACTCTAGGCTGTATAGCTTCCTTGATTGAGTCTTTCCATCTGTAATGCAATCTTGCCCTTTTCCTACTGCCTTCTACCTTGTCAAGCACTATTGTCTTTTCTAGGGAGTCATGTCTTCACATGGTATGGCCAAAGTATGATGGTCTCAGTTTAGTCATCTTGGCTCCTAGGGAGAGTTGAGGTTTGACTTGCTCTAGCACCCGTTTATTTGTATGTTTAGCAATACATGGTGTCTGTAGAATTCATCTTGAGCAGCATATTTCAAATGAGTTGATTTTCTTCCTATCAGCTTTCTTCACTGTCCAGCTTTCCCAACCATACATAGAAATTGGAAATATGATGGCACGGGCAACCCTAACTTTAGTATTGAATGATATATCTTCATACTGTGCATATAGATTTTTTCTTAATTTTTGACTTTGTGATTGTATGTGAATGGTGTTCTCTGTTTAAATGTGATTGATGCTTAATGATATAACCAAGGCTGCCCTTGTAATATCACCCTTGTGACATCACCCATGCCCATTTTCTGGGACACCATGAAGTGTCACCCCTAACACTCAGGTTTTGGCTCTGAAATCTTAGGGCCTGGGACCTTCTTGACCTGGCAATCCTATTTGTGATTTTCCTAGCTTTGGTGCATTTTCGCATTGGCGTAGGGACAGGGGGGGCAAGCGATGAAGGCGGTGCGCCCCTGGTGGCAATTTTGGGGGGCGCCGCTGCTCCTTGCCTGCCCTTCCCCATGTGCTGTAGCCCCACCCCCTGATGTAGCCACACCCCTGCGTGACCTAGGCACACCCCTCACAACATGATCACGTCCCCTGTGATGTGGCCATGCCCCTTGCAATGTAGCCCCACCCCTGGCGCTCCACCTACCCCTCCACTTACCCCTGCCCCCGGCCCCCCTGCACACACTCCAAGGTACACTACTGCATTTTTGTATTGCCTAAGATAGAGATGGGCAGCTTCTGGAGGTGGGACTGACAACACAAGCCCCTGAACCCACCAGAGACTGCCTTCTCCAAATTGCCAGCCATGTTGCCAGTAACAAAAGCTGATACTTTTTCATTCTGAAACAAGGTGCATAGGGAGTACATCTTGTTTTCAAGTTAACTGCATCTGCAATTGAGAAACTATGGCTAGAATCCCATTGGTATCATGTGCATATGTAATTTCCCCTACTGAAATGGTTGGACATTTTTGCAGAACATACGCATTCAGTTGTGCCACACTGGCATTTTATACACAGGTTGCAGTGCACAATCAATGTGCAATTCCATGTGCAGAGATTTATATTATTCAACCCCAATGCAGGCTCTAGGCCAATACGTACACTCTCAAAACATCTTATTTTGAAGTGAATTGTAGCTTTGGAAGTCACAGCTGTGACACCTACAGTTGGCATTGGTGGTAAATTGGGTAACATTGGGGGCCACGAAAACAGGCTGAGGGCTGCATGAGGCTTACGAGCTTTTTATTCCTAATCTAATGAGGTAACAAGTAGATTTAACTATTTTCTAGTGTATGGCTTCATACATTGTAACAAAGCAATCCTGTTGACAGTTTGCACTGCCCTAGCAAAACCTAAGTCACACTAATCAATATATCAGGAGATCATGTTTAATTAAACACTGATGGAGTTAGTCAGCAATACCCTGAAACGAAGTGTAAGTATCACTGTGAATGAATACATATATATATGTATATATATTACTAAAAGAGCTGTTGATTAGGCCAGGTGAAGGAAGCAGTAAAATAAGTTGTAAGATGCTTTTAAACATATAAATGTCAATAATAGTTTTGAGACAGATGTGACTCTGTCTACCTAGCTAGGTATTTCTCTCTCTCTCTTTTTTTAATCTGGTTAATTTATATAGATTAATGTACCTAACTCACCTAAAACAAAAACATGAAAACTAGCTAAGGACATTAGCAACCAAAGTAATCATCTTATACTGGAACACTCTTACTCAGCTTCATTCTAGAACATTGGTCCAACAATTTAAGTGAATAAGTTGGCCCCAGAACCACATTAATAATAATATAAAATATTTCTGAAGCTATACCAGCAGTATTCTTGGAAACTTATACATTTGAAGCCAAAAAATGCATTATTCATAAAAATTGCCCCAGGGTCACCATTTTTCTGGTAGACAGTGATCAAAAAGTGTCTGAACATTTTTTTCTTTTCTTTGTTAAAAAAATAGACCCTGTCCTGTGCCTAGGAGTTGAAAACATTTGTGCATGTTGCTTAAATTCAAAATCATGCATTAATCTTGGGTCTGATGTTCTCATATAAGTTATGGCATTTTTTTGTACATTTTCAATCTGAAACACATGTAGGAGTGGTGTGTCTAGACTCTTTTCCTAGATTCTGGGGAATGGCTCAGAATATTGAACTCTGGAACCTTCATATGTCAATCTCTTTTTGGCATGACTCTCTTTTTTTAATTTTTATTGTTTTTGCCCTTAGACCTGAGCACAGATTGGAATGGACTGAGATGGTAAAACCACAAAAGTGGTGTGATCTTTCAGGATGTTCTATTATTTCTGCAGTGGTACACTGAATTCCATGAGAGGCATGCCTGATTATGTGTCCCACTGATCTCTTGCCAATCTGTGTACACATTCCTTGATACTCAAACAATAAAAAAAAATTATTGCACTGGAAGACCTTTGGTAGGCATCTGACTTCTTAGCCCTCTAAGCAACTGTCTGCAATGCAGGCATGCCATCCTGACCACATTGAAATGTCAAATGAATTGTCATCGTTATCATCCTGCTCTCACTTACAGAAATATCAGGCTTGAAAATCTTCTATTTATAATTTTACCAGGAATCTGGTATTTGAGGGTGTGCCAGGAATCAAACAGATATACGAGTTGCTTGGTACAGGTAATGAAGTAGATGTGTTCCTGGGCATTGCTTCTTTAACAGAAAATTTGGTACCAGAGGCAGAAATAACACCAAATGAAAAGGAATACAGTCCTATATCACAAAAAAGAAGAGTACCTCAACATCTTTCAGCAAATTTTTTATTCAAAACTAAACTCAGTCAGATAAGCCTTGCATAAGTAACAGAAGCATTTTGAACCTTCTACAAATCACTTGAAAGCTTCCAAAAAGCGTCCAGGGGTGATGGTTTTTTTAATGATTTCAATTTTTATGGCCAACCTTATGGTGGTTTTTTGTTTTGCTTTGTTTTATGGCATGATAAGAATAGCTGCTCACCCCTTTCTTCTCTGTATTGCTGTTCACACATCAGCAATAAGGGTAAGGAATAGGGGTAAGGGTAAGGGATTATGGAGGCAGTTGCAGTTTACCTTACCTACTGTTGGCAAGCACTCACAGATTCTGGTGGCAGCTGCTGTTTACCTTGCTTGTTGTAGACAGGCACAACAAAATCCCATTCTTTCACAGTGAAGTATTTATTATCTTGTTTCTGGCAGATGTGGTGATGCAGATTATCACTGAAAGTATGTGTTTATCCAGCTCCCCTTCACCAATGTAAATGCTGCTAAAAATGTCAAAAAGGGGATGCAGCAAGTGTTAAAATGATGAGTGGAGTCTACTCTGTCCTTCCTAGGTTCACAAGAGTGCGCTCCTGCAGCTGGACAGTGGCTGGGGAACAGAACTGTGACCAGGAACACCAATTCCTGCTGTTGTGTAGCCGCAGAAGAAACAGAGATGAATGAGTAGCTTTCCGTTGACCCAATGACAGTGTTAAGTATTCTGACAGAGACTCACACTCCACCAGTGTACTTGCTGGATCTAGGCCAAATGAGTTAAATGTAACAAATTATTTCCAAGCTCTGATTAATAGAACAATTATTTTAAGACTTCTGTCTAAAAAGACTGATAAGCAAGTTTCTAGCATGCATTCTTCTCAAAATTTTATCATGTGCTGCTGTGCCAGTGTTGTGTTGGCTGCTGGCATGTTTTTAATTTGGGGTACTTATTGGAGGGATTTTATTATATCTTATTGAATTTTAATGGCACATTGGTATTTTTATTGCTCTTCTGTGCTTTTATTGTGATTGGTTCATGAAGTTGTTTTGGTGACACACTATAGAACTTCATTGAATTTAATTTCTCATAGAAAGTCAGTTTATACTTTTTTTAAAAAAAATAGATATTGATATTCATAAGAACTTAAGAGGAGTCCTGGTGGATCAGCCCAATGTTTTTTCTAACCCAGCACTCTATTCTCACAGTGATTGACCAGATGCCTTTGGGAAGCCCACTACAGGGATTTCCCTGGGGATCAAAAGATCTTTTTTCTTTGGGGATATACATTTTGCATTAAGTATTATTTAATTGAGGAATAAAAAGAATTTGTGTAGGAGCCAGCATTTAAAAGGTCTAGCATGATAGCTAATCCTTTGAAAAGAAAGAAACTGTGTTTAGGAACTGTCATGTACATGGTAGAGGAGAAGCACTAGAAGCAAGGCTTGCACAGCAATTTAAAAATGAAATTTCAAAGGCCTGAAATCCAAGGAATCTTGAAATTATGTCTAAAATAAGATTATTCAGTAATTTGGCACGATGTTCAACTTTGTAAGTTCTTAGCATGCCAGCTGTGAGAACTGCAAGGCTATCCAAAAATTCAAATCAAATAAATAAATGCTAGATTTCATGTAGCAGGTCTCTAGTCTGATTCTTAGCATCTTCAGTTTATTATTGTTCTTTTTTAACAATTAGGTAAATAGGGTTCTAAACTATCAGAGA
Source organism: Cyclura pinguis (assembly GCA_030412105.1). Lineage (NCBI taxonomy): Eukaryota > Metazoa > Chordata > Lepidosauria > Squamata > Iguanidae > Cyclura > Cyclura pinguis. The sequence continues at coordinate 191,939,993 of CM059603.1, forward strand.
AACTAGACAGCTGATCCAGCCAGATTACAAAATACTGGTTTAGATGGGATAATGATTCAACTTGGCATTAGTCACCATCATTTATCTCACAAAGCTAAAGACAGAGGTAAACCACAAATTATCTGTTACCACATAATGCTCAGATAACATCTTGGATTGACAGCTGTCACGTGCTATGGGCGGGGTGCTGCCCTTGTAGATGTGTCAAAATCTCATATTCAAAATAAAGCCAAAAGGCTAAGGATTGGATATGATTTGTGGGAACACACCTCACTGATACTGAATGATATTTACTGGCTTTTGGTTCATTTCCAGGTGTCACAGAAAGTGCTGGTGCTCATCTTTAAAAGCCTATACAGCTTATGTAACTGAAGGAACATCTGTTCCTATTCCATACTGCCTGGGCATCTGCCCTTCAGATTCTTCAGCCATCTGATGTAAGGCAAGCAGGTATGAGAAAGTGGGCCTCTTCCATGGCAGCACTACATTTAAAGAGTTCACTCCCCTGACTTTGGTGTTCTTGGGTGACAAAGATATTTTTAGCACTGCTACCTTTTAAAATGAATCTTCATTTATATTTCTTGTTTAAGAAATTGTGGGTGTATTTTACTGGTGTATCAAATCCTGTTTTGGAAAACTGCCCTGGAAGATCTACTTTGCTACTTCTTGTGTCCTTCAAGTCAGTTCCAACTATGGCAACCCTAAAGAGGCATTGTCATGGGGGTTTTCTTGGCCATATTTGTTCAGGGAGGGGCCCTCCTCTGAGACTGAGAGAATGTGACTTGTCCAAGATAACCCAGTGAGTTTCCAAGACTCAGCAGGGATATAAACACTGGTCTCTAGAATTGTAATTCAATATTCCAGCCACTACACCATGTTGGCTTTCTCTACATCCGCTCTGGGCATAGGCAAAGTCTTTCCAAGAAAACCCTGTGATAGATTTGCCTTGGAGTTGCTGTAAATTGGAAATGAGTTGAAGGCACAAAACAACAAACTGGGAAGAACAAGATTCTGTCCTTTCCTCTCTTCTGCTGAATTAACTTTACTATTACTACTACTAATACTACTACTACTACTACTACTAATAATAATAATAATAATAGATCATGTATATTCCACCAATTTCTTAATACTAGGAGTCAAAGCAAAAGTTAAACACAGTTAAAACATTTACAAAGTCTTATACAATAATATACAAAAATTTAATATTAGAGTTCAATTAAATTACATTAATTTGGAACGAAAACCAATTCAAACAAATCTATTAAAGGTAATCCATTAAGATGGATAGCAAAACAGCACACTATTAAAATTCCTGGCAGTCAATTTCCAAAAGCCTGTTGGAACAGAAAGACTTTGACTTGCCAACAGAAGGACAGCAAAGAGAGAGCCATCCTAGTTATCCTAGGGAGGCAGTTTCAAAGTCTAGGAGCAACCACTTAAAACGCAACCACCCTTGTTCCCAGCAAGACTGCTTGGAAAGGTAGTGGGACTGATAGAGGAGGCCCTCCCTCAAAGATCTTAAGAGTCCAAGAAGACTCTCAATGGAAAATATGGCTCTTCAGAGTGCCTGGACCTGAGGCTTATACATTTTTCATCTTTTAATATAAAACTTTCAAAGACAAATAAGTACATGGCAGCTTCTGTCTCTCTGTGTAGGCTTTCTTGAGGCTTCCTATCTGTTCAGTGATGACATATGACACTTCTATGTCATGTGCACACCTGCCTAAGGCAACGTGATAACAATGTCATGCAGACTATGGCTTCTTCCAAGTTGTGGTGTCAAAGGCTTGAATATATTTTAGAGTAAAAGAATGAAAACTGGGATGGGAGCACTCATATCTTTGGTTTGCCATCTGTCTAATACCTACAGTAGAAGAATATTTACAGCATGAGTTTGATGAAATCATTCTTTAATTGTTCTAGGCCCAACTTTTGTTCCACTGACTCACTGGTGATTTCCAACTGGTATTTAAGCACATTTCTACATTAAGCAGATCAAGACAAAATGTCAAGAGCCATATGTATATCTATAATACTTAGTGTTTAATTGATTCCAAGTACTTCTTGAGCTCCTCCTGAAAAGTTAGGCATTAGGATGAGTGTACATAGGAATTTTGAAGGGCTTAGTTGAAGTAAATTATTTGCTTGTAAACACAGTGAGAGTTGGCCTGGAGGTACTCTTACCTGATAAAGGCAAATAACATGAATTACATGATTAGGGAAGGAAATGTTCACATATCAAATGCCCATTCAGAGAAGATAGTCTTCACCTCTTTTTTCAAATGGAGAGGGGAAAGGCTAGCTGGGTCTTATAATGGTGCCAGAGGAAGGAATGTAGGGAGACACTGTCTCACATACATTTCAGATATGAGACATCATAATAGATGGCCCTAACTAGAAATTAGAGGTTTGTGGCACAGAATTCTAAATACCCTAAGAAACTATAAATCCCAGGATTCCATTGGATGAAAAAATGGCAGTTAAAGTAGGATCAAAGTCTCATGTGTGAAAGAGACCTAAGTTGTCACAGTGAGTTATTTCGAGTTACTTCTGATCTTCTCCAGGTTTGGGAAAGTGGAGGACAGGACAGGAGAATGCACAAACCAAATGTTTACCATACCTCATTTAGGTAATGGGAAAACATGGTTTCCTGTTACATCTGAACTGGGTCACTGAAAAAGACCAAATGGTATTTTCATTATAGTCTTTATTGCGTGGTGTATATCTAAGGGGGTAAGAGCAGGATTCTAGCTGCGGTTGAACTTATCAAAACATTTCTAAGATAAATTATGTTGGGTTTAAGCTTGTCTGAAAGCTTCTGATAAAAGCCCTTCTAGAGTTTGGCAAAGTTACTTTTTGGGGACTACAGCACTCTACACTGGCCATTGCAGCTGGGGGCCATTTCCGCATTACACTTTTTATAGCACGATTATTCCACTTTCAATATCCTATGAAATCCCGGAGTTTGCAGTTTAGGGAGAGGCCAGCTATCCCCTCCCGAAACTGCAAACCCCAGGATTCCATAAGATATTGAACGTGGAATAATCACGCTATAAAAGTATAGTGCAGAAATGGCCTGGGAACTGTGTTCCAAAAAGGTATTCTGGCCTGTTGAGCCCTCTGTGTGGTTAGTCACTGGTAAGAGGAAGGTAGTGTGAGCATTTTCAGAAATGGGATATCCTCATAGTGCTCTGGAGCTTAGCCTTTCCAGGAGAAGCCAGTCTGTGGGCCAAGAACCTATTAAACCCCGACACCTATTTAGCGAAGGCTTTTCTATGTCTGCAGAGGACTGTGACCTCTTAATTGATGAATCGAATGGAATCAATTGAAAACTCATTTGACAGTCTACAAAAGGTATCCTCAGCTAACCAGGCACCAGATTTTAAGTAAGTAAATCATTTTTAAAGACAACTTTATAAACTATATATGGCAGGAACCATCTTTAAAAGGCAAGAAAGGGATCCCCCTCTTCTGGAATTGAGCACTTGTTCACTCATAGGTGAATTGATGCTGTAATTCTTCCCTAACTTTCTTGTGGAAGCAAGCAATGAGTAATTTTTACAATTTAAAGAGAAAATTGAAGGGGGAGGAAAAAATTGCAAAGAATAACCTGTTTCCTTTGCAGGAAATTCTGTAATTTTCTGTGCAGAAACAGCTGTTACATGCACACAAAATGCTATTTGCTGTGCAAAACAACGTGTGAATTTTGCACAGAAAAGGTCCTCTATTACAGCATTTTGTGCACAAGAAGCATCTTGCTGTGCAGAAAATGGTGTTTTCTGTGTGGATTTTGTGCAGAATAAGTCCCAAAGTAGGAAGATTCCTGTCAAACCAGGATTCTTCTCATCAGGGTTTCTCAACATTTGGAAAATATATTCTTGACCATTTTTGGAATATTTCTGGATATTCTTTCCACCTTTAATGTGACTGAATGATCATATATTCTTTGTGGCTGCTATCAGGCTTGTTTCAGGGGAAACTAGGCTGAACCCCTGCCTCTGCTGTCCTTCTGCCAGTGTAGGAAAGATCTTTATTGATTCAAGTGGGCTTCTGACAACTGACAGAATCTGAGGAAGAGGCAGGTACTATAATTTTTTTACTGGGGTGCTTTGAATATGCCATCTAATTCAGTTGTGTTGAATCAAGTTTTCAGGTTATACCTAAAGTTAGCATTTGTATCTGTTTCTCAATCTTCTCATGACCTGTTTTTGAATCCCATTTTAGGGAGAAAGTCAGGATATAAACTGCATGAATGGATGAATATATTGCTTATCTACTGGATCAGTTGATTTTCAGTGGTTTTTAAAGTCTGATCTTCTAGGGGTTTTGGACTTCAGATCCCAGAAGTTCCAGCCAGCTTGGCCAATGGTTAGCAATTTGGGGCTCTGAAATTCCGCCGACCCCAAAAAATATGAAGGATAGTTTGAGTACCACTGAACTAAAGCTCCTGCTATAAATCATCTGAGGGTGAAATTCTATGGGCAATCGGATGGCATCCTTACTGTAGATGAAGATGCAAGTGCATCAATAGAGAAAGAGAGACAGATAGAGAGAAACATGCTTCACTTGTGGAAACCACACCACTGAAGAATTCAAAAAATTCCACTGACATGGCTACCCTGCTAACAATGCTCCATGATTTATCAAAGCAAAAGGGCAGTTGTTCCATGAGCATGTCAGGGATTGATTGGGGGAGAGTCTCCTCTGTTTCCTATACATGTACCCAGAACTGGGAAAATTTTATGCCACACCAGGACCTGACTTCTTTTTTTCCTTCATCCTGTTGCATCTAATGGGAGGAAATTTTTAAAATGTCAAATGGAGTTTAATGGGGGGACTTTAAAAGCCACACATACACACTTTCTTTCTTTCTGAAATGATCAGCACAAACCAGGCAGAACTTAGAAAATGGAGGTTTCTCTGTCATAGACTCCTCCAGCTTCCGCAGAATTGTCTGATTTCTTTTAAGTGCTTGACAACTCTGTTCAAAAGACAATTGAGATACCTAACCTTCCCACCTGGAAGAGGTTTGTACTTTCCCCAAGTGCGGTTTATGACAAATTGTTCTGTGCCATTTCGCTTTGACTTTTTTTAAGCTGCAACAAGTAACTCTTTTCCAGTACATTGTTTTCGGTGAACTTTATAAACGAGGCACTCGTTTATTGCAGGATCCATTCAAATGTGATAAAGCCTCATTACGGAAAACCTCAGAGGAATAAGCAATTAGCATGAGATATTTTGCTGTGATATTTCATCCTGCCTTTCCTCAACTACTTGCATACAGACACAACTGTTGATGTCACTATCACGAAATAGGCTGCAGGGACTGCAGGTGGAACAGTTTATACACAAAGCAAAGCAAATTTGGTGGGACTTTTTTTTAAAAAAACTCAGTCATATAGTAGCACATCAGTAAGAGATGTTTGTTTATGTTTTCTACCAGGTTTTTACATGGTGAGGACATGTACAATATGAAAAGAATATATTTCTAAGATACTGTTCACATTATTATCCTGAATGCAGAATTGAGCTCTGAGAGGTAGCCACTTAATGTCATGAGTCAGGAGCAGAACTCAGGTGTCTTAAGTACTAGTTGCTCAACTATGAAGGAACTAGACAATATCCTCAGCTGCAAATATTCTGGATTCCAAAGTCAGGATTGTGCATGGCATAGAATATCTAATTACTATGTATGGTTGTGAAAGCTGGACAGTGAAGAATGAAAATCAACTCATGTGAAATGTGGTGCTGGAGGTGAGTTCTATGAACACTGTGGACTGCTAAAAAGACCAATGAATGGGTCCAGCGACAAATCAAACATGATTTATCTGTAGAAGTAAAAATGAAAAGAATGAAACCATCACATTTCAGACATACCATGAGAAGATCTGACTCAGTAGAAAAGATGATAATGCTTGATAACGGAGAAAGTAGGATAAATGAGAGAATTGACCTTCTCCATCTACTGTTTCCAACTATGTAGTCTGTTTGATTTCTGTATTTGGCCACCCGGTGATGTCTGTGAACATTTCCGCATGACACTCTTTGGCCAGCCGACCCCTCCCAAAACTGCAAACCCCAGGATTCCATGAGAGGTTGAAAGTGGAATCATCACACTATAAGAGTGTCTTGTGGAAATGGCCCGTGTATACAGTCACTTCTTCGGTTGCGTTTGTGAGGAACAAAGTGTTAGTCTTGCAAAATTCAATGAGTTGGTCTCTTGCTTCATTTCTTGATTCTAGGCCAAATATTCCTGTTTTCTTTGATTCTGCCCTGTTGCCTACTTTTGCATTCCAGTTTCCTATGATTAACAAGAAGTCTTGTTTTGGTTTGTACCACTTTTCTCCTGAACGCCTGCATAAATATTTCAATTTCTTCTTCTGTTTCTGTAGCTGTAGTATAAGCTTGGATTATAGTTATAGTGATGGGTTTTTCATGAAGTCTTATTGGTATCATTCAGTCTGATATCCTTTGACTGCTTTTGCTATATCTCTCCTCATTATTAATGCCACCCATATCTTCTTAGATTTTCATTTCTTGAATAAAGCACTATGTCATTATCTGACTCAAAATGTCCCATTCCTTTTCCACTTTAGCTTGCTATCCTGAATATTGCAATGTTTATACACTCCATTTTTTGTTTTACTATGTTTAGCTTCCCCTTATTCATGCTTCTCTCACATTCCATGTTCCTATAATATGTGTTATACAGACTTGGACTTTCCTTTCACCTCTGTGCACGTCAACAGATGAACATCCTCACCTTGGGCCGAGTTGTATCATTAGCCACAGCACTACTCCAAGTTGTCTTCTGCTCTTCCCCAGTAGCTCACTGAGCACCATCTGACCTGAAAGTCTCATCTTCTGGCACTATCTCTTGTTTCATTTCGGATTGTCTCATCCCAGGGTTTTCATCATAAAAGACATTCAATAGGGACTTACCATGCTTCCTTCTGTGCAGTACCAACAAACAAAAGCTATGGTGCCACTGCTGTTGTCTCCAAGAGATCCTCTGCAAGTGTCGTCCCCAATTACTACTGCTGCCCAGTAGCTGTTTGGCATATGTAATCTGGTTTCTCAGCAAAGGCCTGTTTGACATGGGAAACCCTACCAGCAGTGTGCTGCTCTCAGCATAGGCTATTGCCTCACACAGTTCCACTACCATGAAAAGGTAATGGCAATGGTGAGTTCCAGAAAAACATATATATTTTCAGTTCTTTAGCTGGTTTCTGTGAGCAAGCTCTATTGTCTCTTTTTTCCCTTGCAAATTACATTCCTGTTTCTTCTTCTTCTTCTTTGAAATGGACAGACTCTGGAGAATACTACAAAGAAAAAGTTTGTCAGACTTGCCTACCTGCAGATGTGGCAATGAGCTAAATTGGCCCTTTGGGAGGCTTGTTCTTCTTTCTGGTGTAGACAGGAGATGTGGTAACCAAGAGACAAGGAGAGGTGGTGTGGGAGTACTGTAAAACCACTGAAAGTTGAAATCTCTTGAGTGTTATCTCACATCAAAAAAAAAAAAAAAAAAAAGTAAACTCTGGACAAGTAATGTTTCCCCCATGCTGGTTCAAATGAAAAAGGATGGGGACAGCTCTAGAAGTTGCCTGCATACACAATGACACAGTTGGCTGTTGCATGTGATGGTGATGACATTATCCTTGCAACTTTGTAGTTCTAAATTTTATGACCTCCTGAAAACAAGGAGGTACTTTGTTTTCACTAAGAATCAAGTCCAGTCCCCAAACTCCTACTGCCTTAAACAAAGCAAGATGTCTCCTCGGCCCATTTCATGATCTCCCACCTCAACTGGACTGATAGTTTAATCTTACCTCAATACTTCTGTTAAAATACAATGGCTGATATCCTACATCCAGCAGGTGGAGTGTAACACTCCATCTGTGCAATGCTACATCTTCCACCCACACTATCAATTGTCAAGCTCTGGATGGGGGTCCCTGATGCTGCTGCTACTGTATATTGGCTAGGTGGGGAGAAGGGAGGCAGTTCAGATGATTAGGAAGCAACTGGTCTCAGTCTGTTGTGGGGGGGGGGCAAAAGGCTGTGCTTTTCCTTCCCCTCAGAGCTCAAAGCACCTCCATCTTCATGGTCTAAATTGCCTCCTCCTTCCTTCCCTTCCCTTCCTTCCCCTTCCCATCAATAATCAGCTGCAGCAACTCCTCCCAGGGCTTAAGCGGTCCCATGGGCAGAAGGTTTCAGATGGATAGCTGTGGAATGGAGAATAGTTCCCCATATCCTATCCGAAAAAAGACATACTTATGCATGTGTCTGTCTCCAAGAGGGTGTTGTGCAGTATCCTCCACAGGAGCAAGCTTTAAAGGAGAGGCAATATGACACACAAGAGAGCCAGTGTAGTGTAGTAGTTTTAGCGTTTGACTACAACACTGGAGACCAGGCTTCAATTTCCTGCCTGGTGACCTTGGGCACGTCACAGACTCACAGACTCAGAAAACTCTGTGATACCTTTGCATTTGGGTTGCTGTAAGTTGGAAACAACTTGAAGGCACACAACTTCAACAACAATATGACACACAAAGACACACAAGCCCAGAGGAAGGGAAGGGGGGGGAATGAGAGAGAGAGAGAGAGAGAGGGAGAGAGAGATTTCTTTTCTAACAGAGATGAGGAGCCAGAAGGATCAGGAAGAATGGCTAAAAACATCATTGGTGCCCCTGTGTCTGTGACTGGAGATAGTTGCCTAACTCTGCCCAGCCAGGCCTGCTGAGATGGCAGTGGGTGAAAAACACACAGAACAGTGAATCAGTGATCTGAATGTGGAAGGAGGTTGGTCAGTGTTTGGTCAGTATTGCAAAAGAAAGCCTGTCAGTGCCCTCCATAGCCATGTTTTGCTGGAAATCAAAACATAAGATAAGCAAAAGATAAGTACAGAACCACAGCTTTCAGGATATATATGTCTAAATGCACCTTAAGGTGATCCAATCTTCTCCTTGTTCTCCCTTTCAGACAAGAGAAATGTTCATAAACTGTTTATTCATACCCATGTATCACATCTATCTGTGGCAGTTCCTTCCATTCAGAGAAAGAAAACCAAATGCAAGTATGTTATCAGTTTTGGTTAAAAGTAGCAATAGGACTCAATTATGAAATTGCCTGGCTCAAATGGCAAAGTCCATCTCAGTGTCAAAAAGAGAAGCAATCTTAAACAACTTAGAATAAAATCAGAGTAGAAGATACGTGGCACTTTTCAAAATAAAATACAGCCAAAAAAAAAAAACCCAACCCCCCCCCCCCAAAAAAACCACCAAACCACCCTCTTTCTGAAGATGGGTTAAATTTTTAAAAAATGATTATAGGAAAAACAATGGAGGAAGAGGAGAGACAAGAGTAAGTGATGATAAGCGATCATCACTGATAAATTGCATCAACCACTTAGTTACATCTGTGTAACTACGTAACATCTCCTGGCCTGATGTCCCATCCTATCTCAAGAGCCAATAGCCAGATTGGCAAAAGAAGTCTGTTCCAATTGGGGTGTAAGGAGAATGACATTTCCACCACCACCCCCTCTGCCAGCAAGCAAGGCCATGACAAGGTTCTGCCTGTTTTGCCTTGTCTGGCTTCTGGCTCTTAAGGTGGGCTGTGGTGGCATTTGTGTAGGCTTACAGTAAGACTACATAGTCTAGCTACAGATCCATAGCTGCAATACTGAATACCAACCAATGATAATAACCAGTTGATGGTGTAGAACAGTGGTGGAGCACATGATTTACATGCAAAATGTCCCAGATTCAGTCCCAGATATTTCAGATAAGACTGGGAACAACTCCTATCTGGAATCCTAGAGAACTGCTGCCAGTCAGTAGACTAATATTAGGTGTCATAAACTAATAGTTTGTACAATGCAGCTTCCTATACAGCAGGGGAAAGTAAGCTGTAGCTTACAAATGTTTTTGTAGTACAACTCCCATCATTCCTTACCACTGGCTCTGCTGGCTACTCAAACAACATCTGAAGGGCTACAGCTTGCCCATCCCAACTACAGAGACAGAGAAATGATGGGTAAATTGAGAGTAATTGTATGGTTGTCCCTCCTCATTCGCTAGGGCTAGAGGCACAGGACTCTCGCGAAAGAGTAAAAATTGCAAATATCAATATGTGTGTGTGTTTGTGAGAAGAGGACTGAGCCATGGTGAGGAGAGCAGGCACTTAGGGACCAAATCAGGTCAAGATATATGGATATATGTTGGCAGTCAAACTCTGCCAAGACAGCAAGGTCCGGCAAGTTTCTTGCTTGTCTTGCAGACAATTTCATGGTCCAGAAGGTGGAAGAGGCCACAAGGGGATCAAATATTCTAGATCTGATCCTGACCAATAGGGATGACCTTGTTAATGAGGTAGAAGTGGTTGGATCTTTAGGGGGGAGTGACCATGCCCTATTGGAATTTGGCATTCAGTGGGAAGGAGAAAATAAGTGTAGCCAGACACTCGTCTTAGATTTTAAAAAAGCGGACTTCTGTAAACTTAAGGAGCTGCTGGCTGAAATTCCATGGTCAAGAATAGTGAAAGAGAAAGGAGTTCAGGAGGCATGGGAGTTCCTTAAAGGGGAAATACTGAAGGCACAGTCTAAAACTGTGCCAATAAGGAGGAAAAATGGAAGGCATCTGAAGAAACCAGAATGGTTGACTAAAGAACTCTCAGCTGAGCTAAGCGTTAAGAGAAATGTGTACAGGAAATGGAAAAGGGGGGAAACCACCAAAGAAGAATTTAAGCAAGTAGCCAGGAGATGTAGGGAGAAGGTCAGAAAGGCTAAAGCACAGAACGAACTTAGGCTAGCCAGAGACATTAAAAACAATAAAAAGGAAAAAGCAGCAAAAGGAAAAAGAAGGAGACGATAGGGTCACTGTGCAGAGAAGAGGGTGAATTACTAACAGGGGGAAGAGAAAAGGCAGAACTACTTAACACCTTCTTTGCCTCAGTTTTTTCCCAGAAGGATACAAGCACTCAACCTGGCGGTTGGGGAGCAGGTGAGGAAGCAGGGAAAATGCGGCACATCATAGGTAGAGAGGTGGTACAGGAATACCTGGCCACACTGGATGAATTCAAGTCTCCAGGGCCAGATGAATTGCATCCTAGGATATTAAAAGAACTGGCAGAGGTCATTTCGGAACCGCTTGCTATAATCTTTGAGAAATCTTGGAGGACAGGAGAAGTTCCAGCAGACTGGAAGAGGGCAAATGTTGTCCCCATCTTCAAGAAGGGAAAAAAAGAGGACCCAAATAATTATTGCCCAGTCAGTCTGACATCGGTACCCGGAAAGATTCTGGAGCAGATCATTAAGCAGTCAGTTTCTGATCACTTAGAAAGCAACGCGGTAATCACGAGAAGTCAACACGGATTTCTCAAAAATAAGTCATGCCAGACTAATCTTATCTCTTTTTATGATAGAGTTACTAGCTTGATAGATGAAGGGAATGCTGTGGATGTAGCATATCTCGATTTCAGTAAGGCCTTTGACAAAGTTCCCCATCACATTCTTGCAAAGAAGCTAGTAAAATGTGGGCTGGACAGGGCTACTGTCAGGTGGATCTGTAACTGGTTGACTGGCCGTTCCCAAAGGGTGCTCACCAATGGCTGCTTTTCATCCTGGAGAAAAGTGACTAGTGGGGTGCCACAGGGTTCTGTTCTGGGCCCAGTGCTGTTCAATATTTTCATCAATGACTTGGATGAAGGAATAGAGGGCATGCTCATCAAATTTGCAGATGACACCAAATTGGGAGGGGTTGCTAATACGCCAGAGGACAGGATCAAAATTCAAAATGACCTGGAGAGATTGGAGAGCTGGGCCAAGGCTAACAAAATGAAATTCAGCAGAGAGAAGTGTAAGGTCCTACACTTAGGTAGAAAAAAGGGAATGCAGAAATATAGGATGGGGGACACGTGGCTGGATGGCAGTACATGTGAAAGGGATCTAGGAGTCCTAATAGACCACAAGCTGAACATGAGTCAGCAGTGTGATGCGGCAGCCAAGAAAGCCAATGCAATTCTCGGCTGCATCAATAGGAGTATGGTGTCTAGATCGAGGGAGGTACTGGTACCACTCTACTCTGCTTTGGTTAGACCTCATCTTGAATACTGTGTCCAGTTCTGGGCACCCCAATTCAAGAAGGACATGGTCAAGCTGGAGCAGGTCCAGAGGAGGGCGACCAAAATGGTGAGGGGCCTGGAAGCCATGCCCTATGAGGATAGACTTAGAGAGCTGGGTATGTTCAGTCTGCAGAAGAGAAGGTTAAGAGGGGACATGATAGCCATGTTTAAATATTTGAAGGGATGCCATGTAGAGGAGGGAGAGGGCTTGTTTTCTGCCGCTCCAGAGACCAGGACAAGGAGCAATGGATTCAAGCTGCAGGAAAGGAGATTCCACCTGAACCTCAGGAAGAACTTCCTGACAGTCAGGGCTGTCCGGCAGTGGAATCTGCTGCCTCGGAGTGTGGTGGAGTCTCCTTCTTTGGAGGTTTTTAAGCAGAGGCTGGATGGCCATCTGTCGGGAGTGCTTTGAGGGTGTTCCTGCATGGCAGGGGGTTGGACTGGATGGCCCGTGTGGTCTCTTCCAACTCTACATTTCTATGATTCTATGATTCTATAAGAAAGGAGAGGAGAGGGGAAAGCGGTCAGTTGGCATGGTGGCCCTATACTCCCTCTCTCTTGCTCATCTCCTTCCCTGGGGGTGTGGGAGGCATTTGGAGACGGTTTGCGGTGCTGAGGAATCAGGCTGCAATCCATTCTTAGCTGGCCAGGCAGCAGTTGTTAGAGGAAGAGGAGGAACACTAGAGGTGAGTTTTTAAAGGGTTGTGTGGTCTAATCACTGAGAGAGAAGGTTCCCCCAGAAAAGAAGCACCTGAGGTGAGGGGTTAGGGATTGGAGAAATTTGCAAATAATCAAATCCATGAAAATGAAATCCACAAATGTGGAGGGCAGGCTGTATGTACTTTGGTCTCATATCAGATTAAAATGGGTGTTTCCTACTAGTGGTTTCAAATGTGGGGTCCCAGATACTGTTGGACCAAAACTCTATTCGTCCCTGGACATATTTGAGGACTGCAGGAACTAGTGAGTTGGGCCAAAGGCTTCAGGATCAGATTACTGAGAGAATGACTTGTTTTTCCATATTTATTTGATGGCTTCCTGTTAACGGTAAGCTGTTATTGTGTAATTCTTGTTTGTGTCTGAGCCAGATTCACTCCTGAATCCTTTCTGCTAGCACAAAAGTAAATATGAGTGGGACAACCTTTTATTCCTTGGCCTCAGTCTCCCAAGGGATTGCCCCTGCAAGAAAAGGGAGCAATCACTGGCTGGAGGATGTATTTCCTCAAAAACCACTCAGCTTTGCCTCTCTGAGGCAAGTACATCTTGTGTAAACAGAATCTGTTGCTGATCTTGAATTCTTCAGCAGAATTCTCTGTTTACCTGCCTTGAGTCTGTTTGCCCTCCATCCCACCTCATTCCACATAGATTTGAATTGACTCATGTCTTTGGCCCTGAGCCTCTTAACTCTGTTTCTCCACTCTTGACAACCTGAGTGCACTTAAAGGGAGTAGAAATTATAGGTGTTCTTCCATTCTTCTTGGTAATTAGATGACACCCTCCACTCTGAAATAACATAACCAAAAACAGTGTATCACTGTTCTCCTCTGCCTTTTGACTCTACAGAGCATATGAAGCAACTTTTAATTAAGAGCTTAACTAGATATTAATTTAATTTTGTGATTAACAACTCTTTTTTTTCAAATAGTAAGGGAAGAGGATGGAATGAGAGAAGCATGGGAAGATGAAGTCTTACCATCCCCTGAAGAAACCTGCCTCCTTCTCTTCATTTAGTGGTGGGCAAAGTGCCACAGTAAGGCTAGATGAGACCCCCCAGGTTCTTTATGTGGCCCTCACATTCCTTGCAATTCACCTTTTAAATAGGTTGCAAGAATTCTCCCTAGAAGTCCAGATGACTAAGATGAGACTATCATACTTTGGACATATCATGAGAAGATATGTGCCTTGGAAAAGTTAGTGGTGCTTGGCAAGCTAGAAGGCAACAGGAAAAGAGGAAGAGTGCATTACAGGTTGAAAGACTCAGGCCATTTCTGCACTAGACTGTTATAGCTCTATGATTCCACTTTCAACATCCTATGGAATCCTGGGGTTTGCAGTTTCCGGAGGGGCCAGCTGGCCCCTCCCAAAACTGCAAACCCCAGGATTCCATAGGATGTTGAAAGTGGAATCATAGCGCTATAACAGTCTAGTGCGGAAATTCTGTCAGTCAAGGAAGCCATGGCCCTGCCTCTGCAAGTCCTGAGCAGGGCTACTGCTAACAGGGTGGCTTAGAGGACTCTCATTTGTAGAGTTGTCATATATCAAAGCTGACTTGACAGTAGTGAACAACTACAATGAGAGACTCCCCAGTTCTGTTCAACATGAAAAGAAAAAAAAATAGTTTATTATAACAGGACATAGATTTCCAATCACTTTCAGGGTTTTTCCATTTGTTTGTTATTTGGTATTTTGGGCAGTCTTTGTAGCAGAAAATTGGCCCCAGGATTTACTGCAATAGCCCACAATAATTTCAGGGGAAGAAACCAGCAAAACTACCTGCTTGCTTAAGAAAGCCCTATGAGATTCATGTGGATGCCATAAGTCAACAGGTGACTTGAAGGCACAATGCACACACAATGTCACAGCAACTAGAAGTAGGGAAAAGAAACCTCCTACTGAGCCCAGTGGGAGGTTTTTGTTTACCAATGTTCTTTGCTCTGCTCTGGGAGGAGGGATTTAGTCTTGCCTGTGGTGAGAGATGGGAAATTAAAATCTTTCCTCTGCCTGCTATGATCCTGAAGAGAATCATCAGCATCATTGCTTCCCCACCTTCCAGCTTTATTATATATTTTTTTTCCTTTTAAGTAGTGTCTGCTAACCATGGCTGGCACCCTGCATTGCAGTTAACAGATCCATAACCTAGAGTTACATATCCATAACTGATCCATATTCACCTATGCTGCGTATTCACAATGGTGGGTCTATTGCCATGATCATAAATGCCTCCCACATCCCACCTTAAACTCCAGGAAGCCTCTTTGTGCAATAGAGATCTGTGACATGGCTGAGTGGGAAACTTCAGGATGATGAAGCCAGACTCCTCCCACCTCTGAGATGTGGAGCAACAAATGGGCTTGACACATTTGGTTAGACCTCACCTGGAATACTGTGTCCAGTTCTGGGTACTGCAATTCAGGAAGGATATTGACAAGTTGGAATGTGTGCAGTGGAGAGCAACTAAAATGGGGAAAGGTCTGGAAACCATGCCATATGAGGAGTGGCTTAGGGAGTTAGGTATGTTTGGCCTGAAAAAAGAAAGTTAAGAGGTGACATGATAGCCATGTTTAAATATTTGAAGGGATGTCATGTTGAAGATGGGGTAAGCTTGTTTTCTGCTGCTCTAGAGACTAGGAGTCTTTCCGCACTATACTGTTATAGCGCTATTATTCCACTTTCAACATCCTGTGGAATCCCGGAGTTTGCAGTTCCGGGACAGGCCAGCCAGCCCCTCCTGGAACTGCAAACCCCAGGATTCCATAGGATGTTGAAAGTGGAATAATAGCACTATAACAGAGTAGTGTGGAACAAGTCTCGGACATGGAGCAATGGAGTCAAACTACAGAAAAAGAAATTTCACATAACCATCAAGAAGAACTTCCTGATGGTAATAGCTGTTCAACAGTGGAATATGCTGCCTTAGAGTGTGATGGAGTCACCTTCTTTGGATGTTTTTAAACAGAGGCTAGATGGCCATTTGCTGGGGGCACTCTGAGTGTGTGTTCCTGCATGGCAGGGGGTTAGATTTGATGGCCGTTGTGGTATCTTCCAACTCTATGATTCTATGTTTCTGTTCTCTGATTCTATGATGCTGAAGAAGCTTACTTGTCTTCATCACATGGAGTCATTCCCTGGAGCTTAGGTTGGGATTTTGGAATTGATTTATGTTATACTATTTATAGGTATGCTTACATAGTCATGAAATGCAACCAAGGCTCTCAGCCCATACAATTCAATTAACATAATGTTTGGTCCTGAGCCAAACCAGTGGGCCTTTCTCACACATTGAATTTGAACTTCAACTTTCAGACTCTCCCATAATGCTGGTCAGGATTGTGGTGGTTGTTTTTGTTGTTGTTTGTAAGCTGTAATCCAAACATGTAACTTTTCCAAGTTCTCCCCACTTCTGTTCACTGCAGTTGGTGGCCAGTCTATGGGATCTCAGTTGTGGTCCTCAGGTCCTTTTAATCCTACAGAGCAAGGAGTGGAACTTAGCACTTTTGTAGGCAAAACAGGAATTCTATTAGTGAGCTGTTCCTTCCCTCTCTTCACTCTCGGCTTGAAATGTCTTGAAATGACACAAAGAACCATCTCAGTCTGTACATTTGAAAAACAAATGTGACAAACAAAGTTTGTCATTTCCAAAGTATTTGGAAGATTATTGTACATATTTTAAGAGCCGCAATTGGCAGCAAGAAAGGATTTGGCATCCCAACTCATGTCCTGCCTTGGAAAATTATACCGCTGTGTTTTCTCAGCAGTACAGGACCATCCACCTTCTACCATAAAATGTCAAGTTTCAGTATTCACACAATTCCCTCTTGTTTCTTTAAAATGACAGCTCGAGTCTCCAAAGTGTCGCTAATAACCGAGCAGCCAATTAGTTGGGCAGGTCTGTATGTTTTCTGACACTTTTCTCGAAGTGTCCATGGGATACTAAGTCTTACAAGCAGGAGAATAGTTCTTCCATGCGAGATTCAAAAGATGAGAGGCTGAGACGAGGCAACATCTACACTCTTATTATTTCATGCCAGCAGGATAACAGAATGCATTGCTTTTAATATGAAAATATGTCGTTTGAAGGAGGAGAGGGGAATCCCACTGCCTAAGCAGCTCCTCCATTACTCATTTCAGCAAGAGGTTCCTTGACTCTGCTGAGTCTTTGAAAGAATAGCAATTTAAAGGAAGTGGGTGGCTGGTGGGTGTAATAAAAGGGACTACATGCTAAGGCATTTAAAGCAAAGCCTTTCTCTGGGCTGTTGCTTGAGTTCTTCATTGTTGTTTTAAAGGATTTTGGAAGCCTTGTTCCCATGGAAGTGCACAAGTCAGTGAACTCATGGAGAATGGGGCCTTTTTAGGAAATATTGGCATAGCCGCCAACATTTTGCAGATGAAAACTAGGACACATGTGGCCAAGCAACATCAAAGTGTGGCCAAGATGGCAAAATTCATTAATGAGGAGGAACACACAAGCCAGGAAAGAATGCAGCCACTTGCTTTTGCCTGAGTCTACTGCGAAGTCTGCCCCCTTCACCCCTCTCCTCCCATTGCATTGTTTGAATGCAAACTTCCTTTGCACTTTGAACAAGGTTTGCAGCAATTGAAATAAGCTGAGGACAAAAGGAGACAAAGGTAGGGGAAGAGAGAAACTGGGACATTTAAAAGCAGCTTTAAAAAAGTGATGACAAAGGATTATTTGGGACTTTCCTTGCCAAATTGGGACAGTTGGAAGGTCCTCGTTTGAGATGGGACATCAGAATGTCCTTTGATTTTAGTGAGTACCTGAGAAATCAGTAAATGGTCATCACTGCATTTCATTGACACACAAGTAAAAATGTACCTGAACTCATTTCTTGCTCTATTTGTTTTTGTTTGTTTGCCTGCTTGCTTGCTTATCTGAGGATCCATGTGTATGGAGTTGGTGGAAACCTGAGATTAGGTAGGATGGTAGAGTGCTAGTTATTCGACCTGGAAAAATCAGCAATGGCTGGTGGCTTCCACATCAGTTGGAGCAAGAAATCCACTCTGGATTTTAACTGGAATTTTTAATCTGAACATGGAGTTATCCATGATGTTGATCTCAATCCAAAAATGAAGGTTCAAAATCATGGCTCATCCTTTTAAACTTTGGACTAAAACCCAAAATGGATTCAGGACACTACTGGCATAGAAGCCACTAGGCAGTGACATCCAAAATGATATTGCAGATTTTTTTCCCAGAACCCGAATGATGAGGGCAGGAGTAAATCTCCTATAACAGAACGGCAGAACATTTGGAGGTTTTGATAGCTTGGCTCCTTGACTGTTGAATAGGGTAAAGGAGGGTCACATTTGTTGGATGTTAAAGTCCTCTGACATTTTGGAAAATGGAGAATGAGAGAGGATGAGTCAAGTGTGAATGAGTTCATCAATCTTTGGTTACTACCCATATATGAGTGAGCAGGAAAAGTTCAAAATGCCCAAACCATTTAGGAGCATGTGTCATTAAAAGTCAAGAGGATGTCTACACCTGGGACACCTCGGGGCTTTTAAGAGCTCCCTCTTGAATAATAGAAGGCTTGGGAAAGCAAGAAGCCATTTATGTTCTCACAAGGGAATATGCTTCTGACTGTTCTCTGCTAATCAGCTGTTGAGCTGCCTCCTGGTAGGGAAACTTCAAATCAAAGTTTTAACAAGACAAACATTTTTAAAAAGTGGAGGAGGGGGGGAGAAGAAGAAGAAGAAACACAACTAAAAATCCTGTATAGTTATTCATTTCTGACTTTCCCTCCAGCCCTCCAGTGGGAAGAAGTGAAGCAGAATGTGTTACGGGGCTTACTTCTCCTTAAATGAGAATGTATTGGAGACTAAGGCCATTTCTGCACTAGACTGTCATAGTGCTATTATTCCACTTCCAACATCCTATGGAATCCTGGAGTTTGCCTCAAAGACCCCTCCCTAAACTGCAAACCCCAGGATTCCATAGGATGTTGAAAGTGGAATAATAGCACTATAACAGTCTAATGTGGAAATGGCATAAGGATGTCTTTGAAATCATTGTTATATTTACATATATGCAAGAAGCAAACACACCTCTGCAAACAAATAAACCAGACAGCAAACTCACTGATCCTGCTTCAAATTCCCATGGTCTGGGCTCATGAATCCCCTCAGGCTGTTCCTAGCAGAGCCAAAGAACTCTCTCTGGACCCAGATACACAGAATGCCTGGGGATGCACATTCAGCTGCCACTCAACTCCTCCCCTCCGTTTTATTTTGTTTACTCAAAATGTAGCCTCAGAGGAATGAAAGTCTGGTCAAAGCAGACTTGGGGACTTGAGTACTTTAATTCTTTGTCCTTCCATGATATTTCTAATTCCCTTCCTCTCTCAGTATTGCTTGTCAAGCCTGACTGGAAAAGATGTAAGTTATCTGTATTTCTTCCTCTTGTGGATAGGAAAACATCCAATGGGGCTAATTTTGATTTAAAAAAAATGGGTAGAACTTGGGGGAAAATCACTTTTTGACTACAGTTCACAGAACACTCCCACCAGCATATCACATGGACACTGGCCATACTGGCTTGGATTCTGAGAGTTGTAGTCTCACTTTCCCCAAGCCTTTTTTTTCCCAAAGAAACTCCCAAAAGAGAAAGAAGTCAGTAGCCCTGCCTCTTCTTCTGACCATTCAGACTGAATGTCTAGCCCATTATGGTTGTCATTTGCTTTTTAAGATGATCCAGCAAGAGATAGCTTCCTCTTTTAATTCTTCTCATCCAGTTAGGCCCTCTAGACCTCCTAATTCAACCTACAGTGACATCATTCCTCTACCTGTCCTAGGACTGGAGGCAGCAAATTGCAGGAAAGGCATGCAGGAGCAGTCACAGGTAAGTCAAGCCAACCCAAGTTGTGTACATACAGTCTGAAGAGTTCAACAAAGATGAAGGATGGTGCAGTCACAAGGTATTAGCTGTTCGAAAGTCAGCCACAAGAAGCCAGCAGTTCTGATAAACAAACCCAAAAGGAAAAGACAACAAGATGTATAACCTGAACGAGTCCAGAGGTTTGGAATCCTAATATTCAAGCACATCTAAATCACCAAGAGGCAAGATAGATGAAGGGTTGGTACTAGAAGTACTTCCCTCAGCTGCTGAAACTGTGTAGCTGTTTGATCTTGAGACACCATGTGGGTAATTGCTCAATGCTTTTCATTATTTACAAATAATGTAAAAGTAATGCAAATGTGTGCATGTGGAGGAGTAACTCACAGGGAAGAGGATCAAGGTACTGGGAAGGACTGTTCAGACTTTATTGACCTTTTGTATTCTCCCCTGGAAGTTGCCCCTGCAACTATATTCCTTCCAGTTATATATCACTCATTGCTAAACTTCCAGAGACAGTTTGAGGTTGTGGACTTACATTGTGGGTTATGTCCTTATTCTGACAAAGAGATGTCTGGGCAGCATTTCCTAAGCTTACAACTGGTTGCTAAGTGACACCAGGATGTGGGGCAGGCTTTGTGCAAACAACATCTTTTCTCCAAATAGCATTTATCTCTATGGTGCCTAGTTACAACCTATCCCGGGATTGGTTCTGTACCTTTCTAAGTTGCTATGGAATGTGGAGAAGAAGCAGATGCAAACTTTATCCCATTCATTCTCACCTGATGTGTCAAGTATGATTCTAAAAGTACCAGATAGAAATTGGGGGCTGGGTATGAGGAAAAAGGTAATGGAAAAGTAAAAGAAACTGCAGCTACTTCCTTGGTCAAAATGAATTTTTGGGTTACAGTCTGGCAACCCCAGGGCTATAATTTGAACCCTGCACTCATATTTTGCCAAGAACTTGGAAAAGACATTTGTCTGATGGCAAGTCCTAGAATCCCCCAGCCAACACAGCTACGATTTTCCAAGTTCCAAAATCCTTGGTGTTTGTGGAATATTTCATATCTCTGGGATTTTCCTTTCCTCCCTCCTACACTTAAACATTTAACACACTGCATAAAAAGTGTATAAGCTTTTAAACAAAGAAAACCCAGCAGATAAACCTGAAATTATTCATGTGCTTATGGCTTCCTTCTTTCCCCTACCCAAGCAGGGCTCCTTTACCTCTTAATAAGCAATGACTCAATGGATGGAGGAGGTTTGCCATGGTAAATTTTCTTATTCTCATGCTGTTAAAGGCCCAAGAGCTCTGCCAGAAAGAAAACCCACATGCACACAGAGAAAGATATATATGTACACACACAAAACAATTGACAACTCTCATCAGGGAGATCTCTGCTTGAGCACTTCTACTAACCTAATATACAATGACATCCAGATTATACAGCTTAGCTTGGGGCTTGATTGGTTCTTGTTTTCTCACTCTTGTAGCGTGCCAGTTTTGAGATGCAGGTGATAACATTTACAGTGGCATGCAGCTTTATTCAATCCTTAATGTGACTTCTAGGAACATCTATGTATAAAGGCAGAGAAATCTCATGTTGGAAGGTGCACTACGAGTCATCTAGTCCAACCGCTTGCTGATATAGGAAATCTATAGTGAAAGGATCTCAGTGAGATGGCTACCCAAACTGTGTTTAAAAACTCCCAGGTAAGAAATGACCACCAACCTCCAAAGCAGTCAATTCTACTGCTAAAGAACTCTTGCTATGAAAAAGATGTTTCTTGGGTTTTATCAAAATCCCTTTTCTTGGAATTTGAAGCCATTGGTTTGAGATCCATTTTCTGGAGCAGCATAGAAAAAGCTTCCTCCATTATTTATTTAGAAATCATTTTTTCCCCTGAATAGTTTGTAATTATGATAACTATGTGCTACATGGGTCTCTGGTGCATGTCAAACACCTCAGTGAAGTAATTACTTCAGGCTTCATTCTAGACCTTATCTTCATCAGCCTTGTCCTCTTCTGAATTATCTAGACTATTATCATAGCCACTCTGCTACTTCCATGTTGGTTGGGTGAGGAATCTTCTGGGTTTTAGGCCAAACTTTAAGTGATCCATTTAAGGTGTGGAACCTATTTTGAGGATTGCGTTCAGCACCTTGGTTAGCTTCTTTAGAGTCCAAACAAAAACCTGGAGTTTAATACAGACGCCACCAGCTGCCATTCCTTCCTAGGGTGACTCTCCTGGACATGCTAGGAATGACCACTTCCTTTCTAAAAAGCAGAGCTGAGCGCAATGCTAGGACAGAAACCTCACATACATTACATACATACATACATACATACATACATACATACATACATACATAAAAATAGGACAGTCTTCTGCGGAGTTCAGTCTTGCGTTTGAAGGTATCATCTCTTTGCACAGCTGCCCCGTTGAAATCTAAATTAAATAAAAGAAACTCTAACAAGGGAGGCCCTTGAAGTTGCCCATTAGAAGTTCACATCTGGACAGTAGATAGAGCAGGTGCACAAGTCACCCTGTCCCAGTCTTCCCCGCTGTGTTAAGATGCAATATATTTCTATTTAGATTACGGCTGGCATATCTATATTCCTGTTTATGCAAATGCAAATTTTAACATATGCAACTTGTATGCAAATCCCTGCCCTTTTTTAATACTTTCCTTCCCTTTCTTTCTCTCTCTCTCATTAGCTGGTATGTGTGTGTTTCCATGTTGTGGCTATTATTTTTGACAATGCAGAAATGATCTCCCTACACATACCTTTATTCAGACAATATTTCTTAGTAGAATTGGAGGGTGGGGGGAGTTACAGGAAGACATGGGGCTATCCATCTGCTCCCTATGTTTGCCAGATCTTCACCCAGAGATATTGGCTGACATCCTGTTCGGTATATGCTAGATTTGTATCAAATCCCTTGTATCAAGATGAGGAATTTGCATCAGAATTGCGTATGCTAAAATTTACATGTGCTGTACTTATGATCTTGTAACAGCTGGAGATTCACATTTACAGTGGTTAATGACCAAATGTGACCCATAAAATCTAGCTTTTTAGTGTGGCACATCCCCAGCTGATGCGTTTCAGAAGTGCTGCAGATAATAGCATTGGGAAATAATTCTGCAGTGGGGCACACAAGCTGTAGGGCACATTGAAATAAGCAGCTGTAGAAGGACCCTAAGGGGTCTCCCCAACTGCCTGTTCTCAACATGCCCCATGCTGGGAAAGTGCAGCAGATATCCCTTCCCAGTGCCCTTGTTACCCCAAAACGTAGGTGCCACAAGGGCCACCCTGCAATGCCAAATACCTCCTTGCAAAAGTGGGGAATTAATTAGCTCAAAGAGGAGGCTTGCGAGAGGGGGGCAACTTAATGAGATCTTTCCTACCAGCATTTACGGGCACACGCAGGAAAAGAACCAGACAGAGATTCAGAAGTAAGCTAAAAATGTGTTTTATTGAAGAGAAATCACTCATGCATGCACACAAGATACACACAATCGCACATTCACACGAGCTAGCTGAAAGAGAAAGGGAGGAAAAATTATAGAGAGGCTGAGGGTTTGGGTGGGATTTATAATTACCAGTCCAGAAGAGTAGTAAAGAGCAGAATTGTATTTTGGCTTAGGTAGGACCTAAGGCCAGTTCTCATTACGGAGCCAGACGGACAGAGTGAAGGGTAGACCTTCAAGAGACTGCACTGGGCATCCTGAAATCAGGGATATTTGTACCCTGAAAATAGCCTGTGGCTGTGAAGATTCCAGATGCAAGACAAAGGAAACCTGTTGTGGACAAGGGGTCTTTCGCCTGTTGATGGGCTTAGTGCTTTCATTGACAAAGACATGATGGGTGTTGTAATAGCTGTCTATTGTGGGTGCTGTGAAGAAAGAGGAAAGAATCCAGGTGTACAAGGGATGGTTATGTATCAATCAGTGTCCTGGTGGGCTCCTCACAGCTGGATACCCTGGAAAATTCCAGCTTCTATTTAAGCCTATTATCCACAGGACTGGTGTGCATTTGCCTGAGAAATGACTCAGTCTTACCTGAGGAAGTTTTGAGTTGACGTATCCTTCTCACATTTACAGTCAAATTCTTTCCCTCACTCGGTTTGACCTCTCCATCACCTCTCAGGCTTGAATTTGATATCAGAGCCAATAAAATGTGTTGCCAATTACATATGATGCCAATTAGGTATAGTGCCCATCCAAACCAAATTAATATCAGAGACGCCCAAAGCGAGGCCTTCCACCCTGATTTGCTGATCTCAGGAGCCCTTTGGTTGGAGTACTGCCTAGCTGAGAAAGTCATTGTGGGGGATGGCATTGCCTACAACAATGGAGCTCTGTCATCATAGTTATGTCTGATTATACAGGATCTTGCACAACATCTATCCCTGACTCTCCATGCCTTGTTGAGTTCTGGAGATAAAGCATCTGACCAGAAATAATCCCAGTCATGTTTTTTAGTGGATTCTCCTAGAAATGTGACTTTGCTCCTGTCTTTCACTCTTCTAGTTCTTTTTCCTCCTGTCCCTCTGGCCTAGAAAGAACATTCTGATAATCTTTGTGAAGTGTAGCATACAGCCTAGAGTTCAATTAATTCTGAGCAGACAGAAGAAAATTGTGGCAAGAGAAAGTACAAGAAGGAGGGAAGTAACATGGTACCCTAGCACTAGACAGCTCTGCCCTCAATTTGTCAAAGAGTCTTTCATTTAAATGCTGAGAAAGTTGGCAGCCTCCACTAATCCTCAACTAAGTGCATGAAAAAATGATTAATAAAACAAAGCTACAAGCTCTAGCAATTTCCACAGTTAGGTGAATGACTCCCTTCCACCCATATGTCACCTTTATTTTTTAATGCTCTGGGAACTTCTTTACTGATACAAGGTTCCAATTTGGTGAAGAAGGAACAGTCATGGGAAATCATATACTTCCATATCCCTGTAACAAACTCATTCAATGCCAGTCACTCCATCTAGGGACAGAAAAATATTCCCCTGACATATGATGTCTTCCAGGTTCCTCACTTAAGATTCTGCAAATAGCTTCTAATATTTGCTTCATGCTAATGCTCTCATTCTGTGAAAATGACAAATGGATACATTTTGTTCCCAGGAGTGTAAAAAATCTTTATTTTCTTAGTGTGTTTATATCCCTTGGGAGTTATCCTGGCTGCAGCACTCTAAAGACAGCATACATCCAGACCAGGTGCAATAAACTATATGCTTTAAAAACAGCAGTCTGTATTTGTTTGTCTTGGTGTTCCCCTTGATGACAGCTAGCAGTCATGATATAAACAACATTGTGATGGTGTATAGATAGAAACTGGCCTCTGCTGGGAAGAAATAGAACTGCATCCTGTGTATTTACCACTCTTTTGGGTTCCGTGGGGCTAACATTTTAAAGGAATGTTGCAAAAACAATGATACAGTTTACAAAGATTGACATTTTTAGATTAGAAGCAAAAAGCATCAGAACAAACATATTCTCAAAAGTTTGTACATATGTGTCTGTGTGTTGTGTGAAACGTTCCTTGGGTCAAAGCAGCAAAAAGGCACCAGTGGAGGAGCTGTTTAAAGATATGTCCTATAAAGTCTCTTTATTTCCCAAAGTTGAGGAATCACTCTCAGAACATTCCTGGCCATTTCCACCCTATACTGGTATGGTGCTTTTATTCCACTTTCAACATCCTGTGGAATTCTGGGCTTTGTAGTTTCCCGAGGCGAAAGAGTTCTCTAGCTGAGAACTCTAAATGCCCCTCCCTAAACTGCACGCCCCAGGATTCCATAGGATGTTGAAAGTGGAATAATAGCACTAGAACAGCGTAGTGCGGAAATGGCTCCTGTCTCCCTGAAAGGCCTCTTATGTAATCCAGCATATCTCTGTAGACAAACACTCTGACAAAGAAGTTCCTTTTTACAAGATCTTCTTCTGCCAGCCCAGTTGCCCCCCCCCCGTTTTTTCCCTACTTCTGCTATGTCTATTTGGAACTTTTTTGCAGCATCAGCAATGGGAGAATGGTGATGGGGAGCCTGTTGGTGCTGGGTTGCAGCTGCATGTCTGCGGTAAACAATGCAAGAAAGCTTGGGAAAGAATAGGGTTTGGCTCTAGGTGATCCTACTATAGCCATATGTGCCTGATAAGCCAGACTGATAGCAGGTGCCTCCAGAAATATTTACTTGACATATCTGAACAGCGAAACAGAGAGAAAAGGTAAGATTTTTTTTTCTCTTTCATCAGCCTCTACTTTTCTTAGGATTTCTATTTTGATAGCCGGACTTATAAATCAATGCTTTTTAAACATGTTGGGAGTGGGGGGTGAGGCTGGCTTATTTACTCTTTCCCTTTCTCTCTGTTTTGCTACACCATTGCAACCACCATTTTTAGGAATGCACAAGTATTCAAAGAAACATTTCCAATATATACTCTGAATAGAAAAAAAAAACCTAATCTTTCCTCAAGTCTCTTATTAGCACTTTCCCCAAACAATTATAATACAAACTTATGAGCACTGTAGCCCATCCAGAGTGACAGTTGGGGAACAAAGAAGAAGACAAATATAGCCAGGAGAATTGCGGGGAGGAAAGAAGGATGAAAAGGATGAAAGAAACTGGAGGAGACTAGGGAAGGAGAAAGAAGATGATTGCAACTAGGAGAAGGTGGAGAGAGAAGACAGAGAGAGGGATAGAGAAAAAAGGAAGGAAAAGATGTTTAGCCAGTAGTGGTGGACTGGCAGATCATAAGAAAGAGAGGGACTAGAGGATGATGGAAAAGTTTAGGCAGAAGTTGTCTGGATAGCGAAAAGAAAGAGGCTGAAAGAGGGAAAGAGAAAAGTTGAAGGGAATGAAATGGAAGATGTTTAGTCAGAAGTTATTTCCATGTCAGTGGGATGATGAATTCATTCTAGATTTTAATCCAGGTTTAAAGGAACTATACCAGGTAGTAATCTCTATCCCAAAAAGAGGTTAAGCTCACTGGATGGGTCCTTTAAACTTTGAACTAAAACCTGTAATGGATTCACTGGGCCGCTGATGTGTAAACCAGTAGGCACCTCTGCATTTAGCCAGGAGTTGCAGGTGGGAGAGGAAAGATGGGTGAGGAGAAAGGAAAAAACAGAAAGAGGGAGAAGTGAAATCAAGCATGAGAACAGAAAGGAATAAAGTGCCTAAAGCAGAGCTGAAAAAGAAAGTCATTGCTTGTACTAAGCTTTTTGTTAATGGTACAATTCATAAGTGTATGAGATCAGGAAAGGGAATTGTACAGTGATTTCAACCATTTAGGGTAGATTGTGGAGGATGGGATGAGAGCTAAGAAAGTGGCTGTAATATAGGAAAAGACACAAAGCAGCAATTCTGTAGGACTATATTCAGCAATTACTGAGGCAAAGAATACTAAAGCAGTTCGATATTTTCCCACTTGGACCCCTTCTACCCTGACTTCAACTCTGGGTAGAATTTGGGAAACTTTTAGAGGGAGAGGAAGGAGGAGATAAGGTGATGAGTGGCACCTACTATTTGTCTGCAGCAGCATTCTCCAAAGTGACCAGCAGCACACAAGGGTTTTTTTGGTTTTTCTTTTTAAAGCACTCCTTACCTGAGATTCTTTCCCTCACCCTGAAATGTGGGAGAAAGGAGATAGATCCTCAGATCTGGGAGTCCAACCCTGTGTTGACTTTCAGCATGCTTAGGCCATGACTAAGGGAGCTGTGCAAAAGCCAGCTTGCACTAGATTTAATATATTACAGCAGCACACAAACAAACATTGAACAGTGAAGATACTGTGGATCAGTCCTGCAGTCACGCCCTAAAGCAGTGTTTCTCTGATGTGAGGGACTTGCAATTTTTCCCCATGTGCCAGGGATGAGCACTGTATTTGTACCCATTGGGTACAACTGTTTCTATCCTGGAAACTTGCCAAGGACTAGCAGCCAATGGTTCAGGGACAGGCACCACTTTAAGTATTAAAGCCCCATGAGACAGGATAGACACAATGATAAATGCAGCTTTTAGCAACCATGTAACAAAAACAATAACAAGTGCTAAAGACTGTGGTCAACATTACTACAGTATACAAGATGATAAGATCAACCCTTTCCTCTCTGTGCACAGTCACTACTGACCCACACAGCTGCTATTGGACCAGTAGAAAAGTTCTTATTGGCATTAATGGAAGATTCCCTCTTGGGAGAACAAGGAGGCAGAGCCAAAATTGGGAATTGGGAACATTGCAGGGAGGAAATGACTAAACCTCCCCATCCTAGTGGCACAGATTCAATTGAATTACCTCTCATACTTTCTTGTTTTCTTGTAAACTCATGATGTTGCTGAATGTGCACTTACCATCACATCTAGTATGTCCCGTACAGGTTTTAACTTCTCTTTGGTTCCTTGCTAAAGAAAAGGGTTACATATAATCTTTTCCACTATGCTTACAACAGATTGTGAGTGCAATCCAACGTCTGCTTAGTGTAGTGTAAATATCCACGTGCTATGCTAGTACCATGCAACGCCATGCAGAACAGCAGCATTGTGCAACACATGTCAATGACTGGGTGCTGTTGTGCAATGCATAATACACAGTGCACAACCACAAAGCATAGAATGTACAATGCAAAGTATAGAATGCACAACTGCAATGCAAACTATCAGATGCGCAATCACACTGCATGATCACAGTGCAAAATATGAGATGCACAACCACAACACACAGTCTTAATTTGGAGTATAGGAAGCACAGCCACAAGGTACAATGTGCAACTTGCAAAAACAAGGCACAGATAAACATGCTGTCTGCACAGCTCTGCTTCCGCCACTGTCAGTGGTGACATTTTGGCCCTGCATATGTAGCATGACTTACACAGGAATATGAACCTAAGCAAATTATGGCTATTAAGCATCTGCTTCGCACAAGGCCCTAGGTTCATGGTGGGGGAGAACATGCATGTTAGCTTCTTCAGCTACAAAACAATGATTCTCAGCCGCAAGTGCATGCATGCTTGGCTGTTATATGTCTTCAAGTTGATTCTGACTTACGGTGACCCAATCATAGGGTTTTCTTGACAAGATTTTTTTTTCAGAAGAGGCTTGCCATTTCCTCAGTGGGCTGAGATTGCCCACTGGATTTCCATTACCAAGCAGGATTTGAACCCTGGTCTCAACTAGCTGTTAGTGATTTAAGTGCTGTTCCTGTCTTCCCCAGAGTACTTTCAAATCAAAATCTATTTAAATCAAATGACGATGACAACGGCAAGGATGATGATGATGAAGAAAATGAAGATGACAATGAAGATACTACAAGATTCTTGTGATTTGACTGGAGCACCATCAAACACAGAGATGCTATGTTGTCAAGATGTTGAAGTCATCCATATATGAGAACACTGGGGCTGGGGGGAAATACACTTCGTAAATGTTGTCCACTAATGTGGACATCAGGATAAATACATATGAACTGGTCTGAGTTTCAAAGTAATGACTTTAACCCACACCCAGGTGTTCTCTGTCACACACCATGGCTACTAGCATATGCAGATATGGAATGATTTTTACATTTTCCAAAACCTCCTCTGCAAACCTGTAATGAGTATGGAACGATCCAGGAGCGCACAGAATAATTTCAATAGATTTCAAATGGTTTATTTTAAAGCAGCCAAGCAATTAAAACAATTTAGCCAATTAATGTCATTTCAAATGGCCAGCAGAGCCATTCATCAGTTAAAAACTCAATGCCACAGAATATTAAATGCACACCCTCCTGGGCCAAATCTTTCACAGATTTATGAGGTCCTGAGGGCTTCTAATGTTCACAAATGTATTCATACCTCACTTCGATCATTTATGATTCATTAACTTCCAGGTGAGAACCCTGTCTCAATGTTCTGAGATGAAGTATCCACAGGGGTCCTAACCCATCATTTATAAAGCTTTATATCTGCTGCAACTATTTGTCCCTCTCAGAGCCTGAAGGTATTGCTTCTTTGGAGTACAGCTACCAGAATTCCCCAGCCAGCACATTGTATGACCACAGTGGCTGTAGGATTCTGGGAGTTGTAGTTCAAAAAGGCAAATTTTCTGAACCAGTACTGTCAAATTGGAGTGAGAATGGCTTTTCAATGTCTCTGGCAGAGACCTTTTCAAGTCCCTTTTAAGAAAGATCTAGAGCATTCTGTTGTTAATACTTACTTCTCAGGAGATAGTACATAACATGAAATGATGGCCAGTCCAAGACATTTTGTTCCCAGAGGTAAAGGATAAGATAATGCTTCCTTCCCCTTTGGCATATAGAAACTAGGTGGACCACCAATTGAATTGTAATTCAACACCATGAACAGAACAGCATCCTCTACTGCTCTTGAAGGCAAGTCTACTTTAAAAGAGGAAGAGCAATCGCAAACATGCTTTTATCTTTCAACACTTCACTGTGAGTCCTTACTGCCTAGGCAGCCTCATTTTGCCCAAAGGTAGAGCTGGCTCAGCATCAAATTTTAATTAGGCCTGAGACATGGTAGTCCAATTTCCACTGGTCCATATCTGGGAGGTCTCCCTGGATAACTAGAACAAGACTTGTTAGAAAAGCTTTTTGTATGAACTGGTACTTCTTTACAGGGAATGTGTAAATGGCTCCCTCAGTGTTTTTTTTTTTGGCGGGGGGGTAGTATGTTAATACACTGCCTTTTCGGGAATCAGAGTAACAGTGCATCTGCTATTAAAAGCTGGACAAGAATCATGTGAATTTTCAGATGTTGCTGATCTACAGCTTTCAGCAGGGGTGGCCACCTCAGCAATGGTGAAGAATATTCAAAGTTGCAGTTCAGCAACACCTCTGGTTCTGAGTGTTGGCCTGGGATGTTGGCAATTCAACTCTTAGTTCCCACTAAGCCATGAAAACAATTGGATGACCTTGAGCCAGTGACATTCTCTCAGTTTGACCTATTTCACAGGGCTGTTCCGAGGGTAAAATGATGAGGAGAGTTATGTACATTGACCTTGAGCTCATAGAGGAAAAGTAAAAAAATTAAATGTAATTAACAATTAAGAAAGCCCTGAAATACTTCCTGGTTTCTGTTACTTCTTGTAACATATACAGTCACCCCTCCACATTTGTAGGTGTTTAGGAGTGCAGGACCCCTGCAAAAGCAGAAAATAAAATACAAACATCTATAGGCTACAATGGGGAGCACACCAGCCATTCAATTTTGCCTTTGAGGTGATGGAGTTCCTTCTTAGGGCAGAAGTGGGTGGCTAATGGGTTTTGCTGCCACCTCTGCTGCTGCCCCACACCATTTTAAATAGGGACTTACAAGCCCTATCTCACATTTTCAATCTCTTGCAATCTCATAAGGCTTGCAGAGAGACTGATAGCAAGGCAAAACTTGTAAGTCCCTATTAAAAATGGTATAGGGCAGTGGCAGCAGCAGTGGCAAATAATCTGCGAATAAACAAATCTGCAAACATTAAACTGCGTTGTGGAGGACCAGCTGTAAAACCAACTCAAGAATGCAAAGGCTTCCATTTTGATGTAACTTTATGAGACTTTTCACAGGTCAGACCAATGATGTTCTGAAATACTAGCTCCTAGGAATTGTTTCCTTTCACTCCGCCCTGTGGGAAACCATTGTTGTGACAAATACCGTGGTGATGTTTTCTTCTCCTTCCCCTCTTCCTCCTGCTCTCTGCTCTCTGTGCAATGTCTTCTTTCATACAGTTAGCAATCAAGTCCCTACAGAGTTTGCCATATTCCTCTAGCAGCAGGAAAGGATAGTGTGGGGTCAGGAAGGAAAAAAGAGGAAGGTCAACAGCTGTGAAAGCAATGGAAAGGACCGTGTGAGTGTTGGAGCCAGATCATCACAACCCTTGTTTATAGATCTATGATCAAACCACAAAGAAACTGAAAGTATTAACAGCTATAAGGTCAGGTTTATCTGACACAACTATTTCCAGTTTTCATTCTTGGGAAAACCAGTGGTGGGAACGAAGTGTGAGAGCTGGCTGTTTCCAGTATGAATTCATACAAACATTGTGGTAGCAATTTCTCATAAACCTGTATTGCCAACATTGTTTCAACACATTTTTACACCCCACATTTGATCCAATTTAGACTTCCATACCTGGGAAAAGATAAAAGTATGAATGGTGTGCCTTTAAGCACTTTCCCAGGAAATGACATGTGGCTTTGCTAATGAGCAATCTGTCCTCCATTCTGTTCCTTAATTTTCTACTGCCAGGGAGTTGGGCTAAGCCTGAATGGATGTAGCGTGGCCTTTTTATCTTTCTCAGCCCAGCTCCCATTCCTTATATCACTCTCCAGTTGGTGTTCATCTCCTAATTCCATAAACCTGAACTCTCAGGATATTTATTGGAAATTGTCAATCCTTTCAGAGATGTCCATTTGCAATTATGTCACAATTTAGCCTCTTAGGCAGACTTGGATTTCTCAGTGGTCTCTTGTAATAGCTCATTCTAATGTGAAGGTGTGTATGCAGAATAGTCATTTATCAAGGCTGCACCACTCCCATATATGAGGAATTACCTGAACGAAACTACCCTCTGGTCCAAACAAAAAATAAAATCCCTGCATGTGGAAAGGTAACATGTACGGACAAACTTCATCTTTATGACTTTTCAGACAAGCAGTTCTGGTGTACTCATGAAGAAGTACAAACTGTGAAATGACTGTGTCATATCTAAAATACCCACTGATAGTTGCCAGTGGATGCTGGTCAACAGTGATTCCGTAGTTTCTGGAGGCAGTGATTCTGTGGTTTGTTTCCTTTCATTTTAAAAGTAAGATATTTTACCCCTGTTTTGTATCTGATGAGCATTATGCTGAGTTCTTATCTGCCAAGAGACCTGCCCATTCCATTAAGCAGGGTGAGAAGGATTCCACAAGTGGCAGATACCTGGGGTTAGAGAGAGGAGGCAAAGTGAGAAAGCACAGGGCTCTGTTTGCCATGGCCTGCCCTGCCATTAATTGGCCTGCTGCCTTCAGGTGCAGTGCCGTAGTGAAGCAGTATTCAATTTCCAGCCTGTTCCGTTTTAGCTTCTCTCCATGGAATGAGGAGAAGTGCCATCTTCTCCTACACCTCAGGCAGCAGACCTTCTGGCAACATTTTGGTGGCTTTTATTATTCATTTCCTTTATTAATTTTATTTCTGTCCCACATTTTCCCCAAGACTGGGACTCAAGGCAGTTTATATATGAAAAAGATTGCAATTAAAAACATGCAAAAAGCAACATTAACACCAAATTAAACCATGAGCCATATTAAAAGCATATATTCTAAAAAGATTTTCAAAGCAAACAATTGTGACTTAAAACAATACCGCATTCACAGCCCTTTGTTAAAAGCCTTCCATTCTAAAAGCCTGTCGGAATACAAGTTTTCCCCAGCTGAGGGACAGACAGCAAGGATGGGGGCATTCCAGGCTTATTAAAAGGAGAAGTTACAAAGTGTGGGGACAGGCACTGGGAAGGGCCTCTTCATGTTCCTACCTTCATGTTCCTACGTCTAGCTTCTCTGTTAGTCTGAACTGTTACGAGGCTATCCAAGATAATGAACCATATTTCCAAAACTGGTTTAGCACCTTGGATAGTTCCTTAAAAGCCAGAGTGGATTCACCAGCCCACTATGTTGGGAACAACCAGCCCCTACTGTTGAGTACCTGACAAAAAATGTTGAAAGAAAGAAAGAAAGAAAGAAAGAAAGAAAGAAAGAAAGAAAGAAAGAAAGAAAGAAAGAAAGAAAGATCTCTTTACCTCTATGAAGTATGGCTATATGCATTCAGCAGTTAAAGCAAAACATTTTGAACTTGGCTGGCAACAACTTTGTCAGTCAAAGACATCTTATATTTGAGACCCAGCAATGGGGAAAGAGAGTTTTCTAGTTTTATTTTGGTGTTTGCTTGCAAGTGGTTTCTGCTTTGAGAGGAGTATGGCAAAGGAAGGAAGAGAGAAAGAGGGTAGGACAAGTGGATTTACTGGCCTAAATGTTCTAGAGGCACCAGATCCTATCTGATCTTGGAAGCCAAGCAGGGTCAGCCCTGGTTTATATTTGGATAGGACATGAGAAGCTGCTAGTGAATACCTGGTGATGTAGGCTACATTTCAGAGGAAGAGACTGGCAGACCATCTTTGAATATTCCTTGTCTAAGAAACCTCTGTGAAATTTATGGGGTTGACATAAGTTGACAGGTGACTTGGAAGCACACACACACACATATGTGGTGTTCAAAAATTTCCTTGCTTTTGCCTTGCTTGAAAAACAGCGGTCTCACAGCCCTGAGATAAATATCTTTTTCCTGTCATTTCTTCAGAGTTAGCTATGCTAGGAAATAGATTCAGAAGAAACAATAAATTCTAGTGGAGCATCACTGTCATGAAGTGGCAGCAGCTTATTATGGGATGGGTTATATTTCATCTGAGCACTTGGCTCTCCTCCTCCTCTTCTTCCTCTCCAAGATGGCTCCATTAAATATCTCTCCCCCATAGAAACTTTCTAGTTGAAGAAGACATTTCAAAAGGCAGTGCTCATTTTAAAAATGTGTTTTTTTGGCTTGGTCTGAAGAGGCTGCTTATACTTTGAAATGTCTATGGAACCTAAGTTGTTTTTTTTACACAGAAAAAAATAAATAAATACAGGTGTTCCTCAGTTAATGAAGCATACAAGTTCCTGAGCATAACATCAGAAATAGAAGAATTTGGTACTAACATCAGAAAAAAACATGAAAAGAATAAGAATTGGTTTCTACACCACACACACACACGCACACGCACACACACACAAAGAGCAACTGAACATGGTTCAGCAAAGTTCCACTCCCAAATTAACAATATGCACACATGAAACAAAACAATCATGCATAAGTAAACAAAAACTTTTTGAACCTTCTAGAGTCCACTTGAAAACTTCTTCCACAGTGCATTTAGGGATGAATCCCACCCCCATTTTTTTTTATTTCTATTTTGGTGGTCAAATGTATAGATCTTTTGTTAAATTGCTGGGTGCAGTTGGTAAGGAATGCTTATCTGCTTGCCCCTTTTCTCCGTTTTGCTCTTCATCCATACTCAGTACGCAATTCTGGAAGCCGTTGTTGCTTGCCTTGCCTGTTATAGGCAAGCACAGCAGGTACAGTAGGACTGGCTGGAGTAAAATCCCATACTTTCCCAACTCAAGCTGTATCGCACAGTTCTCTGCAGGCACATTGCTGTGCCTCTCCAAACCTCTCTGACTAGCCCCTCCATGCCAATGCTGCTTAAAAAAAAATCAGCTAGATAGTGGACAAGAATTTTAAAAGGCAGGCTGGGCACGTCTAAAAACACTTTGCAAAAAGCAGCTTCTTTGTTAGAGGCTTTGGCCATTTCCACACGACATTGTTATGGTGCTATTGTTCCACTTTCAACATCCTGTGGAATTCTGGGGTTTGTAGTTTACTGAGGCCAAAGAACTCTTTGGCTGAGACTTCTAAATGCCCCTCCCTCAACTGCAAACCCCAGGATTCCACAAGATGTTGAAAGTGGAATAATAGCACTATAACACTGTAGTGAGGAAATGGCCTCTGTTAACTGAGGCATGCCTGAAACTAAAAGACATATGAAGCCACAGCAGTGACTGGCTACTGAACAGGCTCTAATCTAATCTTTTCCAAAACTGGCACCCTCTGGATGTGTTGGATTACAAACCCCATTATCCACAAACAAGAATGATGCTTAGTGTGGTGCAGTGCATCTTGCAGCTACCTGGCCAGGGAAGTCTGCTCTTGTGTTTCAGTGGAGTGGGTATCCACATACTCTGTGTGTATGTACAATGTTCCAGGTTCTTTCCCAGGAACTCTACTCCAAAGATGAGAGATTTCAGGTAACAAGATTGGGGAAAATATCTATATAATATAAAGTCCTGCTGCTTACAACAAGACAAGTTTTTGCCCTAAGCAGTGGCATTGATCTGAGGGCCATGGACACTCTCCATTCTTTTCTTTTCTTTTTTCTTTTTGGTGGCCCTTCAAGAGATCACTATCTCTGTTCCTGCCAAAATTGGCAGCTAGGTGCTGAAATGTGATTGGTGGCACCATCTGAAATGTCAGTTGTTTTTTGTTTTTTTAAAAGATCTAGATATGCGTGGAAAGCATGCCTTGTTTTAGAGCAGAACTGTACTCCTGGAGGTGTGATTCTGCTCTAAAATAAGGCTTGTGTTCCCCATGCACTTTGTAATTAACTTAAAATATGGCTTTTTTAGCCAGCACTGTCATGCTGCCAGATTTCAGTGGTGCAGCATCACTTCTAAAGTAATGACAGCAGAATGTAGACCCTGGAAATGGTGATGGGTCCAACTCAGGAAGTTGCCTATCCCTGTAGTACATAATGTAGGGATGTCAAGGAAACATTTGGCAATATGCCAGGTGGAAAGTAGCTCATGAACTTGATCATCGCACACAAACAAGAACAGATTATGGAAGCGATGTATGGAACTCCTGCTTCCAGCCAGATGCAGCTAAGGTCACTGCCACATAGTGACTGAACTGTATAATAGCACTATCCACACATAGGAAAGATCATTAGGCACGGAAGCAACATTTTAATCTTCAAACCATATCACATGTTCAGTAAGTTTATATGCAGCTTTAGATGTCCACACATTCTTTCTGCCAGGATTGTTTTTCTTTAAATCCTTTTATCTGCAGACCTGACCATTTTGGCAAAAGAAATGAGGATGCCACATGGATACCACAATTTTTTAATGGTATTTCAGCTCAAATTGTTTGAAGAGTCTCCATATTCATGCTGGACATTGCTAGCTGCCACAGATATGGCATGCAGAGGTTGAATTCCAACACCCATTAGCCTTGGCCAGCAGGAATGATTATCAAGTCAAGCAAGTTGTGGACTGCCACAGGTTCCCTGAACCTGGATATAGGATTAATTTGGAATGCATCTGAAATTAAATGTCATGATTAAACAATGCTCATCTCTGATCTGATATGTTTTATATCCTATCTCAGGTTCAAGGCACAGGATGGTTTATTATTTGAGGTTTTGTTTAATAATGCCAGCTGTCATACTGCTATATAAATTTTAATTATAATTGTAAAACGATGGCAATGTATGAGCTAATGAGGCATGTTATTAGATCTAAGCTCTTATTTTCACCAAGGATGACTCCCTAGGAAAAAAGGTGCAAAATAGCCCCTGTTCCTCCCACATCCTTTGTCTTCTGTCCATCTAAGTTGCATAGCACATCTTCATTTTCAGACAGTTTTATCATATGGATACATCCCATAAAGGACACTCAACGTTTATAGGATACTTTGTTTTTTCCACAATGCCAATAAGCAAATCATTCTATTTTGTCCCTATCCCTGACAGTTCCCCACAAAAAAGGCTGCTATAACTCAGTGGCAGAGCACATGTTTTGCATGCTTAAAAGGTCTTGGGTTCAATTCCCAGCATCTCCATGCAGAACAGAGAAAGATGTCTCTGTGAGTGAAAGCCTGTAGAGCTGTAGTCAATCAGTGTAGACAATTCTAAGGTAGCTGGACCAGCAGTCTGACATAACATGACACAGCATTTTATGTCTCATACATGACTGAGCAGCCTAAATGCTCTCTTTTGGCTGCTGATCAGAGGCACAAGAAAAGGTCCTACACTTAGGCAGAAAAAATGGAATGCACAAATTTAGGATGGGGGACGTGTGGCTGGATAGCAGGATGTGTGAAAGGGATCTAGGAGTCTTGGTAGATCACAAGCTGAACATGAGTCAGCAGTGTGACGCAGCAGCCAAGAAAGCCAATGCGATTCTTGGTTTCATCAATAGGAGTATGATGTCTAGATTAATGGAGGTAATGATACCACTCTATTCTGCATTGGTTAGACCCCATTCGGAATACTGTGTCCAGTTCTGGGCACCTCAATTCAAAATGGATATTGACAAGCTGGAGCATGTCCAGAAGAAGACAACCAAAATGGTGAAGGGTCTGGAAGCCATGTCCTGTGAGGAGCAGCTTAGGGAGCTGGGGATGTTTAGTCTACAGGAGAGAAGGTTAAGAGGGGACATGATAGCCATGTTTAAATATTTGAAGGCATGTCATGTTGAGGAGGGAGTGGGCTTGTTTTCTGCTGTTCCAGAGACTAGAACAAGGAGCAATGGATTCAAGCTGCAGAAAAGGAGATTCCACCTGAACCTTAGGAAGAACTTCCTGATGGTCAGAACTGTCCAGCAGTGGAATATGCTGCCTCAGAATGTGGTGAAGTCTCCTTCTTTGAAAGTTTTTAAGCAGAGGCTGGATGCCCATCTATTGGGAATGCTTTGATGGGTGTTCCTGCATAGGAGGGGTTGGACTCAATGGCCCCTGTAGTCTCTTCTGATTCTATGATTCTAATTGTTGTTTACCATTTGTTGTTCTCTAGTTCAACAGTTGCTGTCCTATTATACTGCCAAGGCAGAAGAGAGGTATTTGGCGGATTTTCCACCTCAGATGACAGAAAATCTTGGTGATCTGGGGTAGTACACCGCTTGCCTAGATGGGAGGAAAGATCCCATTTGTTGTCTCAGGCAGCAAAACATTTTGGGGTGGCCCCACTGATATGAGTATAGTGAATTGCCTTCAAGGACCAGCCTATCTCGTTCCCTGAAGCAGACGACAAAATGGCATCCCTTTCCATTTCATGTATAAAAACCAGGTGGACTGAAAATTGATTTTTTTTTTTCAGCATTAATGATGGGACAGCATTCTCTACCACTTCCAAAGGCAGAATGCTAGTTTACATGATGATGGGCTCCTTCTTACATAACTTGGCAGCCACCAGCCAGCATCAACTGTCTGAAGAGACTACCTTTATATGCTTAATGATAGGACTAGCTATGACTGCCTCTCTCAGGTTTCTTGCTGCTGGAAGTACTCAGCATAGGATGGTTGAAGTCCTTTCTACACATACCTGGAAGTTATGCAGGGTAAACCTGGATTACATTATACCATAAAAATCCATTAATATTATGGATGGAAGGTACATACAAAAATATTTTTTTTAAAAAATGGTTGAAACGTGTTTCTGACGTGTCACAAAACCCTGGCAAGAAGGATCCTGAATGAACAAGAAACTTCACAGTTCAGTTCTTATTCTGCACAAAGTTTGCACACAGGTTCTTATATGCTGCATACAGCATTTCTGTGCAGAATATTGCTGTTAGCTTCTCAGAAAATGCTGTTTTCTTTGGGGGGGGGGGGGAATATGTGCCAAGTTTGCACAGAGTAAGATTCAAACTATGAGTAGTTTAAAAAAAACAAAACCCTGCACGATTCATGAAAACTTTCCTCACCATGGGAGGAAAATTGCTAAAATTACCTGTTACCTGCATTAAGAACAAAATTAGCAAAGAATTGGAATTGCATCTTTAATTATTATATCATCATTAGCAGAGCCTGTGTATTGCGTTTTGTACCTCTGAGTTATTTCTGATTTATGCTAACCCTAAGGCAAAATTGCTGTGGGCTTTCTTGACAAGATTTGTTCAGAAGGGGTTTGCCATTGCCCTCCTCTCAGGTTATGAAAATGTGATTTCATCAAGATCATCCAGTGGGTTTTCACAGCTGAGCAGGAATTTGAACCCTGGGCCATTTCCGCACCAGACTGTTACAGCGCTATGATTCCACTTTCAACATCCTATGGAATCCTGGGGTTTGCAGTTTCGGGAGGGGCCGGCTGGCCCCTCCCGAAACTGCAAACCCCAGGATTCCATAGGATGTTGAAAGTGGAATCATAGCGCTGTAACAGTCTGGTGCGGAAATGGCTCTGGTCTCCAAAGCCGCAGTTCAACACTCAAGCCACTAGACTACACTGGTTCTCAGAAAGAATTTGAACCCAAAACTTCAGCTTCTAAAAACATGTTGTCTTATCACAAAGCTAAGTTGGCTGTAAAATCCCTCACAGGAGAGAACTGATGAACATGCATGAGAAGTGGAAGCAAACAGGAGACAGAGCTCTGCCTGCTAATTGATGGTCACTTGAAGAATCCCTCAGCCAGCCTGGTTACTGGCCCTGCTAGTCGGGGAATCCTGGGAGATGTAGTCCAAACAATTCATTTTTCCAAGCTCTACCCATTAGAAGATGATAGTATCACAGGATGCTAATAAAATTCTAAGACTTGTTTTATCACTACAGAGGGATATGGTACTGTAAGGCAACTGAGCTGCACAAAGGGTGGAATGACAGTATTCCTTTCACAAGAAGTACTAAATCATCAGACTGTTTTGTCATACTTCCTTGATCTTGTGGGGATAAGAAGGTAAGTGATCCATTGCGGGTGCAGTTTCACAATTAAAGGTGTGACAGAGTCTCACTCTGAACTAACGGGACAATTTTTGCTCTTATTAGGTCTTCAGAATATACAAACACTGTGCTTCTGTTGTGTGCCTTCAAGTTGTTTCTGACTTATGGTGACTCTAAGGCAAAGCTATCATGGATTTTTCTTTGCAAGAATTATTCAGAGGAAGTTTGCTTTGCTTCCTTATAAGAGTGAGGGGGGTCTGACTTGCCCAGGGTCATCCAGAGGGTTTCCATACCAAGTGAGGATTTGAACTCTGGTCTCCTGAGTTGATGTCCAATGCTCAGTGCATCCTGGGTCTATACAAACAGCTAGATATCCATCCTTAGGTTTTCAGAAGTAGGTGCTAATTTGGCCTATCTCTCAGTGAGATTTTTTGGTGCAAATACACTCATACATACACATCTCATTGGGAGATAGGTCAGATTGACACTTACTTCTGAAAATCCAAGAATGGATGTGTAACTTAAGGAATAGTTCATTCTGGGGAAAATTAGTATTGTCCAGAGATGGTGTCTAATAAGACTGGTGGGATTTCCTTGGTGATATAGGCAGTATTGTGAAGGACACCCCTGAAACAAAGGAAAACCTGCTTGCCTTTTTTAAAAAAAATCTTATTCTTAATGATTTGAAAAGACACCTTTACCTTTGCTTATTAATTCATTCTGATGACTTGATATTTGTCCAGAACTGCGTAGGGGTTCTCTGCTAATGGCAGAGGAGATTACACCTGTCATGCTGTTTGCAATTTATTTTTATAAGCTGCTTTCAGGAGGTAGCGCTTGGATGAGGCGCATCCATGTTAAATGTCAGTCCAGGACATTTAAAAGAGGACAGCAGCTCCGTCTGTGTTTTCAGCTGATAGAGAGTGTGGGAGGAATCAAGGATCGGGGTTTTGGTGGGCAGCAGCAGAAGGCTTGTCTAGGCAGGCAGAATGTGTAGAGGCTTCTCTTTTTCATGTGGTTGTTGTCACCTTTGATAAGGCTGATCTCAAAAGACAGATCCACTGGTTCCTTTCATTCTTGAGGGGTTTTAGATTGCCTCCTGGTTCCTTCTATTACGGTGTAGGAGAGCTGATGAATTGAGCTCCTCTTCAGCTGGCTCTGGTCAGGCTTGTGCTATCTTTTCACTAACGCCTTGTGAAACACCCCAAAGATTTAAAGAGGGATGCATATTTTTCTATCCATGAAATAGCTCTGAAAATAGTTCTGGTGAGGGAGGAGGGATCATGATCTGGAATAGACCCCATTGCCTGTGGGAAGAAGTTAGATCTTCTTCCCTGTGGGTTACAGACCCAATAGAAACAGCAGTCCCCTTGCTTATGTTGCTGCTTTTTGAAAAAGGAAATGATATCAAGAGTTCCATCTGGGCTGGGGCAGCTGGTGAATCCATTGCCCTGGGGAAGCAAATCCACTTCTGGTTTTATGGCTGTTCTTTCCACAGCTGCTTTAACTGAGTGGGAAGCAATACCAGTAACAAACCTCTGCCAGGATATGACCCTGCACCAGAAGAACACCTATACAATTGCCAGAAGAAGAATTGTAAAGCCAAAATGGACTCACTGTCTCCACAGCAACATATCAACCAACTGCCCCTTGAACCATGGAATTCCTACCTCAGATTTAGGCCATTTCTGCATGGGGCGAGGGAATCGCCCCGTGCCAGTACTTACCGGACTTCTTGGCTCCACGCTTGGGTCCAGGCTGGTCTGGAGCAGTGCGTGGCCGCCGCTCCGCACTGCTCCAAGGACGAAAATGGTGGCTTCTGGTTGGTCAAGGCTCTCCACCAACTGCTGAAGCTCGCCAACCTAAAGCCCATCCCCGGCAGATCGCAGGCTCGCACTGGTGCGAGCCTACAAATCTGCACCGGAGTACGGGCACGGAGTGACACACTCTGCACTTTTGAAAGACCTGTTTCAAGCGGTCTTTCAAAAGCATGCTGGACGACCACTTTGGGTCGTTCCGGAGCAGGCTGAGGTGCAGAACTACACTAAGTAGGTCCGACCCAGTCCGCTCCCAGGTGCAGACGTCATCCCTGGAGGACACTTTGCACCATTTCTTTAAACCCGTGCAGAAATGGCCTTAGTTTAGCTGTAAAACTAATGGCCAAGTCATTTCCCTTGGGAGCAAATGATGCCACAGCAAAGCTCTTCATCATTGTCCTGGGTTTGCATTTATTAATGATAAGAGTTGACTTCTCCTTAATAATGGCAAAGAAAGAGTTGTACCAATACAGGATGCCAACTCCGTTTTGTGTCATGTCAATTGGCCCTTAGGTTGTGGCAACATGGTTCTCAAACAGCTGTCTCACAAACACAAGGAGCATTTCTTATGATACAGACTCTGTTTAGGAACATTCCTTTGATATGTTCTTGCACTTTCAGATTAGAAATTTTAGGACAGGACTCACTGTATCAGTGGCACATGGCTTCAAGAAAGAGAATGTTCCATTAGACAAAGCTTTAGGCTGCTATTTGGGAGTTATTTTGTTCCAATGGCTTTGAATTGGGTGGTTATAACAGAACAGAATGGAATTATGGCTTTTAGGCCTTTGCTTTTTAGATAATAATTTCTG
The DNA here is from genome assembly GCA_030412105.1 of Cyclura pinguis. Classification (NCBI taxonomy): domain Eukaryota; kingdom Metazoa; phylum Chordata; class Lepidosauria; order Squamata; family Iguanidae; genus Cyclura; species Cyclura pinguis. Next base: position 191,982,604 of record CM059603.1, read on the forward strand.
GGCATTTCACCTTTATGTGCTGAAGTGCAGCACAGCAAAAGAGGAGTACTTTTAAAGCCAACCTGCAATTATTCCTAGAATACAGAACTACAGAACAAATAAGAGCTGTATATTATTATAATATGTACCTACAAAATTAATGCCAAACCATTTTCCTGGGAACACACATACAGAGGCCATATGATTGCAAACTGTGCTGAAACTGATAAAGAAAACAACTAATCAACTTATCACATATTTAGAGCAATATATGATAAACTTAGGACCATTTCCAGTAAGCAGCAGGGAATCTGAAGGAAAGCAGAAGGAATATCTACACAGATATCAGCATTTTTAATTTTCAGCAACTCAGTTCTAATATTGCTCTGTCAAATTTTCACTATCATATGTCTTTAACAGCTCCCTGTCAGACAAAGATTCAGCAGGTGAAATGTTGACCAGCTAGGTGATGAAGTGATGGGGAAAGCTTCATTTCTTAAAATTCCTGTTTTCTGGAACTGCTTCTGAAGAACTCAAGAGCTGGTCAGTAGAAATGTTGCTAGATACAGAAAACTTGTGTGGTAAGAAATTCATTTGCTTCTTGTTGTGATTGAGGTATGAACAAAAGGTGCCTCAGAATTCTCCACCCCAATTGGAAGCAAAATGGGGGTGTGAAGATCACAGAACACATGGTGTGTGTGTGGGGGGGTAGAATTTCCAATAGTTCCTAAGAGCTGGAGCTCACCATTAGCAGTGAGAGTAGCAACAGCACAGTGTCATTCTTTTCTTCTAAAGGTTCTTGTTTGGTTGGTTTGGTCTGGCCACTGCAAGTGGTAATAGTAACAACTATGCTCAGTGGCCACCATTTTGAATCCCATAGACTGCCCCAAACCTAGCATGAGAGAAGGGAATGGCATCTGATTGTGTGCAAAACTAAGTAACAAGCAACACCTGTTGAAAGTCCCTCTTCTGTTGTTGTTGTTGTTGTTGTGTGTCTTCAAGTTGTTTCCAACTTATAGCAACCCTAAGGTGAAATTATCATGAGGTTTTCTGCGCTGAGGGTCTGTGATGTGCCCTAGGTCACTCAGTGGGTTTCCATGACCAAACAGGGAATTGAATCTTGGTCTCCAGTGTCATAGTCAAATGCTCAAAGCATCATACTACACTGTCCCTCTTCTACATGACCATTAAAGTTACAGAAACCCTCTCAGGTTTTCACTTTGGCAACCCACTAATTGCCACAAGAAGCTGACATTGCCAGTAGCAATCTTGATAGCCACTTGTCTTTGTTAACTGCACAGGAAGGATAAATCTGTAGCTGCTAGAAACATAGTGAATGACCTATGTTGATGGCTGAAATTGGACTTGATGAGGACAACCCTAGCCCTGAAAGTTAAGAAAGATAAGACTTAGTTACTGTAGGCTGGAGGATCTTATATCACAGTGTTTACAATTTCTTGAGGTACTTCAGGATCCTGCTCCCTGTATCCCTGTACAGCTGTATCTGTAAGCCTGGAAAGCAGTTTACCATCTTCAGCTAGTGTACTATCTGTACCCTCTTTGTGTTTAAAATGGACCTGGCCATAGCCAGGACATTCTGATAGCTGAGGCAGTACAGTAAATAGTACACCAAGTCATTGTGTAGCCCCCTTACTTCAGCACATGAAGCAGAAAATACCACAGTCTCACCTCCCTATCTCTGGCAATACAAAAATTACTACTACTACTGTAGTAAATAACTAACATTTTGCTGTCCCTTCCTGATATCTAAAATCTGCTGCCTACCATAGAAGTGTGAATCATGCATCCCTCCAGATGTTGTTGGACTTCAGTTTCCAGCAGTCATAGACATCACAGCCCATAGCACTGGATGTTGTGAGCTGGGCCTCTGCCATCAGGCAGATGTGTTTTGAAGTCTTTCTGACCATGATGGCCAAACATTAGCACCTGTCTAGTGGTGTGAAAGGGTTCATTTGATTTAGTGATCTTGGCTCACCTGAGAGAGGATGGATCTCAGTCCAAGGGTTCCTCATATGTCTAGTAATGGAGATTGATGCAGAATTTGTTTGGGAGCCCTGCTCTACCAATGGCTGTGAGGGCAATGCTGGACCCTATTAACAAAAAGGTTGGAATGCTTCTGTGTACCATCTGCTTCATCATTTACCACCAATAAAGCTTATGCTGTAGTTATAATGTATGTCAATATTTGGCACCAAAAGAACTCCTGGAGAGATTTGGAAGTACACCCACTTCCAGAGCAAGATACATCCAGCAGCATTTGGAGGGTTGTCTGATTCTGACCTCTGGCCTAATAATAGGGCAGACCCTAATGGTAATTCATGCCATAGCAACATGCATATTGATCTGTTATGGGGTATTTACCTGGAAGTCATTGGCACCTTATGGCGTGGTCTCAAGGTATCCGTGGTGGACAATATAAAGACAAGTTCACAATGTTGGTGCCTATGACAATGGATTGTCGGTTCTGTACAAATGATGGACAGAAAGAATTTGAAACATCGCCCCCACAGCTGTATTATTCCATAGCAATCAAGTGTGGGAGTTACTAGGTAGTCTGAACCAATATAATTACAGCCACACTGCCAACCATGGCACCTACTCACCACAGAGTAATTGCTTCCTGCAATGCTTTGGTCCCAGAGGCAATCTGACATGAAACGAAAGCCTGTTATGCCAATCAATACACAGATCGATACACCTAATTTTCTTTTACTGTTTGTTAATGGGGGAATAAAAACAAGTAATTGGATGCCAATGCCAACTAACTGAGCATAGTGCTGCTGCATCAGTTGTCCTACCCTTTATTGTTAGACCACAAAACTGAGTTGCAGTTGCTGATCAAATCGTTTTAGTGCAAAAGCACCAAAACACATCATTAAAACAAGGGAAAATCCCCACCCACCCACATGAACCTGGTTCACACATGCATGTACTTGCCTGGTAATCCAGTACTTCATATACGTATTGACACCGCTGACAATGAAAAGTGAATGCTATCACCTTTGTTACAGGAGAGCTACTCTTGATAAGACCCCAAACATTCAAGACGCTGTCCTCCAGAATTCATCTGCCAGAACACATAATTCCAGTCTCTATGTTGGCATGTTCCATTTCGGCCTGGCAGGATTCTGGGGCATATTGTAGAAATCTCATCTTTTTTATATGGGCTGTAGCACTCCTTTGTAGCCTGCTTACTTAGAAAGTGCAGACTGTGAAAGCACCTAGCAATAGTCTCTTACACTTGCTCAGAGGAAGGACAGCAGTCTTGAAAAAGTTACTGTCCATTACCAAGTTTTTATGTCCTTATTTATCATCTTAGTTTTGTGGAGCTCCTAACACAGCTGGAAATGCTACATTGTAAAACAAATTAGTTACTTTGCACATTATTCTGATCACCAAACAGATACTTTTTACTGTTAACTGCAGTCCAGAAAGTTTCTTGTTACTACTAAAGTGCTGCTACTGTTGTGCCATTGGAAAATATGGAGAAATGCTCTCAGGTTCCTCCCAGTGACCAATTCAGTTATTGTGCCTTGGAAATATTGAGAAAAAAATGCAAAAGTCCTTATGAAACAGTCTTTCCCATCTGCCCAAAAGGCAGCTCCCCATGTTATCTTTGCTCCTCTACTTCCCATTGCTCAGACTGAGTCTGAACCACATACTCAATAACAGGCACATAAGCCATTCCACTGAAAAGTACTGAATTACATCCACGGCCTTTGCAGACAAAATAGTAATTCTGTTCCAGCCTGCTGCTACAAAAAGTAGCTAGTTACCAAAGTAACACATTGGAAAAATAATTTCCTAACTAAAAATATTTGAAAGATTCCAAGCAGAATTCTTTGCACGCACTGCAAAAGCTTGGGATAGGGGAGCTAATGGCACATATGCCTCCACCTAAGTTGAGGTGCATAGCTCCCAAACCAGATACATTATTTTAGTACTTGAGGCACAGAACCTCACAAGGAAATCTACCCACCTCAGGCAGTAGAAAAACAAGAGCCACCAGTGAATAGATTCACAATTTGCTGCCCTTTCATGACACCCAAAGTCTACTGCCTGGGACAACTGTCTACCTGTCAGTAATGCTGACCGTGTAGAACCATGCCAAAATTTTCTAGAAGATATTCTTTTTCATCCTTTTTCTAATAAAGAAACCCATTGTGCAAAATCCTATCCAGATAATTTCTGCATTTTTTTTTCTTTGTTGTGTCTGGCCCTTTCCCCCTCACAATGCCCTGAAACAATGCTAGGGCTGTGGAATTCAACAGAAAGGAAAATAGCAGCCATGCCAGCAGTACAATTGTTGCTGCTGCTACTTGAAACAGAAAAAAATCAGAATGTAAGAGGAGGGAACCATGCTACCATTGCCCAGACCAGCCCTTCCATTGTGTAGAGTAAGGTAGCCATCTCAGGCAGCACTTTTGAGGTATCAAGAAAGGACAGCAAATTTTTAGCTATTTCATGTGGCATTATTGTATTTTTAGTGCCAGGAATGAAGAGCTTATTGGTTTTTCTTTCTCTTGTGCTAACATAATTTAACTGGCTTTGAGTACACTTGACTTGGGCCCTTTCCACACGGGGCAATTAAAACGGCGCAGAGTGACCTCCAATGGAGATCGTCTGCACCGTGGAGTGGACTGGGTTGGACTACTTTTCGTAGTTCCGCACCTCAGTCTGCTCCGAAGCCACCGGAAGTGGTCGCGCAGCGTGCTTTTTAAAAACCTCTTTTAAGAGGTTTTTCAAAAGCACAGAGGGCACGACTCCGTGTCGCTCTGTTGCCGCGCTCTGGTGCAGATTTGCAGGCGCGCACTAGTGCGTGCCTGCAGATCTGCCGGGGCCGGGCTTTAGGCTGGCGAGCTTCTCCGGTTGGTGGAGAGCCTCCACCAACTGGAAGCCGCCATTGTGGACGCTGCAGCAGTGCGTCCTGATGGACCCGATCAGACCCACGAAAAAGCTGATGAGTAGCGTTTCTACGCATTTCCTTCCCCACGTGTGGAAAGGGCCTTGGTGAGTTGGGGCACCCTTTGCTGTTCTGTTTCTGTCAGCAAAATATCTGTCTGCCTGCTGATGATAATAAGCCCAGCAGCAACAAACTATCACAGAAATATTTGGTACCCCCAATTTCATTGTTAGCAAATAGGGCCAACATACCCTCCAGCATTTCAAAAATAAAATCTTGGACGTGTGTGGTCAAACATTATTAGGTTGTGGTTAAGATTGCGAAAGTTATTAATGAGGAAGACTACACAAGCTAGGAGAGGTTGCAGCAGCTTGCTTTCATCTGAGCCTACTGGGAAGGACAAGACTTCACACTTTCCTCTCCTTACCTGATGATTTAATTGAATGCAGACTACTTTGTACTTTGAACTCAACTTTCAGAAACTAAAGTAAGCTGAGGACAAAAGAGGAAAGTGGAAGGATGAGAGAGAAGCTATGACATTTTAAAAGCTGTTGGAAAAGTAGGATGACAGATTATTAGTGAAGACTGTTCCTGTAAAAATTGACAGTTGGAGGGATGGGTAAATAATTTTGCAGGAACATTTCCTCTTAGATCTAGATTTTCATACTGACTGTAAACAAAACCATGATTCCAGATTGCAAACTTTGACTTTTCTAAAGCACCACAATCTATCATAATAAATCCGTTTGGGTTTTTTTTTTCTGAAATGTAATACATATTGAATTGAAACTGGGAAAAACCATTGATTATAGGGTACATAAGCAGTAATACTACAGTTGGTGTCTCTTGGAATCTTGGAGCACTGAACACCCTCAGCTTTGCTTTCAGCTATTAATTAGCCAACCAGTCATTAACTGCTGCTAACAATTGATTTACAGGGGATTATTGCTTAAATAGCGGGAGGTATTTAAGAACAAAATAAATTAAAACAAAGAAGCTCACGATCTCAGGCGTGGATAAAGGACTGCTGGTAACAAAGGCAGTCATTGCTGCAGCATTGCAATTACACACTGATAAACAATCATTGGGATGTGTTTCTCTTCAGTGTCTATGACATTATATAGTATCAATGGCCCAGTGTCTGCTAATTAAATGATTGGAAAAGAATTATAGCGATGTTATCAGAAACCTAGTGGAAGCTACTAGTTTTGTACTGATGAGCTTATCAAAAATGTTTGACTTGCAAGCTTGTTGGTGTTCTAGATGCACTATAGTCTCTGCAGAATCACAATTGTAATGGAATACTGGCACTCGGTCTGAAATCTTCACTATGAGGGTTCCAGAATCTTTCTTCTGTATTTTTCAACAACATATGGAATTGATTTATTTTTTACATAAGGAAACTCTGCTTGTTTGTGGCTTCTCTTGTTTATAACACTCTGTTTATAACAGTTCTGAATGCAACTCTGAACACAGTGAATGCAAAAATGCCACCTAGGTGAATATGATGTTATAATACTGAATGCCTCTTGGTGAACATAGAAGGAAACCCCCTCTCCTTTGAATGACTGTGATCCACAGACTTTTGTGGTGAAAAGGTGGGGCTTCAGGGACTTACACATCTGTTGTATCACACCAGTGAAATAACTATAATAATGCTCTAAGCACTGTTCAGTCTTCAAACCTATTTGCAGTAAAGTTTAGCCCTAAACCACGTCAATTAAAAGAAAGAGCCACTGTGATGTAGTGTAGGAGGTGGAAAGTCCTCAGGCACTATGTGACCCTAATTCAAGCTCTCTGCCCCCAAACTCCCAATATTTTATTCCAAATGCCCCAAATTGAGGCCCAAAATGCCTCCAAATGTGCTGAATTCTCCCAATTCCTCCCTGCCTCCATTAAAACAACAGCAGAAAATTGGCTGAAAAAAATAAACAGAAGCAGAAATTAACGATCCATTTTTGGTCCTTCCCTGGAGCTCTTTTTTGGCTAATAGGGGATGGAGTGTGGCAGTGGAGCCACATCACAGTGAGATGGGGAAGGGAATCTGTGCATGGCACAGTTGCTCTCCCTTAGTGTTGTGGATCAATTACCAGTGTGGCATAGAATACCCTCCAACTGTCCCAGTTTTGCAGAGATAGTCTCAATTTATTGTCACACTTTTTCAGCTGCTTTTAAATGGCCTCTCCTAGCCTATGTGTCCTTCTTCATTAATAACTTTTGCCATCTTGATCACACTCTGATGTTGCTTGGCCTTGCGTGTCCTTGTTTTCATTTGTGAAATGTCAGAAGGTATGGTATACTGCTTAGAGCGCCAGACTAGGGCTGAAGAATCATTCACTGAGGCATGGTGGCCTTGGACAAGGTCTGTTGTCTTCTTTTCCTAGGACATTTTGCTGCCTTAAATTGAACATTGAATTATGCGCTGAATGCGAAAGTGCATAGAATCTAAGGCTTATAAACATATTTTGGCAACTGAAGCAGAAACTCCCACAAACTCCTTTCTCCCCCTTCGGCAATAAAAGCATAAATACACTAAACTAAATTTACCACGGTCTTTCATAAGTGGCCTAGGGGCAAGTTCTGACATGCAGGTGCTCATCCTGATGGTCCCCCTTCAGCGGAGCCCCAAAGGAGACTGCAAAAATGCAGGCTACTTGGTTGATCCCTATCAGCAAATCAGCTCCAAGAATTTTTACAGCCATCAGGAGTACTGGGTCTTTTACGAAAAAGAATGAACCCTCATTGCCTGTTCAAGACCAAGCTGTTCCCAAATACTTTGCCTCAAAACAGGGATAGTTGACTATGTTATAGTTTTGTTGGAACATCCATTCTGCTACTCCCTAGCTACTATAAGGGCTGCAACTAAACTCAGGGAAGCCTGCAGGGCACGGCAGATGACTTCATTGTCCCTGCCCATCAAAACATCTTGGTGCTTTGACCCTCTGAGCCCTGGCTTCACGGCACCACTGCTTTTCATGATAGCCAAAAGCAGCTGCTGACCAAGTGGCCCCTTTGTCCACCTGTAACTTCACTCTTTGCTGTTTATTAGCAGGAGAATGGGAATTTTCAAATAAGAGAGTGACAGAATTTGGAGAAAGTATATGTCTATATATAGAGAAAGAGAATACACACAATCAGTGGATATATATTACTATAATTCTTCTAAATCCCCAAGCCAGCACAGATAGTATTGACTGGGAGAGTCTGGAAGTTGCAGTCTAAAAAGTAACTCTGTAACCCCAAGGTCTGTGGAAAGGGATGACATCCAGAATCTCCATTGCTGATTACCTCCAGTTGTGGTCTCTCCTGTAGCCAAAGACAATATTTTTCCAAAGACAATATTCAAGTGGGTTTCATGAAAGGTACAGGAATCTGGCCCTTGTGTGATTTGAATACCAGGAGAACCTTACAATTGTGGGATTGTGTGAGTTGTTGTTTCTTATCTTGCAAGCTACTTTGAGAGGGGTTTGTACTCTATTTGTTGTTATTGTCTGCCTTCACGTCATTTCCAACCAATGTAACCCTAAAGTGAATTTGTCATGGGGTTGTTACCTCACTGGCATACCTTATCCCAGGGACTATAAATCTGATATTAAATATGCCTGCCATGCCAGAGAGGTTGCCTGAATGGGTGCGTAGACAAGGAGGTTGAACGACCGAAAATAGGTCAGACCAGGAAAATCTCCAGTCATGTTCCCCTAAGGGACTTCAGGCTACACACGTCCGCATGGACAAAAGGGTCTTCAGCCAACCTGAGTGAATTATTGGGTTTTCTCCAGATTGAACAACTCCGACATCAGTAAACCCTGCACTGCAAGGTCCATCTGCATAAGCCAATCATACAAACTACCAAGTTGCTATTGTGCTATTCTCTCATTGTTTTAGCCATTGTTCTTCCTGGGAGAGGGCCTGCCCTCGAGGAACATTCTGCCCTGTAAGTAGTCCTAGTTTTGAGGGTCTCTTTGGAGAACTCCCCACCACGCTAGCAGACCGGCACTCTGTTAGTAGAGTGATCCCCTCAGCTGCCTCTCTTCACTGAGCTCCATTCTCGCCGCTTCTTAGACTGAAGACTTCAGGATAGGTGCAATATCACTGCCTTTACACCCTCTCTGCTGAATCCTCTATCAATTTTCGCCTTTTTTCTTTCTCAATAGGCCTTGTGTGCATGAGTGAGGCTCTTTCCCTATGAGGCAGTTAAAACGGGCCAAGGCGTCTTGGCACGGAGGTCGTCCACACCTTGGATCGGACTAGGTGTGGACTATTTAACTTAGTTCCGCACCTTAGTCTCATCCAAACCACCTCCAAGTGGTCGTCCAGCGCGCTAAGTAAAGATCGGAAAAATCAGGTCTTTACATTTTCTGGAACATGCCATTGCGTTCCTACTTACCTGTGCAGATGCACAGGTTCGCACCAATGTGAGCCTGCGATCAGCGGAGGGCGGGCTGTGGGTATGGTCAGCATCAGCGGTTGGTCCACTCCCACGAAGACACCGGAAGCCGCCATTTTCAGCCGGAGCAGTGCGGATCTACAGACCTCTCATTGCTCCAGTTCACCCTGCACTAATAGAGAAGCCCTGAAGAAGGGCTCAAGGGAAAGTCTGCATTACTTCAGACCCAAGAGCCGGTAAGTAATGGCACGGAGCGATTCACTCGCCCCATGCGGAAAGGGCCTGAGTGAGTGCGTTGGTGCATGAGAATACACTTGTTAATAAAATCCAGTTATTGGTATGATTGTCTGGCTTTTTGCTTGGTTTGACCCAGTAAAAATTGGGTAAAAGATTCTGCTGGGTTACCCTGCCCCTTGTTTGGCTACAGCCAGTGCTACGCTAATTTCCCCAATCTGCATTTTTGGAGCGGACCAAGGTATCCCCCAAGGGACCCCTAGAAGTCAGGGTAACAGGGTTTTCTTGGCAAGATTTGTTCAGAGAGAGTTTTCCATCACCTTTCTCTGAGGCTAAGAGAGTGTGACTTGGCCAATCAGGAATTTAAACCCTGGTCTCCAGAGTCATAGCCCAGTGTTCAAACCACTGGGTCACAATGGCTCACTCACGCTCTATAAGACTTTCTAAAAATATTTTAAAGAAAGACAAAAATACATATTCTGGAAATGGAAAATGGTGCACAACAGCTACAGCCCTGGCCAATGATTTACTCTATGTATGTATGTATGTATGTATGTATGTATGTATGTATAAGGAAGGAAGGAAGGAAGGAAGGAAGGAAGGAAGGAAGGAAGGAAGGAAGGAAGGAAGGAAGGAAGGAAGGAAGGAAGGAAACAGAGAAAGATGTACAAACATTTAGACAGACACTATATTATAAGAAACTTCAGGAAGAGCACCAGGGTGATGCTAGGAGCAGAGGCGATCAATGTGGTGGTGAGTTATATGTTCCCAAAGGCACCCGGAAACTTGTCACTAGTCTTTATTTCCTTTGTGTAGAAGCTGATTGTTTGAAATCAGTATCAAAGACTATCTTAAGTGAGAAAGTATTAATTAAGGAAATTACATGTCTGATAAAGAATGATGGGGTAGGAGAAGTAAATAAAAGTGAAGCTGAGTCAGAATATCAGTCAATAGGCCAGTTATTGAACTTTGGCTCCCAACAGTTTGTCCATTAGTTCTGCTGGCTGGGGTTGCTGGGAGTTATAATCCAACAACATCTGGAGGATCACACAGTTCCCACTAAGGCTACTGGGGCAAAAGCAATGTTGTTGTTTTTCTTGTTATTTTGCTATTGTTACCATTTATATCCCATCATTCTCCCAACACTGGGACTCAACGTGGTTTCCAATATATTAAAAACAATAGAGATTAAAAACTATATAAAAACATCAATAAATATACATATCTAAGCTATTTAAAAAGCAATTAAACAATATATAGTTAAAACCATTGAAATTCATTAAAAGGTTATATACAAAGCACAAGACAGCACAGCACATCATCAAAAACCATCTTAGTCAGTTTCTCAGGGCCCTGTCACACTACACTGTTATAGCACTATTTTTCTGCTTTAATTGCCATAGCAACATGCTGTAGAGTTCTGGGGTTTGTAGTTTATTGAAGCCCAAGAGAACTCTTATTGAGAATTCTAAAATTTCTCCCTTAACTACAGATCCCAGGATTCCATACTCATCTTGCCATGACAGTTAAAGTGGAATAATAACGCTATAACAGTGCAGTATGATAGGACCCTAAAAGTCTGATGACATAAGAATGTTTAGATTTGCTGGCAGAAAAAGAGCAAAGAGGGAGCCATCCTAGCCTCTCTAGGGAAGAAATTCCAAAGCCTGGGAGGTAGTCACTGAGAATACCTTTTCCCTTGTTCACACAAAACGAACTGGAGAAGATGGTGGAACAGAGAGAAGAGCCTCTTCTGAAGGTGTTAGAGCTGTAATGGGCTCAAGTCTGTCAAACAGCCTAGACCTATGGGATTTATAGATTATCACCTGCACTTTGAATTGTGCCTGGAAATAGACTGGCATCCAGAGGTATGGTTGCAATATGGGAGTTGTATGCTTCCTGTAGGCAGCCCCAGTTAACAATCCAGCTACTGGACCAGTTGAAATTTCTAACACTTTCAAAAGCATATTTGTGTACAGTGCATTGCAGTAGTCCAAATGAGATGTAGCCAAGCCAAGTATTACTGTGGCCAGATCTGACTTCTCCAGGAAAAGAAGAACAGAAAAGTCAGGAAGGTGCATGCCATGGAATTGTAAGTACCACTTTCCATCTCTGCTGCTGCCTATAAGTACACAGTTGTCTACACAATCATGCTTTCAAATTTCTTTGCTTCCAACAATCCCTAATGCAACTGATACATATTATTTCCTTTGGAATGCCCAGCAAACAGGCTAGGAAGTTGCTAAAATGTCATTTTCTGTTGCTGAATGTAGAGGCAGAAATAGCCCATTCTCTCCGGAAGCTGTTGCCCTGAGAATGTCCCCAGGATCACTATGTGTTAAAGACAATTAAAAGGGGTGGAAGAATACATATTGAAGTGCGAAGTTTGGCAGGGTCTATTTATCTGCCATGACTGGATTATCCTCAAGGTCAAATGAGGTCAGAGCAAGGGACAGGACATAATCACATCCAGACTACTCATTAGCATTTATAAAAACAAGAGAGAGAGAGAGAGAGACAGAGACAGAGAGCTCACATAGTCTGCACTAATTACATAACAACAGAGGATGGCTTTATTACCCACTGACCATGCTGTTTTGTCCACAGAATAATGTCTCATTTAGTCAGATTAAGAACACTAAAGTGCAAATTAATTTTGATTAGAAATCTGGAAGGATGTCACCCCAAGTAAATGTCATGTCAATTTTAATGTTTTTATTTCATCCTCCCCCCCTCTTTGGAAAAAAAACCAATGCCCTGAGGCATTAGCTTTGCAGCTGAAGAGAGAGAGAGGAGTAAATGTTTTCCGGAGGCAAGCTCGGTGATATCCACAAGGGTAGCCTTTCAAAATATAAGCTGGTGATGGAAGGATGAATGCCATGAAAGGAGGGAGAATTACAGGAGGTCCTGGTGTGGGTGGACAGCCCCTCCCTCTTTTCTTCTTGACAATTCCCGTTGCCTTTCAGAGGTATGCTGCTCCAAACTGTGCATTTATTGTGTATATGTGTGGAGGGGGAGGAATCACTGAAATCTACAGCTATTTCTATTACCATGGAAACAGCTGCAAGAAAAGCTTGCTATACAGTCAGATACAGCCCTAGCCAATCAAGCAAAGAAATTTCTCTTGTTTTTGTTTTCTTTTTTATATTAAAAAAAAATAACTTGCTGCAGATGGATTTGCACAGTCAGTTCTCTGAAGGGAACAGGCTCCTGGTTTTTCAGTGGGCTACCATAGTTGTTCTTTTAACAGCAGCTTCTTAAAGTTAATAAAATGTTTGTGACCTATAGAAAGTTTTCCTTATATCTGTGCAGAAAGCCCAAGAGCAGACCAAAACCATTCTGGTCCATTGGGAACATGACAGGAATATTGGGGAGTGGTCATTATGTATTATGGAATATGGAAAGTTAGTCATCTCTTGTCCGTCTGGTAAAAGTATAATTCCTTATCATCACCAGCAAGCAGAGTAATGGAACATATAGAGAGCAAAGCAGAGGCTAGAAACAGTTTGTAACTGAGTCCAACATTAAAAGGGAGTGGGTTGTTCATTGGGATATCATCAGTGGAATACAGTAGAATCCAATAGAGTATTACTTTACCCACATCCAAAGATAATTTCTGCATGAATGGAACCCCGTTTGTTCTTGTGTGCTTTCAAGTCATATCTGACATAGGGAGACACTAAGGTAAATCTGTTATGGGGTTTTCTTGGTTTGTTCAGCAGGGGTTTGCCTTTGCCTTCCTCTGAGGCTGAGAGAATGTGACTTGCCCAAGGTCACCCAGTGGGTTTCCATGACCAAATAAAGGATTCAGTGCACTGAGAGAATGTGTGAAGGAACTGTGGAGAAATAGCAACCTTGCAAGCTCCCTTACACTGAGTCCAATCATTTATCCATCAGTTCCAGTACTGCAAACTGTGAATTGGCAGCAATGGTTGTCCAGTGTTTCAGTTAGGATTCTTTCCTAATCCTGATTGGCAATCGTTGGTATCAGTCGCATAGGAACGTGGGGGCAGGGGGGGTGATTCGCCCCAGGCAGCAATGTTTCTGGGCATCCTGGCCCATAGCCACACCCCCACTCACAGTGGCCACACCCCTGCACATCCTGGCCACACCCTGGCCATGGCCCCGTATTCCCTGACCATGCCCCCTGCACTGTGGCCACGCCCCTCTTGCCGAAGGGCCCCCCCGCCCCCCCCACACACTCCAAGCTCTGCCACTGCCTGGTATGTGCTGGTGGTCTCCCATCCAAGTATTAACAAGGCCTGACTCTACTTAGCTGGGATGTATTCATGTAAATGATGGTCTATGCTGTGTAGTCACCTCCCTGCCACCAATATGCCCACCAGCTATGCTCCCCACCCACTGCACTTTCAGTGGTTTCAGACAGTCCATAGCATGTAACAAAAGTCAGTGTGGTGTAGCGGTCTGAGTGGCTGGACAACAACTCTAAGGACCAGGGTTTGAATTCCCTCTTAGTCATGAAAACCTAATGAGTGGCCTTGGGCACTTCATGCTCTCTTAGCCACAGAAAAAGGCAAGTACAAATCCCCTTTGATGAACAAATCTTGCCAAGAAAACCCCATTTTGCCCTAGGGTTGCTATATGTCAGAAATGACTGGAAGGCACATAGCAACCACAAACAAGTTCATGAAACTGGGTGCACATATTGTTCTTCCCTGCAATGAGGCATTCTGACTAGCCAATGCATCATCTTTACATGTGGAGGCCCATGTGCTTTGTGGCTCCTGCGAACAGGAGCTAGCTGGTAGAATCCTGTGGCATTCTTATCTAATGGAAAGGATAGGACACAGGGCTATATCACATGTGTCCTGCTAATGTATTGAGTGAATGAGATATATAGGATAAATAGATTAGGATTTCTTTGATTAGCTGATGAGATATATAACATTCAGTGTGGATAGCTGTAGCTCCATTTCTGCAACTCATACAATTCTTAGCCATCTCATACTGCACCATACTACAACCAATCGCATGAGTCATCAGTGCTGCATTCATTCCCTCCTCAGCTAGACCCAGCTTTCCATCTGCCTGGAGTACAGCAGAGGAATGAAAGAGAGAGCGAGAGAGAGAGAGAGAGCGCTTATCCACAGTGGAATGTTCACACTTCTCCAAAATGTAACCAGACATGGAACAACTTCATACCACATTTTGCAATTCAGCATGCTACTTCACATGGCCAGTGCTGTACGATTAGGAAAGATCACTGCCTGAAAAGCAACTACTGATGAAATAGACAGCATGGGACATATGAACCAAAGCTATGACTCAGTATAAGGCTGTTTCATATCAGGGTGAGGAAAGGGGGAGAAGGAACCTGAAGCTTTCTTATGTTCTATGGCAACTTCTGTTTCAAAATTTCTTTTAGTCTACAATGAGGGCGATGTAGGACCAGCCCTGCTTTTAGGCAGGATGAAGCTGTTACCTCAGGCAGCAAATGTTGGGAGGTGGCTGTAGGAAGAGAGAGCCATGTGCCTTGTAGCTGGCGCTGTGTCCCCAGATCCTTGCAGCTAATCTGCTGTCATCCAGTGGGATGGAGGATGCTCTCCTATTACAACCAGTGCTGAAAAATGATCCAGCTGCCATCCAGTCAGTTATCTGTGCACGGAATGAGAGGGGTGCTACCAAGTTCTTTGTCCTTGGCTAGTTGTGGTGTAAGGGTGATTCGTCTAGAACTGGTAGAAATTGGAGGATTCATTTTAAAACCAGCTTTCAGTGGTGTACAAAACATATAAAAATATAAAATGTGAACGTTAAAACAATAACGATAGGAGTAACAAACCCAATTAAAAAACAGGAGCAATGGAGGGTTTATTGTTTTCAGTAGGAAATCTCCTGCCATTCCTCTTACTAGTTTCTGCTTTACATCTTCTTATGATTTCTAGTGTATTTTTACATGTAAGGTAATAACACGTAGGAGGCTACCTTTAAGTGAGTCAGATCACTGGTCCATCTAGCCCAGTAGTGTTAACTCTGACTGGCAATATCTCTAAAAGGTTTCAAAGAGGACTTTTTCCTGCCTCTGCTCTTGTATTCTCTGCTGGTATTCCACCCTGGTACTAAACACATCAAACTTGCTTCAGATCAGATGAGACTGGGTATCTTTGGTATGGTTTATGAGCTATGCTGTGACAATGGTAATTACCCTCATACGCTCCAACTGTTCTGAGGTGGGAACAGTTCCAATTAATCCTCTGTTTTCCCACCTTTTCAGCTACTTTTAAAATGTCCCAGATTCTCTATCCCCATCCCACTTCCCCCTTTGTCCTCTGCTTGCTTTGATTGCTGCAAACTGAATTCAGATTGTAAAAGTAGCTTGCATTCAATTAACTCAGCAGGGGGAGAGGGATAGAATCTTGTCTCTCCCAGGCAGCTCAGCAAAAGCAAACTACTGCAGCCTCTCTTGGTTTGTATATTCTTCCTCGTTAATAACTTTTGCCTTCTTGACCACATTCTGATGTCATTTGGCCACAGGTGTCCCATTCTTCGTCTGGGAAATGCTGGAGGGTATGGGAGAAACTCTAGTAATATGTTGAGGCATTTTCTTGTAGTAGATGAGATCATTTGTAAATATAGAAAGTCCTCCACTTTTGCGGGACTTAGGAGCACAAGACCCCCACCAAAGTGGGAGAAAAGTGAATTAAAATAAAATAAAATAAAATAAAAACCACAAATGGTAGTTTTCTTACCTGAGAAAACTTCTCTAGGAATCTCTGGGTCCTCTAGTGCAATTCTATGGTCAAACTCTGGCAGAAGTGGGCCAAAAAAGAGTCATGCTGGAGGACCTAGCAATAGCTAGAGAAGTGTTCTCTCTAGGAATCTCTAGGTGCTCTAGTGCAACTCTATGGTCCACTTCTGTCAGAAATGGACCATAAAATTGCGCTGGAGGACCTAGCGATACCTAGGGAGAACATATTTTTTCTGTGTCAGGGCAAATAAGGTAATAATTTTTAAAATAAATAAATTTAAAAAATGACCCACGAATAATCAAATCCACAAGTGCTCAACCTGCGAACACAGAGGGCCAACTGTATTCTTGACACCCCTACTGCCCACTATAAGGTCACTACAATCATATATATATTTTCTCTGTGAATGAAAAGCAAGAAGTCACCTACATACTTAACACATAGCCTGTTAAGTAAAAGCTAAATTCTCTGCTTGTATGAAGTCATAATTCCTGTTACC
This sequence comes from Cyclura pinguis, assembly GCA_030412105.1. NCBI lineage: Eukaryota > Metazoa > Chordata > Lepidosauria > Squamata > Iguanidae > Cyclura > Cyclura pinguis. The sequence continues at coordinate 191,999,334 of CM059603.1, forward strand.
ATGTGGGGGGTGGTGATGACCCCAAAGAGGACTCAACAAAGCAAACATCTGAGATTCACAGGAACAGAAATTGCCATCAGCGTGATGGCCAACAGATACATGCCTCACAGGGTTTGAGTCTCTTCTGCTTGGAGTTTTTGATAGGAATCCTGGAGATAGGATGACTACAGTACAAAGCACCCAGGAATGTGGTGCAGAAGCTGGAAGGTAGGAATTAATATAATTGGTTTACATATTCTTGCTGAATTATTCATTTCTCATCCCAAAAACTAACATACTGTTCAGTTGTCCCAATTTGTCAGGGACAGTCCTGACTAATCCTCTGCTGTCCCACTTTTTCAGCCTCTCCTCCCACTTTTCCCCTTTCTCCTCAGCTTACTTCAGTTGCCACAAACTGAATCCCAAAGTGCAAAAGTGGTTTGCAATCAACCAATTCAGGGAGAGTACACAGGAGAGGGAGGAATCTTGCCCTTCCCAGTAGGTTTAGGCAGAAGCATAGTCCTAATTGTGTGTTCTTCCTCATTAAAAACTTTGGCCACCTTGACCACGCTTTGATGTTGGTTGGCCGCATGTGTCCTGGATTTCATCTGAGAAATATTGGAAGGTATGCAGCCTATTTAGAAAGTGTGCCTCAAACAGCATGCATAGCATGTGTTATGGCCACAACTACCTCACAACAACTTTGTTGTAATTCACCATCTTTATGTTACCTCATTGGTAAACCCTGTCCCGGGGTCTACAATTTTTGATATTAAATATGATTCAATGTGCCTGAGAGGTCACCTGTATGGGCACATAGGCGGCAACGGTCGAACGATCGAGAACCAGGTCAGGCCAGTACAATCCCCCATCACAAAGCCCCAGGAGACCTCAAGCTGTGCAAACCCACGGTAAACAAAGGGTCCTCAGCCACTAAGGAGCCAACTTGAGGGGATTAGCGTCTTTACCCCAAGTTGAGCACCGATAGCAATAAAATCCTCTCAGGCAAGGACCATCTACATAAATTCACACCACAACCCAATGCAACCGAAGATCCTGAAACTTTGGCAACACCTTGTAATCTCATCATGCAAAAGGAGTTGCCATTGTGGAGCTTCTTTTCCATTGCAACACCCTTTGTTCTCCGTGGGAGAGGATTTGCCCTCAAGGTACGTTTTCCTCTACAAATAGTCCTAGTTTTTGAGAGTTTCTTTGGATAATTCCCTGTCATACCACCAGACCGTTTCTTCATCAACCGAGAAATTCCCTCAGCCTTCTCTTTGCTGAGCTCTACTTCGTTCGCTGTTTTCTCAGACCAAGGACTTCAGGAAAAGGTGCAGTATTACCCCATCTACAATCCCTTCAATATTTTCCCTACCCAGTTTCCTCTCTGTTGCTTCTTAATAGGTCTTGAGTGAGTGCGTTGATGTGTGATATTCCCTTCAATAAAATCATTTATTTGACATCTTTGTCTGGTTTTTGGCTTGGCCTGACCCCATAAAAACTGGATAAAAAGACCCAGCTAGGCTACCCTGCCTCTCGCTTTGCTATTGCTTGTGCTTTGTTGAGTTCCCATTCCCTATCACATGGACCACATTAAGACATCCCCTAAGGGACCCCAGAAATCAGGGTAACATTTAAACCCGATAAAAAGTGGTCAGCTTTTCAAAGAGAGAGCACCTTCAAACAGAGGGCAGTTCAAGTAACAGCTCTTGAAGGTCAACATCAAGGCTCCTTATTGTCCCTTCTTATGGTTCCTTATCTTTAAACTAGAGTAAACTGGGCAACCCTTCAAATAAAAGATGCCCTCAAATAGAGGATGCTTCTCTGACAGTCCATCAAAAACAGGACTGTCGTCTGTAAACACAGCCAGCCTAATCATCACTGAAACCTTTATTTTCCAGTCTTATCAGCAGCAGAAACCATATGCTAAGAAGGAAACAAGTGGTTCCATAATGAACAGAATAGTAACCCTGTGAATGCATCCTTCTATGCAGATTTGCAGGTTTGTTTTTTTTAAAAAAATCAGCCTTATGAGCACATAATCAGCACTTGAAATGATAATACACTCGAACGAAGTAATACAAAACATTATTTTTTCCCCCTTTGGAGAACTGGAACTTTACTTTTTATTCTCTTACATACACTGTCTTTCTCAATACAGTCATCCCTCCACATTTGCTAGAGTTAGAGGCACAGGACTCTGCAAAAATGGAAAAAACTGTGAATAACTCTAGGCCCTCCCAAACCATATTTAACATACAAAAAAGTATAATCACCATATTCAACCCACCATGGATTCCATTGAGGCATCAGAGTTCCTTCACAAGGCAGAAGTGGGTGGCTGGTGGGGCTGCCCCGCACTCTTTTTAAGAGGGACTTACAAACCTCATTCTCAATTTCTCAGTCTCACGAGGCTTGCAGACCCTTTGAAAAATGGCATAGGGAGGTGGCAGAGGTAACAGCAAATAATCCATGAATAATCAAAACCACAAACGTGCAAATGTGGAGAGCTGACTGTATACATATGCACGAATCCCATTGGTTAGCCTCAACTGGAATAGATCCATTTGTTGAATGGCAAGTCAACATATTTGCATATTGCATGCATTCAATGGGTGTCCTCTAGTTGAGAGTTACAGTAGGATTTAGGGCATTGTTTGTCTCTTCTACATGGAATCCTATGATAAAGGAAAAGCAAGTTGTCACTAGAGATCAGTATACATTTTCCTTCTGTTCCAGCTATTAGTTCATGTCTGGCCACAACTGTCACCCTGATGATCTCAGTAACATGTTTAATTTCATAAAGATGGCAATGTAACAGGTTGGTGATGCCAGTAGCTTTAATCAGAAGTGGACATGTTAGAATTGCCTAGAAAGAAAAAAGGTTTCCATATCCCATCCCACAGTGAAGGATGTCATTTAGTCATTGAGACTATAATTCTTTAAAGTCAACTAGATTTAAAAGGTATGTGTAAAGCTATGACTCTTTATTGTCTTATGCTAACATATGACTTCATTGTTTTATACATCTGCATTTATTGTTATAATTGGATTTTTTTTTTGTTAAGTCATTGTGATTTCTTATTGAACAAGATCAGCGCATATAATATTAGAAAGACAAAGGTACAATAGGGAATGAGCCAGTAAAAAGAAGCTTGCTTTCTACTTCTAGGTTATCACCTCAAGACTTTGCCTAGAAACTCTGGGAAAGGATGACAAAATGTCAAAATTTTGAATGGTATCCTAAGACCAGGCAGACCTAAATCCTAGAGGAAGTAAAAGAAATTGTTCCAGCCTCCTTGTTAGACAAAATGAAGTAACTGCTTCAGGTGACAAAGGTCAACAAATTGTTGGATGAAATTGCCTTGTGTCATGTGCCCTACGGCCAGATCTGGCCCTACAGACAGATAGTGGAATGTGCCATCATCAAAGTTGCATAAAGATTCAACTGTTAGTCTAGTCAGCTTTTATACGTGGAGGGGGCTGACATTGTGTTCCAGCTTCAGGCAGCAAAGTATCTAAGGCTAGCCTTGCAAAGAACCAACACAAACTTTACTGAATTTTCATTTCTGAAGTCTTAGGCCTATTAGACCTTGAATTTGCATATATAGATGGTATTTAACCCAAATAAGTTGTTGAAAATGTCTAAGAACATTTCAAAGCAATTTTGGGGATGTCTAGATAAGGATGGCTCCTTTTTCCATATGTGGTGGACTTGTATGAAAGCAAAAATTTATTCATCAAAGATTTACATTTTCATTCAAAAAGTTTTAAAGGTAGATTTGCAATGTCACAAGAAATGCTTTTGCTTGGTATTATGGAGAAAGAACTGGATAGTAAATATGGATTATTTCTTTGATATATGAGAACAGCAGCAAGAACATTGTTTGTTCAAACCTGGAACCAGATTAAACCACTGACAATGGAAGAATGCATAGTTAAAGTTGCTGAATTACTTCAAATTGCCAAATTAAGGTTGATTTTAAAATATAAACCAATTGAAGATTTTCTGAAAGATTGGAAGCCGTTCATGGAGCAATAAGAAATGTAACAGTGCAATAATCCATGGCTATGGTTACTAGTAATTTTGGTAGGATGTTTTAGTTGGATCTGTAATAGGAGAATTTTTAAAAAAAAAATTCTTCTTTTATTACAGTTTAGCTAGGGGCTTGGTAAGAGCCCTTTTGTGTTTCAGTAAATTAGCGTTTCGTGTTCTAGTAAGTCAATGTCCTGTGTTTTAACTTCAGTTTCATTTCTTTCTGTCTCTGTTTTTATTCCTTTTCCTTTTTTTCTTAAAATCATAGAGTTGGAAGAGACCACAAGGGCCACTGAGTCCAACCCCCTGCCATGCAAGAATACACAGTCAAAGCACCCCTGATAGATAGCCATTCAGCCTCTGTTTAAAAACCCTAAGACTCCACCACACTCCAAGGCAGCATATTCCACAGTCAAACTGCTCTTACCATCAGGGAGCTCTTTCTAACATTTAGGAAGTTTTGTTTGAAGCCATTGCTCCATGTTCTAGTCTCTGGAGCAGCAGAAAACAAGCTTGTTCCATCTTCCACATAACATTCCTTTAAATATTTGAACACAGTTATCATGTCACCTCCTACCAGAAACTTTCCTAGTTCTGTTCCAAATACCTAAGGCTCTATCTTGCCACCACCTTGACTCACTAAGTTCTGTCTCCAACAGTCTACTTAGGATTTTTTAAATCATAAGCTGCATAAAATCCAATTTCAGTTACTCCCTAGAAAAGACCTATAAGAATCTCAATTCTCCTCCATAATATGTTCCATTCATTTCTTTGGGTCTACTCTGGTTAGGAGTAACAGTTGAGATTTCAGCCTGAGCAACAGGTCAGAAATGAACACAGATCTCTAACACACAGTTGTAACATTTGATACTACTTTATCTGCCATGGCTGCATCTTACGGAATCCCAAGCTCTGCAATTTTATGAGGTAATCAGAATTCTTTTCCTGAGAGCTTTACTGCCTGCAACTACAAATCCTAGGATGCTGCAATTTGCAGCCATGGCAGTTTAAGGTGATGTCAATGTAATAGAAGTTCTTCTCCCTGCTCATTTTTCTTCTGAATGTATATTTGAGTAGTTCATGGAGAAGATGGCCAAGTATAAACAGGCGGAAGAGAAAAGGCGATGCAACACCTTCTTTGCCTCAGTTTTTTCCTAAAAGGATAGAAGTACTCAACCTGGGGGATGGGGAGCAGGTTGGGAAGTGGGAGAAATGCAGCACAGAATAGGTAGAGAAGTAGTAAAGGAATATCTGACTAAACTAAATGAATTCAAGTCTCCAGGGCCAGATGAACTACATCCAAGGATATTAAAAGAACTGGCAGAAGTAATTTCAGAACCACTCCAATAATCTTTGAGAACTCTTGGAGAACAGGAGAAGTCCCAGAAGACTGGAGGCAGGCAAATGTTGTCCCCATCTTCAAAAAGGGTAAAAAATTGGACCCAAACAATTATCTTCCAGTCAGCCTGATGTCAATACCAGGAAATATCCTAGAGCAGATCATTAAACAGTCAGTTTGTAATTACTTAGAAAGCAATGCTGTAATCACTAAAATTTTCTTAAAAACAAGTCATGCCAGACTAATCTTATCTCTTTTTATGATAGCGTTACAAGCTTGATAGATGAAGGGAGTGCTGTGGACGTAGCATATTTTGATTTCAGTAAGGCCTTTGACAAAGTGCCCCATGACATTCTTGCAAAGAAGCTAGTAAAATGCAAGCTAGACAGTGCTACTGTTAGGTGGATTTGTAATTGGTTGACTGACCGAACCCAAAGGGTGCTCATTAATGGCTTCTCTTCTTCCTGGAGGGAGGTGACTAGTGGAGTGCCACAGGGTTCTATCTTGAGCCCAGTGCTATTCAACATCTTCATCAGTGACTTGGATGAAGAAATAGAGGGCATGCTGGTCAAATTTGAAGGGGTTGCTAATATACCAGAGGACAGGATCAAAATTCACGATGACTGTAACAGACTGGAGAGCTGGAGAACAGATTGCATCAATAGGAGTATGGTGTCTAGATCAAGAGAGGTAATGGTACCACTCTATTCTGCTTTGATTAGACCTCATCTGGAATACTGTGTCCAGTTCTGGGCACCTCATTTCAAGAATGATATCGACAAGCTGCAGTGTGTCCAGAGGAGGGTGACCACAATGATGAAGGGTCTGGAAGCCATGTCCTATGAGGAGCAGCTTAGGGAGCTGAGTATATTTAGTCTGTAGAAGAGAAAGTTAACAAGAGAGACAATAGCCATGTTTAAATATATGAAGGGATGTCATGTCGAGAAGGGAGCAGGCTTGTTTTCCGCTGCTCCTTAGAGTGTGGTAGAGCCTCCTTCTTTGGAGGTTTTTAAGCAGAGGCTGGATGGCCATCTGTCGGGAATGCTTTGATGTGTGTTCCTGTATAGCAAGGGATTGGACTGGATGTTCCCTGTGGTCTCTTCCAACTCTAAGATTCTATCATTCTTTTCTTCTTTGATTGTGAATTAGATTATGCTAAAATTAATAAATAAATTATTTTTTAAAATGAATTTGCTAAGCTATTGTTTCCATTAAGCAGTCAAGAACTATTAACTATCTCTTAGGCAACTTTTATTCCTAGCAAAGAACTCCAGATAGCAATTTATTTCATCATGAGGGTGGTTTTGCCTAAAACTGTAGTCTCAAGTCCTTTTAACAGTCAGAAACTTGACAGGCAATTGAGCATGTTATTAATATATGTGATGGCTGTGATGGCTTGAAGTACAGTATCAGATTTGCTGCTTGGCTTGAGGTTTGTCTAGACAGGTTGTTTTATTAAACAGCAGATGGTTTAGAAATTGTTTCCAGTGACAGGGCTAGCTGACTTCAGTCTGACTCCTCTGTTTCTCTAATCAAAGAAGGTGTAGGCTTAAAATAGGATGAGAAAAACTCCCTTCCCTTTTTTTTAATTAATAAGAAATACTTGAGCTGTATTTCTACACAGTTTCCCCAGGATTGCACTGATGGGATAATCTTAATAAACTCTACTCAATTAACAGTGGAGTTACGGGTTGTCTTAGGAAAGTAGGTCGACGGTTTTGCTTTCTCTAATATTTTTAAATTTATCCGAAGAAAAATTGGGAAATCAAGTCACACAAATTGCATTGATTCAGAATCCAGTATCAGGTAACTGGGTCTTACCATTTGTTTGGTGCAAGATGGGCATGTGTTATTTAGACAGCTTGACAATGTGAGCATCTTGTTCTGAGACAAGGGAAGAGAAGGACTCTAGCTTTAAAAAAAATTGAGTAGGGGATGTAGCTGCACAAATAGATCTCTATTGTGATTACAGATTTCTTTCGAGACTTTATTGCTGTATTTTGAATATTTCAAGATAAAGAGTGTGTAGTTTTCTAAGCAAGCTGTGTACTGAACTTCCATAAATGTAAAATCTTCACTGTTTACATCACACATAATCTAATCTGGGCATGTTTACTTGGAATTACTTGGCAACTGAAATAATGTTCATTAAAGCTGGTTCTTAAGTAAATATGCACTTACATTATAGTTTATAATTCTGTTTAGGAGTATAGTTTATACAGTCTAATTTTTGTTCAATATACAGCATCATTCATCTGGTAGTGGTTGTACTGTCATCCTTTGGACATATCATGAGAGATATAACTCACTAGAAAAGACAATAATGCTTGGCAAGATGGAAGTCAGTAGGAAACGAGGAAGACCACATTGCAAATGGGCAGATTCAGTTAAAGGAGCCTCAGCCCTGAGTTTGAAAGAGCAGAGCACAGCTGTTATGACAGGGTGTCTTGGAAGTGTCTCATTTATTGAGTGACCATAAGTCAAAGTAAACTTGATGGCAATCCTTTTGAAATATGTCAGGTTTCATTCCCTCCACTGCTTGGGCCCTTCCATCTCTCCCCCTCTCATTGATTGCATATCGCATGTCATCTCATGCAGCATTTCTGAAAATGATTGTTGCCAATTTCCACTCAGTCCTTTTAAAAATTATTATTCAGGAATACAGTCATAGTACTAAATTACTTTAACAATAATAATCTAGTTAAGCATTTGACTCATTTTATTTTAGTGCTGACATTCCTGTTTCACTCATCAGATCTCAACTGAATCTGTGTCTTGGAAACAAGAGTCGTGTTTACTTGGTTGCCATCTTTACTGGAACTGAGAGAGTAGAAGCACGTTGGAAGGAACCAATACTTTTCATTTCAGAAACTACAGGGGTAGTTTAAGCTGACTGTGAGAGTAGGAATAAAAAGTCTTTGGTAATAACTGGAGTTCCCAGGAAATACTTCGAGATGAGGAAAACATCATATTGATCTCTAAAATGAAATTAGTTTGTATAGGAACAAAACCTGCAACTTCCTGAGACTTTTTACCCATCCAGAGGCAGCCTTTGTCAAGAAATAAGTTCCTCAGAATTCAGTGGGACTTAGTCCTAAGTAAATGCATCAAAAACCCAATGAAATGCTTCTGAGAAACAAAGCTAGAGGAGAGGAACCATTTCACAAACTCTTTCTCTTTAAATTATGGAGTTATTTGCCTCAATCTGTGGTCAAACCACTGTTTTCTTCACAGATCTAAACTGAAGACAGGCATAGATGCATGCAAAAGAATGTGTACCTAGAATACATGGTTGGCCTCTTCTGAACTAAGGGCAGAAGTTTGTCTGGGTAGTAAAGAAGACAAATAAAAATGTACAGTTGCATAAAGTAAAATTAAGAGACCAAACACTGGACTGAATAACCTTTGTTGTCCTCAGAAAAGATTTCACTGCACTCCACTTTCAAACTATGCTTCTAGTTTTCACAGAGGGAGGTACAAAGGGACAGTGAGTTGGTACGAGTGGTTTGTGAATTATCTCTGGAATAAAGGCTGAGATCCTTCATCACAGATGTACTTATAAATGCTTAATTATGTATCATGTCCTAACCTGGGTCCCCAAACCTATGCTCAAGCCAGCAGCTGCACTGAGTGATGGAGGTCTGTCCTACCAGTGATTGGGGCACTGCAGGACGACGTTTCCAGCCCATCCTGCCAGTAAGCTGAGGCGCAATGAGGTGTTGCAATAGGAGTCTTGCTTCTGCTCCTCACAGCCTCACTCACAGGTAGGAGAAGGCTGGAAATTTCATCCTACTGCCCCCTGATCACTGGCAGAACAGACCTCTGTTGCTTTGTGCAGCTGAGCAGATGTTAAGGTGCATTTAGGGGACCATTTTGTAATTGTGATAATAATGCCACAATCATAAACATGAATGCCAGACAGTTACCAATGTGTAAGTCTAGCTTACCCATCTGTAATTGCTCATCAGGATGTCAGCCAAAATTTTTAAATGGTATTTAAAGATTCCATCATCTTTGTAAAGGAAGAAATTCCATTGTTGTTGAATGTTAACGTCTTGGTGTAAACAGCTTGACAGCAGTGATTCTCAGCCAACTGTCCTATGTTATTCCACTAGCTGTTATTTGGGATTTATAACATATAGGTAGTGATGAAGCATAACATTAACCAGCCAATGATACAGGACAATCAAGCACTCTGGAGTTAATAGTAGTAATTTATTTAGCACACTTTGCCAGTGTGAGTAAATAGATTTTTCCCCCCTGTACAGTAGATGCTAATGACTGATGATAGTTGCACATTGCCATAGAAACTAGGAAGAGCTTATCCATAAATCAAAGGTTATAAAGTGAATACACTCAGAATATGTCATTTGATATTGAAGTCATCCCCGGACCAATTCCTTTGCAAAATGCCCTGTGCAAAAACATCTTTTGTATCGGGTGTGCACTGAAGGAGGATTTATCTGCAAAGTGTTCAACAAGACAACTGACTAGATGATGCGAATTTGTAGTTATTTTGCAAATGACAGCGTGAATGACAGCCCAGGCTCTCTGTGGGATGGAAACCAGAGCACCGATGACTCATTGTGTATTTATGCTGTTTCACACTGGAGTTGTTTGCTGTACATACTGAGTATATGTGTAAATCAATAAAAGAGACACAAGGAAGGTGCATAACAATTGCCCAGTGTGTGTGACATCCAGATTCATGGAATCCCAGGTTCTTTTATCACTCCTTGTATTTGAACTTGCCTTTTGACTACATTAAAGCATTTCTAAGAACTGAAGGTATACATAGAAAGTTTAGGGCAGCTTTCCCAAGCCTTCAGATGTGCTGGGCTACACCACCACCACCCCTAAAAAAAGTTGCCACTCATCACTGGCTGGAGATGATAGGACAGATGGCCAAACAGATGTGGAGGGCATCTGGCTGGGTAAGGTTAATGAGGTAAGGTAAATGAAAACCTACCTTCCAATGATTTATTTTTTAAAAAACAGAGTTAGGCCAACCAACAGATATGTAGATATGCAGAATACTATTTTTCTGGAAGTGTGAAATTCTGTGTGGAACACCGAAGGTTTGGGAGTTCTCATACACAGATTGCCAGCCACCTGTCTCTGCACAGGGAAAATGAGTCAACCAGGAGAACAGCTCTTCAGTCTTCCCCATAACATGTTCGTTGCAAGGACTTTTCCCCTCCTTCCTTTTTTCAGACAAACATACTTCCTCCAACACCATGCGCAGATAACAGTGGAGTTAATCTTTACTAGTTGAGTCTGCTCAATGCATAAAGAGACCAGGAAAAGCTCCTTCATCATTTTTTTATTAATACATTTTATTAAGACTGCAAAAGGGGAAAACACATATCATACAGAATAAAACAGTATGAAAAAGAAGAAAAAAACCACAGTACGTTACTGAATATTCAAACAGTATCAGAACCCAAACATAAGAAAAAGAAAAACACCCTACAAAATCTATCTAGCAAAAAACAAATACCTAAAGATCAAATACTCTATCATCAACTTCCCACTTCCCAGATCATGGTTGTTGTTAACTTCTGAAAGTTTTACTGCATCAGATTTATCATCCTTTTTTTATTGTATTTACCCAGATAGTTTAGAATCAATAATATAGATATATAACTATATTTTCAAATATATATAAGTTAAAGAAAAAGGATTTGGTCCAGAAATCTCAGGACCTGGGATGATCCTCAATCAGCAACCCTTCAAAGGGTAGTTTCTTACACTCAGGTGTTTCTTAGGGAGGTTGATTGTCTGATCCATTACGGGGTGGGCTCAATTATGAACAAATTGAAGGTTAATCCAGAGACAAGACAGAAGAACTTCTGATGACATGAAAAGTAGACCAGGAAATAAGGACTTGGGCTGTCTTGGATGGGACTAACACCTCCTTGAACTCTCAACAATGCAACTATGTTCAGCACTTAATGAGTTGAAGATGGCTTAGCAAGCAGGGTCAAGTTGTTCCCAGTGAACCTCATCTCTTGTCTTAACCTCTCTAAGATGTTTAAACTGATACTTTTAGGGATCTTTCCACCTCTTCCCTCTCCATCCCATTATTCTCTCATGCCTGTTAGAAGTGAAACTGGTGGAGTATGTTAACATCCTTAGAGAACTTTCCCATCTTCAGTGGAGTTTCTGCCATAAAATCTCTGTTTCTTTAGCCATTTATTCCTTAACTGGAATTGCTAGACATTGCAACCATGCACTCTCCATCTCAGGTTTCAGTAGCAACCAGAAGCATGTTTACAAAATTAACTCTCCCCTGTTCCAAAAGCATTGTTGGCTACAGTTCCACTTCTGAGTATATTTCTAGTGGCTGATTATGACTTGTATGGATTGCAAATTAAGATTGATGGAGAGTTAGTCAGAAATTACCTAGCTAACCTAAATGAGTTCAAATCTGCAGGGCCCGCTTTTTTCCTTAGAAGGTTTCAAAATGGCTTGAAGTACTTTAAAAAAAAAGTTAAAATCATGATGTACAGAAGTTAAAACACAAATTAAACAATCAAGGAAATGAACTGCATCCCAGAGTACTGAAGCAACTTGCTGATGTACTCTAATTGCTTGCTATCATTTCTGAGAATTCTTGGAGAACAAGTGAGACACCAGAGGACTGGAAAAGGGCAAACATTGTCCCTTCTTCAAAAGAGGCAAAAAGGAAAATCTAGGAAACTACAATCCAGGCAGCCTGACCTCAATACCTCAATACCAGGAAAAATATTAGAATAAGGAAGGAGTCTCCCTGCCAGTATCTTGATGACAATGCAGTGATGACAATGCAGGAGCCAGCATGGGTTTGTCAGGAATGAATCCTGCCAAATTAATCCTATATCTTTTTTTGATCAGGTCACTAATTTAGTAGATGGTAGAAATGCTGTGGATGTAGTATATCAGGATTTCAGCAAAGTATTTGATAAAATGCCTCATATGTTTTGATTAGCAAACTGATTAAATGTAGAATAGATAGGAATACTGCCAGCATCCATAATTGGTTGGGAAAGCATGTTCAAAGCGTCTTCATCAATGGCTGTGCTGCAAACTGGAAGGAGATTTCAAGTGGACTGCTTCAGGTTTCTGTCTTAGGCCTTTTTCGCACTTGGCGAAGAAATTGCCCTGTGCCAGTACTCACCGGACCGGAGTGCTCCATCGGCGGGTCCAGGCTCGTCCAGAGCAGTGCGTGGCCTCGCTCCACACTGCCCAGGGGACGCAAATGGTGGCTTCCCGTTGGTGGAGGCTCTCCACCAACCGGTGAAGCTCACCAACCTAAAGCCCGCCCCCAGAAGATCTGCAGGCTCGCACAGGTGCGAGCCTGCAAATCTGCACCAGAGTGCGGCCACGGAGTGGCACGCTCCATGCTTTTGAAAGACCTGTTTTAAGCGGTCTTTCAAAAGCACGGAGAACAACCACTTTGAGTCGTTCCGGAGCGGGCTGAGGTCCGGAACTACACAAAGTAGTCCAGACCCAGTCCACTCCCAAGTGCAAATGTCCTCCCTGGAGGACGCTCTGCTCCGTTCTAAAAACAAGTGCGGAAAAGGCCTTAGGGCATTATTGTTCAACATTATTTTAGTGACTTAAAGGATAGGGTAGAGGGAATCCTTATCAAGTTTGTAGATGACATAAAATTGGGACGGGTGGCTAACACGTTGGAAAATAGGAACAGATCCTATATTCATAATCAAATAACCTTTCATCCCTTAAGATGACTCTCCAGTTACTGAAATAAGTTTTAATATGTGCTTCTTTCTTAATTGTTGTGATGTATGTGTAACTGATTTCCTTTTATGTTTTGATGGTAGTAGTGGTGATGATGCTGATGGGTGATGATATTTGTATCCCATCTTTTTCCCAGTTTGGGACTGATTATAACTGTGTATATTATTTTAGTTCAAGCACCACTGGTAGTGGGAAAGCAGATATAGCTTTAATAAATAAAATAATAAAACACAAATGGAAGTGATTTCATTTTGGTGGGAAAGATAGTGACCAAGGACCTGTATGTATCCATAATCCGTGGTCCAAGTGATAGGTTTTAATGGGCAACTGCAGGGTTCTGTGTTGCCTCTTTCTATGGTTCTTGGGCTTGAATTAGACAGCTCTTCCAATAGAGAACACCTTCAAAAACAAGACTGCTCTCAGTAAAATAGAATACTTGGCCACCCTAACCCACAGCTTCTGGCGTGTGCATTGCATGAGTTACTTGATTCTGAAGAAAATGAATGTGTTCAAGACAACCATCTTGCTCTGTAGTTTCAATCCAAAGTCTCTGATGGATTTCCCCATCCTGTTGCTAGGAAACCATGAAGCTGTCTAACAAGGACTGTACTGATGGTGAATTATTGTTATTATTTCCCAGAAAAGCCTGCTTTGTTATGGTAAACTTACTTGCACTGAAAGTGGATGTGAGATTTATTAACAGATTGTTAAGTGAGGTAAAAAAATGAATGCATGTAGTCTACCTGTCAGTCAGCCAGCCTGTCTCTTTTAAGAAGAAACTTCTTCTCTCAAAGCTACAGCCTGTTCAGTTAAGGGTGCTGCCATATGGAGCTTTTTTTTTTTTTTCAAATGTCAGGAAGCTTGCATTATTGTACTTGACACCATAAAACAATAGAATGTGTGTGATGATCCACAAAACCCCTACTATTGATAGTTCCTACTCCAAATCAATTAGGAAAATAAGGACAGAGAAAGAATAGCTCAAAATTGTAACCATAGAATAATCGCATATGCATCAATTACAGAGTTTGAGAAAGTGCATAAAGGAGCAAACAAAATGATCAAGAGGTGGGAGCAACTCCCTTATGCAGAGTTTGGAGCTCTTTCACTTAGGAAAATGGCAAGTAAGGTGAGGAGAGACATGACAGAGACATATAAAATTGCACATGATAAGGAGAAAGTAGATTAGGAGAAGCTTTTCTCCCTCTCTCATTATACTAGAACCCAAGTTCATCCATTGAGGCTGAATGGTGAGAGATTCTGGATAGACAAAAGGGCAAATTGCTATGTTTTTTGTTGTATGCCTTCAAGTCATTTCTGATTTAGGGCGACCCTCAGATGAAGCTACCATAGAGTTTGTTTGGCAAGATTTGCCACTTGTAAGTGTAACAGTGTCAGTGATAGTAGACCTCTATAGACCCATTGCTGGGAAATGTGGGAGGTAGGGTATAATTGTGCTCATGCCTTTTTGGTGGGTATCCCATAGGCACCTATGGGATATTGTTTGTGAACAGAATGGTGGGCAACATAGACCTTTGGTCTCATCCAGCATAGCTCTTATGTTCTTACCCACTGAGAATGGCAGGTAGTGGCTGCACTGATGCCCATTCAAGACTTGACTAGTGGGAATATTACATGCTTAAAATCATTCCTTCTTTCTCACAGTCACAACCTAGCTCAGAGATGCATGGGCCCTGAACAGTCTGCAGTTGTAGGAATGAACATGTGAAGAGCACTTGGGATTGCAGAATGTCCAGTAGGAAGTATGCTCCTTATCTCTCCACATTCAGCTGAAAGTCTGAATTGGCCTGCAAGGAAGAAATAGACTCTCTGACTGTACATTCAAAGCTTATGGTTCTGGTCAGATTTTCCTCTGAACTTGAAGAAATCAGGGCAGGTTCAGTATATATAACGTCTCGGCCTGGGAGGACAGCACAGCTCAGCTGTAAGTACTTTACATGAACAAGGTCGCAAGTTCCAATCCCTGTCACCTCCAGTCTTAAAAAAAAATCAGTAGGTGATGGAAAAGACCTATGCCAAAGACCACTGCCATCAGTATCGACAGTATTGTGTTATAAAGTGATATAGCCTGACCTCAGATAAAACAAATTATAAAGTTTTGTCAGCCCTGGGGGTAAGGGTTGTTAGCCCCTTGGGCACTATCTTCCCAGGAAACAGACAAGGCTAGGAATCAGTTGGTATGATTGGCTTGGCATTTATGAATCTCTGCTTTCTCCTGTAACTTTTATGTCTTCTTGAGGGCAATCAAATGACAATGTTGACATTAAAAAAAAAACTCAGTAGCAAATGATTTCCACCAAATGGAACCATTTGCCTTGGACTCAGGCAAATTTCATGGTCAAAATAGCCACAATTGCAGCCTTAAGTCTGAGCAGTAATCAAATTAGCTGCAGTATTGGTCTTCCATAATATACCCCTAACTATACACACACACACACAGGCACACAGGCACATGCAGATACCCTGAGAGCAAACTCCAAATAGTTAAAAATGATTGGTGCTGCTGTTAGCCAAGAGGATCACCAGGTTTCTGTAAGAAGACATTGCTGGCTGCATTGCAGTTTCCCTCTATAGATCATTGGGGGCAAAACACAGAAGGGGAGCCTTGCTTGGGGACCTCCTCCTACATGGTGCCATTTCTAGACATTCCTACTTGGTAGTATGCCAGAAGCTGGAGAGTGGGCAGCTCACCCAAGAGTCATCATTAAAAGCTCTCACCGAAGAAGCCGAGCAATGAATCATTTGCCATTAGAAAGTTTCCTTTTTGCAAATGGTGGAAGTGCAAGTGTTTGGCAGTTTTATTAAAAAAAAGTAAAAAGATACAGAGAGAAACTTAATGTTTGCCAAGACCAAAAGCTCACCAGCAGGTCATACAAATCACCTTGGCAAGGCACTTATTCTGCCCACACAAAATCCAGAACAAAACAGTTTATTATGTATTATAGAGCTCTGCTAAGTACTAGCACCACCTAGTGTTCTTCGGATGCAGAATGCACACTGTACTTAAAACAGCTTTATTTTTATTTCAACTTGCACTTTGTATTTCACATTTTTTGCTTCTTTGCTGTGTCCATTATTCTGGAGAAGAGTATAACAGCAACCCAAGGCACCTACAGAAAATATTCATGACACCCACCACTACCAGCATCGGTACTGGGCGTCCTAGGATTGCCTGATTGCATTTGTATCAATTCTCACTTTACATTGGCTAGCTGGGTTTTCCCAGCTTCTTTACAAAGTTCACACAATGTCCAAGAGTTGCATTACACCCAGCCTTCTGTAGCAATGTTATGTTTCAGGATGGCCATGTACCCTATTTTACAGACAGAGCCAGGCCAAAACATTTTGCTGCCCAAACACTTCCCCCCCCCCCCCAAGTCAAGCTGCATCATTTCCAAATCCAGCCAAGTTATTTTGGCAATAGTAGGAAATAACTCTTATCCTTTCATGACACCAAACTCTGATGTCTGAAGTAGCCACCTCACTCTGTCCAATGGTAGGGCCTGCCTGTTTAGAAGGATGTCAGAAGAGAGTACTCTATTTGAAAGCATTGTTTGGCTGATGTTCAACTTTGGTTTGGACAAAGAAAGAATCCTAAGATAGTTGAACTGGGGTCAGAAGTTGCCCACCAGGCTTAAGCTTCCAGATCATATACTGAACAATGGAGGTTACCTGGGCCCTTTCACATTATACAATTATAGCGTTATGCATTATAGCAGTAAAGCATTGTGATTCCATTTTAACTGCCATGGCAATATCCTCTGGAAGCCTAGAATTTGCAGTTCAGGGAGGAGTATTTAGAATTATCTACCAGAGACAATCGTGCTTCACCAAACTACAAACTTTGTGAATCCATAGGAAGCAGCCAGGGCAGTTAAAGTGGAATCAGAGCACCTTGTATGACACTAAACATGTACTGTGAACTAACTCCTGGTCACACTCTTCTGCATTATGGTGAGATATATTATAATTCTTTTCCATTATAGTAATTTTAATTATAGTAATTATTTCCAAATTGGAACCTGATATAAATTAGTAAATAATAATAATACCTACCTTTCTCTATGGATTGATGTGGGAAACAATAACAAATTAAATGCATATGAAAACATTATGCACATTATGTAGATCTCTTGTTGTGCTTGCTGGGGTTGTATTTCTTCCTTTTGACAATATGCAACCGCATGTCTGCCACCACTGCACAGATGAAAACTGGGACACATATAACCAAGAAACATCAGAGTGTGGTTAAAATGACAACATTTGTTAATGAGAAAGAACATACAAACTAGAAGAGGCTGCTGCAGTTTGTTTTTATCTGAGTCTACAGGGAAGAGCAAAATTCTTCCCCCTCTTCTTCTTTTACCTTCTGCTGAGTTAACTGAGTGCAAACTACGTCTGTACTTTGAACTCAGTTTGCAGCAATTGAAGTAAGCTGAGGACAAAGAGGGAAAGGGGAAGGGAGAGAGAGAACTTGGGACATTTTAAAAGCAGCGGAAAAGTGGGATATCAGGGGATTAACTGGGACTGTCCCTGCTAAATTGGAACAGTTGCAGGGTATTTAATTGGCCCAAACTCATCATCACACTCTCTACCAGAGCATTTGGAGAAATTACACAGCAACACAGTCTTTCTGCTGCCATTCAAAGAATGCTGTGGTCTCCACTGATATTAGAGGAACCTCAGAGTATTCATTAGTGTAAGTGAGAGGTGACTGGACAGCATTTTGCTCAGACCTCTCTCAAACCAGGATTTTACCTTGCAATAATCTTACTCAGTCGACATAACCAGTTGAGACTTTTTAATAAACTTCTTCACCACCGAGATCATCAGCTGAGGAAACTTTTTTCACTCAGGCCTCACTCTTCTTAAATTTTTTAAAAAGTCTTTCTGACTATTTATATCATACTTTTCTAGGAAAATAGCCTCTGCAAAATGATTTATGATTTTAACAAAATACAATGAATAAAAATATTAATAAAAGCTATTGAAAATATTAACTATTTCAGCCTAGATCAACAAAGATGAAACAAAATATTTTTTAATGGCAAAGCAATATCAGGAATTAAGAATAGATTAGACTGAAAAGGCTTTCAAGGCTAATTTAAAAGCAACTAGAGAGGAGACAACTAGTATGCACCATGGGAAAAGAGTTCTGGAAGATGGAGCCATCACTGAAAAGACTCTATCTGTCAATTGGAAAGTTAGGTCTTATTTATTCACTTTGTATTGCTCTCTTAAATAAGGATGTAGAAAAATGAGAATTAAAATGTTTACAAAATGCACTGAAATTTGTCCTGAACATCTACAAGAACAGGCCTTTAACCTTGCTGTGAACCTTACCTGCTGTCCTCACTAAAATCTGTCTGCCAGAAGCTGTAATTTTACCCCAAACATCCTTCCACATACAGTTATAGCAAAATTGGCTCCAGGATTGCTCATTACTGTAAAGAGTTAGTAGTGTTATTATCCACTCTTAATTCTTCTAATCCTTTTATGAGTGATGCCGTATAATCAGCCAACATTGCAAATTCCACAAGTCCAATTTATGTTTGGTATAAATGGTTATTTATTTATTTTGGCCTGAAGCCTGTTGCACATAATCCTTCTGAAAGCCAGCAAGTAAACCAGTTCAGCTTTGCTTTCTGTAGCATGAAAGAGGGCAAAGAGGTATTCCCTCTTTGCTTCTTCACTTTGATCAGCAGCATCCTCGATGAGTCATCCACATTGGCAAGGTATCAATCAGAATTGTAATTGTCAGTGATAATACCCCCTACGCTGCGATACAGATGGTGAAACAGCTAACTAGTGCTGGCCAAACTCTGTTTTCATTAAAGTTAAACAGGGTTGCATTATGGAGCATATGAAACCTTCATCCATAAAACGGCATGCCCATGTAAAGCTTTGCTTGAAGAGCTGTAAAACTAAAGACAGAAGCAGGATACATGGCATATAACAAAAGAGTTGCGGGATTTGGACTATTTCACTTAGAACATAGAAAACAAAAGGAGGACTTAAGAACAAAGGGAATAGAGACACGACTTTCCATTTTTTGGTAACATCTTGTTTGTGCCTCTCCGGTGCATTATATGTGGGCATGCTTTTGAAGAATGTTCAGAAATTGATTAGCTCAAAATACAGCAGCTTTGTTGGTAATTGAGACGAAGTATGTAAATCAGTGGCTTTCACTCTCTTGTCCTCCAGATATTTTGGACTTCAGCTTCTAAAAACCTCAGTGAGCAGGGCCAATGGTTAGGATTTCTGGAAGCTGAAGTCTAGAACACCTGGAGAAAACAAGGTTGAGAATCACTGGTATAGATCATCTCTTATCCATTTTGGAACATATCTACTGGCTCCCCATCCACCGCTCGGCAGAAAACAAGGCTTAATATTCAGGTGTGTCACCTCTGCCTCACCCATAAATCTAGTATCACTTCACTGTCACAATTCCCTTTCTGTTGGAAATGGGGTGGGAGTTGACCAGAAATCAGGTCTTTGGGGTTATGATGCTCTAACTTCAGGACATTGCTCAATATTCAGTATACTTCAGTGGTTCTTAACCTGGAGTCTATGTAGCCCTGCTGCTGGATAGCAACAGCTGCAGCAGCAACAAAGACCAGCCCAAAGTCACTCAGTATCTGAGCAGGAATTTAAATCCTAGTCTCTGGAAGCCACAAACAAACAAACAAATAATTGAATCTTTGAATCTAAATTTAAATACTTAAATCTTAACCTTCTCTTAACACTGCCTTGAGAACCACATCAGGGACAGGAGGCAGTTCCCATTGCCTGGTTACCTCACTCTCTCCTTTACTTAATAGCCACAGCAAGGATGTTCTGGATGGGACAAAAGTGGCTAGTAAATATTGAGAGCTACACATGCATGTGTCACCAACAAGATTCCAGATATTTGTTGGTGTTGTGTGCCTCTAAGTCATTTCTGACTTATGGCAATCCTAAGACAAACCTGTCACAGGGCTTTCTTGGCAAGATTTGTTCAGAGGGGGTTTGGCTTAGCCCTCCTCTGAGGTTGAGAGATTGTGACTTGCCCAAGGTCACCTAGTAGGTTCCCATGGCTGAGCAGGGATTCTAATCTTGGATTCCAGGATCCCAAACCACTATACCACATGGCTCTCTTCCAGACATTAATACTGCACATAACAATGTTTTCTGCTGTCTCCTTCCTAAAAACATCATTCTCCATGAACACTTGAACAGGACAAGACTCCTCTTCTGGAACACTCTATTTAAATGTTCCATATAAAAGTTCTGCATTTTGTTCTGGTAGTCACCTTTTGTATTTCCTTATTTTAGGGACTAATAGGTCCATTTATTTCCCATCCACGGAAAAGGCACACATCAGTTGGTCACAGGTTCAACCCTAAACGCTTTCTGCCCATTTCCTGTGAATTTTTTAAATACACAAAAATGTTTGTCATTATAAAACCATTTCCCCTAAAATGTTTGTTTTTACATGCATTTCCCAGATGATGTGCATTTTGCATTCAATCTCCCAAAGAAATCACATTTGAAAGCATTTATCTCAAATACATGCAGTTTATGTGTGTTTTTGAAGTGTAGAAAACTGCATTGAAAAAGTCAGAGAAACACAGAGACTGAAGAGTGGCTGCCTACTGATATGTTCAGGAAGTGCAAATTAGGTTGGCTCACTTAAAAATGCCGGCTGAGCAAGGTTTTCCAGCTTTCCTACTTTATTTCTGAATACACACACAAACTGGGGAGAGATAGACAGGATACTCAGGCAGAATGTGCTAATCTTTAAAGCAACTTCATTTCCCCCAAAGCAAGAGTATGCTTTCAAAGTTCCTCCCAAGCCAGCTGCATAAATCTAACTTGGATTCCAGCTCTAAACTTCTTCCTGTCTTGCCTCCTCCCCATGCCAGCAGAATCTGGATCTCAAAAACACATAGCTAGTAGGTGTTTCCTAGCCGGTCATAATCTGTGACCTTAATAGCTGAGTCTGGAAACATCTACAAACAAAGAAACAATGGTCAGTCAAGTGTGATTCTGCTAATATATTGATACTGGAGATCAAGCAATTTTCTCTAAGTACCAAATTTCTGAACATTTTCCCCTAAAACAGTTTGAGGAGGGATGGGTAACATGTTTTGTGGATACTGCCTATATTTGTGGATCCTGCCACCAGTGAATTCCGCTAGTGTAGCAGCTCATCAATAGACACACACTGGCATTTGCTCTAAAATATTTCTGCACACTTTGTTTAAAAGAACTGCACTCCAAAAGCCTCCTGGAAGTGCAATTCTTTTTTCTAAAAAAAAAACAAGGTATACACTTTAGGCACACTCTATTTTATTTTGAAGCAATTACTAGGAAGTTTCTTCTATTACATTGCAGAATTTGTGGGTTCCACGGAAAGGCTTGAACTGGTTTTTAGAGCTGCCAAATTTGCCTACCTCTCAGCTAAGTTATCAAAGACCTTCTGTGTTTGCATGCAGAAATCCACACAGTCTTCCCAGGCTTTCAAGAAATACCGTATTCTTGTCTAAGCTGTAGTTCTGACCCACAACTCACTAGCTAAACTTTTTCCTGAAATGTGGACTGTACAACTCTCTCCCAAAGGAAATTAGCCTGACACCATCCTTGTTGAGCTTCCAATAGGGCAATAAAACTGCACTATTCTCTATCCTCTTTGGTTTTTAAAGATGCTTTTTAATGATAGTTTTAAAATGCTTTGAAGTTTTTTTAAAAAATATTTGTAATCTGTTTTATTCTGCACTACCAAATGTACCCAGCTTTGTCTGGGTTAAAACCAAGACTTCCATCCCTACTGTGCTACTATTTTTCCATCTGAGTAAAAACTTCAGCCTATTCCAGTTTTGCTTGTATTGGAAACAACTTAATGGCTTCCCCCACAACCTTTTCCCTTCCCCACTGCTCATTCCTTCTCTCACACATAAAGCAGCAGGTATCATCCTTCTGCCTTTGATAAACAGACTGACTGTCTGCTTTAGGCCCTTTCCAGATGTGGGGAAGGAGCGGCGCAAAAACGGGACTCCCCGGATTTCCTGAGCATCCGGGCGAGTCCATCAGGACGAGGAGCAGTGCGAGCTCATCGCTCTGCACTGCTCCGGCATCCAAAATGGCTGCTTCCGGTTGGTGGAGGCTCTCCACCAACCGGAGAAGCTCGCCAGCCTAAAGCCCGCCCCCCACAGATCTGCAGGCATGCACTTGCACGGGCCTGCAAATCTGCTCCGGAGCGCAGGGATGGAGCGGCATGGAGTCGCTCGCTCCGTGCTTTTTAAAAACCTCTAAAAAGAGGTTTTTAAAAAGCACGCTGCACGACCAGTTCCGGTCACTCTGAACTGGACTGAGGTGCGGAACTACAAAAAGTAGTCCGCCCCAGTCCACTCCACGGTGCAGAAGACATCCGTTGGAGGTCGCTCTGCACCGTTTTACTGGCCCAGTGCGGAATTGGCCTTAGATTCAAAGCTCACCAGACAGCTGAGTTATGCAGGAGTGAGATCCATGTCCTACCAGCAGTGAGAAAGGCCAGAAATTTAAAATAGCCTGGTCCTCTGGTGCCTCAACTCAACTTTCAGCCAAACCTAAAGCCTTGTTGGTTTTGCTTCTTTGGAGCCTTTTGACTCAGTGACCTGGACTCTCTTTGTAGCCCTAACCAGGGTAGACCCATTGAAACAATATTGAATGGTGAGTTCACAGTTACATAATCATATGTCTTTCAGCTGAAGTTGTGGGATTCGAGCCAGTGTCACCCAGTTACTGCATACTACCAATGTTTTTTTAATTAATTAAAATCTATTAATCAAATTGAAAAACAAATTATCCTTTACATACATCCTCAGGATCCCGATAATATAAACACAGTTTCAGGAATCTAGGTTTCCCCCTCTTCAAGCTCTAGTAGAGAGCAATACAAGTACGCTACAATAATTGTAAATTGTTTTGGGAACCCTGTGGGCAGAAAAGTGAATAACTAATATCATAAATAAACAAATATCAGCCTACTTAACATACAGGTGTTAAAGACATTGGAAGCATGATTTTAAAAAAACAATAAGACCTGGCAGCTCTACTCTCCTTTTAAATTTGAGAGTCTTACTGAAGGCAGTGGCTTTCACATACTTATTTCAGTTTTTAGTTCTCAAAGTGGCTTGCAAGTTTACCATGCAGCTGAATGTGAACGGCTTCTGTTCTGCAAAAGTTGAGACCATGAACTGAAGTAACCTCATTTCTTTCCTTCCTTGCAAGCCAAGCTTATAACACTGTACACATGAAAAAGCTGTGAGTGGATTTCAGGCTCCTGTCCTAATGGATCAGCTGGATGTGTATTGAAAAAATATAAAGTAGACAGTGTAGGGAAATATTAGAGTTTAGTTAGCATGCTACAAAGTATCAACTGTTAACTGTTGATTGCAACAAGTTATCTCTTTAAAGCTTGCTTGTGTATTCCACTGTATCAAATAATTAATTACTTTATTGCCCGTTCTTACAATGTATCCAGTGGAGGAGATGATAGGAGCGGGCAAAAACAAAAGTACCAAAGGTGTTTTTGTAACTTGAAGTGTCTGAAGATAAATGTCAGGAAATACATTCCTGCTCTGAGGATGAAAGAATGGTAAACAATCGCAAGTCTGGGAAATGTCTAAAGACATGGGGTTAGGTTAACTTTATGATCCTCTCCAATCACAGCTTTGCACACCTAAAATTTGTATGTGAAGGTATAAAACCTATGAACTCCATGTATGCTCCAGTCTCAGCAACTTTGGAAGAAATGTGCTGTATTGCTTGCTTTGCTACAAATAAACACTACTATCTATCTCAGAGTGGATACAGCTGTACTAAAGAAGGCTGTTTGTTTTGTTTTTCCTGCTAGGAGGTGAGCAAGGTTGATGGTGGGCTAGCTATTGGTCAGCTGCATTTTTGCCATTTTTACTCTGCTAGAGATAGAACTATATCTCACAAAATTGCAACATAGTGGATATGCAAACAAAGCTCAACCTGGGATGCATTCTCTTTTCCCAAGATGGTAGCAGTAATTGAAGAAGAACTAGTCCACCACCACTGCTGCTCTTTGCTTAATTTCAGCTTTTGGTGCTGATCATCATTCTCTCATCTCATTTGTATCACTATGATGTTCATGCTTAAGTTTCCTTCCTAATTTTTTAATTGTACTTTACATGTTTCTGTGAATGGTCTTCTGTCTTCTTGTTTTTCCACCATAGAGCAGTTCCTTACATATCTACATTCTTCTCTTTTTTATTCTTTGTCTTTTGCCATTCATTGTTTCAAGATTCTATTACTCAGTTGATCAGGATTAATGGTCATAGCTATTATTAATTTTATTTTATTTTCAACTTCTTTTTGTGCTAGTTGTTCTTTCCAGTTTCAAGTTTTCTTGCTCATCTCTCATCTTGTCTCCTTGCTGCTTTATGTCTCAGTTTAGTGAAACCTTTCAAAGACAAAAATTAATGTTGTCCCAATTCTTCAGCTGTTCTCACTCTTCTCAAGTTCTAGAAATGATGGTGCTATTCTCTTTTATGTGAATGAAACTTTCCATGTGCTTCTATCCCAGTAGCTGTTGAGCAGGCTGACAATCTCCCTGTCACAGAACAGAGTAGGAAGTGTAATTGAAAATGGCTATAAAATTGTTTGTTATTATGTTTTCAGCCTCCCCTTCCTCTAAAGGAGGTCAAGGTGGTGTGTACAGAGTTCCCCCCCCACATCCTCATCACAACGGCCATGTCAAATCATTGAAGCCAAGACACTGTGCCTGCTTCAGGCTTGCCCGGTATGTTTGCTATTAACTGTTTTCAATGGAGATGCTTTTTTAAAAAAAGAAAAAAAGTGAAAGAGGAAGAGAAGAAGTATGAGATACTAAAAAGTGTACAGAGAAAGATTATACCTCACCTCTAAAGAAGGAGTGGTCTCAATTTGGCCTTGCATCCTGTCTGTTTTCTTTGGAGTAAAACTGAACAACTTCTCTGTCTCCTTGTCATTTTATTCATTTCCCACAATAATGGGACTCAAGGTGGTTTCCAAACCATTTAAACCAGCTATTACCTTAAGAGGTGGGGGACTTTGAGATCCATTCATAATGCCAACTTCTCCTTAAAATTGGAGAATTATAGCTCAAAAGAAGCCTGAGAGGTTGTTAACTGCAGGATCTTTTCATCTGGGTATACCAGTATTAACTGTAGAGAGGACTCCAGTTAAAAATTAAACAGAGTATTTTATTTGGAATAAACAAACACACAAGAACTCAGACACTCTCACAAACCATACAAGGCTATCAGAAAGTGAGGCAAGAAAGGTTGGATAGAGAGAGATTGGGTGAAAAGGGTGATAGTTACCAGTCCTGAAGCAGAAGGTTGAAGCAGAATGGCTCAGACAGTGTGTCTGAGAGTAGCAAGAATGAACAGAGGTCTGGGCACCACATAATACATTCAAGTACTATAATTTACTGGGACTGGAGCTAGGGGTTTTATACTCTATTTCCTGCCCTGAAGGAGGCTGCATGGACAAAATGGTAACAGCTTTCTCACAGGCTTGACAAAGGAGTCTGGAATAAGCTGGTTGTCTTAAATCTAGGTGACAAAACATTGAAGAGAGTCTCAACAATCCCTTAATGTTCTGGTTAAGTAGTGTGAATAGGGAAGATCTCCCTAGGATATGCTCACAGCAGGGGTCCATGAGTGTTTTACCTGGGCAGTTTTGCCTGCTATTGTTTTCAGGAGTGCTTGCCACTTACAGTTTCAGAAAGGATTATCACAAGCCCATCAGTACTGGGCTTTCTCACCTAATCCTCTCTGAACCTATGACCTGATCATGTCTGGCACATGTGTTTTCAAGCATGTGTTTCAGCCATAAATATGTCCAATTATGAAAATAGCACATCCCGCAGAGTGGGGGTGTATGGTGTGGTAACACAGTACATATCTAAAATGTACAAAAATATCAGTAATATGTGTTTGCAATGGTGTTTAAAATACAACAAAACAATCTGTACAGTTAAAACTATTTACAATTCATTAAAGTACAGAATATAAAAATCAATAAAGCAGCATGCCGTTAAAAGCCCATTCCAATCAATTCCTAAAAGCCTGATAGAATAGGAAAGTGTTCACTTGCCAGCACAAGAAGAGCAAGGAAGAAGCCATCTTAGCCTCCCTTGGAAGGAAGTTTCAAAGTCTGGGAGTGGCCATGGAGAAAGCCTTCTCCCTTGTCCCCACTGCATGAGCCTGGGAAGGTAGTGAAACAAAAAGAGGAGCCTCTCCCAAAGATCTTAGAGCTTGAACATGCTGATAAAGGAAGATACAATCCTTCAAATAGCCTGGACTTAAGCCACACAAACACAAAGAACAGAAGGTCCAAACTGCATTGTTAATGTGAATTGTAGTTTGAATCTCATTGAGGCTTTGGATGTAGGTTCCTCAGCTTTATACCACTCCCTCTAGCCCATACATTTTAATTTTTGTTCCTTCTCCCCCACATGTTTAATTAAAAATGCAGCCCTCCAATGCCTGGCCATGATCCACCCTGTCATACAACATAGTGCAGGGTTGAGAAACGTGTAGTTCCCCCAGATGTTGTTGGACTTCAGCTCACAACATCTCTCCCCACAGGTCAACCTGGCAAGGGCTAAGATGAGCTGCTGTCCAGTAACATCTGGAGGACCACATGCTCCTCACAAATGCTATAGTGGCTTTGAAAAAAATTTCAGTATGTGCGGTGATGTGGGTGTATGGCATAGGGGTTACACTCTTTGAGAGTGTCATGATAAGAACCTACAAGGCACAGAGGCCTTATTTTTTGACTGCTACCAAATCTGTCCAGATATGTCCAGATTGCCCCAGTCTTCTGAAGCATCAGTCCAAAATTCATAGATTACAGCTTTTTCATGCTAGCTATGTTTACCTGGCACTAAGACCCATTAAGTTCAACAGGACTTTCTGAGGATTGCTTGCTTATGAGTACATGCCTTGTTGGTGTGTGTAATTTTGCTTGTTTACAGTGAGTATTTTTAGCAATCTACTAACCTGGAATATGCTTGTATGTTATTCTGGGAGTTCCTTCTCAACTTCAATGGGAGTATGTCAAAAATGGGTGGTGGACACATACCCCCAGTCTGTTCCTTTTTGTTACTGGATTAATCACCTGAGCCAGGAAGGACATGACCTTCACATTAGATTACTGAGAGTTGCTGTTCTCATCTGAGCTGTCAGAAGAAATAAACAACTTCCTTTCAAAATAAAATTTTAAAAATGGCTTTTCTCCAAACTTAATCAATATATACTCATACAAATAAGAAAAGATTTGTTCCTAAAAATATGTGGATGTTCTTCAAGCAAATGCCTGTTCCACACTATAGAATTATATGAAGTATAATTCCACATTATAAAAATTAGATATAGTAAGTATGGTACACAGCTGTGTGCAGCAAATAGCTGTGAATTTCAATGGAACTTGACTGAGCAGCTATGTATTAGGTTGTAATCGTCGTTTTGTTCAGAGCTTTAAAAGTTCTGCTTTGGGCTACTGCATGCAGAATCCCTCAGCCACCGCTTTTGCTCTTTTTAAAAATCTATGTTGACAAAATGGAGGACCAGCTTTCCTCCCCCCACTGTTCTTTTTGCTAAATTTTCTGGGCTGCTGGTTTTAAAAATTTGTAAGCCATGGTCCAGGCCAAAGGCTTATTGGGCTAGCACACTAACCAATGCCACACAATTCATAGCATTAAAATTTCAATCTAACAATGGCAGAACATTAAAAAAACAGCAACAGTTAAAACGATAAATGTGCATTTATTGTTTTATTGAAATAAAATAACTATTAAGAGTCCGTTAAAAACCCATAAAATATAGACTATGTATGCATCTCTAAAGAAGAAGCTCTACAGATATGGCCACCACCCACAAGATCCTGCTCATCAGTCTGATAGACCTTGATCAGAGTCAGTCATGGCCTATTATATCTTTGTTAATGTCCTGGCAGATTTATGTTAGTACAGACCCCTTTCAAGCACATTTCTTTTAGGGTCCTAATGTGTGAGGGGATACAGCTAATGATGTTTTCTCCATTTATTTGTCAATGCTGCACAGGATCCATATCCCCAGGTACCTTTATAATTACATGTATTCTTCAATTTCAGTACATTCCCACTGTTTCTGTGTGATATTCTCATTTACTAATAGCATTGATTAAATGCCTTTCCATAAAACGCTGAGGGCAATGCATAACAAAACCTAAAGTACAAGAGTACACAGTAAAAATGCATAAGATTACCTGAACCATGTAAGAGATGCAATAAAAAAACATTCAAAGTCAAATCGAGCTTTGCACATTAATTATGAGCTGCACTTAACAGATGTGGGCTCTTCATCTTCCAGTGAAACATTGAGGCTGGTGAGAACTGGCAAGCCCTCCTAGGGAGAAATAAGTATTCTAGCTAGTGCAGAGATTGGAAATGAGATGAAGTTGGACTCTAACTCCCATGAGTCCCAGCCAGCATTGCTGATTTTCAGTATGATGTCAGTTGTACTCTACAACATATTGAGGCTCACAGATTGCCTATCTATAATGTAGTAGCTGGTGCCACTACCAAGAACGTTGTACTTTCTCCATTACTGGAAGGTGCTATCACAAAAGGTGGAGATAAAACAGAGTTTACCATCTATGGGTTGAAAGCCTGAAGAAGGAATGGAAGAATGTAACAAAGATTAGAACATTCACAGAAAATGATTAGAAATGCATAGAATTAATATACTGTGCATCCTCTTGTGGTGTGACCTCAGCATACACAAATCTGAGGTCACATGGAACATAGAGTTCATTATTGTCAATGGGCGCAACAGGCATGCACCCATGCTGTCACGGGCATGTGCACATCACAACCATTGAAAATAATGGGATGTGAGCATGCCCTTGTTTGTTTTTACACAGGGGTTCCTGGAACAGAATCTCCGCATATATGGAGGGTGCACTGTATCATCATCATACATAGGATTAATACATCACCATTATCGTTTTTAAAATTCTTGATTTAGTTTTGTCGCAATTATATGGAAAATGTTAAATAAACAGATCAATTAAGTATTATAACAAAATATCTGAACAAGAAGAGTGACAAAGTAAACACAGAAGATGAGCAGTTAAGATAGACTGAAGAACATAAATCCATAATAACTGGGATATATCTTCTAGGAACACTGAGGAATTTTGAGATGACCAAAATGGATTTTTCCAATATTTAAGCTGAGAGGCTGGTGGGCAGTGAGGGAATGTTTCTTTATAAGCAAATAATATGAATGGCCACCAAATTATCTCAAATGTGTCCTTTTCAATGTGTCCACATTCTTTTTTTAAATTCTGGTTTTGATTATTACCTTCTCCCTCTCCATCCTACCTTGTATTTATAATCTACCTTTTCTCTAAATTAGAACTCAACACAGCTTACAAATGAAAGCACGTATAAAAGATTTTCCGTAACAGCTCAAAAATCTATTCCAGATATAAATAAATCCCAGTCTCTTGGAGCGATGTGTTACCAGGCCATACCCCCTCACATTTTGGTATGGTCTAATTGACAAAACATATTAACTGCCAGAGGTATTGGTACAGAATATGAATTATACTTAAGGCTGACAAGGCCATGTGGAAAGGGACACTGGCTGGGAATAGGTCAGAGATGACCTCGGCATGGCCAGGTCAAAGGTTCTCTGAAATTAGCCAAGAAAGCCTGACTTAATGGCTCTGAGCTAATCCTATCAATTGCGAACATCAGAAAACAATAAGGTGCCCAGGACTCCTACTGTGTGTATATCCTACTGCAGATAGCCCAGAAATCCCCTCTCAACCAAGACATTGAAACCAATCAGTCCATTCCAGACCCATTGTCCACAAAGGTTCCCTTTGTCTTGCATCTGGAACCTTCACTGCCACAGGCTATTTCCAGGGTACAAATATCCCTGATTTCAGGATGCCCAGTGCAGTCTCTCAAAGGTCTACCCGTCACTCTGTCTCTCTGGCTCCTGAATGAGAACTGTCCTTAGGTCCTACCTAAGCAAAAACATATTTCTGCTCTTCACTACTCTTCTGGACTGGTAATTATAAATCTCCCCAAACCCCTCAGCCTCTCCATAATTTTTCCTCCCTTTCTCTTTCAGCTAGCTCTTGTGTGAATGTGCGATTGTGTGTATCTTGTGTGCAAGCACGAGTGATTTCTCTTCAATAAAACACATTTTTAGCTTACTTCTGAATCTCTGTCTGGTTCTTTTCCTGCGTGTGCCCGTAAATGCTGGTAGGAAAGATCTCGCTAAGTTTCCCCCCTCTCGCAACCTCCTGATTTTGAGCTAATTCATTCCCCACTTTTGCAAGGAGGCACTGGCATCACAGGGTGGCTCTTGTGGCACCTACGTTTTGGGGTAAAAAGTGAAGTTAGTCTAACACTTGCATGGGTAGGGGCGTTGGGGCTTCAGAATAAGACAACACACCAAAATTGGGGAAGAAAGGCCACAACTTTATTGGCTACAGCATACAATGGGTTGGCCAAAAACATGGGTCTGGATCCTTGCATCGATCAGCCCACTGCTGACCAATGTACCCAAGCTTCCGACCCGGTGCCAGAATCACTAATGGCCGCCAGGTGATCCCACCTCTGGAACTCCCTGTCAACAGGAGGTGCAAGCAAGGCATGTCCCCCCAAGCCAGACATGCTGGCCGCCGCCTTGCACCCCCTTCCAAACGGCAAGGGGCCAATGAACCTTGCCCAAAGGCCATTAGCCCCAACCCACCTGGATCCAAGACCCATGTGACCGCTAACAAGTTGTGATGGAGAAACAACAGAACAAAACCATAAAAATCAATACACAATAGCAAACATAACAAGTGGACAGCCATAGCAAACTACAGAGGGAGGGTGGGTGGGAAGCAGCACAGACCCAGTGTGCTGGCCTCCCAGGTGGGTGCGGGGGAGGCGATCCCCTATGGCGGCCCACCAGGCCATGGCAGCCAATCGGAGCATGAGACATGCGCTCAACTTGGCTGCCGCCTTGCGCGCATCCGGGCATCCCTGTGAGGCCCTCCGTCCCCAGAAACAGCCCACCTCTCCAGCCTGCAGGAGGCCAGAAGGGCCCCCATCTACCTGCTACCCATGCTCCACCCTGCAAATGGCGCTTCTGGGTGAGTCCTGTGGCACGCATCTGGGTTCTGCCAGATTAGGGAAGTATGGTCTCCAAGCATGGCATCTGGCAACATGTGGAACTGAGTTTTGCCAACTATGTGTTCCATCTCTTTTCTTTTCACCCCCACCTATACTGTGTACTGTTCACTCGTCCTTCAAACACTACGGCCAGAATTCTGTTGGCATCATGCACACGTGTAAGTTCCTTTACATATGCAATTGAATATTTTTGGCTGTTGTACAATGGACATATTCAGTTCATGGCTGCATCAGTGGAGTTCCACAGGTGTAACACTTTCACATAAGCCTAAATCTTATTGTTAGTCCTAACTGGAGTAGAGTGATTTAGGCCATTTCCGCACCAGACTGTAATAGTGCTATAATTCCATTTTCAACATCCTGTGGAATCCTAGGGTTTGCAGGCCCCTCCCTAAACTGCAAACCCCAGGATTCCATAGGATGCGGAAAATGGAATAATAGCACTATAACAGTCTGGTGAGGAAATGGCCTTAGTTAACTAGATTTATCTACAGGTTGACTCATCATTCAATCATCAATAGAATAGGCCTATTCTAGTTTGGAGTATCCAATGGGATTCCAGCAATGCAGTTGTACACCTTGGAATCTACCACCTTTGATCTACCATGTCATTCAATGGGATTGCAGAAACAACCTCTTTCCTGCTGCATAGTGAGACAGTAGGCAAACACACTGGCAGATTCACAACCAGTTGCACAGTGTCAGGTTCCGCAGGAAGGGGGAGTGGTACTATCACTGTGTACTTTGTGAACATAACTTTACACTAAGCACAATGTAGGCCATGGATTGCTTATGAGAGAATGGTACTAATGGGACGCTTTCCCCCTAAATGCTTAAGGCAGATTGGGAGTATCTTTAATTCTTTTCACGCTATGGCTGGTATCCTGTTCGGTTAGTCCCAGCAAGACTAGACACATTCAATCAGCAGTTGCATAGTGAGTTAAAGCACAGATATACATAATTATTTAATAAGTCAATTCAAGTCAGGATTAAAAAGATTTAGGTCTAGGAATATGTATTATAAGTCTCCATTCTACGTATTCCAAATTGCCAGTACAGATCAATACACAGAAAAAGAGAAAGAGAGAGAGAGAGAGAGAGAGAGAGAGAGATTTAATAATATAAATGCAGCCTCAAAGTTACAAAGGAAAGACAGTGTGTGTAATGGTTTGAATGTTGGACTAGGACTCTAGAAGACAAATTCAAATCTCTGCTCAGCCATGGAAACCCACTAAGTGACCTTGAACAGCCTCAGTGGAAGGTAATGGCAAACTTCGCCTTAAACTATCCTACCAAGAAAACCCCATGATAGCTTTGCTGTAAATTGGAGTCACTGGAAAGCACATAACAACACAACAAATCTACAGAGCTCTGCTACCAATGCTTAGAGGCCAGTGCAAAAATATGAATTATTTTTCAGAGCTTGAACAAATTATTTTTGAGACTACAGTTACCAGAATCCTCTAGCAAGTCTGCCAGTGGCAATGCTTGCGGTGGAGTCTGGAACTGTAGTTAAAAAAAAAAATTGCCCAAGCTCTGTGACTTCTCCAAAATAATGTATTCTTTAGTAAACCCTAAGCAAGTTAAAGAGACTCAGTATTTCCAGAGACACATGCTCATTTAGGGCTCAAATTGCATCCTTTTCTTCCATTCTCCCATCTTCTGTCCAAATCTTAACCACGTCATCAGTACCATGCCTAGTTGTTTATCAAGAAGTCTGTATTAACCGCCTAGTTGTGTTATCAGGAAATGAGCCTTCAGCCAGTGGAAACATGTGCTGCCAAGTACAACATTCCTAAGTAAATACGGAAACAGAGATCATTGTTTATGGTCCACCTATTCACCCATCCTAGTTACAATGCCCTGCAGCTTCCAAAACGCTGAGAAACTGGAGATTAAAAGGGGATTGTGCAGAATTTTTTTCCCCCTTTTTGTTCCCAAGAAAGTTGCAGGCTAAAACATTTAGTTATCTAAAACATCTGGATTATTTCAGTTTGGGGCCAACTCCATGCCAGCAAGCATACATATATACTTTAGCACAGGTGTTACCCCACTGGCATACCCTACCCCAGGGTCTACAATTTTTAACATCAAATATGATTCACCATGCCAGAGAGCTTACCCGGATGAGCACGTAGGCAAAAACAGTCGAATGACCAAGAACTAATTCAGGCCAGTAAAATCCCCAGTCACGTAGCCCAAGGAGACCTCAAGCAGTGCAAACCCATGGTAAACAAAGGGTCTTCAGCCACAGAAGCACCAACTTGAGGGGATTAGCATGTTTTTCCCCAAGTTGAGCACTGGTGCTGGAAAAATCATACAAGGCAAGGACCATCTACATAAATTTACACTAAAACCCATTGCAACCGGAG
Source organism: Cyclura pinguis (assembly GCA_030412105.1). Lineage (NCBI taxonomy): Eukaryota > Metazoa > Chordata > Lepidosauria > Squamata > Iguanidae > Cyclura > Cyclura pinguis. Next base: position 192,033,047 of record CM059603.1, read on the forward strand.
ATCCTGAAACATTGGCAACCCATCATAAAACCATAATGCGAAATGAGTTGCCATTGTGGAGCCTCCTTTCCTTTGCAGTGTCTATTGTTCTCTCCTGGAGAAGATTTGCCCTCGAAGTATGTTTTGCCGTACAAGTAGTCTTAGTTTTTGAGAATTTCTCCGAATAACTCCCTGCCACACTAGCAGATCGTTTCTCTGTTAGTTGAGTAATCCCCTCAGCTGTTTCTTTGCTGAGTTCTGTTTTGCTTGCTGCTTCCCGGACCAAGGACTTCAGGATAGATGCAGTATCACCCCATAGAATCATAGAATCATAGAGTTGGAAGAGTCTCCAGGGGCCATAGAGTCCAACCCCCTGCTATGCAGGAACAAACATCAAAGCATTCCCAACAGATGGCCATCCAGCCTCTGCTTAAAAACCTTCAAAGTAGACTCTACCACACTCTGAGGCAGCATATTCCACTGCCGGACAGCTCTGACAATCAGCACGTTCTTCCTGAGGTTCAAGTGGAATCTTCTTTCCTGCAGCTTGAATCCATTGCTCCTTGTCCTAGTCTCTGGAGTGGTAGAGAACAAGCCTGCTCCCTCCTCAACATGACATCCCTTCAAATATTTAAACATGGCTATCATGTCCCCTCTTAACCTTCTCTTCTGCAGACTAAACATCCCTAAGGCGTTCTTCATAGGGCATGGCTTCCAGACCCTTCACCATTTTGGTCGCCCTCCTCTGGACACATTCCAGCTTGTCGACATCCTTCTTGAACTGAGGTGCCCAGAATTGGACACAGTATTCCAAATGAGGCCTAACCAATGCAGAATAGAGTGGTACCATTACCTTCCTTGATCTAGACGCCATACTCCTATTGATGCAACCAAGAATCGTGTTGGCTTTCTTGGCTACCGTGTCACACTGCTGACTCATGTTCAGCTTGTGATCTACCAAGACTCCTAAATCCTTTTCACATGTACTGCTATACAGCCACACATCCCCCATCCTATACTTGTGACTTTCATTTTTTCTCCCCAAGTGCAGGACCCTACATTTCTCTCTGTTGAAATTCATTTTGTTAGCTTTGGCCCAGCTTTCCAATCTGTCAAGGTCGTACTGAAATTTTATCCTATCCTCTGGTGTATTAGCAGCCCCTCCCAGTTTGGTATCATCTGCAAATTTGATGAGCATGCCCTCTATTCCTTCATCCAAGTCATTGATGAAGATGTTGAATAGCACTGGGCCCAGGACAGAAGCCTGTGGCACCCCCCTAGTCACCTCTCTCCAGAATGAAAATCAGCTATTGGTGATCACCCTTTGGGTGTGGTTGGTCAACCAATTACGAATCCACCTAAGAGCAGCACTGTCCAGCCTGCATTTTACTAGCTTCTTTGCAAGAATGTTGTGTGGAACTTTGTCAAAGGCCTTACTGAGGTCAAGATATGCTACATCTACAGCATTCTACTGAGGTCAAGATACGCTACATCTACAGCATTCAACACCCATCCACAATCCCTTTGTTATCCCCTATCCATTTTCCACTCTTTTGCTTCTTAATAGGTCTTGTGTGAGTATGTGAGTGATTGGTGTGTGAGACATTTTCATTCAATAAAATAATTTATTTGATACATTTGTCTGGTTTTTAGCTTGGCCTGACCCCGTAAAAACTGGGTAAAAAGACCCCACTAGGTTACCCTGCCTCTCATATCACTACCTCTTGTGCTCCCTTAAATTCCCCACTCTTTCTCACATGAAGCATATTGAGGTGTCCCCCAAGAGACCCCCACAAACCAGGGTAACACAGGGATGAACAAACTGCAGGCTTCCAGATATTGGACTATAACTTTCAACAACCCTAGCTAGCATTTGGCAAGACTATACTTCTGCTTTAGCAGAAGAACATAGAATGGTAATGGGGCCAAATGATTCCCCTTTAAAGAGGAATGAGGAGATGCCCTACATTTCTCCTACTGCGGCCCCAACTTTTTTATTTTCCCTCTACTTGTATTAGAAAAAAAAATAAGTCAGGCAGTTCCATGGAAAGAAATTCATCAGAGGAAAACAGGAAGTATAGGAATCGCTGTAAAGAGCAAATAATTTTACATTTGAGAAGAGAACATCGACTCTACCAGAATGTGGAAAAATTACTTTGGGGAACAACTCCCTGAGTACCCAAACCAACATGGTCAGTGTGTGTACTGGATGGAGGATTCTGGGAGCTTTAAGCCTCCCAAAGTAATTTTTCCAAAGGGCCAATGTGGTGATAACTGTATATTTCAAAACAAACTTAGTTCATGCATCAACTATATTTCAAAACAATATTTACATTCTACATTCAAAGCATCAGGAAGATGAGGAGGAGGATATTCAAGGGCTGCACAAAATTTCTCCCCATTCAGAAAATAGAATAAAAACAATACCCAAACCAGGACTGAATGGTTATCCATGCACATTTGTTATGTGGAGAAAAACAAAGAGGGAAGGTGGGAAATCTTCTGCCCAAAATAGACACTGTTCCAGATGTCTTTCCACATTGTTGATCAGCATCTCAGGCCTTTTGATTGGAACAGTTCCAGGCCAAAACACCTTTTTCTAATTATATCCCTGGTTCTGAAGTGGCTGGACCAGCAATTCATTAGGAGCTAACGACATCTGCTGCTGAACATTGCTGCACATGGTGCCTTACCTGGAGAGCTTTGCAGAGTGGTAGCAGAGTTGTGGGAGCTCAATTCAGGCAGGGCTAGTTGATCCCAGGACAGGTCGCTGAGATCATAGCAGCACAGCAAGCTGCTTTATATGGAATCACGTCATTGGCCTACCTAGTCTAATATCATCAACTTTTAATGGCAGCAGCTTTCTAGGAAGGACAGATTGCTGTGTTGGTTTCAGATAAGCATTATCTATTCATTCGTCCACTCCTTATAAAGTCATGGTGTGGGATCTCAAAGGCTATACCAGCAAAGTGTATGCACTGACCAGATATATTAAGCCAAACACTCCAACAGTCCTGATATAGCAGGAAGAGCCTGATTTATCCTTTGCTATCCCACTTTTTCAGTTGCTTTTAAAATGTCTCAGTTTCTCTCTCCTGCTCCCCCCACTCTCCCCTTTTTTCCCCTCAGCTTACTTTGCTGTAAACTAAATTCAAAGTGCAAATGTACTTAGCACTTAAGTAAATCAGCGGGGGGTGGGGGGGCGGAGGGACAGGACAGCAGCAGGCAGCATCTAGTCCTTCCTAGTAGTTTCAGGCAACAGCAAACTGCTGAAGCTTCTCCTAGCTTGTGTGTTCTTCCTCATTAATAACTGTTGCCATCCTGACCACACTCTGATATTGTTTGCTCACATGTATCCTGGTTTTCATCTGTGAAATGCTGGAGGGTTTGTTACGCTAGAGAGGCTTTGAGTACCACCCAAGCGGCAGGCTGCGCATCTGCTGTCTGTGGAGCAACGTGGCTATACATGGCAAGGCTTCTCACCAGAAGGTTGGCCATCGGGGGCAAAGTGACCATCACAGCTACAAATACAGTGATGGTGTGAAATAATTGGGATCTGCATCAGTGGAGAGACTACTCCCATCAGTGAAATTGCAAGTCTTGGCATGTATTTATTTAGGGTGTGCCTAAGACTGCAGCCAGTATGGTCCAATGGTTTGAGCACTGGACTAGACCCTGGAGAGCAAGGTTTGATTCACTACTTGGCCATGGTAACCCACTGGGTGCCCTTGGGTGCATCACACAGAAAACCCTGTGGTAGGTTCACCTTAGGGTCATAATACATGTGAAGTTACTTGAAAGTGCATAACAACACACAACAAGAATATTGCAGCCCTATCCTCCATCTTTTTAAAAGGCCTCCTTTTAAATATCTGAAAACTGTAATGGGCTTAGACTGTCTAAATGAATGTGGAAACCCAGACATGATTCAAGTTCCTCTTGCAAAAATGTGGTACACGACTGCAACGCTAGGGCCTAAGAGTGATCTTAGCAGGTGGGAAGGAAGCGAATCTGTAAATCAGAGAAGCTTTACTGCCCTCAGTGTGCCTGCCTGTCTGCATAAAGATTTCACCAACTTCTCTGCCTTGTAATTGATGTACAGATGCAGAAGCTTCGAAAAGCCCTCTGGCAATTTTTGCAGAGTGGGAGCTCTATTTTTAAACCTCCCTTATGTGTGTGTGGTGACTGGAAACAAGTGCCATTTCCCTATTTGTGTGTGATGTCCGATTTTGTTCATATTCCATCCAAACATGAGGGAGTCTTAATTTTTCCCTCAGGCTGATCTGTTTCAGAGACGTAGTCAGGTGTCTTGTAAATGGATATAAATTTGTTACGAATGAGGGAACGGGAGGGGTGTTCACAAGAATGCATGGTTCCTTTCTAAAATACAGATATTGGAAGCCAAAGCAAGCAAAATCACACCAGTCTAGCTGCACTCCTATTGTAAATTTATTTTATTTAGTTCCTTCTTTCTTACATTTATAATCCACTTTTCTTCAAAAGAGAAGGATAACATACATGGGTCTCTCTTCTTTTATACTGTCCATTTTATACAGTGCCAAAGATACGTTAGTGTGAGAGGTGGGAGGGCTTGAACATGTTCCTTTTTTGGTCTATAGCTCCCAGAATTCCCCAACCAGCCTGATCACTGGCCACACTCCCTGGAGGACTCAGAAACTGTAGTCCAAAGCAGTAACTTTTCCACAGAATCCTGAATAATGGCTGGATATGAAAGAGAGCTTCATGCCTTCAACTGAAGCCTCTCCAGGTCTAGTCAAACACTCTAATGACTAAAGTAGACCAGATTTGTGTTGTTGTTGTGTGCCTTCAAGGCCTTCCCAACTTATGGCAGCCTTAAGGTAAAACTATCATGGGATTTTCTGGGGCAAAGAGTGTGTGACAAACCTAAGGTCACCCAATGGGTTTCCATGGCTGAGCGGAGAATCAAACCCTGGTCTCCAGGTTTGCAGTCCAATGCTCATACCACTATATCAGATTTACCACGGTGTAATTGCCTTTGAAAGCCAATGTGGTATAGTGGTTTGAATATTGGCCTATGACTCTAGGAGACCAGGGTTTGAATCCCTGCTCAGCCATGGAAACCCACTAGGTAACCTTGGACAAGTCAACATTCTCTCATTCTCAGAGGAAGTCAATGGCAGACTTCCTCTGAATAGATCTAACAGAATGCCTGTTAAAAATAACTAGAAATAATTTTCCAATTACTTTTAGCAAGCATTTTAGGGCATTTTGACAGAAATTTTCAAGCTTTGTGCCATTGTCCTATCACTCCCAAGGTATTTTTAATAAAATGCAACTAAAAACAATAAGCATGTAACAGCACGTTATCTTTGCATGTGTGTGTTTTCATGTGCCTTCAAACTGCCTGTTGACTTACAGTAACATCATGAATTTCATAGGGCTTTCTTGGGCAAGGAATACTCAGAAGTGTTTTTCCAGTTCCTTCCTCTGAAATATAGCCTAAATAACATGTAAACAAAGGCATTGACCCCCATAAGACTCCCCCCCATGAAATTTTTCTTTATTTTTAAAGTTTCTAACATTGCAATAACCTGAAATTTCATCTGAGCATTTTGAAATACAATTTCAGCAGCCAAAAAGGGAAAAGAAAAGACCTCTTGGTGCAAACCATTTTCAGCGTCTCACTCTCTGCAGTGCTAGAAATTCAAGGACTGTAGGAAAATTGTATTGCGAGGTACATGAGCATTATTGGGAGACAATGCTCTTATTTTGCCCTCCCTCATAGTTGTACCCTGCAAATTTGTCCAAATAGATAAACATCATTATTTCCCATAAGCTTTTCTGGATATTAGGATTTCACAAAATTTGTAATGGGAGAATGAACACATGATTTCATATCTTCCATTACTCTCTGTCAGTCAAACCAAGTAGTGTATAGAGTTCTATGTTTATATATTTTTGGGGGGAGGTTCATTACATTGCACAGATATTTCTCTTTCTAGGTACATTGCTTCGTAAATGTCACATTTTCTTAGGCACAGTCTTATTCATAAAATCACCTGATCTTAGGCCTTATATTCTTATCGTTTGTTAGGGAAACTATACCTGAAAGAGAAAACTCTCAGCTTACCTGGCAATTAACCTCCCCACTACTCCCCACACAAAACATAATCATGCCAGCAATAGGCCAGAAAATTATGATTCCATTGTCCTTGTCCTGTGCAATCCCAGAGTTGGGAAAAGTTAATTGAGTTTTTTTCCCCACTGAATAAGATTACAGGCTACCTACCAAAACTCTGATTTCCAAATGGTATTTAATCTTAGCATCAAAGTTTCTGTACTTACTAGAAATGCACTGACTATTTTTTTAAAATGTCAACCACTCCTTCCTTAACCAATAAATAAGTTCCTTTTCCTAACCAAATAAATAAATAGGATACTGAAAGAAACATTAATTTTTGGCTAGTTCTCAGTAATAACTCTGTCACTTTTTGAAAGGTGCCACAAAGCTCTTTGACACAGACTTTGTGCCAGTCACACAAAGCTAACGAGCATCTTACTCTTCTACAAATCTTACAGTTTTGTTAGTTTCAGTAGCAGTTAAAGAGAGTCTCCACTGTAGTTTCTCAGACAGTACTGGATGTCACATCGCCACCAACTAAAACTTCTTTGTGCAGTGAGGCAGTAAGAGAAACCCTAAATTTATACAATGAATACATTTTGAACAGGATGCAATTTAACAGAAGACTGTAACAAACGGATAGCTAATTCTGAAATTTTGAAGATTCTGCAGGTTTTCCTGTTAGCCATTTAGTGAATCTATCCATTCAAGGAAGTAAGCTTTAAGACTGTACACCTTAATCAGTAGTTTAGTACATTATTTAACTAACCAATCTGGTAGACCAATTTGGGTTGATGAGATTCCTTTGCCTTTGCAAAGATGTTATTTCCTACACTAAAGAAAACCAGCAAGTAACACCAATTTTACATGACATCATCTCCACTTCTTTGCCCAAGATTGTCAGAGTTTACAGAAGTTACCTTGTGGACTCCAGTTCCTTCCAGCCAGCATGGCCAATGTATGATGAATCCAGAAAGGTGGTTGGATATTCATAGAATCATAGAATCACAGAGTTGGAAGAGACCACGGGGGCCAACCTCCTGCTATGCAGAAACACATATCAAAGCACTCTTGACAGATGGCCATCCAGCTGCTGCTTAAAAACCTCCAAAGAAGGAGACTCCACCACACTCCGAGGCAGCATATTCCACTGCCGTATAGTTCTGACTGTCAGAAAGTTCTTCCTGAGGTTCAGGTGGAATTCTGAGAGCTGTATTCCAAAAAGTAGTATTTCCAAGTAGCACATCTAAACTTTTGCCACAGGCAGCAATGTATCTTAGGTCAGCTCTAGGCCTTTTTACACTTCATTATTATAATACTATGATTCTACTTTAACTGCCATGACAACATCCTTATAAATCCTAGGATTTATAGTCCAGGGGAAAGCACTTAGAATTCTCATCTAAATAGCTCTAATATCTCACCAAACTAAAAACCAGTAGTTCCAGGATGTTGCCATAGCAGTTAAAGTTGAATATAGTGCTGTAATTGTGTAACTGTGAAAGGCTTCCTTCCAATATGAAAGTCTGTTGACAGAGAAGGCAGGACAAAATGTATTGGGCTGTAGCTGCAGCAGCATAAATTTTGCCTGAACATTAGAGAAACCCCTGGATGGTATGAACAATTTGAAAATAGAACCAATTACCTAGAGTAACAATGGGCTCTTCCTTGTTAGAAGTTATCAAGCAGATTCAAGGCAGCTATCTGTTGGGGATGCTTCCATGCTGCCAGGTCAGGAACATGCCAGTCCCCAGATTTCAAGACATAAATCCCGAGACTTAAAGAAGGGCCTTTGTGATGTTTAAGTGTGAGGGAAGGGAAGGGCCAGATGAATTTCCAGCAGATCTACAACAGCCATTCCATGTTGCTTGTCACTGGGCCAACAGCACACTGCTTGCACACACATATGTGAGCCGGTGTGGTATAGTGGTTGGAGCACTGTACTAGCCCCTGGAGACCAGAGTTTGATTCTCCACACAGCCATGGAAACCCACTGGGTAACCTTGGGCATATCATGCCCTCTTAGCTCCAGAAAACCCCATGATAGGGGTCATCATAAGTCAGGTGACCTTAGGGTCATCATAAATCAGAAACAACTTGAAGGCACATAGGAACAACAACAGCCACCACCACAACACACTTTTCAAGGCATCGCTCTCACCCTGAGATTCCTTCTTCAAACCCTGAGAACTGGAAAGGAGGAGCCAGACCTTGAGGTCTAAGATCCTAGGAAGCGCCATCTCCATTTTTCCTGCATCAAACAGAAGATAGGACTGGATTACCTAGAAGTAACTGCATATAATTAATTTGTGCATTCCATTTTCCAATAATTCCTTCACCAATTTTGTTTTTGTGGATGAGTTCCTTCTTTTCATTTGCTTACTTGTTTTAACTCACAGAGTATAGCTTTTGACATCTGGAAGACAGGAATTCTGTCAGCCAGGACAGGACACCAGTAAGCCTTCCCCTTGCTAACAATATCAAACCCAAGTGTATGTCATAAACTGGGAGCCATATCAGCACCCTAGAAATGTTGATTTAAAAAGTATCATTTCCTTATGTCTGCCACTGCTAACTGGGCCTGTCAGTTTTCTTTCCTTTATTTCAATGAACCTTCCAATTTTATGCTGATGGGGGCTTGAATTCTTTCTTTGGTAGTTACCTTATCACTGAATCTCTTCCACGATTGCTGATCCCTTTTGTTAACACACACAGAGATTCACACAGAGCAGTCACTCCTTGAGCAGTAAAGAGTAAAGTATATTATGCTTATGCTAAACAGCTTATTTGTATTCAAAGACATAGCTGTGTTAGTCTGGATCAGTATGTAAAGGCATCTTGTGGCACCTTTGAGACTGAGAGAAGGATGCAATTTAAAGATCTATGCATCTTTAAAATGCTGGATGCTTTGGCTACCTAGTATTGGACATTTGCTCTTAATGTTAGCATGTCACCCCTGCCTGCATTTAGGATGGTTCGTGGCACTGTTTGCAAATACAGTTGGCCCTCCACATTTGTGCGTTTGACATTCATGGATTTCATTATTTGTGAGTTTCTTTAACCCCTGCCCTACCCCCCACCCCTCAGGCACTTCATTTCCAAGGAAATTTTCCCTCTTGGCAGCTCTGATTAGGCCATGCAGCCCTTAAAAAAAAAAAACACTTCTGGTCCTCCTCCATCAGCCACTGCCTGAGCAGGTGAGGATGGCTTACAGCCCAATTTCTCAGCACCACAAACTCTCTCCTGATGCACTCACATATACACCCAAGGAAGGAGATGGATGAGAAAGAGGAAGTAGAGAGCCACCATGCTGATTCTTTCCCTCCCCTTTCCCTGAGTTGCGTCCTTTTCGCACGGCATTTTTGATGGGAAAGGGCCCCTTGAGTGTCGCGGAAATGTGAGGAGCGGTCCACACGACGCACTCACATTTGCGCGATGCTCCAGGACCTGACTCAGACCGCGCATGCATTTTTTCATTTTCAGCTCGAAGCCAAAAATGCGTGGTTGCGCATCGCTCCGGGGCCCCGCGCATACTTACCTTGCGTGTGGAGCCTCGGGAGCCAGGCCGGTCACGCTTCCTGTCTCAGTGCAGCCTGGGAAGGTCCCAGGCTGCACTGTGAAAGGAGGAGGTGGGGCTCTTGTAAGAGCAGGAAGCTCGTGCGGAGCCAAAGAAGCAGGGAAGCGGGAGCCTCTCTCCGGAGGCTGCTCGTGCGAGCACTGCGCCCCAGCACCGAAAATAGGTGAGTTGCGGAAAGAGTCTTGGTTTGGACTCTGGGTGTCCATTCTCCCCAGCATGCCTCATCCCCCCATAAACACACACATACATTTTGATATTTGCGGTTTTTCCTTTTTTTGAGGGATCCTGCAGCCCTAATCCTAACAAATGTGGAGGGCTTGTTTGTGAGTGAAGGAAGGCTAGAAGACTCAGGTTCGAATGGCCATGTGGCCATGATATTCCCTAACACAGAGCCAGTCAATAAATGCCCACTGCCCAATAAAGCAGTGGTAGTGGCAACTGTTTGGTTTTAAAGGGCAACTGAGAATGAACCACTAACCATTGTGGGGAAGAGGGTGCAACGCAAATACCAGCTTCAAAGAAGAGGACCACAGCCGGGGTAGAAAAGATTAAACTTCCCCTCTTGAGAATGATTGTGCCTCTACAAAGACGCTGTTCAGAGAAAAAAAAAATTACCCCCACTACATAAAATGCAAAAATGGCTGTACATATTTCAGCCTTCTGACTGGAAGGTCTGTGGGAAAACTATTTCGATTATCTTGCATAGCCAAAAATGTAAAGTGGTCTGGCTAAACCTGAAAAGGTAATCTCCAAATAGCTGTGAAAACTATGAGGCTAAGAGTACCTAACACTAGCAAGCAGAGGGACTTACAATATTCGGAAACAGTCTCCAATTATTCACCTGCTTGGTGAACTGTGTATCTGTTTCTTTTCAGATTTCACACTCCTCCCCCCACTACCAACTCCTTTTGTCTGTGTTTCACTTTCCAATTTATATAAGACATATAAAGCAGGATGAAATACTTTCCACACCACAGAAAGCTATCAATTGTGGCAGTAACCAGCTGAAAATCAAAAGTGTTCAGGGTGACTTGCTGAAAGCCAATATTTCAAATTACTCATAGAAAGGTTGAGAATATAGATGATTTTTCACTCATACGTGCTTCGAGTAATTTATTACAGTGCCAGACATCTCATAGTAACAGTATATTCCTGCATGCACCTATCTGTTCTTTTAGAGTTTTTGACTAGCTAGGCTTAGAAAAGAACTTATAAAACTAAGTGATAGGGCAGAAAAATAAAAGAAAGAAAAAGGCCTTAAAATTAAGTACTTAAAAAACAAGTATTTCATTCAGGAATACAGTGTGGAACTGGGTGTACATCATACATTACTATTTCCATGATGTGTCTTAAATCATTTGCAAGGATTGGGTAACTCTGGCATGCAGAACAGAGCTTGGGAAAAGGGGTTGGTTGTTTATTTTTTTGGACTCCATCGCCCAGAATCCCCAGTCAGCACTGCTCTTGGGTGTGCAAGGGAGGACTCGAAGAGCTCTTGTCTACAGAATAACTTTCCCAAGCTTAGTTCCTTTTGGGACTACAATTCTGACAATCTAAATTTCCTAGATTTTGGAAACAGTAGCCTAACAGTATCTCTTCCAAGCCAAGCCAGGTTGAGCCATAAGGCCTCCCCACCTACCCATGAAGTCTCAGCAGAGACCTCTTCCCTCTTCAAAATCCCATCCATCCCCAAATACTCCCCTACTCCAAAGAAGGGTGCTCTCATTTCTGCACACAGAAGGAGAGCCAGCCTTTCTCCACAGAAGGGAAATCAGTGGTCTGGCAATGCAGGAAGAAAAGATTGTCTTTAACTTTATCACTCTTTTACTTATATGACTTTCTGTGACTAGAGAAAGGAACAAGCTGTTTTTCCAATGTATATAGATGGGTGATAGTCACACGGTAGAGGAAAAGAGCCAATCATCTGTCTCACTGTGTGTACCTGCAGAAATTCTGCCTGCCAAATTGCTTTTTCTTCCTCCATACAGATATATATGTACTTGATGTACAGGGAACAGATGTGAAAAAGTATGGTGATCCTGCCCATTTTGGGCTCTGGCCCTGTTAGGACCCACATGTGGCTACCAGTAATAGTATGGTTTGATGGGCACCATATCTAATTGGCATCATGTTTAATTGGCAACACATATTAATTGGCACTGATATCAAAATCAAACCTGCATGTGACTGGGAGGTCAAAGTGACCAAGGGAGAACTTTGACTGTGATTGTGAGAAAAAAAGGCAGGTCAGCCTAAGACACCCTCCAGGTAAGATTAGCTCATTTGTCAGGCAAATAAACACTGTTCCTGTGGATAATAGGCTTAAGTAGAGGCTGGAGTTTTCTCAGAGAACACAATGGCTAGAAGCCCACCAGGACGCTAATTGACTCAAACCCATTCCCTGTGCATTACATTACATTACACCCATTACACCTCTCTCACCCAAGCACTGCGAACATTAGCAAGTTGATAGTTCATTGTATGTATTGCAACTCCCATTGTTCCACACCTGGGACTGCAGGCATCAGTCCAGCCCGCAGACTATTTTTCAGGTACAAATACCCCTGATTTCAGAGTGTCCAGTACAGTCTTTCACAGATCTGAACGCCACTCTGTCTGTCCACCTCCTGACTGAGAACTGTCCTTAGGTTCCTTACCTAAGCCACGCTGCTGCTTTTCTCCACTTCTCTCCAGACATGGTAATTATCACCCAAATGTCTCACCATCTCTATCCTACTATCCTCCCTTCTTTCCAGCCAGTCCTTGTGTGATTGTGTACGTGTCTGAATCATTGTGCATGGGAGTAAATTTACTTCAAAAACATTTTCTGTTCACGTTTTACTCTGTGGCTGATTCTTTTCCTGTGTGAGCTCATAAACACTGGTAGAAAGGTCTCACTAAGTTGCCCCCTCTTGCTACCTCCTGCCTTTGAGCTAATTAATTCCTAACCTTTGCAAGGAGATACTGGTGTCATGGGGTGGCCCTCATGGCAGCTACATTTTGGGGTAATAACCCTGCCTTCCATTGCCATACAGCACACAGCATGCCTCCTGTTTGCCCACTCAGTTCCATTCAGAAACACTTCCCCATCACCAATTTATATTCTTAAAAATACATGTGTGTATATATGCAGCATATTTTGCCTACTATGCATATTAGACAGGCATTTTAAGAGTGGAGAACGTTAGTAACATTTACAGAGGAACCTCCTGGTGATTTGTTTCAGACAAGCAATGCTGATTCTTTGTGCCTGAAACGCCATCTCTCTCCAAACGAGCCTGCCTGGTTTTAAGGACCTCCGAGGAGGGCTTTCTCTCAGTCCTACCACCACCACCATAGACACATTTAGTGAGGACACGGGGGAGAGAGCCTTCACAGTGGCTGCTCCTAGGTTGTGGAGTTCCCTTCCACAGGAAACTAAGCTGTACCCCTCTCTGTTTTTTTATTTGTTTTTTTTTTCCTGCCAGCTGGCAAAGACCTTTTCACCGAGGGCTTTGACTCTTAACTTAACTGGCAAAAGGGTCTTTTAATATGGTGTGATGTGTTTTTAATTTTTTTTAACTCACTTTTTGAATTATTTTAGCTTCATGCTTTGAACAGAATTGCTTATTGTTGTGTGCCTTCAAATCATTTCTGACATACCATGACCCTAAGATGAACCTATCACATGGTTTTCTGAGGCTGAGAGTGTGCGACATGCCCAGTGTCATCCAGTGGGTTTCCATAGCAGGACAGGGAATCAAACCCTGGTTTCCGGGGTTATAGTCCAACACTCAAACCACTATACTATGCTGGATCTGAGAACTGGTTACTTAATTGTTTTTAAAACTTCTGGATAATAACATTGTTACGTTTCTTGCCACCCAGCCTGACATGACTTGTGTACAGGTCTGCATGGTTAGGGAGATTTCTGAATCACACCAGGGTGCAGACACACAGGTCTGCTTCTATCCTCTCCCACTGGGAATTGCAGTACCCATTTCACTATTATCCCCCCTTTGGCCTCCTTCTACTAGATTGATCTCCCTCCTCTGTTTCCTTACACTCTGGCCCTTCTCAGAAATAAGGACAAGCAGACTTTTAATCCTAAAAGAAAGTGGTACTCTTGGTACCAATGTTGTAATGGTAGCGTGTATTATCCAGTATGTAGAATGACATTGTGTGAGACCGCTTTTATAAAAACAGAAAGTTACTTTTTATTGAAACACTGTTACTGTAACTTGTTCGTAACTAAATTTTTTTATTACAGCACACTCCTTTTCTCTCCCTCTCTCTCTCTCACTTTGCTCAGCTCATTTACTGTCAAATATTCACTCTGTTTCTCAGCTCTCTGACACAGCTCTTTTGTCCTTGTTCCTCACTGGACTCTTCTTCCCACTAACTCCCTCCTGTGTCTCCATTTTTCCTCCCTCCTTGCTTCACCCCCCAGGGTTCCATTTTACTGACCAATCATTTTAAACCACTCCTGGTCACTATGGAGGCTTGGTTACCATGCCCCTCCCTTTAGGTTTCGTCACAAACATTTTAGCAGCATTTTGTCTTAAGCTACCTTGAGTTCCATGCTAGGTCAGAAATGAAATGAAATGACTAGATAAATAAATAAATGTGTATGGGCTGGATTCTCTCCAGTCAAACTGAGAATGTCTTCAACCATAACATTCAATTATTGCTAAATTCAGAGTGTGGGGCAGAGAGAAGAGCATATGAGTACAAAAGTACTGTATGGAACTGCCTGCTATAATCTTTAAGAAATCTTGGAGGACAGGAGAAGTTCCAGCAGACTGGAAGAGGGCAAATGTTGTCCCCATCTTCAAGAAGGGAAAAAAAGAGGACCCAAATAATTATCACCCAGTCAGCCTGACGTCAGTACCTGGAAAGATTCTGGAGCAGATCATTAAGCAGTCAGTTTCTAATCACTTAGAAAGCAACGCGGTAATCACAAGAAGTCAACATGGATTTCTCAAAAATAAGTCATGCCAGACTAATCTTATCTCTTTTTATGATAGAGTTACTAGCTTAATAGATGAAGGGAATGCTGTGGATGTAGCATTTCTCGATTTCAGTAAGGCCTTTGACAAAGTTCCCCATGACATTCTTGCAAAGAAGCTAATAAAATGCGGGCTGGACAGGGCTACTGTTAGTTGGATTTGTAATTGGTTGACCGACCGAACCCAAAGGGTGATCACGAATGGTTGCTTTTCATCCTGGAGAGAAGCAACTAGCGGGGTGCCACAGGATTCTGTCCTGGGCCCAGTGCTGTTCAATATTTTTATCAATGACTTGGATGAAGGAATAGAGGGCATGCTCATCAAATTTGCAGATGACACCAAATGGGAGGGGTTGCTAATATGCCAGAGGACAGGATCAAAATTCAAAATGACCTGGAGAGATTGGAGAGCTGGGCCAAAGCTAACAAAATGGAATTCAACAGAGAGAAGTGTAAGGTCCTACACTTAGGTAGAAAAAATGGAATACAGAAATATAGGATGGGGGACACGTGGCTGGATAGCAGTATGTGTGAAAGGGATCTAGGAGTCTTAATAGACCACAAGCTGAACATGAGTCAGCAGTGTGATGTGGCAGCCAAGAAAGCCAATGCAATTCTCGGCTGCATCAATAGGAGTATGGTGTCCAGATCGAGGGAGGTACTGGTACCACTCTACTCTGCTTTGGTTAGACCTCATCTTGAATACTGTGTCCAGCTCTGGGCACCCCAATTCAAGAAGAACATGGTCAAGCTGGAGCAGGTCCAGAGGAGGGCAACCAAAATGGTGAGGGGCCTGGAAGCCATGCCCTATGAGGATAGACTTAGAGAGCTGGGGGTGTTTAGTCTGCAAAAGAGAAGGTTAAGAGAGGACATGATAGCCATGTTTAAATACTTGGAGGGATGCCATGTCGAGGAGAGAGAGGGCTTGTTTTCTGCTGCTCCAGAGACCAGAACAAGGAGCAATGGATTCAAGCTGCAGGAAAGGAGATTCCACCTGAACCTCAGGAAGAACTTCCTGACAGTCAGGGCTGTCCGGCAGTGGAATATGTTGCCTCGGGGTGTGGTGGAGTCTCCTTCTTTGGAGGTTTTTAAGCAGAGGCTGGATGGCCATCTGTCGGGAGTGCTTTGAGGGTGTTCCTGCATGGCAGGGGGTTGGACTGGATGGCCCGTGTGGTCTCTTCCAACTCTACATTTCTATGATTCTATGATTCTATGTATGTTGTAATCTCATTCAATCAAGATGGAAGAAGTATTAAAAGAGAGAGTTGTATTGGCTTGTTTCAGCATAAAAAGATATAAAGGAATCCTGTAGCACCTTCGTGACTGAGAAAAACAAGTTTCAAGCATAGGCTTTCAAGGATTGTTTGTCCAGAGAGGTTTGACTCCATGCATTTGGTGAAGTGAACTGGAGTTTACAAAAATTTAGGCTAAAAAAATATTTTCCTCAGATAGTCTTAAATATGCTATAGGGCTCCTTTTAAAATTTTTAACATGAAGGAAAAGCAGAAAAGTGTAACAAAAATGATATGGGGCCCACAACAATTTCCTTATGCTGAAAGCATACTCTCCAACATTTCATGGATAGAAATGAGGATACAGGCAACCGAAGAGTATTAGTGTGTTGTCAAAATGGCAAAAATTGTTACTGGGGAAGAACACACAAGATAGGAAAGGCTGCATCACTTTACTTTTGCCTTAGCCTACTGGGAAGAGCAAGATTCCACCCTCTCCTCTCTTTTTTATCTTCTAGCAGACACAGATAAATATGTGACTTAGTGAGTAGCTTTGTTTTCCACAGCTGTAAAAAAGATTACCAAGAAATATGTAGCAGAGAGAGCCATAAACTGTAAAGAAGATAATTACATTTAGCAATTGTTTATAGTTGTTTATTTGTACGTATCACTTTGAACTTTTTATACGAAATTTTGCAAAATGTTTCATGATTACATGCTTGAGGTATGATGTTGATGTATTATGCATGTACCATATATATTATATTTTTCTTTGTTTTTCTTCTTGTTGATATTTTGGTATTGTCTTATGCAATGGCCATTGGCCAAAAGCAATAAAATGTATTCACTTCACCCTCTCCTCTCTTCTCCCCTTTTATTGGGTTAATTAAGCACAAACTACTTTTGCATTTTGAGCTCCCTTTGCAGCAGTTAAAGTAAACTGAGGACAAAGGGGAGAAAGTGGGAGGAGAGAAGAACTGGGACATTTAAAAAGCCACTGAAAAAGTAGGATAACAGAAGATTAATCAAGAGAGTTGGAGGTTGTGCAATTGATTGGCACTGTGTGACCAGAAAGCCCGACCCAGTATGGTTCTCCTTACGTCCTTCAGTCTTGTGCCAGTGGCGAACAATCCACAATTCTTACAAATGCCTACATTTATTAAAGCTTGATGTGTTAAAGAAAACAAAGCCTGCTTCCTCTGGGGCACTCAACAACCCGGAAAAGTAAACTCCTTAGTTGTCTCATTTCATGTTTATGAAGGGGCACACTGAGACTCAGACACTTTTAAAATATTGGAATCATAATTGCTCTGAATTCAGTGTTTGAGCAAAAAGTCAACATTTTCCTCTGCAATCTGCAATCATTCTTCTTGCTTGGTGTTTGAGAAGCAGGGTGTTTTGTGCTCTGAAAGACAGATAATTTAATCCATTCAGGTAAGTGTGATAACAGTACATTATAGACCCAAGCCTATCATGTGCCATTACAAGAGCTGAGGAAGTTTCCATAATAGCTTCCTCCGTGGAGCATGTCAAACTCATGAGTTAACAAAGGACGGATGGATACCCCAAAGAGAAGTTTAATGTTGCAGAAAAGTAAAGCCAGCGAATAAGTGATCTTGATGTTAAATGAATTAACCGAGCCACGTATTCTCTCTTCTGCCAAAAGGAATATTTAAGAAGAATCTAATGAACTGCACGTTCACCGCTGTTGTTACCTAATTAACCACAATGTACCCACAAGCTTATTTAGAAGTTTCTGGAAAACTTGACTGGTGCTAGGGATGGGCTTCAGCACTACTAATCAGGGCACATTTCCTACAAGGATTGCTTATTTTTCTGTCTTTAAGGGGAAAAAAAGATGGAAGTGCTGGGAAAAGACAGAAGAATTTCAAGTGGAAGATGTTATAGCCCAGACATTCTCCTCTCCCCTATAATTCTGTTAATGGGGCATGACAGTTGTACTATAAAAGCCCCATTTGAAAGCATCCCAAATTGTATGTTGCTAAACTGGTGTTGCAAGAGTGTGAACTCAAACAAGAGAAGGTTAATGGAACCAGAAGGACTCACCCAAGTTGGTCCAAACTGATATGCCCCAAATGGAAGCCCTCCAGGTCTCCCATCATCTTACTGCTCATGCTGATGAGAACTGTAGTCCAAAATATTTTGGAGGGCATAATGGTGAGGAAGGCTTCTTGGGGAGATCTCCAGCCAATTGCCTTCAATAGCCTGGTCTTTAAGTCTCTGGAATAGAGCAAAGTCATATCTTACCCACTCTCTACTAAGGATGATATATTCTAGGTCGGTCTGTCTATGTGTCTGTGAAATGAAAGAAGGGAAATGGGCTGCAGTTAAAGATAAGGGTGAGATATAGGTTTGATCTGCAGTATAACTTTGTAGCAGTTGGATCCCACTTTAAGTGTCATGGAACCTTTACACACTACACTGGAATTGTGAGGTTTGCAGTTTAGGGAGGGGCATTTAGAATTCTCAACCTGAGAGCTCTTTGGCATCAATAAACTACAAACCCCAGAATTCCACAGGATGTCAAAAGTGGAATAATAGCACTATAACAATGTAGTGTGGAAAGGTCCATGGTTCCACCCTATCAATTCCTGGGATTTGTAGTTTGGGGAGGGATTTAGAACTGTCCATTGTTGTTCTGGGAAGTGGACTACCTGCAGAGAATTCTAAGTGCCTTCCCAAACTGCAAATCCCAGGATTCCATGAAGTTAAAGTGGGATCAATCTGCTATTATGTTATAGTGGCAATTCCCTCACTGATCACTGAGCTGAGTTTAGTTTTTTGTAACCTAGCAGCATCTGGGATGCAGGAATACCTCACTGGATTTGATGTAGGGCAAAAGAATTTCTCACTTATAATGTTAAGCTTCATGCTTTAACCGAAACGCTGCAAAAATCTTAAATTCCCAGGTCTCTCTCTTCCCAATGGAAACAAAACCTAGGTAAACACTTTACTCTTGGTACTTCTTTTCCCTTCACCCCATTCACATAATCTAAATTGTCCTGCCTTTCTTAAGAAGAAATAAATGATGACAATAAAGGTTCCCAAGAAGTTTTTTTACATTTTTCCCTGTAGGACTATCAGCTGCCTTCTGGTAATTTACATCAGGAAAATTGTACAAGGCAGGCGGGGGGGGGGGAGCCCTTTATTATTCCTGCTGAAAGTTCTCCAGTGGAAACCAGAGCTGGGGGGGGGCATACTTTTTTGGACTATAGCTCCCAGAATTTCTAGCCAGCAGAAAATAGTAAAATATTCTATGCCCTGGGGGGGGGGATGGATCAGAACATCCTGTAGAGTTTGGGACAGAAAAAAGTGAGGTGGTTGATCTCCTGTGTCATGTGTATCTTGGCCCTAAAAGATCTACCACTATCTAGCACATCATTGTAAGCAGGTGATCTCCACCTATAGAAATGATGCAGTACACGACAGCCTGGCAACGGGGGAGGAGAGAAAGAGGGAGAGCTGCTCACAGTGATCTCATGATCAACAAGTCAATAAGGAGAGAGTTTATAGTGCACAAAGGAAGTGGGAGTTTGCTAACAGCTAAATGAATAAATCCATTTTCTCATCTAGCTAGAACGAATTTCTTTCCTCTGGATTGCCTAGCAGACACAGCAGAATTTTACCTCAGAGGCAAAACAGGTTATAATTATTTTGCTAAGCTCAAGAAGGGCTGTCATATTGTAGCTTCTGGGGCAAGGAGAAGAGAGGACAAAACCCAGAAATTATAAAATATGTTTGCTTATTGCTCTTCGTGTTCACAAAATATGGCTGCTGGCAGAAGTATATTGGAATGCAAATGAGAGTCACTACTGAAAGCAGGTAAGAAGGGAAAGAAAAGATGACCCCACAAGCTAACTAATTTTCATCAGCAAATAAAATTATTTTCACGGACTTTGCAGGCAATGTAAGCTGTAGTACTTCAAAGAAAGCTTATTTTGCAAACACGGTTTGTAAGTTTGTCACCTATAGGCAGCTTTCTTGAGAACACTTGAGTCAGTTGATACTATGGCCTCTTTGCCACTTGTATATAAAGATAATGCTAATAAAACAATATATATGTTACTTAACTTGTCTTTCATAAGAAACTAAGCTGCTTCAGAATATGGTTTTCTGATATATTGAGAATTATGCTCAAATTAGAAAATTAACTGTTATAGATAAATCCTGATTGATGGTGAACAGGAAAAGTTCAGCACCAACACTATTCTTGGTATGTAGCAATCACTGATCTGGCTACCCACTAGGTGACCGTAGGCAAATCACGCTCAAAGCTTGCCAAGAAAGCCCCGTGACAGGTTTGCCTTAGAGTTACCGTAAGTCAGAAATGACTTGAAGGTGTACAACAACAAAGGCTATATTTCAGAGGAATGCCATGGCAAAAACCACCTCTGAATATTCCTTGCCTAAGAAAATTCTATGAAATTCATGGTGTTGCCATAAACCAACAGGCAATTTACATGCACAAACACACACACACACACAGTTGAAATAGCTATTTGCTATTGCAGTCATGAGCTATTCAAACCAGTACATTAGATGAAATCAATGGCACTTTATGCAATATTGCAATCTGTATATTATACACTCCATAAAGGAGATTCCATTTGCTTTTGACTTGCATACCACTCTCAGCATCATAGCCATTAAAGTTTTATTCAGGCATTACTTACCCAGCTGGAATCAAAATACAAAGAGAGGAGTGCCTAGCCCTGCCTCCCCCCTTGTTAGTTTCCTTGTGTTGAAAGCATTAACTCTGAAGAGGAAACCTTCCTGTTTACATGGAGAGACTTAATGTAAGCATCATATAGCCACATCGATGCAAAGAGGTGTTTCTACCATGTGTTCATGTTTGCCACATCAGTTTATGTCTGGTCACACAATCACAGCAGCTACAGGAGGGGGAGGGGGATTCCTGCAACACATGCACACATTCACATATATACTTAATCAAAGAACCTCTGTTTTCCCTTCCTTCTGATTGTCCACCTGCATTTCTATAAAGTGAAGGTGGTAGAAAAGGGGGAGGTGAATTGCCATCCTGTGAATGTGTGCATACAAACACCAAATCAAAGAAAAGAAAAAGGCAATACTGCCTTTTCCAGATGTCAATACAAACAAGAGAGCTACTCTTCTGTGGCAGGAGCAATCAGGTGTCCACCTGACCTGGGTAATCACCCATCAAATGGGTCCCATCCTTCCCCAATCCTGACTCTACTGCAGTCCCACATCAGCAGTCAAACAACATGTTATTCTCCCCAACAGCAGAGTAAACTGGAGATTTTTAAAAAGGTTTTTTTAAAAAAGCCCTCAGGTATGCATGGAAAAGAAATATTTTCACACTGAAAGGAGAGGAAAATTGTGTGTTCTAACACTACTGGAACTGAGGTAAGGATGCATTATTTAGCCTGTGTAGATTTGGATGAGCTCAGATGGGGCTAGTCTCTCCCTTCTCGTACTGGCTAGGTGATACCCTGAGCAGAGTTTGAGCCATGATTTCTATGGTGGGAAGGCTGGAATTAAGTAGCTTGGAAATGAAAATGTTTCAGTGAGTCATTCAGCCATCCCTCAGCCAATCAACAGGAAGAATAACAAACCCTTGGAAAGGAAATGGGGTGGGATTCCCAGCAAACTTGCGCTCTCTGTATTGTGACTTGACCACTAGCTGGTGCCAATGCTTATAGCTGCCTTGAAAGTACGATCCGTTAATTTAAACCTCGTTCTGTTACTGTTCTTTGGCCCTGGCAGTATATACACAGCCTGTGGTAATCTGTTCAGTCACCTGCCCTTGCTTTCTTAGATATCAATCAATCAATCAATCAATCAATCAATCAATCAATCAATCCTAAAGCTGGTTATGTATTTCAGGAACCCATCCAGCCAAACTAAGTATTTTTAAAGTCTCTTTAATCTTGGGAGAAATAAGCACACACTTAGCTCTCTCCTATCTGTTGTACTGTGTAACTTCAAGTTTTAACACATAAATTTAAGAGATCTGAAACCCGTGAACCCTCTATTATTGCATAATTTCAAGTTTTAACAAATAAATTTAAGAGACCTGAAGCCCATGTACCCACAAGTCTCCATTGCCCCATATGTGGTGCCCCTCTTTTTCTTAAGACAAAGGACACAGTCATACTTAGTTGGTTTTGTCCAGGTTTTAGGTGGGCAAGTCCCAACATTGGAATCAAGCAGTCTAGAGTCCATCCCAGCAAAGCTCTGCACAACCAAGAGACAAATCAGATAGGGAACAACCAAACTCAGGTCTGGGGGAAAAGAGCCAAGATCACAACAAAGGAAGTCCTATCAGAGTCTCTGAAAAACCAAATGCAGGAGATTCAAAGCCAAAATCCAGTAGCAGTTCAAGACTGAATGCTGGCAAAGCAAAACAAAATAAAATGTCAAGAATCTAAGACTTGCAGGAATGCTAAATGCCAGCACTCAGTAAGGTCCAGGTATGAACATATTGCTGTCAACAATTTTTACCACCTCAGACGGAAACTCCATGCAGGCACTACCTCCAGAACTCTACCCAGGTCCAGTGGCAGTCTGTTAAAGCAGTAGTTCTCAGCTATTGGTCTTCTAGATATTTTAGATTTCAGGTCCCTGAAGCCCTAGATGACATGGCCCATGATCATGGGTTTGGGTCTAAAACATCTGAAGAACCAAAGGTTGAAAACCACTGGACTAAAAGAAGTGTTTGGCTGCATTAAAAGACTTCCCAGAAGTAAAGGAGTACTTCTGTGGAAGGTTCTTCCTGTTTCTCAACCTTTGGTTTCATGCTTCTGTTTTGGACTTTGTTTCCCAGAATCCTTGGTGATTGGCCATGTTGGATGGAGCTTCTAGTAGCTAAGTCCAAAACATATGGAGAGCCAACTATTGTAACACCACTGATTTTAGCAGGTGTAACTTTTCAGACTCTTACCTGGCAAGCCGTTTTTTGTGCATCTGGTCAGATCTATCAAAAAGACAAGCAAATTCTGAAATGTCATGCTATGTGATTTTGGATAAAGCATTTTCATAGAATTCCAGGCCCAACTCTCTTGTCCAAGTGAGAAAAATAATACCATACTCAGAGTCTGGAAAAGTATGTTTTGAACTAAAACTCCTAGAATTTCTCAGGGTTGCTTCCAGGATCTCCCAGCTATTGGCCATACTAGCTGGGGGTTTCTGGGACTTGTAGTACAAAATATAATTTTTCCAAGCTATGGTGGTCACCGGAATTCTATATCATCTTTTACTGAACATACCTTTAATGAATTGTGAAGCTGCATATCAGGACACCAGCAAGAGTGTGCAACGCACATCAGGACCAATGCGTATCAGTGTGCAAGGTGCATCAATGTGTGATTCACATTAGACACTCTGCTGGTTGTGCTATGTATTAATGTAACAACGTCTCTCTACTGGATACATACATCAAGAAACTGCCCAATTTTAATTCCCACATATGTAAGTCTACTTACAAATACACAACTCTGAAATAGGATCCCAGGATCCCAGTCAATATTCTTTACTTCTTTACTTCTTTTATACCCTGCCTTTCTCGTTATACAAAACCCAAGATGGCTTCAAGCATTTTAAAAAATGGAGTACATGTTAAAAAATTATTTGTACAAAGTTTTAAAAACAATGAAATGACAATTCAGTTGAAAGCACAAGGTTAAAAGTATGTAATACATGGTTAAAACATTGTAAAAAGATAAATACACAACCCCATTACAACTTCTTTCTGCCACATAAATGATCAATCAAAGGCTTGCCCAAATAAAAATGTCTTTGCCTCCTGGGGAAAGGAAAGGAGAGAGGGGGCCAACTGAAAATCCAGCAGGAAAGAATTCCACAACCTGACGTAAAATGTCTCTTCTTCTCGTTCCACAAACAGCCAATGGGGCAGTATCATTCACTACATCTGAGGGCAGGAAGACAGTTCAGTGTGTGTTGAACAGGCTCCATAACACTTCCAGCTGTGTCTTCCAACATCTCTTTTCTTGCTCCCCAATCCCCATTATCTGTCCTTTGAGGCAATTGCCTGGTACCAGGTCCAGACCTAGTTTAACGTGTATCGTGATGAATTTGTTCTTCAAGCATGAATTAGCTTCTTTCCATTTAAAGCTAATGGAGTAAGTTGGTGGTTCTCCTAGTGACTTTTCATGTTCAGGTGCATACAGCTCCTTCACATCTGCATTCATATTGCTTGATATATTTTTTTTAACCACTAGATTGATCTACATTTGAGAATTCAGCTGAATTTGCCTTCACTGAGGCCCTTTTTGCACCTGACTTGGTGTCTCGGGGATCACGCAAAAAGCATCTTGAGAGAAGGAATCACGTCCCCTGTGCTTCCCTCTGCACCAGCTCTGTGCTGGACGGAAGGAAGCATGATAGCTCCACCCTTTCCTTCCGCAGCACAGCCAGGTACTTTCCCAGGCTGCGCTGGGAGAGGAAATGTGGCCATCACACTTCCTGAGGTTCTGCACGCCAGGTAAGTGCAGGAGGGACATGGGAGGAATGCGCAATCAAGTATAATTTTCGGCAAAGAGCTGAAAATGATACAATGCACTATTGCCACGGGATTGCTATGGGAGTGACACGCGACCGCGAGAACATCATGCGGAACCGTCCTTGCAATTCTGTGTCATTCCCGTGGCCATTTCACGTTTGAAGTCACGTGTGAAAAGGGCCCGAGACATCTTTGATTTGACCTGGAAGAGTGATACAAAGCTCCAGACTGTCATGACTCCAATTGGAGTCATTTATTCAAGTAGAATACAGTGGGATTTTTGGATGTGTCCTAAGTTACCATTGACATTCTTCCCTTCTTCATCTAAAAAGCTAAGAACCTCCCTTCTTATCTACAGCTACAACAGGTAGTTTGCTTATGTCTGATGGTTATTTTAGCTTGCAAACAATATCCAGCCTGCTTCTCTTCCCTTTGATTGATTGGGATAGTTGATTTGGGAGACTGAAGGTGAAGATGATGAAGAAGGATTTGGCCACAGCTTGGAGGGGGAAGAAACAAGAGTGTGCGCATAGATGGAATGCATCCCTCTTTTTCCTCCGCTGGAGGCCCAGAGCAGCCACATCTTCATTGTCTGAGGACCTTTCCACACTATACTGTTATAGTGCTATTATTCCACTTTCAACATCCTGTGGAAATCTGAGGTTTGCAGTTTACTGAGGCCAAAGAGCTCTCTGGCTGAGAATTCTAAATGCCGCTCCCTAAGCAGCAAACCCCAGGATTCCATAGGATGTTGAGAGTGGAATAATAGCACTATAACAGTATAGTGCAGAAAGGCCCTGTTACCCTAATTTCTGGGGGTCCTGGGAGGGACACCTCAATGTGCTCAAACAATGGGGAGGGAATTAGCAAAGATCACTAGTTAGCAATGCGAGAGGCAGGGCAACGTAGCGAGATCTTGAACCCTATGTCTGTGGTGTCAGGCCGAGTCGATGATAAGGCAGAAGTTAATAATAATAATACTTGTTTTATTGAGATACAGTCAAACAGGTGTATGCAACACACTCACACGAAGAACTATAGAAATAAAAGGTAGGAGTTGGATAGAGGGATTTTGAGAGGAGGTTTGGTATGGGAAATACTAGACCTGTCCTGAAGCCCGGGTAGTCTGAAGATGAAGTCCGTGGAAATGAAGATTCTCAGCACGAGGAGCTGAGGAGAAGGCTCGCTGGACAAAGCGACAGCAAGGCGGGATGGAAGCCAAGAGCGATCCAACGAGACGCTCAAAGTCAGGGGTTTTTATAGGGAAAATTGTGGCCGCCGGCTAGTCCGTTCTTGGGGATAACAATGAGTTTCGGGCTGAAGACAAAACCTCTGAAAGGTCAATACTTTGCATGACGGAATTATGACAGAGTTGTCAATAGAGTAGCCAGTATGCAAACGCGGAGTGCTTGAGAGTTGTATAGTCCGCTCATCAAGCTGCCTGCTCGGGGCAGGGGATCTTTTGTAAGTAGCGTGCATACATGATATGGTACTTGCCTTGAGGTCTCCTAAAGCTGCATTCGGCAATGACTGGCCTGCCTGGATTGGGATTTGAATGGTTCGGCTATTTTCGGCTGTGCCTGTGTGTGTGCTTGTCCGGGGGCCTCGCAAGCATGTGGAGAGGAATGGGTAAAGAAGGCCTAATTATTGATATCAAAAGATATCTTAATATCCTACAAGCTCGGGCTAGAAACAGCAGTAACAGCCCCAAATCATCTCCTTCTCTTCCTCTCCTCTGCACCAGTAAGCAGCAACAGCAAACCCCCTCTTGGGGCCTGACAGCTGCAGGAGCAATTTGAACAAGTGTGAAGGGCTAGAGAATAGCTTCTCATGTCCCATCAAAAAAAGGATGGAGGTACACATAAGCCACACTTATAAGCATGTATGTGATTAACAATATGACACTCTAAAACTCCCAGAATCCTGAGCCATTGGCCATGGCCACTGCAGGTTTCTGGTAGTTGTAGTTAAAAAACAAAACAAAACGAAAAAAGTAACTGATCTCTGAACGTTTGGCGGCAAAGAGCCTTTGTATGGAATACTAAAATATTCCCACAAAGCCTGACTGCCTCTCTTGCTCCTAAAATCACAGTACATCACGATTTTACAATCTGTTGCATAAAGAATGAAGGCTGAACTATATATCTGTGCACTTTACTGGGTTATGCCTTTGACTATTTAGTTTAAATGTTTCCCCCATATTCTCCCCATCTCTTCTTCTTCATTCCTTTTGCTGCTTTCAAATGACCTGAAATTTGGATCAAGACGTGATTTGTGCTTCGATAGATATTGGCTGAGCTTACACAGTCTTTTGGAAAATTAAGGCTTGGCCCTTAACACATGGCTTCTGGTTTGCTTCCTGTGAGACAGCCAAGAGTATAATCAGTGCATGCATTTCAAATAACAAAAGATGCCAAGGAGACTGAGTCACTGTTTCCCATTTAATTAGACTGAAGCAGGATGTGGGGCTCATAAACACATACTGGGGACAACTGATATGATACAATTATTCAGAAAACCTCATGAGTCTCAGTTTCCCTGTATCTTGTCTCCACATTTCCAATCTCCTAAGCATGCCATGAGAGCCAGCATGCTGTAGTTGTTTGACTATGACTCTGGAGACCAGGATTCAAATCCTCTCTGGGCTATGAAAATCCACTGGGTGACTCTCGGCAAGTCACACTCTCTCAGCCTGAGAGGAAGGCAAAAGCAAACCCCCTCTGAACAAATCTTGCCAAGAAAACCCTGTGATCATTCTATCTAAACATCAACCCAATCACCAGTATTAATGAAAGGCTATACTGCTAGACCAGCTGGGTTTTGTACCTGCACAGAGAAGAAACATCATCTTACTTGCCTCAGGCAGCAAAATATCCTGCACTGAATAGCCTGTTCAGAATAAATGTATTGTGATCTGCTTCCAAAACTCTATACACTAGAATGCTATCAGCTTCACACTTTTTCCACTTTTCCACACTTTTTCTGAGTGTTGGTTACCATCTGGACTATCATTGATCCCTGAAAGGTCTCTTCTTAATCCCAACTTGTTTTTTTTTTTGTTCAGTTAGTTATTTAGCTATTTCTACTTTAAGGAAATTTCTCGAGGAAAAAAAAAGAAATTTAATTAGAGAACTGTCTCCTTTAAGGAGAAATAACTAAATGACTAAAGAAAGTGCAGGGAATCTCATAGGATGACCTACAGAAGATTGCAATTGGAAAATCACAAGCACATACAACAAAATCAACAATAAGACCAGAGCAGTAGGAAGCAATAAATTAAACCAGTGCAGCTTAAGAATGCAACAAATAAATCAACACAAACAGAAACTGGTCATAAAAAAATCTTCTGGAATCAAGACACTGTGGAAGCATGCTTAAAAGTACTTGGGAGGGTATGTAAGAGATCCCCCCAGGAAAGGAATTCCCGGAGCTTTTGCAGAAAAGGCTTTGCCTTGGGGAATTCAGAGAGCCTATATAGGGGTTTGAACCCTGGACTATGATTCTGAAGACCAGAATCTCCAGAATCTCCATTCAGCCTTGGAAACCCACCAGGTGACCATGGGCAAGTCTCACTCTCCTGGTCTCAGAGGACAGCAAAGGCAAACCCCCTCTGAATAAATTTTGGCAAGAAAGTTCCATGATAGGTTTGCTTTAGGGTTGCCATGAACTAGAAATGACTTGAAGGCACACAGCAACAACTGGCAATCAACAGATAGTAAGAGCTCTGTTGGATCAGACCAGACCCTTCTAGCCTAGCATTCTGTTCCTGTTATGGTCATCTATACAGTCACCTCTGAAAAGACAACAATCAGGCCATAAGTACAAGAACACCCTTCTGTTCACATTCCTTAGCAGGTAATATATACAGACATATTACCCCTGATACTGGAGAAAATACATAGCCATCATAACTACATACTCTGCAACATTTCCCAGATGAAAAATGGGACCAATGTGGGTAAGCAACATCAGAGTGTATTCCAGATGGCAAAAGTTATTAATGAGGAAGAATACACAAGCTAGGAGAGGCTGCAGCAGTTTGCTTTTGCCTGAGCCTACTGGGAAGGGCAAGATTCTGCCCTCTCCTCTGCTCTCCACCTTGCTGAGTTGAGTTTCACTAGATGAATTGTCCAAAATTCTGAAGTCTTGTAATCCTTCTACCTGTCCCTTGGATCCTATTCCTTCCCAATTCTCAATTACTATTTCCCCTGCCATTCTTCCTTTTCTGTGTCATGTTGTTAATTTGTCTCTTTCTTCCGGTTCATTTCCCTCTGCCTTCAAACATGACACTGTTTCCCCAATTCTTAAGAAGTCTACACTTGATTCTTCTTCTCTTACCAACTATCGCCCTATTTCTCTCCTGCCTTTCCTCTCTAAAGTGTTAGAACGTGTGGTCCATACACGTTGTCTTTCCCTTTTGTCTCAGGCTGCTATACTTGATCCTTTTCAATCTGCATATCGTCCTTTACACTCCACGGAGACAGCTCTCACCAAAATAACCAATGATCTTCTCATAACTAAGTCCCAGGGCCTATATTCTATTTTTATTCTTCTCAATCTTTCAGCTGCCTTTGATATGGTTGATCATGCTTTCTTGTTAGATTCGCTTCATGCCTTAGAGTTCACTGGGTCTGTCCTTAGTTGATTTTCATCCTATCTTTCTGGCTGCTCATTTAATGTGAAAGTTGGCAATCATAAATCCACTTCCTTTCCTCTTTCTGTGGGGGTCTGTTCTGTTCTGGGCTCTTTTTTATTTTCTCTTTATACTCTCTCCCTAGGTAATCTTATTAGTTCCTTTGGGTTTCAATATCACCTTTATGCTGATGATATTCAATTATACTTTTCTTTTCCTGAATTTTCGACAGATATTGAAGATTGCAGTACAGATTGTCTTTCTGTTATTTCTTCATGGATGCTTCATCACAGTCTCAAACTTAACATGGTGAAAACAGAATTACTCATTTCCTCCCCTAAACCTTCTTTACCTTCCACTTTTTCCATCACTGTTAATGACACACTTATCCATTCAGTGAAGGAAGCTCACAGTCTTGGATTCACTTTTGACTCCTCTTTGCTTTTGCTTCCTATATTGAGACTGTTGCTAGGTCATGTCGCTTCTTTCTTTATAACATCTCTAAAATCTGACCCATCTTTTCTCCCTCTTCTGCCAAGACTTTAATCCATGCTCTCATTATTTCTCGTCTAGATTACTGTAATCTTTTACTCACTGGTCTTCCTCGATCTCATCTTTCCCCTCTGGTCTCTGTTTTTCATTCTGCTGCTAAAATCATTTTCTTAGCCCACCATTTCAATCACATTACCCCTCTCCTGATTTCCCTTCATTGGTTACCTATCCCGTGTAGGATCCTTTATAAGCTTCTTGTTTTGACTTTTAACGTCTTACATAATTTAGCTCCTCCTTATCTTGCTGCTCTTATCTCTTCTTACCAGCCAGCTGGAAATCTACACCCCGTGAATACTTGCCTTCTTACCCAGTCTAGAGTCTCCTCTTCTTTAGGTCGGTTACGCCCTTTTTCTCTCACTGCCCCTTATGAATGGAATCACCTTCCAGTGACCTTGCGAACTGCCCCTTGTCTTACTGTTTTTAAATCTAAACTGAAAACTTCCTTATTTTCCAAAATCTTTGGAACATTGGATTAGTTTTATTGTTATTTAGATATTGTATTTTATTGGCATTATAGTAACGTTTATTGGCATTATAGTAATGTTATGTTGTACTGGTTGTACTGTAATTCCATATACCTTGGATCCTTTTCATTGTATATCTTCATTTTATTATGTATTTATTTAGGGTATCTGTTGTATTTTAAATTTGTAAAGTGCCATGTACATGGATGGCACTATATAAATAAAGGATAATAATAATAATAATAATAATAATAATAATAATAATAATAATACTCCAAAAAGCAAGGTCTACTTGGTGGTGTCACCGTGCTTATAGAATTCTCTTTCATTAGACATTAGTTTGTCTCTTCTGCTCTTTGCCTGCTGTGCACCAGTTAAAAACAGATCTGTCTTTCAAAGGAAAAGCAAGTGTCTTTTACTGCTGGTGTTTGGCAAACCTTTTATTGATGTTTGCATTGGTTTTATTTACCACTTTTGTTTGTGGTTTTAACTGTGTGTTTTTATGCAGATCATTAGCCACCCTGAGGTTCCGTGAGGAAGGGCAAGGTGAGCATCCCCATCATCTGTTGGGTGCTGCATGTCATCGGGCAGAACAGAAAGTAGACAGTACCTTTTCTCTCTCTTTCCTTTCATTCTCTTTCCTGCTCTTCCCCTTACCCCTCATTTTGTCCTTCTGTTCTGCACAGTGGTCTGTGCAAGGAGTGTATTGTTCCTGCTAGAAGTTTGATATGATTGCTTGTAGAGTGCTTTGGAAATTAGCAATAGCAATAGCATGTATATTTCTATACTGCTTTTCAGCTAAGTGCTCTCTAAGTGGTTGACAATGTGTTTAGCTAATTGCCCCCAACAAGCTGGGTATTCATTTTACCGACCTGTGGAAGGATGGAAGGCTGAGTCAACCTGGAGCCTTGTTACCCTGTGTACTGGGGTCCTGAGAGGGACGCCAAAATGTGCTCAACTAAAGGTGGGGAAAATCAGCTCAGAGCACTGCTTAGCGTTACGAGAGGCAGGGTAACGTAGCGAGATCTTGAACCCTATGTCTACAGGGTCAGGTTGAGTCAAGGAGCACACAGAAGTTGAAGCAATAAATGATGTTTTATTACAAACAGAAGCAAAACAGTGTATGCGACACACTCACACAAGATAACTAAAGAAAATAAAGGTTTGAGTGGTATAGAGGGATTTTTAGAGGGGTTGCTGGTTTGGGTGATACTTCACCTGTCCTGAAGCCCGGAAAAATAGAGAGCGAGGCTGGGGTGCGATGGAGCTGAGGGGAGGCTTGCCAAGCAAAGTGGCAGCAAGGCGGGATGAAACTCGGGAGCGATCCGAGGAAGGTCTCGGAATCAAGGGTTTTTATAAGGAGAATGTGACTGCAGGCTATGCCGTACTTGGGGGAAAACAATAGATTTGGAGTCGGAGACAAAGCCTCCGAAAGGTCAGAATCTGAATGATTGAGTTATCGCAGAGGTTCTCAATAGAGTAGCCAGTATGCAAACACAGAGTACTTGGGTATTGTATAGTTAGCCTATCAAGCTGCCAACGCGGGGCAGAGGCTGTTTTGTAGGTTGCGTGCATACCTAATTAGAGTACTTGCCTGGAGGTCTCCTAAAGCAGCTATTTTCTGGCCTGCCTGTATTGTCCAGGAATATTACGGCGATTAACGGCCGAGCTTGGTGGCGTGCTTGTCCGGGGGCCTCGCAAGCACGTGGAAGGGAATAGAGAAGTGAAGCTGAATTGTGATATCAAAAGGATATCTTTTAATATCCCCAAAGCTCGGACTAGCCAGGGCAGTAACAATCTGGCAGGATCGAACTCATAACCTTGTGGCTGCAGTACCAGCATTTAACCACTGTACCACCAGGGCTCTTAGAGCAAGTGCCACAATTTGCCAGGCCCTGGCCGAGACTGACAAATGCACTGCAGAATAAGCTTTTGTAGCCCTGACTTTAGAAGGTGAATATAGAGATATTTGCCAACTGATAGTAAAATTCCATTTCAACTTCTGATGAAGTGGGCTTAGGTTCACAAAATGTATGCTATAGATGTGCTACCACAACAACTTACAGCAGAACTGGCTTCAGCTCATGGCTCCCATGTCAGTGGGATGGTGAATCCACTTAGGGTTTAGTCTGAACTTTAAAAGAATGGTCCAAGGTGCTGAACCCTTGGCCCAAAGTAAGACTGCTCCTTTAAATTTGGGAATAGAACCCAGAGTGGAGTCACCACCCTGGTGACATAGGAGCTACTAGTCCCCAGCCCCAGCATGTCTACTCAGAGTACATCTCATTGAATTCAATGCAGCTTGCTCTTCTAGTAAGACGTACAAGATAACACCATCCATAGGAATGGACTGTTAGTCTTGATGACGATTTGTACTGTTTAATGACAGGTGACTTTTTATTCTACATACTCTAAGAGAGAGGAAACCTCACATATTGAGATCAGCTTTCAGAGCCCATTACCCTAAACATCATGGTGGGTGTGTACATATGTATAAATACGTTTCCCAAAATGCATTTTCAAAAGCCTGAATCTGATCCCTTTCTAAAGAAAACTTTGCAAACTTCAAAACCTTTCCTGACCTCTGAGGCCAAAGAAGAACAAAATAAAGTGGTAACAAAAACATGACTGCCTGCCAACAAAGAAAAGGAGTTCCTGTTGAAGGGATGAAACAATAAATCTGCTCCATGCTGAATTCCCAGAGGGAGTCTGTCACATTTCCTCCTGTTCTTTATCAAGCTCCCCAAAATAAGTGGGAATGGGCAGTGGCTATTTGCAGTCTTTGCTTCTACTCATCTTTCCTGCCTATTAATTTAAGGGCCTGGACAAACTTAACAGGCAGGAGAGTTTTGTGCCTGTCTTGGTACTGCTGGTGATGGTTGTAGAAAGGACTATGCCCGCAGGACAGAGAGTAATGACTATGAAGCTTTTTGGAACAGTCCTCCTGTCTTTGGCTTTCTTCAGCTTCTGCAGTGGGGATGATGGTAAGGGCACTTTCCTCTTTATTATTCTCTTGGCTTGCTTCTTGGAGCAGTAGTGGGGTTTCTTGCTGTTATATTGCTGCTTCTTTCTCACTCATTACCACAAGCACAGGATTTGAGGTGGATGCATGTTGAAATGAGAAGAAAAGACATATAGATAGCATCATTCCATGACTACATAGATAGACAGACTAAGCTAGTCAACTCTTCTAAAGAACTATGTATGCATAAGCCTCATATTTGAATATTTCTCCTCTTCTTCCTGATATTATTAATAGTGTTATTAATAATTTATATTCTTATTCTTATTATTATTGATTTTAATTCTACCAAGTAGAGAGACATTTGGACCATCAATTATCTGGACTCTATTCAAGAATCTAGGAATCAGTGAGGTATCATCAAATAATGTGGCACATTCCAAACAGTGCCTCTTTGTGTAATTGTGCTTTTCCACATTCTGCCCAGACAATAAGGTGTGGCATAAATAAAGCTGTCTTGTTGAATGCTTACTAGGCGGGGACCTTCACTAAATTCACCAGACCCCACAACGTGAGAAAGATGAGATAGAAATAAAATAAACTTAGTAGGGTCTCCACCTGAGTAAACATGCATAGGACTGCACTGAAATCCAACATGTATTTACACAAAAGCAAGTCCCTTTGAGATAAATGAGATAAATGAGATTTATTCCCAGGCCAGCATTGATTGGTCTGACTGTTGGATTATGACCCTGGAGAATATGATTCAATTCCCCGCTCAGCCATGGAAACCCACTAGGGGATCTTGGGTGCCTCACATACTCTCAGCTCCAGAAAAACCCACGATAGGTTTGCCTTAGGGTTGTCACAAGTTGGAAATGAGTTTAAGGCAGCAACAACAACTATATATAGGAGTGCAGCTTCAGAGTGGTAGACAAGTTGCAAAGCAAAATTTTACCTAGGTTACAGTTTTATTTACAAGTGTACCTAGAGCAGAGGGAGGCAGTTTCATTAACATCAATATTTTCCCATTTTATTTTTTATTTTTGATGGTAGAAAAGGACGTGGAAAAGAAGTACTATAATGCAACACAGAGGCACTCTGATTCACCCTGTAATATAGCTCACTTTTTCTGTTTCTTTTTTACAATCAGTATTAGTTTAAAACAAAAGAACGTGGTTCAAAATAATAGCCAAAGAGTAACTTGGAACAGTGACTTTCATTTTGTTGCGTGTGCATGTAGGGGGGAATTTGCTGCTCTTTTGTGTGTAGTTGTTTCTTTTAAGAAGATGCATACTCTCCAACAGTTATATAACACTGTGCTGTCGTGTGCTTTCAAGTCATTTCTAACTTATGGCAACCCTAAGGCAAAACTATCACAGGGTTTTCTGGGGCTCAGAATGTGTGACACATCTAAAGTCACCCAGTGGGTTTCCATGCCTGAGCAGGGAATCAAACCCTGGTCTCCAGGGTCATAGTCCAACGCTCAAACCACTATACCACACTGGCCTTCACGCCATGATAGGTAATAATAACAGGCTTCTATCCATCCATGTGCTGGATCCTAGCAGAACACCCCTCTTTAAAATGATTCTGTAATCATAGGTAGCACATTGAAGCTCTTTCAGTGGGCTACTTTTTTTTGGAAATGAAATAAACAGCAGACTGCTGTGGCTTGGCTCACATTATCCTTTGGACTTATAGCTGTCGAGAAAGTAAAGGAAATAACTGGCATTGTAACCATGACTGGTGTTGTCACTGAAATGTCTTCTTTCAGCCCCATGTTGCATCAGCACCAAACGCCAAAAATTTTTCACGGAACCTGATTTCTGCTATCTGACAATCTGACAATAGCCTCACTGCCATTGTTGAGTTCTGAATAAACACTATGGAATTTCATGAAGCAAAATGGAAAGAGATCAATAGTGACAAACGCAGCTCTGCACCCTGTTTGTCAGAAAGAGATGCTGACAGAGGATGCACAATCTCTTTCTTGCCGTTTCTTTGTTCTGCTCAAAAGGCATCGGATAAGCTGCAGTGAAAAAGCTCCAGGACAATGATATTACATAAAGATTAAATAAATAAATATATACACATACACGAGCTGTGTGAAGTGTCACCTTTAAGATTTTACCAACTATGTAGAAAATATCTTAAAGACCATAAGCTCATGAAAAATCCTTGGCAAAAATTATAGAGAATAGGCAGTTCCATATTTACTAATGGAGACATTTTGGGGCATCTACTTTTGTGTGTGTGGATATGCATTAGCAATGGACAAACCCAGGGCCAGAACCGAATTATTTTTGCAAGTGATTTTGCAACAGCAATACATTTATATCCATAAAAGATTCTCAGGGATCTGTCAGATCTGTGGATTGCAATAAACACCTTGCTTTAACAGGGAAAAAGTATTTAAAATATTGTCAGGAATGGAGGGCATGTTTTGTTCTCCCCACAGCATTATCTGTAAGGAATCTCCATGAGACCGAATAATGGCACCTATGTATGCAAAATGTCTAATCTTCAGTCCCTAGTAGGGCTGAGAAAGCGTACCATCCAACAGTACTAATTTGGCAGGCACAGTTCAAATTAATCCTCTATTGTCCCACTTTTTCATTTGCTTTTAAAAAGTTCAGTTTTCTGAACTTTCACCACAACTTACCTCAATTGTAGAGGAGTGCAATCTTGACCTTCCCAATATATTCAATAGATTCAGGTGAAAGGAAACTGCTGCAGCCTCTCGTAGCTTCCATGGTCTTAATCATAAATAACATTTGTTATCTTGACCACACTCTTACATTGCTTGGCCACATGTGTCCCAGTTTTTCATCTGTGAAAGGCAGGAAGTATGGAAAAGCTCTTCTGTTACTTGCAGCATAAACTACAGTTATCAAACTTTCCACTTTCAGGAAACTATTATCGCTGCAGGAACCCTTTCCCTGCTTTGTATTTGGCCACCTATTTCAATTGAAGTCCTGGAGGGCTGCTACCAGTGTTGCCTATGATAAGGCAACTATGGGCTTTCAGAAGTGTTAGGCCTATCGACCCAATCAGTCCTACTCGTAATGGCCAATGATGAAAGATTATGGGAACTTGCAGTACAAATAAATAAATAAAAATATGGAGTCTTGCTTGTCCACTCCTGCTGCAGACCAACTTTCTCCATCAAACTACAAACTCCCAACATCCCATTGCTGGTTCAAGCTGGTAGGAGTTAAGGCCTTGATTGATTGCTAGTCCAAACTAGAATAGACCCACTGAATGAACTGCTGAGTTGTACATCAGTAGTTCTGCAAGTCCCACTGATTGTATGAGGCCACTCTAGCTGGAATTACCAATTGGATTTAGGTCACCAAAACAAAACAAAACATAACAGCCATGCTAGATCAGATCAAAGGCCTATCTTATCCATCATTCTGCTCGTACAGAATATGAGAATACCCAATTGCCTGTGGGAAGTTCACCATGAATTCATCTAGTCCCCTTTCACAGCTGTCCAAGTTGGAAGCTATCACCACATCCTGAGAAAGGGAATTATACATAAGAAAATCTCATAAGAAAACCCCACCACTGCACTCCAAAACAAGTGAGGGGCCTCAGGCTGGAGAAGGCTGCCATAGCTAACACTGAATTTGTGAACCAACAGAGTAGGGATGAGCAAAGTGCAATCTACAGCCCACATGCAGCTCTTGGAAGCCTTAACTGAAGCTCCTTGAAGCCTCTCAGAGCCCTCACCCCTCCCTCAAAAATTTAAAAACTGTTGGGCCAATTTTGGGGTAATTTTTCACTTCCAAAACCACCAACCTCTCAAGTTTTCCAAACCCACAAAGCCCCCAGACCTTCCAAAAATTAATTTTAAGGGTAATTTTTCCTGAAAATGAGTCCCCAAACCCTCAAAGTACTTGCAAGTGTGGCAGCTTGTTTCCTCTGACCCCTCAGAACCCTTAAAACAGCCCTCCAAAAAAGCAGTTGACAATTGGCCAAAATGGTATCCAGAAGTGATGTAATATCACTCCTAGTGCCCAAAACACACCAGTGTGACCTGCTGGTTGGGCATGGTAGGAATAGCTTCCACCCGCTGAAAAAAATGATAGCTTCCTTTATACTTTTGAAGGTCCTTTCTGAACTTTGACTGCAAAGAAGGAAGGAAAGACGGACGGACGGACGGACGGAAGGAAGGAAGGAAGGAAGGAAGGAAGGAAGGAAGGAAGGACACATACACACACAGAAAGACTGGTTAATAGAGAGGGCTAACATGTGAGGAAGTAAGCAAGCCTCAGTCCGTATACAACTGAGCCTTGCATGGCTTTAAACTACCTCACAAGCAGAGCCTGGTAAAGTTATTTGTTTGGACTACAGCTGTGAGAATCGCACAGCCCTCCTGGCCACTGTCATCTCCCCGAAGTAACTTTTCCAAGCTCTAGTCATATGTTCAGTTTCAGAGGAGCTTATAGTCTCTAGCTCTTTGCAAATACTTTGCTTTATTCCTCAGTGTATGTAAAGACAGTTAAATCATACGTACAGTGCCCACGGCAATTAAGCATCATTGTCATCCATCCTGCTTTTTCTTTGTTGGCACACTGAGTTAGAGGCATATTAAAACTACTTTAGGACTAATCCAGTACTTGAGACATACTACTAGTACTATCCACACAATTACTCTAATCCTATTTGTGTTGACTCAGTGGCATCTTCCATACTTTTCATAAATTAGAGATGAAAGTGAACTGACCTACTTAAGCAAATTATCCAGCTCTTCACAGGGCAAACTATTCTTTCTTCTTCTCTCTGTAAAAATACTTTCCACATCTTTGTTCAATCTAGGTTTTCTCTTTTGGTGTCAGACGTAAATGGGAATTTAGCTGGTTTTTGTGGACCGATGCATGAGTGTTTTGGCAATATGCCAGTTAAATAAATGTTTGCCATTGTTTCCATAACATCAACTCAACTGTTTTGATCCTCTCTACACTCTTTACAAAGACAAGACTTTTCTGTTTGACGATTGATTGTATGAAGCCTGTCTCTTCTAAACAATGGCCCTTTCCGCATCCAACCTCTTCTCGGCGCTGGGGTGCGGTGCTCGCGTGAGCAGCCTCTTGTGAGAGGCCCTCGCGTCCAGATTTCTTCAGCTCCGCAAGAGTTTCCTGCTCATGCGAGAGCCCCGCCTCTTCCTTTCGCAATGTAGCCTGGGACCTTCCCAGGCTGCACTGAGACAAGAAGCACAACCGGCCGGCTCCTGAGGCTCTGCACGCAAGGTAATTGCATGCGGGGCCCGGGAGCAATGCGCGATCACACAACAGTTTCGGCTTGAAGCCGAAAATGCAAAGGTGTGCGATCGTTGCCTGCCGGCCCCTGGAGACTTGCGTGATTGCAAGGGCGTCATGCAGATTGCTCCTAACAATCGCGTGAGGCTCCAGGCCCTCTTTTGCATGGCAGATGTGCGAAAAGGGCCACTGTCCCGAATCTTACTAATTGTTGTGCTGGTCTGTATGTGTGTGAGCATACAAGCTTGTTTAATCTTGTTTAAAATCGTTATCATTTAATGTCTTTTTTCACTTTTGTCTTTTGTGAATTTTTAATTACGTGTTTTTTAATTTGTTGTGAGTTGCTTTGAGTCCTGAATGGAGAAAAAGGCAGAACAGAAATTATCATTATCATCAACATCATCATTACCATTTTCATTAGTATCATCATCATTATAGAATCATGGCGTTGGAAGAAACCACAAGGGCAATTGAGTCGACCCCGTGCCATGTAGGAATAATAATAATAGTAATAATACTAACAACAACAACAACAAGGTAGTTGTTGTTTGTACAATCTTTCTTTTACTCCTCCCACATTCTTTATTTTTTTTTATTTTTTTGAGCTTTTCAGTTTTAAGAAGGGGGGAAAAGTGAATAAAAAGCTTCCTGAATAACAAGTTTAATTTTGCAAAGTGTTCTCTCTGGTGGTTACAGAGCTTGAAAATTTTTTTTTTGTAGTATTGTATTTTGGCTTGTATTTTGGGAGCTGTAAATCAAACTGGGACTTTTCAAATTTCAAGTAGCCTCTCCATTTACTTCACCTGAACACACACACTATATGGAATAAGGCCAGGTGAGGGGCATTACGGGAGGTAAAAATGGCATCCAGGTTGCCAAAATAGGCTACAGACATAGAGACAGGATAACTTTGCACAGGGGAGAGATGGTCTGATACAGCCGGTGTTTATGCTTACTCTAAAGAAATTGCTGAAGAATTGTTGCTCCCACCAGAAAATATTTTATGAAATGGTAATTCTCTGTCCTCACATACACATCCTTTATTGCTTGCAAATTGAGTGAACTATCTGGCACTTCCGTTTTCACTTAGCTCTAGTAGGAAAGACAAATACATGAGTGCAGTAATGAGCACAGTTTCACAAATTCTCATTCTAATTGACATGTTGATTAATAATGGCCATGAGTAAAATTCTACTTTCCTTAGTCACAGCACCTCCATCTTGTCTGGATTAAATCTCAGCTTGTTCCCTGTACCAGAACCACCCCTGAGCCATGAATGAAAGACCTCCAAAGCCTTTGGAAAGGTCTTCCCAGATTCATGCCTCAGTCTTCTCAGGGGATGGGTGATCTTCACCCACTTTGACCCACAACTGGCAAGGGGTTTTCAAATTTGCTGAGCAAATGTACAAAGCATCTTCAGCAGTTTTTTTATCTTTCCATTTTATTACTTGAAAAAGCCCCTGTAGAACTTGCCAATACTGCCTTTCTCTTCCCTTACCAAAAGGCCTGAAATAATCCAGCCTTGAGGTACATAGAACACGATAGGTAGCATAGGGTCAGCACAACATATTTTGCTCCCTGGAGCATTAGACAAGCTGGCACCTCCCAATTCCAGAAGCTAGCTAAACAGGCAGTTGACTTTTGCTTCAAAACCCGGAATAGAACCATGTGCTCTTTCACTCCTGAGGGCAACATGCTAGTGTAGGAGGTGTAGAACAGCCCATGGGACACGCAAAGTCCATACCCTCCAACATTTCACACATGATAACCAAGATACCTGTGGCCAAGCAAATCAGAGTGTGGTCAAGGTGGCAGAAGTTATTAATGAAGAACTTACAAGCTAGAAGAGGCTATAGAAGTTTGCTTTTGCCTGAGTCAACTGGGAAAGGCAAGATTCTGCTCCTTCCTTTCCTCTCCCTACTGCTGAGTTAACAAAGCACAAACTACTTTTGCACTTTAAACTCAGTTTGCAGCAACTGAAGAAAGTTGAGGAAAAGAGGGAAATGAGAGGAGAGAGAAAGGAGAGAAAACACTTAAAAACCAGCTGAAAAGGGTGGATGACAGAGGATTAGCTGGGAGTGTCTGCCAAAACAGGATGGCCCTGCCCTTTGACAGAAGAAAATGACCCCAGGTGAGTGGTTGTGGAGGGTGGAGACTTTCCCTGCTGACCCCTGGCATCTGTTATTAGGGGTGGTTGTCTCATTCTGCTAAGCAGTAGTGCCAGCCTAAGAACAGTGTGCCAACAGTTAGTGAGCAGCCTTTCTCATTACAGACTTGCACAACAAGTCCTAGAGTTCCAGAAAAGAAACTGATGCTGTTTCTATTTATCATCTCTGTTAAGATGCTTCAGTTTCCCATCAGGGATTCTGGGAGGTCCTTGGCAGAAAACAAAATAATGGTGGGAAGTGCCCACCTCCATGTCCTGCTGCTGTATACTAAATGTTTTTGACCTTGGGTAGAAAGAGAAGAAGAGCTTCGAATAGAACACAAGGAAACAATTTGTCACAGCAAGCTGTTCCCACTTTGATTTTCCTTCCCAGAATTCAAGCACAAGTGTTCATTCTAGCCTTGTGTGTCAGCCACTATGGTATCTGGCCCAAATTAGGTGGACTAAGGCCACATTCATAGAATCATAGAGCTGGAAGAGACTACAAGGGCCATTGAGTCCAACCCCCTACCATGCAGGAATAAATCATCAAAGTACTCCCAACAGATGGCCATCCAGCCTCAGTTTAAAAACCTCCAAAGAAGGAGACTCTACTACACTCCCAGGCAGCATATTCTACTGTCAAACCCCTCTTACCATCAGGAAGTTCTTCCTAAGTTCTTCGATCTACTAGCCCTTACTGATCATGTGCTACAGGCAAAAATTTCTCCAAGAGTGACATAATTTGCATGTGGCAGTCACTCCAGATTTAATTTACCCATCAAATCTCTGTGTTGTTTTTTTTCTGGCTCTGTTTCTCGAATATCATTCTGGAGCACAATGATGTGTTTTAGCTTGGGCCATCACAACTTCACCTTTGTGGTGAAAAGATTGATGTGGACTGCATTCAAGGTGAACTTGTCACAAAAGTAATCTCCTTCAACATTCCCACAGAAAGTGTCACACTCTGTTCACTAATCTACTGCTAGCTTCTAGGAATATGTCAATAGCAATGTGGGTGTAGGTGTGGTTGCAGACAGCATATGAAAGATAACAGGATATTCTAAAAATAAGAGCATTAGGGAGCAGCTGCAATGACCCTCTTCATGCTGTACATGGCTAAGTCACGTTCCTCCTGTTGATGTTAGATACTCAGGTCAAGCCAGCTACGTATAAGGAATGGCCTGAATAATGCAAAATGCAAAATGCAAAACTGGCTGTTATTTACTTTAGTACAGAAGAGCTGGTTTCCTTCAACTAACTGAAATCATGAACACATTTTTATTGCACATACAAGGGCTTGCATACACTGACTGGTTCCTCAATGCAATCATGCAGAAATGCTCACCAGTATGGAAGCCAGTAAGCAACAAAAAGATCTGTAAAAATTAAGCAAGTATGTAGCTTCAATGCATTTGTTTCATGGGGATGAATGCATTATGTTTCATACCTTCCAACAATTTACATGGCCAGCTGTATCTACACCTGGTTTTAGTACAGGTAGTCAAGGCTGGCTCTGGAGATTTATGGGAGCTTGGGCAAGGGGCGACCAGTGGTCTTGTCCCAGTCCCAGTTTACCTTTCAACACGTTTGGGAAAGCACTTTGACCATGCCCAAAGAGTATACATAAAGTGCTTCTGCTACACTTCAAAATATCTAAGGTCAACAGAAAGGGCTGTTAACTTCCAGGAAGTACCTCTATGATTTATGAAAGGATGCACACATGAAAGGTTTGCAGATATTGTAGAACAGGAGATCACCACCTGCAAACATCGGAGAGGGCACAAGGGCTTGATAAAAATCTCTAAGCTCTTGCTGATGCCCAGCTATACCTGTATTGTATTACAATATGACCATAGTATGGGCCAGGCGTGCCCCTTCATAAGAATTCTGTCCCCAAAATGAAATTCTCCTTCAGTCCCCAAATTTCTAGCACTGCAGTAACTTAAAACTTCAGCTGAATATTTTGAAATTACAGTTTAGTTGCTGAAAGAAAAGGGGCAGGCCAAGATACCAAAGCAGTGCAAATACAGCCAATAAAAGTATCCTAGATGTGAGCAGTTTTCCATCTTTCTCTCTGTAATGCTAAAAATTTGAAGAATGAAGGAATATGTAATTTGGGGAGGGCAGAATTTTAATTTCAAGAGACAAGGCCCTTATTTTGCCCATCGCCCCTTAACTACTCCCCTAATATGACCCCATTTTATAAATAGAAAACTGAGGCCAAGAAACTGTGATTTTACCAAAGGCATTTTATACTTTCCACTTTGGTTCCTTTGCCAAAGGATATGGGCCACATTTTTAAAATAATACAGCTGGAGTGGAACATTTAGGGCAACCCCCGTTTAATGTATAAAATCCAGAGCATCAATAGATGTCTGTCCAGAATCAGACGCCGGCTGAAAACCTTCAGCCAAGAGGAACATAACTACCATCAATGATAATTGGTACCATTGTCAAGCTATTGTTATCTTCTAAAATCATCATCATCATCATCATCATCATCATCATCATCTTTATTGATATAATATGTACAAAGACAACTATGACATAAAGCACACAAACACAAGTATGACATCTGGCATACAAAAAGTACAATATCTTTCAAACCAATAATCTAAAGAATCTAGATCTGAAAGAGATGTAAAACAATACCTAAGTAATGTAGAAAATAATAGAAGACAGTGAAAGAAAAAGAATTAAGAATAGAAAAAGTGTCGAACTATTGTTATTATCAGGACATTTCTTCTAATGTACAACTCAAATTATCCCCACAATAAATTATATCTATTCCTGTTCTCTAGGTCAGTAGAAAATAATGCCTGCTTTTATATATTTATTATAACATCCCCCATGGAAAAACTTCCTTTTTTGATTACTTTTTTTTTTTATAGCCATGATCCGTCCCTTGGAAAACTGTCTTTTTGGACTATAATTCCCAGAATCCTCTAGCCACCATGGCTGCTGTAATTTTTGGAAGTTCTGCTTCCCCATTTCATGCTGAGTATGTCTAGCTTGTTCAAATTGTTGGCACAGAATTTGTTTTCCCTTATTCTGACGGTCTTTGTTTCCATATATTCTATATCCTTTTTAAAAGGGTGGTATCGAGAAGTTGATGAGAGCCAGCATGGCACAGTGGCTTCAGCAAATTGGATTACAACTCTGGGGACCAGGGTTCAAATCTCACTCAGCCAGGGAAACCCACTGGGTGATCTTGGGTAAATCACACTGTCTCAGCCTCAGAGGAAGACACAGAAAACCCCACCAGAAAAAAATCTTGCCAAGAAAACCCTGTGATACGTTCACCTTAGGGTTGCCATAAGTCAGAAATGATTGGAAGGTACATAACAACAAACCCAGAAGTTGATCCTATGCTCTAGATGAGGCCCAGCTGTTCTTTGTAGCTGTAGTCTAGACAGGGTTAACATTAAAGCCAGCTTAGACTGCCTGCATTAGAACTGCCTGTGCTTCCTTTTGTCTCCTCCCTGTTTGACCCAGTTACTTTCCTGTCCAATTCTGTTTATATACACAGAAAACATACGCAAACACAGAAACTGCAAATTAAGGACCCCCGTCTGAATAGCACGCAATATGCTGTGGTGCTTACTGATGAGCAGAACCA
The DNA here is from genome assembly GCA_030412105.1 of Cyclura pinguis. Lineage (NCBI taxonomy): Eukaryota > Metazoa > Chordata > Lepidosauria > Squamata > Iguanidae > Cyclura > Cyclura pinguis. The sequence goes on from CM059603.1 coordinate 192,077,095, forward strand.
ACTGCTGGAGCAGATTGTCACTTAACAAAATAGCCTTGGAGTTCAAAAGGAAAGATCACAGGAGGCTGTGTTTCTTCTTATAATGTTGCCACAGACGCTACAAGGAAGGAACCTTAGGAAGTTGCTAGCTTTTCCCCAAGATCCAGTCTTTTTTTTAATTCTACAACAGAGCCTCAAAGCATACCCCTAATTAGTGGCATCACTAGAATGAAGGCTAGACCTCACTGAGGCCCCATCATGCTACATTATGTCTCCATTTTAACTGCCATGGCTGCAACCTCTGGAATTTATCATTTGGTGGTGCACTAGACCACTCTGCCTGAAAAATTCTAAATATCCCTCACTAAACTACCTTCCTGAACCAGGATTCTGCCTGCTCTGCATCAACCTTCTGTCTAGAAGCAAATGCTGTTGTTGCATGCTTCCAAGTCATTTCTGACTTACGGCAAACCTACCACAGGGCTTTCTTGGCAAGATTTGCTCAGAGGACATTTGCCTTTGGCTTCCTCTGAGGCTGAGAGTGTGTGACAAGCCCAAGGTCACTGACTGGGTTTCTCTGGCTGAGAGGGAATTTAAACCCCGGTCTCTAGAGTCATAGTCCATCGCAAACCACTGGATCTCTCAGAAGCAAATAGGCTCAGTTAAATGTTTCTTATCCCATTTCTCTAAGTAAGCGAAAAGGAATACTGTGGCCCCTCCACTTTTGCAAGAGTTTGGAGTGCAGAACCCTTGTGAAAGGGGAAGAAGTGTGAATACCCCTCCCCAGGCTCCCACTCCCACTCCCACTCCTTTCCAGGGCTCCTTCCCCCATTCTCTTGCATTTTGCCTTGGCACATGTTCTCTACACCAGAGCAAAATGCATGGGAATGGGAGGGGAAGCTCCAGAGGGGAGAATGTGGGTAAGTGCCTCCCAGCCCCCTTACCTTGCCTTTTCCCCCAGTGTGCTTGCCCCCCTTCTCCATACCCAGCAAAATGCAAAGGGATGGGAGGAGGGAAATGCGGGGGAAGGTGCGCACACTTGCAAATAATCAAATTTGCAAAGGTCAAACCTGTGAATGTGGTGGGAGGACTCTAATTCCCTCATTTCACTTTGATTTGGGGACAACCCAATTAGAAAATTTCTCTCTTAATTTCAAAAAGAAAGAGAGAGAGAGAGAGAGAGAGAAGGGAGGGAGGGAGGGAGGGAGGAAGAAGGAAAGAGAGAGAGAGAAAGAGGAAGAGGAAGAGGAAGAGGAAGGAAGGAAGATACCAGCAACTATGGCTGGTACTTAATGAATAATGCTCAATGATATCCCCAGGGCCATCCCTAGGTCCCAGATTTTGGCCTGGAACAGTCATGAACTGGCAACCCTATGCAAGGCAGACTGCCTGGCACATAGAAGTCTGTCCTCCAACACTCCACAGCCACTGCCAACATCTGCTGTGAGAAGCAGTCACCTCATTCTCTTCAGTGACAAGGCTAGCCTGGCAGGTTGCTTTGACCAACATGAATTGTGCCATGGACAGTGGCTCTGGAAGAGATCATGAATATCCAGTTGATACTCAAAATAGTTGTCCCTTTCGCTTCTCAGTGACATAAGCATTGCCCTCTTATCTCTTTATCGAGGGTGGAAAGAATTACTCATTCTAGTTGCAAAGTGCCTCTTTCTCTGAAAACAGTTAGCAGGAAACTCCCAAGTTCCTTAACTGACCTTGGAAATACATTCAGGAATTGGGAGTTGTGGCTTGAATCTGTATTTGGAAGACCTATTTGTGTCTTAACAAAAGATATTTACAGCCCAAGAAGATTGCATGTTGCAGGAATTTTTCTTTCAAACAGTGTGTGCATGTGTTGTCTATTTTTTTTTTTTAATACAACGTGCTTGGGAAACCCCATTCTACCTAAAGGTAGCAATCTTAGCATACCTGTACTCAGTAGGTGTTAGTCTACATGCGCATGTAAAGGTTTAGCCATTCAATGGACAAAGTTTTTCACTATCACTGATGAGGCTGAGAGCCAGGCTGGTGCCACAAGGCAGTGCAGAGCATGGAAATGTTACTTTTCGACCACAACTCCCAGAATCCTTCCTGGTTAAGAGATTCTGGGAATAGTAGTCCAAACTGAAGAAGTTAATTTTCAAAGATTAAAAGCAAAACAACAAGGGAGCCAAATAACCATTCTTCCTTTAGCGCTCCCAGCAGCACAGGGTACAAGATATAGCTTGATGGTGTTCTTGAGAGTAACACTTATGTCTTGACAACCAGAAGGGAGGTGTTACTGAAATCGTACACACCTGAAGGAAAAAAAATATTTGGAATTAGGGCAGAAAGTTTTAAACTGAAATCCTACAGTCACTCATTTGAATGTTAGTGCCAATATGAGCTCAGTGTGACAATTGTATTTGGGAATCAGAGAGGTAATATTGCATCTTACAAGCAGGATAATTAGGATTTGCAAAAGAAGGTAAGCAGCAACCAGTCCCATACTATTATGTCCCACATAGAGAGTCTTGCAGAGAAATAAAATTGGCTTAGTACTGTTACCGCAGTTTCTAGCCCGAGCTTGTGGTATATTAGATATCATTTGATATCAATAATTTGGCCTACTTTACCCATTCCTCTCCATGTGCTTGCGAGACCCCCGGACAAGCACGCACACAGGCGCGGCCGAAAATAGCAGAACCATTCAAATCCCAATCCAGGCAGGCCAGTCATTGCCGAATGCAGCTTTAGGAGACCTCAAGGCAAGTACCACATTATGTATGCACGCTACTTACAAAAGATCCCCTGCCCCGAGCAGACAGCTTGATGAGCGGACTATACAGCTCTCAAGCACTCCGCGTTTGCATACTGGCTACTCTATTGACAACTCTGTCATAATTCACTCATCTAAAGTACTGACCTTTCGGAAGCTTTGTCTCCAGCCCGAAACTCATTGTTATCCCCAAGAATGGACTAGCCGGCGGCCACAATTTTCCCTATAAGAACCCCTGACTTTGAGCGTCTCATTGGATCGCTCCTGGCTTCCATCCCGCCTTGCTGTCACTTCGTCCAGCGAGCCTTCCCCTCAGCTTCTCATCTTCAGACTACGCGGGCTTCAGGATAGGTGTAGTATTTCCCATACCAAACCTCCTCTTAAAATCCCTCTATCCAACTCCTACCTTTATTTCCATAGTTCTCCGTGTGAGTGTGTTGCATACATGTGTTTGACTGCACATCAGTAAAACAACTATTATTATTTACTATATACTTCTATTTACTTAATACTATTTATTATTTACTTCTGCTTGCTCGTTGACTCGGTCTGACCCCGTAGACATTGGGTTCAAGATCTCGCTACATTGCCCTGCCTCTCGCATTGCTAACTAGTGCTCTTAGCGAATTCCCATTCCCCATTGTTTTGAGCACATTGAAGTGTCCCTCCCGGGACCCCCAGAAATCATTTGCTATGTGAAAAGGCGCCTGGAGCATCACGTGATTGTGAGGAGCAATCTGCACAACACACTCACAATCGTGCGACGTTCCAGGGCCTGGCAGGCACCGCTCGCCCACTTTTTCATTTTCGGCTTTCAGCCGAAAATGGTGCGCGATCGTGCATTGCTCCAGGGCCCTGCACACACTTGCCAAGCATGTGGAGCCTCTGGAGTCACAGCGGTCACACTTCCTGCCCCAGTGCAGCCTGGGAAACTCCCAGGCTGCACTGCAGAAGGAAGAGACGGCGCTCTCATGCTACCTGCTCAGGAGCAGGCATCTCATGCGGAGCTGAAGCAGCAGGGACGTGAGAGCCTCTCGCTGGAGTCTGCTCGTGTGATCTCTGCACCCCAGCACCGAAAAAAGGTAAGGTGAGGAAAGGGCCTAAGATTTTACACAGAAATGAAAACTAATAGCTACTGAGTATAGGCGTGCAAAGGTTGCTGCCTCTCACATTCTGAGTAAATATGCCCTTCTTGTCCATTTTCCAGAGTTATTAATCAACAGTTTTACCTGCAGATTTTTCAAATGCCCTTCAATTAATCTATCGACCTGACTGTGGGCAGGGCCAGCCCAACCCATTAGGCTGAACGAAGTGACTTTTGGATCTGGGGAACAGTGTTGGAATCTCCCTCACCTATTCCTCCTGAAGTCACTGGCCATTCCTCTGTTGGAAGAAATACCTGCACATGTTACATGGCTTGTCCTGAGGTCCCTAAATTGTCTGTTCCCACAAGTGCAGTGGAGGATCCCATGCCAGTGATGAAATAAGTTTCAGTTTAGTTGCCTCCTGTATGGGAAGAATGGGAAGAATACACCGTCTTGTCGTTTGTTTTAGGTGGCAAAACATCTTGCACCATCTTTGACTCCTGAGTAAGATACTATGGGCCTTTCCGCACTACACAGTTATAGTGCTATTATTCCACTTTCAACATCCTATGGATTCCTGGGGTTTGTAGTTTAGGGAGAATTCTCAGCCAGAGAGCTCTTTGGTCTCAGTAAACTACAAACCCCAGAATTCCACAGGATTTTGAAAGTGGAATAATAGCACTATAACCATGTAGTGCGGAAAGGCCCTATGCCTATATTCAGACATCTTGAATTGTACTTGACCTACATGTAATGAAAGTGACCAACAGAGTTAGAGGAAAAGTAGATGAGGTACAATCATAGAATCATAGAGTTGGAAGAGACCACAGGGGCCATCCAGTCCAATCCTTTGCTATACAGGAACATACATCAAAGCATTCCCAACAGATGGCCATCCAGCCTCTCTTAAAAACCTCCAAAGAAGGAGATTCCATCACACTCCAAGGCAACATATTCCACTGCCAGACAGGTCAGACCATCAGGAAGCTCTTCCTGAGGTTCAAGTGGAATCTCCTTTCCTGCAGCTTGAATCCATTGCTCCTTGTCCTAGTCTCTGGAGCAGCGGAAAACAAGCCCGCTCCCTCCTCAACATGACATCCCTTCAAATATTTAAACATGGCTATCATGTCCCCTCTTAACCTTCTCTTCTGCAAACTAAACATACCCAGCTCCCTAAGCCATTTCTCATAGGGCATGGCTTCCAGATCCTTCACCATTTTGGTCACCCTCCTCTGGACATGTTCCAATGTTTGTAAATGTATGGTTTAATAGTCTATTCATCTTCCATCATGAAATGGTGGAGTCTGGTGATATCAGTGTCCAGTCTGCCCCTTCTCTGAGAGGGGAAATTTGAAATATCCAGTCCTCTATCTTATCTTCTCCCTACAGCTATGGATCTGAACAAGAGCTGATTTAAGGGTTGACCACCAAAGTCACACACAGTAGGCATACAACCTGCTTATTTAAATGTCATTAACTTCAGCTATTTCAGCTGCTTCTGCAGATACACACAAGCCTAAGTTGGTTGAATAAGCAGTGAGGTTGCTCTGAAGTCACATCATATCCTCTGCCCACACAACATCCCTAAACTTCTCCTCTTGCACCACTATATGCTTTCTGAAATAAGCTTTGCAATTTACCTTGCACGCTGCACTGAAAAATTCAGACCTATCATCACTGTCAGACTTTTCCTGTGTCTGGGTTCTTTAGTATAATTTGCTTTTCACACTGTAATAACTGCCATATAATTAAGCTTTTCATAGCAGATTGACCCTTCACACAGTAAAGTCAATATGCTGAGCACAGGGCCACTTAAGTAGATTTACTGGAAATAAATTATATTAAGCCTAACTATATAACCCAGCTGGTTTCAGCTGTATAATTTTGTGGCTTACTTCTGTTTAGAGATGCAGGTCTGGGAAAAAGTTTCCACTTAGAAAAACAGCCAATTGCTGTTCTTACATTTAAAAAAAAGGGAAAGAAGGTTTTCATACAGAGGAAGCAAACTATTCTAGTTTGCTAATTTTTGCAAATTTGTTATCTTCCTAAAATTTATTTGCCTCAAACCAGCTCTCTCTCCTACTGTAGCTATAATAGGTTTATCCCACAATTTGGAAATGTTACCTTTTTTACTACACTTCCCGTAATCTCCCAAAAATCATGGTCATAGTGGCTGGAGCATTCTAGGAGATACTGCCCCTAAAGCAAGTTTTTCCAGTGGGAGATTTTCCTAAATTCAGGAAGTGATGAGTTTTCTGCTCTCATAATACTAGGTTCCAGGATCACATGAGGTAGCTATATAATATCCACTGCCTGCCTCTACCACTGACAGAGTGTGACTTGCTCAAAGTGTCCCAGTGGGTTCACAGAGTTAAGTGAGGATATGAACCCTACTCTCCCAGAGTCTCAAACCATTTCTGCACTAGACTGTTATAGTGCTATTATTCCACTTTCAACTTCCTATGGAATCCTGGGCTTTGCAGTTTCGGGAGGGGAACTGCAAAGCCCAGGATTCCATAGGATGTTGAAAGTGGAATAATAGCGCTGTAACAGTCTAGTGTGGAAAACGGCCATAGTCTAACACTCAAACCATTATACCACACTGGCTCTTAGCATAAAAAGACAAGACGCCTCCAAATACTAATTGCCAGGAAACACAAACAGGATGTGCTCATCCTGCCAAAAATAGATGAAATGATGAAAGGAAAGAGTAACAAGACAAGCAAAATAGTAGTACAGGAACTCTAAATTCTAAATAAATGCATGTTTGTGAGACCTGACTGTTCTAAGGTACTAACAGTTTTGGTTGTAATCACAGAGCCTCATACATAGTTTTTTAAGATTCTTGGACTGTTTTGTTTTTCTTGTTTTTGTTTTTGAGTACTAGAAGTACTAGAGAACACTAGTGACAAACCAATATTGTTCCCGTCTTCAGAAAGAGGATCTAGGTAATTGTCCACTGGTTGGCTTGATGGAGATAACCTGCAAAAGATTTTAGAACAGACATTTGAGCTGACAAACTCTAATATAGTGAAAAATAGATGTACCTGAGCATATTCAGCTTTGCTAGATGATGGAGAAATGAGTTCCACTGATGTCTTGAATATCCTGATATTGCTGAACAAATGGTGAGCTTTCATCAAAAAGGTTAATCAATAAATCATCAAAGGAAAGCATGACCAACTGTTCAAACGGCTGTTCGGCAGAATAGTTCTTGTTTCTTTCCCATTTCTTCTGCCTGAGTACTAATTAGTCTTTTGACACAGATTGTTGAAAACAATGGTTAACACTCACATTGTTTTTATCTTCAACAGAGGGAACATCTAGCAGCAATGCAACTACTCTTGGTAAGGAACAAGACTATCATCTTATTTTTAACCATCTCTTGAGAACAGAACCCTTCATTGAGGTGGCTTTCTACTATGAAGAGCAACCTCTTTCAGTGTTCCTGAGTGCTATCCTAAATTTGTTCTCTCTCCCCTTTTAATTTTTTTAAACACACAAACACATTTATTGCATAGATCCTAACATGGGGAAGGGGGAAGATGACTTGCTTTATTATTAGTGTATGGTATAAACAAATAATCAAGGCAACATTTGATGGTCTTCTTCAAGACATTGTCCAAATCAGAAGAAGCAACCTTCATATCAGATATTGTATTTCCCATATCTTGATGATCAAAATCTTTTTGGTTAGTCCCAAGAATAGAATAGACCCATGAATCAATCATGAAATGGGGAATCAACATGAGACTAAATTCACCTGATTCAATGGGTTGACTTTACTAAGGACAAACAAAATTTAGGCTAATATATTTCCTAACCTTCCCCAACCTCCATTAACTTACAACTTGAGAAACTGAATACGATGGAGGTATTTTGGGAAGATTTTATGATTTGGGATCATTAATACTTTTAAAAGCCCATTTGGGGAGCCCATCTCTTTCTTTAAAAAAAAAAAAGTGGTAAGAAAACTATCCCGTGGCCATAGAAATGCATTGGTGTAGCACCTACTTTTACTCTAAGATATGCTGCTGGGAAACTAATAACTGTGAGAAGAATGTTGAGGACAGATATCAGTGTTACTTTGTTGTAGTTCTGTGCTGTGTTGTTTAATCTGGCACACATGAATGAGGAAGGAGGGCTTTACTGTGGCCACAATAAGCTATACATAATGATGCAATTCCTTAACAAAGTCATGAATAAACATGTAACTGACTAATAATTCATCCTTAGATTGCTATTGCAAGATTAATTTGAACTGCAAGAACAAAGCACCACTTTCAATTTTCAATTTTCTTTGTACAGAATCACTCGGATCTGTGCCAAGTCCAAAACCCACAGGTAAGCTCTGAGGTTCAGAATTGTTTGAAATACCAAAGTTAGTATGTGAATTATCATGACTGACATAAGCAGTTGTTCTTTGCTTTTGCTACTTTCTATGTTCAAGGCTAGAATCTTGTGGAAGGGTTTTTAATTTTATTTTTACAATTTCCAACATACAATAAAACATTCTCTTATTTATAAAGTACAACCAATAGAACCTTTGCATTCATAACCCTCCTCCCCATATTTGTAACTGCCATTCCTTCTTTTGCATTTTCCCCATAACAAACACTACTTTCAAAATCTTTTACCTGAACCTAATTTACAGGTAATATCATATTCTTCCCAATCATCCAAGCCCTTATAGTAAACATAATATATTTAATTAGATATCTAACATTTTAACCCCCCCCCCTTTGTATTCCTGCTTTTATTAATTCTTGCCCTTACGTTTGACCTAACTGTTCTCCATTGTCTCTTGTACTGTTAAACCAAATTCCTTCTTATCATACTGGATAGTTTTCCATTTCTATCCTGTCCACAATTTTAACTTTCCAGTCCTTAATTGTTGGTCTTTCCTGTGTTGTTTTATCTTTCCTGTGTTGCACATAGCAAAGTCTGGCTGTTGTTATCAAATATAAAAGTGTCTTCTTATTTTTCTTAATTCCTTTTGATTCCTGATAATATTTAATAAGTACATGTCAAGGCTCATTTTGAATTTTGTATTTATTAACTCTGAGTATATCATGATTTTTTACCAATAATTCTTTGCTACTGTACAAGTCCACCATATGTGGAAATGGGTGCCAGTTATGTTTCCACATTTCCAGCAGTTTCCATTTCCTTTTTGTGTTATCTTTGTGTTATCTCGCAAATTTAAGCATGAAGTGAATTTAATGTTTACATTCCATGCTCTAATCCAACTCTCTAATTGTGCATCATGCCCTATGTTTTGTGTCCATTTTATTGTTGTTTCTTTAGTCTGTTCATGTTCCATCTCTCTTTCCAGAAGCACTCTGTAAAGTTTAGATATTGATCTCATCTGCCTTTTAGCCTGGATTTCATCAACTTTATTTTCTTCTTTCTCGAATCTGATAAGTTTATTATCCCTCTTGAATCTCTCCTTAATTTCATGAAAGCCCAGGAGATGTTGTCAAAAGCTTTTCCTGTATCCAGGAAGACCGTTGCCAATTTGTTCTCCATTTTTTTTTCTCATAATATTCTATGCAGTTCAACAGCATTCTCACATTTTGTTTTGTACTTCTACTGCATAAAAATCCTACTTAATATTCATGTATTATTTCCTGTAAAGTAATTTTCAATCCTTCTGCTAATATCACAAAGAAGATCTTATAATCCATGTTTAGTAGTGAGATTCGATAATTTAAATCACAACTGTAAAAAGCTTTGACACAACATTGCAATAATAGACAAAAATGGTAAAAAGACTGCAGAGAATACTCAAGCATTGGATTCAGAAACAGAAAATCTGAGAAAGGAACTACAAAGAGACAGAGAAGCATATATAGGAACGGAAATGAAACAAAGGAGTAAACGTTTGAAAATAAGAGGATTGGCAGAACAGCCAGAAGAGAACCTCTATGAAAGGGTGACAGAATTACTTGCTACGTTCATTGAACAAAGAATCAGGAAATTTGAACTTGAAATAGACAAAATGTTCCAATTGGATTCACTAATTGCAAAGAAGAAGAAACTCCCAAGAGACATTGTTGTTTAACATCTCTATAACAGTAAGTGAAGTAGTTGAGTCTTTTAATGCACTGAAACCAGGAAAGACCCCAGGACCAGGTGGCTTTACAATGCTATATTAGAAGAAATTCCAGGAGGAATTAATAATCCCATTTCATCCAATGATCAGAGGGATAATAGAATAGGGAAGACCTGGAAAACAAGGGCGAATCTAATATTGTGTTAAGTCCCAGAGAAGGAAGAGATCACAAAGATATTGAAAATTACAGGTGTTAAGTGAGTTGTATTGTTCTTTTGAAATTTTAGTGATATTTTGTCTTGTTAAAAATTCTGTTATTTTCTGGTGTTGTTGAGGAGAAACTTTTTTTTCTTGATATAGGTTTGCATATTATTTTTCAAAAATCTGCTTTATTTTGTCTCAAGCCATGTAAATTTTCTTACGTTCTTTTATCTCCGTTATAAGACTTTTCCCCTTCTTTTTCCTTAGTTTGTAAGCAAGCCACTTTCCCTCCTTGTTTGCATGCTCAAAGTGATGGTGTCTCAGGTATTTCACTTTCTTTTCTATCTCATCTATTCTTGTTCGGGAAACTTCTTTTTGTAGAATTTTGATGTCATAGCCAATTTCTTGGCAGGGTTTCTCTTTGAATCTTGGTGAGGTTTTTTTTTTTTAGTTCTAACGTTAAAAGCTTCAAAAGTTCTTTTCTTTTTTATTCTGTAAATGTTGTTGTTGGAGAAAAACTCTTGCATGACGGCCTTTCTTGAATCCTGAATTATGTTCATCTTAGTTTCTTCTTTTTTATTTTCTTGAAAGAAAAGCTTTAAAGTCTCTTTGCTATAATCACAATGTCTTCATTTTTTAAGGCCCTTTTCGCATGGTATTTGCCATGCGAAAGGGCACCTGGAGCGTCGTGCAATTGTGAGGAGCAATCTGCACGACACACAATCACACGATGTTCCAGGGTAGGGCAGGCGCCACTTACGCACTTTTTCATTTTCAGCTTTCAGCCAAAAATGGTGCGCGATTGCACATTGCTCCAGGGCCCCACGTACACTTGCCATGCATGCAGAGCCTCCGGAGCTGCGGCAGCCACGATTCCTGCCCCAGTACAGCCTGGGAAACTCCCAGGCTGCACTGCAGAAGGAAGAGGCGGGGATCTTGCGCTACCTGCTCGAGAGCAGGCTGCCAGGGTCAGAGACCCTGCTGGTGAGACAGCCCAGAAAAGGGAGTGGGAGAGCTAGCAGAGTCCTGTTGGGAGGAGTCAAGGAAGCACTTACTCAAAGGAAGTCCATTTATCTAAGCCAGAGCAACAAGCAAAAGCCATAGTCAGAGATCCAAAAGCCAGGGGTCTGGAGCCAAGAAATCAATCCAAGGTATCAAGAGCCAGGTGCTGGAAGCAAAGAACAGGCAAGGAGAGGGCTTGTAGAAAGTTTGCCACAAGCAAAGGAAAGCTTCCAGGTAGGCAGTTATATAGCCCAAGACACAGGTGTGGCTAGTCCCCGCTTCTTGAACTTAATCAAGGAAGCCTCCCTTTGCTCAGCTCTCTTGAGTCTCCACGTTGTTTGTGGGCTGACTCCAAAGCATTTTCAGAATCGGATCCCTGTTGCCCTAAAGGAGCAGGCAGAGGAACGTCCAAGCCTGCTTGGTCCAGCAGGGGGAGCTCTTGAGCTGTAGGACTCATCTCCAGCCAGAGCCACAGCGACCAACAGCTGCTGCTCATCATCAGCAGCTCTGACAGGGGCTTCAGTTATCACACTGGCAACTCATGTGGAGCTGAAGGAGTGGGGATGTGAGAGCTTCTTGTTCGAGGCTGCTTGCATGTCCCCACACCCCAGTGCCAAAAAAAGGTAAGCTGCTGAAAGGGCCTAAGAGATTGTTGTTAAGGCTAAACATTAGATGTAGGTGTATATATATCATATATATTCTTTGTTATTAAAATCCAATATCAGGTCTTTTGTTTTTTCTCTAGTAAAATAAACAACAGTGTGTCGTGGGAGTTTCTTCTTTGCAATTGGTGAATCCGCTCAGAACATTTTGTCTGTTTCAAGTTCAATTTTCCTGATTCTTTGTCCAATGAATGTAGCAAGTAACTCTGTCACCCTTTCATGGAGGTTCTCTTCAGGCTGTTCTGCCAATCTTCTTATTTTCAAACATTTATTCCTCTGTTTCGTTTCCATTCCTATATATGCTTCTCTATCTCTTTGTTGTTCATTTCTCAAATTTTCTGTTTCTGTATCTAATGCTTGAGTCTTCTCCTGCAGCTTTTCTACCTTTCTGTCTATTATTTCAATGTCATGTGAAAGATTTTTTAAGTTGTGATTTAAATTATCAATTTCTCTTTTAAAGTCCTGTTGATGTACTACACTGGTATAGTACAGAATGAAGAAGCACTGGACAAGGTGTTCAGTAAATAGACTGATCAGAGCCAGCAGATCTTTGTCTTGCTTTTGGTCCCTCACCACCATTGTGGAACCCTGGAAAACATTCAATTGCTAGCCTAGGCTGCCATCCTGTTAGTGATTTACACATGCAGAAGTGTAACTTACATACATGTAAATCCCTTTTGGGATGAGATGCAGAGAACACTTGTACTTGCACTCCATCCAAAACCCTGCCATGGCTAGAAGCTATCAAGCCGCAGGAGGGGCCCCACTTGCTGTTGCTTACCATGAATATCCAATTGCTCTCCACTCCCAGAGAAGGAAAAATCCTTATCCTCCCCCCACTCAACTGACCTGCAACCAGCTGCTTCTTCATGGTCTGAATTGCTTCTCCCATCCACTTGTTCCCTACCCTTAAGTGCCATGTGATGGGAGGATGCAAAACTACGTGTGTGAAGCTACATACAGATGTAGGATCTCAGCAGGAGTACACCAACAAGATTGAAGTCGAACTAAGCAAACATCCGATGCAATAGGTTTCCCTTGGGTTCACTTGCAAAAATTCTGTTCCATGTCTAAATTTGTCCTTCACATAGAACAAATGTTGACATTTTGCTGAATGTTGTGATTTTGGGTGTGTGAAAGAGAAAATGGAAATGAGATTGATGATACCTGTCACAGGAGCCACTTTTTTGTGGAGATAGGGTGAAACTGAGGAGAAAAAGGAAATGAGCATCAGAAATGAAGCATGATAGGGATATACAGGGTTTCTTGTTTTTATAAGTGTGCAGTTGGGAAAAAATGTGTACAGCTGGAAAAAATGTGTGTAGTTGAAATATTGATAATGTGTAGCTACAAATGGAAGGGAAACTATACATATTAGGCTTCTCAATTACAGTGACAGTATGGAAACAAATTTGTACTACATTTCAGAACAAACCATCCAAACCTTCTTGGTTTTGACCAGAACCTCCTCCTTTCACTCTTGTTACTGAATGGAGTGTAAAATAGATTGGTTTCAAGCTAACAGCTCTGTTGGCTTATCAAACAATCTTGGTGAACCCAGGAAAAGGCCACTTTTGAGATCTAGCTAGGATTTGGGGCAGCACAAATTCATTGAAGTACTTATGAATGGCTCTTGCATGGTGTAAGTGTCACTGAATTGGGATTTACATAGGTGCATGTTCCATTGGATGGTCCTGAACTAAGACAGATTCATATATGAATCCTTGCTGTATACGAGTTAGAAACTACTGACTCTGGTGGAGAACCTGCCAGCTGGTGTAAATAAGGAAAATTATGGAGTATTATGGAGTATTCTTGGCCAGGGCAAATTATGGGGCACATTTGGTAAACTACAGTTATATTTAAGAAGAGGTTTTCTTGGTTGTTCAAAATGGGGTCCTCACCATGGGCCCTTTCTGCAATGCACCTTTTCATAGAGCTGGGGTGCGGGGATCATGCTAGCAGCCTCCAGCGAGAGGCTCTTGTGTCCCCGCTGCTTCAGCTCTGCACGAACTGCCTGCTCCTAAGCAGGCAGCGTGAGAGCCCCGCCTCTTCCTTCCACAGTGTAGCCTGGGAGTTTCCCAGGCTGCGCTGGGGCAGGAAACGTGACCGCCGTGGCTCCGGAGGTTCCACACCCATGGCAAGTGCACACAGGGCCCTAAAGCAATGTACAATTGTGCACCATTTTTGGCTGAAAGCCGAAAATGAAAAAGTGCGTGAGTGGTGCCTGCCCTACCCTGGAGCGTCGCACGATTGTGAGTGTGTCATGCAGATGGCTCCTCATAATCATGCGATGCTCCAGGCGCCCTTTCATCAGACCACTGATGATTTGGGACAAAGAATGGCTTTGATGTGTTAGAGGAAAAGCTGTGTGTGCTGTGTGGCCGACTCTTTACTCTGTGAACTAATGTGCTGCCCTCAGATGTGATGGCAGATATCATGCTGCCAAGATTGAGTTGATACTCTGGTCACCCTTTGAGGGAGAAACCATTTTGTTCTTAGCTTGGGGAATAAAAGTTTCTTGGGCTGGCTTTGGAGGCAAGATAGACCTTACATGGAAATATGCATAAAAAGCTAATTAACAAAGTTAATTTTTATTAATGAATTGTGCATTCGGGAAGCTGCACTGTTGAACAGAGAAGGCATACTATGACCGCAGTCCTATATGGTGCAGCATAGCTTAGTAGTTCTTCATGCAGAACTACAACTGGGCTGGCCATTCACTGACCCCTGAAACTACCATAGAATTGCCGCAGTCCTCCCCTCAGCCATTCTGTGCCTGGTAGAGAGTGGAAGGGGAGCAAGAAATTCCTTCCGAAGTTCAATCAAAATTTACCATCCTGTAACTTCAAACCGTTAGCTGGATCTTTCTCCAGTCACCCTTCCTCCTGCTCTCAACTAGCCATGGAATAGTTTTTGTGGAGTGGCTAAGTAGTGGGGGCAGTGGCTTTTCCAATTGTGGAAAGTGGAAGGGAATACAAACTCTCACACTGACCCAAAAGAGAGATATATAGGTGTAAGCTTGTATATGCCATTAACAAGATGCCAGCCAACATATGTGTGTGTGTACCCATGTGCAAGTATGTGCTTAAACCTTTCCACACTATCCATTTTTCTGCTCAAAATCACTTCCCAGCTGCTTTCTTTTTGTTAACACTCCAGATAACCACTAATAATGGAATTATATCCATGTCATCCTCAGTGAATTCAGAGGGACTTAGGAGATTGTGGCCTCACTGTTGGAAAATCCATCTGAAACCTTATTGGGAGGAGGTGTGGCAGGAAAATGACTGGAAGAAATGGTTTAGACTATCTGATAAAGTGGTGGGTTTTCCTCTATTGGAGGTTTTTAAACAAAGATTGGCTACATCTCCAGCCAGCATATTTTAACTGAGGATTTGGTGCATCACAAAGAGCTGGACTAGATGACCTTTGGTATCCTTTCCTATTCTACAAATCTGTAATTCCTCCTACTGCACACTTATCCTTCTGAGGCTGCTTTTCACTGAAGGGGATTATAACTTAGGAAGGCCATAAAAGTAGTAAAATACTTGCTGGAACTTTCATCCAAAGAGAAAAGGGAGGAGTTTGGTTTGCAGATGAGATATTGAAAAGGAGATGCATTCTAACAATAAAGACAAAGAAGCTTCTTACACTGATTGACTGTCTCAGTTGATGCAAAGATGTGATGCAAATATAAAGGGGGAAGTCAACACCAACAGATGGAAATTCAGAATGGGGTATATGCAATATGCTTTCAACTTTCATTTAAAATGGGGAGTTCACTACCATGAGATATTACCATGTTCCAGTAGGCCAAGGATTGGCTTCTTCTCTCCTTTAAGAAGTCTAAGTTATCTTTTAATCATAAAATTATTTCTGTTTTCTCTGCCCCAAACTTCCCATGGCAGGCAACATATCCATTACAGAGGCTGAAAACATCACTAAACCTAAAGGTAAGTTCTTAACTAATTGGATTTATTTAGGCATGTATTGATTAAGAACCTGCTGTTCCATCAGTGCATGCCAACAGTATTCAGTGTGGTCTTCTACAAATTAAGTCCTTTTTAATTCTGGAAGTACTTCCTGTTGTTACATTATGATGAAGCTAGAAGACTGGTGAGCTAGACAGGGCTTGCATTTAGAGGTGTAAATACTCGCCTATTTGATCATTCCAAACAAAGACTGGTAATTTCCACAATCTTCTCTCTGTTGTGGATAAAATAAATATTTCTGAGCAGTTCTCTCCCAGCATTTGCTCATCCTGAAGTGTTTTGGGTGATTTGGAACTCCAGAGAAGGAAACAGGTGCTTGAATTTTTGAAAACCATATCTTTCATTCATCCTGCCAAAAGTCCTTACCTTGCTTTCCCTTTCTCACTCCTTTATAAATCTCATCTCTTTATTCCTGCCTTTGGCTTACTAATTCCCATACGGATTCCGCAAATGTTTCATGGTTAAGAGCTTCAAAATTGAGTTTCCTGGAACCAAGGAGATCAAAGAAAACTAGGCTTTGGATAAAGAATCAGCTGGGAAATGTAGGGTTTTGAAGACTCTTTAATACTGTATCTCACAACTTGATCCTAGAGTTTTTAGGACTTAAGTTTCAACTTAAGTCAATCATTAAATGCATTTTAATTAAATACATTTATTGAGTTTAACTGTGCTTTTCATCAGAAAATTTGCAAGTTAACTGATAACTTAATTGATTTTAACTAGTTAGGTTCTACCTCTGTGTTAATGTCTGAGTAGAATCCAGTGCACACTATGCTGAGTTGAAAGTCAGGGATCTGAAATAATTAGTTGTTTGTTTGTTTAAAACATTTTAATATCACATTTCATCATATCAGATCGGCATCATGAAACATAAAAGCACTACAAAATGCAGAAACCAGCAGATCAAGGCTATATGAACCCATGTACTAGCTTACCAAGGGCATGACCCATGGAGTTCAGTGGGGCTTCCTTCTGAACTGACATGCATTGGATTGCACTGTAAAACCTGGAGGCGGTAATCCTAGATGCACATATCAGGTAACAGTTTCCATTGAACAGATAGGATTACAGGAATGGGGGGATTAAAGCACCCAGATAAATAAAAATGCATTTGCCAGGGGAATGTTGGCTCTGAAGGAACCTCTTCTACTTGGACATTCTGTAACAGGACTATGCACTGCTCTGTCTCTCATAAATGACCCTCATTCATGCCTCTGATGGGAACTTTCATCTCAGGGCTATCATTTTAGTTAATTCTTAAGGAATCCTTTCTAACTAATGATTCTAGTGTTGGAACTTGAGCTACATTCCTGTGCTGTCTAAGAAAAGTATGCACTGACATCAAAAACAGTATGACACTAAGAGTACAAATCAAGTTTGGAATGATTTCCTCAGAGTACCATTTACTCATCTCCAAGCGATTAATTCTGCACTAGTTCTTAGCAATGAAGCTCGATTATGTCTTAGAAGAACCTCCCACTAATGAAGGTGAACACTTTTTCATTTTCCAAAATGCTATAGTGGCGTTTGCTAATTCATTTTTGCAACTCCCCTGCAACATAAGTGGGTAATAATATAATGATTCCTCCTTTACAGAGAGTTAGAGAAGCCCAAAGCAATTGCAAAGGTTGCTGAAAGTAAGGAAGGCAGAAATGAAGCATGTAGACCAGGGATGGTGAATGCGTTGACCTCCAGCTGTTCTTTGACTATAACTCCCATCATCCCTCATCACAGGCTAGACTGTCTGGTGCTGAAGGCAGCTGTACTCCTGCAATATGCAAAGGACCACACCTTCCTAACCACTGATGTTGACAGGGGTAGTTTTCATAATTACTTCTGGCCTCAGACTTTACTCAGAATTTACTACAGCCTGAAGAATTTCCCTCCCAAAAGCTAATGCCTTCCAGAACATAATAAATATTTGGTAAGAAGGTAAATAGTAATTTCATCTGCTGGAGATCAATTCACCAAGTACTTGGCCATTGAAAAATGATGTAGAAGAATACCTTCTGATGTTCTGAGACTCCTGTGGCTTCCCAAGACAGTTTTTATATAGCCAACTTCCCCCTTACTGTTTCCCTAGAATCATTCCTTGTATCCCACCTCCTCCCCCAAAAAAGGCTGAGTTTTCTTTCCTGGAATCCTCCATGAATGCCAAACAACCTTTTAAATGGATCACAGGGCCCCTAGTTTCAATTTGTAAGCCCACATGTGATGATATTTGCCATCAAGTTGACTTCGACCAACGGTGACCCTATAGATGAGAGACCTTCAATGGCCCTGGTCATCAAGCTTGGGTTTGCAAACTCAGGGCCATGACTTCATTGATTTAACCAATCCAACTGTAGTATGGTCTTCCTCTTTCTCTACTGCCTTGTGTTGGCCAATGATTCATCCTAATAAAATGAATTTTGAATTTACAGTATTTCTTTTTACTCGTGTACCAGCAGGACTCTTTTTTAAATATATATTTATGTGACGGGGGAAAGCTACATCAAATTATGCATTCGTTGTTTTTCAGATAATATCACATCATACACATCAACTTCTCCAGCAAACACAACAATAATACAGCCAACTTCCCAAAGCACAACTAACAGTAAGTACTGTGTTTTTCATTTCTATTGGTAAGTTTACTACATCCCATAGGCATACCCCTGCTTGGTTCAGTAAAATTCAGACATGTGAAAGAATCTTCCTGTGTGAAAAAATAGAGGTTTTGAAGAAGGGTTGGAAAGCCATTTCACTTAACCCTTTGATGGTCTTTCAGTCTATAGTACCCTTGGGATCTGGCTCACACTCTTCTTTTTTTGCTTGTCGCTTCATGCCTCAAAAGTGCTGTGTGAGTGGAGGATGCTCCCATCTACACCATTAGAAGCTTTCCCCCAAACCTAACTGGTGGAATTGGGAGGGAGGGAGGGAGGGAGTTGCAACATATAGTGTGAGATAGGCTAGATGGAAGGAAACCAACTGGATCTTCTACACAAATTTGAGATCCACTGCTCTGTTGTAAGATTAAAAATTGCAAAAAAACCCAGATTCTACCTAAACATTGGAAGGAACTTTCTGAGGATAAGAAAGGAACTGCTCCAGAGAGTAATGGACTTTCCCTCATTGGAGGTCTTAAAATAGAGGTTGGATGGTCATTATCTCTGAAGTGCTTTAGTTAGTTATTTCTGTATGGCAGAAGGTGGCACTTGTGGTCCCTTCCAACTCTGATTCACCTCTTTGCAGAGCACCATTTCATTGGCTCTTGTATCATTTAACATGTTATATCAGTCAGCCTTCTGTACCTACCTCTTTAGCATCAGTGGTGACTGGGTGAAGTGTACGAGTCCATTGGTATAGAATATTGTGGACTTTTTGTGCCAAGGACCTCAATTAACCACAATATTGGGAGCACGTGTTTTCTTTTACGTTTCTTTAAAGCCCCTCAGCACTGATGCATCTGTCTTTCCTGGTGCCACGAGAAAAGAAACCAACAAAAAGAACTTTGCTGAATTCTTACAAATATATAAAGCCTAACTCCTGCTGTAGGCTATGAAGACACTTTCGAGTTTCTTCATTTTTGTTTTTGCTTTTTTACTTTGTCTCATTCTTTTGTTTTTCTCCAGAAGTCCCAAAGGCTGGAAACAAGGGAGGGGGGAGAATCTAATCTAAGTCCTTTTCCTTTAGGTCAGAAAGCTAAAGGGGATCGGTAGAGCACAGGCACCTGGAGTTAACTTGTACTCAAAGTTAAAGCTTGTGGCATGCAGGCAAAATTAAATAAGCAAAGACAGGTCTGTCTCTATAGCTTAACTTCAGCTAGTGGCCTGAATCTCCATTTGAACTCGATTACTTCCCCGCTTACCACTGACCTACCTAGAACAATACTGGGAAAGCTGAGTGAGTGTGTTTACAAACATTCTTTGATCTTGTGTGTATCCACACTGCATAATTATAGCAGTTTGATACCACTTTTTTAAAATGTTGATTATATTCCACCTTTGGCCCAGCACAGGTTCCAGGTGGCTTAAAATTAAATCACAATATAGTTTTAAAAAAACCCTGTACTTTCTTCTTTTAAAAAAAAGTTTTTAAAATTATTTTAAAAGCAGTTAAAACAACTAAACAAACAGTTCTATCAAATCCATAAAGTTAAAATAGTTTAAACATATTGTGGTCTTCCAGATAGCCTGGATCCAAGCTGTTTAGGGCTTTAAATGTCATAAGCAGCACACTGTCCATTTCCAGCACACTGCTGGAAATGGACAGTGAGTCAGTGAAGACATTTAAACAATGCCCACCAATCGGCAGTGAGCCCCATGCTCTCAATCACCCCAAAGTTGTGGCCAGTATTTCCTTCTAACAAACCGCCTCGCTAGTAGCCATGGCAAGCACAAGCACTCCTTTGGATGGTAAAAACTACTTGTTGTTGGAAGATGACTTTGCAAATCTAGTTGTGGCAGACATGGCCGCATCTTTGAAACAGCAAATCTAAACCTTAATGAGATGACATCTTTGGTTCATCTCAGTCAATATGTAGATTTTCTGTCTGTAACATAGGACTGAGTTCTGCAATGCTCAGAACACAAATGAGGTGTAGGCAGGGACCTGAAGTATTACAGAAAAAAGCTCAGTTTGGCTTTCCTGTGTCTGCTTGGCAAATATGTTTTGAGACCAGCATTTAACACACTGTCATTTATTCTAAATAGCAGCAGGATGGTCCACATCATCAACACAAAATACTACGGCTAAGGCACAATGTAATTCAACTCAAACAATTACTGGTAAGACATCTCCTTTCTATTCTAATTCATAACTGAGTATCAGCAATAGGCCCATTGAACAAGGATATGATGTTATAGAGTGGCACTTTTCTTCCTGTGTTGTGATGTCTTGTTGCAGCTTCAGGTCCCCTGCATACAGTTGACCTGGAAAGAGTATTACTGTGGTGGATAGAAAAGGATCCCAATTACAAATTTCAAACTGAGCACATAACAAGCCATGAAATTTGTCTTGGGGGAACCAGATCCAAAGCTACTTTAGCTACTTTTCAGCCCAGCCCTAGGATTATTTTTTTCTTGCTGAGAAAAGAAAAGCACAAGGTGCAGTAAGAAGACAAGAAGCTAGTGCATTATAGTGGGTAAAATGTTGAACTGGGACTTGAGAGATCTGCATTCTATTCCCCACTGAGCTATGAAACTTGCTGGGTGAATTTGGGCCAGTCACTGGTTCTTTGAATGACCAGTCTATCTTTTTCACCTGACCTATCTCACAGGGTTGTTGTGAGAATAAAAGCCGGAGGAAAAGAGCCGTGTAGTCATTGGGGGAATAATTAAATCACCAAGGAGCAACTATTCAATGCCCACCCCAGGTTTGTTGTCGCTGTGTGACTTCAAGTTGTTTCCAGCTTATGGTGATCCTAAGTAAACCTATCATAGGGTTTCCTGGGGCTGAGAATGTGTGATGCAGTCAAGGTCACCCAGTGGGTTTCAATGGCTGAGTGAGGAATTGAATCCTGGTCTCCAGAGTTGTTGTCGAGTGCTCAAACCACTGCACTATGCTGCCTCTCATTCCAGGGTGTCATAAAGGGCCTAGGATGGGTATTCCTATCAAACAAAAATCGTCTCTGCTCCTGACTATACACAGTGTTCCTGCATACACAAGGATCTTTGGACTATTCCTCCTAAGCTAGTCCAAAACACTTGGTTTATTAAACATTAAGATGTTTATTATCAGCCATGTCTTCTGCTGTGGACATATGTGCATTCCTGAGGACAATCTGCGCTTGCAACAAACACTTAAGAGATGTGTTGCTGCCAACCGAAATGAGGCTTCTGGAATACAGAATATCATGGGAAGGTCTCTCAGTGAAATGCTGGAGGGAAGAAGAAAAAAGTATTTGTGCAATGTCCAAGCAGAAGGGAATGGAGGAAAATTTCCAGAACAAATTGCATTGTAGACAAGTCAATAAGCCATGGTTTGAGCAGAAGGCAGATCTAAATCTACTAGTCAATCTCTGCATGATTTGCAGTAGAGTGGCAAGGGCTGCTGATTCTCAAGTGTTTACCAGTAGTAGCAAATAAATGACCCTTCCCTGCCAGCTCCAACTGGAAGATCTTGGATTTCAGTGCAGAGTGGTTTTAGGGAGGGGAATTAATCAGATCTTTGTGCCTGAAGTCAGCCTGTGCCTGCAGTCAACAAACTTTATAAGCTGCCTTACAGGATATCAGATTGCATGGGAGAAAACTTGGTACTGATGGAAAGGATTTTCTCTCTCTTCCTAATGTCTCCTTGTTCCATGCAGCCCTCAGGATTAGCAGAGGAAGATCATTGATTTCAGTTATTAATTTTAAGAACCAGAATGTTCAAAGCAGCTTGAACTAAACAGATTAAAGCAGAGAGAGAGAGAGGAAAAAAGGTAAAAGAGTTAACAAGCAATGTAAGCTGCAAGGCAGTATCTCCAAAATTTCACAGATGAAAATTGGGACATATGTGGCTAAGAAACATCAGAGTGTGGTCCAGATGGCAAACATTATTAATGAGAAAGTACTCACAAACAGCACTTTGCTTTTGGCTGAACCTTCTGGGAACGACAAGATTATGCCCTCTCCACTCCCCCTACTGAGTTCAACTGCTTTTGCCCTTTGAACAGAGTTTGCAGCAACTGAAGTCAGCTGAGGACAAAGAAAGAAAGAGGAAGGAGGAGAAAGAAACTAGAACATTTTAAAAGCAGCTGAAAATGGAATGACAGAGGATTAATTGGGACTGTCTCTGCCAAACAGAGACAATTGAAGGGCAGACAATATTGTGGAAGCAAGAGTTCTAAAGTACATTCTGCTATCTCCAAGGTTTTCCAAAGGAGTCATGCTTCCTGTACATGAGGAAATACATACAAAAGTGTACCCATGGGCGGGGGGAATGAGGGCATTGCCCCCTCAAATAATTTGCCCATTAAATTTTCCTTCAGTTCCCCAGTGCCTAGCACTGCAGAGAGTGAGCCATTGAAAATCATTCACACCTAGAACTCTTTATTTGCTGTGTCTGTATTCTGTTGATATCTCTGCCTGCTCCTTTTCTTTGGATGCCTAAACTCTGTTTCTAAATGTACCATGTGCTGGTTAACTTGCCCATGCAAAAAATACTCACTGATCCAGCACAAGCATTTATTTAGAATTAGCAAGCAACACAGCAACTTTCAAAAGTTGCTAAGACTGGTGTGGATGGTAACAGGTTTTACATCTTGACATGCAAATTTAGGTGTGAACTGTAAGGATTGATGAAAGTCATAAATGTCACATCACCACCACCCTCAAGTCAAAGTTTCCCAGGTATTTCCAATGTTTTCATAAGTTTCATCTTGAGAACTTGGCCACCTTCTGTCCTCTTATCTTTTCCTGTCTGTTCTCAGAACACTTTCCTGCTAGTTTCACATTCCACCCTTCTGATCTTCCCCTCTTTTACGCTAGATGCCCTGGATATCAACTATTGCCAGATCACCTCCGTTGGTGCCATGGTGCCTTTTAACCTTTACGCAGATACAAACTGCAAACAGCAATTGGTGACTGACACATTGCTGCAAACAGTAATTAGCAATGGATACATTTAGCACTGGTGATCCCTACTTCCCTTTCATCTACTGCCTAGGATAAAACATATTCTCCCCATTAGTACAACAGGAGCTGAGCCTCCTGACAGAATGCTTAACTAAAGCTTTATGTTACTGCTATGCTAGAAATTTGGGTCCATTTATCAGCTTGCATTTTTTCTGATCTATAGAAAGCTTTATGTGGAGTTATATGACATGGCAGAATTGGATATGCTAACAATTTCATTATCTGAAAAATCTACAGGTTCATTTAGTCAGAAATGGAAAGCTGTAACATCTCTTTGAAAATCTATATGGGCGAATATACCAATGCTACATTTAGAGTAATAAGTTCCAGTGTATTTACTCTTGTATAAGATAATACTTAAAGCAATGCCTAAAGATTTATTTGATATACTGTAGAGACGTAGTTAATCTTGTCAGTTCTCCAGGAGAAATGTTTTTTCCTCTTTAGAAGCATCCATTACTGTTGGGGAAGGAAATTATTATTTTCTCTTTCTCTTTCTCCTGTTATCTTTTCCTTCTTTTTTCTCTGCTTCTACTAATTTTTGATTGTCCTTTCTTATACAAGTGTGTGTACACACACACACACACACATACACACACGAATATATAGATAAACTCCTTTTTTCCTTTTTTTTATTTCTTTCATAAATAGTGTATTCTATTTTATAATCAGTATATATGGTTATCTGTAGAATGAACCTCTACTTTCAAAAGAGCCCTGGTGGCACAGTGGAAGAGGGCGCAGTGGAAAAACCCTCATGGCGCAGTGGTTAAATGCCAGTACTGCAGCCCCAACATTGTGAGTTCAATCCTGCAAGGCTCCAGGTTGACTCAGCTTTCCATCCTTCTGTAGGTCAGTAAAATGAGTACCCAGATTGTTGGAGGCAATTAGCTAAAAAAATATTCTAAACTGCTTAGAGAGTGCTTTGCACTGATAAGTGATATAGAAATGTAATTGCTATTGCTATTGCTACTTTATACAAATAAATTAAAAAAAAAGAAATTTGGAGACTGATAGATAATTTCATTGGACTGGCAGAAATGTTACAGAGAGAGGCTACCTATCTGTAGCTACACCTCTGGCCTGTTGGCCTTCTCTTTGGGGGGCATTCCTCAACTAGGATGCTATGATTCAAAAGGTCCTGGTTCTCATACAAATCCTTTGAGCCTCAAGAAAGTAAGGGGGAAAGAGAGAGCAAAACTTCTGCATGAGGAATGAATCATTAACATCAGCCAGATCCCAGGCTCTTTAGGGCTTCAAACCAGCCTTTTGAATTAGTTCCACAAATGAATCAGTTACCAATAAGGATGTAACAATGCTGGCATTTTTTTGCTGTGTCTGCCCAGCATAGTGATGGAAGTGAATAAATTGAATCCTTTGGATTCAAATATAAACCAACGTAATTCCTGAACTAATATGTGAATCAGAATGCAATTATCCTTTCATTTTTGTATTTCTCTGAATTGAGCATTATGGTTTTCTGAAATTAAAAAAATGAGTGCATTAGAGGATATTGCCTACAAAAATATGTGCGATTAGGAAAAATTGAATATGCATTAAGGAAAATTGCATATAAAAATGACTAATTTCCCCCAGCCTAACTTCACACCCCTTCTGTTAACAATCAATTTACATTATGGGCCAGAGCCAGGTGTATCTCTCTCAGTAGCTTGCTTGACAGTGAGAAAAAGAAGATGATAGTTATTTCAGAGGAAGGAACTAGTAAAACCACCTTCGAGTATTCCTTGCCTAAGAAAGCCCTGTGACATTTGTGAGGTTGCCCTAAGTCAATAGGTCACTTGAAGGCACATATACAGACAGATAGGGAAGGTGATATTTAAAAGTGAGAAAGGTAATATCAGACAGGGAAAAGTCCCTGGCTACTTCTGCCTCTGGCCCACACTGTGCTAGTCCTAATTCTATTCAGGGAACCATGGGGGTGCATATAAAAGAAATAAAAAGAGACAGGGGATCTGAACATGGCTCTCTGATGCTTTGTTTACTATACAAACCCCAAGCACCTACCTCACAGAAGAAACGTCTGTTTGTTTCTTTGAGGCTATAGAAGGCCCTCAGATTCAAATTTAGAATAAATTTTTGTCTGCAGCATTTTTAATAAGAACAAGTTGCTTCATTATAATCTACCTTTTGGCTATGGAAATTCAAAACAGATGAAATGGCCTGCAGGTACTTTCAGACTTTGGAACTAGTAAGTTAGAGTTACACAGTTACATGTAATGCGGTTCCCTTCCCTACCCCCTGCCCATCCAAATAAGGATTTAATAAAATTCTATTTCAGAAGTAGCATTACAACTACGAAGAAAGTTATTTTGCTTGGGTAACAAGTAACAGAGAGCCAGTGAGATATAATGGTTTGAGCATTGGACTAGGACATTGGGAGATCAGGGGCCTTCCCACACTACACTGTTAGAGTGCTATTATTCCACTTTCAACATCCTGTGGAATTCTGGGGCTTGTCGTTTACTGAGGCCAAAGAGCTCTTTGGCTGAACATTCTAAATGTCCCTCCCTAAACTGCAAACCCCAGGATTCCATAGGATGTTGAAAGTAGAATAATAGCACTATAACAGTGCAGTGCAGAAAGGCCTAAGGGTTCAAATCCTCTGGAAACCCACTGAATAACTTGGGGCAAGTCAAACTCTCTCAACCTCAGAGGAAGCCAAAGGCAACAACAACCTCCTTCTGAACAAATCTTGCAAACAAGTTTGCCGTATGGTCACTATAAGTCAGAAACAACCTGAGGGCACACAACAAGAGCAAAAACAAAAAAACAATTTCCAGCTACTTTTCAAAGTTGTTTTTAATGAGTACTTCTTTCTGTTTATTTAACTCATTTTTATTGTTTATTATTATGATTGCTTTTTTTGGTTTTGGTTTTAATCTATATGGTGAACCATTTCTTGTCCTGTATTAGAAGAGAGGGGAGGTATGCTTTCAATAGATAAATACTTTATCAATTCTAAGGCTGTTGTTTATAATCAGTGAAAAGCAACAATTAATACATCTGGTTGCTTTTGACAACTGCAATGAGGAAGAGCAACAAATTACTTTTCAAACATTGTAATGAGCACTGGGCATAAGTTGCCTGCAAAAAGTAACTCTCCTGGATAGATCTTTCTTAGTTTAAATAAAGAGATGTATGTATGTGTTACCCTGATTTATGGGGGTCCTGGGAGGGACACCTAAATGTGCTCAAACAATGGGGAAGGAATTAGCACAGAGCACAAGTTGGCAATGCGAGAGGCAGGGTAACGTAGCGAGATCTTGAACCCTATGCCTACGGGGTCAGGCCGAGTCAAGGATGAGTCAGATGTTGAAATTAATAATTGTTTCATTTAAACACAATCAAACAAATGTATGCAACACACTTACGCAAGAAACTATAGAAATAAAAGTAGTAGTGGATAGAGGGATTTTTGAGGAGGTTTGGTATGGGAAATACTATACCTGTCCTGAAGCCCGGTTAGAAGCGGAGAAGCTGGGGAGCATGGATCTCAGCACGTGGAGCGGAGGGGAAGGCTCGCTGGACAAAGCGACAGCAAGGCGGGATGGAAACCAAGAGCGATCCGAGGAAACGCTCAAAGTCAGGGGTTCTTATAGGAAAAATTGTGGCCGCAGGCTAGTTCGTACTTGGGGAAAACAATGAGTTTGGGGCTGGAGACAAAGCCTCCGAAAGGTCAGAATTTGAATGATTGAGTTATAGCCAGATTGTCAATAGAGTAGTCAGTATGCAAACGCAGAGTGCTTGAGCATTGTATAGTCCGCTCATCAAGCTGCCTGCGCGGGGCAGAGGATCTTTTGAAAGTTGCATACCTTATTGAGGTACTTGCCTTGAGGTCTCCTGAAGCTGTGAGTCGGCTATTTCTGGCCTGCCTGTGTTTGTTTGGCATATTACAGAGATTATCGGTCGAGCCTGTGTGCATGCTTGTCCGGGGGCCTCACAAGCACGTGGAGGGAACAGAAGGCCAAATTATTGATATCAAAAGATATCTTTAATATCCCACAAGCTCGGGCTAGCAATGGCAGTAACATATGCTTTTTTTTCCCCTTAAAAGAATTGTTGTTGTGTACCTTCAAGTCACTTCTGACCTAAGGCAAACCTATCATGGGGTTTTCTGGGGCTGAGAGTGTGTGACCTGCCCAAGGACACCCAGTTGGTTTCCATAGCTGAGAGGGGAATCAAACCCTGGTCTCTAGGGTCATAGTCCAACATTCAAACCACTACAGGATACTGGCTCTCCCCTAAGAGAAATACAGAGACATTTTTAGTTGTTTCATGTGCTGTCACATCTCTTTCATTATGTCAGAAAAAAAGCCTTAGCAAAGGCTTGTATCTGCTGTAGTTTATGCTTTAAAGTTCAGTGATATGACTAGTAGTCTCACATGAGATAGTTCATCTCAACTGGGTATCCTTTCACACCAAAAGAAGGGGCAGTGCATATTTAAATACTGCCACACCCTTTTATTTCCCACTTTCTCATCTCCTTGTAAAGTATCACTCTCCTCCTCCTCCTTACACCCTTTATTCTCAGCTTACTTCAGTTTCTGCAAATTGAGTTTGAAGTGCAAAAGTAGTTTGCACTTAGTTAACTTGGTGGGGGGAAGAGAGATACAATCGTGCCCTTCCCAGCAGGCTCAGGCAAAAGCAAACTACTGCAGCCTCTCCTAGCTTGTACATTCTTCCTCACCGATAACTTTTTCCAGTGTGACAAAACTCTGATAATGCTTGGCTACACACGTCTGTTTTCACGTGTGAATGTTGGAGGGTATGTATTTACCCATATGAAACAGTGTTTTGTATTTAGAAACTAGGTTGTTGGCATGTGATACAGAGCAACAGAACTTACGTAGATGTCTCTTCCTTGCCTATCGTTGTCCTAAAAAATTCTATGTGATTATGACCTGTGTATCTTTTTGTTTGCATAGCAAGGTGCTTCTTCAATGACTCACCTCTCAATCTAGATTGATTTGCCACAATGCTGGTAGGAGTCTAATCATATGGAGGGTTTCCATGGAGCCATCTGTTATTGACATAGAAATTCTACATAGAATCAGGAGAGTTGGGTTTTATAAACAAAAGGAGACAGCTGCTGCTTGAAAGTGGCTTGTGGCAGGAACGTGGCAATGTATAGGTTGGTACTGAGGCTTTACTGAAATCTGTTAGTAGTAAAACAAAGAAGCAAATGAACTTTGACACTATGTTGAGACAATGCCACTGTTGAACCTTCATCATTTGAGTTCTTTTCTTACAGACCATAGTGACAAGACAAGTGCTAGTCCTGATATCCAAAATAATGCAACAGACGCACCACAGAAAACGACTGAAACTACAGCTACTAGTAAGTGGTAACCCATTTCCTGTTCCTAGGGGATATAACAATACATTACACAACCTAATAGTTCATTTTTGAGTCAGTTGTTGATGACTACACACCTAGTTATATTCATTCCTATTTGCCAGATCAGTAATTGTGATCGTATTTCTTTGTACAAGGCAAAGATTGAAAACACTTTGTCATGTGAGCACATCAACAAACATCTCTGTTTTTCATCTCTGTCTCACATGCCGGGAGGAGCAATTGTGGAGACTGACTTCCTGAGGCTTCAGACAGAAGAGCAGTTTTGGGAAGGGAATGGAATCATCATTTCAACCCTATTACACCAAGTACACGTTCTTGTGCATGACTGTAGACTTCCAGACATGATAACATGACATCATATGTGGGTCAAAAAAATTCAAGACAAGTAATTGAGGGCATGTGTGTGCTTTCTGGTGGCTGTTCTCAAACTATGGAAGCCCTTGCAAAGTAAGACTGGCCTGGCTCCCTCCCTGTTTTACTTCCACTAATAGGCAATAGACCTTTGCCTTCAGTTGAGCTTTGACAATTGGCTGGATGCTGAGATAGAGGCTCTTAATGGATTGTGCTGTATTTTTATGTGCTTTAATTTTCTAAAATTTATAATTATATAAAATTTGTAACTTTTTGTAGTTTTATTTGTACCTATCTTTTTAATATTATTGGGAACCACCACCAGATTGTTCCTTCTTAGTATACATGCAAAACAGCAACATTCAATGGGAGAGGCATCAGAGGAAGAATACATTCAAGGTCCAATGTTAGCTATTTGTTTCTGTGTGCCCCTGCACAATATGTCCTGCCCAGACCTTGGAAAAGTTACTTTTTGGAACTGCAGCACCCAAAATCTCACAGTCAGCATGGCCATGGAAACTGGGAGTTATACTTCCAAAAAGTAGCTTTTCTGATCTGGCCATGAGATAGGTTAATCTGTAGTCACTTCAGAGGTTTATTCCTGTCATCTGGAAAAGTGAGGAATATACAGCAATATCTAAAATTCTGAAGGAAAAAAAAAGTAAAAAGTGAGGGGAAGAATCCTGTGTGGTAGTTATGAATGTGTAACTTGCACTTGTGACTGTTATGTATTCACAATCCCAATCGCACTTAGAACCACAGAATCATAAAATCATAGAACTGGAAGAGACCACAGGAGCCATCCAGTCCAAGCCCGTGCAATGCAGGAATACACAATCAAAGCACTCCCAACAAATAGCCATCCAGCCTTTGTTTGAAAACCTCCAAAGAAGGAGACTCCACCACACTGAGGCCCTTTTCACATGGCATTTGCCATGTGAAAGGGCGCCTGGAGTGTTGCGCGAGGAGCAATCTGCACGACGCACTCACAATCGTGTGACTCTCCAGGGTAGGGCAGGTGCTGCTCGCACACTTTTTCATTTTCAGCCGAAAATGGTGCACGATCATGCATTGCTCCAGGGCCCTGCGTGCACTTGTCGTGCATGCAGAACCTCTGGAGCTGCAGTGGTTGCGCTTCCTGCCCCAGTGCAGTCTGAGAAACTCCCAGGCTGCGCTGCAGAAGGAAGAGGCAGGGCTCTTGTGCTGCCTGCTTGGGAGCAGGCAGCTCGTGCAGAGCTGAAGCAGCGGTGACATGAGAACCTCTTGCTGGAGGCAGCTCGCGCAATCCCTGCACCCCAGCGCCGAAAAAAGGTAAGCTGTGGAAAGGGCCTGAGACAGTGTATCACTGTCAAAGATCTCTGATGGCATTTTCCATGCAAAAGAGGGCCTGGAGCATCGCACGATTGTGAGGAGCGATCTGCACGACGCACTCATAATCGCGCGATGCTCCAGGGGCTGGCAGGCGCCGATCGTGCACCTTTTCATTTTTGGCTAGAAGCTGAAAAGGGTACATGATCGCACATTGCTCCCGGGCCCCACGTGTACTTACCTGGCATGCAGAGCCTCCGGAGCTGTGCCAGTCCGGTTTCCTGCCCCAGTGCAGCCTGAGAAGGTCCCAGGCTGTACTGCAGAAGGAAGAGGCGGGGCTTTCACACAAGCAGGCAGCTTATGTGGAGCCGAAGGGCCCCAGATGCGAGAGCCTCTCGCCGGAGGCTGCTCGCATGATCCCCGCACCCCAGCGCCAGAAAAAGTTAAGATGCGGAAAGGGCCCTACTTTCTGGAGCAGCTAAAACCAAGCTTGCCCCATCTTCCATATGACATCGTGCCACCTTGTAACCTTCTCTTCTTCAGGCTAGACATACCCAGCTTCATATGCCGCATCTCAAAGGGCATGGTTTCCAGGCTTTTTACTGGGCAGCAGCCACTGTAATCAATGGGGGTCTGTTCCCTTGTTGTTTGGGAAGCAGATGGCTGCCATTCCTGCCCTCCTACATCACACAAGCAATCTCTGGCACAAGGGGGAATTGCAAGATGGACCCTGATTCTGCCTGTCATAAGGAACAGTGAGGACTGAGGGGTTGCACCGGAATTTAGTGCATGGTACTGTAACTGTGGTGCTTATGCATACATGAGGGCCACGCAGGATTCCAGCCAATGTTTTTAATTTAGTTTACATCATAGCATCACTTCTTGGCAATCAGAGGAAATTGGGTTTTTCTAATTTTAAAAATCATTTCATTTGGCTACTATCCAAAAGGAAAGAGAGAAAGGGCACAAATGACAGACTGCTGAAGTTTGTTTAGTCAAAGGACCATTGGAGAATATGATGGAGGAAGGTCACTCTGTGGTCTCTTTCTTCAGCACCATCTGTTTGCCTGTTCGCCACCTACTAGAATGAGACAATTGGAAATATGCAAGTCAGTTATGCCAAAAAATGTTAAGGTTTTCCCCCACCTCCCTTCATAGCTCATTGCCCAACAGCAACTTATTACAAACAATATTGTCCTTCTCATTTTTCAACCATGGATCTGGACATTGTCCCAGATTCTGTTTGGAGGGCATCTGCCCCTCTAATTCATGGCCCCCAAAGGATCATGAGACTGACTGGAAAGAATCAAAGAGTCATAAAACATGTACAATAGATCTGTCAGTCACTGCTTGTTCCTTTGGCTTTCTCCACTGATGAAACTCATGTGGTGCAATTGCTCACTGCCTGCTGGTTTCAAAAAGAGGTATTCAGGACCAATGGTACTATTGACCGAATATGACAGATCATTGGTCCAAAAAAAGACAAAATGGATGGAGTGACAGAAGAGGAGGGGAGGGGGAGTCTCCTGCAAGAGATCAGATCTGATTCTGGCAAGCAGATCTCCTGGTGGGCAGAAAAGAACAAGGACAGAGGGAGAAGAAGAGAGATGGAGGAGGAAAAAAGAAAGTTAACAAATCTAGAGAAAACAGGGATGGTAGAAAGAGAAGAGGTGGCAAAAGAAAATGAAAAAGGAATGGAAAAGAGGGAAGGAGAAGTGTTAGTCTCATGCTTTTTGGGCTCTAAAATCATAGATCATAAGCCTGGGCCCTCCTAACCACTAATATGTGGCCCCTGAAGTATTATGACCAAGATTGCATAAACCTCATTAAGGGAAGCTATTCTCCACCACTGCTGGAGCCTTTTCACATTATGCAACGATACCACTGTAATTCCACTTTAAATGGCATGGTTTCATCCTATGGAATCCTGGGATCTGCAGTTTAGGAAGGGGAATTTAGAATTCTCTGCTGGAGAGCTCCAGTGCCTCCTCAAACCACAAGCCCCAGGATTCCGTAGGATGTTGCCATGGCAGTTAAAGTGAAATCATAGTCCTTTGTCAATTTGAGCCAATGCACATTGGCCCTTTTCGCACGGTGTTTCTTAAGCGAAAGGGCCCCTTGAGCGTCGCGTAAATGTGAGGAGTGGTCTGCATGACGCACTCCCATTTACGCGACGCTCAAGAGCCTCATGTGCAGAGCATATGCTTTTTTTATTTTTGGCTTTTAGCTGAAAATGGTGTGTGCTCGCGCATGGGTCAGGCGCCCCACGCACACTTACCTGCTGTGCGAAGCCTCCTTAGCCGCGCCGATCGCGTTTCCTGCCCCAGCGCTGCCTACAACTCCCAGGCTGCACTGTGGAAGGAAGGGGCGGGGCGCGGGCGGGGCGCTCACGCAATGAAGACACTGCTGCAGAGCCCAAGCGGGAGGCTTGTGAGTGCCTTCCTCCCCAGGCTTCTTTCGTGAAGACTGAAACCCAGCTCCGCGAAAGGGTAAGCTGCGGAAAGGTAGGAAGTCTCACTTAATTCACTGGGGCTTACTTCCAAGCAAGAATCTATAGGTTTGCAGCTCATGACTTTTTAGAGGGTCTCATCAGTTTGCTTTTAGGCTTCCCACAGAGATCTAATGGCAATATCATGACCTTAATCACCTTCAAAGACATGGAGATGTTAATCTGTATCAGTGTGCAAAAGGATTTTGCAACACCTTTAAGACTATCAGAGAGAAAGAAGTTTGTAGCATAAGCTTTTGCAGACTCATTCTACTTCATCAGTAGACTGGATCTATGAAAGCTTATGCTACAAATTCTTTCTCTCTGATAATCTCGAAAGTGCTATAGAATCACTCTGTATGATCGCAATCAGTGTATTTTCTAGATTAATATTATACACAAAAAAACTGAATACATAAAATAGGCAGAGAATACTCTAGCCTGATATAGTGGGCTGGGACTTGGAACATCCAGATTCTTGTCCCCACTGAGTCATAAAACTCACTGAGTGACCTTGGGCCAGTCACTCTCTCTCAGCCTGATCTGACTTTGCTGTGAGGACCAAGTGAAGAGAAAGAGAGACATATTTGCCACTTGTGATCACTGAAGGAAAGGCGGAACATAAATGTGACAACTAAATAAACAACTAAATAAATTGCACTGTCTAAACTGGATTTTGATACTCCAACTGTATGAGGGAACAAGCTAAGCATATTCATAATACTAGGAGATAATACAGCTTCAAAAGCTTAGTTTTGCTTTCAAAATCTCCCAGAATATTTAGGTTTTTTAAAAATATGCCAAGCATGTTTTTATTTTTATAAATGACAGTTTGGTATTTGGGTCAACAGTAAAGGAGTATTTTCTGGGCCTATAGCACCTACATTAATTGACAGCAGCTCTCTAGAGTCTCAAGAAGGGATATTTTGAAGATCTGCGTTCCTTTAGGTGGAGTCTGAAGATGTCAAGTATGAACTCAGGGATCTCATAGAGGAAAAGCTTTGTAGCCCACTTGATTCTTTGCTTTGTAGCCCACTTGGTTCTTTGCTTTGTATCAACTTTAACAATGATGGATAGAAATAAAGAAAGCAAAGGAATAATTAATAACCAAGTTTCATATAGATAGTCATAGCATTTCTGCTGCAGCAAAAGAGGAGTGACCAACATTTCTCATGACATGAGCTTCCTTGAAATACAGCCCACTTCATCAGATGCAAGAAGCGTTATCCAGAATTTCAGGAATATAGGGAGTTCATATGTGTCCAGCTGCAGGTGTAAGTAGTGAGAATACAAGGAAATTAGATGCAGAAAGCACTGACAATTACATTATTAATAGTGGCCATTTATGATGTTGCTTCCAACAGAACCACCAGGTCAGCCAATGAGTTAATTACAGAGGTGATAATACAAAGATCCTGGCAATCAGTAAGTTAATGAGCCTGCCTAATGCCAGAACGTTTGTGTTATAAGCAAATGTCTTGTAAATAGTCCGTGTTGATAAGGTAGTTACATTATTCAGTGTCAATTTCAGGACTTTCTACATTTAATTTCCATCTGACTACAATCTCACTTCCAACATACATCCATGATAATGCTTCATGCATCTGAAATGTGATATAATCCACAAAATCTTATGCTATAATAAATGTGTTAATATTTAAAGTGCCACAGGACTCTTGGTTATAGTGACTGGCACTCACAGCAGAATTTGCGTGAAGGAAGTGTTACTGCCCTGGCTAGCCCGAGCTTTGGGGGATATAAAAGATATCTTTTGATATCAATAATTTGGCCTCACATACCCATTCCCCTTCACGTGCTTGCGAGGCCTCCGGACAAGCACGCACACAGGCTCGGCCGATAATCGCCGTAATATTCCGAAACAATACAGGCAGGCCAGAAACAGCCGACTTGCAGCTTTAGGAGACCTCAAGGCAAGTACCTCCATTAGGTATGCACGCAACTTTCAAAAGATCCTCTGCCCCGCGCAGGCAGCTCGATGAGCGGACTATACAACAATCAAGTACTCCGCGTTTGCATACCGGCTATCCTATTGACAATTTGGCGATAACTCAATCATTCAAATTCTGGCCTTTCGGAGGCTTTGTCTCCAGCTCCAAATCTATTGTTTTCCCCAAGTCTGACCTAGCCTGCGGTCACAATTCTCCTTATAAAAACCCCTGACTTTGAGTGCTTCCTTGGATCGCTCCCGAGTTCCAGACCGCCTTGCTGCAGCATCGCTTGGCGAGCTTCCCCTCAGCTCCACGTGCTGAGATACATCGAACCCCAGCCTCGCTCTCCATCTTCTTCCGGGCTTCAGGAACAGGCTTCATATCACCCGAATCAACTATCCCTCTGAAAATCCCGCTATCTTACTCACACCTTTATTTTCCTTAGTTATCTGGGTGAGTGTGTTGCTTACATTGTGTGCCTGTCTTTAATAAAGATCATTCATTGCTTTCAAACCGGTCTGCTTCTTGACTTGGCCTGACCCCGTAAACACTGGGTTACAAGATTCCGCTGCATTACCCTGCCTCTCATTTTGCCAACCAGTGCTCTAGACTAATTTCCCCAATTTGTGTAATTGCAAGGTTATTTAGGTGTCCCTCCCGGGACCCCCAGAATACAGGGTAACAGAAACAATCCTTCATATAGTTACCTGAGAAGAAGTCACATTGAAGTCAGTTGAGCTTACTTCTGAGTAAATGTTCATAGATCCAGAGTGCACCGCTATTATGTATATAAGCCTGAGGTTACATTTTTTTAAAAAAAGTCATGTTAACAGATTTGTGACTAATCAAAAACGACTGTCATGAAATGACAAGACAGGTCTCACTATAATAAATGAAGTGTACAGTGAATCAAGTATTGACTCTATGTGTAGTGCACATTATCGGAGGAATCAGTCAGTATACAGAAAAAGGCTTTTGAACAATCCAATGGTCTGCTTCACACATATTTATGGCAGACATGTTCCAGAGCGTGGAACATTAGATCTGAAAATTAATTTGATAATGTGAAAATTAGAAATTGGAAAAATTCATTTGTTACTGTCACTAATAACTGAAATAATTTTAATTAATTGGATCATTGTCATTGAACTCATTACCGAGAGCATGGTTTCTGGGGCATGCCATAAATTTACAAAGAATAGCAGGGAGGTTATCCTTCTTGAGCTTACAGCCACATTTTATTATTGGCACCTTTAAAAGGGCCCTTTTGGTCCTTTTAAAGTTGCCTTACATCAGTTTATCTGCCACCACCACATGCGCTACAAAGCCTAAGGTACAGGAGAGTTACCCTAATGAATTCTAATTATTTAATTCCCTAAAACATGACTCTTAAGTCGAACATTAATTCGAGCATCTAGTCAGTTAGGTGAACCCCTTCAAAGAATCTAGTGAATTAATAACTTATTGAGTTATTTTGGGAGTTATTTCCAAGTTTTGAATAAAATCAAAACAGAGGTTGTTATTGGTCACACAGCCTGTACGCAAACCTTGAAAGAATGTGTGAGTCGGTTGTGGAGTACTGCACATACTAGCCTGCTCCACACCAGTCCACTCACATATAATATGACCACAATGAAAGTGCCAGGTCCCTTCCTCTATCATGTTGAGGAGCTTCAAGCACGTACAGCTGCAGGTGTGCAGCATTTTCTCCATCAGTGGACAAAAATGCAGATGGAAGGGATGTGCTTCTGCCAGTGGAAACACAAAGAGTGTAGTTATGGCACATCAGAAATAGGAGGGGCAGAACTAGTTTTCACAGTACTGTAAATCCCCTCCACATGTATACACACATTCTTTCAACATTCCAGTTTCTTATTACTATAAAAGACTATAGATCATGATTTTGTTTTCTTACTGTAAAAGACTAGAGATCGTGAAAGACCATATCTCCCTATATGTACCTGCTAGAGCCCTAAGATCTGTAAGGGAAGGCTTTCTCTCAGCATTGCTACTATCTCAGAATTGCCTGGTGAGGACACGAGAGACAGCCTTCTCTATAGTTGCTCCCACTCTTTGGAACTCTCTTCCATGGGAGGCTAGGTTGCCCCCCACCCTCGCTTTCCTTTCACCAACAGAAAAATACATTTCTTTTAAAGCAGGCTTTTAATGTGTGAGCAAGGAAACTTTTATTTATTTATTAGGCTATTTTTTTAAAAAAAAATGTAGTTTTTATAATTTTATATATTTTTTAATTTTTTAAATTGTTTTAAATGTTTAAATTTTTTTTTAACTTTTTCAAAAGCTGCCTTTGGTCCCACTTTGGGAGAAAAGGTGGCACATAAATACAATAATTAATTGATTGATTAATTAATTAATATATATTTTGTTTCTGCTGGCATATATTGTAATATGTTTGAACCAGAAGTTCACCAAAATTAGGATTGGAAAATACATTCATAAATTCATTTCCAATGTGGGACCCGAGGCAGTTTTCAGCTAAGGTTACCAAAAAGGTTAAAAGAAACACAACTGAAAAAATGTCAAAAAAAATTAAATAATCATATGAAAAACAGTGGTTTAACACAGTTTTAAAGGTATTTAAAACATAATGATGATGGTGATAAAAGGTATCCAATTAAAACATCCTTCTACAATGGCTGGCTAACAGCCAAAAGGCTGTACAAACAAAAATATCTTTGATAACCAGCAGAAAAAGAGTTCCATAGGCTGGGAGCAACCACCGAGAAGGTCTTCTCCCATGTTCTCAAGAAACGTGATTGGATGGAAAGAATGCTCTCCACCAAGTTCTTAGAACTCGTATTTCCTAAAGCAAATGCATGTGTCACTGTGGCCGTATTGTACATCTCCAGGAACAGACTCAGTTGATACATCAACTTTAACTGTCTAAATGCATTCCTGGCGATTGCTGAAACCTGGGTTTCCAGGCTCAGGGCAGAATCCAAATGTATACCCAAGCTACAAACTGCAATTTCAGGGGAGTGTAACCTTGTCCAACATAGGCTGAACCCTCGTTCTCTCATGTTTCATTTTGACTGACCAGCAGCACCTCTGTCTTGCGTTGATCAAGTTTAAGTTTGTTTGCCCTAGTATAATACCCAAGCAGTTTTGATCCAACTGGATCAAAAAGACAGAGAGAGTTGACTGTCATCTGCATACTGATAACCCCAAAACTCCAGACAACCTTTCCTAAAATTTTCATGTTTAAGTTAAAGTCTGTGGGGAAAAAATGGAGCCATGAGAGACCCACAGGCCAATGGCTAGGGTGTTTAGCATGTACCCCACAGCCACATCTTCTGACAATACCCCTCATGGGTGGAGCAGACCCACAGTAGAACAGAACCCCAACTTCCATCCCACAGAGGTGGCCCAGAAGGATGCCATGGTCAATAGTTTTGTTTTTTAATTGTTCATATTGTTTAAACATGGCTGTTCTATATTTATTTTTAGATTTTAGAAATTAGATAGGAAAGCTAAGATAGAGAGATTGTTCTTTCTCTAAAATGATTCCATGATTTCATAGATGTTATGTAATCTGAGCTAGGGACTCCCAACTCATATAGTATTCCATTGACCATTAAATTATATTTGTCACCAACAACGAGATATAGCAGTCATGTTCCCTTCTGTTGACCATAAAGAAATCTGTCAATAGGAATGCATTAGTTCTTCTATTATTTATTCTCAAATTATTCTTACCAGTCAAAAATCCCTCTGCTGTACCTAATAGAGGTATGGGCTTTCTAAATGATTTATTTATGTCATGTACAATTTAAACAAAAATCAGTATGCATCATTATGATGGATCGATCATACTGCAAACCAGTTTCTTATGGACAACGTTTTATCTCTTGATCTCTTCAGTCTTTGCACAGCACATTTTTTTTATATTCTAGTCAAGTAAATTAGTGAACAAAGAGTTTATGTTATATTTGTTAAATGCTTCTTCTTGTTGTTTTTGTTATTGTTGTTGTTGTATGCCTATAAGTCCTTTCAGATTGATGGCAACCCAAAGGTGAACCTATCATGGGGTCTTCTGGGGGCTGAAAGTGTGTGATGCCCACAAGGTCACCCAGTGGGTTTCCATGATCCAGCAGGGAATTGAACGCTCATCTCCAGGGTTGTAGCCCAATGCTCAAACCATGCTGGCTCTCGGTTATATGCTATGATCAGATATTCTACATTGGGGTGGACAAACTGTAGCATTTGGGCTGTATGTGGCCTTACTTTATAGAACTCTGGACCTAATTTCAAAAGCATGCTATCCCTTTAGATTTATGTTGAGAGATCTTGGATCTTGACAGCCTACTGGAAGGGGACTATCTGCCAGTCTGCTTCTGTGCACAATTTGAATTGCTGAATGTGATCTATAAAGCCCTATCTGTCTTAGGCCATTTCTGCACTAGAGTGTTATAGCACTATGATTCCACTTTCAACATGCTATGGAATGCTGGGGTTTGCAGTTTCGGGAGGGGCCAGCCGGCCCCTCCCGAAACTGCAAACCCCAGGATTCTATAGGATGCTGAAAGTGGAATCATAGCGCTATAACTGTCTAGTGTGGAAATAGCCTTAGGTCTAGGCTGACAGCCTAAATCTCTCGCTATGAGCCTTCCCAGACCCTGATAGCTACAGGAGAGGCCTTTCTTTCAATCCAACTACAGCTATGGTTGGTGGGATCACAAAATAGGGCCGCCTTGGTGGCTGCCCCTTGATTTTGGAACTCCCTCCCTAGGAAAGCTACAATTGCCTCTCCTTGGTGTTCTTTTGTCAGCAGATGAAGGCTTTTATTTATAAACAAGCTTTTAAGAACTGATAAGTCTTAAGAAAACAGCTGTAAGAGGGTGCTATGTTGTTTTCATTGTACTGTTTTAACCCTTTTTGATCTTTTTTAAAGTGTATGTTTTGATTTGTTTTAATATGGTTAATATTTTACTTTTAATTTTAATGTTGACCTTTGGTATGCTTTTAATTATATTGTAATTGTTTAAATTTATAAACTGCCTTGAGTCTCATTGGGGGAAAGGATGGATATAAATAAAGATTATGGATAATAATAACAATATCACCCAAATAAAATATATTTACAGGCTCAACCAAATGCTGATTTGCTACAATATTTGTAAATGCAAGTATATAGTGTATACTTGCACATGAAGGTTGTAACTCTACTGCTAACTGCTTTTAAATGTGCAGCAAATGTGTCCTCCCAAATACTTAAAGGGCGACATAGGAATTGAAGAATAAATCCCATTGTTTCAGAAAACAGTACAAATTATTTCACCAAAAAATATTTTCTCCAGAAAGCTTGGTGTGGACAAGAACAAAAGAAAAAAAAAAGAAGTTGAAAAGAAAAAGGGCAAATGCATTATTTTATGCTAAAAAATGTACAAAATGTCACCCAGACAATAACTGTCTAAGTATATGGAAAAGTTCAAATAACAAAATAATGAAGGCTGGACTGTCTTTGACAGAAATAACATGACAAGGTAGACAGGCAGAATATTGCTAACCAATTCAAAATGAGCATTAAGTCAATAAAGTTGCACCTGGATCAGAAAAAAAATCTATTTTTAATAAGATCACCAAAAGCAGTGAAACAGACCATAAGAAAATCTCTGAAAAACGTTGGCTAAACCTGGTGTTGCTGTTGTTGTTGTGTGCCTTCATTTCCAACTTATGGAGACCCTAAGGTGAACCTATCACGAGGTTTTCTGGAGTTGTACGATGCACTCAAAGTCACCCAGTGGATTTCCATGGCCAAGCAGGAAATGGTCTCCAGTGTCGTAGTCAACTGCTCAAACCACAGTGCTGGAAAATTAATTCAATTTAAAAGAGAGAGACCTGTGAAGCTGAGATAACCTGGTTTTAATCCAATTTAAATCTCTTTGCAGCAAATACTTAATTGGCATAAAGCCAGGTATTTACAGGGAGAGAAATTAGGTCAGATCTTACATGGACTGGATTAATACCTGAGTTGTTTTGGATTGGTCTCTAGCCTATGTTCTTTATTTTTGGAATGATGTGTCCTCTTGGCTTAGATATCACATCTGAGCAGGAAAACTGTGGTCCTCCTAAAGTTGTTAGACTCAAGTTCCCATTGGTTCTAATCCACATGGCCAAAAGTCAACTATGATAGAAGTTGTAGTCCTTCAGCATGTGGGGTGGCACAAATTGACCACACCTGCTTCTGAGTGACATCAGATGTGACAAGGAAAGAGAAGGGACAGGAAAGGCAAGTGCATTTCTACACTTCTCCACCATATGCAATTTTCCCATTTTTTTTTTCATTTCATTTGTTAAGAAAACACACACACTAAAATTTAGTGCATTTCCTGTAGATTATAGATGGAAATTGTTTTTCTGTCAGATTGGGATATTAGTTCAACACTTAAATTTAAATGCAAATTTTCACATTATGAAATGTGCAAGCACTCCTATAACTTTTCTTGGAGTAACAGTAGAAACCAAGAAAAGTAATGCTGCTTGGTAAAAGAAGAAGAAATCAACTCCTAACTGAATAGCAGACCCAGGAATCAATAAAGAAATGATAGAATTCTGCAGTGACAGAGTGGGCACACCATCTCAGACTACCATGATGAGGTTAAAATAATTTAAAAATACTTCATGGGCTATAAAGCTGGTTTAAAGACTTTCCACAAGAATGTTCAATAGGGAGAAATTATGCAGTTCGTGTACTTTGGTGTTTCCCTTGCAGGGAGATGTTTTTCTTTGTTTTGTTATAGCAACATTCAAAATGGCATTCTTCACCTGCAGCCTAAAGTAAGGCAGCCCAGACTACCACCATTCTAAATAGCATTATGCTGCACGTCTCAACAATTACTCAAGTCCATAGACTTTTTAGACATTTCTTCGAATGTCCAGGCAAGAAAGAAATTAGAACACAAAGCATCCACATCTGATTCTCAGGTCTTCTCCAGCCTCCCTCCACTATAACATCTCTCATAGGCATATAGGCATGCCATGCACAAATCACCCAAAAAGAGGAAAAGTGTCATGTAGAAATAGGACAAAAAAAAGGGTGGAAGATATACAGAAAAGTTGTATATGCCCATGTACAGGTAGGCATATATGCTAAATTAATAGTAATTATTATCGATAGGGCATCTGAAGAAGTGGATTGAAATTCACAATACTTAAAGACAAATCATTCTTAATCAGAGTTGCCAGGTCTCATGGCTTAGCCCTGAGTCTCCAGTTTTTATAGGTCATCTCCAGGCAGGAGAGGAAGGTGTAGTTTTGGTAGGCTCAGCTACAGGCAAGTGATAAAGGCTGCACACAAATCTCCATCTCAGCTAGGGTCCTTTCCAAAGGACAATGCTCTCTTGCATCATCCCATCGCAATCCTGGCAGCACCTCTGCTGGGATGGGAGCGTGCCCAAAGTGCTTCCCTCCACACCCGATCGGCTGCCTGTGGAAAGGGAGCGTGAGGGACATGCCCCTTCTTTCTGCACTGCAGCCAGCCTTCTTCCCATGCTGCACTGGGGAAGGAAGAACATCCTCAT